>CM038679.1:272402116-273826436 GCA_021605205.1 Aegilops longissima
CGTCTACTTCCATCTTTAATTTACTTGGAGCTATATTTTTATTCACCACATGATATGTGTTTTGCTTGGAGCGTCTTTGTAACATCCCAAATTTTCAATTTGGAATGCTATACATAGAGCATCATTGCATATCATATTTTTCATTGCATTTTCTTTGCATTTTGCTCGATCCTAGAAATTCTACACAACTCAAGGACCCTCGGAGAGAGTTGGGGATTTTCGTTATTTTCATATTTGAGTTTTCTCAAATTTTGAAAATAGGATCGTTGATTTTAATTATTTTATCTTCAATTATTTCTATTACAAAAATATGTGAGAGGGAATAAAATGACTTTCCCAAAATAAAGAAATAATGAAGATTTAATAATAAAATCAAATAAGATTTTATTTTGGAGTTTTCGCCTTTTTATTTGAATTTAAGAAAATGCGTTTTCAAAATTGCATCTAGGCCCCAAATAAATGTTCATTAAATCCGCTTGATTTTAGAAACCGGGAAATTTTATTTCGGATTTTGGAGTCCGTTTGGTACTTCTTTTGATTTTTTTTCACGCGTAATGTTTTATTAAAAAACGAACCGCCTTACCGGGCCGTGCCAGCGGGACTCACCTGGGCGCTTTTAAATAGCGGCCACCCCGAGCCGCCAAGCCCACCCGAGCCCCAGCCCAGCCGCCCGCCGGAGAGTTCGCCGCCGCCGCCGCATGCCGACTTCATGGGAGTTCGCCGCCACGAGGTTCGCGCGCCTCGATTTCGTGCCGATTTTTATTTAAAAAAACGATCGGTTTTTTTGGTTTTATTTATTTTATTTTATTTTTTTTTATTTTTTTTTCTTTTTCCGTTCGAATCTGTTCGTCGTATTTTTCTTTTTCCCGGATTTAATCCGCGATTTTTCTGATCGCGATTCCAGATCCGATTTTCATATTAGTATAACTTTTCGCTCGTTTATCGGAATCAGGCGATTCAAGCGCCTGGAGTTTCGTCTCGATACCCTCTTTCCGAATAATCTACTTAAACAAGTTTTTGCATTTGTAAAATTTGACCTAGATCCAGATTAGTAAAACGAAGCTATTTTCTTCCGCCGTTTGACTTTCGTTGCTTCGTTTGATTTGATTCTTTTTGCAAACCGGTGTTCTTAAGTTGAACTATCTGGTTAGATCTATTCGAGTTTTACCTGTGCATTAGATGAGTACTTATTGTATGCTTGTTTGTTTGTCTGCGATAGAATACCCGGACTGCGCCGCTTGTTACTTCGAATCTCTAGGTTTCGCGGATCATCAGCAAGGCAAGTAACACTTTGATCATACTCTTCTCATACCCAGTTTTTATGCATTAGATCTATCCTCAAACACTTGCATGATTAGGGTATAATTAAATTGTGGGATGGGAAGTAGATGAGGTAGTACCTATTACCTGTTTATTATCAAACCTTTGGGAGTTACTTCTACGTTTGCTTATTATGCTATGCTATGCTAGTAGACGTGGATTGGGTGAGTGTATCCATGACAGATGTGAGATTGTTATTTATTGGTTTATTTAAGGTGGCAACTTAAACACACATCTGGGTGGATTGAGGCACCTGGTTTCTATCAGACTTGCTGTATTTCTTGGACCGCCACCCAGGGCTCAAAGGGATCATGAGATTATTCAAACTAGAAACTTCGTGTGCAGCCACAAGCCATTATGGGCTCTGGCATAGTTGATTAAGTTGTGCGAACTCTTACGGGTAGACTAGCAGATGTAGGGGAAAGTAGGTGTACCGGTCTACCCACAAGTAAGGTGCTAGTGCTTCGGAAAGACTATGTCTCGGCCATCCGTTTCTCAAACACCATGTAGCGCGAGAAACCAAACGGAGGCGATCGAGTCTTGTGGGGAAATGTGCGCAAACCTCTGCAGAGTGTATAAACTAATCATGGTTAGCCGTGTCCCCGGTTATGGACAATCTTGAGTATCTAGTACCTGGATATCATGTGAATCTCATCATGTTACTTCTAATTAATATTGTTGGGTTTGTTAATGAGTACTTTTTGTTAATGAGTACTTTTAATTGGGATTGAGGATGCTGTTAACCATTCTCAATGTTTCACAACCACCATGATAGTTAATTAAATTTGTTCCTTTGCAGTAGGGAAAAATTGGCTTTATGCTAAAACTGTAACCATAGAGCTTTCCACCAGCCATATATGCATGTAGTATAGGCTTATCATTCCATTATTCTCTATGTGTTACATTGCGGCATATTCCATGTCTTGACCGTTTTGGGCTGCAACGTTTCATGTTGCGAGACTTTTCGAACTGACAGTAAGGTGCTTAGGTCGTGGTTCTATACTCGGTGATGCCGTTGGAGTTGATGGACTCGCTTATTCTTCCAAGCCTTCCATTTATTATCGTTATTAGATGGCCTTAAGCCATATTTATTTTATTAAGTTCTCTCTTGAGACATTCGATTGTAATAAGTGTGTGATTGCTACTCTGTTATAAATCCTTGAAGTCTTGTGTGGTGTCGGCATTCTTGATCCGAGGATGACAAGCACGAGAGACTTGACCGTTTGAGGTCGGGTCACCACAGAGATAGTATCGAGCACACGCGTTGGTATAGGACACGACCATTAAGCTAAAGCCCTATATCACTACTCTCTCTTCTCATTTCTGACTCCTCATCTTTTCTACTCTTTTAGGATGACGGAAGCGAGGATCAAGTTCACTCAGCCGGATGAAGATACACCCTCTGGACGACACCTAAAGGAAGTCACTAGGTACCTTAACATAGGATTACCAAGCTTCACCGGGACCTACAATTACACTTTACCCGAAGAAGAGCGCTGGAAGATTCAAGCTCAAGTTCCCGGAAGGACATTTGCGCCAATCACGGAGCCCGTAGAGTGTGTTTTCAATGCACCAACCTGGAGTCTGGGAAAGAGCATGGCAGCTCACATAACCATGGGACGCATTGGAGAAGTTTACAAAGAAGACCTCAAGGATACTATCTACCAGATTTGCGGACGCCGAGATGAACAATGGGAGATAGTTGGCACTAAGAAGGATAGATCAATTGCAGCTTTCATCCAGGAGTTAAACCAGCACATTCGGCGCGGAGGAGAACCGGATGTCTTGTGAGACATGATGGAGTTGAAGGCAGCAAAAGCCAAGATTATCGAACTAGAAGGAGAACTGAAGGCCACTCGCAAGGACTACATGGAGGAGATTGTAGCTCTAGTAGGACAAAATGGCGATCTTAAGGAGAAGATTGAAGAACTCATGGGAAATTCAGCACCCGGAGGAGAAGATGAAGATAGCACCTGTCCAGAGAACTACATCATCATCGACGACACCGATTCCAATCCTAGTGATGATGATTACGAAGATGAAGCTGGAGCAGATATCATGGAGTCTTCATCGGAGCAGTTTTTCTAGTTGACCACCATAACAGTAGTAGATTACCCCCATGTTATTTTAGTTTTAGTTTCAGCACTTTGTAACGATAGATAGACCGTTGTATGCCCTTGTTTGAATTGATTGGAGTGATATTGTTTGATTTGTCTCATGTGCATATGGGTAGTGTTTCTCTCTAGACCTCATTCTATTCTAAATTCTCTTCTTTTCTTAAAACCCTCAGATGCCTCCGAGACGCGACCCCGAATTTTTTTCCCGCCAGAGATCACCAGTTGATTCAGCAGCAGAATACCTTGATTCAAACATTGGTACAGAACCAAGGCAACAACAACAACAACAACAACAACAACAACAACAACAACAACAACAACAACAACAACCCACCGCCACCACCACCTGTTGACCATTTGACCCGTTTCTTAAGGTTGAATCCGCGGTGTTTTCCAAAGAGCACCGAGCGATTATTGCGGATGATTGGCTCCGTAAGATAGGGAGGAGTTGACCACTGCAGGATGTACAGATGGAGAAAGGGTGAAGTTTGCTGCACATCAGCTTGAAGGACCCGCGGCAGACATGGTGGGAAAATTTTACAGCCACTTACCCAAGAGACACCATCACGTGGGATCGATTTGACAAGCTTTTCGTCTTGCCCATGTTTCAGCAGGAGCCATGGCCATGAAGAAGCGTGAGTTTATAACTTGCGCCAAGGAGGACGGACGGTTGGCGATATGTAGATGATTTGATAAGCTAGCACGTTATGCCCCGGATAGCGTTGCTACGGACGCAACTAAGCGGGAGAAGTTTCTAGAAGGACTGAATGATGAGCTGAGCATGCAGTTGATGGTAGCCTTCAATAACTACCGGAGTTGGTAGATCGTGCGCTTATGATTGAAGGAAAGCAGCAGATTGAAAACCGCAAGAGGAAGTATGGACGGGAAGAATAACTCGGAGCTCGTGAAACTTCGTTTTACCCGAAGCCGGGAGGACAGTTTCAGCATACCCATGGAGGAGGTAGCTCGCACAACCATAATGGCACCAAGAATGGGAAAGGGAATGGAGGAAGCAATGGACGAAACCGCACCAACCCGTCAACACCATCCAAGGTAGACTGAGCCACATCACTTGCTTTAAGTGCCGCAAGACGGGCATTATGCAAACGAATGTCCGAAGGCGGAATGGAAATGGCAATGGAAGCTCAAGAAGAAGCGAACCCTTTCAACAAAGGACAAGTGAACCACGTTACCGTGGAGGAGGTTGAAGCTCAGCCGGATCACGATAATAGGTAAGTTTCGGTTAAGTCATTTCTCGCGGTTGTTCTTTTCGATCTTGGTGCATCACATTCATTCATATCAAGGGGATTTGCGGATAAGTTTAGCCTATCCACTAAAACTCTTAAGACACCCATGTTAGTAAGCTCACCAGGAGCGGAGTATATGGCCAGTCAAGGATTCTTTCAAGTGCCATTAAGTATAGGGAGGCATGTTTTCCCAACGGAATTAATCATATTGGAATCCCAAGGTTTGTATGTAATTCTTGGTATGGATTGGCTGTCGATGTATGGAGGAAACATCGATTGCGCCAGTAAGTCAATTTTGCTTACCACCCGGAAGGAGGAGAATCAAGTATGTATCACGGCATGAGCGAGGAGAGCACATGTAAATTCCTTATCGAGTTGTGCGGGAGGAAGTACCGATGGTAAGGATTTCCGGACGTGTTTCGGAAGAGTTGCCGTGCATGCCACGGATAGAGACATTGATTTTCTGATTGAACTATTGCCGAACCTTTGGGCGATATCTAAGAGACCGTATAGGATGCCAGCCCAAGATTTGGAGGAAATTAAGAAGCAGATTAAGGAGTTACTGGATAAAGGTTTTATTCGCCCAAGTTCTTCGCCTTGGGGATCACCAATACTTCTAGTGGAGAAGAAGGATGGATCCTTAATAATGGTTGTTGATTATCGAGGATTGAATGAAGTGACCATTAAGAACAAGTACCCACTGCCGATGATCAATGACTTGTTTGACCAGTTGCAAGGAGCTAAGGTGTTTTCAAAGATCGATTTGCGATCAGGGTACCATCAGTTGAAGATTCGAGAGCAGGATATACCTAAGACGACTTTTACCACCAGGTACGGGCTGTATGAGTACACCGTTATGTCATTTGGTCTGACTAACGCACCTTCCTATTTTATGAACATGATGAACAAAGTGTTTATGGATTTTTGGATAAGTTAAATCGTGGTGTTCATTGATGATATTTTGGTTTACTCGAAGAATGAAGAGGAACATAAGGAGCATTTGCGTTTGGTACTCGAAAAGCTCAGAGAACACCAGTTGTATGCCAAGTTCAGCAAGTGTGAGTTTTTGTTGAAGGAAGTTGGATTTCTTGGACATGTTATATCCGGAGAAGGTATAGCAGTAGACCCCACTAAGGTTGTCACCGTAACAAACTGGGAAGCACCAACAACAGTTGGAGAGATCCGGAGTTTCCTTGGACTAGCAGGATATTACCGGAGATTCATTGAGAATTTCTCAAGGATTGCGAAGCCTATGACAGAATTATTGAAGAAGGATACCAAGTTCCTTTGGACCGAGGAGCGTGAAGCTAGTTTCCAAGAGTTGAAGAAACGTTTGGTTACCTCACCAGTGTTAATTCTGCCAGATCAGACCAAGGATTACGAGGTGTATTGCGACGCTTCATGTAGAGGACTTGGAGCAGTGCTTATGCAGGAGGGGAGAGTTGTTTCGTATGCTTCACGACAGCTTAAGCCTCACGAGTTAAATTATGCTACGCATGATTTGGAGTTAGCAGCCGTAGTGCATGCATTGAAAACATGGAGACATTTCCTCATTGGAAATCATTGTGAGGTGTATACGGATCACAAGAGTTTGAAGTACATCTTCACGCAGAAGGAGCTGAATCTCAGGCAAAGGAGATGGTTGGAGCTTATCAAAGACTATGATATGAGATTGCATTATCACCCCGGAAAGGCTAACGTTGTAGCAGACGCGTTGAGCCGTAAGAGTCACGTCAACACATTAATGACGGGAGAAATACCAAAGGAGTTAGCGAAGATCTTGAGAGCTATGTTTGGAAATAGTTACGAGAGGCTATGTAGCAGCATTGGAGATTCATCAACTTTGATGGACAAGATCGGGAAGCTCGGAAGGCGATAAAGAGATTGCCTCTATAAAGGAGAGAATGAGCGAAGGAAAGGCTAAGGGATTTCGTGAGGATGAGCACGATACCCTATGGTTTGAAGACCGTGTTTATGTGCCCAATGACCGGAGATCGGAAGTTGATTTTGCAAGAGGCACATGATTCACCATAGTCGATTCACCCAGAAATACCAAGATGTATTTGGATTTGAAGAATACTTTACGGTGCACGGAATGAAGAAGGATATTGCGAGTACGTAGCAGTTTGTGATGTATGTCGGAAGGTGAAGGCGAAACATCGAAGCCAGCGAGTTATTACAGCCATTGCCTATACCGAATGGAAGTGGGATAAACTAGGAATGGATTTCATCACGGGATTGCCGGGACTCGTTCAGGCTATGACTCGATTTGGGTTATAGTCGATCGTTTGACGAAGGTAGCTCATTTCATTCGATAAAGACTACCTACAGCGGTGCCAAATTGGCCAAGATATACATGACAAGGATTGTATGCTTGCATGGAGTTCGAGAGTATCTTATCGATATAGAGAACCCAGTTTACCTCAAAGTTACGGAAGCGGTTGCACGAGACTTTGGGAACCAGGTGAGTTTAGCACAGCTTTTCATCCACATACAGATGGACAAACCGAGAGATTTAACCAGATTTTGGAGGATATGCTTAGAGCTTGTGCTTTGGATTATGGATCAAGTTGGGATGACAATTTGCCGTATGCGGAGTTGTCTTACAACAACAGTTACCAAACCAGTTTGAAGATGGCACCTTTCGAAGCCTTGTACGGAAGGAGGTGCAGGACCCCGTTGTTGTGGGATGAAGTTGGAGACCGCCAGTTGTTGGCCTTATCGTGTTTTGGAACGTATGGGAGAAGTTGCGTACAAGTTGGAATTACCCGAAGTATTGTCAGGAGTTCATGATGTATTTCATGTTTCTCAGTTGAAGAAGTGTCACGCAGAGATGGCTGGCATACCACCGAGAGATACAGTGCCACTGGAAGCGATTCAGTTGAATGATGATTTGACCTACGAGGAGAAACCGGTTAAGATTTTGGAGCATGCCAGTCGAGTTACTCGCAGCAAGGTCATTAAGTTTTGCAAGGTTCAGTGGAGCCACCACACTGAGGATGAAGCCACCTGGGAACGAGAGGAAGATTTGCTTAAAGACCACCCTCACCTAATTTCTAGCCAACCCGAATCTCGAGGGCGAGATTCATCTTAAGGGGGTAGGTTTGTAACATCCCAAATTTTCAATTTGGAATGTTATACATAGAGAATCATTGCATATCATATTTTTCATTGCATTTTCTTTGCATTTTGCTCGATCCTAGAAATTCTACACAACTCAAGGACCCTCGGAGAGAGTTGGGGATTTTCGTTATTTTCATATTTGAGTTTTCTCAAATTTTGAAAATAGGATCGTTGATTTTAATTATTTTATCTTCAATTATTTCTATTACAAAAATATGTGAGAGGGAATAAAATGACTTTCCCAAAATAAAGAAATAATGAAGATTTAATAATAAAATCAAATAAGATTTTATTTTGGAGTTTTTCGCCTTTTTATTTGAATTTAAGAAAAACACGCGTTTTTCAAAATTGCATCTAGGCCCCAAATAAATGTTCACTAAATCCGGCTTGATTTTAGAAACCGGGTAAATTTTATTTCGGGATTTTTGGAGTCCGTTTGGTACTTCTTTTGATTTTTTTTCTACGCGTAATGTTTTATTAAAAAGAAAACGAACCGCCTTACCACCCGAGCGGGACTCCGCTCGGGGGCGCCTTTAAATAGCGGCCACCCCCGAGCCGCCAAGCCCACCCGAGCCCCAGTCCAGCCGCCGCCGCCGCCGGAGTTCGCCGCCACCGACTCGCCGGAGTTCGCTGCCGCCGAGGTTCGCCGCGCCTCGATTTCCGTGCCGATTTTTATCTAAAAAAATCGATCGGTTTTCTTCGTTTTTTTTGGTTTTTTTGTTTTTTTTATTTTTTTTATTTTTTTTATTTTATTTTATTTTTTTATTTTTTTTCTTTTTCCGTTCGAATATGTTCGTCGTATTTTTCTTTTTCCCGGATTTAATCGCGATTTTTCTGATCGCGATTCCAGATCCGATTTTCGTTTTAGTATAACTTTTCGCTCGTTTATCGGAATCAGGCGATTCAAGCGCCTGGAGTTTCGTCTCGATACCCTCTTTCCGAATAATCTACTTAAACAAGTTTTTGCATCTGTAAAACGATTAGTAAAACGAAGTTGTTTTCTTCCGCCGTTTGACTTTCGTTGCTTCGTTTGATTTGATTCTTTTTGCAAACCGGAGTTCTTAAGTTGAACTATCTGGTTAGATCTATTTGAGTTTTACCTGTGCATTAGATGAGTACTTATTGTATGCTTGTTTGTTTGTCTGCGATAGAATACCCGATGCGCCGCTTGTTACTTGAATCTCTAGGTTTCATGGATCATCAGCAAGGCAAGTAACACTTTGATCATACTCTTCTCATACCCAGTTTTTATGCATTAGATCTATCCTCAAACACTTGCATGATTAGGGTCTAATTAAATTGTGGGATGGGAAGTAGATGAGGTAGTACCTATTACCTGTTTATTATCAAACCTTTGGGAGTTACTTCTCGTTTGCTTATTATGCTATGCTATGCTAGTAGGCGTGGATTGGGTGAGTGTATCCATGACAGATGTGAGATTGTTATTTATTGGTTTATTTAAGGTGGCAACTTAAACACACATCGGGTGGATTGAGGCACCTGGTTTCTATCGAGGACTTGCTGTATTTCTTGGACCGCCACCCGGGCTCAAAGGGATCATGAGATTATTCAAACTAGAAACTTCCGTGTGCAGCCACAAGCCATTATGGGCTCGGCATAGTTGATTAAGTTGTGCGAACTCTTACGGGTAGACTAGCAGATGTAGGGGAAAGTAGGTGTACCGTCTACCCACAAGTAAGGTGCTAGTGCTTACGAAAGACTATGTCTCGGTCATCTGTTTCTCAAACACCATGTAGTCACGAGAAACCGAACGGAGGCGATCGAGTCTTGTGGGGAAAAGTGTGCAAACCTCTGCAGAGTGTATAAACTAATCATGGTTTGCCGTGTCCCCGGTTATGGACAATCTTGAGTATCTAGTACCTGGATATCATGTGAATCTCATCATGTTACTTCTAATTAATATTGTTGGGTTTGTTAATGAGTACTTTTAATTGGGATTGAGGATGCTGTCAACCATTCTCAATGTTTCACAACCACCATGATAGTTAATTAAATTTATTCCTTTGCAGTAGGGAAAAATTGGCTTTATGCTAAAACTATAACCATAGAGCTTTCCACCAGCCATATATGCATGTAGTATAGGCTTATCATTCCATTATTCTCTATGTGTTACATTGCCGGCATATTCCATGTGCTGACCCGTTTTCGGGCTGCAACGTTTCATGTTGCAGACTTTTCAGACGACGAGTAAGGTGCTTAGGTCGCGGTTCTATACTCAGTGATGCCGTTGGAGTTGATGGACTCGCTTATTCTTCCAAGCCTTCCGCTGTTATCGTTATTAGATGGCCTTGAGCCATATTTATTTTATTTAGTTCTCTCTTGAGACATTCGATTGTAATAAGTGTGTGATTGCTACTCTGTTATAAATCCTTCGAAGTAGTGTGTGGTGTCCGCATTACTGATCCAGGGATGACACTGAGCACAGAGACTTGACCGTTTGAGGTCGGGTCGCCACATTCTTGTATCATTTGCGTCTTTGCTTGTTAGTCTACGACAATCATCCTTGCTGTACACACCTTTTGAGAGAGCCATATATAAATTGGAATTTGATAGAATACTCTATGTGCTTCACTTATATCTTTTGAGCTTGATAGTTTTGCTCATAGTGCTTGACTTATATCTTTTGAGCGTGATAATTTTTGCTCTAGTGCTTCACTAGGATATTTTAGAGCACGCTGGTGGATTTGTTTTAAAGAAACTGTTGATCTCTCATGCTTCACTTAGATTATTTTGAGAGTCGTTAATAGCATGGTAATTTGCTTAATATTAATATACTTGGTATTCAAGATATGTGAAACTTTCTTTTGAGTGCGTTGAATACTAAGAAAAGTTTGATACTTGATAATTGTTTTGAGATATGGAGGTAGTGATATTAAATTCATGCTCGTTGGGTGATTATGAATTTAAAGAATGCTTGTGTTGAAGTTAGCAAATCCCGTAGCATGCACGTGTGGTTAAAGTTGTGTAACAAATTTGAAACATGAAGTGTACCTGGCTTGTGCATCCTTATGAGTGGCGGTCGGGGACGACGATGGTCTTTTCCTACCAATCTATCCCCTAGGAGCATCGCGTAGTACTTGATTTTGATGACTTCTAAATTTTTGCAATAAGTATATGAGTTCTTTTGGCTAATGTTGAGTCCATGGCTTATCGCACTTTTACCTTTCGCCTTTGCTAGCCTCTTGATGCCGTGCATTGCCCTTTCTCACCTTGAGAGTTGGTGCAAACTTAGCGGTGCATCAAACCCCATGATATGATCGCTCTATCACACATAAACCTCCTTATATCTTCCTCAAAACAGCCACCATACCTACCTATTATGGCATTTCCATAGCCATTCGAGATATATTGCCATGCAACTTTCCACCGTTCCGTTCATCATCATCATGACATACTTTACTTTTGTCATATTGCCATTGCATGATCATGTAGTTGACATCGTATTTGTGGCAAAGCCACCATGCATTATTTTTCATACATGTCACTCTTGATTCATTGCACCATCCGACACCACGGAGGCATTCATATAGAGTCATATCTTGTTCTAGTTTTGATTTTTAATAGTTATGTTGTAATCAATAGAAGTGTGATGATCATCATTATTAGAGCATTGCCCAATCAAAAAAAAGAAAGGCCAAAAGAAAAGAAAAGGAAAGGCCCAAAAAAGAAAATAAATAAAAGGGCAATGTTACTATCTCTTTTTCCACACTTGTGCTTCAAAGTAGCACCTTGTTTTTCATGTAGTGAGTCTCATATATTGTGCTTCAAAGTAGCACCATGTTTTTCATATAGTGAGTCTCATAAGTTGTCTTTTTATACTAGTGGGAATTTTTCATTATAGAACTTGGCTTGTATATTCCTACGACGGGCTTCCTCAAATGCCCTAACTCTTCATGAGCAAGCAAGTTGGATGCACACCCACTAGTTTTCTTTTGTTGAGCATTCATAGCTCTAGTGCATCCGTTGTATGGCAATCCCTACTCCTCATGTTGACATCAATTGATGGGCATCTCCATAGCCCGTTGATTATCCTCGTCAATGTGAGACTTTCTCCTTTTTTGTCTTCTCCACACAATCCCCATCATCATATTCTATTCCACCCATAGTGCTATATCCATGGCTCACGCTCATGTATTGCGTGAAGGTTGAAAAAGTTTGAGATTATTTAAGTATGAAACAATTGCTTGGCTTGTCATCCGGGGTATAGAAGTTGGGAACATCTTTGTGTGACGAAAATGAAGCATAGCCTATCTATATGATTTTGTAGGGATGAACTTTCTTTTGCCATGCTATTTTGAGAAGACATGATTGCTTTGATTAGTATGCTTGAAGTATTACTATTTCTTTTATCATTATGAACTTTTATTTTGTATTCATTCGGATCTGAATGTTCATACCACAATTAAGAAGATTTATATTGAAATTATGACAAAGTATCACTCCGCATCAAAAATTCTCTTTTTATCATTTACATACTCGAGGACAAGCAGGAATTAAGCTTGGGGATGTCTGATACGTCTCCAACGTATCTATAATTTTTTATTGCTCCATGCTACTTTATCTACTGTTTTGGACTATATTGGGCTTTATTTTCCACTTTTATATTATTTTTGGGACTAACCTATTAACCGGAGGCCCAGCCCAGAATTGCTATTTTTTTGCCTGTTTTAGTGTTTCGAAGAAATGGAATATCAAACGGAGTCCAAACAGAATGAAACCTTCGGGAACGTGATTTTCTCACTAAACGTGATCTAGGAGACTTGGACCCTACTCCAAGGAAGAAAAGAGGCGGTCACGAGGGTGGGGGCGCCCCCCTGCCTCGTGGGCCCCCTGTTGCTCCACCGACGTACTCCTTCCTCCTATATATACCTACGTACCCCAAACGATTAGATACGGAGCCAAAAACCTAATTCCACAGCCGGAACTTCCTGTATCCACGAGATCCCATCTTGGGGCCTGTTCCGGAGCTCCGCCGGCGGGGGCATCCACCACGGAGGGCTTCTACATCATCACCATAGCCCCTCCGATGAAGTGTGAGTAGTTTACTTCAGACCTTCGGGTCCATAGCTAGTAGCTAGATGGCTTCTTCTCTCTTTTTGGATCTCAATACAATGTTCTCCCCCTCTCTCGTGGAGATCTATTCGATGTAATCTTCTTTTTGCGGTGTGTTTGTTGAGACCGATGAATTGTGGGTTTATGATCCAGATTATCTATGAATAATATTTGAATCTTCTCTGAATTCTTTTATGTATGATTGGTTATCTTTGCAAGTCTCTTCGAATTATCCGTTTGGTTTGGCCAACTAGATTGGTAGTTCTTGCAATGGTGGAAGTGCTTAGCTTTGGGTTCAATCTTGCGGTGTCCTTACCCAGTGACAGAAAGGGTTGCAAGGCACGTATTGTATTGTTGCCATCAAGGATAACAAGATGGGGTTTTTATCATATTGCATGAATTTATCCCTCTAAATCATGTCATCTTGCTTAAGGCGTTACTCTTTTTTAACCTAATACTCTAGATGCATCTTTGGATAGCGGTCGATGAGTGGAGTAATAGTAGTAGATCAGAATCGTTTGGTCTACTTGTCTCGGACGTGATGCCTATATACATGATCATACCTAGATATACTCATAATTATGCTCAGTTCTGTCAATTGCTCAATAGTAATTTGTTCACCCAACGTAGAATACTTATGCTCTTGAGAGAAGCCACTAGTGAAACCTATGGCCCCCGGGTCTATTCTCATCATATCAATCTCCATTACTTTAATACTTGCTTTGTTTTTACTTTTCCTTTTACTTTTAATTTGCATCTCTATACCAAAAAATACCAAAAATATTATTTATCATCTATATCAGATCCCACTCTCGTAAGCGACCGTGAAGGGATTGACAACCCCTAATCGCGTTCGTTGTGAGGAGTTATTGTTTTGTGCAGGTACGAGGGACTTGTGCGTGGCCTCCTACTGGATTGATACCTTGGTTCTCAAAAACTGAGGGAAATACTTACGCTACTTTGCTGCATCATCCTCTCCTCTTCGTGGAAATCCAACACAGTGCTCAAGAGGTAGCATAAAGCGCATGAAGAAACTCCATGCTGATGGGCTTTTGGAATCACTTGATGCTTGCGAACCATGCCTCATGGGAAAGATGACTAAGACTCCGTTCTCCGGAACAATGGGCGAACCAGCGACTTATTGGAAATAATACATCTTGATGTATGCGGTCCAATGAGTGTTGAGGCTCATGGCGAATATCGTTATTTTCGACCTTCACAGATGATTTGAGCAGATATGGGTATATCTACTTGATGAAACATAAGTCTGAAACATTTGAAAAGTTCAAAGAATTTTAGAGTGAACCGGAAAATCATCGTAACAAGAAAATAAAGTTTTTACGATCTGATTGCGGAGGTGAATGTTTGAGTTACGAGTCTGGTCTTCATTTGAAACAATGTGGAATAGTTTCGCAACTCACACCACCTGGAACACCACAACGTAATGGTGTGTCTCAACGTCGTAATCGTACTTTATTAGATATGGCGCGATCTATGATGTCTCTTACCGATTTACCACTATCGTTTTGGGGCTATGCTATAGAGACGGTTGCATTCACGTTAAATAGGGCACCATCTATATCCATTGAGACGACACCATATGAACTGTCGTTTGGCACGAAACCCAAGCTGCCGTTTCTTAAAGTTTGGGGTTGCGATGCTTATGTGAAAAAGCTTCAACCTAATAAGCTCAAACCCAAATCGGAGAAGTGCGTCTTCATAGGATACCCAAAAGAAACTGTTGGGTACACCTTCTATCACAGATCCGAAGGCAAGATCTTTTTTGCTAAGAATGGAGCCTTTCTATAGAAGGAGTTTCTCTTGAAAGAAGTGAGTGGGAGGAAAGTAGAACTTGATGAGGTAGTTGTACCTTCTCTCAAATTGGAAAGTAGTTTATCACAGAAATCAGTTTCAGTGATGCCTACACCAATTAGTGAGGAAGCTAATGATGATGATCATGAAACTTCATATCAAGTTACTACCAAACCTCGTAGGTCAACACGAGTATGTTCCGCACCAGAGTGGTATGATAATCATGTTCTGGAAGTCATGTTACTAGACCATGAAGAACCTACGAACTATGAGGAAGCGATGATGAGCCCAGATTCCTCGAAATGGCTTGAGGCCATGGCGAGATGGGATCCATGTATGAAAAAAAAGTATGGACTTTGGTTGACTTGCCCGATGATCGACAAGCCATAGAAAAATAAATGGATTTTCAAGAAGAAGACTGACACTGACTGAGGGAGTCCTGGATTAGGGGGTGTCTGGATAGCCGGACTATAACCTTCGGCCGGACTCCTGGACTATGAAGATACAAGATTGAAGACTTTGTCCCGTGTCCGGATGGGAATTTCCTTGGCGTGGAAGGCAAGCTTGGCGATACCGATATGTAGATCTCCTCCCATTGTAACCGACTCTGTGTAACCCTAGCCCTCTCCGGTGTCTACATAAACCGGAGGGTTTTAGTCTGTAGGACGAACAACAATCATACCATAGGCTAGCTTCTAGGGTTTAGCCTTTCTGATCTCGTGCTAGATCTACTCTTGTACTACCCATATCATCAATATTAATCAAGCAGGAGTAGGGTTTTACCTCCATCGAGAGGGCCCGAACCTGGGTAAAAACATCGTGTCCATTGTCTCCTGTTACCATCTGCCTAGACGCACAGTTCGGGACCCCCTACCCGAGATCCACCGGTTTTGACACCGACATTGGTGCTTTCATTGAGAGTTCCTCTATGTAAATAGCCATCGGAAGGATGCCTCATCCGTCTTTAAAAGGCGGCACTTGTTGCTAAAGGAGCTACGGCTATCGGCCAAACTCTCCGGTTAGGCGGTTTTCTTATGACCGCATGTTGGCGCCGCGCCGCGGTGACTTCTCGGGTCATCGAAAGCAATCTTCCGTCAACTTCGGAACTTCGCCGAGCGGTTGGATCGATGGAGCTCTCTTCCTTAAGCGAGCTCTTGCATCACGCGCCACCTTGGGAGTCGCTACGGACTACGATCAGATTGGGCCTAAACCCGATCCGAGAGAGATTAACTCTCCCGGGTCACCCATCACGTTGCGGTGGCGGAGGAACAATCGGCAAGCCTTCATCTATCTTAAGGACTAGTTATGTCGGTTCGATCCTCAAGCGGATACCCGCGGAGGAGGACATCACTCAAGCCTTGAACCTAAAGTCGGGCGGCGGGCTAGATTCATTGGACAACATCCAGAACCCAAGCTTCGAGTTGAAACCCCTTGGATCCTGAGTCTCAGTTAGGCGAGGTTCGGATTTAATTCCACCGCCCACCCAAACATAGCGATCTATCCCAAATTCGGCAAGAGCCCGCAAAGCGTACACCATTCTTGGGCGATTCCTCTGGTCATGAACAGGATAAAGGACTGCCGCGAGGAGGATGCGATTTCATTCTTCTGCAATAATTTCTCGCACAATGGAATCCTCAATGCCATAAGTCGCCGTGAAATTACACATTTCGCTGACTTGGCGTCCATGGTACGAAAGTACTGTGCGATGGAAAGCGCCTGGAAAACCGAAATAAAATTTTGGGACAATCCGGCCGTGAATACAACCCCAGTCCAAAATAAAAGGGTACATTATCGCCAGGCACCTGGGTTAAGCACCAAAAAGCAAAAACCTTCTATAGGGCATGGAACCGTCTTTGGAGGATGGCTCAATGGACCTGCAAAATTCATAATCTGAGAGGCGCCACACAACTCATAGCCTTAGAGCATGTTGGATACTCCGACAGTGGCGAAGTGGCGAAGAGCTTCTAACCCGAATCCACGAGCACCAGCCGGGGATACCGATGCGGTATTAACGGTGTTGAAACTTTCATCAAATAATATCACGAAGCGAACACTCGCATCCTTACGAAGTCTACCAAGTAGCAACAATAAACCCATGGGTAACCACGGCTATTACCTTTAATGCGGTGATGAACCTAAATTCTGAACAGCCCGAGCACCGGCCGCATTGGTCCTCGGTCCAATAGTGGGCGGCTTTCGCCTTACCACGGTACTCATGGGCGGTGGCAGCGGATTGAACCTCATTCTGAGAAACCCTTGAAAAATGGAAATAGGCGGAGCCGCATTGAGCGAAGCAGCACAACCTTTAGAGGAATAATCCCCAATCGGGAAGCGTCTTTGTCTGGGAAAAATCACACTGGATGTGGTGTTCGACACGCCGGACAATTACAGGTCGAGGAGGTCACATTCCAAGTGGCCCGTTCAGCAGCGGATATCACGCTCTATTAGGGCGAGAGGCATTCACAATTTTTCAAGCTATACCCCATTACGGGTACATGAAGCTCAAAATGCCGGGCCCAGCGGTATCATCACTCTTGCTAGTGACCGGACATAGCACTCTGCGCGAAAATAAGACAGCCCTTGCGGCCCTTGAGGCACTATCCAAAGCCCTAGCGGCGAGGCCTGATCTGCTTTGCGCTCCACGGTGAACAGGGACGACGTGATACTCGATAAAAGATTCAAGTCCACCTCCTTTAAACCGCGGACGAAATAGTCAAATTCAAGTCCATCCAGCGGACCCTACAAAAACGGCCTCCATCGAGCGCAATTAAACCTGGATGTAGCCGCCTTTCGAGAATTCCTATCACGAAAATTGGGACATTTTGCAGGCACCCTTCGACATGCCGGGAATCCCGCCCGGCTGGCGAGCACAGCCTAAACATCCTAAAAGGATTCAAGCCGATCAAGCATGCCCTTGGCGTTTCTCCGAACCTAAGAGACAAGCCATGTGAGAGGAGCTAGCCAAACTCTTGGAGGCGGATTCATCGAGAGATATAAAACATCCGGAATGGCTAGCAAACCTGGTGATGGTACCAAGAAGGACAAATCCTGGCGCCTATCGTCGATTTCAAGGACCTCAACAAGGCTTGCCCAAAGGATCCCTTCCCCTCCCCTCATCGATCAAATTATCGGCGCTACCGCAGGTTTACATTCATTGTGTTTCCTCGGCGCATACTCCGGCTACCATCAAATTAAGATGGCAGAGCAGAACAAGCATAGCGACATTCATCACCCCATCGGCCCATTCGCTTTAACACAATGCCCTTCGGGCTCAAAAGCGCCGGCGCAACATATCGGCGCATGATTGAGACATGTCGGCAAACCAGGATCGGCAAAACGGTGGAGGCATACGTAGATGGCGTGGTCGTCAAAACCAAGCATGTCTAAACTCTAGTAGGCGACTTGAGGCTAACATTCGACAACCTCTGAACATATGACATCAAGCAACCGGAAAAATGCGTTTTCGGCGTACCAGCCGGAAAGCTCTTGGGCTTCATAGTATCCGGTAGAGGAATAGAAGCAAACCCAGCCAAGATCTGAGCTCTGTCACAATTGGATATCCCAAAGGACCTCAAGCAAATACAAAAATTGACCAGATGCGTGGCGGCTCTAAGCCGCTTTATCTCCCGCTTGGGAGAAAAGGCATTACCTCTTTATCGCCTCCTCCGGTGCACCGAACACTTCAAGTGGACGGATGCCGCCACGGCCGGACTTGAAGAAATAAAAGCCATATTGGCAACAAACCCGGTCCTGGCCGCGCCTAACATGGGTGAACCAATGCTATTATACATCGCGGCAACTCATCAAGTTGTAAGCGCGATGCTCGTCGTCGAGCGAAAGCGGACGGACACAAATTCCACCTTCAAAACCCAGTTTACTACGTGTCCACTGTCCTCACTCCATGCAAGTCACGGTACCCGCATTATCAAAATATAGCGTACGCGGTATTTATGGCATCTCAAAAGCTGCGACACTACTTTCAAGAGTGTTCGATAACAGTAGCCTCTGAAGTACCTCTTAACGATATTATAAACAACCGCGACGTGACGGACCGGATTGCCAAATGGGCCATTGAGCTCCTCCGTTCGACATAACCTATAAGCCACGGCGAGCTATTAAATCGCAAGTTTTGGCCGACTTCGTGCCGAATGGATGAAGCCGAACTCCCTAAAAATGCGGCACATATTCAACTGGATCATGCACTTGACGGCTCCAAAATGTTGGTAGTGCAGGGGTCAAGCGTCGTTACGGCGTCCCCAACAGGAGATCTGATTCAATCGTACTCGAGATAATGTATCGAACTCCAACAACGCAACGAATCTGAGGCCCTTCTACATGGTCTCCGGATGGCAGTCTCTAGGGGCATTCAACGCCTAGGCGTGCGCGAGGATTGAACCTCGCGATATCCCAAATAAATGGAACTTTGATGCCAAGGATCCGAAAATGGCAGCTTATCATAGCGCCGTCCTAAAAATGTCAGCTCGGTTGAAGGGCTCGAATTTCACCATATAGCTCGGGAAAACAATCAGGCAGCGAGCGTCTTGGCATGCATTGGCGCCAAAGCGATGCCATCCCAATATCTTCTTGGAGAGGTTGTTCAAGCCATCCGTATTATGTGAAGGAGTCCGGAAATAACAGCCGGACCCAACCGCCTTGCCGACACCGAACATTACGACACAATGGGAGGCTCTGCCAGCAGTAACATCTTATTACGTAATAATGGCAGTTATTGCCCGTGGACAGAACCATTCCTAGCCTACCTAACCAGGCAGGAACTTCCGAGGACCAAAAGCGAGGCCGCTGCATAGTGCGGTGATCTAAAGCCTATAAAGTCCATGAGGAGAGCTTTATAAGAAAAGCACCACGAGTCCTTCAAAGGTGTATCTCCGAAGAGGAAGGGCGGAATCTTCGGCTGAAATTCATGCGGACTCGGCGAGAACCACGCCGCAGCCGGGCCCTAGTAAGCAAGGCCTTCCGTACAGGATTTTTTGGCCGACGGCCCGAGCAGATGCTCAGGACTTAGTCAATGATCGTCGGTTTCCAGCTCTTTCTAACCAAAGCCATATGCCACCCACCGCCTCAAACTATACCCATCACCGGCCCTTCACGGTGCAGGGGCTTGACATGGTTGGACCCTTAAAGGAGGAACCCACAAGCAAAAATACCTCTGGTCATGGTGGATAAATTCACCAAATGGATAGAGGCCAAGCTGTTAAGGCGGCGAATCCGGACCGATGATAGACTTCATATCGGGGTGCATTACACCGTTCGGCGTCCCCACAGCATGATCACGATAACAGCCACGAACTTTACGGCGGCGAGGTCAAACTCTGGTGCAAAAACATGGGCATCAAGCTCGACTATGCTTGATCTATCACCCACAAACTAACGGTCGGTCGGCGAGCAAATGGTCTAATCATGGCGGCATCAAACCCAGATTAGTGCGTTCCTCAAGGAATCCAACACGCCTTTGGGTAGAGGAGCTTCGACTCCGTACTCTGGGGCTCCGGACCACGCTGAATCGCACCATCGGATACACACATTCTTTATGGTATCACGGTGCGAGGCGGTTCGCCTGCGACATAATTCATGACTCACCTCGCGTGCGCATATACGAAGAAAGAAAGCGAACTCGATCGGCATGACGGTTTATGCGCCTTGGAGGAGGAGCATGGCGTGGCAAAAGCCCGTTCCGCATTCTATCAACAACAGGCTCGAAGATATCAAAGCGAGAAATGCGGGCGAAACTTACAATGTTGGCGAGTTAGTTCTCGCTGCCGGACAAGAAAAAGGACAAACTCAAGCCCAAATGGGAAGTTCCTTTATTATTGACCAAGTCTGGCTGGTGGGCGTACCGTCTGCGAGATGCATCGGATAACCGACTCAAGCCGAACCCATGGAGCAGCCCGTCTCCGAAGATTCTCGCCTAGCACGGACTCTGTGTTCGTCTCCTTCCTCTGTCTATTTTTTACACATTAGCTGTCTTATATTTCTCTCCTTCTCCTCCTTTCCCTTACAGCCTTAAGGGCTCGTTAAGCGCCTTGTTACTTTTTAACCGACGCGCTATCCGCTCATTATACTGGGGCTTCTTTAATGAAGCTTATTTATCTGAGCTTCATGCCCAACACATGTGTCACACTTCCGCATGTACCTTTTATTCACCATTATCTGCATCGATATGACTTAAGTTTTGGCCAAGCTGGGTTGCTGGCTCTGTGCTTACCCTATGTTCCCGATTGTTCGGCTGGGCGGTAAAGGAGCACCTCTGCGATTATTCTTGCCGGGTCAGCGGATGTGTACCTCAGGTGGGTGAAGCCGAAAGCTAAGCGTTCTTAAGGGAATATTGATTGGTGAACTAAAGATGATTTCTCACTTGTTTATTTATCTGCCCCAGATGCTTTTACCTTTTTTCAGCGATCCGGACATGCACTTTAGGGCATGCCTCCCGAAAAGGAACCCCTAACGGAACTATTCTCCTGGAAGATGTTTCTTACTAACCATGTAATATAACATAACTAGTTGGGCACTTATGCATTCAAGCACTAATGACCCCTACGCTGGTCTCCATGCATGCCCGGTTCTTACATAGCAGAGAGGGTATTCGGACACACTCCGGACTATCGAGTCCCGAGGTTGAAGCGAAAAGGTCCGCCATGACAAGCGATCTACAATCCGGCTAGAAGGCATTTTACATGTCATCTTAAATTACATAGTCAATTTATTTGGGCATATTCCTCTTCAATACCATCCAACAGGTTGTCTAGTTTACATCTGTTGGGAATATTTAATGACCAACTCTACTTGGCGTACACTAACTCACAGGATCTCCTTCCCATCGGCCCCCACAGGTCCGACCTCGCCCATGTGGTTTGGGTCAGCCTTACGTGTACAGCGTCTTCACCATGGCCCGAGCCTCCTGGCGCCTGACGGCAGGCTGATATCTTCCATAATCGGAAGCTTACCGCCGCGCTCCCTTAAGCCTCTCTGCAAGCTCTCCAAGGCCTTGGGCATTGAGGCAGATAGCCACAAGGCACAGGTGGCGCCTTTCATCACTGCGAACTTCGTTAGTGCAGTTATAAACTTCGGGAAGAAGGTCACCCATAGAACCGGGCATTTCCTCTGCGGGGCGACACAGCAGGCATACCTCTGAGACATAACTCTGTTAGTCGACTTCCTCGCCGAACTCTTTTTCAAAGTTCGTTCAAGCACTTACTAAACATGCGCGCGCGAAGCCGCCGATTCTCCTTCACGGAGTCCGGCGGTGAGCACGAACATCCTTTAGTTCCTCGCCCGGTGGGTGTTGGCATCTTGGAATTATTCTTCTCTGCCTCACCTTCGTAAGCACGCTCTCGCCAGACCTTTAACTGGCGCAAGAGTTGTTGCTTGTCCGATCTACTCGGCGCCATCTGCAATATTATTGTCGGTTTACACACGCCGCACTTCATAGCATATATTACCAGAGCTTGGCCTCCCCTGTCGCGGCTAGTGCGGCCTCAAGTTGGGCTTTGCACTCTTCCAGCTCCTAGGGCGGTTAGAATTCTTTTACAGAAGATCTGCATAACAAATTGTGGCCTTGGGATGATCATGCTACAGATAATCTCACGTTAATGGTGCCACGTCACCTCTGTCACTGTAGTTAATCTCGATAATTTGAAACCACGTCAAAATTCAAATTCAAATTAATGTCAAACGACAAAAGTTATCAAAATATTAAACTAAAATGTTCGGAGTGTGCAGTTAAATGCCTAGGTAATTATAGTGCAACAAACACCCTTTTAGAAAATGTCTAAATATATTAAAATAAAATAAAAGCAGAAAAGGAAAATAAATAAAAGAAATAAATGAATGGAAATCAAAACAAAAGTAAAAACAATGAACCCCACATTGGGCCAAGTGGTCAGTGGTCCCCACCGCCAGAACAGGCCGCCCGCCCAGCGCCTTAACCCCCTCTCCTGGGCGGGTGGCTAACTAGCCACACACTGCCCAGCCCGGCCCGGCCCGGCCCACCCAGCCCTTAACCCCCACTCCCCGAAACCCTAGCGGCTCCTCCCCACTTTCCCCGTCACCCCACTCGCCTCCTCCCGTCTCCCCCTCACCCCCACCCGATCTGGATCGCTGGATCGGGGGAGCAGCCCAGACGCCCGCGCCTCGCCGCCCGTAGCCGCCCGTCGCGGACCGTCCTCGTCCTCCTCCCTTGGAGCCGCCCCCTCTCCATCCTCCTCCCAGCCGCGCTCCATCGACCTCGGCGCGCCACGAACCGCCGTCGCCGGCGCCATTCGCCGGAGCTCCTCCGTCGTCGGACGCCGTCCCGTCCTCCTCCTCACCCCGCTGCCGGTGCCCTACCTTTGCTCGGTGAGGCCCAGGCTCTTCTCTTTCCCGTCACGAGCATGCAGCTCGGCCTCCGCCGAACCCGTGACCGAGCTCGCGCTCACCACGCCAGTCGCACCCTCCGGCTGTAGCCGTGTCGCCTTCACCGCCCTGCCCCTTTCGCCGTACCGCGCCGTCAACATGACCCGCACCAGCCTTCTTGTCACCGTCGCCGGTCGGTTCCGCCTCTGCCGCGTTCGATGCCACCTAGCTGCCTCCTTTGCCGTTCGGCCCGGCCTCGCTTGCCCCGGTCGTCGCCCGACGCCGGTGCCAATCTGCGCCGCGCTGATCTACGCCCACAGTCGGCGCCCGCTCTGGCGCTCGCGCTGTCTTGGTTCGCCCAAACCCACTAAGGCCCCGAGGGCCCTATGACAAGCAGGGCCCACGCCCGGAAGAACGTTTTAGAAAAAAAAGAGAATAATAATAATAATAATAATAATAATAAAATAAATAGATAATAATAATTAAATTAATTAATTAATTAACAAATTAATTAAGTTAATTAATCACAATTAGATTAACCTAATTAATTGTTAGTTAATTAATCAAGCGACGACAGTGGGCCCACCCCTAATAAATTATGATTAGTTTAATTAACACATTAATTAAAATGTGTCCTTGACGATGGGACCCACTGGTCAGGTTGACCGATCAACTCTGTTGACTGCTGATGTCGACATGACATCATCTTGATGTCATTAAATCATTCTCGAATTAATTAAATCCCAGAAATTAATAAATTTTAGAAAATCATATCTTTTAATGCGTAACTTCGGTTAAAATATTTTCAACATGAAAGTTGCTCGAGCAGCGAGGCGAACCGGATCGTAACCCATTAAATCCGCCACACATCCCTAGTATAGAGAACACGCAACTTTTCCCCTCGGTTCATCGTAAAAGCGTGAAACTTCGGGGATACTTTCCCGGATGTTTTCCCCCTTCGCCGGTATCACCTAATACCTCGTTAGGGCATACCTAGCACCGCGTATTACCTCGTTATGCTTTGTGTTGCTTTGATTGCTCTGTTATTTATTGTGTTCCCCCTCCGATACTTCTTTAGAGTGAACCCGAAATTGCCGACGACCCCGATTAGACTACGGTGTTGACGACATGCCCTTCTTGCCGGACCAACCCGGCAAGCCCCCTTTGATCACGGATATCGCCTACTCTTCTCTATACTTCTTGCATTAGAGTAGTGTAGCATATTACTATTTTGATTAATCCTATCTTGTTGCATAGCTTTGTCCTTGCTACTCTTTTGTTACCTTTACACCTTTATCCTCTTGCTTAGTATAGGATGCTAGTGTTCCATCAGTGACCCTACACTCTTGTCCGTCTGCCATGCTATACTCTTTGGGCTGTGATCACTTGGGAGGTGATCACGGGCATATACTATATACTTTACACTATTACATTACAGTGATCTTGTTAGGAGATGGGGGCTGAAAGGACGGTGGCTCCATCCGGTGAGGTGGGCTGGGTTCCCACGGCCCCGATTGTTACTTTGTGGCGGGCGACAAGGCAGGTTGAGACTACAGGTGAGAGATGGGCCTGCCCTGTCGGCGTTCAGCGTATACTTAACATGTTTAACGAGATCTGGGTATTTGATCTAAGTCGGCCATTTGGTCTATCGCACTAACCATCTCTGAGGAGTAGTTATGGGTATCCGGCGTCGTGGTATCAGCCGAAGCCTTCGTGGCGTCGGCGGCGAAAGGCGCCGCCGGATTGGATTGGAACGCTGTTAGGCTAGATGCCTTCCGGCCGCCCACATAGCGTCTTGGTGTGCTAAGGCGATGGGCCCATACCCTGTCGCTTAGGTTTAGACCGGCGTCTTGACCTCTCTGTTGGCCTAGGTGGGGCTGCGACATGTTGATCTTCCGCAGCCGGGCATGACCCAGGAAAGTGTGTTCGGCCAAATGGGATCAAGGGTGTTGGGTTATGTGGTGCACCCCTGCAGGGAAGTTTAATCTATTGAATAGCCGTGATCTTGATAGCAGGGCGACTTGAGTTGTACCTTGACCTTATGACAACTAGAACCGGATACTTAATAAAACACACCCTTCCAAGTGCGAGATACAACCCGGTGGTCGCTCTCTCTCGGGGTTACGAGGAGGGATCGCGGGTAGGATTATGCTATATGATGCTACTTGGAGGACTTGATCTGCTCTCTTCTACATGTTGCAAGGCGGAGGCTGCGAGCGTAGTCTTGACAAGATTAGCTATCCCCTCTTATTACGGCATTCTGCGATTCAGGTCCTTGATATGGCCCTTTACACATATATCCATGCATATGTAGTGTAGCTCCTTGCTTGCAGTACTTTGGATGAATACTCACGGTTGCCTTGTTCCCCTTTTCCCCTTTCTCTGCCCGATTGCTGCAACGGACGATGGAGCCGGGGCGACGCCACCGTCGATGGCGACTACTACACGGAGGTGCCTACTACTACGTGCAGCCCGGCGGCGGCGGCCAGAGTAGTTAGGAGGATCCCAGGCGGGAGGCTGCGCCTCTTCGATCTTTATCCCGGTTTGTGCTAGCCATCTTATGGCAACTTGTTTAACTTATATACGTACTCGAGATATTGTTGCTTCCGCTGACTTCGTCTATGATCGAGCACTTGTATTCGAGCCCTCGAGGCCCTGGCTTTTATTATGATGCTTGCATGACTTATTTTATTTTAGAGTTGTGTTGTGATATCTTCCGTGAGTCCACGATCTTGATCGTACCGTTTGCATGTATGATTATTGTACGATTGAATCGGGGGCGTCACAAGTTGGTACCAGAGCCGACTGCCTGTAGGAATCCCCCTTTCCAACTCCTTGGCCGAAGTTGAGTCTAGTCATTGCAAAACTTTTACTAACATGGCTGTGTGCCTTATGGGCCCACGTCGCCATTGGGTGGTATTAGGATCTTTTAGTCCTCGATTTTTACTCTGGGACTCTGAGCTCTCTTCTATTCGGGTTAAATGATTTTGCTAAAAACAAAAGTAACTTTAGGTTCTCACAAGTACTTTCTCACGGAGAGCCCCTTGTTACCGATGACCTTTGCTTTGCACGGAAGATTCGAAGATACTCTACGATGTGCTCTCGAGACTATGTGCCATCGCTTTTGCAATTCACTTCCATCGATAAATCCCTCTGGGTAACTATTTACACCTATCGTTCATATTGTCATCCCGAGTTGCTCTTGTTATTACAAGATGTCTGAAATACTCTTGATATTCCGAGAATTCTTTACGCTTCTTGCCTTGCGGTTCCTTCTACATGAATACCCGTGCGGATAATTACTCGCGCTTGCCGAGTATCCGCTCGTCAAAAGTTGTTCATGTGTTTCACAAAAATGCATTCAAATACTACCCGATCTTCCGAAAATCTGAGCAGCCTATTGCTTTTGAAATTCTTGCTTGCTTGCATTATGGTTAACCCATAAGTCTCGTAATCTTAATGGCCTGCCTTGTCATTATCATTTTGAGTCTGTTGATTCAATATGTTGCGAATGCTCATAATCCTCAATCAGATCCTAAATTCATCCTTCCAGCTCGAGGCGTCATTTTAAACATGAGTTGGTCCTCGACCAATCAAGTTGTCGTCGATTGTACCCCAAGTCTATTCAACTTATTCATTTTTAATCAAGCGATGCGCTTGGGATCCTTTGTTTGAAATCATAATTCCTTGTTATCTAAGCATCGAATTATTCAGATGTTCTATAATCGGCGCCCTTGCATTATTACTTCCCTGGTTGGGTATCGATACTACGCATCGGATCCATTGTGGATCGTCATATCCTTGTTGGATTATTATTCGACAGTGTCCTTCATAATTAATCACCTTGTGAGTTCTTTCTCTAACACATAATGCCTTTGGTAAATTGTATCCTCTGCTTGCTCAAGCATGCTCTACTATCGATCTTGTGTTATTTACTCCTGAAGTTCATGGTATATGTTCTAAGAAGCCCCGTTGGGTTGAACCTATGCCTTCCTTAATCTGGGTGAACTCGAGAGTTTTCACGGGTCATACCCCTCTGGTAATTCACCAGGTAGGTTTTGACACTGAAATCATTTTTATCTAGAGCAGTGAATGAAAGGTTATACATTGAAGAAGTGGGAGTCGAGCTTGAACTTTGTGTTCATGCCCATGGACACGATGTATAACTTATCATGGAAGCTGCTCGTAAAAATAGTTACCCCCCTTGCTATAAGTTCATCTTGTATCCGTGGTTCGATCATTTATGATCGTGGTTTTCGACCATGTTCTCCTTTAAATACCATTTCTCGTGCAAGTTTAAGCACTTGTCTTCTGCAGAGTAATACCCCAGTCCAATCTCTACTTTGATTTGTCGTCGAGTATTACCCCCCTGGTATCTCAAGATTATCACAGAACTACATAACTTCTTATGAGTTCTTCATCAAGTGCTGCATTCTCATTGATTCCAATTTTTCACGGGCTTTGAGTTATTAAACACTCAAAGACACCGATAACTGACTCGAGTCCTCATCGCGATTAAGCAACTCTTGTAACCTTCATTACTTACGAGTTTGAACTCAATCACGTCATTCCTAGCCTGATTGGCTATATCCTTGTCATGCCGATCTTAACTGGGCTACCTGGTCCTTCTTTCCAGAGCGTAATTTTTACGATGAGCTAAGCTTACGTCGATTTTTCCTCATCATATCATTTCACCTTAAACATCAAGCTTGATTTCAAGTTTGTGTCGTACCCATGGTTCCAATAACCTTTTGCTTCATCATTCCTTTGACTTGATGTCATCGCCGATCGATTACATCTTCATGAAACTTCTTGACAAATGTGCCGTGATCATCATGAACGTTTTGAGCTCTTCCAGGATATCAATCGAACTCCTGATGACAAATACCTTCCTTGCCCCTCGATGATTTGTGTTATCATCGACAACATTATTGCCTTCCCTCCAACACAAACTTGCTCATGTTTTGTGCTGTACTTTGAGCTCTTTGCTATCCAGCTTATGTTATGTTCTACCTTTGAGTATCACCACCTTTTATGTCAAGAATGTCGTGGGAATTTTACCACCTCTTATGCATTCTCAGTATGATGATACTTCTCACCATCACCATTCTTCCTTGGTCCCCGTGTTGATTTTAACCGGGATACCAATATGCTGACGATGCTGCTTGAGTTCTGTACTTCTAGCAACCCTATTGCTTTGAAGTTAACGATCGACAATTCGTTCTTAGACTGTTGGTTATTGAATCGTCACTCTAACAGTGATCTTGCTGCCTAAGGTCATGTTTCGGGCACACCTTTCAACTAATGATTAATGGTGTATGTTTTCCTCGAGCATACAACATTATATCATTTGAATTGACAAGTGTCATCTTCTTGCTCACATTATTGTGGAAATCCATCCGTTTGGAATTCTCGATGAATTGTCGCTGAGCCCATCAGCCACCCCCTCATCCTCTGCTTGATTTAATGATGAGCTCTTGTTTTAGAACTTGCTCCCATAGTTCATTTCCCGAGAATCTTACATGGTCATCTCGTCAATTTGTGTTGCATCTTTTCTTCTCAGGTATCCACGAGTGCGAGTTATCTGGCGTAATCGGATCTGAATCTCGGTCAGATATGATGGTTGGAACATATTTCCAAGAGTTTTTAACGTTGGTCTTTATGTGACACGATAAGGTGATGTCGTGCCTAGCACACCTGGCCGGAGGACCTATTGTTATAGATTCCTTTTCAACAAGGTTATCCATTCTCCCATGAGGAAATTGTAAGACTTACTCTACAAGTTATTCCTGATGGATCCTTCCTGTTTCCAAGGTCTGATCTTCACCTGATGACCATGTCAATGCTATTTCGAAGCATGTCTATGGTACTCCAATTTTCAACAAGGACATTTGAAGCCAATGCTAAATGTTTCTTGCTCAATTATCCAAACACCATTGTATGGGTAACGTGAGGAAATTCCTCTCCCTTTACCTCAATGGTTCTCTACTTTCTATCTTGTGATGGATATCATGTCCCGCTTGTCCTTGGGAAGGATATACCCCCCTGAAATATGTGTGTATACACATTTTCCTCCCCATTGTTCTGATTAAACCGGTAATCACCTTTCCTTTCGATTGGTTTGCTTAACCCTTCTTGTAATCTATATTATATAAGCGGTAGTATTCTTACGCTTATGTAAAACTCTGGTGTACAACAGATGTCGATAAGACCTGTTGCTTTTGTTGATAACATTCGGTAGCCACCGATGGGCGAGAACTTTGCCTATTGGTCCGCCTCGTTCAACGAGCAGGAAAATGGTTCTCTTCGTCCCTCGCCCTTGGTACCGACATTGTTGCCGACATAACTGACAGGCTATCCTCTGACATGCCTTGCTTACATGATTGTGCAAGACGTCACCGCCTTTCCTACTTTTAACCCACATGGTGGGCCCATAACCCACAGTTCCACAGGATCGAAACCTGACTCTCCTGTACCCCCCTGATGTCAAAGTTATTCCTTGCGCTTGACTTATGTAATTCACGGGCCACCTGCCAAGTGATCTACTCTGGTATCAGACGCAATGCTTATTCTCATTGTTCTGAACCCCCTTCACCTTCTGATTAGGCCATCAAACGATGGCCTGCCCATTGGAAACTTCTCATGGTACCTTCTTACTTTGCTCTCGAAATTTTCTTAAGTTTCAGTTCGTGAGTTACTTTCTGCCTCCTTCCCCTGATGTTAGCTACCAGGTAGTCAACCTTGCAGAGGTCCGTTCTTCCAAAATAACCACCCTTTATTCTTTCATAAGTACGACGGAGTTCCCGAAGAAAGGATGCCGACTTCATCATGATGACTTGAAGCAGAGAAATGGAGACATCAACGTAATGGATCGACCTCTTCGAGAAGAGCAACCAAGACCGAGAAGATTCATTTAATATCGTAACGGACCTTTCCCCTTGCTCTACCTCTTAAATCTCGGGGCGAGATTTCTTGTAATCAGAGGAGAATTGTGGCCTTGGGATGATCATGCTACAGTAATCTCACGTTAATGGTGCCCGTCACCTCATCACATGTAGTTAATCTCGAGTTAATTTGAAACCGCATCAAAATTCAAATTCAAATTAATGTCAAGCGACAAAAGTTTTCAAAATATTAAACTAAAATGTTAGAGTGTGCGTTAAATGCCTAGGTAATTATAGTGCAACAAACACCCTTTTAGAAACTGTCTAAATATATTAAAATAAAATAAAACAGAAAAGGAAAATAAATAAAAGAAATAAATGAAAATCAAAACAAAAGTAAAAACAACAGAACCCCCATTTGGGCCAAGTGGCCCAGTGGTCCCCGCCCGAACAGGCCGCCCCACACCCGCGCCTTAACCCCCTCTCCCACGGGCGGGTGGCTAACTAGCCTACACACACCGCCAGCCCGACAACCGGCCGCCCACCCGCCTTAACCCCCACTCCCGAAACCCTAGCGGCTCCTCCCACTTTCCCCGTCACCCCACTCGCCTCCTCCGTCTCCCCTCACCCCACCCGTCTGGATCGCTGGATCGAGGAGCAGCCCCGACGCCGCGCCTCGCCCCCGTGCCCGCCCGTCGCGGACCGTCCTCGTCCTCCTCCCATGGCGCCGCCCCCTCTCCTTCCTCCTCCCGGCCGCGCTCCATCGACCTCGGCGCTGCCACGAACCGCCGTCGCCCGGCGCCGTCGCGGAGCTCCTCCGTCGTCGAGCGCCGTCCCCTCCTCCTCCTCACCCCTGCCCGTGCCCTACCTTTGCTCGGTGAGGCCCCGAACTCTTCTCTTTTTCCCGTCACGAGCGCCGCGCGCTCGGCCTTCGCGAACCCGTGGCCGAGCTCGCGCTCACCACCGAGTCGCGTCCTCCGGTATGTAGCCAGCGTCGCCTTCACCGCCCCTTGCCCACCTTTCGCCGCCTTGCCGTCAACATGACCCCGCACCAGCCTTCTTGTCGCCGTCGCCCGATCCGGTTCCGCCTCTGCGCGTTCGATGCCACCTAGCTGCCTCCGCTGCCGTTCGGCCCGGCCTACGCCCATGACCCGTCGTTGCCCGCCGCGGTGCCAATCTGCGCCGCGCTGATCTCGCCCACAGCGGCGCCCGCTCTGGCGCTTTCGCGCTGTCGCCCGTTCGCCCGACCCACTAAGGCCCCCAGGGCCCTATGACAAACGGGGCCCACGCCCCAGAGAACGTTTTAGAAAAAAAAAGAATTAAAATAATAATAATAATAATAATAATAATAATAAATAGATAATAATAATTAAATTAATTAATTAATTAACAAATTAATTAAGTTAATTAATCACAATTAGATTAACCTAATTAGCTCGTTAGTTAATTAATCAAGCAACGACAGTGGGCCCACCCCTAATTAATTATGATTAGTTTAATTAACTTTGTTAATTAAAATGTGTCCTTGACGGTGGGACCCATCGTCAGTTCACCGATCAACTCATTGGCTGCGATGTCGACATGACATCATCTTGATATCATTAAATCATTTTCGAATTAATTAAATAATTAATTAAATCCCGAAATTAATAAATTTTAGAAAATCATATCTTTTAATGCGTAACTTCGGTTAAAATATTTTCAACATGAAAGTTGCTCGAGCGATGAGGCGAACCGGATATGTAACCCGTTAAATCGCCACACATCCTAGTATAGACAACCGCAACTTTTCCCCTCCGGTTCATCACGTAAAAGCGTGAAACTTGAGGATACTTTCCGGATGTTTTCCCCTTCGCGGTATCACCTAATACCTCGTTAGGGCATACCTAGCACCGCGTATTACCTCGTTATGCTTTGTGTTGCTTTGATTGCTCTGTTATTTATTGTGTTCCCCCTCGATACTTCTTTCCGGTGACCCCGAGGCTGCCGACAACCCCCGATTCGACTACGGTGTTGTGACATGTCCTTGTTGCCGCAGACCAACCAGGCAAGCCCCCTTTGATCATCGAGATATCGCCTACTCTTCTCTATCTGCTTGCATTAGAGTAGTGTAGCATATTCTTATTTTGATTAATCCTATCTTCTGCATAGCTTTGTCCTTGCTACTCTTTTGTTACCTTTACACGCTATCCTCTTGCTTAGTATAGGATGCTAGTGTTCCATCGGTGACCCTACACTCTTGTCCGTCGCCATGCTATACTCTTGGGCTGTGATCACTTGGGAGGTGATCACGGGCATATACTATATACTTTACACTATTACATTACACAGTGATCTTGTTGGGAGATGGGGGTGAAAGGACGGTGGCTCCATCCCAGTAGAGGTGGGCACAGGTTCCCACGGCCCCATTTGTTACTTTGTGGCGGGCGGCAGGGCAGAGTTGAGACTACAGGTGAGAGGTGGGCTGGCCTGGTCGGCGTTCATGGATACTTAACACGTTTAACGACATCGGGTATTTGATGCGAGTCGGCCATTTGGTCTATCGCACTAACCATCTCGCAGGACTAGTTATGGGTATCCGGTGTCGTGGTATCACCGAAGCCTTCGTGGCGTCGGCGGCGGCGCCGCCGAATTGGCTGGAGCGCTGTTAGGCTAGGTGCGCTTCGGCCGCCCATAGCGTCTGGTGTGCTAAGGCGATGGGCCCAGAACCCTGTGCGCTTAGGTTTAGGCAGCGTCTTGACCTCTCTGTTGGCCTAGGTGGGGCTGCAACGTGTTGATCTTCAGCGGCGGGCATGACCGAGAAAGTGTGTCCGGCCAAATGGGATCAAGCGTGTTGGGTTATGTGGTGCACCCTGCAGTGAAGTTTAATCTATTGAATAGCCGTGACCTTGATAACAGGGCGACTTGAGTTGTACCTTAACCTTATGACAACTAGAACCGGATACTTAATAAAGCACACCCTTCCAAGTGCGACATACAACCCGTGGTCGCTCTCTCTCGGGGTTACGAGGAGGGATCGCGGGTAGGATTATGCTATATGATGCTACTTGGAGGACTTGATCTGCTCTCTTCTACATGTTGCAAGGCGGAGGCTGCCGAAGCGTAGTCTTGACGGGATTAGCTATCCCCTCTTATTACTGTCATTCTGCGATTCGGTCCTTGATATGGCCCTTTACACATATATCCATGCATATGTAGTGTAGCTCCTTGCTTGTGAGTACTTTGGATGAGTACTCACGGTTGCCTATTCCCCTTTTTCCCTTTCTCTACCGATTGCTGCAACAGGACGATGGAGCCGGGGCGAGCGACACCATCGATGGCGACTACTACACGGAGGTGCCTACTACTACGTGCAGCCCGCAGGCGGCGGCGAGAGTAGTTTAGGAGGATCCCATGCGGGAGGCTGCGCCTCTTCGATCTGTATCCCGTTTGTGCTAGCCTTCTTAAGGAAAACTTGTTTAACTTATGTCCGTACTCGAGATATTGTTGCTTCCTGACTTCGTCTATGATCGAGCACTTGTATTCGAGCCCTCGAGGCCCACGGCTTGTATTATGATGCTTGTATGACTTATTTTATTTTTAGAGTTGTGTTGTGATATCTTCCGTGAGTCCACGATCTTGATCGTACGCGTTTGCGTGTATGATTAGTGTCTGATTGACTCGAGGCGTCACTAAATGATCCTTAAATCAGTTATTCTAACTGCTTTCAAGTCTCGAGACTCTTGACATATATAACCATCAAATTTTCTTACCGTATGTCTTTCACATCTTGCTCCGTAGCTCTGGCTAGACCATTTTGGCGGCACGCAGTGCGCATCTCCAATTGAAGGCGTCCAATGCCTCTTGGGAGAAACAAGCGTTCTGAAGAACTGTCGTGGCGGCGCTGTGATTCATGGCACTCTCCACCTCGGAATTGGTGGCGGACAGTCTGTCCGCATCCTCTGTCGGAGGAGTTCGGCGCTTACGCCTCGTGTTTGCCTCTACTTGGACCTGGCTTTGGAGCCTGGTTGGTGGAGCGCGATTGGCAATCTCTCGGATATAGTCCGCGAGCCCTCTTTTCCTAAAAAAGGAGAACACAGGCGTTAGTATGCATCGTAAGGATAATACCTTGGAATAAGGCAGCGCGCCTTCTTGCTGCGCCGGTGCCTCGACCGGACTGCGTGTCTCTTTAGCCTACCGCCCTCCACGGTCCCTTGTTGGCTAGTCGCGCGAGCTCGGCATTCGCCTCGAGATCCTCCCTGCGAAACACCATTGGTATCGGTGATAAAAAATAAGCACGGATGGATCATCTTCAAAGTATTAGGACTTGGTCTCGATTACTTGTGAGGCGGGGCAGTCCGGGATAATCGGTGTAATAGCCACCAAGGCATTGTCGATGCTCGATTGGTAAAATACCACATCGATCAGCTCCACGGATATGTCCGGATCCTCTTGGGAGGCGGATCGAGGACCGCACGGATCCTCGGGTTGTGGAGGAGGGCTGTTTATATCGCTTCGACCGGCGCAATTCCTGCGTCGAAATCACAAGATAAGGTACTTGACTATGGGAATATGGAACAGATGGGCAAAAAGAAGTGTCCGCTTACCCAGCTTGGAGGATTGTACATAGAAAATCCGCCCAGAGAATTGACGCGGAGGAATTCCTCCTCTTCTCCCTTGTATAATGCGGTCAAGATCTTCGTCAGAGCGGCAACCGATTCCGGCCCCTTACGGCCGCAGCGGGTGGCATCATCCTCCCTGTTGAAATCCCACATGGGGTGGCCTCTATCTTTGGCGGCTGCACCCCGCATAATGCATGTGGCCATGACCTCGATCATGGTCATCCGGAATGGGCTAACAGCCTTATCCGGTTCATCGAGATAAAAACGTCATTGTCATTTTCCTTACGAGGGCTCCGTGGGCGCCAGCTCGAGCGCTTCTTCAAGGGAGCATTATCAAACTCGGGAGGCCGATCCGAACAAGATCCGGCGAGGACATCTTCTATGTAAAACCATTACGAAGGCGGTCTTGGGCGCCTTCTTTGGGGTTCGGATAGATATCCGATCCGGCGATCGCCATACTGCTCCGCCCACATGATATATTGACCCCTTAGAAAGGGCACAAAGCGAAACAACTTCTTCCACGGTCGCGAAATGAGCCTCGATGCCCAAAACAGCTCGCAAAGGGCTCGAAGCCCGCAATATGCAATATGGAGGCAAAGCGTAAGGTTGTGCAACTGGAGGCCGTAGAACTCCAGGAGCCCCCGGAGAAACGGATGAATTGGAAATCCGAGCCCTCTTATCAAATAAGGGACAAGGCAGACCCGCTCACCTTTGGAGGGATTGGGGACGCTCTCCGCTTGCTCTCCACCATTATAGGTGGCAAGCCCGGCTCGAACCGGGACCATGTAGGCTGGGGGGAGAAACCCCTTGGCTTGGGCGTCACTAGCTCATTGTGTGCGGGGCGGAGCATCTCTCCCAATCTCGGTGAGGGCTGGGAGGCGAGATGAGGAGCTGCGTCGGCCGCCATGATGGAATGGATCTCTATCGGATGCGCTCCGATGAATGCTCATGAAGGGACGATGGTGTGATTTGGATCTAGATCCTCGTCTCTTTAAAAGGCAGCTCATTTACACAGCTAGAGGGTAAATGTAAAAACACCTGCTTTTCGCATTAAATGCGACACGTGGAAGATGGCCATTATTAGGCGTGGAAGCCAAGGGCGCAATATTCATGAGAAGTCGGACACTATTCAGCGGTAAATGGAATTTGGAGAAGAACCCGCCTTGCAATGCCGAAGACAATCTGCGGCCGACTCATCGTCATTGAAGCCTGGTTCGGGAGCTCTTGAGGAGTCTGGATTAGGGGTGTCCGGATAGCCGGACTATAACCTTCGGCCGGACTCCTGGACTATGAAGATACAAGATTGAAGACTTCGTCCCGTGTCCGGATGGGACTTTCCTTAGCGTGGAAGGCAAGTTTGGCGATAGAGATATGTAGATCTCCTCCCATTGTAACCGACTCTGTGTAACCCTAGCCCTCTCCGATGTCTATATAAACCGGAGGGTTTTAGTCCGTAGGACGAACAACAATCATACCATAGGCTAGCTTCTAGAGTTTAGCCTCTCTTATCTCGTGGTAGATCTACTCTCGTACTACCCATATCATCAATATTAATCAAGCAGAAGTAGGGTTTTACCTCCATCGAGAGGGCCCGAACCTGGGTAAAAACATCGTGTCCCTTGTCTCCTGTTACCATCCGCCTAGACGCACAGTTCGGGACCCCCTACCCGAGATCCGCCGGTTTTGACACCGACACTGACGGTAATGTTACTGTCTACAAATCTCGACTTGTTGCGAAAGATTTTTTGACAAGTTCAAGGAGTTGACTACGATGATACCTTCTCACCCGTAACGATGCTTAAGTATGTCCGAATCATGCTAACAATTGCCGCATTTTATGATTATGAAATTTGGCAAATGGATGTCAAAACTGCATTCCTTAATGAATTTCTTAAAGAAGAGTTGTATATGATGCAACCAGAAGGTTTTGTCGATCCTAAAGGTGCTAACAAAGTGTGCAAGCTCTAGCGATCCATTTATGGACTTCCGCAAGCCTCTCGAAGTTGAAATATACACTTTGATAGTGTGATTAAAGCATATGGTTTTATACAGACTTTTGGAGAAGCCTGTATTTACAAGAAAGTGAGTGGGAGCTATGTAGCATTTCTAATATTATATGTGGATGACATATTGTTCATTGGAAATGATATAGAATTTCTGGATAGCATAAAAGGATACTTGAATAAGAATTTTTCAATGAAAGACCTCGGTGAAGCTGCTTATATATTGGGCATCAAGATCTATAGAGATAGATCAAGACGCTTAAGTGGACTTTCACAAAGCACATACCTTGATAAAGTTTTGAAGAAGTTCAAAATGGATCAGTCAAAGAAAGGGTTCTTGCCGGTGTTACAAGGCGTGAAGTTGAGTCAGACTCAATGGCTGACCACTGCAGAAGATAGATAGAAAATGAAAGTCATTCCCTATGCCTCAGCCATAGGTTGTATCATGTATGCAATGATGTGTACCAGACCTGATGTGTGCCTTGCTATAAGTTTAGCAGGGAGGTACCAAAGTAATCCAGGAGTGGATCATTGGACAGCGGTCAAGAACATCCTGAAATACCTGAAAAGGACTAAGGATATGTTCTCATTTATGGAGGTGACAAAGAGCTCGTCGTAAATGGTTACGTCGATGCTAGCTTTGACACTAATCCAGATGACTCTAAGTCGCAAATTGGATACGTATTTATATTGAATGGTGGAACTGTCAGTTGGTGTAGTTCCAAGCAGAGCGTCGTGGTGGGATCTACGTGTGAAGCGGAGTACATAGCTGCTTCAGAAGCAACAAATGAAGGAGTCTGGATGAAGGAGTTCATATCCGATCTAGGTGTAATACCTAGTGCATCAGGTCCAATGAAAATCTTTTGTGACAATACTGGAGCAATTGCCTTAACAAAGGAATCCAGATTTCATAGGAGAACCAAACACATCAAGAGATGCTTCAACCCCATCCGCGATCAAGTCAAGGAGGGAGACATAGATATTTGCAAAATCATACGGATCTGAATGTTGCAGACCCGTTGACTATGCCTCTTCCACGAGCAAACCATGATCAGCACCAAGACTCCATGTGTTAGAATCATTACAATGTAATCTAGATTATTGACTCTAGTGCAAGTGCAAGGCTAAAGGAAATATTCCCTAGAGGCAATAATAAAGTTGTTATTTATATTTCCTTATATCATGATAAATGTTTATTATTCATGCTAGAATTGTATTAACTGGACACTTGATACATGTTTGAATACATAGACTAAACAAAGTGTCCCTAGTATGCCTCTACTAGACTAGCTCGTTAATCAAAGATGGTTAAATTTCCTGACCATAGACATGTGTAGTCATTTGATGAATGGGTTCACATCATTAGGAGAATGATGTGATGGACAAGACCCATCTGTTAGCTTAGCATAATGATCATTAAGTTTTATTGCTATTGCTTTCTTCCTGACTTATACATATTCCTTTGACTATGAGATTATGCAACTCCCGAATACTGGAGGAACACCTTGTGTGCTATCAAACGTCACAACGTAACTGGGTGATTATAAAGATGCTCTACAGATGTCTCCGAAGGTGTTTGTTGGGTTGGCATAGATCAAGATTAGGATTTGTCACTCCGTGTATCAGAGAGGTATCTCTGGGCCCTCTCGGTAATGCACATTGATGTCACTTGAAGCTACGTCGGTATTTCCCCAAAGAGGAAGGGATGATGCACCACAGCGGTGGTAGTATTTCCCTCAGATATGAAACCAAGGTTATCGAACCAGTAGGAGAACCAAGCAACACAACATAAACAGCCCCTGCACACAGATAACAAATCCTCACAACCCGACATGTTAAAGGGGTTGTCAATCCCTTCTAGGGTACGGCGCCTCAAGATAGGCAAACGGGCGTGAGATAAATTACTGTAGATTGATAGATCGAACCCCAAAAAAATAAATAGGAATAAAACGCAACAAGGTATTTTTGTATTTTTGGTTTAATAGATCTAAAAATAAATGCAAAGGAAAAGTAGATCGCAAAGGCAAATATATAAGAAAGAAACCCGGGGGCCGTAGGTTTCACTGTGGGTGAACAAATTACTGTTGGGCAATTGATAGAACTTCAAATACTCATGATGATATCCAGGCAATGATCATTATATAGGAATCACGTCCAAGATTAGTAGACCGACTCCTGCCTTCATCTACTACTATTACTCCACACATCGACCGCTATCCAACATGCATCTAGTGTATTAGGATCATGGAGAAACTGAGTAATGCAGTAAGAACGATGACATGATGTAGACAACATCTATCTATGTAGAGATAGAGCCCATAGTTTTATACTTAGTAGTAACAATACATACGAGTCATTTCCCTTTTTGTCACTGGGATCAAGCACCATAAGATCAAACCCACTACAAAGCACCTCTTCCCATTGCAAGATAAATAGATCAAGTTGGCCAAACAAAACCCAAATATCGGAGAAGAAATACGAGGCTATAAGAGATCATGCATAAAAGAAATCAAAGAAACTCAAATACTTTCATGGATATAAAAGGATAAATCTGATAATAAACTCAAAGTTCATCGATCCCAACAAACACACTGCAAAAGAGTTACATCATATGGATCTCCAAGAGACCATTGTATTGAGAACTCGAGAGAGAGAGAGAGAGAGAGAGAGAGAGAGAGAGAGAGAGAGAGAGAGAGAGAGAGAGTGTAACATCCCAAATTTTGGAATGATAATATAATTAATTGAATTGTTTGTTTGCTTGAGTGAATTAAACTTGAGTGAAATTTGAACCTTTTCAAAAACTTTTGAAAGAGAGGGAATAAAATGACTTTCCCCTTCTCCGGTAAATTCAAATTCATCCTATTAAAATCAATGAGAGAAGATGACATGACTTCTTCAACTATAAAGAATTTGAACGGAGTTTTGCAATTTAATTCTTTCAAATATTTGCACTTGCTTCTCTATTTTTCTTCCCGAGAAATACCCGAAAATAAATTCTTGCAAGCAAGAAAGAGCGGAGGAAAATGACCCTCCAAAATCAGGGGCATTTTGAAAATATTGAGCCAAGAAAAACCAAAGTTTTTATTTAAAATTATTTGCAAAAAGAAATAAAGCCTTTAGGATTTTCTGAAAAACATTTTTTAAGTTTTTATTTTGGCCGTGGAATAATGCTCATCATCTACATTTTATTTTTCTGATAATTTTAGTATATAAAACTCTTTATTCCGAATTGATTTGATTTCCTTTTTATTGTTTTAGTTTCCTAATTTTAAAAATAGGAATGGAATCGTTTTTATTAGGAAAAACCTGCTGGCCCATTAAGCACTTTCCTATTCTAGCCCAACAAGAGATCATCTCCTTCCTCTGTTTCCTCTCACGTTACAGAAGCTTTCCATATCCATGGAGACAGGAAACTCCACCTTCCCGATCTCCCTCGTCTTTCCATCCCAGCGCCTCCCGAGACCGCCTATAAAACCCCCTCCCTCTCCTCGTTCCATTTTTCCCATCACCACGCCCCCTCCCTGCCCGTAGCCTTCTCGCCACCGTCCTCCTTTTCCTGCCTAGAAACGCTCACCAGGAGCTCTCCCAGGAGCCCGACGCCAGGAGTGAGCAGCACCTGAGGGCGCCCAGCGCCACCTCCCCAAGCGCCGACCCCCTCCTCCGCCACCCCCACCCTCGCCGGCGACCTCGCCCCCTCGCCGGAGCAGCCCTCCACATCGCCATCTCCTTCCTGCCATCTCTGCCTCACGTACAGGTAACTCCGTTTTCGTTTTCAGATTTATTTCCGTAACAGATTTAGTTCCGTTCTTGTTTAGCTTATAACTTTTGATCTAGAAGTCCAATGATGCTGATTCTTTTTGCGTTAGATCACAATTTTCTTGTAGTTTCCAAAAATATATAATTTGTCTATGTTTGGATTTATAAAAATTGAGTTAGATCAGATTTGAATTAAAGCTTGTTTTGCTTATTCCGGGAGTTTAAAAATAGATTTTTATTTGATTCTTTTTTCTACTGATCACTAGTGATCATATTTACCAGTGGTAAAACTTCAAAATTGTTTGAGTATTTTAGCTTATTGTTTCATGTAAAACAAATTCTGTTTTAGTTCTACTCGAATTATAGCTACTTCTTTTCTATAGTTGTTTTTAAATTATTTTATTTTATATTTCAGAAAGTTTATGTTTGGTTTCTATTAGTTAAACAGTAGGTGTTCAACAAGTTTTTATATTTATTTTATTTTGTTATCGTGAAATCAATTCAAGTTCGCTAATAACTTGCAATGGATTTCTCTACTGTTTAACTCCCAATTGAAAATACTTTCAAAATAGCTTTATGAAAAAATACTTTATTTTTTCTTTGTCTTAACTAAATTTATATTTTATTCTCTGTTATTTTAGTGTTTTATTTTCCGTTAGACAAAACTATTTTTGTGAATGTTGTAGAAGAAGACTCCTAGTTTTATTTGAAGTTCCTTCGATTCTTATTAAGCTCTCTCTTTTGTTTTGATTGTTAGTGTGAGTGCTTATGTGAATGATATGTTTGTTATATAGATTTCATCAGAGAGTGACGAGTAGTCTATCAAGTTATTTCTTGAGAATGATAATTCTTCTTCGTCAACATCACCAGGCAAGTTCACTTTGACCATGCTTTCTTACCTATGTTTTATTGCATTTAGTGGCACCTTGGCAACCACCCCTCAGTAGTGTTATTGAATCCTTGTAGTTGAGTAGTATGCATGAGGTAGGAACCCACCCCCTGTTACCAAGCCCGGGACGATATTTTATTTAATGCTACGCTATAGTAGACGGGGTTTGGTATGAGTACTCGGGAGTGGTGTGAGAATGGAGGATTCTACGTCAATGACGACAACTCCATGACGGAATCTGCAAGGACTCTATCTTCAAGGCCTCAAGACTTCAAGACTCGAGACAAGAATTCAATACACACTCTTTGGGTGAAGGACGGTTGACGGGCACCTGGAGAAACCAGTGGTTGGCGGGATGCATGGAGAAGCGCCATGACATCTTGCGAAAGCTTCACCCAGACTCAAAGAGACGGAAGAATACTTCACGCCCGGAAGCTTACATGCAACCGCAAGTCATTATGGGCTCGGCTTGGTTGACCTTAGTTGTGACTCTGGCTGGGGCGGTACTAGCAGATGTAGAACTACGGTAGGATGGGTTGAGTACCGGACGGTGGTCGAGGAACTCTTTGGAAGACCATGTTTGGTCATCTTGTTCTCAAACACTCGAAGTGCGAGAACGTAAAGAGAGGATCGAATCTTGCGGGTAAAGTGTACAAACCTCTGCAGAGGGTTTAAACATAATCGATTAGCCGTGTCCCCGGTTACGGATGTAGCGACCAGACCCGAATGGATCAAGTCTCGTGCTCGTGTCATCCTGGATCGAATGCCGACACCACACAAGATTTGAAGGATTTATAGCAGAGTAGCAATCACACACTTATTACATCGTTGTCCACAAGGGAACTTATTACAATAATATGGCTTAAGGCCATCTAATAATAACAGCGAAGGCTTGGAAGATAAGCGAGTCCATCAGCTCCAACGGCATTCTCGAGTATAGAACCACGACCTAACACCTTACTGTCGTGCGAAAAGTCTGCAACGTGAAAGTTGCAGCCAAAACAGGTCAGCACATGGAATATCTTTGGCAATGTAACACATAAGAGCAATGAATGAATAAGCCTACACTACATGCATATATGGCTGGTGGTAAGGCTCTCTGATTTACATTTGCATAAAGCTGATTTTCCCTACATCAAAGGAATAATTTTTATTTAACTATCATGGTGGTTGTTAAACATTGAGAATGGTTGACAGCATCCTCAATCCCAAATTAAAAGTACTCATCAAAACCCAATAACTTTTATTTAGAAGTAACATGTTGAGATTCACATGATATTCAAGTACCGGATACTCAAAACGTCCATAACCGGGGACACGGCTAATCATGATTAGTTTATACACTCTGCAGAGGTTTGCGCACTTTTCCCCACAAGACTCGATCGCCTCCGCTTGGTTCTCGCTTTTCTGAGGTGTTTGAGAAGCGGATGACCGAGACATAGTCTTTCAGAAGCGCTAGCACCTTACATGTGGGTAGACCGTACCAACCTACATCCCCTACATCAGCTAGCCTACCCGTAAGAGTTCGCACGACTTAGTCAACTACGCCAGAGCCCATAATTGGCTTGTGGCTGCACACGGAAGTTTCCAGTTTGAAAGATCTCATGATCCCTTAGAGCACAGGTGGCGGTCCAAGAAATCTGAGCAAGTCTGATGGAAACCAGTGCCTCAATCCACCCAGATGTGTGTTTAGGTTGCCACCTTAGATAAACCATTAATTAACAATCTCACATCATCATGGATATTCACTCACCCAATCCACGTCTACTAGCATAGCAGGGCATAACAAGCAAGCGTAGAAGTAACTCCCAAGGTTTCATAAGTAAAACAGTAATAGGTACTACCTCAATCTACTTCCCAAACCCACAATTTAATTTGATCCTAAACATGCAAGTGTTTGAGGTTTGATCTAATGCAATAAAGCTGGGTAATAGAAAAGGTATGATCAAGTGTTACTTGCCTTGTCGATGATCCGCGAGACCTAGAGATTCAAGTAACAAGCGGCGCACTCCGGTGATCTAACGCAGACAAACAACAAGCATACAATAAGTACTCATCTAATGCACAGGAAATCTCGAATAAAAGATCTAACCAGAAAGTTCAACTTAAGAACCCAGTTGCAAAAGATTCAATCAAAATAAACATCGAAAGTCGAAACTCGAGAGAGAACGACTCGGTTTAGCAATCTGAAACTAGGTCAAAATTTCACAGTAGCAAAACTCTGTGAAAGTAGGGTAGTCGGAACGGCGGTTTCGTTACGAAACTCCAGGCGCTTGAATCACCTGATTCCGATAAGCGAGCGAGAAATAAAACAGATTTGAAAATCGGATCGGAAATCGAATCAGAAAAATAACGGATTAATTCCGATTAAAAGAAAACGACGAACGGATTAAATAACGGACGTTTCGTTAACAGAACTAATCCAACGAACACGTTCATTGAAGCGAGCGGTTCGGTGAGCGTTCGTTAAATAAGAAAACCGAAAAAAAACCATCTAGGTTTTTTAAAACCGAATATCTTAAAAAAACCGGATCGGTCTTTAGGGAAAACCGGATCGGAACGGAGCGGGGCGACGGCTACCTCCGGCGGGGCTTCGCCGGCAGGTCCGCAAGGGTCGGGAGGCGGCGGGGCTCGGCGTCGGCGAGGAACGGCGGCGGCGTCCCCACGGCAAGGGCTCGGTCGGGAGGGGGCGCGGCGTGGGTGAGAGAGGGGGCCGGGCGGTATTTAAGAGGGGGGTGGCGACTTGGGGAGGGGGCAGCGGGGCCGGGTCGGGGCGGAGTCCCGGCGGCGGGGTGGCGTCTTGTGGCGGGGCGGCGTCTTGTGGGAGAGGAGAGGAGGAGGTGGGCAGGCACTGGCCGGGCCTGCCCAGTAGCGCGTTTTTTTAAATTTAAACCAAACGAATTAAAAAATATCAAATGAACTCCGATTTTAAAAATAATTTTCCCGACTCCTAAAATGAGTCGAACCAAATGAACTTTAAAACGACAAACATGCATATATTTTTTTTGCTCATTTTGCCTAAGCAAAATAAATCTTCCAAAGCCAAATTTGATTTATTTATAAAATCTTCATTTTTCCTAAATGTTGGGAAAGTCATATTATTCCCTCTCTTAAAATTTTATAGGAAAAACTTTATGAAGATAATTAAATAAATCCAAATGATCCTATTTTCAAAATTTGAGAAATCCCAAATATAAAAATAATGAAACTTCCAACTCTCTCCGAGGGTCCTTGAGTTGCGTGAAATTTTCGAGGATCGGAAAAATGCGAGAAAATATGATATGCATGATGACCTAATGTATAACATTCCAAATTGAAAATTTGGGATGTTACAACGGACAATTTGAGCATCTGGACCTGGATCTATCTCGGAACTCTCAACACCGGATTGATAACTTAATTGTGGGCAACTTATGATGATTGTGGGCTATGAGACATCGGTTGGCGGAACCATGTCATGATAGAAAACTCCATAGTACAGACTTCATTTATCCTTTTGGTGTAGGAAAAATAAAACCAGCTTTTACGCAAACAAAATTCAGATCTGAGCCATAAAGCCATATTGCATATAGTATAGTTTTATCATCTGTTTTCTCATATTGTGATCTTGCGGTACATTCAATGTAATTGACCTACACGGCTGCAACGTATCATGTTGCGTATACTTTCTTCCGACGAGTAAGAATACGGTGCAGGTTACGGTCTACACTCAATCTGCCGATGGCGTTGATGGGACTCCACACCGACTATTTGTTTCATTGTGACTTATAAGGTATATATCAGTTTTACGTTAATTATGCATGTGATTGCACTTTGATATATACATTGATGTACTGTGTGTGCCAAAGATACTTGATCCAGGATGGCACAAGAACACGTAGGCTTGACCGTTCGAGGTCGGGTCGCTCTGAAATGGTATCGAGCACATGTTGATCAGAGAACGTGACCCTAGAAAATGACTTAGTAATATGAAGACCCCAATAGGAATGACCTTTGTTTTGTACTACTCTCGTAACACCCGATTCCTTCTCTCGAACCCTCCTTAATTCAAACTATAGATGGAGAGCTACATTCGAACAAAAGAGAACACTACGAGAAGGTTCTTGGAGGTCCCTTCCTTGTGGAGCTAGTCAGTCTGCTGAAGTTACCGATACCGAGATCAAGGCAACTAAGAGGACGTCCAGATCGTGGGGAGTCAAGGCCCAAGTTTTTGGTCGTAAAAAGCCCCCAAGACTGCAGACATCAGCTTCGAACTATAAATGGTGATCGTGATATGGGCATCAACACCGCCGTCCATGATGCTATTGCACGCTTATGCTATCGTCATCGTGCTTGCACTAAACCCACACTTCTTTGGAAGGATGGGATGGCGAAGTCCGATGGAGCAACTATTGCCTTGACGGAAGCACAGAAGATGAAGTTTTCCCCACTTTTAGTGTACAATCAGGATCTGGAACAATACGTCAAGAATCTTCAGATGGACCTCCTGGAAGCCCTGTTTGACAATGAAGCACTACGAGAAGAGGACAAGACTCAGAGACTGAAGGTAAACAAGCTGGAGGAGGAGAACCTCGAGATCTCGAGAATGCGTCAGGAACTGAAGAACAGCAGGACCATGTCTCATGCAAAGGACGTTGAAATCCAGAAGCTCAAGGAACAACTTCAGGACATACAGGGTCGTCATAAGAAACTCCGTGTCGACAGGAAAATCTAGCGTAAGAACTGGAAGAGATCAAGTCCACACAGAAGAAACCCCAGTAAATTAGTAGTATTCCACCATGAGAGAAATAAAGGTGAACGCCATCCCGATTTAAGTATCTGACCATACCAAATTCTGTGGGTGGCGATACTGTAGAATTGATTGAATAAATGAATGCTTGGTTGCTATTATTTTTGTATGTTTATTGAATGGTTGGATAGATGCGATATTCGAGGAAGCTATTTATTTCAACCATGAGGTAAGTTATGGAAGAATGGTAGAAGGCCTTCATATGGGAACAACATCAGAATTGGAAACTCCGAGCATTGAAGACCGAAGAAATGAGGACTTAGAAACGAAACCATAGTAGAACGGCCCATTACAAACGATAATTTTGTTGATGAGTGGGTAATTGCCTTCTCTTTCTATCTCAACCAGACCCCGAAATCTTGAACCCATGGACAACTGAACACCAAACCTTTACGGAGACAATTGCAACTTCCCATGGAGATACATCCTTGTTACGAGCACTCCTCTTATCCTACACATACAGATGACAACCCTTTATGAGTCTTTCCTTAAGGGCCTCAAACGATCATGACCACGACAAGTGATCATGATTACCCAAGATCTTGAAGGACATAATGAAGCATATTCACCTTGAAGGAGATGCAGTCTACAAAGGCTACCCTTCATGCAAAAGGGAGTGGAACTTTGGTATGTGGAGGTACACCTCCACCGTTTGAAAGGAGTTTGCCCAAAGAGGATGGGGCATTACTTTTCATCTCACGTGTGCCACAAGCAACTTTCTTCGATGCCGTTCGTGAAGCAGCCATGGAAGCCATCGCCGGATCGAGAAATACTTGAAGAAAGACTCCGTTATACTCGGGAATACCTAAGCGAAGTGCATCCTGAGATGATGGAGGTGAAGCTCAAGGCCACCACGATGAAACAGAAGATTGAAGATTTCAAGGCACATGTCGCACAATTCCAAAGGATCAAGAATCCTCGAGGAGGATAAATAAATAAAGTTGGAAGTAATGTCTGACCATACCAAACCATGTGGGTGGCAGCATTTGTAACAAAGTACCTTTTTGAAATTTAGATTTACGAAAAAGGTTAAGGATGTAATGAAAGATTGATATGAGAATAATGAGATGTTATGGATAAACTTGTGCATTTATTTTGGTCGTAGTACTCTGTAAAGCCACAGGATAAATGAAGAAAGAAATGTGTTATTCATGACGGTCCATAAGCCGGACAAAATAAGTTGGAGTTGTGCTTTTGATATGATGGTATGAAGAAACAGAGTACTACTGGATTTAAAGGAGGTGTAATATGGAACAAGAGAGTTACTCCAAGGATGAGTTAAAGCTGCACTAGTGTTGAAGTGGGCCATAACCCACAGGCCCAGGATTTTGAAAAGGAACTGATGTAACCCTGATAAATGAATAAATTGGAGGAATCACCAGTCCAATCAGCATACGTTTCGTAGGAGATTACGCAAAAACCTAAGAGTGGTGAAGTAACGATAGATGTTTTGTTTGGCTTGCAGAAACCATGGATTTACTCGAACCCAGTTCGAGAACAAGAGAAATTCTGCAATGCTTGTGAGTATGCCCAAGTGTTAGAATACGTGATTCACTGTTTACGTATGTGGTAATGATTCAAGTACGGGATGGATTGGCCCCCATACCGGAGACTTCTATCATGAACTAACATATGTTGATGGAAAATCAGAGAGACTTGAAAACCTTAGAAGAGTGTCGACGCGACAAGCCACAAAACCATAGAATGGTAGTACGATGGAACCCTTTACAGGCAACCGTTGCCAATCGTAGGTTATACGGTGAGGTTCAACCCAGACTCGTTTTCTGCAGGAGGAAACCATAAATTGTAGACCACCATGAGTGTTTCGACAGTTGTTTAGAATGGACACAGACCCATCAGCTAAGAAGATCCAGTCTCGGACGAACTTGAACTTTGACGAACCGACCCAAGCTTTTGAGGAAAACTCTATGCTTCTGACAGAAGAGCTTTAATGAAGGAGCTATTGTAAGATATGTGAAGAGACATACATTGTCAGCCCTCCAGAGGAAATATCTGAGTTTATTGGAACCATGACCTTGTTTTTAAGTGTGGTAGCACCCCTGACCTTTCTGACCAAGACATTTGCTAGAAGACCCCAACCCCTAACCTTTTCTTGCTAGCCTCTTCGAATCTCGAGGACGAGATTCATTTTAAGTGTGGTAGGTTTGTAACATCCCAAATTTTGGAATGATAATATAATTAATTGAATTGTTTGTTTGTTTGCTTGAGTGAATTAAACTTGAGTGAAATTTGAACCTTTTCAAAAACTTTTGAAAGAGAGGGAATAAAATGACTTTCCCCTTCTCCGTAAATTCAAATTCATCCTATTAAAATCAATGAGAGAAGATGACATGACTTCTTCAACTATAAAGAATTTGAACGGAGTTTTGCAATTTAATTCTTTCAAATATTTGCACTTGCTTCTCTATTTTCTTCCCGAGAAATACCCGAAAAATAAATTCTTGCAAGCAAGAAAGAGCGGAGGAAAATGACCCTCCAAAATCAGGGGCATTTTGAAAATATTTGAGCCAAGAAAACCAAAGTTTTTATTTAAAATTATTTGCAAAAAGAAATAAAGCCTTTAGGGATTTTCTGAAAAACATTTTTTTAAGTTTTTATTTTGGCCGTGGAATAATGCTCATCATCTACATTTTATTTTTCTGATAATTTTAGTATATAAAACTCTTTATTCGAATTGATTTGATTTCCTTTTATTGTTTTAGTTTCCTAATTTTAAAAATAGGAATGGAATCGTTTTTATTAGGAAAACCTGCTGGCCCATTAAGCACTTTCCTATTCCAGCCCAACAAGAGATCATCTCCTTCCTCTGTTTCCTCTCACGTTCTGAAGCTTTCCATATCCATGGAGACAGGAAACTCCACCTTCCCGATCTCCCTCGTCTTTCCATCCCAGCGCCTCCCGAGACCGCCTATAAAACCCCCTCCTTCTCTTCGTTCCATTTTTCCCATCACCACGCCCCCTCCCTGCCCGTAGACTTCTCGCCACCGTCCTCCTTTTCCTGCCTAGAAACGCTCACCAGGAGCTCTCCCAGGAGCCCGACGCCAGGAGTGAGCAGCACCTGAGGGTGCCCAGCACCACCTCCCCAAGCGCCGACCCCCTCCTCCGCCACCCCCACCCTCGCCGGCGACCTCGCCCCCTCGCCGGAGCAGCCCTCCACATCGCCATCTCCTTCCTGCCATCTCTGCCTCACGTACAGGTAACTCCGTTTTCGTTTTCAGATTTATTTCCGTAACAGATTTAGTTCCGTTCTTGTTTAGCTTATAACTTTTGATCTAGAAGTCCAATGATGCTGATTCTTTTTGCGTTAGATCACAATTTTCTTGTAGTTTCCAAAATATATAATTTGTCTATGTTTGGATTTATAAAATTGAGTTAGATCAGATTTGAATTAAAGCTTGTTTTGCTTATTCCGGGAGTTTAAAAATAGATTTTTATTTGATTCTTTTGCTACTGATCACTAGTGATCATATTTACCAGTGGTAAAAACTTCAAAATTGTTTGAGTATTTTAGCTTATTGTTTCATGTAAAACAAATTCTGTTTTAGTTCTACTCGAATTATAGCTACTTCTTTTCTATAGTTGTTTTTAAATTATTTTATTTTATATTTCAGAAAGTTTATGTTTGGTTTCTATTAGTTAAACAGTAGGTGTTCAACAAGTTTTTATATTTATTTTTATTTTGTTATCGTGAAATCAATTCAAGTTCGCTAATAACTTGCAATGGATTTCTCTGTTTTAACTCCCAATTGAAAATACTTTCAAAATAGCTTTATGAAAAAATACTTTATTTTTTCTTTGTCTTAACTAAATTTATATTTTATTCTCTGTTATTTTAGTGTTTTATTTTCCGTTAGACAAAACTATTTTTGTGAATGTTGTAGAAGAAGACTCCTAGTTTTATTTGAAGTTCCTTGGATTCTTATTCGCTCTCTCTTTTGTTTTGATTGTTAGTGTGAGTGCTTATGTGAATGATATGTTTGTTATATAGATTTCATCAGAGAGTGACGAGTAGTCTATCAAGTTATTTCTTGAGAACGATAATTCTTCTTCGTCAACATCACCGAGCAAGTTCACTTTGACCATGCTTTCTTACCTATGTTTTATTGCATTTAGTGGCACCTTGGCAACCACCCTCAAGAGTGTTATTGAATCCTTGTAGTTGAGTAGTATGCATGAGGTAGGAACCCACCCCTGTTACCAAGCCCGGGACGATATTTTATTTAATGCTACGCTATAGTAGACGGGGTTTGGTATGAGTACTCGGGAGTGGTGTGAGAATGGAGGATTCTACGTCAATGACGACAACTCCATGACGGAATCTGCAAGGACTCTATCTTCAAGGCCTCAAGACTTCAAGACTCGAGACAAGAATTCAATACACACTACTGGGTGAAGGACGGTTGACGGGCACCCTGGAGAAACCAGTGGTTGGCCGGGATGCATGGAGAAGCGCCATGGCATCTTGCGGAAAGCTTCACCCAGACTCAAAGAGACGGAAGAATACTTCACGCCCGGAAGCTTACCTGTGCAACCGCAAGTCATTATGGGCTCGCTTGGTTGACCTTAGTTGTGACTCTGGCTGGGGCGGTACTAGCAGATGTAGAACTACGGTAGGATGGGTTGAGTACCGACGGTGGTCGAGGAACTCTTTGGAAGACCATGTTTGGTCATCTTGTTCTCAAACACTCTGAAGTGCGAGAACGTAAAGAGAGGGATCGAATCTTGCGGGTAAAGTGTACAAACCTCTGCAGAGGGTTTAAACCTAATCGATTAGCCGTGTCCCCGGTTACGGACAATTTGAGCATCTGGACCTGGATCTATCTCGGAACTCTCCACACCGGATTGATAACTTAATTGTGGGCAACTTATGATGATTGTGGGCTATGAGACATCGGTTGGCGGAACCATGTCATGATAGAAAACTCCATAGTACAGACTTCATTTATCCTTTTGGTGTAGGAAAAATAAAACCAGCTTTTACGCAAACAAAATTCAGATCTGAGCCATAAAGCCATATTGCATATAGTATAGTTTTATCATCTGTTTTCTCATATTGTGATCTTGCGGTACATTCAATGTAATTGACCTACACGGCTGCAACGTATCATGTTGCGTATACTTTCTTCCGACGAGTAAGAATACGGTACAGGGTTACGGTCTACACTCAACCTGCCGATGGCGTTGATGGGACTCCACACCCGACTATTTGTTTCCGCTGTGACTTATAAGGTATATATCAGTTTTACGTTAATTATGCATGTAATTGCACTTTGATATATACATTGATGTACTGTGTGTGCCAGCATACTGATCCAGGGATGGCACAGTAACACAGAGGCTTGACCGTCTGAGGTCGGGTCGCTACAGAGAGAGACGAAGCCATCTAGCTACTAACTTCGGAACCGAAGGTCTACAAAGAACTACTCACGCATCATCGGAGAGGCACCAATGGAGGTGGTGAACCCCATCCGAGATGGTGTCTAGATTGGATCTGGTGGTTCTGGACTCTGCGGTCGCTGGATGAATATTTCATCGACTCCCCTAGGGTTTTGGGAATATTGGGGTATTTATAAAGCAAAGAGGTGGTCTGAGGGGCACCCGAGGTGGGCACAACCCACCAGGGCGCGCCTGGAGGCCCAGGCGCGCCCTGGTGGGTTGTGCCCTCCTCGAGGCACCTCCCAGGCGCAGCCAAGGCCCATTATATTCCTTCTGGTCCAAAAAATCTCCGTGGAATTTCGTTGCGTTTGGACTCCGTCTGATATAGATTTCCTGTGATGTACTAAACTTGCAGAAAACAACAACTGTCACTTGGCACTATGTCAATAGGTTAGTACTAAAAAATGATATAAAATGATTACAAAACATCCAAGATTGATAATATAACAGCATGGAACAATCAAAAATTATAGATACGTTGGAGACCTATTGATGTGTACTACGCAACCTTGTTCTTGTAGATGTTGTTGGGCCTCCAAGTGCAGAGGTTTGTAGGACAGTAGCAAATTTCCCTCAAGTGGATGACCTAAGGTTTATCAATCCGTGGGAGGCGTAGGATGAAGATGGTCTCTCTCAAGCAAGCCTGCAACCAAATAAAAAAGAGTCTCTTGTGTCCCCAACACACCCAATACAATGGTAAATTGTATAGGTGCACTAGTTCGGCGAAGAGATGGTGATACAAGTGCAATATGGATGGTAGATAAAGGTTTTTGTAATCTAAAAATAAAAAAACAGCAAGGTAGCAAGTAATAAAAGTGAGCGAAAACGGTATTGCAATGCTAGGAAACAAGGCCTAGGGTTCATACTTTCACTAGTGCAAGTTCTCTCAACAATAATAACATAATTGGATCATATAACTATCCTTCAACATGCAACAAAGAGTCACTCCAAAGTCACTAATAGCGGAGAACAAACGAAGAGATTATTGTAGGGTACGAAACCACCTCAAAGTTATCCTTTCTGATCGATCTATTCAAGAGTCCCATAGTAAAATAACACGAAGCTATTTTTTTCCATTCGATCTATCATAGAGTTCCTACTAGAATAACACCTTAAGACACAAATCAATCAAAACCCTAATGTCACCTAGATACTCAATTGTCACCTCAAGTATCCGTGGGTATGATTATACGATATGCATCAAACAATCTCAGATTCATCTATTCAACCAATACAAAGAACTTCAAAGAGCGCCCTAAAGTTTCTACCGGAGAGTCAAGACGAAAACGTGTGTCAACCCCAATGCATAAGTTCACAAGGTCACTGAACCCGCAAGTTGATCACCAAAACATACATTAAGTAGATCACGTGAATATCCCATTGTCACCACAGATAAGCACATGCAAGACATACATCAAGTGTTCTCAAATCCTCAAAGACTCAATCCGATAAGATAACTTCAAAGGGAAAACTCAATCCATTACAAGAGAGTAGAGGGGGAGAAATATCATAAGATCCAACTAAAATAGCAAAGCTCGCGATACAACAAGATCGTGCCGAGTCAAGAACACGAGAGAGAGAGAGAGAGAGAGAGATCAAACACATAGCTACTGGTACATACCCTCAGCCCCGAGGGTGATCTACTCCCTCCTCGTCATGGAGAGCGCCGGGATGATGAAAATGGACACCGGTGAGGGATCCCCCCTCCGGCAGGGTGCCGGAACAGGGTCACGATTAGTTTTTCGTGGCTACAGAGGCGTGCGGCGGCGGAACTCCCGATCTATTCTGTTCCCGATGTTTTTAGGGTATATGGATATATATAGGCGAAAGAAGTCGGTCAGGGGAGCCACGAGGGGACCACGAGGGTGGGGGCGCGCCTCCCTGCCTCGTGGCCACCTTGAAGCTTCCCTGACGTCTACTCCAAGTCTCCTGGATTGCTTCCGTTCCAAAAATAACTCTCCCGAAGGTTTCATTCCGTTTGGACTCCGTTTGATATTCGTTTTCTTCGAAACACTCAAATAGGCAAGAAAACAACAGTTTGGGTTGGGCCTCCGGTTAATAGGTTAGTCCCAAAAATAATATAAAAGTGTATAATAAAGCCCATAAACATCCAAAACAGATAATATAATAACATGGAACAATAAAAAATTATAGATACGTTGGAGACGTATCAGCATCTCCAAGCTTAATTCTTGCTCGTCCTCGAGTAGGTAAATGATAAAAACAAAAAAAAATATGTGGAATGCTACCAAACATATTTATCCATGTAATTCTCTTTATTGTGGCAAGAATATTCAGATCCATAAGATCCAAGACAAAAGTTTAATATTGACATAAAAATAATAATACTTCAAGCATACTAACAAAGTAATCATGTCTTCTCAAAATAACATGGCCAAAGAAAGCTATCCCTACAAAATCATATAGTCTGGCTATGCTCTATCTTCATCACACAAAATATTTAAATCATGCACAACCCCGATGACAAGTCAAGCAATTGTTCATACTTTTGATGTTCTCAAACTTTTTCAATCTTCACGCAATACATGAGCGTGAGCCATGGACATAGCACTATAGGTGGAATAGAATGGTGGTTGTGGAGAAGACAAAAAGGAGAAGATAGTCTCACATCAACTAGGCGTATCAATGGGCTATGGAGATGCCCATCGATAGATATCAATGTGAGTGAGTAGGGACTGCCATGCAATGGATGCACTAGAGCAATAAGTGTATGAAAGCTCAAAAAGAAACTAATTGGGTGTGCATCCAACTTGCTTGCTCATGAAGACCTAGGGCATTTTGAGGAAGCCCATCATTGGAATATACAAGCCAAGTTCTATAATGAAAGATTGCCACTAATATATGAAAGTGACAAATAGGAGATTCTCTATCATGAAGATCATGGTGCTACTTTGAAGCACAAGTGTGGTAAAAGGATAGTAGCATTGTCCCTTCTCTCTTTTTCTCTCATTTTTTATTTTTTTATTTGGGCCTTTTCTCTTTTTTTATGGCCTCTTTTCCCTTTTTTTAAGTCCGGAGTCTCATCCCGACTTGTGGGGGAATCATAGTCTCCATCATCCTTTCCTCACTGGGACAATGCTCTAATAATGATGATCATCACACTTTTATTTACTTACAACTCAAGAATTACAACTCGATACTTAGAACAAGATATGATTCTATATGAATGCCTCCGGCGGTGTACCGGGATGTGCAATGACTCATGAGTGACATGTATGAAAGAATTATGAACGGTGGCTTTGCCAAATACAATGCCAACTACATGATCATGCAAAGCAATATGACAATGATGGAGCGTGTCATAATAAATGGAACGATGGAAAGTTGCATGGCAATATATCTTGGAATTCTATGGAAATGCCATGATAGGTAGGTATGGTGGTTGTTTTGAGGAAGGTATATGGTAAGTGTATGATACCGGCGAAAGGTGCGCGGTATTAGAGAGGCTAGCAATGGTGGAAGGATGAGAGTGCGTATAATCCATGGACTCAACATTAGTCATAAAGAACTCACATACTTATTGCAAAAATCTATTAGTTATCGAAACGAAGTACTACACGCATGCTCCTAGGGGGATAGATTGGTAGGAAAAGACCATCGCTCGTCCCCGACCGCCACTCATAAGGAAGACAATAAATAAATAAATCATGCTCTAACTTCATCACATAACGGTTCACCATACGTGCATGCTATGGGAATAACAAACTTTAACACAAGTATCTCTCAAATTCACAACCACTCAACTAGCATGACTCTAATATCACCATCTTCATATCTCAAAACAATCATAAAGAATCAAACTTCTCATAGTATTCAATGCACTTTATATGAAAGTTTTTATTATATCCCTCTTGGATGCCCATCATATTAGGACTAAATTCATAACCAAAGCAAATTACCATGCTGTTATAAAGACTCTCAAAATAATATAAGTGAAGCATGAGAGTTCATATATTTCTTCAAAATAAAGCCACCACCGTGCTCTAAAAGGATATAAGTGAAGCACTAGAGCAAACGACAAACTACTCCGAAAGATATAAGTGAAGATCAATGAGTAGATTAATAATTATGCAACTATGTGAAAACTCTCTAACATTTAAGAATTTCAGATCTTGGTATTTTATTCAAACAGCAAGCAAAACAAAAGAAAATAAAATGACGCTCCAAGCAAAACACATATCATGTGGTGAATAAAAATATAGCTCCAAGTAAAGTTACCGATGAACGAAGACGAAAGAGGGGATGCCATCCGGGGCATCCCCAAGCTTAGGCTCTTGGTTGTCCTTGAATATTACCTTGGTGTGCCTTGGGAATCCCCAAGCTTACGCTCTTGCCACTCCTTATTCCATAGTCATCGAATCTTTACCCAAAACTTGAAAACTTCACAACACAAAACTCAACAGAAAACTCATGAGCTCCGTTAGCGAAAGAAAACAAAAAACCACTTCAAGGTACTGTATTGAACTCATTCTTTATTTATATTGGTGTTAAACCTACTGTATTCCAACTTCTCTATGGTTTATAAACTATTTTACTAACCATAGACTCATCAAAATAAGCAAACAACACACGAAAAACAGAATCTGTCAAAAACACAACAATCCGTATTAATCTGTAACTAACGCAAACTTCTGGAACTCAGAAACATCTACCAAAATAGGAAGACCTAAATAATTTGTTTATTGATCTGATGCAATTGGAATCAGTATTTTATCACGTTCTGGTGGTTTTTAACAATTGTTTTCGTGAACAGAAAGTTTCTGGAATTTTCAGCAAGATCAAATAACTATCATCCAAGAAGATCCTATAGGTCTTACTTGGCACAAACACTATTAAAACATAAAAACACATCTAACCATAGGCTAGGTGAATTATTTATTACTAAACAGACCCAAAAAGCAAAGAACTAAAATAAAATTGGGTTGCCTCCCAACAAGCACTAACGTTTAACGCCCCTAGCTAGGCATGATGATTTCAATGATGCTCACCTAAAAGATAAGAATTGAAATATAAAGTGAGCATCATGAAGAATACGACTAGCACATTTAAGTCTAACCCACTTCCTATGAATAGGGATTTTGTGAGCAAACAACTTATGGGAACAATAATCAACTAGCATAGGAAGGCAAAACAACCATAACTTCAAAACTTTAAGCACATAGAGAGGAAACTTGATATTATTGCAACTCCTACAAGCATATATTCCTCCCTCATAATAATTTTCAGTAGCATCATGAATGAATTCAACCATATAACCAGCACATAAAGCATTCTTTTCATGATCTACTTGCATAGAAATATTACTACTCTCCGCATAAGCAAATTTATTCTCATCAATAGTAGTGGGAGCAAACTCAACAAAATAACTATCATGTGAAGCATAATCCAATTGAAAATTGAAATCATGATGACAAGTTTCATGGTTATATTTATTCTTTATAGCATATGTGTTATCACAATAATCATCATAAATAGGAGGCATGCTTTCATCATAATAAATTTTTTCATCAAAACTAGGGGGACTAAACATATCATCTTCATCAAACATAGCATCCCCAAGCTTGTGGCTTTGCATATCATTAGCATCATGGGTATTCAAAGAATTCATACTAACAACATTGCAATCATGCTCATCATTCAAATATTTAGTGCCAACCATTCTAATGCATTCTTCTTCTAACATTCTGGCACAATTATCGGTATCCTTATTTTCATGAAAGATAATAAAAAGATGAAGCATATGAGGTACCCTCAATTCCATATTTTTGTAGTTTTCTTTTATAAAATAAACTAGTGATAAAAAAAGAAACTAAAAGATTCGATTGCAAGATCTAAAGATATACCTTCAAGCACTCACCTCCCCGGCAACGGCGCCAGAAAAGAGCTTGATGTCTACTACGCAACCTTCTTCTTGTAGACGTTGTTGGGCCTCCAAGTGCAGAGGTTTGTAGGACAGTAGCAAATTTCCCTCAAGTGGATGACCTAAGGTTTATCAATCCGTGGGAAGCGTAGGATGAAGATGGTCTCTCTCAAGCAACCCTGCAACCAAATAACAAAGAGTCTCTTGTGTCCCCAACACAACCAATACAATGGTAAATTGTATAGGTGCACTAGTTCGGCGAAGAGATGGTGATACAAGTGCAATATGGATGGTAGATATAGGTTTTTGTAATCTGAAAATATAAAAACAGCAAGGTAGCAAGTAATAAAAGTGAGCAAAAACGGTATTGCAATGCTAGGAAACCAGGCCTAGGGTTCATACTTTCACTAGTGCAAGTTCTCTCAACAATAATAACATAATTGGATCAAATAACTATCCCTCAACATGCAACAAAGAGTCACTCCAAAGTCACTAATAGCGGAGAACAAACGAAGAGATTATTGTACGGTACGAAACCACCTCAAAGTTATCCTTTCTGATCGATCTATTCAAGAGCCCGTAGTAAAATAACATGAAGCTATTCTTTACGTTCGATCTATCATAGAGTTCGTACTAGAATAACACCTTAAGACACAAATCAACCAAAACCCTAATGTCACCTAGATACTCCAATGTCACCTCAAGTATCCATGGGTATGATTATACGATATGCATCAAACAATCTCAGATTCATCTATTCAACCAACACAAAGAACTTCAAAGAGTGTCCTAAAGTTTCTACCGGAGAGTCAAGACAACAACGTGTGCCAACCCCTATGCATAAGTTCACAAGGTCACTGAACCCGCAAGTTGATCACCAAAACATACATCAAGTATATCACGTGAATATCCCATTGTCACCACAGATAAGCACATGCAAGACATACATCAAGTGTTCTCAAATCCTTAAAGACTCAATCCGATAAGATAACTTCAAAGGGAAAACTCAATCCATTACAAGAGAGTAGAGGGGGAGAAACATCATAAAATCCAACTATAATAGAAAAGCTTGCGATACATCAAGATCGTCTTCAAGAATACGAGAGAGAGAGAGAGAGAGAGAGAGAGAGAGAGAGAGAGAGAGAGAGAGAGATCAAACACATAGCTACTGGTACATACCCTCAGCCCCGAGGGTGAACTACTCCCTCCTCGTCATGGAGAGAACCGGGATGTGAAGATGGCCACCGGTGAGGGATCCCCCCTCCGGCAGGGTGCCGGAACAGGGTCCCGATTAGTTTTTCATGGCTATAGAGGCTTGCGGCGGCGGAACTCCCGATCTATTTTGTTCCCCGGTGTTTTTGGGGTATATGGATATATATAGGCGAAAGAAGTTGGTCAGGGGAGCCACGAGGGGCCCACGAGGGCGGGGGCGCGCCCAGGGAGGCAGGCGCGCCTCCCTACCTCGTGGCCACCTCGAAGCTTCCCTGACGTCTACTCCAAGCCTCCTGGATTGCTTCCGTTCCAAAAATAACTCTCCCGATGGTTTCATTCCATTTGGACTCCGTTTGATATTCCTTTTCTTCGAAACACTGAAATAGGCAAGAAAACAACAATTTGGGTTGGGCCTCCGGTTAATAGGTTAGTCCCAAAAAATAAAATATTAGTGTATAATAAAGCCCATAAACATCCAAAACAGATAATATAATCTCATGGAACAATCAAAAATTATAGATACTTTGGAGAAGTATCACGTATCAGCATCCCCAAGCTTAACTCCTATTCGTCCTCGAGTAGGTAAGTGATAAAAACATAATTTTGGATGTGGAATGTTGCCTATCATATCATATCATATCATATCATATCATATTCTTTTCTTTATAGCATGGACATTCGTAATTTTATATGATTCAAAGCAATAGTCTAGTTTTGACATGATAATTTAAATACTCAAGCATATCAACAAGCAACCATGTCTTTCAAAATATCAACGCTAAAATAAGTTACCCCTAGCCCATCATGCTCAACCAGTGATCCATTCATGAAACACACTCGCATATTAATTACACCCAATACTTAAGTACGATCATATTGCCTCCTAGTTGGTGCTTTTATAAGAGAAGATGGAGACTCAAATTCAAAATAAAAATTGCATAAAGTAAAAGAGAGGCCCTTCGTAGAGGGAAGTAGGGATTTGTAGAGGTGCTAGAGCTCAAAGCGAAAAAATTAGAGATAAAAAATTTTTGGGAGGTGTATCCATCCCACCAACAAAAATGACTTAGAGTTCCCAACACTTTACATGCTAGATATATCATGGGCGGTTCCCAAACAGAAAATAAAGTTCATTCCTTTTTCCACCATACTTTCACTTTCCATGGCTAGCCGTATCCACGGTTTCCCTTCATACCAACACTTTCCAAGGAATTTATTATTTGACAACATAAAGTAAATTCATTTTTCATTTCGGGATTGGGCATCCCTAAAATATTTGCCTTACTCTTGTGCAATGACAAGTGAATAAACACTCATCGTGAGAATAACACATCCAGCATGGAAAATATTAGCCACCCCTCACCGCTCCGCGAGCGAAACGAACACACAAAAGAGAAGTTTATTTTGAAAATTAGAGATGGCACATGCAAATTTGCTTAGAACGGCAAAAGAATACCGCATATAGGTAGATATAGTGGACTCATGTGTCAAAACTGGTTTAAAGGATTTTGGATGCACAAGTAGAGATCATACTTAGTGCAAAATGAAGGCTAGGAAAAGATTGAGAAGCGACCAACCAAGAAATGGACAATCTCATAAGAAATCATTAAGCATAAATAACATCGAATAATGCACCACAAGTAGGATATAATTTCATTGCATGACTATTTACTTTCGTGCTTGCATAGGGAATCACAAACCTTAACACCAATATTCTTACTAAAGCATAATTACTCATCAACATAACTCACATATCACATCATCATATCTCAAAACTATTACTAAGAATCAAGTTTATTTTGTCCAATGATCTTCATGAAAGTTTTTATTATATCCTTCTTGGATCTATCACTTTGGGACTAATTTTCATGTGTTGCTTTTCATAAGCTCAAACAAATATAAGTGAAGACCATGAGCATAATTTTTTTCTTTCTCTCAAGATAATTTAAGTGAAGCAAGAGAGAATTTCTTCAAAAAGTTTACTACTCTCAGATAAATCTAAGTGAAGCAAGAGAGATTTTCTTCAAAAATACTAAGCACACCGTGCTAAAAAAGATGTAAGTGAAGCACTAGAGCAAGTCCATGGCTCATAGAAATTTAAGTGAAGCATAGAGAGCAATTCTAACAAGTCATGACATAATTTTGGCTCTCCCAAATACGTGTGTCCATCAAGGGATCAAGACTTAAAACACAAAATAAAACAAGCAAATACTCATATCATACGAGACGCTCCAAGCAAAACACGTATCATGTGACGAATAAAAATATAGCTTCGAGTAAAATGCCGATGGTCGTTAGAAGAAAGAGGAGATGACACTCGGGGGCATCCCCAAGCTTAGTTGGTTGCTCATTTTTGGATAATAGCTTGGGATGCCGGGGATCCCCAAGCTCAGGCTCTTCTATTCTTTATTCCTTCATCCATCGTAAGATAACCCAAAACTTGAAAACTTCAATCACACAAAACTCAACAAAACCTCTGTGAGATCCGTTAGTATAAGAAACCAAACCAATACTATTAGTACTGTACCAAACCAATTCATATTTTGTTTTTGCATTATATCTACTGTGTTCCAACTTTTCTATGGCAAAAACTCATCAAAGAAAACCATAGAGCCATCAAAATAAGCGCACAATGCAAAGAAAACAGAATCTGTCAAAATAGAACAGCCTGTAGCAATCTGACTATTTCGGATACTTTTGTAACTCCAAAAATTCTGAAAAACTAGGACGACCTGGGTAATTTGTATATTGATCTTCTACAAAAATAATTGGAATTTTATCACGTTCTTGTGATTTTTAAAAATTGTTTTCGTGAGCGCAAAAGTCTCTATTTTTCAGCAAGATCAAACAACTATCACCCAAGAAGATCCTATTGGTTCTACTTGGCACAAACACTACTTAAAACACAATCATAACAGTAGCATAATTGTGCTAACACTCAAGAACAGAAAGCAAAAAGTAAAAATAAATTTATTCATTGGGTTGCCTCCCAACAAGCGCTATAGTTTTACACCCTTAGCTAGGCATAAAGCAAGGATCTATGTTTTGTCATCTCTGGTTCTAGATCCATAAGATGCCCTCATGATTGATTCATATGGTGGCTTACTTTTTGTTCTAGGGAAATGTTCCATACCCTTCCTCAAAGGAAATTGGAACTTAATATTGCCTTCTTTCATTTCAATCACGGCACCGATAGTGCGTTGAAACGGTCTACCAAGAATAATTGGACAAGACGGATTGCAATCAATATCAAGAACAATAAAATCTATGGGCACATAATTCCTATTTGCAAGAACAAGAACATCATTAATTCTTCCCATAGGCTTTTTAATAGTACAATGCGCCAAATGCAAATTCAAAGAACATGATTCAATATCGGTTAACATAAAGATTTCGGAATTGTAGAAACACTAGCACCCAAGTCACACAAAGCAAAACACCCATAATTTTTAATCTTGACTTTGATAGTAGGTTCGCACTCATCATGCAATTTCTAGGAATTGATACTTCTAATTCCAATTTTTCTTCAAAAGCTTTCATCATAGCATCAACAATATGTTTAGTAAAATCTTTATTTTGTTCATAAGCATGGGGTGAATTTATCATGGATTGCAACAAATAAATACAATCAATCAAAGAGCAACTATCATAATTAAAGTCTTTGTAATCCAAAAGAGTGGGCACGCCACTAGTTAAAGTTTTGACCTCTCCAAACCCACTTTCATCAATTTTCTCAATAAGATTTTCACCCTCCGAAATATTGGGACGCCTTCTACCTAAAGTTGACTCTTCTCCAGTCCCTTTTTCATCAATCTTAACTTTACTAAACAAGGAATCAATAGAAGAAACACCAATCATTTTAAGATCTTCATCACTTTTGTCCTCTAACGAGACTGGTTTAGCGGCCATTTGATTAGCTTGTGCATCGGATATTTTTCCTAGCAAATTTTCGGCAAAAGCATACTTAGATTGGAGATTGCAAACTTCTCTACTAATATCATCAAGTTGTTTTGTAATAGTATCTAGCACAACAAAGTGCTCCTTAAGTTCTTCAGTAAAATACTTATTATGCTCAAATTGTGTAGTCATATATTCCTTAGTACTCTTCTCAATTTCAAGCAAAATATTTGGGCAAGGAACATCATAATATTTTCTTTGAGGCATCATGACTATGCAAACAAGAACGCAAACAAAAACAGATTCGGCAACAAAATAGCGAACGGAAAAAGAGAGGCGGATAAAACGGCAAATTTTGTGAAGTGGGGGAGAGGAAAACGAGAGGCAAATGGCCAATAATGTAAATTGCGAGGAGATGAGATTTGTGATTAGGAACCTGGTATATGTTGAAGATCCTCCCAGGCAACGGCGCCAGAAATTCCTTTTGATGTCGCTTGAAGCTACGTCGGTATTTCCCCAAAGAAGAAGGGATGATGCATCACAGCGATGGTAGGTATTTCCCTCAGATACGAAACCAAGGTTATCGATCCAATAGGAGAACCAAGCAACACAACGTGAACAGCCCCTGCACATAGATAACAAATCCTCGTAGCCGGGGTGTTAAAGGGGTTGTCAATCGCTTCCGGGGTACGGCGCCTCAAGATAGGCAAACGGACGTGAGATAAATTGCAGTAGATTGATAGATCGAACGCCAAACAAAATAAATAGAAATAAAACGCAGCAAGATGTTTTTGTATTTTGGTTTAATAAATCTGAAAATAAATGCAAAGGAAAAGTAGATCGCAAAGGCAAATATATGAGAAAGAGACCCGGGGGCCGTAGGTTTCACTAGTGGTTTCTCTCGAGAAAAATAGCAAACGGCGGGTGAACAAATTACTGTTGGGCAATTGATAGAACTTCAAATACTCATGATGATATCCAGGCAATGATCATTATATAGGCATCACGTCCAAGATTAGTAGACTGACTCCTGCCTGCATCTACTACTATTACTCCACACATCGACCGCTATCCAGCATGCATCTAGTGTATTAAGTTCATGGACAAATGGAGTAATGCAATAAGAATGATGACATGATGTAGACAAGTTAATCTATGTAGAGATAGACCCCATCGTTTTATCCTTATTAGCAATGATACATACGTGTCGTTTCCCTTTCTGTCACTGGGATCAAGCACCGTAAGATCAAACCCACTACAAAGCACCTCTTCCATTGCAAGATAAATAGATCAAGTTGGCCAAACAAAACCCAAATATCAGAGAAGAAATACAAGGCTATAAGAGATCATGCATAAAAGAAATCAAAGAAACTCAAATACTTTCATGGATATAAAAGGATAGATCTGATCATAAACTCAAAGTTCATTGATCCCAACAAACACACCGCAAAAGAGTTACATCATATGGATCTCCAAGAGACCATTGTATTGAGAATTCAGAGAGAGAGAGATGAAGCCATCTAGCTACTAACTATGGACCCTAAGGTCTACAAAGAACTACTCACGCATCATTGGAGAGGCACAAATGGAGGTGGTGAACCCCATCCGAGATGGTGTCTAGATTGGATCTGGTGGTTTTGGACTTTGCGGCGGCTGGATGAATATTTCGTCGACTCCCCTAGGGTTTTGGGAATATTGGTGTATTTATAGAGCAAAGAGGCGGTCCGGGGGGCACCCGAGTTGGGCACAACCCACCGAGTGCGCTGGGCCTCTGGCGCATACTGTGGGTTGTGCCCTCCTCGAGGCACCCCAGCAGCAGCAGCCAGGCCCAATATGTTCCTTCTGGTCCAAAAAAAATCTCCGTGGAGTTTCGTTGCGTTTGGACTCCGTTTGATACTGATTTCCTGCGATGTAAAAAACATGCAGAAAACAGCAACTTTCACTTGGCACTATGTCAATATGTTAGTACCAAAATGATATAAAATGATTATAAAACATCCAACATTGATGATATGCACAATAAAAAATTATAGATCCGTTGGAGACGTATCACACATCACTATAAACCTCGCAAGCAATGTGACTAATGAATTAGTTAAGGGATGATGCATTACGGAATGAGTAAAGAGACTTGCCGGTAACGAGATTGAACTAGGTATGAGGATACCGACGACCGAATCTCGGGCAAGTAACATACCGATGACAAAGGGAATGACGTATGTTGTTATTGCGATTTGACCAATAAAGATCTTCGTAGAATATGTAGGAACCAATATGAGCATCCAGGATCCGCTGTTGGTTATTGATCGGAGACGTGTCTCGGTCATGTCTACATAGTTCTCGAACCCGTAGGGTCCGCACGCTTCACATTCGATGACGATTTGTATTATGAGTTATGTGTTTTTGTGACCGAAGATTGTTCGGAGTCCCGGATGAAATCACGGACATGACGAGGAGTCTCGAAATAGGCAAGAGGTAAAGATTGATATATTAGACAATAGTATTTGGACACCGGAATGGGTTCAGGACATTTCGGATATTTATCGGAGTACCGAGGGGTTACCGGAACCCCCCGAGGAAGTAATGGGCCAACATGGGCCATAGGGGAGAGAGAGGGGAGCCCACAAGGGGTGGCGCGCGCGCCCCCCATGGGCTATCCGAATTGGACAAGGGGAAGGGGGCGCAGCCCCACTTTCCTTTCCCCCTCTCCCTCTCCTTCCCTCTTTCCCCCTCCATGAGAAGGAAAAAAGGGGGGCCGAATCCTACTAGTAGGACTCCCCCCTCATGGTGCGCCCCTTGTGGCCGGCCTCCTCCTCTCCCTCCTTTATATACATGGGCAGGGCACCCCTTGGAGGCGCACCAATTTTTCCAAGCCGTGTGCGGCGTCTTTCTTCACGGTTTACTCCTCCGGTCATATTCACGTAGTGCTCAGGTGAAGCCCTGCGCGGATCACATCACCATCACCGTCACCACGCCGTCGTGCTGACGAAACTCTCCCTCGACCCTCTGCTGGATCAAGAGTTCGAGGGACGTCATCGAGCTGAACGTGTGCAGAACTCGGAGGTGTCGTACGTTCGATACTTGATTGGTTGGATCATGAAGACGTTCGACTACATCAACCGCGTTAAACTAACAATTCCGCTTTCAGTCTACGATGGTACATGGACACACTCTTCCCCTCTCGTTGCTATGCATCTCCTAGATTGATCTTGAGTGATCGTACGAAAATTTTGAAATTGCATGCTACGTTCCCCAACAGCAAGTACGTCCTCCATCTTCTTGACGCCAAAGTGTCCCATCAATCCTCCTCCATCCGCCTCCTGCAACAACAAAAGACAGACGGAGCTAGCTGGGATGCATAGCTTGTTAGCACGAAACACAAATCCATTGTTAACGATGAACTTGTTCCATGTTCTCCCTTATTTACAATTCTGCAATACATCTTTAAATTCAGCATCCTGCACGTATTGATCTTTGATGGTCTTCAAACCAAATATTTTGAAGTCAAGTTGTGAAAGCATAGTATAACGATGAGACAATGCATCAGCAATAACATTCTCTTTACCCTTCTTGTGTTTAATGACATAAGGGAAATTCTTAATGAATTCAACCCACTTTGCATGTCTACGGTTCAGTTTTTCTTGACTTCTAATGTGTTTCAAAGATTCATGATCAGAATATATAACAAATACTTTGGGGCATAAATAATGTTGCCATGTTTCTAAGGTCCGAAGAAGAGCATATAATTCTTTATCATAAGTAGAATAGTTCATACTAGGCCCACTTAATTTTTCAGAAAAGTATGCAACATGTTTGCCATCTTGTAGTAACACACACCCTCATCCAATTCCACTAGCATCACATTCAAGCTCAAAAGTCTTATTAAAATTAGGAAGTTGGAGTAAAGTGATGAGGACATCAATACCATTGTTACACACACAGACCCTGCTGCTATACATATTGGACCAATTACTAGAGCTCGCGCACGCCAATTAAATTATCACGTACTTTTGTTTCTTGGTAATGATTCTAGTGTTCATGAGAATATGAGGCTGCCTAAATTGGATACATTTGTCTTGCTTACAAATAAAGGGCTTAGCTTGGACAAGAGGGATGAACATTGGAGCAAGATCAAGCATGGAGATGATGGCATGCACAAGGGGAACAAGAATGGAGTTACAAGTGATGATTTCGGGACTTTGAAGCCACCATAATGGGTGCATGAAGCCTTGGATGAAATATACAAGATGCCACTTCATAAATTTTGTCCAGAGGCTATTATAGGTGCTGCGTCACCTTATTTTTGGGCCAGGCCCATGTAATTTTGAAATACTTGATTATAGGTTGTTTTTAGAGTCCGTATGTGTAGGGAAACAAGAGTTACGGTTGGTTTTAGACCCCTGCCTCAAGGGCCACGAAATTTTCCCCTCTTCCTCCATATATACAGCCCTGAGGGCCTCGTTTAGACTTTGGGTTTTTTTAGATTAATAGTACGCCATAGCTGCAACTTTGCATACTTCGTTTGTGTTCAACGACCAGACCAAGACGTCACAGAACCCCACCTTGATCAATGAAGCTTTCATCTTATATTCGCAATATCCAGATTGCAATCTTAGTTTCTTGATTGTTCTTCGTTTGCTTGCAGGAAATAGACCTTCATGGTCGGTTGATCGTGCGCCGGCGTGGTCAATAACCTCTCGGAGTTGGTTTAGCGATTGCTAAGGCGCGACGTCCTCGCACGTTCATAGTTGGATCATCAAAGTCGACTTCCATCAAAGCGATATCCATCATATCATCGAAAGACAGGATGCCTTTGCCTCTATCAAGTGGTATCATATTTCCAGGTTGCTCGGTGAGATTTTACAGTTTTTCGTAGTTCAGATCGACTCTATTCTTCATACCTGTAGTCCACGAAAAAGCCACAAAAAAATTAGGGTTAGTTCATCATATCCGAACCAGTCTGAGCCTTTGCATAGTCTTTTCAGTATTTTGCTTTGTTGAATTTGCGGTTGCATCGTCATGTCAAGTTGCTGGTCTTAGCTTCTACTTTTAGAGTTTCGAGTTCTGGTCATAAGTTGTCACGCCGCCGCCGCACCATCATCATCGCCCCTGCCATCTACCACCACCGCTTATCCACCACCACTCTGAATCTGTATCCATATACCACCACCGATCTGTATCCATATACCACCACCGATCCGAATCCATAGACCACCACCGATCCGTATCCATATACCACCACCGATCCGTATCCACATACCACCACTGCTACCATATACCACCACCGCTGCCATATCCTACCACCATATATCCACCACCAATCCGAGTTATTTTCATATTAGGTTTGTTTTCAAGATCCATCTATTTTCTAATTCGTGTTTCCTTGCCTGAGTAGGTTTCAAAAAACAAAAGAGTCTGGAGACCCTCGGGCAGTTTTTAGGCCAAAATTTCGGCGACCGAAAATATTTTGTCCATATCCTGTTTTTAGGTTCCAGGGAGCGTTTTGAGACACTCGCCATCATAGTGATTTTTTGTCGCACTTTCGTCGTTGCTACCCTAATTTCTGAAAAAATAGTGAAAAAAATGCCGTGCCTATCCTGTTATTTTCACTTGGGAAGAGTTTTGAGACACTCGCCATTATAGTGATTTTTCACAAAAAAAGAGCGCAGAAAGAAGAGCGAAAAAATTCCAGAGTGTGCTTTTCCCCTTATTTAAGTACCGCATCGTGATTTTGTTAGTGTTCTAGGCTTGCGTCTCTAGCACAGTCTAGCCCAGGACCAGCACAGTACCGTCATTGAGCGTTTATTCAACTTTGCATCTCTCAATTGATTATTGCTGACATTTTTGCTACCATATCATAATCCATCCCAGCTCCACATACATCTACATTGTGTGTTTGACTCTCCCTGGTAATTGCTCTATCCAAGCTTTGAGAGTTTTGACTACAATGGTTGCCGATCACTACCTGCTGCTGGGTAAGAACTGGTAAGAATTTGAGATTTGCTTGACGGATTTGGGACACCCCACCACCGCCACTTTCTAGTAATCTATAGGATCATATTCTTGTGTGTTTCTATTGCTGCTAACCATGGCAGGATCACAAGCCGACGAGACTGACTGGGAGAACATGACGAACAAAGAGTTACATGATAAGTTTCAGCAAATGATGAGTGGACAGGTGGAAGATGTGTTAAACATATTTGAAGAGACCATGGAGAAGATAGATGGCATTGAGAAGGCGTTCGAAACAAAGATCGATAACAAGTTTAATGAATTGCTCGTGCGTCTTCCACAACCACAGCCCGCTGCACCTGTCGCACCTCTACAGGAACAACACCAACAACATCATCGCCTTCCAAATCAAGTGGAACGAGCATTGCGTGTTCCCCTTGAGCCTGGTCAAAATTCTGGTGCCGCTGTACCTAATGTTGATGCTTCTGTAGGTCTTGCTGCTACTACAGAGGTGGAATACGATTATGAGGATGAGGTTGATCAAAATCAGAACTACGTGCAACCACCAGCACCACCACCACCCGGTCGTCCTCATGCATATCATCACAAGGTAAGGCTGCACCACCACCTGATGTACGAGATCATGACCATCTTCCTAAACTAAAATTGAATATTCCACAATTTGAGGGTAGATATGTTCCTCATATATATCTTACTTCGGAGTTAGAAACTGAACAACATTTTACATGTTTACAATATCCTGAGGAGAGACGTGTTCCTGCTGGTGTTTGTGCTTTCACTAGTTTTGCATGTGTTTGGTGATCTGAACATTGTAGATTATATCCTATTCCAGCTACTTGGGCTGCTTTGAAAACTGCTAGGCATACTCGTTGGGTTCCACCATATTATCAATGTGAATTACTTCAAAAATTACAGCATTTAAGACAAGGAAAAAATTCTGTAGAAGAATATTATCAGGAATTACAAACTGGAATGATTAGATGTGGTATTGTTGAGGATAATGAAGGTACGCTTGCATGTTTTATGGGTGGATTAAATAAAGAGATTTAGACTATTCTAGAGTGAGTATAATAATATCACTCGTTTATTCCATCTTGCTTGCAAAGATGAACATGAAGTGCAGGATCGACAGGCATTGGCGCGAACTAACTTTTCTGCAGGTCGACCTTCATCATGGACACTGCGTGCATCCTCTACTCCCACACATCCTACTGCAGCAGTACTGACTTTTGCCTCCAATTCCAACCGAGATACAAGAAAACATGCACCACGACCACCATCTGCCAGGAGTACACCTTCCGCTTCCGCACAGAGCTCTTCTTTATCCATGGCATCAACAGGGCAAACACATGATACTATTTGTCATCCTTGCAAGGGTGGAGGTCATTATGCGAGAGAATGCCCATCTAAGCGTGTGATGATTGCTACTGAGGATGGTGGGTATGAGTCTGCTAGTGACTATGATGAGGAGACTTTGGCTCTTATTGCAAGTGAAGAACACGGTGCAGAAGATTCTGATCATGAGACACAATACATGGCTCCTGAAGACGCTGACAGGTATGAATGTTTAGTTGCTCAACGTGTTTTAAGTGTGTAGGTCAGACAACCTAAGCAAAATCAGAGGCATAATTTGTTCCATGCAAAGGGAGTTGTGAAGGAACGTTCTGTTCGCGTCATCATAGATGGAGGGAGCTGAAACAACTTGGCTAGCATGGAGATGGTGGAGAAGCTATCTCTCACCACAAGACCACATCCACATCCTTACTACATCCAATGGTTCAACAACAACAACAAGGTTAAGTTAACACGTACTGTTCGTGTGCATTTTAGTGTCTCTACATATGTTGATTATGTTGATTGTGATGTGGTACCTATGCAAGCATGATCCTTATTACTTGGTAGACCATCACTACAGGAATCAGGAACTTTGTCGTCTGCCATGGCGGACGGCAAAGGCATGCCTGGCGGATGGCAAAGGCCTTTGCCATCCGCCAGCAGACGGCAACAGGTCCGGCTGAACGAGCTATGACAAAGGGCTCTTTGCCATCCGGTGGCGGACAGCAAAGATGAAATGGTCTTTGTCGTCCGCCAGCAGGCGACAAAGGACCTGGATGGCACACGTGTCAGCTTAGGGCCATTAGGGGGTTAACGGTGTGCTTTGCCGTCTGCCAGCGGATGGTAAGGTACACAAATATGCCAGCCCAGACGCCCCCAGGTAGCTGCCACGTGGCAAGCTTTGCTGTCTGCTGGCAGACGGCAAAGACCTTGGCATCTTTGTCGTCTGCCAGCAGACGGCAAAACTACCAAATAGGCCAGTCCAGTGCACCCCAGGTTGCACAGGTAGCTGTCACGTGGCAGCTTTGCTGTCTGCTGGCTGATGGCAAAGCTCTTTGCCGTCCGCCAGCAGACGGCAAAGAGCCTGTATAGACCCTGTTTTTTCCTAAATTCATTCAATTTCATAGAATTTCACACACATATATATATATACACATTTGAAAATACTTTCAACAAGCATAACAACACATATACATACCAAATCATATCCCTTCCATATGGATATGATCATCCAACACATATACATACCAATCAAAAGTCCATATGCAACATATATAGCTAGCCAACATATCCAACAACAAGCATACAATGGTTTCATCCATACATACATATATAGGTAGCAAGTTTCACATTGTTCATCCTACAAAATCAAAACAAAAAGGAAGCACAAGGAGAAGAGTAGACTCCATCAACGCAGGATTCCTCATCGAAAGCAAATCTGCAAATTGGGAAAGAAGAAAGTTAGAAGAAGAAGAAGAAGAAGACTAGAAGAAGAAGACTAGCTAGAAGAAGAAGAAGAAGAAGAAGAAGAAGAAGAAGAATTTTTCTTCTCTTTCTCTTTCTCCTCTCCTCTTCTTTATCTTCTTCTTCTTCTAACTAAGGTAGGTGAAAAGGCCATATTTTAGCTAAGCTAGGTAAATGCTAAGTATAGGTCATTTTAGAGGTAATCTAGGTAAATAGGTCATTTTGGAGCTTAGTAAGGTTATTATGTCATTTTCGTGGAAAATAAGCTAAGTCTATGTCATTTTGGAGGTAACAAAGATTATCATGCCATTTTTAACCTAAGTATGCTAAGTATGTCATAAATGAACTGAAGAAGCTAAGTACAGGTCATTTTTTAGCTAACCTAGGTAGTTATGCCATTTTTTACCTAAGTAAGCTAATTATGTCATAAATGAACTAGTTAAGCTAAGTACAGATCATTATTGAGCTATCCTAGGTAGTTATGTCTTTTTTAGCTAACTAAGCATATTAAGTCATCTAGGAGGAAAAAAATGCTAAGTATAGGTCATTTTATAGCTGTCCTAGGTAAAGTATAGGTCAACTAAGCTTATTATGTCAATTTGGAGAAAAATAAGGTAAGTATAGGTCATTTTTGTGGTAACCTAGGTGATGATGCCATTTTTGAGCCAACTTGCGTAAGTATAGCTCATTTTTTATTTAACTTAGGTAATTATGCCATTTAGGAGGAAAATAAGCTAAGTATGCATTTGTTAAGCAAAACACTAGAGAAAACTTACCCTCTTCAACGGCATAATGATACCAAGCCTCATTATCAATGGCATATTTTCTAATCTTCTTAAGCTTCACGCGCATTGCATCCATCCTCTAGCGCATTGCATTCATCTTCATCTTGTGACCATCGACGACATCGGCAACATACAACTCCAATGTCATCTTCTCGTCTTCAATTCTTTAATTTTTTCTTTCAAATACCCATTTTCTTTTTCAACTAAATTTAACTGCTCGACAAGAGGGTCGGTTTCAAATTCCGGTTCACATACATCCTAGATTAAAATATCTCTATGTCAACTTGATGGCCATAATTGTCATAAATGTGAAATGCAACAAATAGTTATGAAAGAGAATTTACCACATCCGAATCATGAAGCGGGCGAGGGCCGATGGGGACGGACGTCAAGACCATGGCACTATGTATAAGAAACAATCATACAAAGTAAAAAAATCATACAAAGTAATTATATAAATCATACAATCATACAAGTAACTATATAAATCAAGTACAACATGAAAAATTGAATACTAATAATAATCTGGATCATCGGGTTCAATAAATGCTCCGTGATCAATAAATGCATCATCGTCATCACTATCGGTAATGACGTGCTCATCATCATCATTAATAAATGCATCATCATGTGGAAGGCCACCTTTACGTAATCGGTCAAGCATTGACAGGTCATCCGCAGTAGTAACCTCTTCTAGTTCAGACTCTTCTTGTTCTGGCTCAGGGGTGAAGTCGGGTTCACTGTCGTTGTCTACTTCAATGTTCTGGGGTGAAGTAGAGCGGTTCTTGAAACATTTTTCTGGAAAGACGTGTCTCTTGGAAGAATTCTCCTTCATATCTGTCTGGGTTAATGTGAGGTTCATAATCCTCTTCATTCGGAGGAGGTGGTCTAACACGTGGAGGCACTTCATAACTGACATACCAACCATTGAGATTTGGATCACTTTGACAGGCCCATGGTAGATAGAAAACTTGGGTTGCCTGTTGAGCCATAATATAGACACCGGGAACATCTAAATGGGTGTTCTGTTTGATTTCCACTAGCCCTAAGTGTTCATGAGTCCTTCTAGTCTCCTTCGGCTGGAACCAATAACATTTGAAGACTATGACGTTTGGTGGGTTTGCACCATAGAATTGAAGTTCATAAATTGCTTCAACTCTTCCATAATACTCGGTATCTCCTTCGCCGATAGCAGAGACACAACAATTTGTAGATTTCCGATCGGCCATAGATAGCTCTTTGCCATAGGTACGAAAGTGATACCTGTTGATGTCGTATTTGTCAAATGAACGGACCTTAAAGTCAAAACCATTAGCGACTTGTCTCAATTCAGCGTCCATAAACTGTGAATTAGCCTACAAATTTAATATGAAAGGGATTGTTGCATTAGCCATAAATTAGACGAAGAAATGAAATGGTCTAATGGAAATTACCGTTTGTTTGAACCACTAGATGAAACCGGGATAGCCGCCTCCATGCTTTGCCAGAAGCTCATACTCTTCGACGGAATCCTTTTGGATCACTGCTCCATACAAGAATTTGGCGACGTATCGACTGTATCAAATTTATCCGGGAATAAGAGCAGTTCAGAGGAATTGGAAGTTATGAAACAATGTACCGAGAACTTACTCGATGTACGGCCGCACTTCTGTTAGGTTGGTGAAGATATACAACCAAAGGATCTGCCATTCTTCGAAATCCAACGTTAAGGAATTAGAAGCACCGGCTGGTGCGAGATCCCCTTTGAATATGCTGAGGTTGAATCCACCCTTTTTAGGGTCGTCAGCATTGTACCGAGGCTTTGGATTATGCAAATGACGATTTTTGGCTTCGTAGTGTGGTGTAACGGAGTTTGCCGCCTCCTCAGTTATGAATGCCTCAGCCATCGATGCATCAATTCTATGTTTATTTTTACATCTTGCTCGTAGCGTCTTCTGCATCCTCTCAGTTGCGTAGCACCAACGATTTTGCACGCCCCCCCTCCAATCTTGCCTTGGTTGGGAGATGCAAAATCAAGTGCTGCATTGGATTAAAGAAGCCCGGCGGAAAGATCTTCTCTAACTTGTAGATCAACTCCGGTGCCAACTCTTTCATTTCTTCTAGCAGGCCAGGTGATAGTTCTTTCACACAAAGAACACAGAAGAAATAGCTCAGCTCTGCCCGTACTAGCCATTCATCCTTAGGGATGAAGCCACACAACATCACCGGCATTACCCGCTCAATCCATATGTGCCAATCATGACTCTTGAGACCAAATATCTTCAATTTATCAAGACTCGCTCCCCTCTTTAGATTCGCTACATACCCATCGGGGAACATAAACTCCTTTTGTGCCCACAAGATAATTTCCCTCATAGCTGGCCTTACAAGATTAAACCATGCCTTTGTCTTTGTCCAGTTCTGCTTTCCTTTCGGTGGTTGCATGTTTTGTAACGGTCTATGACATAGCGCCTCCAGATTGACTCTAGCCTTAGTATTATCCTTTGACTTCCCATCTATGCCGAACAATGTACCAAAAAGTGCCTCGACGATATTCTTCTCAGTGTGCATCACGTCGATGCTGTGTAGGCAAAGGAGGTCTTTGAAGTAAGGCAGATCCCACAAGCATGTCTTGTGAGTCCAGGCGTGTTTCGAATTATACCCCTTGAAATACCCTGGATGCTCTAGATATGTCTCGAGAGCGTTTAACTGATCCAGGGTCTCTTGGCCTGTCAATGCAGGTGGTGCAGATTTTTTGACAACTCTACCTTTGATGAAGTTCTTCTTGTCTTTCCTGAACTTATGGCGAGGATCTAGGAACTGTCTATGCATGTCGAAGCAAGAAAACTTGCGACCGGCCTGAAGCCAATGAAACTCAAGATCTCCCTTGCATGTGGGGCATGGGAACCTTCCATGCACACACCAGCCAACAAATAGCGCATAAGCCGGCAAGTCATGCATCGAGCACATGTACCAGATATGCATTATGAAGTTCCGTTTGCTAAAGGTGTCGTATGTCTTGAACCCATTATCCCAGGCTTCTTGCAATTCGTCCTTCAGCGGCTGCATGTACACATGCATATTCTTCCCCGGATAGTTGGGCCCTGGAATTATCAACTGCAGGAAAATATTTTTTCTTTGCATAATCTGTCTGGGGGGAGATTGAGTGGAAATACAAATACGGGCCAACAACTATATTGGGCTGCCGTCAGACCAAACACACTAAACCCATCCATGCTGATGCCGACTCGAGGATGCCTCGGATCTGCCGCTTTGTCATCATGTAATGCATCGAAGTGCTTCCATGCTTCACCGTCCGATGTGTGCACCATCATCAGCTTCTCATCTGCATCTAGTTGGGTTCTTTTGCCCGTTTTGTGCCATGTCATCTGTCTGGCCATCTCTTCGACCATGAAAAAGACGTTGAAGTCTTGGTACGATTGACATATACCAAAGAACATTAACGGGGATTTTGGTCTGCATCTTCTCACCCATACCGTTGTCTACCACAACATAAGTGGATGACTTGCAAATGGGACAATAGTTCAAGTCCGCATACTGAAGCCTAAATAAGGCACATCCTTTCTCACAGGCATGTATCTTCTCATAGGGCATCTTAAGAGCACGGAGGATTTTTTCTGACTAGTACAGGTTTGCAGGTAGTACATGGCCTTTGGGTAGAAAAATCCAAATACTATCATTATTGTGTCGTAGCATTCTCTGCCCAAGTTGAATTGAGTCTTCAAAGCCATTATTTGTGAGATGGCATCCAACTGTCAAAGCTCAGTGTGCTCGTGGAGAGGACGTTTTGAAGACTCCAACATTTCATTGAAGGCCTTTGCATATTCCTCCATCTCATCGTCCGAGTCCCGAGCATCATCAAAGTCTTGCACCATGTCTTGCATCTCGGTACCATACTTGTCGGTGCGACGACGAAGCACCTCAGCTCTGGCACGTTGGGCAGACTCGCCATGAAATGTCCACACCGTATAATCTGGCGTAAAACGCCTCTTCTGCAGGTGTTTGCCCATCTCATCCTCTGTCCTCTTGTGCCAATTGTTGCACCTGGCACAGGGGCACCATGTTGTCCTCTGGCCATTTGCAAATGCGGCTCTCAGAAACCCCTTGGTTTTTGTTAACATTCAATGGTCATGTCTTTCTGACTAGTGTGACCGGTGTACATCCACGCACGATCACTCATCTTGCCTAGCTACTAGACACATAAGAAATATATATATTCATCAGTTAATGGAGTTTGTCACTTTTATTACGTCCATGCAACCTAGATGCTAATAGGTAAAAATAGGTCCTAATCCCACCCGAGTATGTGTAGATTGGGTTTGTTTTCCCATGCTCTGCTCCGGATCCGATGCATAATTTTGGCAGCACCTCCCCATTGTTCTCTTGATACACATCTCGGCAATAAACATAGAGGATGTGTACTCGGAGAACAACAGGGAGGCACTGACGAAATTCTGCATCGGATCCGGAGCAGAGCATATGGGAAAACAAACCCAATCTAGACATACTCGGGCTGTCCATGGATAACGTTGGACAATTCAAAAGAATCACGATTATAAATATGCAAATGCATGCATATTTATAGATGTGACCTGTCGGTGTCAAAACCGGCGGATCTCGGGTAGGGGGTCCTGAACTGTGCGTCTAAGGCGGATGGTAACAGGAGGCAAGGGACACAATGTTTACCCGAGTTCGGGCTTTCTCTATGGAGGTAATACCCTACTTCCTGCTTGATTGATCTTGATGAATATGAGTATTACAAGAGTTGATCTACCACGAGATCGTAGAGGCTAAACCCTACAAGCTAGCCTATGGTATGATTGTTGTTGTTCTCTGGACTAAACCCTCCGGTTTATATGGACACCGGAGGGGCTAGGGTTACAGTCGGTTACAACGAAGGAGATCTACATATCCGTATCGCCAAGCTTGCCTTCCACGCCAAGAGAGTCCCATCCGGACACGAGGCGAAGTCTTCAATCTTGTATCTTCATAGTCCAACAGTCGGCCAAAGGATATAGTCCGGCTGTCGGATACCCCTAATCCGGACTCAAGTAGCCCCGAACCAGGCTTCAATGACGATGAGTCCGTTGTGATTATCTTGACATTGCAAGGCGCGTTCTTCTCAAATTCTGAATACTTGTTTGAATAGTGTCGGCTTCCCATAAATGTTGCACTCCTTGGCTTGCGCCAATAATGGAGATCCTCCGCGTCGCGTCGAACGACAGCGAGAAGCCGGCATTTACAATTGCCACCCTAGCCATGTAGGCAAATCGCCTATTAAAGAGACGGGATTCACAGATCCATATCATACCATCCTCCCACAGCGAGTATCCATCGGAGCACGCCTGGAAAAAATCCATTCCAACATGGCCAGTCGCCGTAGCTCCTCCTCTCGCCCCCGTAGCCCTAATCCCGGTGATTGGAAGAAGTGTTCCGTCCCGCATAGCCAACTAGTGAGGCTACAGACCCAGGGATTTCTCCCCCCAGCGTATATGGTCCCCTTTTGGGCCGGGCTTGCCACCTATAATGGCAGAGAACAAGCAGAGAGCTTATCCAATCCCTCCAAAGGAGAACGGGTATGCCTTGTCCCTTATTTATTAAGGGGACTGGGATTTCCAATCCACCGGTTCCTCTGCGGGCTCCTGGAGTTCTACGGCCTCCAGCTGCATAATTTCACTCCTGCCTCCATATTGCACATTGCTTGCTATGTCGCTCTTTGCGAACTGTTTCTAGGCTGCGAAGCTCACTTCGAGCTATGGAAGAGGCTATTCTGCCCCGTACCCCGTACACACGAGGGGTCACTGTTTCAAGTGGGCGGAGCCGAAATATGGCGCATCGCCGGGACCGGATACCTGTCCGGCACCCCGAAGAAGGCATCCGAAGACTGGCCTTCAGAGTAGTTCTATATAGAGGACGTCCCTCTTCCGGATCCTATTCGGATCGGCCTTCCTGAGTTTAATAATGCTCCTCTGAAGAAACGCCAAAGCTGGCGACCAAGGAGCCCTCAGAAGGAAGACGATAGAGACGTTTCTTACCTGATGAGCCGGATAAAGGTGTTGGCTCTATCAGGAATGACTACAACCAAAGTTATGTCAATATGCATTATGCGAGGGGTGCATCGGCTTCAATACCGAGGCTGCCCAATGTGGGACTTTAACGGGGAAGACGATGCCACCCGCTGCGGCCGTAAGGGGTCGGACTCCGTTGCCGCTCTGGCAAAAACTCTGCCCGGTCTGTACAAGGGAGAGGAAGAGGAGTTCCTCCGCATCAAACCACGGGACGGATTCTCCGTGTACAATCCTATGAGCTGGGTAAGCTGCCACTTTTCATGCCCTTCCCTTCCTCATTTCCACAATAAATGTCTTATTTTGCCCGTTCACTGCAGGAGCTGCGTAAGGCAGTAAGGGAGATAAATAGCCCACCTCCACAACTAGAGGAACCTGAACGGTCCCTCGACCCCGGTCTTCAGGAGGATCCGGACATATTCGTGGAGCTAATCGATAGGACATTTTATCAATCAAGCCATGATGGGGCCATGGTGGCTATTACAGCTGACTATCCGGGGCTACTGCCTGCCTCGCAGGTAAGTGAGACCAGGGGCTCAACCTTTGAGAAGTATTCCTTTCCACGCACCTTACCTTCCGTATTTGCACGGTGTCTTACAGGGAAGATCCTCCGGACGCCATGCCAAGCCCGTGGCGAAGTTACCAAAGAAGGTACCGAGGGGCAGCGGCTGAAAAGAAAAGCGGTTCGGACCGAGGCGCGGCAGAGGTATGATATAAAACCTCACTCCATGGGTTTGTCTTCGAAAACATAATAACACCCATGTTTCCCAGAAGGAAAAATACTCGCCGGACTATATCCGGAGAAGTTGCCGATCACGTCCCCACCAGCAGGGCTCCACGGCCGGACACGGAGGCGGGGCATGCATCGGACGTTCCTCCTACAGAGGATGCGGATAAAATCTCCGCTATAAATTCCGAAGTGGAGAGCGCCATGAATCACAGGCGCCGCCGGGCCGTACTCCGTGACGCTTGTTTCTCCCAAGAGGCATTTGATGCCTTCAATTCGGGAGACGCGTACATCCGTGCTGCTCAAAATGGTCTTGCGAGCCACGCACCCGATATGTAAAGGATATCTGGTAAGAGAATTTGATGATTATATACATGATAGCCCCGAGACTTGAAGCAGTTGGCACAACTGATTTAAGAATCATTATATGTGCAGGTTCTTATAGAAGAATACCCAATTGTCTCAAGAGCTGGAAGAGTGCAAGGCCCAGCTACAGAGCGCGATGGCGCATTGAAGGAGTCCGAGAAGGCCCCCTCTGGTAACACCTGCTTTAAAGAATGACAAGTACCATATAGGATGCAGCATGCATGCAATTCTGACAATAAATATTGCAGATGACCCCGGAGTGAATCCGGATGAGCAACATGTCATACAACGGCTAAAGGCTGGCGAGCACGTGCTTACAAAGGTTAGGCAGGAGAAAAATGATCTCCAAGATGCCAATACCCAGCTGAGTGTGGAACTAAAGGATGTTCGCGCCCAGCTGTCAGACTCCGTGAAGGAGAACAAGCGGCTTCGACGCGGCATTTTCAGTAAGTGGTTGAATGAACTTCAAAAAGAGTTCGGCGAGGAAGCCCGCTAACAGAGTTATGTCTGCAGGTATGCCAACAGGTCGTCCCGCGAACGAGATGCCCGGGTCTGCTGGTGATCTTCTACCAGAGCTCTCCCAACTGCACGAACAAGTTCGGCAGGTGATGCAAGGTATTGCCCGGGCCTTGTGTCCATCCGTCTCCCTGCCCGAAGGCCTTGGAGGACTTGCAGAGAAGCTCAAGGGAGCGCGGCGGCACTTCCGATTATGGAAGATATTGACCTGCCGTCAAGGTGCCAGGGAAGCCTGGGCCATGGTGAAGACGCGATATACCAAGGCTGACCCAAACCACATGGCCGAGGTCGGACCTGTGGGGCCCGATGGGAAAGAAATCCCTGTCAGTTTGGTGTATCACCAAGTAGAGTTAGCCACCAAGTATTCCCAACAGGATTGTAGGCTATACAGCCTGTTGGATGGCATAGATGAAGAATTTAATCAGTCTAAGTGACTATGTAATTTGAATGACATGTAGAATGTCTCTAGCCGGATTGAAAATCATTTGTCATGGCGGACCTTTTCGCTTCAACCTCTGGACCCGATAGTCCGGAGTGTATCCGAATACCAGCGCAGTTATGTCAAAACCGGGGTATGCATGGAAACCAGGCGTAGGGGTCATAAGTGCTTGAACAGACAAGTACCCAACTAGTTATGTTATATTACATGGGTAGTAAGAAACATCTTCCAGGGAGAATAGTTCTGTTAAGGGTTCCTTTCCCTGGGTACGCATGCCCTAATGTGCATGTCCAAACTGCGAGAAGAGACGCAGGCGAAAACATCTGGGGGCAAGTGGAAAAAACAAAAGTCATCTTTTATTCATCGACCGAATATTCCCTTAAGAATGCTAGCTTTCGGCTTCACCTAGTCTGAGGTACACATCTGGCTGACCCGACAGTAACAATCGCAGAGGTGCTGCCATTATGCCCTAGCCAATTAGCGGGAGCGTGGGGCATAAATACAAGAGCCGAACAACCCAGCTTGGCCAAAACTTAAGTCATATCGATGCATATAGTGGCAAAAAAGGTACATGTGGAAGAATAACACATGTGTGGGCATAAAGCCCATAAAATATTTAAGCTTCAGATAGGAAGCCCCAATTATAATGGCGGGTGGCGCATCAAGATTAATGTAGTCAAAACACATGTTAGCCCTTCAAGGCCTCGAAAGAAAAGGGAAGAAAGAAAGAAAGAAAAGACAGATAACGAATGTATAAAAATTTGTGAGAGGTAAGGAGGCGAACATGGAGTCGGCACTAGGCATAGAATCTTGGTCTCGTTGTGTTCCATGGATTTGGCTCGGCGGTTGTCCGATGCATCCTGCAGACAGTGCGCTCCACGGTTAAGACCTGGTCAATAATGAAGGACCCTCCCATTTGGGCTTGAGCTTGTCCTTTTCTTTTCGGTAGGCGCATAACGAGTTCACCAACGTTATAAGTTTTGGCCCGTACTTCTCTGCTTTGGTATCTTCTAGCTTGTTCTTTGGTAGAATGCGGAGCGAGCTTTTGCCACGTCACGCTCCTCCTCGAGGGCGTCCAAACGGTCCTGCTGATTGAGCTCGGCCTCTCTCTCTTCATACATGCGCACTCGAGGTGAGTCATGAATTATGTCGTGAGGCGAACCGCCTCATGCGTACACCATAAAGAACGGTGTGTATCCGGTAGTGCGATTAGGCGTGGTCCGCAGCCCCAGTCTGGTCGAGCTCCTCTACCCGGTCGTGTTAGATTCCTTTAAGGACCGCACTAATCTGGGTTTGATGCCGCTCATGATAAGACCATTTGCTCGTTCGACTTGACCGTTAATTTGTGGATGATAGACAGAAGCGTAATCAAGCTTGATGCCCATGTTGCTGCACCATATTTTCACCTCGTCGGCGGTGAAGTTAAATGCCGTTGTCGGTGATGATGCTATGGGGACACCATAGCGATGTACAACCCCGGATATAAAGTCTATCACTGGTCCGGATTCGGCCGTTTAACAGGTTTGGCTTCTATCCATTTGGTGAATTTATCCACCACTACCAGTAAGTATTTTTTCTTGTGGGTTCCCCCTTTAAGGGGTCCAACCATGTCCAGCCCCTAGACCGCAAAAGGCCAGGTAATGGGGATTGTTTGTAGGGCGACGGGTGGCATATGGCTTTGGTTTGCAAAGAGCTGGCAACCAACGCAGCATTGGACCAAGTCATGTGCGTCTGCTCGGGCCGTCGGCCAATAAAATCCTGTGCGGAAGGCCTTACTTACGAGGGCCCGGGCTGCGGCGTGGTGACCACCGAGTCCGGCGTGAATTTCTACCAGAAGCTTCCGCCCTTCCTCTTCGGAGATGCACCTTTGAAGGACTCCGGTAGTGCTTTTCCTATAGAGCTCTCCCTCATGGACCTTGTAGGCTTTAGATCGTCGCACAATGCAGCGTGCCTCATTTTGGTCCTTGGGAAGTTCCTGCCTGGTTAGGTAGGCCAGGAATGGTTCTGTCCATGGGGCGATGACGACCATTATTGCGTGGGCTGAAGGTGTTATTTCGGTGGCAGAGCCGCCGATTATGTCAGAGTGTTCGGTAGATGGCGTTGTAACCGGGTCCGGACTGTCGTTGCTTGTTTCCCCTTCCCATGCCACGGATGGCTTAAATAGCCTTTCCAAGAATATGTTGGGTGGGACCGGATCACGCTTAGCGCCGATACGAGCAAGGACGTCCGCCGCCTGATTGTTTTCCCGAGCTACATGGTGGAATTCGAGCCCCTCGAACGGAGCTGACATCTTGAGTACGACATTGTGATAAGCCGCCATTTTCAGATCTTTAGCGTCGAAGTCTCCAATTATTTGGGATATTGCGAGATTCGAATCCCCGCGCACCTCCAGACATTGAATGCCCATGGAGACTGCCATCCAGAGACCATGTAACAGGGCCTCGTATTCGGCGGCATTGTTGGAGTCTGTATACAGTATTTAGAGTACATATTGGACTGTATCTCCGGTAGGGGAAGTCAAGACGATGCCAGCCCCCAGACCGGCCAACATTTTAGAGCCGTCAAAGTGCACAATCCAATTGGAGTATGCGCCATATTCCTTAGGGAGTTCGGCTTCTGTCCATTCGGCGACAAAATCGGCCAATACCTGCGACTTAATAGCTCGCCGAGGTTTATATGTTATGTCAAACGGGAGGAGCTCTATGGCCCATTTAGCAATCCGGCCTGTGGCGTCGCGGTTGTTTATTATGTCTTTCAGAGGCCACTGTGATTGAACACTCTTGAAAGTAGTGTCGCAGTTTCCGGGATGCCATGAATGCCGCATACGCTATTTTTTGATAATGCGGGTACCGTGATTTGCATGGGGTGAGGACAGTGGATACATAATATACCGGCCTTTGAAGGGGGAATTTATGTCCGTCCGTTTCTCGTTCGACGACGAGTGCTGCGCTTATGACTTGATGAGTCGCTGCTATATATAGCAAGATCGGTTCGCCGATGTTTGGCACGCCGAGATTGGGTTGGTGGCGGTATGGCTTTATTTCTTCGATCCGGCCGTGGCAGCATCAAATCCACTCGAAGTGTTGGTCGCGCGAAGAAGGCGATAAAGGGTGCCTTTTCTCCTAATCGGAGATGAAGCGACTTAAGGCTGCAACGCATCGGTTAACCGGATTTGCTTGAGGTGCATTGGGATGGCCAATTGTGACAGGGCTCAGATTTTAGCGGGTTTGCTTCAATCCCTCTCTTGAGACGATGAAGCCGGGGAGCTTTCCGTGAGACACGCCAGCGCATTTTTCCGGATTGAGCTTGATGTCGTATGTTTGGAGGTTGTTGAACGTAAGCCTCAAGTCGTCTATTAAAGGGTCGACGTGTCTGGTTTTGACGACCACATCGTCTACGTATGCTTCCACTGTTTTGCCGATTTTCTTTTTCCAGGCATGTCTGAATCATGCGTTGATACATTGCACCGGCGTTCTTAAGCCCGAAAGGCATTGTGTTGAAACAGAAGGGGTCGTATGGTGTGATAAACGCCGTTGCGGCTTGGTCGGACTCGGCCATCTTGATTTGGTAGTAGCCGGAGTATGCATCGAGGAAGCACAATGAGTCGTGTCCAGCGATGCGTCGATAATTTGATCGATCGCGGGGGGGGATGGGATCCTTTGGGCAAGCTTTATTGAGGTCTTTGAAGTCGACACATAAGCGCCGAGTTTGTCCTTTTTGTACCATCACCGGGTTTGCTAGCGGTCCGGTGTTTTATTTCTCGATGAATCGGCCTCCAATAACTTGGCTGGCTCCTCGCCCATAGCTTGTCGCTTAGGTTCGGAGAAGCACCAAGAGTGTTCTTGACCGCTTGAACCCTTTTAGAATGTTAAGGCTATGCTCGGCCAACTTGCGTGGGATTCTGGCATATCGATGGGTGCCAAAGTAATATATCGAGTTCTCGCGGGAACTCCGTAGTCTGGCGTCCACATCGGGTTTAACGTGCCCCAATTGAGGCTGTTTTGGTAGGGTCCGTTGGGTGGACTTGGAATTTGAATATTTCGTCCGCTGGTTTGAAAGAGGTGGACTTGGATCTCTTGTCGAGTATCACGTCGTCCCTGTCGACGGTCGAGCATAGCGCAGTTAACTCCTCTGCCGCTAGGGCTTCGGATAGTGCCTCGAGGGCTAGTGCGACTGTTTTGTTTTCGGCGCGGAGCGCTATGTCCGGATCACTAGCTAGAGTGATGAATCCATTGGGCCCAGGCATTTTGAGCTTCATGTACCCGTAATGGGGTATAGCTTGGAAGATCGTAAATGCCTCCCGCCCTAGAAGGGCGTGGTATCCGCTACTGAACGGGGCCACTTGGAATGTTATTTCTTTGGACCTGTAATTCTTCGGTGTGCCGAATACCACATCTAGTGTGATTTTCCCAGCGCAACATGCCTCCCAACTGGGGATGATTCCTCTAAAGGTTGTGCTGCTTTACTCAATGCGGTTCCAGTCTATTTCCATTTTGTGAAGAGTTTCCTCGTAAATGAGGTTTAATCCGCTGCCGCCGTCCATGAGCACTTTAATGAGCCAAAAGCCGTCCACAATTGGACTAAGGACTAATGCGGCTGGTGCTCGGGCTGTTTGGCATTTAGGTTCGTCACTGGAATTGAAGGTGATAGCCGTGTCGCTCCATGGATTTATTGCTACCACCTGGCAGATCTCGGCAAGGCTGCGGAGTGCTCGCTTGCGCCTATTATTTGAGGTGAATGTCTCGAAGACTGTTAAGACCGTATTGTAATTCGCGGGATGTTGCTTTGCGGTGTTTTGAATGAGGAGATCCTCGCCACTCTTAGCAACCTGTCGGAGTACCAAACATGCTCTAAGGTTGTGCGTTGGTGTGGTATCCACCGTACTGTGAATTTTGCAGGGTTCGTTAAGCCATCCCTCCAATACGGTTCTGTGCCCTGTAGTGGGCTTTTGCTTTTTTGTGATTGAATCAGGTGACTTACGGGGGTGCACCCTTTTGGTTCGGTCTGGGTATTTAGCCAAAGACGGATTATCCCAAAACTCTGTTACGGTTTTCCAGGCGCTCTCCATCGCACAGTACTTCCGTACTATGGCTGCCAAGTCAGCGAAGTGTGCTATGTTGCGGCGGCTTATGGCGTTAAGGATTCCATTGCCCGTGCAATTATTGCAGAAGAATGAAATTGTGTCTTCCTCTCGACAGTCCTTGACCTTGTTCATTACAAGGAGAATCGGCCCAATAGTGATGTCTTGTTTCACAGGGCTCTTGTCTAATGTGGGAGAGATCGCTTGTATCTGGGTGGGTGGGCGGTTTAAGTCCGAACCTGACCGGATCTGCGACCGAGGGCATGGGAGTTTCGATCTTGGAGGTTCGGGCTCCGGGATGTCGCGGATAGGTCCGCCCATTGCCTCGATTCTATGTTCAAGGCTTGAGGATGTCCTTCCGTATCAGTATCCGCTCGAAGAGCTCGAATCCGGACATAGCTTGTCCTCAAGATTGAGGTAAATTACCGCATTGTTCCTCCACCACCGCTATCTGAGGGGTGACCGGCGGAGAATTAATCTCCCTTTGGTTGGGTTTAAGCCCGATCCGATCATAGTCCGTAGTGACTCCCAAAGCGGCGATGCGGTCCAAGAGCTCGTTTAGGGAAGAGAGCTCCATCGGATCCATCTGCTCGGCAAGTTCTGAGCCGACGTGGAGGCTGTTTTCGATGACCTGAGAAGTCATCATCGGCGCAGCAGCCGAACGGGCGGTCATGACGAACTCGCCTAGCCAGAGAGTCTGGACGACTACCAGGGATCCTCCAGAGGTGACGCTGTCCTTGACAATGAGACGAGACATCCTTCCTTATGGCGACGGCATAGTGGAACTCTCAATAAAGCACCAATGTCGGTGTCAAACCCGGCGTATCTCGGGTAGGTGGTCCTGAACTGTGCGTCTAAGGCGGATGGTAACAGGAGGCAAGGGACACAATGTTTACCCAGGTTCGGGCCCTCTCTATGGAGGTAATACCCTACTTCCTACTTGATTGATCTTGATGAATATGAGTATTACAAGAGTTGATCTACCACGAGATCGTAGAGGCTAAACCCTAGAAGCTAGCCTATGGTATGATTGTTGTTGTTCTACGGACTAAACCCTCCGGTTTATATAGACACCGGAGGGGGCTAGGGTTACACAGAGTCGGTTAAAACAGAAGGAGATCTACATATCTGTATCGCCAAGATTGCCTTCCACGCCAAGAGAGTCCCATCCGGACACGAGAGGAAGTCTTCAATCTTGTATCTTCATAGTCCAATAGTCCGGCCAAAGGATATATTCCAGCTGTCCGGATACCCCCTAATCCAGGACTCCCTCATAACACTTTCAAACGGGAGATGCATAGTGGTCAGGCATACTGGTGATTGAAGACACCTATAGCTAGCAAGTTTCATTAGCACGAAGACCGGAATAGAGCAAATGAAGGGGGAGGAGGAGATGACTTTTGTGCTCACAATGCAGGGCGGAGCTCGCCGAACACTAGACAGCGACGAAAAAACTACACATTTAAATCGAAAGATGAGTAACATAGCAATTTTGTTTTTTCTGTCAACCTAACTAAATATTTACAACATGATGAGCGGGTTAGGGGGTTCCACAGCATTGATGGAACCCTAAATACCAAGTATCATCGGTGCGAGATACATGTGGTGACAAAGACATGTACCTAGGGTAGGGTCACAGGCCTGACCTAGATACCCTCCCCAAGGACATCACTTTATCACCAGAAGCATTCGAAGAAGAATCATCTTTCAATCGACCATGAAGTGTTCCACTCGACAGACTTGAAGTCACTCGACCATGAAGACTATCACTCGACCACCAGAAGATCTAAATCCACTCCGCATTGCAACGGTCGGTCATTATGTAGCTTTAATGGTCATTATGTCACTTTATTCTTAGCGTTACCAGTAACGCCCTATCTTAATGTACTTTAAACCCTGCGTGGCGAGGGCGGAGAGGGTGCAGCGAACTCTATATAAGCCACCCTCTCCTCAGTGACAAGGGTTCACACCCCCTGTAACTCGCACGCATATAATCCAGTCGACCGCCTCCGGGCTCCGAGACATAGGGCTGTTACTTCCTCCGAGAAGGGCCTGAACACGTAAAACTCGCATGTACAACTCCTCCATAGCTAGGATCTTGCCTCTACATCCCTACCCCCTATTCTACTGTCAGACTTAGAACCAAGACAGTTGGCGCCCACCATGGGGAAGGTGTCTTAGCGACTTGTTGGAGAAGTTGCGATTTTTTCGATCCCCATCAACATGGTTTCAGGCGGAGATTTGGCAGAGGGCCGCGAGATCCGTCTCGGCGCGCTCGTGTTCGTCGCCGACGACTCCGCTTGGCTCCAAGAAGCTCCACTCGACATCGAGGCACTCCCCGTCCGCGGAGCAACGCACTTTTGCGCATGTGTCCATGGCGTCCTCCTTCGGCAGTCGTCAACTCAGTATCGGTCGGTTCCTGTGGCGTCCTCCCTCCCTGCTGCCCGCCGGCGCAAGCGTTCCGGTCGATCGAGGCTTCACCGGTGGGGGAGGCACGCAGTGGCTCGCTAGTCGGCCACCCCCCAAGTCGCGGCAATCGAGCCCGACGAAACACTCCACGGCCTATTCGACCTGTCGACTGGCTCCGCAGAGACTGCATCCGAGTGTGATAGTAGTGACCCCGCGGCGGAAGTCCTGATGGTCAATGGACCCTGCAGTCCTCCTGGCTTCCCTTGCGTCGACTGTGGCGATGGCGGAGGCGATCCGCCGCGTGTCCACGAGGAGTACCTCACCGAGCCCCTCTCTTCGCAGCAGAGGGAAGAACATCGCCGCCAGAACATGGATGCACTTCACACTCCTATCGTTGGAGAACCCCCGAGGCTCGAGCCTTGGAGGAGGTGCGCCTGGCCAACTTGGCTGAGCACACTAGACTGGAGAACCTCCAGCACGCACTCGACGAGCATGCTCGGCAGCGGATTCCTGAGTCCGGTCGACGACAACTCTTTTCGCCTCCAACTCCAATTCAGAATCTAACAGCTGCAGCCCGAATAGCAGAGTAAATTCAACCTTCCCAGTCAGAAGCTGGCAGAGGTTTGACGCAGATCAGAGCTTTACTCCGGGCAGCGGGAGAACAAAATACAGCTGTGTCACAGTCGCGGAATAGGATCCATAGCAGGTCCGTTGTTGCAGATACAGTCCAGTCGGCTCACAGCCCAAGATCGCCCCCAAGGCGTGATGGACGTGGAGACCGGCGAGATCAATACAGAAACCGTGAGTAGTATGATCACCGACTCGGTCGCGATGATCGTCGTCGAGTGCCCACGCCTCCCCCAAGGAGTGGGTCATACGTGCCTTGGCAGCATGTTGACAGACGCCCTCATAGTGGTGGGCGAAGGATTCCAGTCGACCCCAGGGAACCGGGCTTTGATGCGAGATCTATTCTCGTTCAGGGTCTGGTCGACAGAAATAGAGCTCACAGAGAAGGCCATGATAGAGATTTTCCGACCAGCAGCAGAGTGCATGTCTCGGTCGAGTGCTTGAAACAGAGCCATCGAGGCGTAGTGATTCCTCCCAACTTCAGGTTGGTGATTGAGTCGATAAGTTCCTTGGTGATTCCAAGCGACACTTGGCTTCAGGACTACCGAGTGGCTGTGCAGATTGGTGGAGGCAATGATGAGGTGGCCATGAAGCACCTTCCTCTGATGTTGGAGGGCTCGGCCAGAGCATGGTTAAATCAGTTAGCACCTGGCAGTATTTATAGTTGGGAAGAACTTGCCCGAGTGTTTGTCAGAGCATTTGAAGGAACATGCAAACAGCCAGCAGGGTTAACAGAGCTGCAATCTTGTGTGCAGAAGCCAAATGAAACTTTGAGGGATTATATCCAGAGATGGATCACGTAGCACCACACGATGGAGAATGTGTCTGATCACCAAGCAGTTTGTGCCTTCAAGGAAGGTGTCAAATATCGAGAGTTGAATCTGAAGTTCTGTCGGACTGGAGATATGTCTCTGAGTCAAATGATGGAGATTGCCACCAAGTATGCCAATGGTGAAGAAGAGGATCGACTCCGGAGTGGCAAACACAAAACATTCGCCCATGAAACCGGAGGAGGGAACTCCAGTCGGAAGCAGAAGCGCAAAGCCGAGCCAGCTGCTCCTGGAGAAGCCTTAGCCGTGACTCAAGGAAAGTTCAAGGGGAAGCCCAAGGGGCCATGGAACCCTAAGAAAGTAAAAGATCAAGACGGAAATGATGTGTTGGATTTGCCATGCCACATTCACACAAAGAAAGATGAAGAGGGTAATCTCATTTACCCGAAACATACCACTCGACAGTGTCAGCTCCTAATCTAGCAGTTCCGAGAGAAACAACCCAAAGAAAAGGAAAAAGAGTCGGACAAAGTTGAGGACAAAGAGGAAAGCGATGATGGTTATCCCCACGTCAATTCCACTCTGACGATTTTTGCTGATGTTGAGAGCAAAAGTCGATTGAAAGTCATCAACAAAGAAGTGAACATGGTCGCTCTGGCGACGCCCGATTATTTGAAATGGTCTCAAACTGCCATTACATTCGACCAGTCTGATCACCCGACACACATAGCCACCCCTGGGAGGCAAGCGTTGGTGGTCGACCCAGTCGCCGAAGGCACTCGGTTGACTAAGGTTCTGATGGATGGTGGTAGTGGCCTGAATATACTTTATGCGGAGACGTTGAAAGGAATGGGCATTCCGATGTCCAGACTTAGTGAAAGCAATATGAGCTTCCATGGAGTTATTCCTGGCAAAAAGGCTGAGTCACTAGGCCAGATCGCCCTTGATGCAGTTTTTGGTGATTCCAAGAATTACCGCAAAGAAAAGTTGACATTTGAAGTTGTGGATTTCCAGAGTGCTTATCACGCTATTCTGGGTAGGCCAGCTTATGCACGTTTTATGGCTCGACCATGTTACGTGTACCTCAAGTTGAAGATGTCTGGTCCTAAAGGAGTGATCACTATCACTGGCAATCGAAAGAAGGCAAAAGAGTGCTTCCAGAAGGGCTCAAAGATCGCTGATGCACAAATGGCAGCAGTGGAATTGCAGGAGTATCAAAAAAATGCAGATCCGAGTGATTTGTTGCGAGCTAAGAAGCCTGCCACAGATTCAGCATTTCAGTCGTCTGGTGAAACGAAGCCGATTCATATTCACCTGACCGATCCCAATGCTGCTTCGACTCACATTTCAACAACACTTGACTCCAAATAGGAAGAAGCGCTCATCCAGTTCCTCCGTGAGAACTGGGACATCTTTGAATGGAAACCTTCTGACATGCCGGGTGTTCCCAGGGGGCTGGCTGAGCATCGTTTGCGAGTCGATCCAAAAGTGAAAACAGTCAAAGAACATCTTCGACGGTCCGCCGTGCAGAAGAGAAAGGCAATCGGTGAAGAAGTGGCTCGGCTTCTAGCAGCTGAGTTTATCCGAGAGATTTACCACTCCGAGTGGGTAGCTAATGTTGTCATGGTCCCTAAGAAGGACGACTCACTTCGCATGTGCATTGACTTCAAGCATATCAATCGGTCCTGCCCGAAAGATCACTTTCCTCTCCCTCGCATCGACCAAATAGTCGACTCGACGGTGGGTGTGAGCGTTTGTCCTTTTTGGACGCTTATTCCGGGTATCATCAGATCCGTCTGTATGGACCCGACGAGATAGAAACAACTTTCATCACCCCATTTGGGTGCTTCTGTTATGTCACTATGCCATTCGGCTTGAAGAACGCTGGAGCCACATTCATGCGGATGATTCAGAAGTGTTTACTCACTCAAATCAGTCGGAATGTGGAAGCGTACATGGATGACATTGTGGTCAAGTCACGTAAAGGTTCCGACCTACTGGCTGACCTTGCTGAAACCTTTGCCAACCTTAGAAGGTATGATATCAAGCTTAATCCATCAAAGTGCACATTCGGAGTTCCGGCCGGAAAATTACTCGGTTTTCTCATTTCCGAACGAGGGATTGACGCTAACCCAGAGAAAGTAGGTGCCATACTCCGGATGAAACGCCCTATGCGTGTGCATGATGTCCAGAAGCTTACTGGTTGTTTGGCCGCCCTAAGTTGATTCATTTCTCGACTCGATGAAAAGGCACTGCCTCTCTACCGACTGATGAAGAAGTCAGATAAGTTCGAGTGGACTCCACGAAGCGATGCAGCATTTGCGAGCTAAAGCCCTTCTTTACACCCAGTCGGTGCTTGCTACCCCAATCAGCAAAGAGCCTTTACTGCTTTACATTGCAGCCACTGGACAAGTCGTCAGTACAGTACTTACGGTCGAGCGGGAAGAAGAAGGAAAAGCCTATAAAGTTCAGCGCCCAGTATATTATGTTTCTGAAGTTTTGACTCCATCAAAGAAAAGATATCCACATTATCAGAAGCTTGTTTATGGGATTTATATGACCACGAAGAAGGTTGCACATTACTTCTTTGATCACTCCATTACAGTCGTCAGCGACGCTCCATTGTCAGAGATTCTGAACAACAGAGATGCAGCTGGTCGAGTGGCAAAGTGGGCGATTGAACTCCTTCCCTTGGATATCAAGTTTGAGGCAAAGAAAGCCATCAAGTCCCAAGCAATAGCAGATTTCCTTGCCGAGTGGATCAAACAGCAACTGCCGACTCAAATTCACTCGGAACACAAGACCATGTTCTTTGATGGTTCCAAGATGCTGAATGGTTCCGGTGCTGGGATGGTACTGGTATCCCCTTGAGGAGACAAGCTCAGATATGTCCTCCAGATTCACTTTGATTCCTCCAATAACGAAGCAGAATATGAAGCACTCTTGTATGGGTTACGTATGGCCATCTCACTCGGTGTCTGTCGCCTCATGGTCTATGGCGACTCAGATTTGGTAGTCAATCAAGTGATGAAGGAGTGGGACGTCAGAAGCCCAGCCATGACTGGTTACTTCAATGCGGTGAGGAAATTGGAAAAGAAGTTTGAGGGGTTGGAGCTCCATCATATACCCCGACTGGAAAATCAAGCAGTCGATGATTTGGCAAAGATAGGTTCCAAGAGAGAAGTCGTTCCCAGCAATGTGTTTTTGGAACACATTCACACATCGTCAGTTCAAGAAGATCCTTTCACAGAAGAGCCCCCGCAGCCTAAGAGTGCCACAGATCTGACTGAAGTCGAAGTCCCAGCCGTGGTCGACCTGATCATGGAAGTTTTGGTCATCACTCCCGACTGGACAGTGCCATACATTGCGTATATCCTTAGGAAGGAACTCCGAGAGGATGAAGAAGAGGCTCGACAGATCGTCCGTCGATCCAAAGCCTTTACTGTGATAAGAGGACAACTATTCAGAGAAAGTGTAACCGGAGTCATTCAGAAATGCATAACACCAGAAGAAGGTCGAGTGATCCTCAATGACATCCACTCGGGGACCTGTGGTCACCATGCGTCCTCTCGGACCATTGTGGCTAAAGCATACCGAGCTGGGTTTTACTGGCCTCGAGCGAATGAAATGGCGAAAGATATAGTCGACAAATGTGAAGGTTGCCAGTTTTACTCCAATATGTCTCACAAGCCTGCGTCAGCCCTGAAGACCATTCCACTCGTCTGGCCCTTTGCTGTTTGGGGATTGGACATGGTTGGACCACTGAGAACTGGTAGGAGCGGCTTCACTCATGTGCTTGTAGCAGTCGACAAGTTTACCAAATGGATTGAAGCCAAGCCTATTAAGAATCTTGAGGCCAGTACTGCCATCAGCTTCATCAGAGAATTGACATTCAGATATGGGGTTCCGCACAGCATCATCACTGACAATGGATCGAACTTCGATTCTGATGAGTTCAGAACCTTCTGCGCCTCCCAAGGCACACGAGTCGACTATGCTTCAGTCGCCCATCCCCAGTCGAATGGACAAGCAGAAAGAGCAAACGGCCTGATTCTCAAAGGATGAAACCCGGTGATCACGAGATCTCAAGCCGCAGCGGTATCTGGTTCATGAACTTCCATCAGACCTTTGGGGATTGAGGACAACTACCAATCGGTCGACTGGCCGAACTCCATTATTCTTGGTTTATGGAGCTGAAGCTGTTCTACCGAGTGACTTGCTTCACAATGCACCTCGAGTCGAGCTTTTCTCTGAAGATGAAGCAGAACAGGCCCGGCAGGACGCAGTCGATCTCCTAGAGGAAGAAAGGGAAATGTCCTTAATCCGGTCGACCATTTATCAGCAAGACTTGCGTCGATTCCACGCTAGTAACGTGAGGGGTCGAGCCTTTCAAGAGGGAGACTTGGTTCTTCGAGTGGATCAGCAGAAACCACACAAGCTCGCCCCTGCTTGGGAAGGTCCCTTCATTGTCACCAGAGTTCTCCACAACGGAGCATATCGTCTTTACAATATCGAGCATAAGAAAGACGAGCCACGGGCTTGGAATGCGGAGCTTCTCCGCCCCTTTTATACTTAAGTACTCATTCGGATGAGATGTAATAAGAAATACCTTTGTAATATGTTTATCAAAGACGAGAGCTTCACAGTCTTCTTAAACCATTTTTGTTGCTTTTGTTTGTACTGAAATCCCCCAGTGGGTGACTTAGTCGCGAATCCGTTTCACAAGTTTAAAAAATCCTACCGAGTGGTGAGAAAGCCTCTCACCCGGGGGCTTAGCCGCGAATCCGTTTTGCCTAAGTTTAAAAAATCCTACCGAGTGGTGAGCAAGCCTCTCACCCGGGGGCTTATCCGCGAATCCGTTTCGCCTAAGTTTAAAAAATCCTACCGAGTGGTGAGCAAGCCTCTCACTCGGGGGCTTAGCCGCAATCCGTTTAGCCTAAGTTTGAAAAGTCCTACTGAGTGGTGAGCAAGCCTCCCACTCGGGGCTTAGCTGCAGTCCGATGTCGCCTAAGTTTGAAAAATCCTCCGAGTGGTGAGCAAGCCTCTCACTCGGGGCTTAGCTGCAGTCCAAGTGCTAGCCTAAGTTAAAAAATCCTACAGAGTGGTGAGCAAGCCTCTCACTCGGGGCTTAGCTACAATCCAAGACTAGCCCAAGTTTAAAAATCCTACCGAGTGGTGAGCAAGCCTCTCACTCGGGGCTTAGCTGCAGTCCAAGACTACGCCTAAGTTTAAATAAAAATCCTACCGAGTGGTGAGCAATCCTCTCACTCGGGGCTTAGCTGATCCGATGCTAGCCTAAGTTTTAAAAATCCTACCGAGTGGTGAGCAATCCTCCCACTCGGGGCTTAGCTGCAGTCCAAGTACTACGCCTAAGTTTAAAAAATCCTACAGTGGTGAGCAATCCTCCCACTCGGGGCTTAGCTGCAGTCCAATGCTAGCCTAAGTTTAAAAAAATCCTGAGTGGTGAGCAATCCTCCCACTCGGGGCTTAGCTGCAGATCCAAGCTACGCCTAAGTTTAAAAATCCTACCGAGTGGTGAGCAATCCTCCCACTCGGGGGCTTAGCTGCAGTCCAGTACTCGCCTAAGTTTAAAAAATCCTACCGAGTGGTGAGCAATCCTCCCACTCGGGGCTTAGCTGCAGTCGATGCTACGCCTAAGTGTGAAAAATCCTACCGAGTGGTGAGCAATCCTCCCACTCGGGGGCTTAGCTGCAGTCTAGTACTCGCCTAAGTGTGAAAAATCCTACCGAGTGGTGAGCAACCCTTCCACTCGGAGGCTTAGGTGCAGTCTTGTACTCGCCTAAGTTTGAAACACACCCTGTCCACAAGGATGATGAGGTGCAGGTCGACTGTAACCTTCTCCTTTGGAGCTGCACCACAAATACAACATGCGCTCCATCCCTATCCGCAAGGACGACGAGGTGCAGGTCGACTGCAACCTTCTCCTTCGGAGCTGCGCCACAAATACAACATGCGCTCCATCCCTATCCGCAAGGACGACGAGGTATAGGTCGACTGAAACCTTCTCGTTCGGAGCTACGCCACAAATACAACATGCGCTCCATCCCTATCCGCAAGGACGACGAGGTGCAGGTCGACTGTAACCTTCTCCTTCGGAGCTGCGCCACAAGTACCTCGTGCGCTCTATCCTTATCCGCAAGGACGACGAGGCACAAGTTGATTGAAGTCTCCACTTCAGGGCTGCATCTCGAACACAAAGGTCATTCCAAATGAAGAACAAATTCCAAAAGCAGTCGCAAGCATATCCTGAGATAAATCAAGTTCAGATGAACCCTAAAGGTTCAAGACCACGGATCAAAGTACTCGGACATTCAGCCCGAAGGAGTTTAGCGATTACAAAAATCACTCGGCATCCCGAGGCAAATTTAAGGTGGAACATAAAAGTTTGTTCACTCCGCTGGAGGAGGGCTGGCAGGCTTGACGAATTTGTCCAGGTCAATGCTGTCGGCAATCCGAGTGGCGGCAGCAATGAAAGTCTCCATAAAGGATTGGAAATCATGCTTCTTGGTGTTGGCAACCTTGATCGCTGCCAGCTTCTCTTCTCGAGCTTCCTTGCAATGGACGTGAACCAAAGACAGAGCCACATCAGCACCGCACTGGGCAGAAGATTTCTTCCACTCCTGCACTCGACCGGGGATCTCATTAAGTCGAGTCATCAAAGACTCGAGGTCATTCTGGAGCGTTGCCCTTGGCCAGAGTGTTGTGTCGATTCGCGACATTGCGACCTTCAGTCGAGCAAGGTAGTCAACAACACCGTGGATGCGGGATTCCAGTCGGAGCACATTCATGGCAACTTCATCTTTCACGGGAGAGTTGATGGGTCCAAGCTTGGTTCAATTCGCCCGGTCTCCTCCTCGAAGTCCCGGCAAAACTCTGCATGCACAATCCGAGGGTGAGTCAATATTTGTATGCCGAATCGGCGAGGACAAACCAGTCGGAACAAAGAATATACCTTCAAGCTTGACGAACAACTTCTTAGCAAGGCTCCTCAGATAACTCTCCAGATCATTCCTCCTGCGGGCAATGCCTTCCATCTTTCTCGTTCAGATTGACCTTGTCCTTCTTCAAGCGAGTTACTTTCTTATTGGCTTCGTCCAGAGCAGATTTTATCTTGGCGTTTTCTTCTTCCAATTTGCCGACTGAAGACAGCTTCTGTTCAGCCAGAGCAATTTTCTCATCAGCCTTTTTCTACGCGACAGCCAGATCTTGATCCTTTTTCGCCAGAGCCTGGTTCAATTTCTCTGAAAGAAATAATGCTTGATTCAGAAAAAGCAGAATGAAATCCAGACCAAAGACAAACCAGTCGACGAGTCTTTCTTACCAGTGGCATCATCCTTGGCTTTCTGCAGTTCTGTCTTGGCCAACTCCAGGTCGAGGTTGAGTTGAATCTGTTGTTTCTCTAGGTCAACAAAATGAGCTCCAAGATCACAAGATTTCTGCAACCAAAGTACAGGTCAGTCGACTGATGAAAAGATTGGTTATTTCGGAGAGGTAAAAGGATAAAGCCAACAAATTCTAAGACTACTGCCGAATCAAACATCCAACTGTAGTCTCAGGGACTACACCCAGTGGGTGCACTTAGCGTGCCCCCACTGGTTCAGTTTACACTCGACAAGGCCTTTCGGTAGCGAGTGCAAAAAAAAAAAGAGAGAAAGAGAAAGCAACAAACAGATTCTTTAGACCATAGTCGACTGCCAGCAGTCGACCACGGTCTTGGGGACTACACCCAGTGGGTGCACTCAGCGTGCCCCCACTGGTTCAAAATTCCACTCGACATGGCCGACCAGACCGAGTGAAGAAATTCAAAATTCAAGACTACAATCGACTGCCCGCAGTCCATCATAGTCTCGGGGACTACACCAAGTGGGTGCACTCAGCATGCCCCCACTAGTCCAAAAATTCAATCGACGACAACATCGAATTCAGCTCAAAGTACGAATTGGCTCAAGAGACAAATGAAAACACCAAGTGGGTGTACAGATGCAAAGATCCTTGGAAAGAGAGTTTTTAGGTACCATATCCTAAACAGAACAAGTCAACAGAGTCAGTTGACAATCTGCTAACCTGAACGTTGCTGTGGGGAGCGGAGCTGGCATCATAAGCAGCCTGGCTGACATCCCGCACCATCTTCATCTTCTCCATCATAATGCCCTCCTGGCATATAGCTTCTTTGGCAGCACCCACTTCGTCTTCTGGGACGTGATGTGTAGCAAAAACTGAAGGTGGATTGGCAGGAGCATGTGCAGCTGACGCGGAAGGTCGAGCACTTGATAGCGGTATGGCGAAGGAGACAGAAGTCCGATTGGCATCGCCGGCGTCCTGAACTGCCGGTTCCACCACCAGCGTCGACTGAGGCGTCTTGCCAGCGGACGTTTTCCTGTTTCTTCTTCCCAAGGGCTTCTGTGGCTCATCCTCATCATCGTCGGGGAGGTCAATGACGTTGGGAGCTGCAAAAAGATCAGTCGCCAAAATTTCATCGCCCGATTGCATATATTATAGTTCAGTCGACAAAGGAAAGACAGAATAACAAAGATTGTACCCAGATTGGAGGTGACCACCTCTTCCATTTCCTCATCCTGTTTATATAAGCTGAAGTCCCAGAGGTAGCGGCACTGCCAGTTTCTAGATTCATTCGATCAAATGAAAGGAAAGATAAACAACATAGAACGTCGAGTAAAAGTGAAAGAAAAACACTCACGCAGAAGCAACAGGAACGTCAATCTTGATTTTCGGCAGCGCCTTCCGAGTCTTCTGCACTACAACCTTGGACTGCTTCGGAGCCTTCTCAGTTGGTGCCCGAGAGGACGTCCGAGGATGCTTCGACGACTGCCCAGTCTGAACGATCGCCTTGTCACGGGCGCTCGCCGGATCTTGGCCAAGCTTGGATCGCCTTTCCCTACAAGGAGGCGAGTCTACCTCTTCTTCGTCACTCGAGTCGTCGCTCTCCTCGCCTCCCTCTCCGTCAGAATGCCACTCGCCACTTTCACCTCCGCTTGCCTCCCCCTCTGGATCCTGCTCCTGCTCTTCGTTGGGCATCGAGTACATTTCGGTAAGGGCCTGGAAGAAAACAAGCAGAACAAAGTCAGTCGGCGAAGCATGAACAGCTGCACAATTAAATCAAGATTACAGTCGGTAGTTCAGAATTGGACCTTGTCTGGTTTGTAAGATTGGTCGAGCGGAGGAATTCTCGTGGCTCCCCTGGGGTTATCTTTGTTTCCAGTGATACTCATCAGCCACCCCTCCAACGTGGTCTTGTCGACCTCCTATGGATGGGTCCGAGTGGTTTCATCAGTGCCCGAATACATCCACATCGGATGGTCACAAGCTTCAAGCGGTTGGATGCGTCACCGGAGGAAGACCTCCAACAAATCCATACCAGTCACCCCATCACGGACAAGTTGAACTACTCGATCGACCAGCACCTTGACTTGTGCCTTCTCCTCCGGGATCACCTTCAAAGGGGAGGGCTTCCCCACTCGGGCCATGGAAAAAGGGGGAAGTCCAGTCGACTGCCCTGGAGTTGGCTGGTCTTTGCAGTAGAACCAGGTCGACTGCCACCCACGGACTGAATCGGGAAGAATCATGGCTGGAAAGGAACTTTTTCCCCTCATCTGAATCCCAAGACCCCCACACATCTGGATCACTTGCGTCTTCTCGTCACTCGGATTTGCCTTTTTGACCGACTAGGAGTGACATGTGAAAATGTGCTTGAAAAGGCCCCAGTGGGGTCGGCAACCCAAGAAATTTTCGCACAAAGACACGAAGGCAGCAAGGTACACTATGGTGTTTGGAGTAAAGTGGTGGAGTTGCGCCCCAAAGAAATTCAAGAAGCCTCGAAAGAAAGGGTGGGGAGGCAAGGAAAACCAGCGGTCGATGTGAGTGGCGAGGAGAACGCACTCACCTTCACGTGGTTGCGGCTCGGTCTCGTTCCCCAGGAGCCGCGCCGATTCGTGGGGAATCAGTTCTCCCTCGACCAGGTCGTCGATGTCCTCCTGAGGATCACGGAGTGGATCCAGTCGCCCTGGATCCAGCCCGGCGGCAGGCCGGACCTTGAGGAAGATCCGCCCCTGCTGGACTTCTTCCCCTTCGTCTTCGCCGTCGCCTTCTTCGCGCGCTCCAGAGCCACCGTCTTCTCTTTCCCCATCGCCGCAGACGGAGCTCGAACGGAACATTGGCACTGGGGCGAGAGCAGGGCGCACTGTTCAAAAACCCTGGACCGGCGCCTTATATGAGGTTACTTCCGAGTGACTGACTTGTAGGCCCGGGCGATCTTATCAAATCCCGCAACAGTCGCGTGCGCGATACGTGGCAAACAAGGCGGCGCAGAAATCAAGGCGGCCCTGCCTTATCCAGCCCGATTACTGCGGCCTCCTCCGCCCCGCGCACTTCCCGAAATTTGAATCCCGCGAGATCCGCGGACAGCAGAACAACTTGTCAGGCGGAAGATCTCCTCCACATCAGCACTCGGAGCTCTTCCAGTAAAAGTTCACTCGACAAAAACAAGAATGGATCAAGGCGACTGAAAAAGAAGTTGACGTTACCACCTCGGTTCGTTGATCCAGGACCAAACACACCCGAAGTGCAAAAAACGAGTCGGAAGTATTTTTCAACTCCTTCCCCACTCAAACCCCGATCCATTCGGGGGCTAATGATGAAGACATGTACCTAGGGTAGGGTCATAGGCCTGACCTAGATACCCTCCCCAAGGACATCTCTTTATCACCAGAAGCATTCGAAGAAGAATCATCTTTCAATCGACCATGAAGTGTTCCACTCGACAGACTTGAAGTCACTCGACCATGAAGATTATCACTCGACCACCAGAAGATCTAAAGGCACTCCACATTGCAACGATCGGTCTTTATGTAGCTTTAATGGTTGTTATGTCACTTTATTCTTAGCGTTACCAGTAATGCCCTATCTTAATGTACTTTAAACCCTGCGTAACTGAGGGCCGGAGGGGTCTGGCGAACTCTATATAAGCCACCCCCCTCCTCAGTGACAAGGGTTCGCACCCCCTGTAACTCGCACGCATATAATCCAGTCGACCGCCTACGGGCTCCGAGACGTAGGGCTGGTACTTCCTCCGAGAAGGGCCTGAACTCGTAAAACTCGTGTGTACAACTCCTCCATAGCTAGGATCTTGCCTCTACATCCCTACCCCCCATTCTACTGCCAGACTTAGAACCACGACATGTGGCGCTTGGCGTTGAACACTAGATCCACATCCCACAAGTGACGCCGGCGCCCGGTGTCCCGCGCGCAGCAATAGTTCTGGGGCCGATGACGGTCGAACACCTTGGCAAATTTGTCTGGCAGCCTATGCGATAAGGATTAAAGCCAAGTTTTGAAACTTCAAACAACCAAACCGACTTGAGTCAGTTTGCGTGTTTTAGGTTACAACACTTGGCTTTTAATCATCATCGCAGTGGCTGCAAGACAAATTCGCAAAGGTGTTCGACCGCCGTTGACCCCGAGAACTGTTGTTGCAGGACGCCGGCGTCACTTGTGGGACGTGGATGTAGTGTTCGACACCGACGACCACATGTATCTCGCACTGACGATACTTGCTATTTAGGGTTCCATCAACCTCGAGGAACCCCCTAACCCGCTCGTCCCCGGGCGCCCTCTGGTATGGCGACACACGGTCGACGGGTCAGCACTCGGACCAGGGGGTTCTCGGCATGGGCGTCAGGACCAGCGGGACCCACTGGCTCCACCATCTATCCCCTCGGGGACCGTCTGCTGATTCCAGTAGTGATAGTAATCTAAAAATAGGGAAAATACACTTCTTCTTCCTCTTCTTCTTCTTCTTCTTCCTCTTCTTATTTTTTCATCTTTCTTCTTTCTCATTAGCCTAAACTAAACCTAAAGTAAACTAAATTTAAACCAAAACTTAAAAATAGAAACAAAACCTAAAGTAAACCTAAACTAAACCAAGCTTAAATTAAACTAGACCTAAACTAAATCAAAAAAACAAAAAAAAATACAAGGTCTCCTTTGGAGCAGGGTCAGCTGAGCGGCGGGCGGCCATGGGTGGAGGAGAGGGCGCCGGGCGGCTGGTGTGGAGGAGGGGGCTGGCGGCGGCGGCGCGATGGTGGAGGAGAGGGCGTTGGGGCCGGAGGAGTGGGGGCCCATGGACGGGTGGTGGGGTGGCGGCTCGGGCACGGCACTTTGGGGCGAGGCGGCAGCTCGGGCTCGGGGGCAGGTGGGGCGGGGCGGCGGGTGGCACGGGTGTTGGAGGGGTCATGGGCGGGGGTAGCTCAGGCGGCGGCAGCATGGGGGCGGGCGGCGGTGACGGGGTGGGCGGGCGGCGGCTGCTCGGGCACAGGCGGAGAGAGGGGTGGGGCGCAGGCGTTGGCTTTTTAGTTAGGGCATAGTTCTTTGTCGTCTGCTAGCGGACGGCAAAGAGCCTAGCTAATGGACGTTAGTTTGGCCACTTTCTTTGTCGTCTGCTAGCGGACGGCAAAGAAAGTGGCCGTTAGGTGGCTCTCGCTAGTAGGCCACCCTCCCTCTTTGTCGTCTGCTAGCTGACGGCAAAGCTTCTATGTTGTCCGCTAGTGGACGGCAAAGAGATGGCTAACGACAAACATTATCTTTGCCGTCTTCTCCTTCTGTGTCGTCAGTTTTCTGTAAGCTGATGGCAAAGACCTTCTTTGCCATCTGCTAGCACACGGCAAAGAGATGGCTGACAGCAAATCTGCTGATTCCAGTAGTGCATGGCAATTTGATAAAAAATATGTACACCATGGTAGAAACAATCAGTATACTCTTGTTCATCAGGATAAAAATATTACTTTGCTTCCTATGACTCCTGATTCCATTTTGAAAGATGATATTAATAGGGCTAATAAAGCAAAACAGGAGAAAAATAAGAGTGGAAATCAGATTGTGGCGAAAGAATTTGAGCAACAAATGAAACCTAATAATAAACCATCTAGTGTTGCTTCTGAAATTAAATTTGAAAGTGCATGTTTACTTGCCACAAAATCTGATATTGATGAGCTAGATTTCAGCAAATTTGTTTGTGTATGCTTTTGTGTGCAAAGAGGCATTATTTTCATTCGAGGACGTGCCTTCCTCTTTGCCTCCTGCTATCACTAACATTTTGCAGGAGTTCGCTGACGTCTTTCCACAAGACATGCCATCGGGATTACCACCTATTCGAGGGATTGAGCATCAAATTCACTTAATTCCCGGTCCATCGCTACCCAACCGTGCACCATACTGTACAATCCGGAGGAGACGAAGGAGATTATGTGTCAAGTCCAGGAGCTACTCGACAAAGGTTATATATGCGAATCCCTTAGACCCTGTGTTGTTCCTATTATTCTAGTGCCGAAAAAGGATGGTACATTGCGTATGTGTGTTGATTGTAGAGGCATTAATAATGTTACTATTCGTTATCGTCATCCTATTCCTAGGCTAGATGATATGCTTGATGAATTGAGTGGCTTTACAATATTCTCCAAAGTTAATTTGCGTAGTGGATACCATCAAATTCGTATGAAATTGGGGGATGAATGGAAAATAGCATTGAAAACTAAGTTTGGATTATATGAGTGGTTAGTCATGCCTTTTGGGTTAACTAATGCACCTAGTACTTTCATGAGATTAATGAACAAAGTTTTATGTGCTTTCATTGGACGATTTGTGGTAGTCTATTTTGATGATGTACTGATTGATAGCAGATATTTAGAGGAACATTTGGAACATTTTATGTGCTGTTTTTATTGCTCTATGTGATGCACGTTTGTTTGGTAACCTTGGGAAGTGCACCTTTTGCACCGACCGAGTATCTTTTCTTGGCTATGTTGTTACTCCACAGGGAATTGAAGTTGATAAAGCCAAGATTGAAGCTATTGAGAGTTGGCCGCATCCCAAAACGGTCACACAATTGAGGAGTTTTCTTGGACTCGCTGGTTTTTGTAGGTGTTTTGTGAGATATTTTAGCACCATTGTTGCACCTCTCAATGAGCTTACAAAGAAGGATGTGCCTTTTGTTTGGTGTACCGCACAGGAAGAAGCCTTCACGGTATCTCATGAAAGTAGGCATTAGTTAACCCAAAAGGCATGACTAACCACTCATATAATCCAAACTTAGTTTTAAATGTTGTTTTCCATTCATCCCCTAATTTCATACGAATTTGATGGTATCCACTACGCAAATCAACTTTGGAGAATATTGTAGAGCCACTCAATTCATCAAGCATATCATCTAGCCTATGAATAGGATGACGATAACGAATAGTGATATTATTAATGCCTCTAAAATCAACACACATACGCGATGTACCATCCTTTTTCGGCACTAGAATAATAGGAACAACACAGGGACTAAGGGATTCGCGTATATAACCTTTGTCGAGTAGCTCCTGCACTTGATGCATAATCTCCTTCGTCTCCTTTGGATTGGTACGGTATGGTGCATGGTTGGGTAGCGATGCACCGGGAATTAAGTCAATCTGATGCTCAATCCCTCGAATAGGTGGTAATCCCGGTGGCACGTCTTGTGGAAAGACGTCAGCGAACTCCTGCAAAATGTTAGTGACAGCAGGAGGCAAAGTGGAAGGCACGTCTTTGAATGAAAATAATGCCTCTTTGCACACAAAATCATAGCAAACAAATTAGCGGAAATCTAGCTCATCAATATCAGATTTTGTGGCAAGTAAACATGCAATTTTCAATTTAATTTCAGAAGCAACACTAGATGGTTTATTATTAGGCTTCATTTGTTGCTCAAATTCTTTTGCCACAATCTGATTTTCACTCTTATTTTTCTCCTATTTTGCTTTACTACCTCTATTAATATCATCTTTCAAAATGGAATCAGGAGACATAGGAAGCAAAGTAATATGTTTATCCTTATGAACAAGAGTATACTGATTGTTTCTACCATGGTGTACAGAATTTTTATCAAGTTGTCATGGTCTACCAAGTAATAAGGACCATGCTTGCATGGGGACCACATCACAATCAACAAAACCAGCATATGTAGAGATACTAAAATGCACACGAACAGTACGTGTTACCTTAACATTGCCGCTGTTGTTGAACCAGTGGATGTAGTAAGGATGTGGATGTGGTCTTGTGGTGAGAGAGAGTTTCTCCTCCATCTCCATGCTAGCCAAGTTGTTGCAGCTCGCTCCATCTATGATGATGTGAACAGAACATTCCTTCACAACTCCCTTTGTATGGAACAAATTATGCCTCCGGTTTTGCTCAGCTTGTGTGACCTGCACACTCAAAACACGTTGAGCAACTAAAAGTTCATACCTGTCAGCGTCTTCAGTAGCCATGTATTGCGTCTCTTGTTCAGAATCAACTCCACCATGTTCTTCACTTGTAATAAGAGCCAAAGTCTCCTCATCATAGTCACTAGCGGACCCATACCCACCATCCTCAGTAGCAATCATAACACGCGGAGATTGGCATTCTCTTGCATAATTATCTCTTCCCTCACAACAACAACAAATAATATCATGTGTGTACCCTATTGTTGCCATGGATGAAGAAGAACTCTGGGCAGGCCCAGAAGGTGTACTCCTGGCAGATGGTGGTGGTGGTGCCTGTTCTCTTGTACCTCGGTTGGAATTAGCGGCTGAAGTCAGTGGTGCTGCAGTAGGACGTGTGTGAGTAGAGGATGTACGTGGTGTCCAAGATGAAGATCGATCTGCAGAAAAGTTAGTTCGCGCCAATGCCTGTCGATCCTGCACTTAACGTTCAGCTTTGCAAGCAAGATGGAATAAACGAGTGATGTTATTATACTCCTTATACTCTAGAATGGTCTGAATCTCTTTATTTAATCCACCCATAAAACATGCAAGCATAGCTTCATTATCCTCAACAATACCACATCTAATCATGCCAGTTTGTAATTCCTGATAATATTCTTCTACAGAATATTTTTGTTGTCTTAAACATTGTAGTTTTTGAAGTAATTCACGTTGATAATATGGTGGAACCCAAAGAGTATGCATAGCAGTTTTCAAAGCAGCCCAAGTAGTTGGAATATTATTCAGATATAATCTATGATGTTCAGACCACCACACACAAGCAAAACTAGTGAAAGCACAAAGAGCAGCAGCAACACGTCTCTCCTCGGGGTATTGTAAACATGTAAAACGTTGTTCAATTTCTAACTCCCAAGTAAGATATATATATATATCAGGAACATATCTACCCTCAAATTGTGGAATATTCAATTTTAGTTTAGGGAGATGGCCGGGATCTCGTACCTGAGCTGGTGGTGCAGCCCTACCGTTGCAATTATATACATGTGGACGGCCTGGTGCTGGTGGTTGCACGTAGTTATGATTTTAATCAACCTCATCCTCGTAATCGCCCGCATAATCGTCATCCTCCTCGGCACCAGCAGCAGCTGGAGCCAAAGAAGCATCAACAGTAGGTACAACAGCTCCAGAAGTTTGACCATCCTCAATGGGAACACGCTTCGCTTGTCCGAACAGATTCGGAAGGTTGTTGTTGTCATTGTAGAGGTGCGATAGGTGCAGCCCGTGGTGGTTGGGGAAGACGCGTGAGCAATTCATGAAACTTGTTATCCAGCTTTGTCTCGAATGACCTCTCCATGCCATGTATCTTCTCCATGGCATCTTCAAATTTATTTAGCACATCTCCCACCTGGCCATTCATCATTTGCTCAAATTTATCATGCAACTCCTTGTTCGTCATGTTCTCCCAGTCAATCTTGTCGGCTTGTGGTCCTGCCATGGTTAGCAGCAATAGAAACACACAAGAATATGATCCTACAGACTACTAGAAAGTGGCGGAGTGTCACAAATCCGTCAAGCGAATCTCAAAGGCTTACTAGTTCTTACCAAGCAGCAGGCGGTGATCGGCAACCGTTGTAGTCAAAACTCTCAAGCTTGGATATAGCGATTACCAGGGAGAGTCAAACGCACGATGTAGATGTATGTGGAGCTGGGATGGCTTATAATATAGTAGCAAAAATGGTCAGCAATAATCAGTTCAAATATGCAAAGCTGAATAAACGCTCAATGACGGTATTGTGTTGGTCCTAGGCTAGACCGTACTAGAGATGCGAGCCTAGAACACTAACAAAATCACCGAGCGGCACATAAACAAGAGAAAAGCACACTCTGGGATTTTTTCGCTCTTTTTTTGGCGCTTTTTTTGCTCCTCTTTTTTTTGCGAAAAATCACTATAATGGCGAGTGTCTCAAAACTCTTCCCAAGTCAAATTGACAGGATAGGCACGAAAATTTGTTGACTATTTTTTTGGGAAAGGGCAGCGACGGCGAAAAAGAGCAACAAAAAATCACTATGATGGCGAGTGTCTAAAATTGATCTGTGGGACCTAAAAATACGATAGGAAAAATATATTTTCGATCGCTGAAATTTTGGCCTAAAAACTGCCCGGGGGTCTGCAGACCCTTTTTTAAAAACCTACTCAGGCAAGGAAACATGAATTAGAAAATAAATGTATCTCGAAAACAAACCTAATATGAAAAGAACTCGGATTGGTGGTTGATAGGCGTATGTATATGTGGACTCGGATTGGTGGTGAAGAGGCGGATGTATATGTGTACTCAGATTGGTGGTGGACAGGCGGATGTATATGTGGACATGGATTGGTGGTGGATAGGCGGATGTATATGTGGACTCGAATTGGTGATGGACAGGCGGATGTATATGGCAGCGGTAAGGAATATGTTGGTGGTGGTGGTATATGGCAGGAGCAATGACGATGGTGCGGCGGCGGCGTGACAACTTGTGAACAGAACTCGAAACTCTAAGGGAAACTAGATGCTAAGACCAGCAACTTGACACGACGATGCAACTGCAAATTCAACAAAGTAAAATACTGAAAATACTATGCAAAGGCTCAGACTTGTTCGGATAAGATGAACTAACCCAAATTTTTTGTGGCTTTTTCATGGACTGTAGGTATGAAGAACAGACTCGATCTAAACTATGAAAAACTAGAAAATCTCACCGAGCAACCTGGAAATCTTATACCACTTGATAGAGGTGAGGGTGTCCCGATGTTTCGATGAGATAGCTATCTTTTTTGTGAGAGTCAACCTTGACGATCCGACTACGAACGTGCGAGACGTCGCACCTTAGCAATCGCTAAACCAACTTCCGAGGGGTTATTGACCACGCCGGAGCATGATCAACCTGTCCACGAGGGTCTATTTCCTGCAAGCAAATGAAGAACAAGCAAGAAACTAAGATTGCAATCTTGATATTGCGAATATAAGATGAAAGCTTTATTGATCAAGGTGGGGTTTTGTGACGTCTTTGTCTGGTCATTGAACACAAACGAAGTACGCAAAGTTGTAGCTATGGCGAACTTTTAATCTAAACAAAACCCAAAGTCTAAACGATGCCCTAAGGGTTGTATATATGGAGGAAGAGGGGGGAATTTCGTGGCCCTTGAAGGAGGGGTCCGAAACCAACCCTAACTCTTGTTTCCCCACACATACAGACTTTAAAAACAACCTATAATCAAGTATTTCGAAATTACATGGGCCGGGCCCAATAATAAGGTGACACAGCACCTAGAATAGCCTCTGGACGAAAAATATGAAGTGGCATCTTGTATATTTCGTCCAAAGCTTCATGCACTCGTTATGGTGGCATCAAAGTCCTGAAATCATCACTTGTAACTCAGTTCTTGTTCCCCTTGTGCATGCCATCATCTCCATGCTTGGTCTGGCTCCAGTGTTCATCCCTCTTATCCATGCCAGGCCCTTCATTTGTAAGCAAAACAAATATATCCAATTTAGGCAGCATCATATTCTCATGAACATTAGAATCATTACCAAGAAACAAAAGTACCTGATAATTTAATTGGCGTGCGCGAGCTCTAGTAATTGGTCCAGTATATGTAGCAGTAGGGGTTGTGGATGTAACAATGGTATTGATGTCCTCATCATCCACCGTGATTCCATATCGTAAGCATCGCATTATCATATGTTCCATCAGATGCGTGTGGTAATTTATAATGGACTACTTGGAGGACCCCCTGCAGGGTTAAATCTTTTCGAAAACCGTGCCCCCGGTTATGTAGCGACTTGGAATTTATAATATCTTGTTGTATAGCACTTGACACTAAAACGAATTAAAATACACCAACCGCGTGCATAACTGTGACCGTCTCTTTTCGAGGGAGTTCGGGAAGAGAACATGGTGGGGTTACGTTTGACTCAGAAGTAGTTCAGGATCACTTCTTGATCATTACTAGTTTGTGATCGTTATGCATAGTTTACTCTTCTTATTCTTGTACTTGAAAGTTAACCACCATAAAATGCTTAGTGCTTGCTGCAACCTCACCACTTAACCATTCCATACCTATTAAGCTTTGCTAGTTTTGATACCCGTGGTAATGGGATTGCCAAGTCCTCGTGGCTCACAGATTACTACAACAACAAGTGCAGGTACTGGTAAAGCGATGCTTTGACTTGAGAGCAATGCATGCTTGTTCTGCTTGGAGTTCTTCTTCTGCTTCTTCTTCATCGATCATGGGGTGGGATCCCTGTTTGGTGCCAGGGATTAGCAGGGTGGATGTCGTTCTTCTCTTTGTTTGATTTCATCCGTAGTCGGATCCCGCTCTTCTGTATGATGATTGCTATGTATTGATGGATTGATGTATTCATGTTGTAGCTTGTGGCGAGTGTAAGCCTTTATATTGTATTCTCATCTATTTAGTACATGGTATGTTGTAATGAATCCACCTTGCTATGCGCTCGAAATGCGATTCTGCCCCAATCATGAATTCATCACATGGTCGGGATAGAATTGTATCTTGGGCGCTACAACGATTTATTTAGTTGAGTTTTAATTAGGCTGCAAATGTTGATGGCATGATAACATGATGCAATGCAAAAGTAAAATAGCTCAAACAAAAATAATAGCAATCACGGAAAGAATTGGCCTCGAGCTGTTACAATGCCCCACCACCTGGGCACTAAGTACTCTCATGGTTACAAGGCTTGGGTATTTATCTGCCATCTCAGCATTAACATGTACCTTCTCCATGTCATGCTCCTTAGTGTCAGTTGCATTATTAGTGGCAAGCATAGCATGTGTCTCTTCATCCAAATCATTAGTAGAGGAGTACTCACCATCTTCCCGCACAATGAATGTACGTTTATCTAGGCAGTCCTTCATCAAGTGCCTGCCACCTTTGCATATATGACACTTCATGTCCCTTGTGCATCCAGACGAGGTGGTGGGTGCTAGAGTTATTGCTTACAAAGCTACAGAGGATTGTGGAGCTGATCTTGGACTTGCTGGGAGTGCACCATTGTTCGAGATAAAATTTGCCAACATAATAATACTGAATTAATTAATGTAATGCATAGGGTGTCATCAACACGAGGATTCTTATTTCCACATAATACAGGGGGCAGTGCTGATTGTGTTGGTTCAAAATGGCAGTAGCCGAGGTCACCAACATGTGTGCAAGCCAGAAACTTAGCCGATCTGGTCGTGGCCTGAGACGAGATACCGCGGCTCCTATCAGGGTGTCGGCACGCCAAGAGGTCTTGTTGGTTTAGTTTTACCTTTGACGAATGGCTTGTCCACTTGGATTCCTTATTGTAAGCATCGTGTTATCATGATATGACGATGTTCCATTGGATGCATGTAGTAATTTATAACGGACTACTTGGAGGAACCCCGCAGGGTTAAATCTTTTCGAAAGTCGTGCCCATGGTTATGTGGTGACTTGGAAATTTATAATATCCGTTTGTAGAGAACTTGACACTAAACCGAATTAAAATACACCAACTGCATGCATAATCGTGACCGTATCTTTTCGAGGGAGTTCGGGAAGAGAACATGGTGGGGTTATGTTTGACGCACAAGTAGTTCATGGTCACTTCTTGATTATTACTAGTTTGCGACCGTTATGCGTAGTTTACTCTTCTTATTCTTGTACTCGTAAGTTAGCCACCATACAATGCTTATTGCTTGCTGCAACCTCACCACTTAACCATTCCATGCCTATTAAGCTTTTGCTAGTCTTGATACCCATGGTAATGGGATTGCCGAGTCCTCGTGGCTCATAGATTACTACAACAACAGGTGCAGGTACAGGTAAAGCGATGCTTTGACGTGAGAGCGATGCATGCTTGTTATGTTTGGAGTTCTTCTTCCGCTTCTTCTTCATCAATCATAGGAAGGGATCCCTGTTGGGAGCCTGGGATTAGCAGGGTGGATGTCGTTCTTCTTTTCGTTTGATTTCATCCATAGTCGGCTCCTGCTCTTCTGTATGATGATTACTATGTATTGATGTATTCATGTTGTAGCTTGTGGCGAGTGTAATACATTATCTATTCAGTACATGGTATGTTGTAATGATATCCACCTTGCTATGCGCTTGAAATGCAATTCTGCCCCAATCATGAATTCATCACGTGATCGAGATAGAATCGCATCTTGGGTGCTACAATAATTTAATTAGTTGAGTTTTAATTAGGCTGAAAATGTTGATGGCATGATAACATGATGCAATGCAAAAATAAAATAGCTCAAACAGAAATAATAGCAATCATGGAAAGAATCGGTCTCGGGCTGTTACAATGCCCCACGTGTGCACTAAGTACTCGTTGGTTACAAGGCCTGGGTATTTATCTGCCATCTCAGCATTCACATGTATCTTCTCCATGTCATCTTCCTTAGTGTCACCTGCATTATTAGTAGCGAGCATAGCATGTGTCCCTTCATCCAAATCATTAGCAGAGGAGTACTCACCATCTTCCCGCATGATGAATGTACGTTTATTTGGGCAGTCCTTCATCAAGTGCCCGCCACCTTTGCATACATGACACTTCATGTCCCTTGTGCATCTAGACGAGGTGGTGGGTGCTAGAGTTATTGCTTTCAAAGCTGCAGAGGATTGTGGAGCTGATCTTGGACTTGCTGGGAGTGCACCATTGTTTGAGATATCTGGTGTTGCCCCAGTAGTGGTTGGGGCAGTTGGAGAGGGTGCCCATGATGAGTGACGACCTACAGAAAAGTTACCTCGCCCCTGTACTTCCCTTTCAGCTTTATAATCAAAATGAAACAAATGAGTAATAGAACTGTATGCCTTATCGTCCAATATATCATGAATATCATGATTCAAACCACCTAAAAAACTACCCATCACAGCATCTTCGCTTTCAACTGGGACAATGTCGTCCTCCTGCTGAACCGCTGGCATCTGAACAGAGAGAGGGTTCAGGTGCCAGTCATTATGGCCTCCCATCGTGCATGGGATGCGAAGATCAACTACCGACGAGCTCATATCCCCGATGATCTCCGCTACGACCATGAGTTTGTTGTCGACTCGTCGCGCCAGGACACCTAGTTCACCGACGAGCACGACCAGCGACGCCAATTGTTCTTTGGCGCTCCAACGCACAAGCCTCCCTACGAGCTGGTGAAGGAGGAGGAGGAGGCCGACACCTACAAGAAGGCCCTCGAGGACTCCTAGATTGACGAGCTCGCCATGTGGCCTTGCCTGCCACTTGTGCTAGCCGAATCTACCAGAGTATAGGTCGCCGTGCCCGAGACGGAGCAGGAGCAGTGGCCACTGGCATCACTGGTGGGGCACTCGTGGTCATGGACGTCCACGGTCATGTGCACGCCCGAGTGATTGGGCATGGAGCTGGAGCACCCAGAGCATCAAGAGGTGCCCGTTGCGGCACAACATGAGCCGACGACAGTTCCGTGGCCATTTCAATGGCCGGCTCTGCGCTTCGTCGACCTCACCGACAAGGACGAGGACCACTAGATCTAGGTTTTACTTATGTTTTTTATTTTAAATTAATATACGAACGGATTTTTCGCGGTAATGTATATATTTTGAATTCTCAAATTGGTCGAAATTTGAAATGCATCCCAACATGTTGGTCGCATCTTTTTTTAGAAAAACATTGGTCGCATCTATAGGCCGACGGACAAGTCAGACTTTCATCTCCGCGTGGGTCGGCCCGTTGGAGTAGCAAAATTAAAGTTTGCAAGCGGCCCGTCTTTTCATTTGTTTTTCAAACAAAGATACAAATCTCAAGACCCCCCTCCCTCCTTGGCGCCTTTAGCGCTCATAAGCGAATGGAGCGCCCACTACTTCGCTTGCATGGGCCTGGCCCAGCAAAGCTCGCTGGCTGCCGCCGCCTGCCTCGGTCGCTCGCTCGCTCGCTCGCTGCCCCGCTTGCTCGCTCACTGCCTGATGAGTACATGGCTAGCACAGTTACACCCACAAACCCTGCTACTATACCTATTGGACCAATAACTAGAGCTCGCGCATGCCAGTTAAATTATTAGGTACTTTCGTTTCTTGGTAATGTTTCTAATGCTCATGAGAATGTGATGCTGCCTAACTTAGATATATTTGTGTTGGTTACAGTTGAAGCACCTAGTATGGAAAAGAAGAATGAACACTGGAGAATGGCCAAGCACTATGATGAAGGCGCGCATGAAGGGAACAAGAACGGAGTTTCCGGAGGAGATTTCCGCACTTTGAAGCCGCCATGATGACATACAAGAAGATGGACGAAATATACAACATGTCTTTCACAAATTTCGTCCATAGCTTATTATTGGTGTTGTGTCACCTTAGTTTTGGGCTAGGCCCATGTATTTTCGTAGTACCTCTCATTTGGCTATTTTTAGAGTCCATATTGTAGGGGAAACGACTTAGGAGGTGTTTTAGTCCCACCTTGCCAAGGGTGGACGAAATCCCCTATCTTTTCCCCTATAAATACAACCCTTAAGGCACCGTTTAGACTTGGGTTTTAATTAGTTAAAAGTTAGCCATTGCTGCAACTTCGTGTACTTCGTTTGTGTCCAACGACCAGACCAAGACCGCTTTTACAACCCCACATTTTTTAACACTTCATATATATCTATATATACGCAATATTCAGATTGCTTTATCATATTATTGCTTGTTCTTTGATTGCTTGCAGGAATTGACCTTCGTGGTCAGGTTGATCGTGCTCCGGCGTGGTCAATAACCTCTCGGAGTTAGTTTAGCAATTGCCAAGGAGCAGCGTTGTTGCACGTCTGTAGTCGGATCGTCAAAGTCGTCTCCACCAAATCGACAATTATCATCTCATCGAAAGATCGGGACCCTCGCCTCTATCAAGTAGTATCATTTTTCAGGTTGCTTGGTGAGATTTTCCAGTTTTTCGTAGTTAGATTGCATCTGTTATTCATACCTAGAGTTCAAGAAAAAGCCACAAAAAAGAGTTAGATTAGATGATCCGTATCCCAGATAATCTGAGCCTTTTGCTATTATCACTTAGTTTTTGCATTGTTGAATTTTTAGTTGCTGGTTTTAGTGTCTAAACCTTTAGAGTTTCGAGTTCTAGTCACGTTTTATTCACGCCGCATACGCATACACCATAGTCCACTTCATAGTCATCTTCCGCTGTCACATATTATTTCCACCGCAGCTCGTCATCCATCTGTTGTTGACGTACATCATCATCGCCTCCAAATTTTTCTACACCATCATCTGTGTGTGTCTTGCCATTATCATAGTTTCGAATTATAATACAAGAACAAAAAAAAGGGAAGGATTTTTTTGTGATCAGATCTTGTTCATCGGTTGGAGAAAAAAAACAGTACAGATCTATTTGCTTCGGTTGGTTCATTGATGCCCACGTCATGCATGTGCTTAACTCACGAAGAGAAATATTCCTTGGGTTGCTAGTCACGTGGAGATAGGTCCTACAATATTCTGATAAAAAAAGAGAATTGTCTCCCACAAAATAGGAGTAGTTTGGAGACACAAAAGTAGAAGGAGAGAATCACGTGGCTGTTATTATTTTGAGGAAGTTGAGATTGATTCGGTTTCTTTCCTAGTTTGCCACGTTTGGAACTTCGGATCAGCAAAAAAAGAGAGAGAATCAGACCGAATCCTCCTGGTTTGGTAACTTTGGATCAGCAAAAGAGAGAGAGAGATAGATAGATAGAGAGAGAGAGAGAATCAGACCGAATCCTCCTGGTTTGGTACCTTCGGATCAGCAAAAAAAACGAGAATAAAAGGCAAGCTTGGTGTGGCCTAAAAGAAAGAGACAATGTTTAGCAAGGAATAAAGTGCTGATTTGTGGTTTCGCTTTAAAAGAAAAAAAAAGGAAAAGCTGATTTCCCTTGCTCGTTTTGGGGAAGATAAAAAAGGAGAATTTAAAGAGTACGATTACTGCCTTGTTTGGATTGTTTTCTTTGGAATACGTGAGGGTACTACTACCAATTTCATTTTGGCTATTCTAGCCCACAAAAACAAGAGCCAATTTATTTTGGAAAGTTGGATCAGCTGCTGATATGGGGATCTTTTTGCAGAGGAAAGTTTGGACATGTTAAATGGAAAGAAGTCGAGAAAAGGAACCTACCAGATTTTTGTTGGGATCTGCGCCCCAAAAAAAGGCATAGTGTGTTGGTCTTTGGTCTGATTTTACGGGGAGTTTTCTAGGGCGTTTGACCGGCAAAAAAAAGACAACAGCAAGGAAAGAGCACTTGCATTGATACTTTGGATCTTGGAAATAATAAAAAAAGGTGGAGAGAGAAATTGCCTAGGTGTACACGCGAGGGAGAACATTACAAACAGTACACTGACTTGTTTGGTGATTTGGGCAGTTTTGTTCTATGGCTTCTACAGGGAAGCTAGTTCCAGATTTATTTCTCTGCTCTGTGCATCTATGTGATTTTTCGTTGCATGCACCGCTTCGCGTCAGCTCTTATTCGTTCGCCACCACAATATTATTGACACCTCCCTCGCTCTGTCGCTTCACTTTATACAATATCTGCAAGAGTTTTTTTGCGGTTGTTCCTTCGCATTGCCGTGTAACTTCGCTCGTGTCTTAGCCTAGCGTCTCTAGTACAGTCTAGCCTAGTACCAGCACTCGACCACTTCGAACGAATTTTTCAGCTTGCATTAATTAACGTGGTTGTAGCATTTTTTCATAGATATAAAGCCAACATATTTCTACACCGTGCATATGTACGTTCACCTGGCCATTGCTTTACCCAACTTTTGGAGTTATTTAACATCGCTGGTTGCCAGCCACCACCTGCTGCATGGTAAGAACTTGTAAGACATTGATATTTGCTATACTGTGAGCGTTTACCACAACATCCTAGTAGTTCACAGGAACATTATTCTTGGATTTTGTTTCTTGTTTTCTACTAAATATGGTAGGTTCCAGAGTCAGTTGGGCTTCATCGATCGTGGGAGACGTGCCACCACCTCCGAAAATACATCCACCGTCACAAGAGGTGCAAAGACATCGGAATGCGCACAATAAGGTTCTTGTTTCCAGGCCACCTTTTAATGGTCGTCTTAAGTCTGATTTATATATTGAATGGGAGTTCGAAATAAATGTTATATTTGTTTCCCATAATTTTTCTGAATGTCAAAAAGTTAAGCTCGTGGTTGGTACATTCACTAGCTTTGCTACTGTTTGGTGGAGTGAACATTGTCGGTTATTCCATGATTATGTACCTAATACTTGGGATGATTTAAAACTTGTCATGAGAGATAGATTTGTCGATATATATGATACTCATGGTATGATTAGAAATCTACAACATTTAAAACTAGGTAGTGACACCGTAACAAAATATTATGATGATTTACAAACTACTTTGTTGCACTCCTTTTTAGAGGAAACGGAAGATAGTTTTATGGATAGATTTTGGGGAGGGTTAAACCATGATATTCAGGAGATACTAATGCATGAAGAGTGTTATCCTGTGGAACGTTTGTTTCATCCTGCTTGCAAAGCTGAACAGGAAATAAAACAACGTGTTGCTCACAAGGAGAATAAGATTAAGGTGCACATTCCAAGAGATGATACGGTTGTTCCTTCAACTACTAGGCGTACTATGACAACCACATTCGTGGTTGTGAGGACTACATCACCTTCGAGAGTGCCTACATCATCTGAGTTGATCATAAGAGGTAATGACAAAGGTACCAATCTTCCACCTCCACATGAGTATGATGAATGCCTTGTCAAATTAATTGAACCATGCGATGAGCTACCCACTACTTTGATCACACCATCCATTTTACAGGACTATGTTCATTATTTGACTTTTCCATGTGATCAAACATTTTGAGTGAACCCATTGAATTAACAATTGATGCGAGAGAACCATGTGAATCAGGGAATAAATCATATTTGTATCAAAAACGTTTGTAAATAGTTGTGCCAATGTTTAATCATTTTGATATGATCTCTAAACTTGGTGATGGTTCATCAAGGTTGGGATGATTTAATGATGAGCATTGACAATATTTTGTTACGATTAAGAGCTTCACTTATATGTGCAAACTGAGTTGCAATATTTTCATGCCTTTGACTTCTTGAGTTAATATATTGGCTTTATATTTCACGACTTTTGAAGGGTGCTCTTGTATAACCGTGTCACATGTGCCACAACTGAGATTAGTAAAAATGGATGACATATACATATACAACATGTACACCTTGTCTCTTTTGTTAGCCATATTTCAGATTAAGCAACACCGAGGTCGGCTTTGTTTTCTAGAAGGGGGGATGATGATGACATGGCTAGCACATTTACACCCACAACCCCTGCTTCTATACCTATTGGACCAATAACTAGAGCTCGCGCATGCCAGTTAAATTATTAGGTACTTCCATTTCTTAGTAATGTTTCTAATGTTCATGAGAATGTGATGCTGCCTAACTTAGATATATTTGTGTTGGTTACAGTTGAAGCACCTAGTATGGACAAGTAGAATGAACACTGGAGCATGGTCAAGCACTATGATGAAGGCACGCACGAAGGGAACAAGAACGGAGTTTCCGGAGGAGATTTTCGCACTTTGAAGCCACCATGATGACATACAAGAAGATGGACGAAATATAGAACATGTCTTTCGCAAATTTCATCCATAGCTTATTATTGGTGTTGTGTCACCTTAGTTTTGGGCTAGGCCCATGTATTTTCGAAAGACCTCTTATTTGGCTATTTTTAGAGTCCATATTGTAGGGGAAACGACTTAGGAGGTGTTTTAGTCCCACCTTGCCAAGGGTGGACGAAATCCGCTATGTTTTCCCCTATAAATACAGCCCTTAAGGCACCGTTTAGACTTGGAATTTAATTAATTAAAAGTTAGCCATTGCTGCAACTACGTGTACTTCGTTTGTGTCCAACGACCAGACCAAGACCGCTTTTAGAACCCCACTTTTAACAACACTTCATATATATACGCAATATTCAGATTGCTTTGTCATATTCTTGCTTGTTCTACGATTGCTTGCAGGAATTGACCTTCGTGGTCAGGTTGATCGTGCTCCGGCGTGGTCAATAACCTCTCAGAGTTGGTTTGGCAATTGCTAAGGCGCAGCGTCCTTGCACGTCTGTAGTCGGATCGTCAAAGTCGTCTCCACCAAATCGATAATTATCATCTCATCAAAAGATCGAGACCCTCGCCTCTATCAAGTGGTATCAATTTTCAGGTTGCTCAGTGAGATTTTCCAGTTGTTCGTAGTTAGATTGCATCTATTCTTCATACCTAGAGTCCAAGAAAAAGTCACAAAAAAGAGTTAGATTAGTTCATCTGTATCCCAAACAGTCTAAGCCTTTCGCTATCATCACTTAGTTTTTGCATTGTTGATTTTTTGGTTGCATCGTGTGTCGAGTTGCTGGTTTTAGTGTCTAAACTTTTAGAGTTTTGAGTTCTTGTCACGTTTTATTCACGCCGCATACACATACACCATTGTCCACTTCATAGTCATCTTCCATTGTCACATATTGTTTCCACCGCCGCTCGTTATCCATCTGTTGTAGACGTACATCACCATCGCCTCCAAATTTTTGTACAGCATCATCTATGTTTCTTGACATTATCATAGTTTCGAAATATAGGAAAAGAACAAAAAAAGGGAAGGATTTTTTTTGTGATCAGATCTTGTTCATCGGTTGGAGAAAAAAACAGTACAGATCTATTTGCTTCGGTTGGTTCATTGATGCCCACGTCATGCATGTGCTTAACTCACGAAGAGAAAGATTCCTTGGGTTGCTAGTCACGTGGAGATAGATCCTACAAAATTCTGATAAAAAAAGAGAATTGTCTCCCACAAAATAGGAGTAGTTCGGAGACACAAAAGTAGAAGGAGAGAATCACGTGGCTGTTATTATTTTGAGGAAGTTGAGATTGATTCGGTTTCTTTCCTAGTTTGCCACGTTTGGAACTTCGGATCAGCAAAAAAAAGAGAGAATCAGACGGAATCCTCCTGGTTTGGTAACTTCGAATCAGCAAAAGAGAGAGAGAGAGAGAGAGAGAGAGAGAGAGAGAGAGAGAGAGAGCAAGAGAAAGAATCAGACTGAATCCTCCTGGTTTGGTACCTTCGGATCAGCAAAAAAACGAGAATAAAAGGCAAGCTTGGTGCGGCCTAAAAGAAAGAGACAATGCTTGGCAAGGAATAAAGTGCTAATTTGTGGTTTCGGTTAAAAAAAGGAAAAGCTTATTTTCCTTGCTCGTTTTGGGGAAGATAATAAAGGTGAATTTAAAGAGTACGATTCCTGCCTTGTTTGGATTGTTTTGTTTGGAATACGTGAGGATACTACTACCAATTTCATTTTGGCTATTCTAGCCCGCAAAAACAAGAGCCAATTTATTTTGGAAAGTTGGATCAGCTGCTGATATGGGGATCTTTTTGCAGAGGAAAGTTCAGACATGTTAAAAGGATAGATGTCGAGAAAAGGAACCTACCAGACTTTTGTTCGGATCTGTGCCCCAAAAAAAGGCATAGTGTGTTGGTCTTTGGTCTAATTTTGCAGGGAGTTTTCTAGGGCGTTTGACCGCAAAAAAATAGACAACAGCAAGAAAGAGCACTTGCATTGATAGTTTGGATCTTGGAAAAAAAGGTGGAGAGAGAAATTGCCTGGGTGCACACGCGAGGGAGAACATTACAGATAGTACGCTGACTTGTTTGGTGATTTGGGCAATTTTGCTCCGTGGCTTCTACAGGGAAGCTAGTTCCAGATTTATTTCTCTGCTCTGTGCATCTATCTGATTTTTCGTTGCATGCACTGCTTCGCGTCAACTCTTATTCGTTCGCCAGCACAATATTATTGACACCTCGCTCGCTCTGTCGCTTCACTTTATACAGTATCTTCAAGAGTTTATTTTCGCGGTTGTTCCTTCGCGTTGCCGTGTGATTTCACTGGTGTCGAGCCTAGTACCAGCACTTGACCACTTTGAACGAATTTTTAGCTTGCATTAATTAACGTGGTGGTAGCATTTTTCATATATATAAAGCCAACCCAGCTCCACATATTCTACACCGTGCATACGTACATTCACCTGGTAATCGCTTTACCCAACGTTTAGAGTTATTTAACACCGCTGGTTGCCGGCCACCACCTGCTGTGTAACATCCCAATTTTCAATTTGGATGCTAATCATTAGGTCATCATATACATCCATGATTCTTGCATTTTTGAATTGGTTTTATTTGGACATTTTGATCCAAGAGACCTTAAGCAACTCAAGGACCATTTGAGAGTTGGAGGTTTTCATAAAATTCCATTTTTGAATTTTCAAAATTGGTAAATTGGATTAAGGTGATTTTTATTTGAAATTATTTTTCCAATTATTTCAAAATAAATGAAATAATGAGAGAAGATAATATGACTTCTTCAAAAACAGAGGAAATAATGGAAATTTAATTTTAAATAAAAATATATTTTTATTTGATTTTTATTTGAGATTTTATTCGGTTAAATTAGCAAAAATTGCATTTTAGCCTAGAAAAATGTACATGTTGTCCTAAATATTATTAGAGGGCCGTGAAAATTATTTTTGGGATTTTAGGATTTTTATATATTTTATTTTTGGATTTTTTTCTTTTTCAATGAAATTATTTAAGAAAAATATCTTGACCGATCGATGGGTCGGCTTGGCCGCCCACAACCGCCACCGCCTCCCCAAGTCCACCCCGCGCACGGCAGCCGCCGCCGCCGGAGAGTCCCGGCCGGACTCGGCCTCGCCCCCTCCTCCAAGCTGAGCCGCCCCCCTGCTCCTTAAATACCGTCGCCGCCCTCTCTCCTCAACCGCAGCCGCCAGACCACCGCCCGCCCGCCACACAGTAGAAACATCACGCCATGCCCATTGTTCACCAAGACCACCTCAGCTGCCCCATCGCCTTCCCCTCGCCGTGAAGCCGCCGCCGACGCCGCTGCCCCGCCTCGCCGGAGAAAGCCGTCGCCGGTTCTTCTCACCCGAACCGGTATAAACCGAGAAAAACCGCCCGTTTTTCGGTTTATTCGTTTAGATCGGTTTATTTTTTTAGGTTTTGCAAAATAGCGAACGTTCACCCGATTTTCTCTGTTAGTGAACGATTTCGTTCGTTAGTCACTGTTAGCGGACGTTCGTCCAATATATATTTTTTCTGTTTATTTTTGGTCAGGGACCTATCCGCGAATAGTTTTCTTACAGATTAGTCCCTAATCTTCAAGCCCTCACTACTTTTTGCTCGTTTACCCAAATCCAATGAAACCAATGCCAAAATCTTCGTCTTGTTCCCCTCTGTTTAGATAAACAACTTGAACATGATTTGAAAATTTAAAATTTGGTTTCAAGCAGATTTGCTTTTGAACTTCTTCTGATGGTAGTTTGAGTTTCATATCTCCGGTTCGATTGATTCTTTTTGCAAATCGAAGCTCTTCACTTGTACTTTCTGTTTAGATCTTTTCTTTTGGTTTTACCTCTGCATCTTGTGCTTGAGTTCTTATGTATGCTATTGTTTGTTCACGATAGAGTTTCCGGAGTGCGAGGCTTGCTACTACGAATCTCTAGGGTTTTTGATCATCAGCAAGGCAAGTAACACTTTGATCATATCCCTTTATTACCTGGTTTTTATGCACTAGTTTCAACCCTCAAACATTGAATGAGTAGGATTTGATAACATGTGGGAATTGGGAAGTAGATGATGAGGTAGGAACCTATTGTCTTATATTCAAACCCTGGGTGTTACTACGTTATGCTTATACTGCTATGCTATGCTCGTAGACGTGGATTGGTATGTGAGATTCATGCAAGATGTGAGAGATGTTAAATTAAGGGAAACTTAAGGTGGCTACTTAAATACACATCTGGGTGAATTGGTTATGGGCACCTGGAGCAATCCAGTGTTGTCCTAGGATATCCTGGAGTACCCGTGTGATCATCCTACGATTTGCCACCCAGGCTCAAAGGGATCATAAGATTATTCATGCTAGAAACTTCCATGTGCTGCCACAAGGCATTATGGGCTCTGGCATAGTTGAGTATGTTGTGTGACCTCTTTCAGTGGTACGCTAGCAGATGTAGGGGAAGTAGGTGGTACTGTCTAGCCAGAGTAAAGAGTTAATGCTTGGGAAGGACTGTGTCTCGATCATCCGTTTCACAAACACCATGTAGTGCGAGAAATTCAATGAAGGAGATCGAGCCTTATGGGGAAAAGTGCGCAAACTCTGCAGAGTGTACAAACTAATCATGGTTAGCCGTGTCCCCGGTTATGGACATCTTGAGTATCTGGTACTTGAATTATTGATTTGATCTCATCATTTTACTTAATAAACTTGTTGGGTTGTTCATGTTAATTTGGGATTGAGTTGGAGGAACCTTCTCAATATTTCAACAAACTTTGTAGTTAAATAAAATTTATTCCTTTGTTGTAGGGGAAAATTGGCTTTATGTAAATGATAACCTTAGAGCCTCCACCAGCCATATATGCTTGTAGTGATAGCTGTTACTTGTTCATTGCTCTATAGTGTTATCTTGCCACCATATTCCATGTGCTGACCTACACGGCTGCAACATATTATGTTGCAGAATTTTCAGACAAAGAGTAAGGTGCGCTAGGTCGTTGTCGTGCACTCGGTATTGCCATGGAGTTGGATGGACTCATTTATCTTCGATGCTTCCGCAGTTATCTTATTTAGATGGCTTTCAGCCATATTATTGTAATAAGTACTCTATTTGAGACTCTTGATGTAATAAGTGTGTGATTGAACTCTGTTATAAATCCTCGAGTATTGTGTGTGTCAACAATACCGATCTAGGGATGACACTTAAGCATAGAGACTTGACCGTCTGAGATCTGGTCACTACAAGATGGTATCAGAGCACACGCTGACTGTAGGACGCGGCCACTAGGGAAAACCACAGGATACTCTTCTCTACTCATTTCTGACTCTTCTCCATTTCTACTCTATAGATGGTGGACTCAAGGAACAAGTTCACTCAACCGGATGACGACACCCCTATCGGACGACACTTGAAGGAACTCACTAGGTACCTGAGCATCGGCATACCAGGTTTTACCGGAACCTACACCGCCACTTTACCAGAAGAGGAGCGCTGGATGATTCGAGTTCATGTTCCAGGAAGGACACTCACGCCAGTTACCGAGCCCATCGAGTTTTCCTTTGATGCACCAACCTGGAGTCTAGGAAAGAGCATGGCCGCCCACATCACCATTGGACGCATCGTCGAGGTATACCACAAGGATCTTAAGGACACCATCTACCAGATATGTGGACGACGAGATGAGCAATGGGAGATGATTTGCACCAGCAAGGATAAATCTATTGCAGCCTAAATACAGGAGTTCAATCAGCACATTCGTCGTCAGGAGAACCGGATGTACGCCAACATGATAGACATGAAGAAGGTGATGACCCGGAACATGGAGCTAGAGGAAGAACTCAAGTCTACACGCGATGGATATGAAGAAGAAATTGTTGTACTACTGGAGAAGATTGAGGACCTAAAGAAGAAGCTAGGAATATTCATGGGGGATACCGAACCTAAAGAAGACATCCATTCTGAAGACTACATCGTAATAGATGACACAGACTCCGACCCCGACAGCGATGATGAAGACAATGATGAATATGAAGACGAAGCTGGAGCAGATATCATGGAGTCTTCCACCAATCAAAATTTCTAGTCGACCACCATATTACCATTAGTATTCTCCCATGTATATAGTAATAGTCCGTGAGATTTTGCAACAGTAGTTTAGTTCGATTGTATGATCTTGTTTGAATTGAGTGGTGCGAAATGAATGTGTTTGCCTCATGTGCATATGGGTAGTGATTTCTCTTTAGACCTCACTCTATTCTATTCTCACCCCTCTAAACCTATCAGATGCCTCCGAGACATGACCCCGGATTTGTCTTCCCACCGGAGCTCACTCAGTTGATCCAATAGCAGAATGCCTTGATGCAGTTGCTAGTCCAGAACCAAGGCAACAACAACAACAACCCACCGCCACCACCTCCAGTGGACAACTTAGCCCATTTTCTAAGGTTGAACCCGCTGGTGTTCTCTAGTAGCACCAAGCCGATTGTTGCTGATGACTGGCTCTGCAAGATTGGAAGGGAGCTGACCACCGCAGGTTGCACAGATGCTGAGAAGGTGCATTTTGCAGCACACCAACTGGATGGACCCGCATCCTCATGGTGGGAAAACTACACTGCCACTTTCCATGTGGCCAACGTCACCTAGGATCAGTTTCAGCAAGCATTCTACATGGCACATCTCTCAACTTGAGCCATGAGTATGAAGAAGCGTGAGTTTCGCAACTTACGCCAGGGGAATCGTACCGTGGCGTGATAACCCACAAGTATAGGGCATCAATTGTATCCTCTTTCGATAAGTAAGAGTGTCGAACCCAACGAGGAGCTAAAGGTAGAACAAATATTCCCTCAAGTTCTATCGACCACCGATACAACTCTACGCGCGCTTGACGTTCGCTTTACCTAGAACAAGTATAAAACTAGAAGTACTTTGTAGGTGTTTTCGGATAGGTTTGCAAGATAATAAAGAGAACGTAAATAAAAAGTAGGGGCTGTTTAGATAAAGACAAAACTAAATTAGTTTTAGTAAAGAGCTTTTTGTCACGAGAAAGTTATTTGTCCCTAGGCAATCGATAACTAAACCAGTAATCGTTATTGCAATTTTATATGAGGGAGAGGCATAAGCTAACATACTTTCTCTACTTATCATATGCACTTATGATTGGAACTCTAGCAAGAATCCGCAACTACTAAAGATCATTAAGGTAAAACCCAACCATAGCATTAAAGTATCAAGTCCTCTTTATTCCCATACGCAAACAACCTACTTACTCGGGTATGTGCTTCTGTCACTCACGCCACCCACCATAAGCAAATCATGAACATATTGCAAACCCTACAGCGGGGATCCCTCACGCTTGCGCGACACGGAGAGCACCATAGGACAGCACCAATAATAAAACATGCAACTCAAACCAATCACTATCATCAATTAATCCATAGGACAAAACGGATCTACTCAAACATCATAGGATAGCCATACATCATTGGGAAATAATATATAGCGTTGAGCACCATGTTTAAGTAGAGATTACAGCGGGTAAAAGAGGGGTTACACCGTTGCATAGAGGGGGGAAGAGTTGGTGATGATGGCGGTGAAGTTGTTGGTGAAGATTGTGGTGATGATGATGGCCCCCGGTGGCACTCCGGCGCCACCTGAAGCAAGGGGGAGAGAGCCCCACTCATTATTCTTCTTCCTTGACCTCCTCCCTAGATGGGAGAAGGGTTTCTCCTCTGGTCCTTGGTCTCCATGGCATGGGAGGGGCGAGAGCCCCTCCGAGATTGGATATGTCTCTCTGTCTCTCTCTGTTTCTGCGCTTTGGGATTCTGCCCTTTCACCATTTCTTTTATAACCGGAGATCTGTTACTCTGATTGAGCTAAATTTTGGACACGATCTCTATCCGGAAATTAGCTTTGTTGCGGCAAAAGAAGGGCTCCAACCGCCTTACGGGGTGGCCACGAGGGTCCAGGGCGCGCCTGACCCCCTGGGGCGCGCCCCCTGCCTCGTGGCCCCCTCGGGCATCATATCGCGTTGATTCTTCTCCCCAAAAATCATAAATATTCCAAAAAAATCTCCCTCAGTTTTTATCCCGTTTGGACTCCGTTTGATATGGGTTTTCTGCGTTACAAAAATATGCAACAAACAGGAACTGGCACTGGGCACTGGATCAATATGTTAGTCCCAAAAATAGTATAAAAAGTTGCCAAAAGTATATGAAAGTTGTATAATATTGGCATGGAACAATCAAAATTATAGATACGACGGAGACGTATCAGCATCCCCAAGCTTAACTCCTGCTCGTCCTTGAGTAGGTAAATGATAAAAAAGATAATTTTTTATGTGGAATGCTACCTAGCATAATCTTGATCACATAATCTAATCATGGCATGAATATTAAGACACGAGTGATTCAAAGGAATAGTCTATCATTTGACAGTAAGACAATAATACGTCAAGCATACTAACCAAGCAATTATGTCTTATCAAAATAATATAGCCAAAGAAAGCTCATCCCTACAAAATCATATAGTCTGGCTGTCGGCGTTCTGGGAACGGGGTCCCTGACTTGCACGCTGCTGACTCTGGCGTGGCTCAAAGGAGGCCCAGGATAGCCCATCTTCATCAACGCAAGCTCAAGACCCTCGCGAAGGGCCAAGCCTCGCGGGGCGGACGACGAGGAGCTTCCTCAGGCATGGCCTCGTCAGGCTGGCTCATGAGGAGGCGGAGAGTTCAAGGCAGGGTACCTCGCGAGGTGCCCATGACGCAAGCCATGATTTACCAAGGGCGCCCGATCGAGGCGCCAGCCAGCATGCTGTCCTCCTTTTCCCTTTGGTGCAAAGGGAGCAAGCGCAGGCGAGAGGATCAAGCAAAGGCATCTGTTTCGGTGCAACAATACCAAGACCAGCCCCAACGACTGGAAGGGGGTCATTGTGGAGCCCAAGCAGGCATCATCACCAGAGCCTTTGGCAGGCGAGGACCAAATTTAGTCAGGATAAGTGTACCCGCTGTTCCCCTTCAAAATGGCCAATTGTTGGAGCCCTTCCCGCTCAATATTTGGGAAGAGGCCCAGGGCCTTCATCTATATAAGTAGAGCTAGCCACCATAGTAGAGGCATCGAGATCTGGCATTTGGAATCCAGAGAGAGATAGAGACCTGATCCTCAAGCTAGAGCAATGGAACACCACCTAGCAGTTCATCACACCCACCAAGAACAGGCCCTCGCGAGGCTGTTCTTCCCTATACTGTTCCTCATCAGCCCAAGAGGCAATCCACCACGCCACAAACTAGAGTAGGCTATAACACCACAACGGTGGCCCGAACTAGTATAAAACTTGTGTCTCTTGTGCTGTTATGTTTAGTAGTTTAGGTCCCTGCGATTCGGCGAGGTACGAGACGGTGGAGGGTTGGATCTCCGCGCGCACCCCAGTGTTCGAACCTCAAGGGTCTGCCGGAACCCGAAATCCGACATTTGGCGCGCCAGGTAGGGGTGCGCCGGAATCTGCTTTTCGTCGCCTCGTTCTTCCCCGACCACCGCAACCATGTCTGACGCCCGTCGGGCCTGCGCCGAGCGCCGAGCCGCCCTCGCCTCCCATGTCGCCCAGACGGCTCCCGTCGGCGGGCGCCCTCGTTGTTCCCCGTCACCTGCCGTCAACGCCGCCACCGGCCCGGTGGGTAACGAGCAACAAGCGTCGCCCCAAAGACCGTCCATGAGGCGGACGGCCGCATCGCCACGCCTTCGCTCACCCGCTGGTTCTTAATCACGCGCGCTTCGCAGCGCATGGAGGCCCGAAGCCACTCATCGCGCTAACGAGCTCTGCGCTACCACCCGTCGACGACGCGTCTCGAAGAATGGCTCGACCGAAGTCGCCGAAGCTCGTCCGCGCTGCAGAGGCGACCCGCACCGTCCGTCTCGCTGCCGCACCCGCCCGCTGGCGATGAAGCTCGAGGCCTCGGCCGCCTCCTCCTTAAGACGGCGCCGCCCCAAAGCGCGCGGCCTGGCGGAACCTGTTCGCCAGCGCCGCGCTGCAAGAGCAGAGCTGTCAAGAAGTTCTCGCCCACAAGAAGCTGCCCGAGCGCCTCGCTCCGCACGTCAAGACCTGCGCTTCCCCAAGCCGCGACGCAGGGAGGCCCGCAAGACCAAGCTCTCTGTCGTTCGAAGCCCCCCGTGGCCACAGCGGGCTGCCGTGCCTTCACCTCCGAGCTGCGCAGCATCGCGTGGCCCGCCAAATTCAAGCCAGACCTGCCTCCTCGCTACGACGGCACGGCTGACCCTACGGAGTTCCTCCAGCTCTACGAACTGGGCATCGAGGCTGCCAACGGGGATGAAAAGGTCATGGCGAACTGGTTTCCCATGGCGCTCAAGGACGGAGCCCGCACCTGGCTCCTGAATCTAGCCCCAGGCACGATCTCTTCCTGGGCCGAGATGCGCACCCGCTTCATCGCCAACTTCCAGGGTACTCGCGACCGGCCACCCGCCGTAAGCTACATGCGCCGAATCAAGCAGCAGCCAGGAGAAACCCTGCAAAAGTACATCCAGCGCTTCAACAACGCGCGCCTCAACCTTCTCCGACGGCGTGCGCGACGTCAAGATGAAGGAGGAGCTGGCGATGCATGAAGATCTGTGCACCTCCTTGGAGCTATTCAACTTGGCGACCAAGTGCGCCAGGGCTGAGGAGGGGCGCCTCTCCCTCCTCGAGCTGCCTGCCGGATCCCAAGAAAAGAAGTCCAAGGCCAAGGACGTGAAGCGCAAGGGGCTGCCGTGCTCGCGGCGAACCGCACACCAAGCGAGGCGTAGATCAGCCCGAGTCCTCCAAGGGCGTCGCTCTCGTGTGTACCACGACCTCCACACTCACAACACCAATGAATGTCAAGAGCTCCGGGCCGTACACGAAGGAAGGGTCGGCAGACGCCCCGAGCGCAGCGACCGGGGCCACGGCCGAGGAGGAGGAAGGAATGCAGGACGCTGGGAAGACCTTGGCCCGCGCCAAGGGTGGCGTGACCAACCTCGCGAGGACCGCTGGCAAGACCCACCTCGCGAGGGAGGCTGGAGGGATCAGCCTCGCGAGGATCGCCCGCAGGAGAACGCAGGCCTCCCTCCGCCGCCGCCGCCGCCAAGGAGGATTGAAGACCGTCATCAGGACGAGGGGGCTGGGGGCTTCCAGGAAGCACGCGCGATCGCCTGCATCCTGGGCGGAGCTCAAGCCCCAGCCTCTCAGCGCATCTTCAAGCAGTTCACCCGCGAAGTGAATGCAATCCTCCCCAAGCTCGAGTCCACGCGCCCTCTCAGGTGGTCGGCGTGCGCCATCACGTTCAGCTCAGCGGATCAGCTCAAGTGCGCAACCACAGCCGGAGTTCTCCCGATGCTTTGTTCCCCAATCATCAGCAATGTGCTAGTCACCAACACCCTCATCGACGGTGGAGCAGGGCTCAACGTCCTGTCCGTGGAGACATTCAACAATCTTCAAGTGCCTTACAGTCAGCTTCAGCCAACCAAGCCTTTCTCCGAAGTCATCGACGGCTCCACGGTCACGATCGGGCAGGTCCGCCTTCCTGTCACCTTCGGGGCTCGTGACAACTACCACACTGAGCTCATCGACTTCGACGCCCACATTCGCCGCCGACAACGCCATCCTCGGGTACCCAGCATTGGCCAAATTCATGGTCAGAACCCACCATGGCTACAACGTCCTCAAGATGCCAGAAGCGGCGGCGTCATCACGGTGCCTGTGAAGAGAGAGACGCAGGTGCTCCCCGAGCGAGCTTTTGAGCCGCATCGCTGGAAGACCTGCACCACAGCAGCAGGAGGCCTCGAGGCCGCACCCAAGAAGAAGAAGACATCGACCGGACTGCTCCTCAAGAGGCAGGCCCCTCGGGGCCCGCGTCGAGCTGGGGGAGCCTCCTTCCATCGCATAGGAAAGCGCCGCGCGCCTCCTCGAGCAGGGCTCGGGGCTCTCCCGAGGGCCGCCGACCTCGCCAAGGTCTCGAGGAGGCGCTTGGGCACCACGTGGAGGCATGTTTCGAAGCACGTTTCCCGCAAGCAGGAGCAAGGCAAGGAGGGCCGAACCCTCAGGAGTTTGTCAGCAAGGCCATTCAGGAGCTACAGGAGTCAAGGGTCATGAGGGGCAGCCGCCGCCTCCTGTGTGGCCCCCATCCAGGCGAGGATGGTGGGCTGCGCGTCTGCATCGACATACCAGGGCTCAACCGAGCTGTATCTCAAGAGCGCCTCTGGCCCTCGCGAGTGGGACGTTGCGAAGGTCCGCCCCATAGCTACGTACGCATGCCTTATGGCCTGCCAAACGCGGCTGCTGAGCACCAGCGTCTCATGAGGGCCATCCTGGAGGCTCAAGAGGTCAGGCACGCCGCAGCCCTGGCGGAGATGGCGATGGCCCCTAAGGAGCCGCCAGCGCCTCCGGAGCCTCCCGAGGCCCCTGGGCCTTGGGGCTCGTGAGGATCGGCTCCCGCAGCCGACCGAGTCTGCTACACCAACACCCCTTCATCCCCAACATCACCAGGTGACATCTTTAAGTTTTATATCCGGCTGGGAGCGCCTTCAGGGCCGCATTATTCCCAGGCCGTGTGGGTCCGTCCCTGCGGCATGTATCCCTTTTATTTCATGTCGTTAGCCTATCCTGTTGGGGGCTCCCCTCGGGCTGCATCATCCCCAAGCCGCTCGGGCCAGTCCTAGCGGCATGTATCCTTCCTACTTTTTCCTTAGGATTATGCTCTCGCTCCACCATGCTTGTTGTTTGGTGCCTTTTCCTGGGTGGCGGAATCTTGCGCGTTAAAGGGGGGGTGCCTGAGCATCGCGACTCAGGGCTCCTACCGGCTCTCCGGCCCTCACCCTCTGGTCTTGTCCATGGCATCGCGACACAGCTTGCCAACCGACGGCCGAGACCAGCCCGAGAGCCGGGACCCGAGGACGTAGAGTTTCGTCATCTAACCCAGCTTGCACGTTAAAGGGGGGGTGCCTGAGCATCACGACTCAGGGCTCCTACCGGCTCTCCGGCCCTCACCCTCTGGTCTTGTCCATGGCATCGCGACCTGGCTTGCCAGCGACGGCTGAGACCAGCCCGAGAGCCGGTACCCGAGGATGTAGAGTTGCATCATCTAACCTAGCTTGCGCGTTAAAGGGGGGGGGTGCCTGAGCATCGCGACTCAGGACTCCTACCGGCTCTCCGTCCCTCACCCTCTAGTCTTGTCCATGGCATCACGACCTGGCTTGCCAGCGACGGCTGAGACCAGCCCGAGAGCCGGGACCCGAAGACGTAGAGCACCGGCATCTGGCCAAATTTGCAGGAACACACTCGCAGATAAGGACCAGAGCCAGGCGCAACCCGCCTTGAGGTAGGGCCTCGTGAGTCCCGCGCTGGCTCAAGGGTTCCCCAACACACCTCGCGAGGCCTCTCGCGCCTCTCCAAAGCAACTAACGGCAGGACTAACAATCACCACGGCGAGCTCTTGTTCCTTTTGTGGTGAACCTGCAGGGTCCCTCCAAGGAGCACGAAACGACCTCGCCACGCAATCTCTAGCCGGCCAAGGCACGGACCTAGCGCCGCACCAGGAAGCATTGTCCTGACCCTCGAAGATAAGTCACCCTCCGGACACACTAGTCATCGCAACACCATCCCCACACTCAATGCAACCCCGTCTTAGCAACGTCGCTCTCCTTTCTCACCGAATGATGGCAGCTTGAGCGCCAAGGGGACCCCCTGAGCATCGTGACTCAGAGGCTCTTACCGGACCTCGGGCCGCTCACCTCCTGGCCTTGACCACGGCATCGCGACCTGGCATACCAGCGACGGCTGAAGCCGCCTTGGGACTGGGACCTGTCGGCGCAGAGCATCAAGCCCTCACGAGGTCCGAAAGGAAGAAACTGAGCTAGAACGGAATGAGCATCTCACACTACCTCACAATAAGGAACATATTGACAAACGAAGCTACAAACATCTTACAAGCCCCCGCGGGGTACATTCTTGGCTCCTCGCAGGAACAAAAGACACGAATCCTAAGGAGTCCTATCTACAGGGACCACCACGGCAGACGCCATCATCAACAGTGGGCCACCCGGTCCGGAGCCAACCCCATCCAGATCAGGGGCGGCGACGACCTGACGAGCCCGCCCTGCTCCGGGAGCGGCGCAGGCTCGGGGGCTCGTAGCTGTCGTCGCTCGTCTCCGGCGTCGCGAAGAGCTCGACGGAGTCGCTAGATCCTCCGGCGCCTTCATCGCCTGAGAAGCTGCCAAGGGAGTGGTCGGTCGGCCTCCGTCTCACCGCAGCAGGGCCCCGACCGCCTCTCCCGGGGCAGCACTCCAGCCGATGACCCTCCGCGTCGAAGACCTTGAAGGACACCACCGAAGCACCGTCGTACTCAGTGGATCTGAGGGCGCCTCGTCCTGCAGACCGGGCGACCTCGCCCAGCCTCGAGTCATGAAGACCTCGCCGGGCAACTTCCGCAACCTCTGCCCGGGCGCGAGGTGCCGCAGCCGGCGTGCTGCAGCCAGAGTCCTGAGGCTCCCCGGCCGGACGACGGAGGCGAAGAAAGAAGGAAGACGAATCCAAGACTTAGGAGGCGCGGCGACGCAAGCACGAACTCCGGCAGAGCCTCGACGTGGACTCGGGGAAGACGCACACTTCGTGACCCGCCCGGCGTCGGGCGGCGCGCGCTTCGTGGCGCCCGCATCGCCTCCTTCAGGCCACCAATTTGCGCGTAAAGGAAGAGGAAACCACTGGTGGCGGCCGCACGCACCAGGCATGGGCGCCTCTGGCGGCGCTTCGCCTCGACACCGAGAGCAAGCCGCTTCTTTGGGGAGCAGGTCGATCCTCTTGAGGAGCCTTTCCGTCTCTTCCTTGGAGAACCGCGGATCGGAGCCATGGCAACCAGACGAGATGAGGAAGAGGAGAAGCGAAGGATAGACTGGAAGGGCGCGCGCGTTCGTTCGCATTTATTGCCGGCGAGGGCCAACCGCGGCCTCCACGATCACCGGTAATCATGACCAACTCGCATGCGAGGACTTGTCGAATCCGGTGGTTACCGAGGCATCGGGGAAGCAGCTTGCGACACGTCCAATCAACCGCCATGCGTCGCCCAAGGCCGCAGGCTGTTAGGGCCCGGGACGCTTCGCGCTTGCCCTTTCGCCTCTCTGCCGGCCAAGTTCGGGCGCGCCGTGGGCCCGGGGGCTACTGTCGGCGTTCTGGGAACGGGGGTCCCTAGACTTGCTCGCCGCGCTGCGGCATGGCTCAAAGGAGGCCCAGGACAGCCCATCTTCATCAACGCAAGCTCAAGACCCTCGCGAGGGGCCAAGCCTCGCGGGGCGGACGACGAGGAGCTTCCTCAGGCATGGCCTCGTCAGGCTGGCTCATGAGGAGGTGGAGAGTTCAAGGCAGGGTACCTTGCGAGGTGCCCATGACGCAAGCCATGACGACCAAGGGCGCCAGTCGGGCGCCAGCCCGCGCAGCGTCCTCCTTTCCCCTTTGGTGCAAAGGGAGCAAGCGCAGGCGAGAGCATCAAGCAAAGGCATCCGTTTCGGTGCAACAAGACCAAGACCAGCCCCAACGGCTGGAAGGGGGTCATCGTGGAGCCCAAGCAGGCGTCATCACCAGAGCCTTTGGCAGGCGAGGACCAACTTTAGTCAGGATAATTGTACCCGCTGTTCCCCTTCAAAATGGCCAATTGTTGGCGCCCTTCCCGCTCAATATTTGGGAAGAGGCCCAGGGCCTTCGTCTATATAAGTAGAGCTAGCCACCATAGTAGAGGCATCGAGATCTGGCATTTGGAATCCAGAGAGAGATAGAGACCCGATCCTCAAGCTAGAGCAACGGAACACCACCTAGCAGTTCATCACACCTACCAAGAACAGACCCTCGCGAGGCTGTTCTTCCCTGTACTGTTCCTCATCAGCCCAAGAGGCAATCCACCACGCCACAAACTAGAGTAGGGTATTACACCACAACGGTGGCCCGAACTAGTATAAAACTTCTGTCTCTTGTGTTGTTTTGTTTAGTAGTTTAGGTCCCTGCGATTCGGCGAGGTATGAGACGGTGGAGGGTTGGATCTCCGTACGCACCCCAGTGTTCGAACCTCAAGGGTCTGCCGGAACCTGAAATCCGACACTGGCTATGCTGCATCTTCACCACACAAAGCATTCAAATCATGCACAACCACGATGACAAGCCGAGTAATTGGTACATACTTTTTAATGCGCTTCAGCCTTTTCAATCCTCACGCAATACATGAGCGCAAGCCATGGACATAGCACTATGGGTGGAATAGAATATGATGATGGAGGTTTGTGTGAGAAGACAAAAAAGGAGAAAGTCTCACATCAACGCGGCTAATCAACGGGCTATGGAGATGCCCATCAATTGATGTCAATGTGAGGAGTAGGGATTGCCATGCAACGGATGCACTAAGAGCTATAAGTGTATGAAAGCTCAAACTGGAAACTAAGTGGGTGTGCATCCAACTTGCTTGCTCATGAAGTCCTAGGGCATTTGAGGAAGCCCATCATTGGAATATACAAGCCAAGTTCTATAATGAAAATTCCCACTAGTATATGAAAGTGATAACTCAAGAGACTCTCTATATGAAGAGCATGGTGCTACTCTGAAGCACAAGTGTGGTAAAAGGATAGTAGCATTGTCCCTTCTCTCTTTTTCTCTCATTTTTTTGGGCCTTCTCTTTTTTTTGGCCTTTCTCTTTTTTTTCGTCCGGAGTCTCATCCTGACTTGTGGGGGAATCATAGTCTCCATCATCCTTTCCTCACTGGGACAATGCTCTAATAATGATGATCATCACACTTTTATTTACTTATAACTCAATATTACAACTCGATACTAGAACAAAGATATGACTCTATATGAATGCCTCCGACGGTGTACCGGGATGTGCAATGATCTAGCGTAGCAATAACATCAAAAACGGACAAGCCATGAAAACATCATGCTAGCTATATTACTATCATGCTAAGCAATATGAAAATAAATGCTCAAGTCATGTATATGATGATGATGGAAGTTGCATGGCAATATATCTCAGAATGGCTATGGAAATGCCATAATAGGTAGGTACGATGGCTGTTTTGAGGAAGATATAAGGAGGCTTATGTGTGACAGAGCGTATCATATCACGGGGTTTGGATGCACCGGCGAAGTTTGCCCCAACTCTCGAGGTGAGAAAGGACAATGCACGGTACCGAAGAGGCTAGCAATGATGGAAGGGTGAGAGTGCGTATAATCCATGGACTCACATTAGTCATAAAGAACTCATATACTTATTGCAAAATTTTATTAGCCCTCGAAGCAAAGTACTACTATGCATGCCCCTATAGGGATAGATTGGTAGGAAAAGACCATCGCTCATCCCCGACCGCCACTCGTAAGGAAGACAATCAATAAATACCTCATGCTCCAACTTCGTTACATAACGGTTCACCATACGTGCGTGCTACGGGACTTGCAAACCTCAAAACAAGTATTTCTCAATTTCAAACTTCTTCAACTAGCACGACTCTAATATCACCACCTTTGTATCGCAAAACTATTGCAAGGAATTAAACATATCATTCAGTGATCTACAAGTTTTATGTAGGATTTTATGACTAACCATGTGAATGACCAATTCCTGTCATCTCTCTAAATAGATATAAGTGAAGCAAGAGAGTTTAATTCTTTCTACATAAGATATGCCCATGCTCTAACAAATATAAGTGAAGCAAAAGAGCATTCTACAAATGGCGGTTTCTATGTGAAGAGAAACATGCCATCCAAACTTCAAATGATATAAGTGAAGCACATGAAGAATTCTATAAAGCCATACTCAAAAGATATAAGTGAAGTGCAAAGATCATTCTATAAGTAAACCAAGGACTATCTCATACTAGCATGTAAGATTTGCACATATTGCATGAACGAAACGAATCCGAAAACATGCCAATATTTGTTGAAGAAAGAGGGGATGCCTTCCGGGGCATCCCGAAGCTTAGACGCTTGAGTCTCCTTGAATATTTACTTGGGGTGCCTTGGGAATCCCCAAGCTTGAGCTCTTGCCTCATCTCCTTCTCCTCACATCGAGACCTACTCGATCTTCGAACCCTTCATCCACACAAAACTTCAACAGAAAGCTCGGTAAGATCCGTTAGTATAATAAAGCAAATCACTATTGTAAGTAATGTTGAAAACCAATTCATATTTTGTTTTTGCATTTTATCTACTGTAATATAACTTTTCCATGGCTTAATCCACTGATAGAAATTGATAGTTTCATCAAAACAAGCAAACTATGCATCAAAAACAGAATCTGTCTAAAACAGAACAGTCTGTAATAATCTGAACATTCACCATACTTATGATACTTGAAAAATTCTGCCAAAATTAGGAAAAATAAAAAAAATGTATATAAATACAGTGCAAAGAGAATCAGAACCGTTTGACGTTCCAATAAAAAATTAAAAATCGCGCTTACAGCCAAAGTTTCTGTCCTCCACCGTAAAAACCAACAAGCATTGTAAACATCCTAAAGGCAAAACTTGGAACATTATTTTTATAATACAATGGAATTGTACAAGGGGATAATTATTTTTGTTGAAAAGTTTCTGTAATCAAGATTCACAAAGTCTCGGTGAGCATGAACAAAGTTCAAGGCTAGCTCCCACTTCAGCAATGCTTGTCTCTCTCACATTCACTTTCCTTTTTGAAAAGGTTTTGGGTTCCCCTCTTTATTTATTTTTTGTTTTTAAACAATATGAAAGCACTCAACAGAAATAAATGACTCTCTAAAACTTCCGGGTTGTCTCCCTGGCAGCACTTTCTTTAAAGCCATTAAGTTAGGCATAAAGTGCTCAAGTAATGGATCCACCCGGATCCCAAGGTATATCAAAGTCAATTTGAATTAGCAATGATTTGGCATTTAGTAGTGAGCACAAAGTAACATATATCAAGCAATGACGAAGTCTAACTCTCTTCCTATGCATCGGCATGTCATAAAAGAACAATTCATGCACACAAAGTAAAGGCCAATGCATAGTATAAGCAAGTTTCTTGCAATTTTATCATATTGGAAACATAGAGAGGTGGAGATATAGTTCCTCTCTCACAATAATTGCAAGTAGGATAAGCAAGCACATGCATATTATATTCATCAAAATAATCATGTGCAACAGTAAAAGGCAACCCATCAATATAATCCTTAATAAGTGCAAGCTTCTCCGATATAGTGTAGTCGGGAGAATTCAAAAAGATAATAGGACTATCATGCGTGGGAAATATTAGTCGGGAGAATTCAAAAATATAATAGGACCATCATGCGTGGGAGAATTCAAAAAGATAACAGTCATCATAGCAATCATCCTTCGGTAAGGACGAAGGAAAATTAAACAATGTATGAGTTGAAGAGTTACTCTCATTAGAAGGTGGGCACGGGTAGGTAATCCGCACTTCCTCCTTTTGTTCTTCGCTCTCCTCATCATCTTTTTCATCCAATGAGCTCACATTCTTCTCCCATAGACTCCTGCAAAATATTAGTCTCTTCTTGGACAGCGGAGGAGTCCTCAATATATGGTTTAACATAGGTATTAGAAGCATAGTTATCATAACAATATTCAAGTATGGCAAAATTTTCAGATTTATAAAGAGTAGCATCATACTTTTCAATCAAAAAAGCAATTTCATAGGCACCCTTAAAAGCAAAAAATTCTTCAATTTTTTGAACATCATAGTAATTATAAACACCCTTAGCATACAAAGATACGATTCCATTATCACTAAACAAACATTGGTAGGGAAGGTGTTTCTTAGGGTCTTCATAACAAGTAAAATCATATATTTCACATAAATTCCAAGCATAGCATTGCAAACGATGAATTTGATCCAGTAAAAGTTTCCCTTTTTGAGATATGCGGTGTCGCACATAACAAGCATGCCCATCTAAAGATTTGCCCACAACTAAGCTAGTTGGGGTTTCAGCACGAGCACATAGGGATCGAAGATGATCCAAGTAAAAAGCTTTAGGAGTGTGATAGATTTTTAGTGGTTCTTCAACCATTGGTTCAGTGGGTACAACTAATTTTTTTGGGTATTTTGCGTTTCCTACCCATAACTAAAGATAGAAAGCAACTAAGAAGAGCAAATAAAAATTACTTAGTGATAAAGCAAACAAGTACACACGAGAATATTCACCCCACGCTATTGCTCCCCGGCAACGGCGCCAAAAAAAGGTCTTGATAACCCACAAGTATATGGGCTTAATTGTAGCCTCTTTCGATAAGTAAGAGTGTCGAACCCAACGAGGAGCTAAAGGTAGAACAAATATTCCCTCAAGTTCTATCGACCACCGATACAACTCTACGCGCGCTTGACGTTCGCTTTACCTAGAACAAGTATAAAACTAGAAGTACTTTGTAGGTGTTTTCGGATAGGTTTGCAAGATAATGAAGAGCACGTAAATAAAAAGTAGGGGCTATTTAGATAAAGACACAACTAAATTAGTTTTAGTAAAGAGCTTTTTGTCACGAGAAAGTTATTTGTCCCTATGCAATCGATAACTAAACCGGTAATCGTTATTGCAATTTTATATGAGGGAGAGGCATAAGCTAACATAATTTCTCTACTTGGATCATATGCACTTATGATTGGAACTCTAGAAAGCGTCCGCAACTACTGAAGATCATTAAGGTAAAACCCAACCATAGCATTAAATTATCAAGTCCTCTTTATTCCCATACGCAAACAACCTACTTACTCGGGTATGTGCTTCTGTCACTCACGCCACCCACCGTAAGCAAATCATGAACATATTGCAAACCCTACAGCGGGGATCCCTCATGCTTGCGCGACACGGAGAGCACCATAGGACAGCACCAATAATAAAACATGCAACTCAAACTAATCACGATCATCAATTAACCCATAGGACAAAACGGATCTACTCAAACATCATAGGATAGCCATACATCATTGGGAAATAATATATAGCGTTGAGAACCATGTTTAAGTAGAGATTACAACGGGTAAAAGAGGGGTTACACTGCTGCATAGAGGGGGGAAGAGTTGGTGATGATGGCGGTGAAGTTGTTGGTGAAGATTGTGGTGATGATGATGGCCCCCGGTGGCACTCCGGCGCCACCGAAAGCGAGGGGGAGAGAGCCCCCTTCCTTCTTCTTCTTCCTTGACCTCCTCCCTAGATGGGAGAAGGGTTTCCCCGCTGGTTCTTGGTCTCCATGGCATGGGAGGGGCGAGAGCCCCTCCGAGATTGGATATGTCTCTCTGTCTCTCTCTATTTCCGCGCTCCGGGATTCTGCCCTTTCACCGTTTCTTTTATAACCGGAGATCCGTAACTTCGATTGGGCTGAATTTTGGACACGATCTCTATCCGGAAATTACCTTTGTTGCGGCGAAAGAAGGGCTCCAACCGCCTTACGGGGTGGCCACAAGGGTCCAGGGCGCGCCTGACCCCCTGGGGCGCGCCCCCTGCCTCGTGGCCCCCTCGGGCATCATATCGCGTTGATTATTCTCCCTAAAAATCACAAAAATTCCAAAAAAAAAAATCTCCGTCAGTTTTTATCCCGTTTGGACTCCATTTGATATGGGTTGTCTGTGAAACAAAAATATGCAACAAACATGAACTGGCACTGGGCACTGGATCAATATGTTAGTCCCAAAATAGTATAAAAAGTTGCCAAAAGTATATGAAATATGTATAATATTAGCATGGAACAATAAAAAATTATAGATACGATGGAGACATATCATGGCGCAGTACATGGATGAGTTCAGCAAGTTAGCACGCTACACCCCAGATGATGTGGCCACAGATGCCGCAAAGCAGGAGAAATTTCTGGAGGGACTGAATGATGAGCTGAGTAAATGTCAGGTTGACCAAATCAACCCTGTTGACTGCTGACGTCAGCATGACCTCAAGAGAACGACCCCGATGACAAAGTATTTAAATCATGCACAACCCCGATGACAAGCCAAGCAATTGTTTCATGCTTTTGGTGTTCTCAAACTTTTTCAATCTTCACGCAATACATGAGCGTGAGCCATGGACATAGCACTATAGGTGGAATAGAATGGTGGTTGTGGAGAAGACAAAAAGGAGAAGATAGTCTCACATCAACTAGGCGTATCAACGGGCTATGGAGATGCCCATATATAGATATCATTGTGAGTGAGTAGGGATTGCCATGCAACAGATGCACTAGACCTATAAGTGTATAAAAGCTCAACAAAAGAAACTAGGTGGGTGTGCATCCAACTCGCTTGCTCATGAAGACCTAGGGCATTTTGAGGAAGCCCATCATTGGAATATACAAGCCAAGTTCTATAATGAAAGATTCCCACTAGTATATGAAAGTGACAAAACGAGAGACTCTCTATTATGAAGATCATGGTGCTACTTTGAAGCACAAGTGTGGTAAAAGGATAGTAACATTGTCCCTTCTCTCTTTTTCTCTCATTTTTTAATTTTTTTTGGGCCTTTTCTTTCTTTTTCTTTTTTTATGGCCTCTTTTTTTTCGTCCGGAGTCTCATCCTGACTTGTGGGGAATCATAGTCTCCATCATCCTTTCCTCACTTGGGACAATGCTCTAAAAATGATGATCATCACACTTTTATTTACTTACAACTCAACAATTACAACTCAATACTTAGAACAAGATATGACTTTATATGAATGCCTCCGGCGGTGTACCGGGATATGCAATGATTCATGAGTGACATGTATGAAAGAATTATGAATGGTGGCTTTGCCACAAATACGATGTCAACTACATGATCATGCCAAGCAATATGACAATGATGGAGCGTGTCATAATAAACGGAGCGGTGGAAAGTTGCATGGCAATATATCTCAGAATGGCTATGTAAATGCCATAATAGGTAGGTATGGTGGCTGTTTTGAGGAAGGTATATGGTGGGTGTATGATACCGGCGAAAAGTGCGCGGTATTAGAGAGGCTAGCAATGGTGGAAGAAAGAAGAGTGCGTATAATCCATGGACTCAACATTAGTCATAATGAACTCATATACTTGTTGCAAAAATCTACAAGTCATCAAAGCAAAGTATTACGCGCATGCTCCTAGGGGGGATAGATTGGTAGGAAAAGACCATAGCTCGTCCCCGACCGCCACTCATAAGGAAGACAATCAATAAATAAATTATGCTCCGACTTCATCACATAACGGTTCACCATACGTGCATGCTACGGGAATCACAAACTTTGACACAAGTATTTATAAAATTCAAAACTACTCAACTAGCATGACTCTAATATTACTACCTCCATATCTCAAAACAATTATCAAGCATCAAACTTTTCTTAGTATCCAACACACTCATAAGAATTCTTACAAATATTTTATGCTTAGCATATTAGGATTATTTAAGCAAATTACCATGCTATTTAAGACTCTCAAAATAATCTAAGTGAAGCATGAGAGTTCATCTATTTATTCAAAATAAAACTACCACCATGCTCTAAAAGATATAAGTGAAGCACTAGAGCAAACAACAAACCACTCCAAAAGATATAAGTAAAGATCAATGAGTAATCGAATAATTATGCAACTATGTGAAGACTCTCTAACATTTAAGAATTTCAGATCTTGGTACTTTATTCAAGCAGCAAGCAAAGCTAAAGAAAATAAAACGACGCTCCAAGCAAAACACATATCATGTGGTGAATAAAAATATAGCTCCAAGTAAAGTTACCGATGAACGAAGATGAAAGAGGGGATGCCTTCTGGGGCATCCCCAAGCTTAGATGCTTGGTTATCCTTGAATATTAACTTGGGGTGCCTTGGGCGTACCCAAGCTTAGGCTCTTGCCACTCCTTATTCCATAGTCCATCGAATCTTTACCCAAAACTTGAAAACTTCACAACACAAAACTTAACAGAAAACTCGTAAGCTCCGTTAGCGAAAGAAAAGAAAACACCACTTCAAGGTACTGTAATGAACTCATTATTTATTTATATTGGTGTTAAACCTAATTTATTCCAACTTCTCTATGGTTTATAAACTATTTTACTAGCCATAGAGTCATCAAAATAAGCAAACAACACACGAAAAACAGAATCTGTCAAAAACAGAACAGTCTGTAGTAATCTGCGTCAAACGCAAACTTCTGGAACTCCAAAAATTCTAAAATAAATTGTTGGACCTGAGGAATTTGTCTAGTAATCATCTGCAAAAATAATCAACTAAATAGCACTCTCCAGTAAAACGTTCTAGCTAATCTCGTGAGCGCTAAAGTTTCTGTTTTTCCCAGCATGATCATAAAGACTTCACCCAAGTCTTCCCAAAGGTTCTACTTGGCACAAACACTAATTAAAACACAAGCCCACATCTAAACAGAAGCTATATGGATTATTTATTCCTAAACATAACCAAAAATCAAGAAACTAAAATAAAATTGGGTTGCCTCCCAACAAGCGCTAACGTTTAACGCCCCTAGCTAGGCATGATGATTTCAATGATGCTCACATAAAAGATAAGGATTGAAACATAAAGAGAGAATCATGAAGAATATGACTAGCACATTTATGTATAACCCACTTCCTATGAATAGTGTGAGCAAACAACTTATGGGAACAATAATCAACTAGCATAGGAAGGCAAAACAAGCATAACTTCAAAACTTTAAGCACATAGAGAGGAAACTTGATATTATTGCAATTCCTACAAGCATATATTCCTCCCTCATAATAATTTTCAGTAGCATCATGAATGAGTTCAACAATATAACCAGCACCTAAAGCATTCTTTTCATGATCTACAAGCATAGAAATTTTATTACTCTCCACATAAGCAAGTTTCTTCTCATTCGGAATAGTGGGAGTATCATAAGAGGTTTGAATACTATAAATTGTTTCCACATTAAAACGTAATGTTCAGAGAAAGGGTACTCATAATCATGACAATTTTTATAAATATAATCATCACTACTCTTTATAGCATAAGTTTCATCACAATAATCATCATAAGTAGCAACTTTGTTCTCATCATAATCGATTGAAACCTCTTCCAAGATAGTGGAATCATTACTAAATAAAGTCATGACCTCTCCAAATCCACTTTCATAATCATCACAATAGGATTCAACATCCTCCAATATTGTGGGATCACTACTTCCTAAAGTTGACACTCTTCCAAACCCACTTTCATCAATATAATCATCATAAGTAGAAGGCATGCTATCATCATAACAACTTTGCATATCAAAACTTGAGAGGCTAAAAATGTCATCTTCATTAAACATAGCATCCCCAAGACTGCGACAAACATTAATTGCAGCAAATATATTCTCAAATATGTCATCTTCATCAAACATAGCTTCCCCAAGCTTGGGCCTTTTCATATCATAAGCATAATCACTCTCATCATCAATAGTATGGATAGCACCAATAGTATAGCAAACATTATTATCATATTCTTCCAAGCAAGTGCCAAAAAGATTTTCAAGATCATAAGAAGTATTATTATATTCCCAATCATAATCATCACAACAAGCAATAGGCATAACGAGATCATCATCATATGTATCATCTTCATTTTCATGAGGCACAACAATAGTAGGAGCAACCTTATTTGGGAGAGATACCTTTTTACCTCTCTTCCTTTTTCTTTTCTTCTTCTTCACATCATGTGTGGGTTCAATCCTATTTTTGGAGCTCCTTATTAATGAGATTGGTTGAATAGAAGGCTCCTCCTCATCACCTGATTCATCATAAGAAATAATAGGAGGATATTGGGAAGTCTCTTCCCTTTCATTAGCATTTTCTTCATCTTCTATTTGTTTTCTTTTCTTTATGTAATTGGCAATATAAGGATTTTCAATGCAATTCACCGCACATATAAATCTTCTCTAGATCAAAATCAAGAAATTTATCGAGATTAAATTTTGGAATACCCTCAGTTATATGTTTCATTTATTCATAACCCAAAAGAAGATTAAGCTCTTTATGATGCTCAAGGGTAATCAAATTATCACAATATTTGGACACGACTTGATCATGGAACAAATAACATTGGAGCTTTAAATGACCATGTTCATTGCAAAGTTCACAAGGGGCACGAAAAATATTGAATCATTCAGCACATTCATCTAGCTCTTCTTGCAACAATTTGGTTTCTAAGTACTTATGCCTCTTGCAATATCTATCTTACCTATTTGGTGTGTACTTAAAACCCAATCCACTCCACAAAAATTGACATGTTTATAGGAGACATTTTCATCATCACTAGTGCAATCATCATTAGCATCATGGATATTCAAAGAATTCGTACTAACAACATTGCAATCATGCTCATCATTAAAATATTTAGTGCCAAACATTTTAATGCATTCTTCTTCTAACACTTTGGCACAATTTTCCTTTCCATCATACTCACGAAAGATATTAAAAAGATGAAGCGTATGAGACAAACTCAATTCCATTTTTTTGTTATTTTCTTTTATAAACTAAACTAGTGCTAAAACAAGAAACAAAAAGATTCGATTGCAAGATCTAAAGATATACCTGCAAGCACTCACCTCCCCGGCAACGGCGCCAGAAAAGAGCTTGATGTCTACTATGCAACCTTCTTCTTGTAGACGTTGTTGGGCCTCCAAGTGCACAGGTTTGTAGGACAGTAGCAAGTTTCCCTCAAGTGGATGACCTAAGGTTTATCAATCCGTGCGAGGCGTAGGATGAAGATGGTCTCTCTCAAGCAACCCTGCAACCAAATAACAAAGAGTCTCTCGTGTCCCCAACACACCCAATACAATGGTAAATTGTATAGGTGCACTAGTTCGGCGAAGAGATGGTGATACAAGTGCAATATGGATGGTAGATATAGGTTTTTGTAATCTGAAAATATAAAAACAGCAAGGTAACTAATGATAAAAGTGAGCGTAAACGGTATTACAATGATAGGAAACAAGGCCTAGGGTTCATACTTTCACTAGTGCAAGTTCTCTCAACAATAATAACATAATTGGATCATATAACTATCCCTCAACATGCAACAAAGAGTCACTCCAAAGTCACTAATAGCGGAGAACAAACGAAGATATTATGGTAGGGTACGAAACCACCTCAAAGTTATTCTTTCCAACCAATCTGTTGGGCTATTCCTATAAGTGTCACAAACAGCCCTAGAGTTCGTACTAGAATAACACCTTAAGACACAAGTCAACCAAAACCCTAATGTCACCTAGATACTCCAATGTCACCTCAAGTATCCGTGGGTATGATTATACGATATGCATCACACAATCTCAGATTCATCTATTCAAACCAACACATAGAACCTCAAAGAGTGCCCCAAAGTTTCTACCGGAGAATCACAACGAAAACGTGTGCCAACCCCTATGCATAGGTTCATGGGCGGAACCCGCAAGTTGATCAGCAAAACATACATCAAGTGAATCACGTGATATCCCATTGTCACCACAGATACGCACGGCAAGACATACATCAAGTGTTCTCAAATCTTTAAAGACTCAATCCGATAAGATAACTTCAAAGGGAAAACTCAATCCATTACAAGAGAGTAGAGGGGGAGAAGAAACATAGGATCCAACTATAATAGCAAAGCTCACGATACATCAAGATCGTGCCAAATCAAGAACACGAGAGAGAGAGAGAGAGAGAGATCAAACACATAGCTACTGGTGCATACCCTCAGACCCGAGGGTGAACTACTCCCTCCTCGTCATGGAGAGCACCGGATGATGAAGATGGCCACAGTGAGGTTCCCCCCTCGGTGCCGTCTTGGACAGGGTCCCGATTGGTTTTGGTGGCTCAGAGGCTTGCGGCGGAACTCCGATTATTCTCTGTTCGGAAGTTTTAGGGTACGTGGAGTTATATAGGTGGAAGAAGCACGTCAGGGGAGCCACGAGGGCCCCACGAGGCAGGGGGCGCGCTCCCCACCCTTGTGGCTTCCTCGTTCCTTCCTTGACGTGGGGTCCAAGTCCATGCGGTAGCTCTCCTTCCAAAAATAACTTCTCCAATTGATTTCGTTCCGTTTTGACTCCGTTTGATATTCCTTTTCTTCGAAATACTGAAATAGGCAAAAAACAACAAATCTGGGCTGGGCCTCCGGTTAATAGGTTAGTCACAAAAGTAATATAAAAGTGAAAAATAAAGCCCAATATTTCCCAAAACAGTAGATAATATAGCATGGAGCAATAAAAAATTATAGATACGTTGGAGACGTATCAATTGGTTATCAAAGTATGGAGGAAACATCGATTGCACTAGTAAGTCAATTCTCCTCACCACACCAGAAGGAAAAAGAATCAAGTATGTGTCCAGGCATGCGCCAAGGAGGACCCAAGTAAATTCACTCTTGGGAGTCGTTCAGGAGGAAGTGCCAGTTGTGAAGGATTATCCCAATGTGTTCCCAGAGGAATTACCAGGCATGCCACAGATCGAGATATAGATTTTTTGATAGAACTGTTACCAGGCATCGGACCAATATCGAAGAGACCGTATTGGATGCCCACAAATGATCTGGAGGAAATTAAGAAGCAGATTAAGGAGTTATTGGAGAAAGGTTATATCCGACCAAGTTCATCACCATGGGGAGCCCCAGTGCTTTTAGTTGAAAAGAAGGATGGATCTTTGAGAATGATTGTTGATTATCGTGCACTGAATGAGGTGACGATCAAGAACAAGTACCCACTACCAATGATCAATGACTTGTTTGACCAGCTGCAAGGAGCTAATGTATTCTCTAAGATCGATCTTCGATCAGGATACCAACAGCTAAAGATCCGAGAACAGGATATACCAAGGACAACTTTTACCACAAGGTATGGGCTATATGAGTACATAGTCATGTCTTTTGGATTGACTAACGCCCCTGCCTATTTTATGAGTATGATGAATAAGGTGTTCATGGAGTTCTTGGATAAGTTCGTTATGGTGTTCATTGATGATATATTGGTGTACTCAAAGAATGAAGAAGAACACAAGGAACACTTGCGCTTAGTTCTCGAGAAGCTCAGGGAACATCAGTTGTATGCCAAGTTTAGCAAATGTGAGTTTTGGTTAAAGGAAGTTGGATTTCTCGGACATGTTATATCTGGAGAAGGTATAGCAGTAGACCATACTAAGTTTCAGCCTGTCACAGAGTGGTTGGCACCCACCTCAGTTGGAGAGATACGCAGTTTTCTTGGACTCGCGGGATATTATCGGAGATTCATTGAAAAAAATTCCAAGATTGCGAAGCCCATGACGGAATTGTTGAAGAAGGACACCGAGTTCAAATGGACCGAAGAATGTGAGGCCAGTTTTCAGGAGTTGAAGAAACGTTTAGTTACAGACCATGTGCTTATCTTCTGGATATACGCAAGGACTTCCAAGTATAATGCGATGCTTCTCGCCAGGGACTTGGAGGTGTACTTATGCAAGACGGAAGAGTTGTTTCATATGCCTCACATCAGTTTCGACCTCATGAGTAGAATTATGCCACGCATGATTTGGAGTTAGCAGCCGTAGTGCATGCGCTCAAGACCTGGAGATATTTTCTTATTGGAAACCGTTTTGATCTATACACGGATCATAAGAGTTTGAAGTACATCTTCATGCAGAGGGAGTTGAATCTCGGGAAAAGGAGATGGTTGGTGCTCATAAAGGATTATGATATGAAGATGCATTATCATCCAGGAAAGGCCAATGTTGTAGCAGACGCGTTGAGCCACAAGAGTTATGTTAATACTCTCGTGACTGGGGAATTACCGCAAGAGTTAGCCGACGATCTCAAGGAACTTCGATTTGAGATAGTACCAGAGGTTTTGTTGCAGCATTGGAAGTACAGTCTACGTTGTTGGGAAAGATTCGAGAAGCCCAGAAGACTGATAAGGAGATTGCAAAGATAAAGGAGAAGGTGAGTAAAAGAAAAGCCAAAGGTTTTCGTGAGGATGAGCACGAAACTTTATGGTTTGAGGATCGTACTTATGTTCCCAATGATTCAGAGATCAGGAAGTTAATACTTCAGGAAGCTCATGACTCACCATACTAGATTCACCCCGAAAACATTAAGATGTGTTTGGATTTGAAGGAACGTTTCTGGTGGACAGGTATGAAGAAGGATATTGCCGAGTATGTAGCAGTATGTGATGTATGTCAGAGAGTTAAGGCAGAACACTAGAAGCCAGCAGGATTACTGCAGCCTATGCCGATACCCGTATGGAAGTGGGATAAGCTTGGCATGGATTTCATCACCGGATTACCCATGACTAGATCAGGTTATGATTCCATCTGGGTAGTAGTTGATCGCTTGACCAAAGTGGCTCACTTTATCCCTGTGAAAACCACTTATACGAGCACGAAGTTGGCCAAGATATATATGACCAGGATCGTATGTCTTCATGGAGTTTCGAGGACCATCGTATCAGAGAAAGGACATAGTTTACCTCGAAGTTTTGGAATCAGTTGCACCAGACTTTGGGTACCAAGCTAGAGTTCAGTACAACCTTTCATCCGCAGACAGATGGACAGACCGAGAGAGTCAATCAGATCCTGGAGGACATGTTAAGAGCTTGTGCGCTAGATTATGGATCTAGTTGGGATGGTAATTTGCCTTACGCAGAGTTCTCGTACAACAACAATTACCAGACTAGTTTAAAGATGGCCCCTTTCGAAGCTCTGTATGGAAGGAGGTGCAGGACACCATTGATGTGGGATGAAGTTGGAGACTATCAGTTGTTCGGACCAGATACAATCAAAGAGTCTGAAGAGAAGGTTAAGTTGATTCAAGGTAGACTGAAGGTAGCTCAGTCCAGACAGAAGAGTTATGTTGACACCAAAAGCAAGGAGGTAGCCTATGAAATCGGAGATAGAGCATATCTTCGTGTGTCACCACTTCGAGGAGTTAAATGATTTGGAGTCAAGGGAAAGTTAGCCCCAAGGTTTGTAGGACCATACCGAGTTTTGGAACGTACGGGAGAAGTGGCCTACAAGTTGGAGTTACCCGAAGGATTATCAGGAGTTCATGATGTGTTTCACGTTTCCCAGTTGAAGAAGTGCCATGCAGAGATGGCCGATATTCCTCTAAGAGATACAGTGCCCCTGGAAGCAATTCAGTTGGAGAGTGACCTAACCTACGAGGAGAAACCTGTCAAGATTCTCGAGTTTGCCAGCCGACTTACACGCAGTAAGGTCATCAAGTTTTGCAAAGTTCAGTGGAGCCACCATACCGAGGAAGAAGCCACCTGGAAGCGAGAAGAATACCTACGAAAAGACCACCCACACCTATTTGCTAGCCAACCCGAATCTCGAGGGCGAGATTCATCTTAAGGGGGGTAGGTTTGTAACATCCCAATTTTCAATTTGGATGTTAATCATTAGGTCATCATATGCATCCATGATTCTTGCATTTTTGAATTGGTTTTATTTGGACATTTTGATCCAAGAGACCTTAAGCAACTCAAGGACCATTTGAAAGTTGGAGGTTTTGATAGAATTCCATTTTTGAATTTTCAAAATTGGTAAATTGGATCAAGGTGATTCTTATTTGAAATTATTTTCCCAATTATTTCAAAATAAAAGAAATAATGAGAGAAGATAATATGACTTCTTTAAAAACAAAGGAAATAATGGAAATTTAATTTTAAATAAAAATATATATTTTATTTGATTTTTATTTGAGATTTTATTCGGTTAAATTAGGAAAATTTGCATTTTTGAAAATTGCATTTTAGCCCAGAAAAATGTTCATGTTGTCCTAAATATTATTAGAGGACTATGGAAATTGTTTTGGGGATTTAAGGATTTTTATTTATTTTACTTTTGGATTTTTTTTCTTTTCGGTGAAATTATTTTAAAAAAATCTCTTCGACCGATTGGGCCGAAGCCCAGCCGGCCCGCAACCGCCACCGCCTCCCCGAGTCCGCCCACAAGCCGGCAGCCGCCGCCACGGAGAGTCTCGGCCGAACTCCGCCTCCGCCTCGCCCCTCCTCCAAGCCGAGCCGCCGCCCTCCTAAATCTGCCCCTCTCTCCTCAACACTTGTGCCTTGAACCACCGCAGCAGAGCCACCGCCGCCCAGCTTCGCCGCCGCTTGCTCCGCCGCCCAGCGTCATGCGAAGCCTCCGCCAACGCCGCCGTCGTCGCTGCCCCGTCTCGCCGGAGAAGGCCGCCGCCGCCGGTTCTTCTCACCCGAACCGGTATAAACCGAGAAAAAGTCCCTTTTTCGGTTTTTTTGTTTAGATCGGATTATTTTTTTAGGTTTTGCTAAATAGCGAACGTTCATCGATTTTCTCTGTTAGCGGACGATTTCGTTCGTTAGTCACTGTTAGCGGACGTTCGTCCGATAGATTTTTCTTTTTCTGTTCATTTTCGGCCAAGGACCTATCCACGAATAGTTTTCTTACAGATTAGTCCCTGATCTTCAAGCCCTCACTACTTTTTGCTCGTTTATCCAAATCTAGTGAAACCAACGCTAAAATCTTCGTCTTGTTCCCCTCTGTTCAGATAAACAACTTGAACATGATTTTGAAAATTTAAAATTTAGTTTCAAGCAGATTTGTTCTCAAACTTCTTTTGATCGTAGTTTGAGTTTCGTATCTCCGATTCGATTGATTCTTTTTGCAAATCGAAGCTCTTCACTTGTACTTTCTGTTGAGATCTTTTCTTTTGGTTTAACCTCTGCATCTTATGCTTGAGTGCTTATGTGTGTTATTGTTTATTCATGATAGAGTTTCCGGAGTGCGAGGCTTGCTACTACGAATCTCTAGGGTTTTCCGATCGTCAGCAAGGCAAGTAACACTTTGATCATATCCTTTATTACCCAGGTTTTATGCATTAGTTTCAGCCCTCAAACATTGCATGAGTAGGATTTGATAACATGTGGGAATTGGGAAGTAGATGATAAGGTACGAACCTATTGTCTTATATTCAAACCCTGGGTGTTACTACGTTATGCTTATACTGTTATGCTATGCTCGTAGACGTGGATTGGTATGTGAGATTCATGCAAGATGTGAGAGATGTTAAATTAAGGGAAACTTAAGGTGGCTACTTAAATACACATCTGGGTGGATTGGTTGTGGGCACCTGGAGCAATCCAGTGTTGTCCTAGGATATCCCGGAAGACCCATGTGATCATCCTACGGTTTGCCACCCAGGCTCAAAGGGATCATAAGATTATTCATGCTAGAAACTTCCGTGTGCAGCCACAAGCCATTATGGGCCCTGGCATAGTTGAGTATGTTGTGTGACTGTAACACCCACGATGCGGCTATATCTCCCACGTGTCGAGGCACGACTTAGAGGCATAACCGCATTGTGGTTTTGTCGCAAGAAGGGTCATCTTCACACAATCCCATGTAATGAACAAGAAAGGGATAAATAGAGTTGACTTGCATTCGCCACTTCACACAATGAACATATAATTCATACATCATCAGAGTACACACATAGGTCCGACTACGAAACCAAAAGAAAACAAGACAACCCCAAATGCTAGATCCTCAATCGTCCCAACTGGGCTCCACTACTGATCATCTGGAAACGAAACATAGTAACGACCAAGTCCTCGTCGAACTCCCACTTGAGTTCGGTAGCATCACCTGCACTGGCATCATCGGCACCTGCAACTGTTTTGGTAGTATCTGTGAGTCATGAGGACTCAGCAATCTCAAAACCCGCGAGATCAAGACTATTTAAGCTTATGGGTAGGATGTGATAATGAGGTGAAGTCGCAGCAAGTGCTAGCAATGGTGGCTAACATACGAGTACAAGAGTAAGATGAGAAACTACGCGACGGTCATGAAGCTAGAAGTGATCAAGAAGTGATCCTGAAACTACTTACGTTCATACATAACCCAAAATTGTGTTCACTTTCCAGACTCCGCAGAAAAGAGACCATCACGGCTACACACGCGGTTGATTCATTTTAATTAAGTCAAGTGTCAAGTTCTCTACAATAGGATATTAACAAATTCCCATCTGCCACATAACCGCGGGCAGAGCTCTCGAAAGTTTATACCATGCAGGGGTATCCCAACTTAGCCCATCACAAGCTCTCACGATCAACGAAGCATATTCCTTCTCCCAGAACAACCCGATCAGACTCGGAATCCCGATTCAAGACATTTCGACAATGGTAAAATAAGTCCAGCAAGTCCGCCCGAATGTGCTGATAAATCCCGATAGGAGCTGCACATGTATCGTTTTCAGGGCACACCACATAGGTTAGGCTACGAGTAAAACCAGCCCTCAAGTTTCCCCGAGGTGGCCCCGCAGGCTGCCCGGTTCGGACCAACACTCAGAGGAGCACTGGCCCGAGGGGGTTTAAAATAAAGATGACCCTTGAGTCTGCAGAATCCAAGGGAAAGGTATAGGTGGTAGGTAGGCAAATGGTAAAACCAAGGTTGGGCCTTGCTGGAGGAGTTTTATTCAAGGCGAACTGTCAAGGGGGTCCCATAACCCCAGCCGTGTAAGGAACGCAAAATCAAGGAACATAACACCAGTATGACGGAAACTAGGGCGGCAAGAGTGGAACAAAACACCAGGCATAAGGCCGAGCCTTCCACCCTTTACCAAGTATACAGATGCCTTAATTTAAAATAAAAGATATTGTGATAGCCCAACATAATCATGTTCCAACATGGAGCAATCTTCAACTTCACCTGCAACTAACAACTCTATAAGAGGGACTGAGCAAAAGCAGTAACATAGCCAAACAACGGTTTGCTAGGAAGGTGGGTTAGAGGCTTGACATGGCAATATGGGAGGCATGAAAAACAAGTGGTAGGTAGTGCGGCATAGCGATAGAATGAACAACTAGTAAGCAAAGATAGAAGTGATATCGAGGGTAATGGTCATCTTGCCTGAAATCCCGCAAGGAAGAAGAACGAATCCATGAAGAAGACAAAAGAACATAGTTGAACGGATCCTCACAACTCCGAAACGAAACCGGAACTATCAAAAAGGAGCACAACCGGAAAGAAGCAAATAACATGGTAAACACACAAGCAATAACATGGCATAATGCACAAACAAGTATGATGCATGTCTGGTTTAATGAGGCATGGCATGGCAAAGTACACAACCAATAGTACAAATTAAGTGGAGCTCAATATGCAATGAGTTGCATATTGACGAAACACCACAGCAATTATTTGGTTCTCTCTCGTTTTTGTACCCAATAATATTAAAATTTTATTAAACATGGCAAGGGGTGAAGCATATGAAAACTACCTATCTAGGCAAGTTTAAATGAGGCCAGAACAACAAACAACAATTCTGAAAAATCCTCATGTCCATATTTCGAATTTGGTACTGTTCTGCCCTAAAACATATTTTAATGTTATTAAACAGTAAAAGAAAGTGCACCAAGTAAATCTATGCACTATTCCACCCCATTTACATATAAAGTTTATTAAATTCGGAGGTACGGTTATTTAGTTATGAAATAAATCATTTTAACATGGCATTTATGCAAAATTAAACAAACAGCAAGTTTAAACATTTTAAACATGGATGAAAGTAGCATATTATGAAACTAGATGAAATTCTAAGGAGTTTACATATTTAAAACATTTTAAACCGATGCACGGTTAATGAGTTATTATATGCATGATGTGCAAGGACTTCTTTGTAAAACAGTAATCTCCTGGAAATTCCTATAATCGTACAGAATGAAAAAAAAAGCACTACTTGGCTGAATCTGTTGGGCGATGGGCTGATCACCTAGCTGGGCTCGGCCCAGATCGGTGGAGGTGGGAGCTGGGCGCAGTCAACGGCGAAGGGGAGGTGGCCTAGGTGCGTGCAGTTGATCTGGAGTCAGTCAACGCGAGCGGTCGAGGCACCAGCTCCTATCGTTCGATACAGGGGATTGAGATCAGGTGACATGCGCTACGGTGACATGCGGCCCAAATTCAAATTTAAACATTGCGAAAAAATCTAAAAAAAATCATGCATGTTCACAGCACATACTAAGATAACCCCTAAAAATTTCAGATCAAAATTCGAAACATACATCGAGAAACAAAAAAGAGAAATCTGCCATGAATAGTTCCCGAACGATTCTGTGTAGACTATTCACATCTGAGTTTCTCTTTTTTTCTTAATGTATGTTTCAAATTTTGATCTGAAATTTTTAGGGGTTATCTTAATATGTGTTGTGAACATGCATGATTTTTTTCAGATTTTTTCGCAATGTTTAAATTTGAATTTGGGTTGCATGTCACCGTAGCGCATGTCACCTGATCCCAGTCCCGATACAGGGTGAAGCAGAGGGCGGCGCGCAGAGATGTAGAGGAAGCAGGTGCGAAGGCCCGTGGAAGGGGAGGCACAGATTCAGGCGGTGGAGCTCGAGTTCGTCCGGATCCGGCCGGTTTTGGTGGCGGATGGGAAAGGGCAGGGCGGCGCGGAGGCGGCAGAGTTCGAGGCCATGGCGACTCGACGGTGACGCTGCAGCTTCGAGGCGTCGGCCATGGCAGCTCCAGCGAGTTCCCTGAGAAGAAGGAGAGCAGGCGGTTCCTGTCCAAGGTAGAGAGAAAGCCCTGAGAGAGAGATAAATACAGAGGGAGGAGGAAGAACGAGGGAAGGAGGTGGGGCATGGCGCTGGACCTGTGGCTACCGACGGCGACTGTCGGAGGTGTGGCCGGAGATTGAGGCGGCCTGGGGGGACAAGGGAGCCCCACGGGCATGGGCTCTCGGGCACGGGATGGTGGCCTGGTCTCGGGCGTGGGCGAGCTCTTGGGTGGCTCGAGGTAGAGGCACCATGGATCGAGAGGAGGGAGCTCGAGCTCGTTCGCTCGTGGACGGGCACAACGAGAAGGAGGCTGCGAGGCGAGGCTTGGTGTGGTACTGCTGCGGGAGGAGTCCAGTGAGGTCCGTCCGGAGCGGCGAGGAGGCGGGAGGAGCAGGCCGCAGAGGCCTCGGGTGGCTGCAGGGGCTCGGGCTCCTCGATCCAGATCGAGGCAGGGAGGAGCTACGCTCTGGATTGGCCAGGCATGGAAAGCTGAGTGGAGTTTGGTGGGGTGGCGGCACTGCGATGGGATGGGTGGGACAGCTCCCTAGGTTTTAGGTTTGGACTGATATATATATATATATATAGTACTCCCTCCGTTCGGAATTACTTGTGTCAGAAATGGATGTATCTAGAACTAAAATATGTCTAGATACATCCATTTCTGTGACAAGTAATTCCGAATGGAAGGAGTAGGTGGCTAGAGTTAGGGGTAAATGGACCCTAAGATTAAAATCGAATGGTCCAGATAATTAGGTTAGGTAGACCAAGTAAGAGAACGCATATGTTTTATAGATGTTTGGGGATGATCCGGACCCAACGGCTATGACTGAGCGGGTCGGGTTCGGGGGCAAGTTTTGGACACGCATGCGAGGGGTTTGAGTATTGTGTAGAGAGGGTTGAATGGTCGGGCAACAAAAGAATGGTCAGTCTGAGAAAGGTCAACAGCGGCGAGGAAGAAGCGGGAACTATCAATGGATGCAAGTTTTATGAAAACATGCGATGCAAAATGCATGATGACATGATGAAATGCAACAACAACAACAACAACAACAGAAATATAACACACGATGGCAACGAAGAACATGGAAGGCGTCTGGAGCGTCGGTCTCGGGTCGTCACAACACTCCTCCACTTACAAGAGATCTCGTCCCAAGATCTAAGGATGGCATCAGAGAGAAATGGAAGAGGAAGAGGTAAAACTAAGTTGCTTCTTCGACAAACGAGTGGAACCATGAACCTTGAGAGGTTGAACAACTGAAAGAAAGAATACAATAGAGATGAACAAGATTGCAAACACTCCGTTGGGCAAGGGGAACAAAGAATATGATGAGAACCAAGAGCTTAGGGGGCAAGATAGAGTTTGAAGCCACTCCGATTAAAATTAGCTGGACAAGAATAAGAATAAAAGAATTCAGGCAACACTCCGGTTGAAAAGAGACGCAAGACTAGATAAGATGAAAGAACTTGAATGAGAGCACAACACTCTGGTTAAATGGGTAAGCATGAAAAGAATAGGATCTTGGCAAAACGAGATGATGGGTGAAGAGAGAAACATCACAATGCCTCCGGGACGAAAGAATAGAAGCTAGATTGTTGGAAAGAAAAGAACGGAGAATAAAATGCCAACTTCTGCCACAAATGGACTTGGAAAGCATCCTCGCAAACAAGGATTGAACGGAGTTGTTGAAAAAAATCCACAACGAAAAGGGATAAGCTTGTTGTGGGCTTATGGAAAACAACTCAAAATTATGGTGAAATTCTGCCACCAACGAAAACAATGATTGATTGTGAACAACGAAGAGATGAAAAAACTTCTTTACCGAGAGAATAGGAGGAAACTTGGATAATCGATAGGCACCACAATTAGCACCATTCCTTAGGGAATGCTTTAGGTGAAATCTATACCAAGATGACACCAACGAAGAGATTGATGGATTACAAAGGATCTTCTGAACAAAGAGAAAATGATGGGTTTAAATATCTCATTCTTAACAACTTGTGAACCTTGAACACAAAGGGAAATTGTCAAGAATGGCATAACACCACCTCAGAAGATAAGAGAGAAAGAATTGCACTTCGTAATGCAAGATGAAGAATGTTTGAACTCCTCAAAACAAGACATGTTAAACACCATGTTTTTTTAGAGTATAGCTTGGCGGATCATAACTTTGAGAGAAATCTTGAAGAACAATTGGAGAATGAAAAGAATCCTTGGCGAACCACCATGTAGAGCCTCCATGAAGAACTCCGGTAAAAAAAGGATGATAAAAAGAAAGAGAAGTTGAAAACACAAGGTGAAGCCTTGCGATGATTTAGATGGAGCTTCGCGACGAGATAATGCGGGAAACTTGGAACTCCGGAAAAGAAAAGATGAAGCATCTCGAACCGAGAAATGTGGCATGATGAACAACTCTGGAAAGAAGAAACTATATCACTTGGATGAAACAATAATAAGAATTACGTTATGCGTATCCTTCACCAATTTAAATTGATGACAAGCAACGGATTTGGCATACTACTTATTCTCGTAGAAAGGATTAAGAGAGATATAGCTCAAACTTGGGAAAGTCTTCAACGAACCACCGGTATGATTTGAAAAGAACGACTGAATTGGTATGATAACAACGGAAGAGGAATGTTGGACGAACCACCGTAAGAGTTGAAAATGAAAGTAGCAAAGGCACAATTCACCGGGAAGAATTTGAAAATGAACGAAGATGCTTGAGAGAATTTAGATACAAGTGAATGAATAGATCACGAGCTGATTAGAGAATACTTGAATGATGCACCGGTAAGATTTGGAGAACGAGAGCTGAAAGCTGGAATGAATAATTCTGAGCTGATGGGCTCCGGAGAATCAAACTGAAAGACTCATGAATTGCTCCGGATGGGCGAAAAGAATTCTCACAATCGAAAACAATTATGAGAGGATGGCATCAAGCTAGCTATGAATCTTCAAGAGAACGGACAAGATTTAGAGGAAAACTCTTCTTCGGTCTTCAAATGTTGAGAAAGATGATGAGAACTACCCTGACAATTGATGAGCCACTCCGGAACAATGAAGAATAGAAATGATGAACCCACAATGACTGTCGGTGTACTAGAGTAGGGGTACCCTAGTATCCCGAACTTCGTGCCTGGGCAGATTCTGACACCATGCAAGGCTTTCCTAGTGATCGCCAAGGTCCTCCATGGTTCCTTTGGAGCCACTCAAGAACAAAGTATTTAAGCCAAGGATACATGGCCCTGGCAAGAGGAGCTTGCCGCGAAGGCCACTCAAGGCACGCAGAAGACAAGACCTCGGCAAGAGGAGCTTGCCGGGAAGGCTCGGTGAGCGACAAGCTTCCGGGCGCGACAAGGATTCAGCCGCGGCAAGGCACTTGCCGCGGCAGGCAACCTCTCTTCATCTCCGCTCCAGCTCACCCACCAACGTGTCGCCATGGGACCATTCCAGCGTGCGTGTCAAGAGGTCAGCAGCCAGCGGAGAGCAGCGATGCGGCGCCGACAGAGTGCCATCGTGGCAAGCGGTGGCGCCCCGACGGTCCCTTTGCCTTGTTTAGGCGACATGGACGGGCATTTAGTGCTTTTGTCCCTTGCCGTCGAGTTAGGTAGAATACAACGTACAAAGTAGCTGTACCAACCGCAAGTCATTTTTCCCATTTTGCCCTTGTCTACGTTGCCACTGTTGGTGACCCTTGAGCCTATAAAAGGAGGCCCATGCATAGCGTAGAAGGGGTTCGCTGGTTCGGTTCGACTCATTGAAACCGAGACAGATCACGCTTAGGTTTTGTAGCTCTCATGCTCCCTAGCAAGAACACAATACAATCAGACAAGCAGTAGTAGGAGTATTATCTCTCCGGAGAGCTCCGAAGCTGGGTAAACTGCTCGTGTGTTTCGCCTCGATCTGCTCTTCGTGCAATCTCCGCCCCCCACCGAACCGAAAGGGACTCGGTCCGTCGGTCCCATAGGTGTTCGTGGGCTACGATCAGCTTCCCCGACATCTTTGGCGCGCCAGGTAGGGGGCGTCGAGGCTGTGTGAACCTGATCCGGCGTTCACACGAGCAACTTCTTCATCAACATGCCACCGAAGAAGAAGGCTTCGGCAGCAGCGGAGCCGTCCACGTCGATCCCGCCACCACCGGAGCAAACGGATGGCGGGGTAGACGCTGGCGGAAGAACGGGCGTCGACGAGGGAGCTCATGACGCTGCCAAGTCCAAGGACAAGGCCGCGCAGACCTCGGCGTCCGTACACGTACCGCGCCCATCTCAGGAGCCGCGGGACCGACAGCGTCATGGTATTCATAGTACCATACGCTCGTTGGATCAAGACCGAGCTGGAGGATCGCGAAGCCCTCAAGACCAGCGTGCACGCCAAAGATGCTGGCACGAAGAAATGCGATCGCTGGGCGAGATGCTGCTCCTTCTAACTTAGTTAGAAGTCCGAGCATATCCCGCTCCTCGCACCGTACGCCATTGCCACCCACCACTCCAGCGGAAGCCTTGGCGAGAGCTCAATCGCTTCTAGACTACCCTCCAACAGCCGACAAGGTCGACGGTGGAGGGCCACCATCGAGTCTCATCGGCTTTGCCAGCGCGATACTCGCGGCAACCAACGCATCCTTGCGGCGGCGAGACGACAAAAGGCACGAGCGGTGGCGGCGAAACCTGTGGGGTGCAACCACCATGCACTCTCCATCTAGAAGGCCAAGATCACCAACTCGGCGGATCCACCTCGACAATGACTCCACCGCGTCGCCGCATCCATGAGCTCGCCGTGATCAGCGCCAAGTTCTTCAAGAACGGCAACAAGAAGACGCTTCGAACTTCGCATCGGCGCCAAGAGAAGCGCGACGTCAATCCGACCAGTGCACTTTGGCCCTCTGTTGATATGCATGCGCCCGAAGAACGAGCGACTTGCCGTCTGTGATAGGTTGCCCTGCGTTCACTCGTGAGCTGCGGCAAGTCGATGGCCCGGCAAGAAAAATTTCAAGCCGACGTGCGGAGAAATGCGATGGCGGGGCGCATCCGTCGGAGTTCCTCAGGCATCTACACCATCGCGGTGCAAGCTGCGGGGGACGAGGCGACAAGATCCTCGCCAACTACTTCCGGCGGTACTCAAGCCCAATGTCAGATCTTGGCTCATGCACTTGCCGGACAGCTCCATATCTTCTTGGGCAGATCTATGCCATCAGTTTGTCGGCGCCTTCATGGGCGGCCACAAGCCTCATGGCCAAGAGAGCGACCTTCATCTGCTCGCCCAGAAGGAAGGAGAGTCCCTGCGCAAGTTCATCCAGAGATTCAGCCGTGTGCACTACAACATCCCAGATGTCCACCCTGCCGCGGTGATCAGCGCGTTTCATCAAAACGTGCGGAACCGCAGGATGAGGGAGGAGATGGCGATGTGCAAAGTCAAGGACGTTAGTGAGCTGTATGCCCTGGCCGACAAGTGTGCACGTGCCGAGGAAGGGAGGAGACTCCCAGGAGAGAATACAGAAGCAGGATCTGATAGTGAGGAGACCGCCCCGGCAAAGAAGAGCCGCGACGGAACAACGAAAAGAAGAAAGGCAAAGAGGTGCTAGTTGTCGAGCAGTCCGCAAGCGGTGGTGCCGCCAAGAAAGCCAAAGTTGGTGGCTCCGGCAAGGAGGTTGCCGCCGCACCGACCGCCAAGCTGTGGCGACGCCGACAAGCAGGACAGCTCCAGCAAACAGTACTGCAAGATTCACCGCACCAAGGGCCATGACCTCCAGAGCTGCAAGAAGGTCGAGCAACTTGTTGAACAGCAGAAGGCTGAGTACAAGCGGCGTGACAAGGAGAAGGCCCAGGAAGGTGCTGGGGGAGTTAGCAAGAAGCGACCCGGCCAGGGAGGATGCCGTGGCAAGGCCAAGCAGCGGAAAGGAGACAGACCTCCCTGTGGCCGCGACAAGGATGAAGACGACGACAATGATGAAGATATGGAAGATGATGAAACCGATGAGCAGGAGTTTCAGAAAGCAACAGAGGTCCTTTGCGTTGACGGCGGTGCTTCTCTGCATACTTCACACCGCCAACTCAAGCAGTGGATGCGGGAAGTTAATGCAGCAGAACCATCCGTAGAGTCACGCAAGCCTCTGAAGTGGTCCAGCACGCCTATCATCTTTGATATTGAGGACCACCCTGATCGCATAACTGCGGTCGGGTGCCTGCCGATGTTGGTCTCACCAACTATCCGCAACATCAAAGTCACCAAGATGCTAGTTGACGGCGGGGCCGGCTTAAACCTGATTTCCTCCGCGGTGCTCCAGAAGCTTCAGATCCCTGACAGCGAGCTCGAAGAGACTGGCACTTTCCAAGGAATCAACCCGGGAAGGAGCAAGCCGAAGGGGAAAATCACGTTGCCGGTAACATTTGGCAGCGAGCTAAACTTCAGGACTGAGAGGGTCACGTTCGACGTTGCTGATTTTCCATTACCTTACAATGGGATACTCGGCCGTCCAGCGCTCGCCAAGTTCATGGCAGCCTCTTATTATGCATACAACTTGCTCAAGATGCCAGGCCCGATAAGTGTCATTTCTGTCCATGGCGATAAGAAGGATGCTCTTATCTGCGCCGACAAGATTTACGGAGGCAGCAGCTGCAACAGATAGCAAATCACTTGCCATGAAGCTCCGGGGAAGAAGAAGACCAAGTCCGCAAGAGCTCGATGCCCACTCCGGCAAGCGCACCTCTTGAGTGCTGCGCTACCGTCGAGGACGCACCATCGAGCTCCACCGCAAGTGCAAGAAGGCGATGGCAGCTCCATCAAGACCAAGAAGGTGCCCGCCAAGGAGGACAGCACCGGTGGTACCTTCACCATTAGTGCCACTCTCGACCCTAAATAGGAAGGCGCGCGTTGCTTTCTGCGGGCGAATGTCGATGCGTTGCATGGCAACCGTCGACATCCCCGTGTTCCTGGAAAGTAATTGAGCACCGCTTAGCTGTCTGTCCTCATCGCGGCCCGTTAAGCGAAAAGTCGAAGCGTGCGGTGGGCGCCAAGAATTCATTGCAGAAGAGATCAAGAAATTGGAAGCAGCAGGCCTTGTCAGAGGAGTGCTCCATCCTACGTGGTTGGCCAATCCTGTAGTTGTACGCAAGGCAAATGGGAAATGGAGACTTTGTATCGACTTCACAGATGTTAAAAAGCTTGTCCCAAAGACCCATTTCCCTTGCCACGCATCGACCAGATTGTTGACTCCATGGCTGGATGTGATTTGCTTTCGTTTCTTGATGCATACTCAGGATATCATCAGATCTTCATGGCATAAGAGGATGAAGAGAAAACCGCATTCATCACCCCATGTGGCACATACTGCTTTCTACGGATGCCTTTTGGGTTAAAGAATGTTGGTTCAACGTTTGCGAGAGTAGTCCATGACGCTTTTGAGCCGCAAATGCACAGAAATGTAGAAGCTTACATGGATGACATAGTGGTCAAGAGCAAGGACAAAGCAACTCTGGTTCAAGATTTAGATGAGACCTTTGCAAATCTGCGCAAGATCAACCTCAAGCTCAACCCCGAGAAGTGCGTGTTTGGAGTCCCTTCCAGCAAGCTTCTTGGGTTCTTCGTGTCTCTCGGGGAATTGAGGCCAATCCGACAAGATCAAGGCCATTGAGCAGATTGAAGCACCAAAGCGCGTCAAGGATGTACGAAGACTTGCGGTTGCGTGGCTGCTCTCGGCGGTTTATCTCTAGATCTGCTGAACGCGCCTGCCATTTTTCAAGATTTTGAAAAAGGCAGGTCCAATGAAATGGACTCGAAGCGGAGGCTGCGCTGCAGACTTAAAGAGGTACCTGTCCTCCACTCCAATACTTGTCGCACCTAGGCCACAAGAGAAGTTGCTGCTATATATAGCGGCAACCAATCAAGTGGTTAGTGCTGCGTTAGTAGCGGAAAGGGAGGCGATCGATCAGCCGCAACAACGGCGTATGCATCCAGCGACAAGCGGGGGCTTCACCGACAAGCTCTGGTCCCGACAAGGACGGATCTGCGTGAGGCTTGCGAGAAGATGCAAAAAAGGATGGTGCAGCGCCCGTTTACTTTGTCGGTTCCCTTCTGCAGGGGCTAGGTCAAGGTACTCGGTGTGTAGAAATTGCTTTTCGGCCTCCTCATGGCCTCGAGAAGCTGCGCCATTACTTCCAAGCACATGAAATCACAATCGTCACTCGCTTTCCCTGAAAAGGATATTGCAAAATCCGAAGCAGCAGAAGGATTGTTGAGTGGGCACTTGGAACTGTCAAGCTTTGGCCTCAAGTTTGAAAGCACTTCAACTATCCAAAGCAGAGCGTTGGCAGAGTTCATAGCAGAATGGACGCCAACACAAGATGAAGAAATTCCAGAGATGAGCATTCCCGTCAAGGAAGCAAGCAAAGAGTGGCTGATGTATTTCGATGGTGCCTTCTCGCTGCAAGGCGCCGGTGCGGGCGTACTACTTGTCGCGCCCACCGGAGAGCACCTCAAGTACATAGTCCAAATGCACTTTCCCAAGGAGCAAGCGACAAACAATACTGCAGAGGATGAAGGTTTGCTTGCCGGTCTCAGGATTGCCGTAGACCTTGGGATCAAGAAACCCATTGTCCGGGGTGACTCGCAGCTTGTCGTCCGCCAAGTGAACAAAGATTATTAGAGTCCGTTGATGGAAGCTTATGTTAATGAAGTGAGAAAGCTAGAAGAGCACTTTGACGGCCTACAAATGGAACATGTTCCAAGAGCTCAGAATGATACTGCTGATGGCCTGTCAAAGTGCACCGCACTCAAGTTACCTGTGGAACCAGGGATTTTTGTGCTCAAGCTGACTCAACCAACTGTAACGCCATCAACTGGACAGAACAAGAAGAGGAAGTTGATTTCTGGCGACTATTTTCCGGCAGAGCTTCCCTGCCGCCGTCGCGAAGGTCCCCAAGATCAACACCAAGAGTCTTGAGGAGCGATCTGCTCCGACAAGCCCTAGGGTTTGTTTCGTTGAAGCGAGGCGCTCCCGACAAGTTTTGCTCGGCAAGCTTGCCGGGAACATCAAGCTCCGCGAGCCGCGAGTTCTTGCCGTCGAAGCGGATGTTCCGTAGCAACATATGTGCCTTTAGTCCTTGTTGTCGAGCCACAAGCTCCGGCAGATGGGCACAGCAGATCGTCCACTTCCTTGAGACGGAGAACTTCCGAAGAGCAAGAAGAAGCGGAGAGAGTAGCCCGGCGGTCAAGTATGTACCAGTTTGTCGACAACATCTGTATGTAAGAAGACTCAACGGGTGAAATTGAAGTGTATTTGCCGAAGATGGATGAAAGCTGTTGGCGAGAGATACACGGAGGTATATGTGGTCACCACATTGGCGCAAAGAGCACTTGCCGCAAAGCTTTCCGGCAAGGTTTCTTCGGCCGACAGCCCTCCGAGATGCAACTACACAAGTAACCAAGTGTGAAGCGTGCGGTTCCATTCCAAGCAGATACACCAGCCAGCTCAAGCTCTCCGACGATCCCTTTATCCCGGCCATTTTGATGCGGGGCTCGACATCCTCGGCCCCTTTCCCGAGCTGTCGGGGCTTTGAGTACTTATGCGTCGCAATCGACAAGTTCACAAAGTGGCCGGAAGTGGAAGCGATGAGGAAGGTGACAACACGGTCGGCGGTCAAGTTCTTGGTCGATTGTTTGCCGTTTTGGGATCCCCGACAGCATTATCACCGACAACGGCACAAAATTCACGAGCCGCACCTTCATGCAATCGTCCAAGATCTTGGCGCCAAGGTTCGCTTCGCTTACGCTGCTCATCCGAAAGCAGCGGTCAAGCGGAGAGAGCAAATGCTGAAGTGCTGCGTGGGCTCAAGACCAGAACTTTCGACGGGCTGCACAAGTGCGGAAGAAAGCTGGATCGAGGAGCTGCGGTGGTTCTTTGGTCGATCGGGGACGCCAAATCGAGCCATCGCCGACACCTTCGCTCTAGTCTATGGAGCGAGGCAGTTCTCCCCACGGAACTCGTATACGGGTCGCCTCGAGTACTCGTTTATGATGAGCTTGAGAAAGAGCAGCTGCGACAAGATGACGCTGCTGCTCCTTGAGGAGGACCGTCTTGAGCTCTGACGAGCTGCTCGTTACCGACAAGCTTTGCGCCGCTACCATAGCCGCAAAGTTAATGCCAGAAGTCTCGAGGAAGGCGACCTTGTTCTTCGGCGCGCTCAGTCCGCCAAGAATTCCAACAAGTTGACGCCAAAGTGGGAAGGCCCTTATCGGGTGAAAAGAGTCACTAGGCCCGGCGCTGTCTGCCTTGAGACCGAAGATGGCATTCCGGTGAGCAACTCCTGGAACATCGAGCATCTTCGTAAGTTTTACCCATAGGGCGCGGTTGCCTGAACCTGTTCCGGCAACCACCTTTTGTACAAGTCTTGCCGATGTTGCATGTAATCCTTTGTACAAAGCCGGGCGCAGACCCCGTGCATAAGTAAAGCTCATGTGTTGTGCACAGCTTGTCAACTACATGCTTTCATAATCATTTTTGCATGTGTTGTCTAACATTTTGTGCAGCATCCACACCCGGTAAGCAATAACGAGCCACAAGACTCCATAACTTTATTTTCTCTACTTTCTCTTTCTCAAAGAAGGGAAGGTTCCTCCGCCCACAAGTTAGCCGGGGGGAAGGAGAAGATAATGGTGTGGGCCGCCAAGCATCGCTCGAGGAAGTGTCGCCTTACCGGGAAGCAAACAACGGAAAAGCTAAGTTGCCAAAGTTTGAGCAATCAATTTTTAAATTTTTAAGTTATCTTCCTCGAACGATAGTACTTTGTATGGAAAACCTGTGCGCAAAGGAACCAACTCGTAGCTGGTCGCGCCCTTTACTTTGTTTCGAGTCCGCTCAACAATTTAAGTGAGCTGCAACCAGTTGCGACAAGGTTGCTTGTCGGAGGCGGCACCGCCAGAGGCTCTTGACGTTCCGACGCTCGGCGCTTCATGACAAAGGTGCCTGCGCCGACAAGTTCCCTAAAAGCGTAGGGCACAAACATACAAAGGAAGAAATCAAGTAAAGGAAATAACATTGCGATCATTGCCTAAGATAGAGTTATATTACAAAAATAGCTTGTCGCAGATCTAATAAATTGTTCTCCTAAACATGATCAGCAACGACAAGGGAAAGATAAAATTGGCGGCCTAGTCTACGCGGTCAGCATCAACCCGCTTGATCTTGCCCACCTTGTCCACAATGGGTGCGACAAGGGCTTTGAGCGCCTCCACATCGGCATCTGGCGGCAAGGATCTGAGGACGCCGTTGAGGTTGAGGCCTGGATTCCGGAAGGCCACCTTCATCAACACCTTCTGGAGAGCTCCTGCGCAGATCTGGCGCGATTCCTCGGCCAGCTGCTTCGGGATCTCTTCCCGGAGTCGCTGGAGAGCCGTCACCACGCCCTTGAGGAACAGGCTGAGCTTGGCGCTGGGTTGGAGGCGCTCGTCGAAGGAGTACCCAAGATCCACCATCCCCAGCTCCATCAGCTCCTTGTCGATGGCGGCGGCAGTATCCACAAGACCCTCCATCCAGTGCATCACGTTCTCTCTGAAGGTGTCCTGGGCGGTCGTGGCACTCGTCAGCAGCTCCTCGTTGGTCTTGATTGTCTCCAACAGGGCCACCTCCCGCTCCTTGGCGTCGTCCAGCGTCTGCATCAGGGTGGTCAGCTTCAGCTCAAGATCCGCCTTGGAGTCCTTGGCGGCATCGAGCTCTTTGATCCTTTCAGCAAGACGGCCCTGCAACTCGCCAAGAGTGTAGGCGTCCTTCTCGCGCTCGTGCTTCAGCGCAGCAAGCTCCTCGCCGCTCTTCTGAAGGGTGGCCTCCAGCTGCGTCACCTTCGTCTCCGACTCTTTCTTGGCGGCCTCGGCAGCTGCAGCAGCATATTTTTCTTCCTTGAGGGCTCCGCCAATTGATTGCTCGCGTGCGGCAAGCTCTTCCTCATAGCTGTCAAGATTGATCTTCCGCTGCGCCAACTCACCATCTTGCGCGGATAGCTTCTCGGCAGCAAGCCGTTGCTGCTCCTCGACCTCAGCCTTCTCAAGGATGAAGGTTGTGCGCTCTTCGGAAGTCGCTCCGCTCTTACGCTACGTTCGGAGGGCTTCTTGGTTGGCGCCCGGAGCTCTTCTGCGCTTCTCCATGTCTGCTCCCGCCCTCGCGACAAGTGCTTCCGGGACTCCAACTTGGCTTGTCGGGCGCGGTAGAGCGACAAGCAGCTTCTTCAAGAGCTGCTCCTCCTCGAACCCTTGCCACTCTTGTCGGCGCATCCACCAGCGTCAACCCAGCGGAGGCGAGCAGCTCTCCGTCGAAGGTCTCCCCTTCGACCGGCGCCTTGGAGCTCGACGCCCAGGGGAGTTTGATGAAGACGCCGTTGCCGGCCTTCAGATAGGCGCCGGGCTGGGGCTCTTTGGAGCCTGGCGCTGCACCGGTGGCGGAGGGATCGGCGGTCGGCGTAGCGCCCGGCGCTCCTGCGACCTCGAGGTCGTCGATCGATCGCCGCACCTCGCCAGACCTTTGCGGCGGCAGCCTGGCGGCCTCCTCGCCGGCGGACCCATCGGGCGCCAGCCTCTTCACGCATGGTGGCGGCGTCGTCGGTGTTGCCACGCGTGTCCTCCTCGCCAGCGACCTCAGTCTCCATCGGCTCTGCGGCGAGATGGATCGGCGATCGAAAAAAAAGAAGCGATCAAGCAAATGTTGAAAAAAAAATGAAGAAAAAAGAACCCAAGGGAAATTTTCAGGCAAGAGAGTTACCTGCGATGGGATCTGTGGCCGCGGTCTCCACCACCGGAGGATCGCCGGCGCTGCCCCTTGTCGGAGAAGCTTCCCTTGTTGGAGAAGCCTCCCTTGCCGGAGAACGCTCCCTTGCCGGGGAATTCTCCCTTGGCGGCATAGTTGAAGCAGATGGTATTTCGGGAGCGGCTCCCGGGCTCTCCTGATGAGGCTGCTCTGCTCCTACACAAATCAACAAGTCAGATATCAGCGAAGAAGGAGCACCCATGCACACCTAACCGTAAGAAATAAACCATAAACTTACGCTGGGGGCTGTGCTGGGGGCTGCTTTGAGGAAGGGTTGCCGGGTCCGGCAAGGGGGTCTCAGACGCGCCTCCTGTTGCCGCGGGGGGATCATCTTCGATGACAACCACCGGGGTCTTGGCTCTCTTCGACGCTCTCTGGACCAGCGTCCTGAAAAGGAAAGAGTTCAGAATGAAGCAAATCAGATACAAGACAAAGCAACCAAATTGAAGAAATACAAGCACAACATAGAAGCTTACTCTTCTTCTTCCTCGTCGGAGCTGGCGCGAGAGATCAAATTCGGCTCGCCTCCGGTCGAAGGGCGGAGGGTAGGTTCCCTTGACCGCTTGGCGGGGGTGGCGGCGGTGGCCTGAGAAGATCCCGCCTCAGTTGTTGCAGCGGTGTGGGGTGCTCCCGCGGCAACAGTGCTTGCCGTGGTGGAGCGCGTCGCGCGGCGCTGCGGCTGTTGGCCCGTCTGCCGCCCCGTCACTTCCTCGGCCTTGCGGAGACGCCTTCTTGGTGGAGCTGCGGGCTCCGCTCGTGGCAAGCTACTTGAAGGTGTGGAGGAGGCGCCCTCGGCGGACTCGCTCGGCTCAACTTCGGGCTCGGCCTTCTCCTCCTCGCCGGCAAGCTCCTCTCGATCGGCAAGGCTTGCCGCCTCAGCTGCCTCTGCCTCCTCCACAGTGAACCCGACCGCCGTAGCGGCAGCTCTGCGGCCTCCTCCAACTGGTGGCGTCGCTGCATCTCGGCGTCGGTGGTGTCGCGGGTGAGCCACTTCGCTCATCGGCGCGGATCGGCACTTCTTCCAAGCTATCGAAGAACGCCGCCGGCGTCGTCCATGAGCTCTTGCCGGTTGGAGCGATCCCATGCGAATCGCACAAGGGCATCATGGCGCGGATGCGGTCGGCGAAGAATTGTTGCACAATGGGGCGACCCCCTCGGCAACATAAACCACTCGGGGTGATCGGGTCGTGCTTGAACAGCTCCAGAAGCATTGCGTCCAACTCCAAGACGGTGAAATTCCAGTTGAGGCCCGGGCGCAACCTCATGATATCCGTCGGGTTTTGGAACTCCCAAGCAGGTCTCCTCCTCTCCTGCAAGGGAGCGATGCGGCGGTGAAGGAATCTGCGCCAACTGCACCTACAGTGAGTCCGGCAAGCCTGAGGCGCAAGATCCAGGTCACGGCAATCTTCAACCTAGCATCCTCCGGCGCCAAGTTGCTCCAATCGTTGCCGCGCACTATGGGAGTTTGGCGCTAGGCAGTGAAGGGCTGCGGGTTCTCCTCTACGATCCAACACCAATCGGCTCTCCACTCCTCCCACTTGCTGCGGAGCTCTCCTTCCAGATAAGCTTCTTTCTTGCCGATCCTGGAGATCCAAGCAATCCCTCCGGCAAGTGGCTCTCCTCTCTCGACGCGGGGCATGAAGAAGTGGCGGAAAAGGGCTACGTTTGGGTGGACTCCGACAAAGTTTTCGCAGAGGTGTGCGAAAACCGCCATGGTCAGGACAGCATTGGGGGTGATATCAAGGAGGCGAAACCCGTAGGTGTTCATGATATCACGAAGAACTCGAGAGAAGGCGGGGCGAGCCCGCATAGAAGAAGAGCGCGAAGAAGGGTACCCGCTCGAAGCTCACTACGATCTTGGCGGAGAGTACCTTCGTGCGGATGATCTTCGCGTCTCCGTCGACCGAAGAGGTAGTAGCCCTCCCTCGGCTCCTTTGCGTCGAGCTGGGGAAGATGGCCCGCTCCTTTCGCAGCGCCGCGAGCCGCTGCGCCTCGGCCGACTTCACGCCCTTCCCCTTGTCGGCTTTCGGAGCCATGGCGGAGGTGGTGGAGGAGACCGACGGCGTTGATGGCGCTGGTGGTGATGGGGGGCGGAGCGTTGCTCTCTTCGGACTAGAGAAGAAGGGAGGAGCGACGGTGGTTTTTGAGATGGGATAGCAAATGGCGAGGTGGGCGACCTGCCCCTGTTTCCCCTGTTTATAAGGAGGGAGAGGGGCGGACGTTCGCTTTCAATTAAAAAAACCCCACGATCTCTCCCACGACGCCACGTTCGGCGCGTGCTGTTCATGGGGGACGTGGTGGGTCCGGAGCCAGTTACGGTGTGATCTAGGCCGCACGTGCCCGTACACTGTTTTGGGCCTGGCCCAACAACGCTCGGCACCGTGTGTGGCCCAGGCCCGGGGGCTCCTGTCGGTGTACTAGAGTAGGGGTACCCTAGTATCCCGAACTCGTGCACGGGCAGTTGCAGCACCCCGCGGCAAGGCTTGCCTAGTGATCGCCAACGTCCTCCATGGTTCCTTTGGAGCCACTCAAGAACAAAGTATTTAAGCCAAGGAGACATGGCCCCGGCAAGAGGAGCTTGTCGGGAAGGCCACTCAAGGCACGCAGAAGACAAGACCCCGGCAAGAGGAGCTTGCCGGGAAGGCTCGGTGAGCGACAAGCTTCCGGGCGCGACAAGAATTCAACCGCGGCAAGGCACTTGCCGCGCCAGGCAACCTCTCTTCATCTCCGCTCCAGCTCACCCACCAACGTGTCGCCATGGGACCATTCCAGGCGTGCGTGTCAAGAGGCTGTGCAGCCAGGCGGAGAGCAGCGGTAAGCGGCCGACAGAGTGCCATCGTGGCAAGCGGTGGCGCCGACGGTCCCTTTTCTGCCTGTTTAGGCGACATGGGCGGGCATTTAGTGCTTTTGTCCCTTGCCGTCGAGTTAGGTAGAATACACCGTACAAAGTAGCTGTACCAACCGCAAGTCATTTTCCCATTTGCCCTTGTCTACGTTGCCACTGTTGGTGACCCCTTGAGCCTATAAAAGGAGGCCCATGCGCGAGCGTAGAAGGGGTTCGCTGGTTCGGTTCGACTCATTCGAAACCGAGACACTCACGCTAGGTTTTGTAGCTCTTTGTGCTCCCTAGCAAGAACACAATACAATCGGACAAGCAGCGGAGGAGTATTATCTCTCGGAGAGCTCGAAGCTGGGTAAACTGCTCGTGTGTTTAGCCTCGATCTGCTCTTCGTGCAATCTCCGCCCCCCACCGAACCGAAAGGGACTCGGTCCGCCGGTCCCATAGGTGTTCGTGGGCTACGATCAGCTTCCCCGACAATGACAATGTTTTCAAAGCGATCTTGGTGAAGGCATTATGACTGATGAAAACTCATTCTTACGTCAAACTTCAAAAAGAATTTGGGAATAGCTCCAGGAAATTAGAAGAGTCAGGTAAGATCCTGGAAAAAAACTGTGGGTTAGGGCCCACTCAAAAGATACACCGTTGAACGATTTTAAAAGAGAGATTGCACCGGTTGAATTAAATGGCTCAAAAGAGATAACAACCTCGAGATATCTTGAATGATTAGGAATGAAAACACGAATCTCCTAAGATATCTTCAGTACTCCAGAACAAATGAATGGTGAGAAGTGGATGGTTAAGAGGTGCACCGGCATGAGATAACATTTGAAACGAGGAAAGGATATGACCGGCAAGGCTTGAATTGAATCCACCGGAGAAGAAAAAAATGAAGAATAATAGACTTGAAGCTCCGTTAGTATCTTCATGAGAATCAACGGATAAGAGCATTGACGGGAAAGAATGGAGAAACTTCACATCCATAAGATGGATACATGATTAAGAAATATGAGTCCTTGAAGAAAAAGGGTGGGAGGGCGGGAAAACAAAGGCAACTTGGGGACGGATGAAACAGACACCGTTGGGAAAACTTAGAATTGATCTTGCGGATGTTGAAATGATTGGATCCACTTGAAGATAAGCACGCCGGTTGGAAAAGAATTAACATGACAACCTCGATGGTCAAGAAGGATTAGTATCCACATAGAAATATGAGAACACCATTCAGGGAAGGTATGGATCAACACTTACATCAAAGCAACTCGAATACCACAACTCAAAACCAAACAAAGATTTGGCTTGCAGAATAAGCCGGAACAAACATATGATAGACCCCATATCGTATCATGTGTCTGTTGGAAAGATAACCTACGAGATACTTGAATTCCCACCTAAAAACTCCCGAAACTTTCTGGTTATGCAATCTGATGTTGGGGATACAGGGGAAGCAATATATCTCACCCAAACTAACAATCCCTACATCCAGTTGTATCCATCCGTCAACACATAACCAAGAAAACTCCGGAAATCGTGTACCTCAACCTTCTAAAAGCATCCGTTATACGAGTTATGGCAATACTCCCGAACTCCCGCCCCAGTACTTGGTGGCATTGAGGTTATCTCACCAAGAACTGCATAAAAGAGATTTTCGATGTCGGTGAAACTCAGGTATTCCAGAACTGCAACGATAAAATTGTGACGACAACACCTCGAGCTCAACTCCCCGAGACACTGCCACAACCCCTAAATGTCAGGAGGCACCAAGAACAATGTTCTCGTCACAAGAATATCGGAATGATCCCAAGATACCCGCCTGATCCGAAAAAATATTAGTGAAAATGAGGAGAGGAAAGACAAAACATCTACGTCAGGAGGCCTCACCAGAGCGACGAAGGGACTAAGGAGTAAAAAGAATCCTACTCTCCGATATATATAATCCTAAAACTCCAAACATTTTTATTCTAGACTCAACAGCGTCAGCGATTTGATCAAGCAGGGGCTCCTAAGTCAGGGATGGCTCTGATTACCAACTTGTAATGCCCACGATGCGGCTATATCTCCCACGTGTCGAGGCACGACTTAGAGGCATAACCGCATTGTGGTTTTGTCACAAGAAGGGTCATCTTCACACAATCCCATGTAATGAACAAGAAAGGGATAAATAGAGTTGGCTTACAATCGCCACTTCACACAATAAACATATAATTCATACATCATCAGAGTACACACGTAGGTCCGACTATGGAACCAAAAGAAAAGAAGACAACCCCAAATGCTAGATCCCCGATCGTCCCAACTGGGCTCCACTACTGATCATCTGGTGTAGCGACCCGACCCGAAAACGGTCAAGTCTCTGTGTAGCTGTACCATCCCAAGATCATGCTGGCACACACAGTACATTGATGCAAAGATTCAAAGTTCAATCACACCTGAATTTATTACACGATTCTCATATCTAGCCTTTATTACAAAATAATAAATTCGGCCGAAGGCCAACTCATGAGAAATAAACTAAATAAAGCTGCGAAGCGTGATTTAAATAAGCGAGTCCATCCGACTCCATAGGGCAATCGCCAAGCGTGGATCGTAGCCTCACTCCTGATCGGAAAACTCCTCTGCAACATAAGACGTTGCAGCCGTGTAGGTCACATTTTGAATATGCCGGCAAGTCATGAAGAGAAAACAACAATAAAAATTACTAACACAATATGCAATTTGGTTGTGGGGCTCTAAGTTTCATTATTTTGCGAAAAAGCCAGTTTTTCCCTACAACAATGGACTTGTTTGCAAATACTACAAAATTTTGGTAGTTATTGAGATGGTTCCGGCAACCAATGTCTCATTCCCAATTATTAAATAACCCCCTCAATTAATTTATTAATTTTGGTGTTGAGATATCCGAAATACTCCAAGTTCGAGGCTCAAATTGTCCGTAATCGGGACACGGCTAACCGATTAGATCTTCACTCTGCAGAGGTTTGTGCACTTTACCCGCAAGAATCGTTCCCTCCTTTAAGTCTTAGCACTTCACGGTGTTCAAGGCGGACGAACGAAACAGGGTCTTCCAAGAGTTCCTCCGCCACCGCCGGTACCCATCCAATCCTACCGTTCTTCTACATCTCGTAGCACCGTCCGCCGAGTCACACCTAGGGTCGACCAAGCGAGCCCATAATGGCTTGCGGCTGCACAGGTAAGCTTCCGGTCAATGGGTATCCATCCGTCTCTTCGTGGTTAGGTGAAGCTTTCCAAGATGTCATGGCGCTTCTCCATGCATCCCGGCCAACCGCTGGTTTTCTCCAGGTGCCCACAACCGTCCTCCACCCAAGAGTGAATTTTGAAGTCCATCTTGAGCTTGAAGTCATGGGGTTGTCATCATCTTGACTCTCACATCTCCCTTATGATTCACTCAACCAACCCGTCTCTGAGCATAGCAAAATAAACTACTTAGTCCCGGCCATGGTAACAAGGGGATTGGTTTCAACCTACCTCATGATACTACTCAAGAACATAACTTAAAATTCTCCTACTGCATGCATGGTGGGGAGGTATAATTCTAATGCAATAAAATCATAGGTATTGTAAAAGAAAACATGGTCAAATGACTTGCCTTGCCGACGGTCTTGAAAGCTAGGGACTCGTGATAGCAAGCTTCACTCCGGAAATTCTACCAAGCAAACAACAATCGATAAGCATAAGAGCATACAATCAATTAACATAACAGCATGCTAACATAAAACACACAAAACAATTGAACCAAAACCCAAAGAAAACTCGAAGAAATCCAAGCCAATGTTTTCACCGCATCAAACAACAACTAAGAAATAGTTTTACACAACCAAATTTTTCTTAACAGAACTTAAAAATGGGTTTTGCTAACTAACGAGAAGGAAAACATCATGCAAACTAGGAGCAAAAAGAATCACATCAAAAGCTACTATAGAACTCCTATTATGCCTATAACAATCCTAGCAAGGAAAATAAAATAAAAATTTTATTTATTGTAAGTAAAAGTTCATGTACTAAAACTACAGAAACTAACCTAAAATAAACTATCACATAGGAAAGATAAAATTATTTGCTAAATAAAACAATAGGAAAACAGTAGCTAGTTAAATAAATAAGAACCACATGATTTTGATTAAAACTATTTTTATTAAATCTAAAATGCCCAAATAAATTCCTACGGTTAGGCAAGGTCAAAACAAAGTAGTGACAAAAGAATCACTAAAATAAAATAATCCTAACTCATTTTATAGCAGAAATACTAATCTGTCTAAAACTAAAATAAAACAATTTCTAATAATTTAAACATGGCCAAACATATTTTCTACAGAAACTACAACAAATTTGCAAACCAACAAAAAAAGAGTCAATTAAAAATATTAAGTAACCTAAAAGATATGGATTTTACAAAACTGAAACTATTCTGTTAAAAACAGAAACGAAAAAAAAATAACTAAAAGAAAAACTGGCGCTAACGGCCTATCTAACGCTCGGGCGACGAATAACTAAAACGCGTCCGGGAAAATAAACCGAGTCGGGCCGGTCTAACTAAACCACTAATTAAACCAAAATAAAAACCGTAACTAAAACCGGATCTTTAAAATAAACCATACCCCTTCGCTAAATCTAATCTAAACCCTAGATCCTAGATCGGACGGTGGCGGGGGTCTCCGGTGACTCACCGCGGTGGCGACGACGGCGACGGTCGACGGCAGCTCGGGCGACGATGGCGCGGTGGCTACGGTGGTCCGGGGCGACGGCGGAGGCGTCCGGCGGGTGCGGCGGAGCGAGGGGAAGTCGATGGTGGAGTCGGTGGAGCTCGAGGGGGTTCGGAGACGGCCGGGGTGGTAGCAATGGCGCGGCGGCGGCGTCGGGCTCCGGCGAGAGATTGCGGGCGAGGTGGAGGGGTTGGCGAGGGGGAACGTGGGGGAACGGGTCGAGGGGGGTGCGGTTTATAGGGGCGTCGACTTGGAGGAGGGGCGGATCGGGAGAGATCCCATGATCTCCGGGATTCCGGCGAGGCGGCGGCGCGGTGGCGTGGAGAGGAAGAAGAAGGGTGGGGTCCAGCGTCGATGGGAGAGAGAGGGAGTTGCGATCAGGCGATCGAAGGGAAGGGGTTGGCGGCGCGCTGGGTCGGCCGCTCGGGCGGTGGGCTGGCTCATTGGTGGGCTGCCTCGGCTACTGGCCGGGCAGGGCTGACTGGTGGCGCCTAGGGTTTTTCTTTTTTCTATTTTTTTTTGAATTTGGGAGAGAGAGAGAGAGAGAATATATTGAATATATATTTTATATAGGACATATATATATCAAAATTATCAGGGGAATATTCCCTACAATTTGAAAATTTTTCCAGGGGCAAAACTCAAACTAAAAAAACATTTTCTAGAAATCCCAAATAAAAATCAAATTTGAATTCAAACTTTTTGGCAAAGTTTTTCATCTGACATTTTTGGAGTGTCATGTTTACTCCTCTCATACTTTTTCTCAAGTATTTGTCAGGCATTGATTTGAAATAAATTTCAACTGCCAATTTGAATTCAAATTCCATCAAACTCAAAATCTTCTGAAACTTCAGATGTCACTCAATTTCAAACAATATGCATAGATGCTTAACTATAATTGTAAAACATTCCAAATGGGAAATTTGGGATGTTACAAACCTACCCACCTTAAGATGAATCTCGCCCTCAAGATTCGGGTTGGCTAGCAAATAGGTGCGGGTGGTCTCGGCGGAGGTCTTCTTCTCGCTCCCAGGTGGCTTCTTCCTCGAATGATGACTCCACACACCTTGCAAAACTTGATGATCTTGCTGCGGGTGACTCTGTTCAGATCTCGAGAATTGGACGGGTTTCTCCTCATAAGTCGATCACCGCCGAGTTGTATGGCCTCTAGGGCACCGTGTCTCTCAATGGAATATCGGCCATCTCGGCATGGCATTTCTTCACCGAGAAACATGGAAGACATCATGAACTCCGGACAATCCTTCCGCAATTCCAACTTGTAAGCAACTTCTCCACGACGTTCGAGGATTTTGTAGGGCCAATGAACCGGGTGCTAACTTTCCTTTAACACCGAACATCTTGATTCCACGAAGTGGGGACACACGAAGATATGCCCGTCTCCCACTTATGTTACTTCCTTGCGTTCTTCGTCGGCATAACTCTTACGCCTCGATGAGCTACCTTGAGCCTATCTCGAATCAGCTTGACTTTCTCTTGAATCTCGATAAGATCGGGACCGAAAAGTTTTGATCTCCTACACCATCCCACAGCAATGGTGTTCGCACCTCCTTCCGTATAGAGCTTGAAGGGGCCATCTTGAGTCGGTGCGATAACTGTTATTGTACGAGAACTCTGCGTATGGCAAATTATCATCCCAGCTAGACCCATAGTCTAGCGCACAAGCTCTCAACATGTCTTCCAGATCTGGTTGACTCTCTCGGCCTTTCCATCATGCTCATGGATGAAAAGCTGTCTTGAACTCCAGCCTCGTACCCAAAGTTTCATGCAACTGATTCCAAAACTTTGAGGTAAATTGTGTTCCTCTATCGACACGATACTCCTCGGAACTCCATGCGGACATACGATCCTGGTCATGTATATCTTGGCTAACTTAGCGCTGGTATAGGTAGTCTTCACGGAATGAAATGAGCTACCTTGGTCAATCGATCAACCACTACCCAGATGGAATCATAACCTAAGCGGGTCTGGGTAATCCTGTGATAAAATCCATTCCAAGTTTTTCCCATTTCCACTCGGGAATCGGCAAAGGTTGAAGTAACCCTGCTGGCTTCGATGTTCCGCCTTTACTCGTTGGCAAACATCGCATCTCGCTACGTACTCGGCAATATCCTTCTTCATACCGTCCACGAAACTTTCCTTCAAATCCAGATACATCTTGGTGTTACCGGGTGAATCGAGTACGGTGAATCATGAGCCTCCTGAAGGATTAGCTTCTGAGTTCGGGATCATTGGGCACATAAATCGGTCCTCGTACCATATAGCTCCGTATTCATCCTTACGAAACCCTTTAGCTTTTCCTTCATTCATCCTTTTCTTTATCTCATCAATTTCCTTGTCCGACTTACGGCTTCACGAATTCTTTCGGCCAAAGTGGACTGAACTTCGAGTTGCAACATATCCTCTCGAACTATCTCCGATCGAAGATCTACGAGGTCATCGACTAACTCTGGGTAATCCTCCGCTATAAGAGTATTCACATAACTCTTACGGCTCAAAGCATCTGCTACAACATTAGCCTTTCACAGGTGGTAATGCAATCTCATGTCATAGTCCTTGATTAACTCTAGCCATCTCCTCTGCTGAGGTTCAACTCTTCTGCGTGAAAATATACTTCAAGCTCTTATGATCTGTAAACATCACAACGGTTTCGATAAGGAAATGTCTCCAGTCTTGAGTGCATGCACTCTGCTGCTAACTCCAAATCATGTGTGGCGTAATTCATCTCGTGAGGTCGTGGTTATGCGGAGGTATAAGCTACAACTTTTCCTTCCTGCATGAGTACTCCTCCGAGTCCCCGACGAGAAGCATCACAATATACCGGTAATCCTTGTGTATGTCCGCAAAATCAGTATTGGGGCTGTAACCAAACGTTTCTTCAATTCACAGGCGGCTTCACAATCCTCGGTCCAAATGTACTTGGCGTCCTTCTTCAACAGCTCACCATGGGCTTCGCAATCTTCGAGAAATTCTCAATAAACCTCCGATAATATCCTGCGAGTCCGAGAAAACTGCGGATCTCCTTGGTCGAGGTGGGTGACTGCCAATCGGTGGTGATACAACCTTGGCGGGTCAACTGCTATTCCTTCTCCTGAAATAACATGTCCGAGGAATCCGACTTCCTTCAGCCAAAATTCACATTTGCTGAACTTGGCGTACAATCGATGTTCTCGGAGTTTCTCGAAACTAGACGCAAATGTTCCTTATGCTCTTCCTCGCTCTTGGAGAAAATCAGTATATCATCGATGAACACCACGACAAACTTGTCCAGATATTCCATAAATACCTTGTTCATCAAATTCATGAAGTATGCGGGGCATTAGTCAATCCGAATGACATGACGGTATACTCATATAAACCATAACGGTGGTGAATGTTGTTTTAGGTATATCCTTTTCACGGATCTTCAATCGATGATACCACGATCAAGATCGATCTTGGAGAATACCTTGGCTCCAACTAGCTGATCAAATAGATCATTAATCATCGGCAGAGGTACTTGTTCTTGATGGTCACGTCGTTCAGCGAGCGATAATCCACAACCATTCTCAGGGTTCCATCCTTCTTCTCTACCAAAAGAACTGGGGCTCCCCAAGGTGACGAGCTTGGCCGAATATATCCCTTCTCCAAGAGTTCATTAATTTGATTCTTGATCTCTTTTAAATCGTTCGGGGGCATCCGATAGGGTCTCTTGGATATTGGGGCTGTGCCGGGCAATAACTCAATCAGAAATTCAATGTCTCTGTCCGGTGGCATTCCTGGTAATTCCTCCGAAACACATCGGGAAAATCTTGCACTCATCGGCACTTCCTCTGAACAAATCCCGTGATGGAATGCACCGATTCTTCATCGGGTTACGTGCGGATACATACTTGATCCTCTTACGCCCGGAGTGGTGAGCGAGAATCGACTTCTGAGCACAGCCTATGTTTCCTTCAAACTTCGTCAACCAATCCATGCCTAGGATTACATCCAAGGTCTGGGTTTCCAATACTATGAGGTCTGTGGGAAACTTATGGTTTCCGATGTTAAGGGTTGCATGACAGCCTAAGCCTGCCATCATTTCTCCTCTCGCGGAACTGACATGAAGAGGGCTTCTAAGGGTTCTAGTGGACAACCCGTACTTTTCCACAACTACCCTTGATATGAATGAATGTGTTGCACCAGAATCAAAGAGTACCAATACTGGATGTGAATTTAATAAAAACTTACCAACCACAGTGTCTGGCTGATCATAGACGTCCTCCACGTCAATGTGGTTCACCTGAGCACGAGGAAAAGGGTTGGGCTTCTTTGTTGAGCTTCCATTGCCATTTCCATTCCTCTGCTTGGCCTCCGGGCAGTCGGTGGCATAGTGCCCTGTTTTCTGGCACTTGAAACAGGTGATGTGACTCAGATCCTTCTGAACTGGGGCAGGACGATGTTGGTTGCTATTGCCGTTTCCATTGCCTGTCTTGTTGTCCTGGTTGCGGTTGTTCCCATTTCCTCCATGATTATGTCCTCCATGATTATGTCCTCCATGGGTGTGATGGGTATGCCCTCCCGAGTATGGGGCATAACGGGCTTCGCTGAGCTCGAGTTGTACTTCCCTTGGCCATACTTCCGCTATGACTATCAATCTGCTGCTGCTTGCCTTCAAGTATGGTGGCCTTGTCTACCAGTTCTCGGTAGTTGTTGAGGTAGCCACCATTAGCTGCATTCCCAGCTCGTCATTGAGTCCTCGAGAAACTTTTCCTGCTTATGCATCTGTGGCCACATCATCCGGGGCATAGCGAGCTAACTTGCTGAACTCATCCACGTCTTGCCCCACAAGACGGTTCCCTGGCGTAAGTTGCGGAACTCACGCTTCTTGGACTCATGGCTCTAGCCGATACATGGCGGTGCGGAAAGCCTGCTGGAATTGATCCCACGTGATGGTGGCGATGGGATAAGTGGCGGTGTAGTTCTCCCACCAAGAGGCCGCAGGTCCATCAAGTTGATGTCGCACAAGCGCACCTTCTCCGCATCTGTGCATCCAGCGAGTGTTTAACTCCTTCCGACCTTGCGGAGCCAATCATCGGCCACAATCGGCTCGGTCTGCTAGAGAACACCGGCGGATTCAGCCTTAGGAAGCGGGTCAAGTTGTCAGCGGGGTGGTGGCGGTGGATTGTTGTTGTTGTTGTTGTTACGTTCGGATGAGCATCTGCATGAGGGCATTCTGCTGCTGGATCAGCTGGGTGAGCTCCGGCGGAAAGTTGAGACCGGGGTCACATCTCGGAGGCATCTGGTGTTTTGGAGTGGATGAGAAAATTAGAATAGAACAAGGGTCTAATGAGAAAATATCACTACCCATATGAATGCACAATCATAATCACACCAATCATTTATTCAATCAAACATGGTTCAATCTCGGATTACAAATTCTCACGACTAATCGAAAATAACGGCCTAACTGATCGACGGAAAAATAAAATAACTTGGCGGTCGACTAAATGTCTTCATCAATTATCCTTGCGTCCTCTGGTGCGGCGTCCTCCGGTGTGGCGTCCTCTGATGCGGCGCCTCCTCTTGCGGCTTTCTTCGGTGGAGCTCTCTTCATAATCCTGGTCATTCCTCACGAGGGGTCCGTCATCTCCACTCGGAAAAAGGTCTTCTCCCAAGTCCATCTTTTCCTCTAATGCGGCAACATCCATCTTCAGCTTGTCGACTCTCTCCATGAAATCCTTGATTTCTTCTTCATGATCAAGGAAATCTGCATGTGCTTTCTCCTCCAGTTCCAGTTCACGGAACAACAGCCTCCTGTGTACCTTCGAGTTACGGCGAGTCTGGATCTCCCGTTTCCTGAGGAGACACTCCAAGTCTTGGACATATGAGAGAATGGAGTCGTCCTCTCGGTGCGGATGATATCTCCATTCCTAGCTCTGCGAGAAATCATGGCGAGGTCGATGGGTCGAGCTCGGCCTGTACTCTTCTCTCGAGATGTCCAAGTGCACGATAAATCGCCATGTCTCTTCCGAGGATCCAATTGAAATCGGTAAACTCAAAGTCAATGGGCTCAATGTCCTCCGGTCCTCCTGGAATGTGCACCTCAATCCAGAAGGGTATCCGTCGGAAGTGCATTGGTAGGCTTCCGGTGATTGAGGGCGAGCAATCTTCAGCTTCTTCACGATCTGGACCAGCTTCTTGCCGAGAGGCATCGTCTCATCTGGTGGCAAAACTCCGTAGCAAAACTGGGGTGAACTCGTGCCATCTAAAATGTTGAAAATCGGAGAGAAGTCGAGAAATGAACAGGGAGAATTACGGAATGATAAGGACATAAAATAAATAGTCTCTTCCTATGGCTTTCCGATCCTAGGGGTTACGCCCCACGGTCAACGTGTGCTCGATACCATCTCTGAGCGACCCGACCAAACGGTCAAGTCTCGTGTAGCTGTACCATCCCAAGATCATCTTGCACACACAAGACATTGATGCAAAGATTCAAAGTTCAATCACACCTGAATTTATTACACGATTCTCATATCGAGTCTTTATTACAAAATAATAAATTCGCGAAGGCCAACTCATGAGAAATAAACTAAATAAAGCTGCGGAAGCGTGAGATTTAAATAGCGAGTCCATCCGACTCCATAGGGCAATCGCCAAGCGTGGATCGTAGCCTCACTCCTGATCGGAAAACTCCTCTGCAACATAAGACGTTGCAGCCGTGTAGGTCAGCATTTTAAATATGCCGGCAAGTCATGAAGAGAAAACAACAATAAAAATTACCAACACTATATGCAATTTGGTTGTGGGGCTCTAAGTTTCATTATTTTGCGAAAAAGCCAGTTTTTCCCTATAACAATGGACTTGTTTGCAAATACTACAAAATGTTGGTAGTTATTGAGATGGTTCCGCCAACCAATGTCTCATTCCCAATTATTAAATAACCCCCTCAATTAATTTATTAATTTTGGTGTTGAGATATCCGAAATACTCCAAGTTCCAGAGGCTCAAATTGTCCGTAACCGGGGACACGGCTAACCGATTAGATCTTCACTCTGCAGAGGTTTGTGCACTTTACCCGCAAGAATCGTTCCTCCTTTAAGTCTTCGCACTTCACGGTGTTCAAGATGGGACGAACAACAGGGTCTTCCAAGAGTTCCTCCGCCACCGCCGTACCCATCCAATCCTACCGTTCTTCTACATCTTGTAGCACCGTCCGCCGAGTCACACCTAGGGTCGACCAAGCGAGCCCATAATGGCTTGCGGCTGCACAGTAAGCTTCCGTTAATGGGTATCCATCCGTCTCTTCGTGGCTGGGTGAAGCTTTCCGCAAGATGTCATGGCGCTTCTCCATGCATCCCGCCAACCGCTGGTTTTCTCCAGGTGCCCGTCAACCGTCCTCCACCCAGTAGTGAATTTTGAAGTCCATCTTGAGCTTGAAGTCATGGGGTTGTCATCATCTTGACTCTCACATCTCCCTTATGATTCACTCAACCAAACCCGTCTACGAGCATAGCAAAAATAAACTACTTCGTCCCCGCCATGGTAACAAGGGGGATTGGTTTCAACCTACCTCATGATACTACTCAAGAACATAACTTAAAAATTCTCCTACTGCATGCATGGTGGGGAGGTATAATTCTAATGCAATAAAATCATAGGTATTGTAAAAGAAAACATGGTCAAATGACTTGCCTTGCTGACGGTCTTCGAAAGCTAGGGACTCGTGATAGCAAGCTTCGCACTCCGGAAATTCTACCGAAGCAAACAACAATCATATAAGCATAAGAGCATACAACCAATTAACATAACAACATGCTAACATAAAACACACAAAACAATTGAACCAAAACCCAAAGAAAACTCGAAGAAATCCAAGCCAATGTTTTCACCGCATCAAACAACAACTAAGAAATAGTTTTACACAACCAAATTTTTCTTAACAGAACTTAAGCATGGGTTTTGCTAACTAACAGAAGGGAAAACATCATGCAAACTAGGAGCAAAAAGAATCACATCAAAAGCTACTATAGAACTCCTATTATGCCTATAACAATCCTAGCAAGGAAAAATAAAATAAAAATTTTATTTATTGTAAGTAAAAGTTCATGTACTAAAACTACAAAACTAACCTAAAATAAACTATCACATAGGAAAGATAAAATTATTTGCTAAATAAAACAATAGGAAAACAGTAGCTAGTTAAATAAATAAGAACCACATGATTTTGATTAAAACTATTTTTCTATTAAATCTAAAATTCCCAAATAAATTCCTACGGTTAGGCAAGGTCAAAACAAAGTAGTGACAAAAGAATCACTAAAATAAAATAATCCTAACTCATTTTATAGCAGAAATACTAATCTGTCTAAAACTAAAATAAAACAATTTCTAATAATTTAAACATGGCCAAACATATTTTCTACAGAACAACAAATTTGCAAACCAACAAAAAAGAATCAATTAAAAATATTAAGTAACCTAAAAGATATGGATTTTACAAAACTGAAACTATTCTGTTAAAAAGTAAACGAAAAAAAATAACTAAAAAGAAAAATTACGCTAACGGCCTATCTAACGCTCAAGCGATTTAATAACTAAAACGCGCCCGGGAAAATAAACCGAGTCGGGCCGGTCTAACTAAACCACTAACTAAACCAAAATAAAAACCGTAACTAAAACCTGATCTTTAAAATAAACCATACCCCTTCGCTGAATCTAATCTAAACCCTAGATCCTAGATCGGACGGTGGCGGGGGTCTCCGGTGACTCACCGCGGTGGCGACGACGGCGACGGTCGACGGCGGCTCGGGCGACGACGGCGCGGTGGCTACGGTGGTCCGGGCGACGGCGAGGCGTCCGGCGGTGTCTTGCGGAGCGAGGGAAGTCGATGGTGGAGTCGGTGGAGCTCGGGGGTTCGGAGACGGCCGGGGTGGTAGCAATGGCGGGCGGCGGCTGGCTCAGCGAGAGATTGCGGGCGAGGTGGAGGGTTGGTGAGGGGAACGGGTCGAGGGGGGTGCGGTATTTATAGGGCGCCGACTTGGACGAGGGGCGGATCGGGAGGAGATCCGTGATCTCGGGATTCCGGCGGCGGCGCGCGCGTGGCGTGGAGAGGAAGAAGAAGGGGTGGGGTCCGCGTCGATGGGAGAGAGGGAGTTGCGGTCGGGCGACCAAGGAAGGGGTTCAGGCGCGGGCTGGGTCGGCCGGCTCGGGCGGTGGGCTGGCTCATTGGTGGGCCGCCTCGGCTACTGGCTGGCCAGGTAGCTGGTGGCGCTGGGGTTTTCTTTTTCTATTTTTTGAATTAGGGAGAGAGAGAGAGAGAATATATTGAATATATATATTTTATATATGACATATATATATATCAAAATTATCAGGGGAATATTCCCTACAATTTGAACATTTTTCCAGGGGCAAAACTCAAACTTAAAAAAAAACATTTTCTAGAAATCCCAAATAAAAATCAAATTTGAATTCAAATTCCATCAAACTCAAAATCTTCTGAAACTTCAAATGTCACTCAATTTCAAACAATATGCATAGATGCTTAGTTATACTTGTAAAACATTCCAAATGGGAAATTTGGGATGTTACATATTGAAATGAAACATAGTAAAGACCAAGTCCTCGTCGAACTCCCACTTGAGTTCGGTACCATCACCTGCACTGGCATCATCTGCACCTACAACTGTTTTGGTAGTATTTGTGAGTCACGAGAACTCGGCAATCTCAAAACCCGCGAGATCAAGACTATTTAAGCTTATGGGTAGGATGTGGTAATGAGGTGGAGTTGCAGCAAGCGCTAAGCAAAAATGGTGGCTAACATACGAGTACAAGAGTAAGATGAGAAACTACGCAACGGTCGTGAAGCTAGAAGTGATCAAGAAGTGATCCTGAAACTACTTATGTTCATACATAACCCAAAATCGTGTTCACTTCCCGGACTCCACCGAAAAGAGACCATCACGGCTACGCACGCGGTTGATTCATTTTAATTAAGTAAAGTGTCAAGTTCTCTACAACCGGATATTAACAAATTCCCATCTGCCACATAACCGCGGGCACGGCTCTCGGAAGTTTATACCCTATAGGAGTGTCCCAACTTAGCCCATCACAAGCTCTCACAATCAACGAAGGATATTCCTTCTCCCGGAACAACCCGATCAGACTTGGAATCCCGGTTACAAGTCATTTCGACAATGGTAAAACAAGTCCAGCAAGTACACCTGAATGTGCCGACTAATCCCGATAGGAGCTGCACATATCTCGTTCTCCGGGCACACTGGATAGGTCAAGCTACGAGTAAAACCAGCCCTCAAGTTTCCCCGAGGTGGCCCTGCAGGCTGCCCGGTTCGGACCAACACTCAGAGAGCAATGGCCCGGGGGGGTTTAAAATAAAGATGACCCTTGAGTCTGCAAAACCCAAGGGAAAAGTATAGGTGGTAGGTAGGAAAATGGTAAAACCAAGGTTGGGCCTTGCTGGAGGAGTTTTATTCAAGGCGAACTGTCAAGGGGGTCCTATAACCCCAACCGCGTAAGGAATACAAAATCAAGGAACATAACACCGGTATGACGGAAACTAGGGCGGCAAGAGTGGAATAAAACACCAGGCATAAGGCCGAGCCTTCCACCCTTTACCAAGTATATAGATGCATTAATTTAAAATAAGAGATACTGTGATATCCCAACATAATCATGTTCCAACATGGAGCAATCTTCAACTTCACCTGCAACTAACAACGCTATAAGAGGGGCTGAGCAAAAGTGGTAACATAGCCAAACAACGATTTGCTAGGAAGGTGGGTTAGAGGCTTGACATGGCAATATGGGAGGCATGAAAAACAAGTGGTAGGTAGCGCGACATAGCAATATAACAAACAACTAGCAAGCAAAGATAGAAGTGATATTGAGGGTAATGGTCATCTTGCCTAAGATCCCGCAAGGAAGAAGAACGAGTCCATGAAGAAGACAATCGAACGTAGTTGAAAATGGATCCTCACAACTCCGGAACAAAACCGGAACTATCAAAAAGGAGCACAACCGGAAAGAAGCAAACAACATGGTAAACACACAAGCATAAACATGGCATGATGCCCAAACAAGTATGATGCATGTCCGGTTTAATGAGGCATGGCATGGCAAAGTGCCCAACCAATACTACAAATTAAGTGAAGCTCAATATGCAACGATTTGCATGTTGACGAAACACCACATCAGTTATTTAGTTCTATCCCGTTTATGTACCCAATAATATTAAAATGTTATTAAACATGGCAAGCGGTGAAGCATATGAAAACTACCTATCTAGGCAAGTTTAAATGAGGCCGGAACAACAAACAACAATTCCGGAAAATCCTCATGCCCATATTTCGAATTTGGTACTGTTCTGCCCTAAAACATATTTTAATGTTGTTAAACAGTAAAACAAAGTGCACCAAGTTAATCTATGCACTATTCCACCCCATTTACATATAAAGTTTATTAAATTCGGAGCTACAGTTATTTAGTTGTGAAATAAATCATTTTAACATGGCATTTATGCAAAATTAAACAAACAGCAAGTTTAAACATTTTAAACATGGATGAAAATAGCATATTATGAAACTATATGAAATTCTAAGCAGTTTACATATTTAAAACATTTTAAACCGATGCACGGTTAATGCGTTATTATATGCATGATGTGCAAGGACTTTTCTGTAAAACAGTAATCTCCTGGAAATTCCTAAAATCGCACAGACTGACAAAAAACACTACTGGGTTGAATCTGTTGGGCGCTGGGCTGCTCACCTAGCTGGGCTTGGCCTAGATTGGTGGAGGTGGGAGCTGGGCCACAGTCAACGGCGAAGGGGAGGTGGCCCAGGTGCGTGCGGTCGATCTGGAGTCGGTCAACACGAGCGGTCGAGGCACCAGCTCCTATCGTTCGATAGAGGGTGAAGCAGAGAGCGGCGCGCAGAGATGCAGAGGAAGGAGGTGCGAAGGCCGGCGGAAGGGGAGGCACAGATTCGGGCGGTGGAGCTCGAGTTCGTCCGGATCCGGCCGGTTTTGGTGGCGGATGGGAAAGGGCAGGGCGGCGCGGAGGCGGCAGAGTTCGAGGCCATGGCGACTCGACGGTGACGCTGCAGCTTCGAGGCGTCAGCCATGGGAGCTCCAGCGAGTTCCCTGAGAAGAAGGAGAGTAGGCGGTTCCTGTCCAAGGTAGAGAGAGAGCCCTGAGAGAGAGAGATGAATACAGAGGGAGGAGGAAGAACGAGGGAAGGAGGTGGGGCATGGCGCTGGACCTGTGGCTGCCGGCGGCGACTGTCGGAGGTGTGGCCGGAGATTGAGGCGGACTGGGGGGACAAGGGAGCCCCACGGGCATGGGCTCTCGGGCACGGGATGGTGGCCTGGTCTCGGTTGTGGGATGATTTATACCCTGATTATGTACCTAATACTTGGGATGATTTAAAACTTGTCATGAGAGATAGATTTGTCGATGTATATTATACTCGTGGCATGATTAGAAAACTACAACATTTAAAACAAGGTAGTGACACCGTAACAAAATATTATGATGATTTACAAACTACCTTGTTGCACTCCTTTTTAGAGGAAACTGAAGATGATTATATGGATAGATTTTGGGGAGGGTTAAACCATGATATTCAGGAGATACTAATGCATGAAGAGTGTTATCCTATGGACCATTTGTTTCATATTGCTTACAAAGCTGAACAGGAAATAAAACAACGTGTTGCTCACAAGGAGAATAAGATTAAGGTGCACATTCCAAGAGATGATACGGTTGTTCCTTCAACTAATAGGCGTACTATGACAACCACATCCGTGGTTGTGAGGACTACATCACCTCCACCATGTGACATATCACGTCCGAGAGTGCCTACATCATCTAAGTTGATCATAAGAGGTAATGACAAAGGTACCAATCTTCCACCTCCACATTAGTATGATGAATCCCTTGTCAAATTAATTGAACCATGCGATGAGCTACCCACTACTTTGATCACACCAGCTATTTTAGAGGACTATGTTCATGATTTGACTTTTCCATGTGATCAAACACTTTTGAGTGAACCCATTGAATTAACTATTGATGCGAAAGAACCATGTGAATCAGGGAATAAATCATATTTGTATCAAATACGTTTGAAAATAGTTGTGCCAATGTTTAATCATTTTGATATGACCTCTAAACTTGGTGATGGTTCATCAAGGTTGGGATGGTTTAATGATGAGCATTGTCAATAGTTTGTTATGATTAAGAGCTTCACTTATATGTGCAAACTGAGTTGCAATATTTTCATGCCTTTGACTTCTTGTGTTAATATATTGAGTTTATATTTCATGACTTTTGAGGAAATAAGAACGAAGTTTCCGTAGGGGATTTCCGCACTTTGAAGCCACCATGATGACATACAATAAGATGGACGAAATATACAACATGTCTTTCACAAATTTCGTCCATAGCTTGTTATTGGTGTTGTGTCACCTTAGTTTGGGGCTAGGCCCATGTATTTTCAAAATACCTCTCGTTTGGCTATTTTTAGAGTCCATATTGTAGGGGAAATGACTTAGGAGGTGTTTTAGTCCCACCTTGCCAAGGGTGGACGAAATCCCCTATCTTTCCCCTATAAATACAGCCCTTAGGGAACCATTTAGACTTAGGTTTTAATTAGTTAGAAGTTAGCCATTGCTGCAACTTCGTGTACTTTGTTTGTGTCCAACGACTAGACCAAGACCGCTTTTAGAACCCCACTTTTATCCACATTATATATGCAATATTCTGATTGCTTTATCATATTCTTGCTTGTTCTTCGATTGCTTGCAGGAATTGACCTTCATGGTCAGGTTGATCATGTTCTCCGGCGTGGTCAGTAACCTCTCAGAGTTGGTTTGGCAATTGCTAAGGACCAGCGTCGTTGCACGTCTATGAAGGAAATATGTCCTAGAGGCAATAATAAAGTTGTTATTTATATTTCCTTATATCATGATAAATGTTTATTATTCATGCTAGAATTGTATTAACTAGAAACTTAGTACATGTGTGAATACATAGACAAACAGAGTGTCCCTAGTATGGCTCTACTCGACTAGCTCATTAATCAAAGATGGTTAAGTTTCCTAACCATAGACATGTGTTGTCACTTGATAAACGGGATCACATCATTAGAGAATGATGTGATGGACAATACACATCTGTTAGCTTAGCATAATGGTCGTTTAGTTTTATTGCTATTGCTTTCTTCATGACTTATACATATTCCTCTAACTATGAGATTATGCAACTCCCGAATACTGGAGGAACACATTGTGTGCTATCAAACGTCATAACGTAACTGGGTGATTACAAAGATGCTCTACAGGTGTCTCCGATGGTGTTTGTTGAGTTGGCATAGATTAAGATTAGGATGTCACTCCGAGTATCGGAGAGGTATCTTTGGGCCCTCTCGGTAATGCACATCACTATAAGCCTTGCAAGCAATGTGACTAATTAGTTATTTGCGAGATGATGTATTATGGAACGAGTAAAGAGACTTGCCGGTGACGAGATTGAACTAGGTATGATGATACCCACGATCGAATCTCGGGCAAGTAACATACCGATGACAAAGGGAATGACGTATGTTGTTATGCGGTTTGACCGATAAAGATCTTCGTAGAATATGTAGGAACCAATATGAGCATCCAGGTTCCGCAATTGGTTATTGACTGGATATGTGTCTCGGTCTTGTCTACATAGTTCTCGAACCCGTAGGGTCCGCACGCTTAACGTTCGATGACGGTTTGTATTATGAGTTACGATATTTTATGACTAAAGTTTGTTCGGAGTCCTGGATGAGATCACGGACATGATGAGGAGTCTCGAAATGGTCGAGAGGTTAAATATTGATATATTGGAAGGTTATATTCAGACACCGGAATGTTCCAGAATGATTCGAGTATTTTTTGGAGTACCAGGAGGTTACGGACCTCCCCCCGGGGAAGTAGTGGGCCTTCATGGGCCTTAGTGGAAAGGAGAGGAGGGCCGCAAGGGAGGGGCCCCCTCCCCATGGCAAGTACGAATTGGACTAGGAAGGGGGCGGCGCGCCCCCTCTTTCCTTCTCCCCTTCCTCCTCCTTCCCTCTCTCCCTCTCTTGGAAAGGAAGGGGACTCCAACTAGGATTGGAATCCTAGTTGGACTCCCCTATGGCACGCCCCTCCTAGGCCACTGGCCTCCTCCTCCCCTCCTTTATATACAGGGGAGGGGGCACCCCAAAGACACACTAATTCTTCTCTTAGCCGTGTGTGGTGCCCCCCTCCATCGTTACACACCTCGGTCATATCGCCGTAGTGCTTAGGCGAAGCCTTGCGCCGGTAACTTCATGATCACCGTCGCCACGCCGTCATGCTGACGGAACTCTTCCTCGTCCTCAACTGGATCAAGAGCTCGAGGGATGTCATCGTGCTGAACGTGTGCTGAACACAGAGGTGTCGTACGTTCGGTGCTTGGATCAATTGGATCGTGAAGACGTTCGACTAGATCGGCCGCGTTACTAAATGCTTTCGCTTTCAGTCTACGAGGGTACGTGGACACACTCTCCCCTCTCGTTGCTATGCATCTCCTAGTTAGATCTTGCATGATCGTAGGAATTTTTTGAATTACTACGTTCCCCAACAGTGGCATCCGAGCAAGGTCTATGTGTAGATGTTATATGCACGAGTAGAACACAATGAGTTGTGGGCGATAATAGTCATACTGCTTACCACCAACGTGTTACTTTGATTCAGCGGTATTGTTGGATGAAGCGGCCCGGACCGAGATTACATGACCGCGCTCAGACTGGTTCTACCGACGTGCTTCGCACAAAGGTGGCTGGCAGGAGTTTGTTTTTCCAACTTTAGTTGAATCGAGTTTGACTACGGCCGGTCCTTGTTGAAGGTTAAAACAGCACACTTGACGAAAAATCATTGTGGTTTTGATGCGTAGGTAAGAACGGTTCTTGCTAGAGGCCCGTAGCAGCCACGTAAAACTTGCAACAGCAAAGTAGAGGACGTCTAACTTGTTTTTGCAGGTCATGTTGTGATGTGATATGGTCAAGACGTGATGAGATATAAATTGTTGTATGACATGATCATATTTTGTAGAAGTTATCGGCAACTGGTAGGAGCCTTATGGTTTTCGCTTTATTGTATGAAATGCAATCGCCATGTAATTGCTTTACTTTGTCACTAAGCGATAGCGATAGTCGTAGAAGCAATAGTTGGCGAGGCGACAACGATGGTACGATGGAGATCAAGGTGTCAAGCCGGTGACGATGGAGATCATGACGGTGCATTGGAGATGGAGATCAAAGGCACAAGATGATGATGGCCATATCATGTCACATATTTTGATTGCATGTGATGTTTATCCTTTATGCATCTTATTTGCTTAGTACGGCGGTAGCATTATAAGATGATCCCTCCCAAATTTCAAGGTATAAGTGTTCTCCCCGAGTATGAACCGTTGCTACAGTTCGTCGTGCCAAGACACCACATGATGATCGGGTGTGATAAGCTCTACAATCACATACAAGGGGTGCAAGCCAGTTTTGCACGTGCAGAATACTCGGGTTAAACTTGACGAGCCTAGCATATGCAGATATGGCCTCGGAACACTGAGACCGAAAGGTCGAACGTGAATTATATAGTAGATATGATCAACATAGTGATGTTCACCATTGAAAACTACTCCATCTCACGTGATGATCGGACATGGTTTAGTTGATTTGGATCACGTGATCATTTAGATGACTAGAGGGATGTCTATCTAAGTGGGAGTTCTTAAGTAATATGATTAATTGAACTTTAATTTATCATGAACTTAGTACCTGATAGTTTTTGCATGTCTATGTTGTTGTAAATCAATGGCCCATGCTACCGTTCCTTTGAATTTTAATGCATTCCTAGAGAAAGCTAAGTTAAAAGATGATGGTAGCAACTACACGGACTGGGTCCATAACTTGAGGATTATCCTCATTGCTACACAGAATAATTACGTCGTGGAAGCACCGCTAGGTGCAAGACCCGCTGCAGGAGCAACTCCGAACGTTGTGAACGTCTGGCAGAGCAAAGCTGATGACTACTCGATAGTTCAGTGTGCCATGCTTTACGGCTTAGAATCGGGACTTCAAAGACGTTTTGAACATCATGGAGCATATGAGATGTTCCATGAGTTGAAGTTAATATTTCAAGCAAATGCCCGAATTGGGAGATATGAAGTCTCCAATAAGTTCTATAGCTGCAAAATGGAGGAGAATAGTTCTACCAATGAACACATACTCAGAATGTCTAGGTACCACAACCACTTGACTCAACTAGGAGTTAATCTTCCTGATGATAGTGTCATTGACAGAGTTCTTCAATCACTGCCACCAAGCTACAAAAGCTTCGTGATGAACTATAATATGCAAGGGGTGGATAAGAAAATTTACGAGCTCTTCACGATGCTAAAGGCTGCGGAGGTAGAAATCAAGAAGGAGCATCAAGTGTTGATGGTTAACAAGACCACTAGTTTCAAGAAAAATGGGAAAAGGGAAGAAGGGGAACTTCAAGAAGAACGGCAAGAAAGTTGCCGCTCAAATGAAGAAGCCCATGTCTGGACCTAAGCCTGAGATTGAGTGCTTCTACTGCAAAGGGACTGTTCACTAGAAGCGGAACTGCCCCAAGTATTTGGCGGTTAAGAAGGATGGCAAAGTGAAAGGTATATTTGATATACATGTTATTGATGTGTACCTTACAAATGCTCGTAGTAGCGCCTGGGTATTTGATACTAGTTCTGTTTCTCATATTTGCAACTCAAAACAGGGCTACGGATTAACCAAAGATTGGCTAAGGACAAGGTGACGATGTGCGTGGGAAATGGTTCCGAAGTCGACGTGATCGCCGTCGGCCCGCTACCTCTACATCTACCTTGGGGATTAGTTTTAGACCTGAATAATTGTTATTTGGTGCCAGCGTTAAGCATGAACATTATATCTGGATCTTGCTTGATGTAAGATGGTTATTCATTTAAATCAGAGAACAATGGTTGTTCTATTTATATGAGTAATATCTTTTATGGTCATGCACCCTTGATGAGTGGTCTATTTTTGTTGAATCTCGATTGTAGTGATACACATATTCATAATATTGAAGCCAAAAGATGCAAGGTTAATAATGATAGTGCAACTTATTTGTGGCACTGTCGTTTAGGTCATATTGGTGTAAAGCGCATGAAGAAACTCCATGTTGATGGGCTTTTGGAATCACTTGATGCTTGCGAACCATGCCTCATGGACAAGATGACTAAGACTCTGTTCTCCAGAACAATGGAGCGAGCAACTGACTTGTTGTAAATAATACATACTGATGTATGCGGTCCGATAAGTGTTGAGGCTTGCAGCGGGTATCGTTATTTTCTAACCTTCACACATGATTTGAGCAGATATGGGTATATCTACTTGATGAAACATAAGTCTGAAATATTTAAAAAGTTCAAAGAATGTCAGAGTGAAGTAGAAAATCATCGTAACAAGAAAATAAAGTTTCTACGATCTGATCGTGGAGGTGAATATTTGAGTTATGAGTTTGGTCCTCATTTGAAACAACGCGGAATAGTTTCACAACTCAGGCCACCTGGAACACCACAGCGTAATGGTGTGTCCGAACATCGTAACCGCACTTTATTAGATATGGTGCGATGTATGATGTCTCTTACTGATTTACCGCTATCGTTTTGGGGTTATGCTTTAGAGATGGTTGCATTCACGTTAAATAGGGCACCATCTAAATCTGTTGAGATGACACCATATGAACTATGGTTTGGCAAGAAACCCAAGTTGTCATTTCTTAAAGTTTGGGGCTGCGATGCTTATGTGAAAAAGCTTCAACCTGATAAGCTCGAACCCAAATCGGAGAAATGTGTCTTCATAGGGTACCCAAAGGAGACTGTTGGGTACGCCTTCTATCACAGATCCGAAGGCAAGATATTCGTTGCTAAGAATGGATCCTTTCTAGAGAAGGAGTTTCTCTTGAAAGAAGTGAGTGGGAGGAAAGTAGAACTTGATGAGGTATTTGTACCTGCTCCCGAATTGGAAAGTAGTTCATCACAGAAATTGGTTCCAGTGATTCCTACACCAATTAGTGAGGAAGCCAATGATGATGATCGTGAAACTTCAGATCAAGTTACTACCAAACCTCGTAGGTCAACCAGAGTACGATCCGCACCAAAGTGGTATGGTAATCCTGTTCCGGAGGTCATGTTACTTGACCATGACGAACCTATGAACTATGAGGAAGCGATGATGAGCCCAGATTCCGCGAAATGGCTTGAGGCCATGAAATCTGAGATGGGATCCATGTATGAGAACAAAGTGTGGACTCTGGTTGACTTGCCCGATGATCGGCAAGCCATAGAGAATAAATGGATCTTCAAGAAGAAGACCGACGTGGCGGTAATGTTATCACATCTACAAGGCTCGACTTGTTGCGAAAGGTTTTCGACAAGTTCAAGGAGTTGACTACGATGAGACCTTCTCACCCGTAGCGATGCTTAAGTCTGTCCAGATCATGTTAGCAATTTCCGCCTTTTATGATTACGAAATTTGGCAAATGGATGTCAAAACTGCATTCCTAAATGGATATCTTAAAGAAGAGTTGTATATGATGCAACCAGAAGGTTTTGTCGATCCAAAATGTGCTAACAAAGTGTGCAAGCTCCAGCGATCCATTTATGGACTGGTGCAAGCCTCTCAGAGTTGGAATACACGCTTTGATAGTGTGATCAAAGCATATGGTTTTATCTGAGACTTTTGGAGAAGCTTTGTATTTACAAGAAAGTGAGTGGGAGCTCAGTAGCATTTCTAATATTATATGTGGGTGACATATTGTTGATTGGAAATAATACAGAATTTCTGGATAGCATAAAGGATACTTGAATAAGAATTTTCAATGAAAGACCTCGGTGAAGCTGCTTATATATTGGGCATCAAGATCTATAGAGATAGATCAAGGCGCTTAATTGGACTTTCACAAAGCACATACCTTGATAAAGTTTTGAAGAAGTTCAAAATGGATCACCAAAGAAAGGGTTCTTGCCTGTTACAAGGTGTGAAGTTGAGTCGGACTCAATGCCCGACCACTGCAGAAGATAGAGAGAAAATGAAAGTCATTCCCTATGCCTCAGCCATAGGTTGTATCATGCATGCAATGCTGTGTACCAGACCTGATGTGTGCCTTGCTATAAGTTTATCAGGGAGGTACCAAAGTAATCCAGGAGTGGATCACTGGACAGCGGTCAAGCACATCCTGAAATACTGAAAAGGACTAAGGATATGTTTCTCGTTTATGGAGGTGACAAAGAGCTCATCGTAAATGGTTACGTCGATGCAAGCTTTGACACTGATCCGGATGAATCTAAGTCACAAATCGATACATATTTATATTGAATGGTGGAGCTGTCAGTTGGTGCAGTTCCAAGCAGAGCGTCGTGGCGGGATCTTCGTGTGAAGTGGAGTACATAGCTGCTTCGGAAGCAGCAAATGAAGGAGTATGGATGAAGGAGTTCATATCTGATCTAGGTGTAATACCTAGTGCATCGGGTCCAATGAAAATCTTTTGTGACAATACTGGAGCAATAGCCTTGGCGAAGGAATCCAGATTTCACAAGAGAACCAAACACATCAAGAGACACTTCAATTCCATCCGCGATCAAGTCAAGGAGGGAGACATAGAGATTTGCAAAATACATACGGATCTGAATGTTGCAGACCCGTTGACTAAGCCTCTTCCACAAGCAAAACATGATCAGCACCAAGACTCCATGGGTTATAGAATCATTACTATGTAATCTAGATTATTGACTCTAGTGAAGGAAATATGCCCTAGAGGCAATAATAAAGTTGTTATTTATATTTCCTTATATCATGATAAATGTTTATTATTCATGCTAGAATTGTACTAACCGGAAACTTAGTACATGTTGTTGGAGATATGCCCTAGAGGCAATCATGTATGATGATATTTCCTGTGTGTTTATGAATAAAGATAGTCCTTGGACATTATCAATGATGTGTGTCAGCAAGTACATGACTTGTTTGTGGGACAATGCATTGTATGATGAATGTCCTAAAAGGTCCCTAGTCAAAAGGGTTGTGTGGACGCGCCGCTACCTAGACTAGCATATGACACGGTCGATGGCTTGGTCTCACTAGCCATGGGGCATTGGATGCTAATCGGATAATATGGACTTGGAAGGATCCGGTCGGATTCAACGTAGTCGGATCCGAGTCGAGATAAGGTCCGAGTCGTACAGACCCAACTATGAGACGCAACGATATGTCATCTGTGAGTCTCTAGTAGAACATACGTTCTATGCCCTAAGACCTGAGCTGGCACATGTACTCGGGATGGTGACAGACTTTCTTTGGGCCGACTAAACGCTACTCCATGACTTGGTAGTTACAAAGGTAGGTTTCAGGCTTGTCCAGACCCATGCTGCAAGACATGGTCGAGCAAGATGGGATCTGCCCCTCCGATCAGGAGAGATATACTCTGGGCCCCTCGTGTGATCCGATCAGGATAAGCATGGCAATGCGACAAGGATTATGAGATAATCCGGATAGTGGTCAGCATCACTAAAACGAGAAAGGCGTCGGGCTAGCACAAGGATGACAGACTCGCCTTGAGCCCGACAACATATATCGTGTGGCAAAAGGAATGGAAGTGTGACGTACAGGCTCGCCTAACCAGCTTCATAGTCTACTTGGTGTTCGGCATGCCTTGCTAGAGGCCGTTACCAACCGTGCAGTTCGGAGGTGATCTGAACTACGACCAAGCCGACTTGAACCTAAGGGGTCGTGCACTTAAGGGAAGGAACCTATGAGGCCGGATCGGACTCCACGAGTCAGATGTAATCCTACTCGGACTCTGATCCCGGCCGAACAGATTTTGGGCTTTAGGGTCCATGCGAGGCCCAAGTGTTGAGCCCACGACGAACACCTACATAAAGTTGAGGTGCGGCACACTCATTTGGTTGATCGCCTCGGCGCTGTCACTAGGGTTTGCATGTGTTGCGAATATACACCTCCACTCGCCGTCGGTTGTGTGATTGGACCTACCAGTCCGCCGCACGATGTTCCTCCTGCACGCGTGGATACCGTTAGAGGCGGTGCACTTGCGCCGCTCCGGCGAACCTGTACATGGGAACCGACGACCGGCTGTTCGAGGGAGATCGGACAAGGAGATGACGATCCACGCGAACACGCTACCCCAACTCTTCTTCCGTTGCACGGCACTGCGCGTCTAGTGGTAACGATCTGTGATCCATTCCCGTAGCATGTTCCTGGTTGTTCTGCGCGTAGGAAAATTTTAATTTGCAGTCGACGCACCCTACTGTAGAACCCAACAGTGGTATCAGAGCCTCTGCTATAGGCGTATGCATACTAGATATGTGGAGGCGGCAGATGAGATATGTCGTCGTTTATGAGATCGGCTGTGTGCACGATTGATGAGATCAACTGCACACGGGGATTGATGTGGCTATGTTTTCTCATGATCGGGATCGATGAGGTCATGACACAACCTACCCCTACCAGTCGGTATCCGCCATCGGGGTTAACAATGAAACTTAAATCCGAGTCGGATTCACGATGATCGATAAGATCGGTCAGATCAAAAAATTCGGCGTGATCGGAGTGCAGATGTGATCTATGATTTCCAAAAACGTCGGGCGCTGCCCCTTCGAACCCCGCCCGCTAACCGGCTAGCGGGACCGCTGTGTGCGTAGTGCCTTGTATTTCATACACGATCACTCAAACTGGTAGAATGCGATTCTATGCGTAACTTTGTTTTGCAGGTTTAATGTGAATAGTATGGATCATGTGTATGTGATAAATGTGTGTAATTTATACATGGCCTGCGTGTCATGTTTGTCAGCTGGCAGCAGCCAAAGTGCTGTCATTATATTGTCTAACGACCAGCGTAATTCCTGGTTGTTCTGCGCGTAGGAAAATTTTAATTTGCAGTCGATGCACCCTACCGTAGAACCCAACACATACCGTAGAACCCAACACATGTGTGAATACATAGAAAAAACAGAATGTCCCTAGTATGCCTCTACTTGACTAGCTCGTTAACCGAAGATGGTTAAGTTTCCTGACCATAGACATGTGTTGTCATTTGATGAACGGGATCACATCATTAGGAAAATGATATGATGGACAAGACCCATCCGTTAGCTTAGCATTATGATCATTTAGTTTTATTGTTATTGCTTTCTTCATGACTTATACATGTTCCTCTGACTATGAGATTATGCAACTCCTGAATACCGGAGGAACACCTTGTGTGATATCAAACGTCACAACGTAACTGGGTGATTATAAAGATGCTCTACATGTGTCTCTGATGGTGTTTGTTGAGTTGGCATAGATCGAGATTAGGATTTGTCACTCTGTGTATCGGAGAGGTATCTCTGGGCCCTCTCGGTAATGCACATCACTATGAACCTTGCAAGCAATTTGACTAATGAGTTAGTCACGGGATGATGCATTACGGAACGAGTAAAGAGACTTGCTGGTAACGAGATTGAACTAGGTATGATGATACCGACGATTGAATCTCGGGCAAGTAACATACCGATGACAAAGGGAACAACATATGTTGTTATGCGGTTTGACAAATAAAGATCTTCTTACAATATGTAGGAACCAGTATGAGCATCCAGGTTCCACTACTGGTATTGACCGGAGATGTGTCTCGGTCATGTCTACATAGTTCTCTAACCCGTAGGGTCCAACGCTTAACGTTCGATGACGATTTGTATTATGAGTTATGTGATTTGATGACCGAAGTTTGTTTGGAGTCCCGGATGAGATCACGAACATGATGAGGAGTCTCGAAATGGTCGAGATATAAATATCAATATATTGGAAGGTTATATTCGGACACCGGAATGGTTCCGAAGTGTTTCGAGTATTTTCTGGAGTACCAGGAGGATACCAAAACCCCCCGGGGAAGTAATGGGCCTTAATGGGCTTTAGTGGAAAGGAGAGAAGGGCCTCAAGGGGTGGCCATCCCCCCCATGGGCTGGTCCGAATTGGACTATGAGGGTGCGGCACCCCCGTCTTTCCTTCTCCCCTCTTCTCCCTTCCCTTCCTTCTCCTAGTTGGACTAGGAAAGGGGGGCGAATCCTACTTGGACCGGGAGTCCAAGTAGGACTCCCCCCCCTTGGCGTGCCCCCTCTAGGGCCGGCCTCCTCTTCCCCCTCCTTTATATACATGGGAAGGGGGCACCCGAAAGACACACCAAGTCTTCTCTTAGTCGTGTGCGGTGCCCCCCTCCACAGTTACACACCTCGGTCATATCGTCCTAGTGCTTAGGCGAAGCCCTACGCTGGTAACTTCATCATCACCATTGAGGGAGTCATGGATTAGGGGGTGTCCGGATGGCCGTACTATAACCTTTGGCCGGACTCCTGGACTATGAAGATACAAGATTGAAGACTTCGTCCCGTGTCCGTATGGGACTTTCCTTGGCGTGGAAGGCAAGCTTGGCGATACGGATATGTAGATCTCCTCCCATTGTAACCGACTCTGTGTAACCCTTGCCCTCTCTGGTGTCTATATAAACCGGAGGGTTTTAGTCCGTAGGACGAACAACAATCATACCATAGGCTAGCCTCTTTGATCTCATGGTAGATCTACTCTTGTACTACCCATATCATCAATATTAATCAAGCAGGAGTAGGGTTTTACCTCCATCGAGAGGGCCCGCACCTGGGTAAAAACATCGTGTCCCTTGTCTCCTGTTACCATCCGCCTAGACGCACAGTTCGGGACCCCCTACCCGAGATCCGCCGGTTTTGACACCAACATTGGTGATTTCATTGAGAGTTCCTCTGTGTCATCATCTTTAGGCCCGATGGCTCCTCCGATCAACAACAACGACGCGGTTCAGGGTGAGACTTTTCTCCCCGGACAGATCTTCGTATTCGGCGGCTTTGCGCTGCGGGCCAATTAAGCAGCCATCTGGAGCAGATCAAAAGCTACGCCCGCCATCAGGTCAGATTTGGAAGTTTGAACTACACGGCCGACGTCGCGGAGACTTGATCTTGACGGGTTCGAGCCACAACCGAAGCGCGTCGCCTTCATCACGATGGGCATGATCTAGCTCTTCCGCGAGCGGTGCCTCGAGGCCGCACCGGTTCCGCTCCGACCCTTAGCCCGGAGCCGATTGCATGTCGAGGGCGGGTGGCTGGACACCGCCTCGGGGCTGCAATCTCTCGGCAATCGAGCGAACACCAGCCTTGTCCTTTGCGGCTTCGTGACTCAAGGTGTCGGACTCCTCTCGGACTCCGAACCTTCCGCGCCCCTAATCGAATCCGATTGGGCGCCGATCATGGAGTTCGCCGCCCGCGACATCTTTCGGCACTTCGCCTTGGCGACATCCTGAATTCACTAAAGTCTCTCTCTTTATCGGAGAGCCTGGCGGACTATGGTCGCAAGGTTGGGATGAGGACGACGAAGAAATTCAAAGCCCACCCACCACCCACTTTGTAGCCACTGTCGATGATTTAACCGACATGCTCGAACTTCGACTCAAGACATCGACGGTATGGGCGCCGATGCAGGAGATGACCAAGGACCAGTGCCTATAGGGCACTGGAAGGCCACCTCGTCATACGACATATACATGGCGGACACCCCAAAAGAAGGGTACGGCGATGGAACAACGGAGGATGACCCCTCCAAGAAGCAGCCTAAGCGCCCGGCATCGCCGGCGCCGCTCTAAATCCCGCCAAAGCAAAACGGCGATTCGGCACGGAGATAATAACACTCGACGGTAAGACAAACCCTCTAGCGAGATTCAAAGACAGAGGATGGAGAAGCCAGCCCTCATGAGAGAGCGGCGGACAAAGAGGTAGAAGACGATAATTACATGCCTCCCTCCGAAGGCGAGGCAAGCCTCGGCGACGATTTAATTTGTCGTGCTGAGGATCCCGTCGAACAAGAGCATTTCAAGCGCAGGCTAATGGCCACGGCGAGCAGCCTCAAGAAAAAACAGCAACAGCTTAGAGCTGACCAAGACTCGCTAGCCGACAGATGGATGAAGTCCTTGCGGCGAGAGTCTGAACTCGAACGCCTCCAAGAGCTACCCAAAGCGCAGGCTGCTACCCCGATTATAGGAGGAAGCACCCAAACCTACATCACCAGCGCACGACGCTGCCGACCGGCCACCTCGTGGCCGCGACAGAGAGGCCTCTAGGCCCTCCGCTCAAGCCGCACCCCGGCGTCGCTCAAAGAATACCAAGGCACGGGGAAATGCGCCAAACCTGCGAGATATATTGGAGGACAAGGCAAGGCAAACAAGATCGATCTAGGGATCGCGTGGGCGCCCCACGACATGTGACGATAACCGTCATGCCGGATACGGCAAATCCGGCCAGGCCGAACACAGTAGACAAAGCTCATTCGAGCTACGTCGTGATATAGCCCAGTACAGAGGCGTCGCACACCCACTATGCTTCCCAGATGAAGTAATGGATCATCAAATCCCCGAGGGTTTCAAACCCGTAAACATCGAATCATACGATGGCACAACAGATCCTGCGGTATGGATTGAGGATTATCTCCTTCATATCCACATGGCTGCGGTGATGATCTACGCCATCAAATACCTCCTCTCAAGCTTAAAGGACCAGCTCGGCATTGGCTTAATAGCTTGCCGCCAGAGTCAATTGGTTGTTGGGAGGACACGGAAGCCGCATTCCTCGACAATTTCCGTGGCACCTATATGCGACCACCGAGCGCCGATGACCTAAGCCACATAATTCAGCAGCGGAGGAATCGGCGGACAATTACGGACACGGTTCCTAACCAAGAAAAATCAAATAGTCGATTGTCCGCACGCAGAGGCCCTCGCAGTCTTCAAACATAACATCTGTGACGAGTGGCTTGCCCGCACCTAGGACAGAAAAGCGAAATCCATGGCAGCCCTCACAACACTCGTGACCCGCTTTTGCGGGGAGAAGATAAGCTGGCTAGCTCGTAGTAATAACATGACCAAGAGCCACAGTAATTCGGATACCAAGGATAGCAATGGCAGGTCGCGTCGCAACAAGCACAAGCGCCGCGTGCGGCGACAATGTTGAGATCTGACAGTTAATGCGGATTCAGAGGCTCTAAACCGGTCAGCGGAAAAAGCCATTTAAAAGAAATACTCCGGGCCCGTCCCAGTTTGGACCGAATACTCGATCGCTCGTGCGGATACGGCACCCCGAAAAACCATCCAATCACACCAACAGGATTGTTGGGTGTTCAAGCGAGCAGAGCAAGTTAAATGCAGCAGTGACAAGGGGCTGCATAGCGATGACGAGGAGGAGCCCGGTGTCGAACAATAGGGGACGAAGGGCTTCCCCACAAGTGCGGACGGTGAACATGATATACACAACCCACATACCCAAAAGGGAGCGGCGTGCACTCGAGGGCGTATATGCGTTGGAGCGATCGCCCCAAAGTTCAACCCGTGGTCCTCCCGCCCGATCAATTTTGATCGAAGGACCACCCCACTAACATCCGCCACGGCGGATTCGCCGCATTGGTTCTAGACCTAATCATTGTGGATTTCACCTCACTAGAGTCCTTATGGACGGCGGCAACCTAAACCTGCTTTATCGGGATACATGCAAAAAATGGGCATAGATCCCTCGAGATTAAACCCACAAATATGACCTTTAAAGGCGTCATACCATGTGTAGAGGCCAACTATGCAGGCTCGATTACACTTGAGGTGGTCTTGGATCCCGGACAATTTCGAGCGAGGAGTTAATCTTGACATAGTACCGTTCGCGATGGCTATCACGCCTTCGCTTTCGGACGAACCGCATTGCAAAGTTCAATGCGGTGCCGCACCACGCATACCTCAAGCTCAAGATGCGGGCCCTCGAGGAGTCATTACGGTCAATGGAAACACCGAACGCTCTCTCCGAGCGGAGGAGCATCTGGCTGACCTCGCGACGGAAGTACAAAGTAGCCTCTCAAGGCAATTCTCGATCGGCTATTAAGCGTCCCGACACCGTCAAGCACGCCGGAGTAACCTACAACAAGACCGCTTTGCACGTTCCGAAAGCATCGTAGCAATAATGCGGCCCCAACCCCAGCCCTCACGAATTATGAAACCAGTACTACCGCACATAATTATGCTCTGGAAATACCATGGGCATAGGGGGAGGGGCACGACCACGCAAAATGCGGCTCAACCGCACTAGGGGCTCCCGATTTTGTCATTCTTTTTCTTACTTCAGACTCCACTCTCCGGAAGGCCTGTCCGCAAGACAATCGCAGAACACACGATGCAACAGCCGTGGAGGCGAAAGCTACATCGAATGTCAAGGTGGTCTCTATAACGAGCTAAATACATCTTACATACCATCCCGCTTCTCGCCTCGAGGGTGACATGTCAAATAGTCCCATCTCTTGCTTATCGCACTATTTGTATCGTTCGCTTTTACGCAGCCTTTTGAATAAACAATACATAGCTTTTGTCTATTATTGCATTCCTTTTTTATGTGAATATGTTCAGTTATGACATTATGCAACCGTACACTTTGGTACGGACAATACACCAGGGGCTTAAGTACCCCAGAATATGGTGTGAGAAGTCCGAACACTCTAACGAGTGCGGCACCCCAAACTTATAGCATTATATGCATCAGCTCCGAATCATGTCTCAGGTCAATAGTTGGGTTTGCCCGGCTCCCATGTTTTGGTACCTTACGTTCCATCATATCGGCTAAGGTAGCGCTGGGAGAACTACTGCGATTGTGCCTCGGTTGAGCTGGGTTAAGCACCTCAGTAGAGAAAGCTAAAACTGACCGTCATGATAGGGCGAGAGCTGGTCGCTGTTCGAGAGGTTTCGAGTCCCTAAAGACTTATGCCGCTTAGAGCGAGGAGCCGGCTTTGTCCGGCCTAGGCGTGATAGCGCCCGAACTCGGTCTTCCAGATACTAGGGGCTTCGCGAAATTTAAAATTATAGAATTCTATGGCTAAGTGAGAGTGATAAAGCATTATAGTCTGATTGCCTTGTTCGTTGTGTTGGCGCCTCCTCGAAGGACCCAAGAATGGGAACAAGAGCGCTCAGGTTTATCCCAACACCCCAAACTTTGTGGCATGGGGCGAAGCCGATGACTCGCCATCTCTCAGATTTAATAAGCGGTGCGCACGTAAGGTAATATTTTAAATTCAAAAGCGTTGCTTAGAACATATGAACAAGTTTTCAGCATGCAGGATAACACGAGCGAGTTTACTCATAAATTACATCCTTGGAACATTCATCCACCACAAGGCGGGCACCCTTGGGGCGCCCTCATAATACATCTCGGGCTTGCGATGCTCCTTGCCTGCGGTGGCCCATCTGTCACCAGCTTCTCATCCATCTTGCCCAGTGCACTTTAACACGGGCAAGGGCCCTCTGGGCGCCCTCGATGCATCTGAGCGCTTGATGACCTCAAGTCGTGGACAGGCATCCGCCACCGCCTCACCAGCCCAAAGTAGCTCCCGGCATGACCTCCCGTGCCATAGCGGACTATAAGGCCCTTCAGGCCTGTTCGACCACCTTATGGAGCTCGACCAGCTGCTTTAGCTGGTCTCTCAAGGGCACTGGGTGTCCGCCTCGGATCTTGAGACCGAACACCTTCTCCGTCAAGCTCCCTCCTCGGCCCGGTAGTAGGCGGCGCGTCGGACACTGCTTGTGGGGCAGATCTGCGAATGCTCTGGAGAGCTCCGGACTCGGGTAAGTAACAAGTAATTCACTTTCACATGCTTGCTTTGCATAAGGAATGCCTTACCCGCCGCTATCTTCTTCATCGCCTCAATTTCTGGAGGGCTTTTGGGCTTGGCCTTGGCAGATTTGGCGCTCTCAAGGGCGAGAGGCAAGCTCGGACTCTCGAGTCTTTGAGTCAAGCTCAAACTCTCGTGTTTTTCACGAGGCCGGAGCTCTTGCTGCACCTCCGCCACCCACGCCTGCTTTTCTCGCTCGATCGCTCCACGGCCGCATTTTCTTGACCTTGGACAGCGCTTTCTTGAGATTGCCACACAGGTTGTGGCCCTGTAATACTCACGTTGGTCCTGTCATTTTTGCAACCACATCTTTTTATATATTTACATAAGGTATTACTTACCTTCCTTGTCCTCGAGCTGCTTCTTGGCAAGGCCGAGCTCGCTCTCGGACCGCTCGAGGCTCTGCTTCAATGCATCGACCTCCGCATGATCGGTCTGACGAGATGTCGGCGCGCCCTGCATTCCCATATTGGCATACTTATGTTAGACTCTGTGTATATCTTTTAGATGCTCGATTCGACTTTTCTTTCCAACACCAAACTGAGCATCGAGGGCTCTGTCTATGCGGTAATATTTTTACATATCTTAAATACATACCTCAAAGCTCGTTAGAAGGCTGGCACGAACTTCAGTCAGCCCGCTCTTGGCGGATGAACCTTCAGGATCACCGCACTCATAATAGTGTGGTGCTCCTCGTCGATGGGCGCCTTAAGCACCTCCAACAAATTATCTGGTGCCTCTGGTTGGGCGGAGGTCACCGGCGTTATAAGCATGCCCTTCTTACTAGGGGCGCTGCGGACTCGGAACGAACCAGGTTCGGTGCGGTGTCCGCCCAGGCCGGACTTGGAGCCCTTGGAGTTTTGTCCCCTTTGCTGGAGTCCGGGAGGTCGCCTTGGGCGCCTCGGACCACCTCCTCCTGGCTTGGACCCTTTGGGACTCCACCTCGGCATCATCCGTAGGGGAGGGAGGAGGCGGCCGAGTGAAGTGCTATTCACATCCGGCGAGCTTAAGGAGCCGCTCGACGACACGCCGACACAGGCTCGGGCGGAATGCATGATTATATTCGGCGTCCAAGATACTGTGCAATAAAGGAACACCATGAGTTATTCGGTATCCACGTACTTACGATTTTGCGGGGGCTTGGCCTGGATGGCCCTCCTCTTCGCCGTCGTGGCGTTGGTGGAGTAGTCCGGAGGAAGGTCCTTCCTTCTTGGACCCTCCGCCCCCCCCCCCGTTGGGGCAGCCTTTCTTTTCTTCTCTCCCCCCGCTGGCTGAGAGACCTCTCTTTCCTCCTCCTCATTTTCGTGGGAGGAGTCCGCCTCGGAGTCATCGAACGATGAGTCCGACACCACCAGGCGCCTTGAACTCTTTCGAGTTCCCGTGGCCTTCTTCTTGGCCTTCTTCTTGGCCTTCTTCTCCGGCACCACGTAAGGCACTGGAACCAGCAGCCTCGTCAAGCGGGCGTCCGCTGGGTCTTGAGCAAGGGCGGACGTTGATCTGCCGGGACGTCTTCTCGCCAATCTGTCAAAGGTAAGGGAGTTTAGATCCGCATAGAGTCAAATTATGAAAAACAAGTATCCCGTAAAGGGTAAAATAGCTTACCGTGTTGGCTTGATGTTGCGCGCTGAATCCGCGATCCTCGGTAGCGGATGCGAACCTCGGCGCCTTGAACAGCACCTTCCAGCGTCTTCGTGCGTAGTGTCAAGAGCCTGCTCGAGTTCGGTGATGTGCGGATTAAACTCCCACAAGCTGAAAGCCCGTTGTTGGCACGGAGGATCCAGCGGATGAGCATGACACGGACTACGTTGACGAGTTTGAGCTTCTTGCTCACCAGGTTTTGGGCGCAGGTTTGGAGTCCGTTAGCTCTTGAATTACCCCACGACAGGCCCTTCTCTTTCCGTGAAGTGAGCAGCGTGGGGATGCCAGATCGAATTGAGGGCGCTGCCCATTCAGGGTCACGCTGCTCGGTGATGTAGAACCACCCGATTACCACCCCTTTATGGTCTCTACGAAGGAGCCCTTGAGCCATAGGGCGTTGGGCATCTTGCCCACCATGGCACCTCCGCACTCTGCTTGGCGGCCGCCCACTACCTTTGGCTTGACATTGAAGGTCTTCACCATAAGCGAAGTGGGGCTAGATGCAGAGGAAGGCCTCACACCCACGATGAACGCCGAGATGTTGAGGATGAAGTTGGGGCGATCGTGGAAATCCAGTCCGTAGTAGAACATGAGCCCCGGACAAAGGGGTGAAGTGGGAAACCTAGTCCACGGAGGAAATGGGTGAGAACACCACCCTCTCATGGGGCACAGGGGTGGGGATGAGCTGCCCCTCATCTCGGAGCCGGTCTGCGATGTCATTGGACAAGTATCCGCTTTCCTCGGCTTCTTGATGTGTCCCTACGTAACGGAGGAGACCATCCACTTGCCTCCCGCTCCGGACATGGCTGGAGAAGGTTGAAGTGGGATGTGCGGACTTGGGCGTTGGAGCTCGAGTGCGCGAAAATGGATAAGAAAAGGAGGAAGAAGGCGTAGATGAAAAAGGTGGATCCTTATATGGGCGGACGAAACTATGTGCCCCCACCACTGGTAAAACTTGCTTATCTCCCAAGCGCCAAATTAATGGCACGGTTGGGTTACCCACGCCGTATTGATGAGAATCCGGAATAAGGGGACACGATCTCTGCTCGACAAGACATGCCAAGGAAACCGCCTCGCTAAGCGTCTTTGAGGTGGGACAAGAAACGATTGAATAAAGGCTTCAGCGCGGTGTGGTGTCATCTTTGCGGAATACGTCGTGATTGGATTTATGTAAATATTATTCTCTCTACGGTGGTATGTGGAACTTATTTTGTAGAGCCGGACACTATCCTTGTGTTCAAAATCTTCTATGAAGTATTCGAGGAGGAACCCGCCTTGCAATGCGAAGACAATCTGCGCGCCAGACTCATCGTCATTGAAGCCTGGTTCGAGGCTCTTGAGGATTCTGGATTAGGGGTGTCCGGATGGTGGGACTATAGCCTTTGGCGGACTCTGGACTATGAATATACAAGATTGAAGACTTCGTCCGTGTCCGGATGGGACTTTCCTTGGCGTGGAAGGCAAGCTTGGCGATCGGATATGTAGATCTCCTCCCATTGTAACCGACTGTAACCCCTAGCCCTCTCCGGTGTCTATATAAACCGGAGGGTTTTAGTCCGTGGGGCGAACACCAATCATACCATAGGCTAGCTTCTAGGGTTTAGCCTCTTTGATCTCGTGGTAGATCTACTCTTGTACTACCCATATCATCAATATTAATCAAGCGGGAGTAGGGTTTTACCTCCATCGAGAGGGCCCGAACCTGGGTAAAAACATCGTGTCCCTTGTCTCCTGTTACCATCCGCCTAGACGCACAGTTCGGGACCCCCTACCTGAGATCCGCCGGTTTTGACACTGACAACCATCGCCACGTCGTCGTGCTGACGGAACTCTCCCTCATCCTCAACTGGATCAAGAGCTCGAGGGACGTCATCATGCTGAACGTGTGCTGAACACGGAGGTGCCGTACGTTCAGTACTTGGATCGGTTGGATCGCGAAGGCGTTCGACAACATCAACCGCGTTACTAAACGCATCCGCTTTCGGTCTACGAGGGTAGGTGGACACACTCTCCCTGCTCGTTGTTGTGCATATCCTAGATAGATCTTGCGTGATCGTAGTTAAAAAAATTTAAATACTGCGTTCCCCAAGAGTGGCATCTGAGCCAGGTCTATGCATAGATGTTATATGCACGAGTAAAACACTATGGGTTGTGGGCGATAATAGTCATACTGCTGACCACCAACGTCTTACTTTGATTCAGCGGTATTGTTGGATGAAGCGGCCCGGACCGACATTACATGACTGCTTTCATGAGACTGATTCTACCAACGTGCTTCGCACACAGGTGGCTGGCGGGTGTCTGTTTCTCCAACTTTAGTTGAATCCAGTTTGACTACGGCCGATCCTTGTTGAAGGTTAAAACAACACACTTGACGAAAAATCGTTGTGGTTTTGATGCGTAGGTAAGAACAGTTCTTGCTAGAAGCCTGTAGCAGCCACGTAAAACTTGCAACAACAAAGTAGAGGACGTCTAACTTGTTTTTGCAGGTCATGTCGTGACGTGATATGGTCAAGACATGATGATATATAAATTGTTGTATGAGATAATCATGTTTTGTAAAAGTTATCGGCAACTGGCAGGAGCCTTATGGTTGTCTCTTTATTGTACGAAATGCAATCGCCATGTAATTGCTTTACTTTATCACTAAGCAGTAGCGATAGTCATGGAAGCAATAGTTGGCGAGACGACAACGATGCTACGATGGAGATCAAGTTGTCAAGCCGGTGACGATGGAGATCATGATGGTGCTTTGGAGATGGAGATCAAAGGCACAAGATGATGATGGCCATATCATGTCACATATTTTGATTGCATGTGATGTTTATCCTTTATGCATCTTATTTTTCTTAGTACGGTGGTAGCATTATAAGATGATCCCTCACTAAAATTTCAAGGTATAAGTGTTCTCCCTGAGTATGCACCGTTGCTACAGTTCGTCGTGCCGAGACACCACACGATGATCGGGTGTGATAAGCTCTACATTCACATACAACGGGTGCAAGTCAGTTTTGCACGCGCAGAATACTCGGGTTAAATTTGACGAGCCTAGCATATGCAGATATGGCCTCGGAACACTGAGACCGAAAGGTCGAACGTGAATCATATAGTAGATATGATCAACATAGTGATGTACACCATTGAAAACTACTCCATCTCACGTGATGATTGGACATGGTTTAGTTGATATGGATCACGTGATCATTTAGATGACTAGAGGGATGTCTATCTAAGTGGGAGTTCTTAAGTAATATGATTAATTGAACTTTAATTTATCATGAACTTAGTCCTGATAGTATTTTCATATCGATGTTGTAGATCAATAGCTCGCATATAGCTTCCCCGTTTTATTTATGATATGTTCCTAGAGAAAACTAAGTTGAAAGATGATAGTAGCAATGACGCGGACTGGGTCTATGATCTAAGGATTATCCTCATTGCTGCAAAGAAGAATTATGTCCTTGATGCACCGCTAGGTGACGGCCTATTGCAGGAGCAGATGCAGACGTTATGAACATTTGGCAAGCTCGGTATGATGACTACTTGATAGTTTAGTGTGCCATGCTTTACGTCTTAGAACCGGGACTTCAAAAACGTTTTGAATGCTAAGGAGCATATAAGATGTTCCAAGAGCTGGTATTGGTATTTCAGACTCATGCCCGAGTCGAGAGGTGTGAGACCTCTGACAAGTATTTTGCCTACAAGATGGAGGAGAATAGCTCAACCAGTGAGCATGTGCTCAGAATGTCTGAGTACTACAATCGTTTGAATCAAGTGGGAGTTAATCTTCTAGATAAGATAGTGATTGACAGAGTTCTCTAGTCACTATCACCAAGTTACTGGACCTTCGTGATGAACTATAATATGCAAGGGATGACGAAAACGATTCCACTAGTTTCAAGTAAAAGGGAAAGGGAAAGAAAGGGAACTTCAAGAAGAATGGCAAGCAAGTTGCCACTTCCATGAAGAAGCCCAAAGCTAGACCCAAGCCTGAAACTGAGTGCTTCTACTGCAAAGGAAATGGTCACTGGAAGCGGAACTGCCCCAAATACTTGGCGGATAAGAAGGATGGCAAAGTGAACAAAAGTATATATGATATACATGTTATTGATGTGTACTTTACTAGTGTTCATAGTAGCCCCTGGGTCCATGGTCTGAGGATTATCCTCATTGCTGCACAGAAGAATTATGTCCTTGATGCACCGCTAGGTGATGACCTATTACGAGGAGCGAATCGCGACATTATGAGCGTTTGGCAAGCTCGGTATGATGACTACTTGATAGTTTAGTGTGCCATGCTTTACAGCTTAGAAACGGGACTTCAAAATGTTTTGAACACCAAGGAGCATATAAGATGTTCCAAGAGCTGAAATTGGTATTTGAGAATCTTGTCCGAGTCGAGAGGTATGAGACCTCGACAAGTATTTTGCCTACAAGGCGGAGGAGAATAGCTCAACCAAGTGAGCATGTGCTCGTAATGTCCGAGTACTAAAATCGCTTTGAATCAAGTGGGAGTTAATCTTCCGCACAAGATAGTGATTGACAGAGTTCTCTAGTCACTATCACCAAGTTCTTGGAACTTCATGATGAACTATAATATGCAAGGGATGACGAAAACGATTCCCCGAGCTCTTTGTGATGCTGAAATCGGCGAAGGTAGAAATCAAGAAAAGCACCAAGTGTTGATGGTTGAACAGACCACTAGTTTCAAGTAAAAGGGCAAGGGAAAGAAAGGTAACTTCAAGAAGAATGGCAAGCAAGTTGCCACTTCCATGAAGAAGCCCAAAGCTAGACCCAAGCCTGAAACTGAGTGCTTCTACTGCAAAGGAAATGATCACTAGAAGCGGAACTGCCCCAAATACTTGGCGGATAAGAAGGATGGCAAAGTGAACAAAAGTATATATGATATACATGTTATTGATGTGTACTTTACTAGTGTTCATAGTATCCCCTGGGTATTTGATACCGCTTCAGTTGCTATGATTAATAACTCAAAATAGGAGTTACAAAATAAACAAAGACTAGTTGAGGGCGAGGTGACGATATGTGTTGGAAATGATTCCAAGGTTGATAAGATCACCATCGCATACTCCCTCTACCTTCGGGATTAATATTGGAACTAAAATAAATGTTATTTGGTGTTTGCGTTGAGCATAAATATGATTGGATCATGTTTATTGCGATACGGTTATTCATTTAAGTCAGAGAATAATTGTTGTTCTGTTTACATGAATAAAACCTTCTATGGTCTTACATCCAATGTAAATGGTTTACTGAATCTAGATCATAGTGATACACATAATATTGATGCCAAAAGATGCAAAGTTAATAATGATAGTGCAACTTATTTGTGGCCTTGCCATTTAGGTCATATTGGTGTAAAGCGCATGAAGAAACTCCATGTTGTTGGGCTTTTGGAATCACTTGATTATGAATCACTTGATGCTTGTGAACCATGCCTCATGGGCAAGATGACTAAGACTCCGTTCCCCGGAACAATGGAGCGAGCCACTGACTTATTGGAAATAATACATACTGTTGTATGCGATCCGATGAGTGTTGAGGCTGGCGGCGGGTATCGTTATTTTCTGACCTTCACAAATGACTTAAGCAGATATGGGTATATCTACTTAATGAAACACAAGTCTGAAACATTTGAAAAGTTCAAAGAATTTCAGAGTGAAGTGGAAAATCATCGTAACAAGAAAATAAAGTTTCTACGATCTGATCGCGGAGGCAAATATTTTAGTTACGAGTTTCGCCTTCATTTAAAACAATGTGGAATAGTTTCACAACTCACGCCACCTGGAACACCACAGTGTAATGGTGTGTCCGAACGTCATAACCATACTTTATTGGATATGGTGCGATCTATGATGTCTCTTACCAATTTACCACTATCGTTTTGGGGCTATGCATTAGAGACAGCTGCATTCACGTTAAATAGGGCACCATCTAAATCCGTTGAGACAACACCATCTGAATTGTGGTTTAGCAAGAAACCTAACCTGTCGTTTCTTAAAGTTTGGGGCTGCAATGCTTATGTGAAAAAGCTTCAACCTGATAAGCTCGAACCCAAATCGGAGAAATGTGTCTTCATAGGATACCCAAAGGAAACTGTCGGGTACACCTTCTATCGCAGATCCCAAGGCAAGATATTCGTTGCTAAGAATGGATCCTTTCTAGATAAGAAGTTTCTCTCGAAAGAAGTGAGTGGGAGGAATGTAAAACTTGATGAGGTAACTGTACCTTCTCCCGATTTGGAAAGTAGTTCATCACAGAAATCAGTTCCAATGATTCCTACACCAATTAGTGAGGAAGCTAATGATGATGATCATGAAACTTCAGATCAAGTTACTACCGAACCTCGTAGGTCAACCAGAGTACGGTCTGCACCAGAGTGGTACGGTAATCCTGTTCTGGAAGTCATGTTACTAGACCATGACAAACCTACGAACTATGAGGAAGTGATGATGAGCCCAGATTCCGTGAAATGGCTTGAGGCCATGAAATCTGAGATGGGATCCATGCATGAGAACAAAGTATGGACTTTGATTTACTTGCCCGATGATCGGCGAGCCATTGAGAATAAATGGATCTTCAAGAGGAAGACGGGCACTGATAGTAGTGTTACTATCTACAAAGATCGAATTATCGCAGAAGGTTTTCGACAACTTCAAGGTGTTGACTACGATAAGATTTTCTCACTTGTAGAGATGCTTAAGTCTGTCCAAATCATGTTAGCAATTGCCACATTTTATGATCTCTGGCAAATGGATGTCAAAACTACATTCCTTAACGGATTTCTTAAAGAAGAGTTATATATGATGCAACAAGAAGGCTTTGTCAATCCTAAAGGTGCTAACAAAGTGTGCAAGCGCTAGCGATCCATCTATGGACTGGTGCAAGCATCTCGGAGTTGGAATATACGCTTTGATAAGGTGATCAAAGCATATGGTTTTATATAGACTTTTGGTGAAGCCTGTATTTACAAGAAAGTGAGTGGGAGCACTACAGGCTTTCTGATAAGTATATTTGAATGACATATTGTTGATCATAAATGATGTAGAATTTTTGGGAAAGCATAAAGGAGTGTTTGAAAGGAGTTTTTCAAAGAAAGGCCTCGGTGAGGCTGCTTATATATTGAGCATCAAGATCTATAGATATAGATCAAGATACTTGATAAGTTTTTTTTCAATGAGTACATACCTTGACAAATTTTTTGAAGTAGTTCAAAATGGAACAGTCAAAGAAGGAGTTCTTTCCTGTGTTACAAGGTGTGAAGTTGAGTAAAGACTCAAAACTCGACCACGGCAGAAAATAAAAAGAGAATGAAAATTCATTCCCTATGCCGCGGTCATAGGTTCTATAAAGTATGCTATGCTGTGTACCAGACCTATTGTGTACCTCACCATGAGTTTGGCAAGAGGGTACAATAGTGATCCAGGAGAGGATCACTAGACAGGGTCAAAATTATCCTTAGTGGAATAAGGACATGTCTCTTGGTTATGGAGGTGACAGAAAGTTCATCGTAAAGGGTTACGTCGATGCAAGCTTTGACACTGATCCGGATGATTCTAAGTCTCAATCTGGATACATATTGAAAGTGGGAGCAATTAGCTAGAGTATCTCTGTGCAGAGCATTATAGACATAAAAATTTGCAAAATACATACGACTCTGAATGTGGCAGACCCATTGACTAAATTCTCTCACAAGCAAAACATAATCACACCTTAGTACTCTTTGGGTGTTAATCACATAGCGATGTGAACTAGATTACCGACTCTAGTAAACCTTTTGGGTGTTAGTCACATGGAGATGTGAACTAATCACAAAAAGATGTGAACTATTGGTGTTAAATCACATGACGATGTGAACTAGATTATTGACTCTAGTGCAAGTGGGAGACTGAAGAAAATATGCCCTAGAGGCAATAATAAAGTTGTTATTTATATTTCCTTATATCATGATAAATGTTTATTATTCATGCTAGAATTGTATTAATCAGAAACTTAGTACATGTGTGAATACATAGACAAAACAGAATGTCCCTAGTATGCCTCTACTTGACTAGCTCGTTAATCAAAGATAGTTAAGTTTCCTGGCCATAGACATGTGTTGTCATTTGATGAACGGGATCACATCATTAGAGAATGATGTGATGGACAAGACCCATCTGTTATCTTAGCATTATGATCGTTTCGTTTTATTGCTATTGCTTTCTTCATGACTTATACATGTTCCTCTGACTATGAGATTATGCAACTCTCGAATACCGGAGGAACACCTTGTGTGCTATCAAACGTCACAACGTAACTGGGTGTTTATAAAGATGCTCTACATGTGTCTCTGATGGTGTTTGTTGAGTTGGCATAGATCGAGATTACGATTTGTCACTCCGTGTATCAGAGAGGTATCTCTGGGCCCTCTCGGTAATGCACATCACTACGAGCCTTGCAAGCAATGTGATTAATGAGTTAGTCACGGGATGATGCATTACAGAACGAGTAAAGAGACTTGCCGGTGACGAGATTGAACTAGGTACGATGATACTGATGATCGAATCTCGGGCAAATAACATACCGATGACAAAGGGAACAACGTATGTTGTTATGCGGTTTGACCGATAAAGATCTTCGTAGAATATGTAGGAACCAATATGAGCATCTAGGTTCCGCTATTGGTTATTGACCGGAGATGTGTCTTGGTCATGTCTACATAGTTCTCGAACCCGTAGGGTCCGCACGCTTAATGTTCAATGACGATTTGTAATATGAGTTATGTGATTTGATGACCGAAGTTTGTTCGGAGTCCCGGATGAGATCATGGGCATGACGATGAGTCTTGAAATGGTCGAGAGATAAAGATCGATATATTGGAAGGTTATATTCGGACACCAGAATGGTTCCGAAGTGTTTCGAGTATTTTCTGGAGTACCGGGAGGTTACCGGAACCCCCCAGGGAAGTAATGGGCCTTAATGGGCTTTAGTGGAAAGGAGAGAAGGGCCTCAAGGGGTGGCTGCGCGCCCCCCATGGGCTGGTCCAAATTGGACTAGGAGGGCGCGGCACCCCCCTCTTTCCTTCTCCCCTCTTCTCCCTTCCCTTCCTTCTCCTAGTTGGACTAGGAAAGGGGGGGCGAATCTGTAACGCCCCAAGACCGACGCTTCAGATGCCTTCCATGTTTTCGTTGTTGCCATGAGTTTTATTTGTTTGTTGCATTTCATCATGGCATCATCCGCATTGCATCGGCACTCGTTGCCGTCATTGATTTTAAAACTTGCATCCGCTCGTAGTTGCCGCGTCCCCCTTGCTTTTGTTGACCGTTCCGAGACCAGCCTCGTTCTTCGTTTTCCCTCTTGCCTAAACCGGAGTCTCTCTCAGACAAGGCTCAAACCTCTCACAAGATCCGAAAACTTACCCGAACCCGACCCGGCCAGTCGTCACCGTTGGGTCCGGATCATCCCCAAACATCTATAAAACATCTCCATTTTATTATTCGGGCTACCTAACCTATTTATTTACGACCGCCCGATTATAATCGGAGGGACCAAGATAGCCCCTAACCTAATTTGTGAGGTATATATAGTCCACCCTTAGTCATTTTGGACAAACCCTAAAATCTAGGGACTTTGTCCCGTCGAGCCGCCGCCGCCTACCGTATCTTCCTCGGGATCCAGATCCATCCCTTCCTCGTGTTCACCACCACACCAACCCAAGCCGCCTTCTCCTTCCTCGTTTTCCCCATCGGGTCAACCATCTCCTCTCCCTCGATCCACCCATTCCCGCAGCTCCTCCCCACGGCTTCCAGATCGAGCGAGCTCGATCTCCAGCAGCAGCGCCTTGGTTGCCCGCAGCTCCGTCGCTGCCGGGAACGAGTCCCTCAGCCCCGCATGGACGCTGTCTCTCTGCACCTCGTCTTCAACCAGCCTGACCACCCGATCAGCGCCGCTCTGCCGACTCGTCTCCGGCCCTGCTTGCCGGACCACCCCCGCCTCTAGCGCCGGTGATCGCCAGACCACCAGGACCGGCCTTCTCCCTGTCCTTCTTCCTCCTTCCCGTGCTCCCCCTCCTCTCTCATTTGCTCTCTCTCTCTCTGTCCAGGAACCCAGGCAGCAGTCATGACGCCATGGACAGGAGCACTCTGCAGCGGTGCAGCCGACCCCGCTCCGCCGGGCGACCTGCTCGGATCCAGTCGTCCCCGCCGCCAAGTGTCGCCGTCGACCTCCATCTCTCTGCATCACGCCAAGTCCCGCGCCCCTGCTTCGCTACATCCTCTGTTTCCCTGCATCGAGTAGCACCAGCGAGCGCCTCGCTCGACCAAGGTCTGCCGCGTTGATCAAGCCAATCGCTAAGCCAGCTCCTCTTCGCCAGATCCGCCGCCCGCCAAGCCTCTCTGCAAGCGGGCCAAAGCCCATGGGTGAGCTGCCAGCGCCTGCCCTGTTCGGCCCCTGTTCCAGATTCGGCCCGCTTATGTTTTTTTTTAGTTCTGCGAATTTAGCATTATCCAGAAAAACTGCATATTTACAGATTTCCCCTTGTTGTTCATGCATATAATAAATCACAAACCGTGCATCGGATTAAACTGTTTTATATATGTAAAATGCTTAGAATTTCATCTAGTTTCATAATATGCCACTTTCACCTATGTTGAAAATGTTTAATTGTTGTTTGCATTAATTTGCTTAAATGCCATGCTAAAATGATTTATTTCATAACTAAATAACCGTAGCTCCAAATTTATTAAACTTTATATGTAAATGGGGTGGAAAAATGCCTAGTTTAACATGGTGCACTTTATTTTGCTGTTTAACAACTCTAAAATTATGTATAGGGCAGAACAGTACCAAATCAAAAATATGCACATGAGGTTTTCCGGATTTGTTGTTTGTTGTTCCCAGCCTCACTTAAACTTGCCTAAATAGTTAGTTTAATTATGCTTCATCTCTTGCCATGTTTAATAACATTTAATATTGTTGAGTACCCAAACGAGAGAGAACTAAATAATTGATGTGGTGTTCCGTTAATATGCAACTCGTTGCATATTGAGCTCCATTTAACTTGTAGTTTTGTTTGTGCATATTGCCATGCCATGCTATTTAAACCGGACATGCATCATACTTGGTTGTGCATCATGCCTTGTTTATGTGATGGTTGTTTACTATGTTGTTTGTTTGTTTCCGGGTTGCTTCTCTCGTTAGCTTCGGTTTCGTTCCGGAGTTGTCAGGATTCGTTCGACTACGTCCGTTTGTCTTCTTCATGGACTCGTTCTTCTTCCTTGCGGGATTTCAAGCAAGATGACCATACCCTCGAAATCACTTCTATCTTTGCTTGCTAGATGCTCGCTCTTTTGCTATGCCTATGCTACGATGCCTATCACTTGCTTATCATGCCTCCCATATTGCCATGTCAAGCCCCTAACCATCCTTTCCTAGCAAACCGTTGTTTGGCTATGTTACCGCTTTGCTCAGCCCTCTTATAGCGTTGTTAGTTGCAGGTGAAGATGAAGTTTGTTCCTTGTTGGAACATGGAGATGTTGTTCCTTGTTGGAACATGTTTACTTGTGGGGATATCACAATATCTCTTATTTAATTAATGCACCTATATACTTGGTAAAGGATGGAAGACTCGGCCTTATGCCTGGTGTTTTGTTCCACTCTTGCCGCCCTAGTTTCCGTCATACTGGTGTTATGTTCCTTGATTTCGCGTTCCTTACACGGTTGGGTGATTTATGGGACCCCCTTGACAGTTCGCTTTGAATAAGACTCCTCCAGCAAGGCCCAACCTTGGTTTTACCATTTGCCACCTAAGCCTTTTTCCCCCGGGTTTTCGCGAGCCCGAGGGTCATATTTATTTTAACCCCCCGGGCCAGTTCTCCTTCGATTGCTGGTCCAACTTGAGCGATGTCCGGCGCCCCTTGGGCAATCAGGGTCTATGCCAACCCGACGTCTGGCTCATCCGGTGTGCCCTGAGAACGAGATATGTGCAGCTCCTATCGGGATTTGTCGGCACATCCGGGCGGCTTTGCTGGTCTTGTTTTACCATTGTCGAGATGTCTTGTAGTCCGGGATTCCGAGACTGATCGGGTCTTCCCAGTAGAAGAAATATCCTTCATTGACCGTGAGAGCTTATAATGGGCTAAGTTGGGACACCCCTGCAGGGTATTATCTTTCGAAAGCTGTGCCTGCGGTTATGAGGCAAATGGGAATTTGTTAATGTCCAGTTGTAGAAAACCCGAAGTTGACCTTAATTAAAATACATCAACCGCGTGTGTAACCGTGATGGTCTCTTCTCGGCGGAGTCCGGGAAGTGAACACGGTGTTGAAGTTATGTTTGACGTAAGTAGTTTCAGGATCACTTCTTGATCGCTACTAGCTTCACGACCGTGCCTTGCTTCTCTTCTCGCTTTCTTTTGCGAATGTAGCCACCATATATGCTAGTCGCTTGTTGCAGCTCCACCTCACCACACCCTCCTTCCTATAAGCTTAAATAGTCTTGATCTCGCGGGTGTGAGATGGTTGAGTCCCCGTGACTCACAGATTCTACCAAAACAGTTGCAGGTGCCAACGATGTCAATGCAGATGACGCAACCGAGCTCAAGTGGGAGTTCGACGAGGAACGTGGTCGTTACTATGTGTCTTTTCCTGATGATCAGTAGTGGAGCCCAGTTGGGACGATCGGGGATCTGTGTAGCATGTGGGGTAGTCTTCTTTTATTTTGGTTCCATAGTGGGACCTTGATTGTACTCTATTTGATGGATGTTTAATTTATGTATTGTGTGAAGTGGCGACTGTAAGCCAACTATGTATCTCTTTCCCTTATGTACTACATGGGTTGTGTGAAGATTACCTCACTTGCGACATTGCTTTCAATGCGGTTATGCCTCTAAGTCGTGCTTCGACACGTGGGAGATATAGCCGCATCGAGGCGCTACAAGTTGGTAATCGAGCCATCCCGACTTAGGAGCCCCCGCTTGATTGTTTGTTTGGCGTTGTTGAGTCTAGAACAAAATGTTTTGAGTCTTAGGATTATATATATCGGAGAGTAGGATTCTTTTTACTCCTCAGTCCCTTCGTCGCTCTGGTGAGGTCTCCTGACGTAGAAGTTTTGACTCTCCTCTCCTCAAATTTCACTAAATTTTTTAGGATCACTGGGTATCTTGGAATCGTTCGATGGTTTTGTGACGAGAACATTGTTCTTGGTGCCTCGACATTTAGGGGTTGTGATGGTGTCCCGGGAGTTGAGCTCCGAGGTGTTGTCGCCACAATTTTATCGTTGCAGCTCGAATACGAGCTTTGCCGACATCGAAAATCTCTTTTGTACAGTTGTTGGTGAGATAACCCGATAACCCAAAGATCTTGGGCGAGCTCGGGAGTATTGCCATGACTCGTATAACGGATGCTTTTCAAGGTCGAGGTACACGATTTCGAAGGTTTCTTGGTTATGTGTTGACGGATGGATACAAATGGATCTAGGTATTGTTAGTTTGGGTGATATATTTTGTGTCCCAGATCCCCAACACCAGATTGCATAACCGTAAAGTTTCGGAGTTTATAAGTGGGAATTCAAGTAGCTCCTAGAATATCTTTCCGACAGATGCATGATATGGGATTGGGTAAATCTCTATCATATGTATTTGTTCCGGCTTATTCTGCAAGCCAAATCCTTTGTTTTGTTTTATTTGTGGTATTCGAAGTCAAATGTTGCTTCGAAGTCAAATGTTGAATCTATACCTTTCCTAAGCGGTGTTCTCATATTGCTATGTGAATACTAATCTTTATTGTTCATCGAGGTCGTCATGTTAATTCTTTTCCCAACCGGCGTGCTTCTCTTCAAGTGGATGAGATCATTTCAACATCCGCAAGATCAACTCTAAGTTTTTCTCAACGGTGTTTGTTTCATCCGTCCCAAGTTGTCTTTGTTTTCCCGCCCTCCCACCCTTTTCTGCAAGGACTTATATATTTTAGTCAAGTATCCATTTATTCATGTGAAGTCTCTTCACTCTTTTCAAATCAATGTTCTTATCCGGTGATTTCCCATGAAGATGCTCAACAGTTTCAAGTTCATCATCCTTCGTTGTTGTATCTTCTCCGGTGGATCCAATTCAAGCTTTCGATATTCATCATATTCCTTTCCTCGTTTCTAATGATTTCTCATGCCGATGCACCTCTTAATCATTCACTTCTCGCTATTCATTTGTCCTAGAGTGCTGAAGATATCTCAGAAGGCTCTTCTTTTCTTCCAAGATCTGTTCAAGCTATTTGGAGATTATTATCTCATTCAAGTCATTTAATTCAACCGGTGCAACCTCTCTTTAAAATCCTTCAACGATGTTTCTTTCGAGTGGGCCCTAACCCACAGGTCTTTTTCCAGGATCTTACCAGACTCTTCTAATTTTCCCGGAACTATTCTCAAATTCCTTTCAAAGTTTGACGTAAGAATGAATTTTCATCAGTCACATGCCTTCTCCTAGGCCGCTTTCAAATTCTTTTCATCTCTGGCTCAACGTTTCCTCTTTTAATCCTTCCGGAGTTTCTCAACAATTTGGTGGTGTTTCTCCTCGACATTCTCAACATGTGAAGACCGAAGAAGAGTTCCTCTTAAATCCTTACCCGTTCTTCCAAAGATGCGTAGTTCAAGTTTGATGCCATCCTCTCATAATTGTTTTCGATTGTGGGAATTCTTTTCACCCATCCGGAACATTTCATGAGTTGTTTCCATTTCTTTCCTCTGAAGGCCATCATGTCATAATTCTTCATTCTCAGCGTGTAGCTACCGTTCTCCAAATCTTACCGGTGAATCGTTCAAATATCCTCTAATCAGTTCATGATCTCTTCATTCTCTTGTATCTAAATTCTCTCAAGCGTCTTCATTCGTTTTCCAATTCTTCCCGGTGAATTGTGCCTTTGCTACGTTCATTTTCAATTCTTACGGTGGTTCGTTCAATATTTCTTTTCCTTGATTACCATATCAATTCATTCGTTCTTTTCAATTCCTACTGATGGTTCACTGAAGACCTTATTCAAGTTTGCGCTATATCTCTCTTAATCCTTTCTACGAGAATAAGTAGAATGCCAAATCCATTGCTTGTCATCAATTTAATTGGTGAAGGATGAGCATAATGTAATTCTTATTCTTGTTTCATCGAGTAAATTCAATTCCTTATTCCGGAGGTTCATCAAAATTCTTGATTTCATTTGTTCATCTTTCTTTCCGGAGTTCCAAGTTTTTCTCGGTTATATCATTTCAAGGCTTCATCTTATCACTGCAAGGCTTCACCTTGTGTTTTCAACTTCTCTTTCTTTCTATCATCCTTTTATTACCGGAGTTCTTCTTGGAGTTTCTTCATGGTGGTTCATCAAGGATTTAATTCATTCTCGAAGCGTTCTCAAGATTCTTGTTGGAAGAGCGCAAATATTCTTCTTCCTGCATTCCAAAGTGCAATTCGTTCTACCTTATCATTTGACGTGGTGTTATGTCATTCTTGACAATTTGAGTTCGCGTTTCATGTTTCACATGCTGTCAAGAATGAGATATTTTAAATCTACCAATCTCTTCGTTGGATTTATCTTGTGTCATGTTTCACCTAAAGCCTTCCCTAAGGAATGTTGCTATTATGGTGCTTATCAATGATCCAAGTTTTCTCCTATCCTCTTGGTGAAACAAGTTTTTCATCGCCTTGGTGCTCTCACTCAAATCAATGGCTTCCTTTAGTGGCCGTTTGTCACCTCATAATGTTGAGATGTTTCCATAAGTCCACTACAAGCTTATTCTTTTCGTTGTTGGTTTTCCAACAACTCCGTTATAACCTTCTTGGAAGGGTGATTTCCAAGCTCATTTGTGGCAGAAGTTGGCATTTTCTTCTCCATTCTGTTATTCCAATGATCTATCTTCTATTCTTTCTTCCGGAGGCATTGTGATGTTGCTCTCTTCACCCATCATCTCGTTTTGCCAAGATCATATTCTTTTCATGCTTATCCATTTAACCGGAGTGTTGTGTCATCTCTTTAAGCTCTTTTCATCTTGTCAAGTTTTCCTTCTTCTTTCAGTCGGAGTGCTGTCCAAATTATATCAACCTTATTCCTTCTCTATCTAGTTTTAACCGGAGTGGTTTCAATATCTATCTTATCACTAAACCTCTTGGTTCTCGTCGTATCCCATGTTCCTCTTTTCTAACAGAGTGTTTTCAACTTTGTTCATCTTCGTTGTTTTCTTTCTTTCATTTTGTCCAACCTCTCAAGGTTCTTTGATTTCACTCGTTTGTCAAAGAAGCAACATTGTTTTACCTCTTCTCTTCCTCTTCCGCTTTTCTCCGGTGCCATCCCTAGATCTCGGGACGAGATCCTCTCGTAGTGGTGGAGTGTTGTAACGCCCCAAGACCGATGCTTCAGATGCCTTCCATGTTTTCGTTGTTGCCATGAGTTTTATTTGTTTGTTGCATTTCATCATGGCATCATCCGCATTGCATCGGCACTCGTTGCCGTTATTGATTTTAAAACTTGCATCCGCTCGTAGTTGCTGCGTCCCCCTTGCTTTTGTTGACCGTTCCGAGACCAGCCTCGTTCTTCGTTTTCCCTCTTGCCTAAACCGGAGTCTCTCTGTACAATGCTCAAACCTCTCGCACGCGTCCGAAACTTACCCGAACCCGACCCGGCCAGTCGTCACCGTTGGGTCCGGATCATCCCCAAACATCTATAAAACATCTCCGTTTTATTATTCTGGCTACCTAACCTATTTATTTACGACCGCCCGATTATAATCGGAGGGACCGAGATAGCCCCTAACCTAATTTGTGAGGTATATATAGTCCACCCTTAGTCATTTTGGACAAACCCTAAAATCTAGGGACTTTGTCCCGTCGAGCCGCCGCCGCCATCAGATCTTCCTCGGGATCCAGATCCATCCCTTCCTCGTGTTCACCACCACACCAACCCAAGCCGCCTTCTCCTTCCTCGCTTTCCCCATCGGGTCAACCATCTCCTCTCCTCGATCCACCCATTCCCGCAGCTCCTCCCCACGGCTTCCAGATCGAGCGAGCTCGATCTCCAAAGAATAGCGCCTTGGTTGCTCGCAGCTCCGTCGCTGCCGGAACGAGTCCTCAGCCCGCATGGACGCTGTCTCTCTGCACCTCGTCTTCAACCAGCCCGACCACCCGATCCGCGCTGTTGTGCCGACTCGTCTCCGGCCCTGCCTTGCGGACCACCCCGCCTCGGCGCGGTGATCGCCAGACCACCAGACCGGCCTTCTCCTGTCCTTCTTCCTCCTTCCGTGCTCCCCTCCTCTCTCATTTGCTCTCTCTCTTTGTCCAGAACCCGTGCAGCAATATGACACCATGGGCAGGAGCACTCAGCAGCGGTGCGGCCGACCCGCTCCGCTCGGCGACCTGCTCGGATCCGATCGTCCCACGCCAAGTGTCGCCACGACCTCCATCTCTCTACATCGCGCCAAGTCCGCGCCCCCGCTTCGCTCGTCCTCTGTTTCCCACGATCGAGCAGCACCGGCAGCGCCTCGCTCGACCGGTCTCTGCCAGCGTTGACGCGCTTAATCGCCAAGCCCAGCTCCTCTTCGCCAGATCCGCCGCCTGCCAAGCCTCTCTGCAAACGGGCCAAAGCCCATGGGTGAGCTGCCACGCCTGCCTGTTCGCCCCTGCTCCGATTCGCCCGCTTATGTTTTTTTTTAGTTCTGCGAATTTAGCATTATCCAGAAAAACTGCATGTTTACAGATTTCCCCTTGTTGTTCATGCATATAATAAATCACAAACCGTGCATCGGATTAAACTGTTTTATATATGTAAAATGCTTAGAATTTCATCTAGTTTCATAATATGCCACTTTCACCTATGTTGAAAATGTTTAAATTGTTGTTTGCATTAATTTGCTTAAATGCCATGCTAAAATGATATATTTCATAACTAAATAACCGTAGCTCCAAATTTATTAAACTTTATATGTAAATGGGGTGGAAAATGCCTAGTTTAACATGGTGCACTTTATTTTGCTGTTTAACAACTCTAAAATTATGTATAGGGCAGAACAGTACCAAATCAAAATATGCACATGAGGTTTTCCGGATTTGTTGTTTGTTGTTCCTACCTCACTTAAACTTGCCTAAATAGTTAGTTTAATTATGCTTCATCTCTTGCCATGTTTAATAACATTTAATATTGTTGAGTACCTAAACGAGAGAGAACTAAATAATTGATGTGGTGTTCCGTTAATATGCAACTCGTTGCATATTGAGCTCCATTTAACTTGTAGTTTTGTTTGTGCATATTGCCATGCCATGCTATTTAAACCGGACATGCATCATACTTGGTTGTGCATCATGCCTTGTTTATGTGATGGTTGTTTACTATGTTGTTTGTTTGTTTCCGGGTTGCTTCTCTCGTTAGCTTCGGTTTCGTTCCAGAGTTGTGAGGATTCGTTCGACTATGTCCGTTTGTCTTCTTCATGGACTCGTTCTTCTTCCTTGCGGGATTTCAAGCAAGATGACCATACCCTCGAAATCACTTCTATCTTTGCTTGCTAGATGCTCGCTCTTTTGCTATGCCTATGCTACGATGCCTATCACTTGCTTATCATGCCTCCCATATTGCCATGTCAAGCCCCTAACCATCCTTTCCTAGCAAACCGTTGTTTGGCTATGTTACCGCTTTGCTCAGCCCCTCTTATAGCGTTGTTAGTTGCAGGTGAAGATGAAGTTTGTTCCTTGTTGGAACATGGAGATGTTGTTCCTTGTTGGAACATGTTTACTTGTGGGGATATCACAATATCTCTTATTTAATTAATGCACCTATATACTTGGTAAAGGGTGGAAGACTCGGCCTTATGCCTGGTGTTTTGTTCCACTCTTGCCGCCCTAGTTTCCGTCATACCGGTGTTATGTTCCTTGATTTCGCGTTCCTTAAACGGTTGGGTGATTTATGGGACCCCCTTGACAGTTCGCTTTGAATAAGACTCCTCCAGCAAGGCCCAACCTTGGTTTTACCATTTGCCACCTAAGCCTTTTTCCCCCGGGTTTTCGCGAGCCCGAGGGTCATCTTTATTTTAACCCCCCGGGCCAGTTCTCCTTCAATTGCTGGTCCAACTTGAGCGATGTTCGGCGCCCCTTGGGCAATCAGGGTCTATGCCAACCTGACGTCTGGCGCATCCGGTGTGCCCTGAGAACGAGATATGTGCAGCTCCTATCGGGATTTGTCGGCACATCTGGGCGGCTTTGCTGGTCTTGTTTTACCATTGTCGAGATGTCTTGTAGTCCGGGATTCCGAGACTGATCGGGTCTTCCCGATAGAAGGAATATCCTTCGTTGACCGTGAGAGCTTATAATGGGCTAAGTTGGGACACCCTGCAGGTATTATCTTTCAAAGCCGTGCCCGCGGTTATGAGGCGATGGGAATTTGTTAATGTCCGGTTGTAGAAAACCCGTTGACCTTAATTAAAATACATCAACGCGTGTGTAACCGTGATGGTCTCTTCTCGGAGTCCGAGAAGTGAACACGATGTTGGAGTTATGTTTGACGTAAGTAGTTTCAGGATCACTTCTTGATTGCTACTAGCTTCACGACCGTGCCTTGCTTCTCTTCTCGCTCTCTTTTGCGAATGTAGCCACCATATATGCTCTTGCTGCAGCTCCACCTCACCACACCCTCCTTCCTATAAGCTTAAATAGTCTTGATCTCGCGGGTGTGAGATTGCTGAGTCCCCGTGACTCATAGATTCTACCAAAACAGTTGCAGGTGCCAACGATGTCGGTGCAGATGACGCAACCGAGCTCAAGTGGGAGTTCGACGAGGAACGTGGTCGTTACTATGTGTCTTTTCCTGATGATCAGTAGTGGAGCCCAGTTGGGACGATCGGGGATCCGTGTAGCATTTGGGGTAGTCTTCTTTTATTTTGGTTCTGTAGTGGGACCTTGATTGTACTCTGTTTGATGGATGTTTAATTTATGTATTGTGTGAAGTGGCGACTGTAAGCCAACTATGTATCTCTTTCCCTTATGTATTACATGGGTTGTGTGAAGATTACCTCACTTGCGACATTGCTTTCAATGCGGTTATGCCTCTAAGTCGTGCTTCGACACGTGGGAGATATAGCCGCATCGAGGGTGTTACAGAATCCTACTTGGACCGGGAGTCCAAGTAGGACTCCCCCCCTTGGCGCGCCCCCTCTAGGGCCGGCCTCCTCTTCCCCCTCCTTTATATACATGGGAAGGGGGCACCCCAAAGACACACCAAGTCTTCTCTTAGCGTGTGCGGTGCCCCCCTCCACAGTTACACACCTCGGTCATATCGTCGTAGTGCTTAGGCGAAGCCCTGTGCCGGTAACTTCATCATCACTGTCGCCATGCTGTCGTGCTAACGGAACTCTCCCTCGTCCTCAACTGGCTCAAGAGCTCGAGGGACGTCATCATGTTGAACGTGTGCTGAACACGGAGGTGCCGTACGTTCGGTGCTTGGATCGGTTGGATCGCGAAGACGTTCGACTACATCAACCGCGTTACTAAATGCATACACTTTCGGTCTACGAGGGTAGGTGGATACACTCTCCCCTCTCGTTGTTGTGCATCTCCTAGTTAGATCTTGCATGATCGTAGGAATTTTTTTGAATTACTACGTTCCCCAACAGTCTGTAGTCGGATCGTCAAAGTCGTCTCCACCAAATCGATAATTATCATCTCATCGAAATATCGGGACCCTCGCCTCTATCAAGTGGTATCAGTTTTTAGGTTGCTCGATGAGATTTTCCAGTTTTTTGTAGTTAGATTGCATTTGTTCTTCATACCTAGAGTCCAAGAAAAAAGCCACAAAAAGAGTTGGATTAGTTCATCTGTATCCCGCATAGTCTGAGCCTTTCGCTATTATCACTTAGTTTTTGCATTGTTGAATTTTTGGTTGAATCGTGTGTCGAGTTGCTGGTTTTAGTGTCTAAACTTTTAGAGTTTCGAGTTCTAGTCACGTTTTATTCACGTTGCATGCGCATACACCATTGTCCACTTCATAGTCATCTTCCGCTGTCACATATTATTTCCACCGCCGCTCGTCATCCATCTGTTGTTGACGTACATCACCATCGCCTCCAAATTTTTGTACACCATCATCTGTGTGTGTCTTGCCATTATCATAGTTTTGAAGTATAGGACAAGAACAAAAAAAGGGCAGGATTTTGTTTGTGATTAGATCTTGTTCATCGGTTGGAGAAAAAAACAGTACAGATCTATTTGCTTCGGTTGGTTCATTGATGCCCACGTCATGCATGTGCTTAACTCACGAAGAGAAAGTTTCCTTGGGTTGCTAGTCACGTGGAGATAGGTCCTACAAAATTCTGATAAAAAAAGAGAATTGTCTCCCACAAAATAGGAGTAGTTCAGAGACGCAGAAGTAGTAGGAGAGAATCACGTGGCTGTGATTATTTTGAGGAAGTTGAGATTGATTCGATTTCTTTCCTAGTTTGCCACGTTTAGAACTTCGGATCAACAGAAAAAGAGAGGGAATCAGACCGAATCCTCCTGGTTTGGTAACTTCGGATCAGCAAAAAAGAGAGAGAGAGAGAGAGAGAGAGAGAGAGAGAGAATCAGACTGAATCCTACTGGTTTGGTAGCTTCGGATCAGCAAAAAAAACGAGAATAAAAGGCAAGCTTTGTGCGGCCTGAAAGAAAGAGATAATGTTTGGCAAGGAATAAAGTGCTAATTTGTGGTTTTGGTTTAATAGAAAAAAAGCTATTTTTCCTTGCTTGTTTTGGGGAAGATAAAAAAGGAGAATTTAAAGAGTACGATTTCTGCCTTGTTTGGATTGTTTTCTTTGGAATACGTGAGGGTACTACTACCAATTTCAATTTCCCGCAGAAACAAGAGCCAATTTATTTTGGAAAGTTGGAACAGCTGCTGATATGGGGATCTTTTTGCAGAGGAAAGTTTGGACGTGTTAAAAGGAAAGAAGTCGAGAAAAGGAACCTGCCAGATTTTTGTTGGGATCTGCGCCCCAAAAAAGGCATAGTGTGTTGGTCTTTGGTCTGATTTTGCGGGGAGTTTTCTAAGGCGTTTGATCGCAAAAGAAAAGACAACAGCAAGGAAAGAGCACTTGCGTTGTTAGTTTGGATCTTGGAAAGAAAATAAAAAGGTGGAGAGAGAAATTGCTTGGATGCACATGCGAGGGAGAACATTACAGACAGTACACTGACTTGTTTGGTGATTTGGGCAGTTTTGTTTCGTGGCTTCTACAGGGAAGCTAGTTCTAGATTTACTTCTCTACTCTGTGCATCTATCTTATTTTTCGTTGCATGCACCACTTCGCGTCAACTCTTATTCGTTCGCCACCACAATATTATTGACACCTCGCTTGCTCTGTCACTTCACTTTATACAATATTTGCAGAAGTTTTTTTTTGGTTGTTCCTTCGCGTTGCCATGTGATTTCACTGGTGTCTTAGGCTAGCGTCTCTAGTACAGTCTAGCCTAGTACCAGCACTCGACCACTTTGAACGAATTTTCAGCTTGCATTAATTAACGTGGTTGTAGCATTTTTTTCACATATATAAAGCCAACCCAGCTCCACATATTTCTACACCATGCATACATGCGTTCACCTGGCAATCGCTTTACCCAACTTTTGGAGTTATTTAACATCGTTGGTTGCCGGCCACCACCTGCTGCATGGTAAGAACTTGTAAGACATTAATATTTGCTATATTGTGAGCATTTACCACCACATCCTAGTAGTCCATAGGAACATTATTCTCAGATTTTGTTTCTTGTTTTCTACTAAATATGGCAGGTTCCAGAGTCAGTTGGGCTTCATCGATCGTGGGAAACGTGCCACCACCTCCGAAAATACAACCACCATCACAAGAGGCACAAAGACATCAGAATGCGCACAATCAGGTTCTTGTTTCCAAGCCACCTGTAATGGTCGTTTTAAGCCTGATTTATATATTGAATGGAAGTTCAAAATAAATGCTATATTTGCTTCCCATAATTATTCTGAACGTCAAAAAGTTAAGCACGCGGTTGGTACATTCACTGGTATTGCTACTGTTTGGTGGAGTGAACATTGTCGGTTATACCCTGATTATGTACCTAATACTTGGGATGATTTAAAACTTGTCATGAGAGATAGATTTGTCGATGTATATTATACTCGTGGCATGATTAGAAAACTACAACATTTAAAACAAGGTAGTGACACCGTAACAAAATATTATGATGATTTACAAACTACCTTGTTGCACTCCTTTTTAGAGGAAACTGAAGATGATTTTATGGATAGATTTTGGGGTGGGTTAAACCATGATATTCAGGAGATACTAATGCATGAAGAGTGTATCCTATGGACCATTTCTTCCATCTTGCTTGCAAAGCTGAACAGGAAATAAAACAACGTGATGCTCACAAGGAGAATAAGATTAAGGTGCACATTCCAAGAGACGATACGGTTGTTCCTTCAACTACTAGGCGTACTATGAAAACCACATCCGTGGTTGTGAGGACGACATCACCTCCACCATGTGACACATCACCTCTGAGAGTGCCTACATCATCTGAGTTGATCATAAGAGGTAATGACAAAGGTACCAATCTTCCACCTCCACATGAGTATGATGAATGCCTTGTCAAATTAATTGAACCATGCGATGAGCTACCCACTACTTTGATCACACCAACTATTCTAGAGGACTATGTTCATGATTTGATGTGCGATCAAACACTTTTGAGTGAACCCATTGAATTAACTATTGATGCAAAAGAACCATGTGAATCAGGGAATAAATCATATTTGTATCAAATACGTTTGAAAATAGTTATGCCAATGTTTAATCATTTTGATATGACCTCTAAACTTGGTGATGGTTCATCAAGGTTGGGATGGTTTAATGATGAGCATTGCCAATATTTTATTATGATTAAGAGCTTCACTTATATGTGCAAACTGAGTTGCAATATTTTCATGCCTTTGACTTCTTGTGTTAATATATTGGCTTTATATTTCACGACTTTTGAAGGGTGCTCTTGTATAACCGTGTCACATGTGCCACAACTGAGATCAGTAAAAATGGATGACATATACATATACAACATGTACAACCTTGTCTCTTTTGTTAGCCATATTTCAGTTTAAGCAACGCCGAGGACGGATTTGTTTTCAAGAAGAGGAGGATGATGAGGACATGGCTAGCACAGTTACACCCACAACCCCTGCTACTATACCTATTGGACCAATAACTAGAGCTCGTGCATGCCAGTTAATTATCAGGTACTTCCGTTTCTTGGTAATATTTCTAATGTTCATGAGAATGTGATGTTGACTAACTTATATATATTTGTGTTGGTTACAGTTGAAGCACCTAGTATGGACAAGAAGAATGAACACCGGAGCATGGTCAAGCACTATGATGAAGGCGCGCGCGAAGGGAAAAAGAGCGGAGTTTCCAGAGGAGATTTCCGCACTTTGAAGCCACCATGATGACATAGAAGAAGATGGGCGAAATATACAACATGTCTTAGACAAATTTCGTTCATAGCTTGTTATTGGTGTTCTGCCATCTTAGTTTTGGGCTAGGCCCATGTACTTTCGAAATAACTCTCATTTGGCTATTTTTAGAGTCCATATTATAGGGGAAACAACTTAGGAGGTGTTTTAGTCCCACCTTGCCAAGGGTGGACGAAATCCCCTATCTTTTCCCCTATAAATACAACCCTTAAGGCACTGTTTAGACCTGGGTATTAATTAGTTAAAAGTTATCCATTGTTGCAACTTCGTGTACTTCGTTTATGTCCAACAACAAGACCAAGACCGCTTTTAGAACCCCGCTTTTATCAACACTTCATATATATACGCAATATTCAGATTGCTTTATCATATTCTTGCTTGTTCTTTGATTGCTTGCAGGAATTGACCTTCGTGGTCAGGTTGATCGTGCTCCGGCATGGTCAATAACCTCTCAGAGTTGGTTTGGCGATTGCTAAGGCGCAGCGTCGTTGCACGTCTATAGTCGGATCGTAAAAGTCATCTCCACCAAATCAATAATTATCATCTCATCGAAAGATCGGGACCATCGCCTCTATCACTGCCCGCTCGATCGTCTGCTCCCACGGCTCGCTCGCTAGCTGTTGCGTCGCTTGCTAAAAGAAACTGCTCGCTTGATTAATTTTTTTCTTCACTCAAAAAATGCTACAGTATGTACTGGTTTTCTTGGAAAAACAAACTGATTTTCTACAGTATGTACTCTTGTCCTTCGAAAAAAGTTTATCAAATAAAAAAAAAAGTTCATCGAATTCGACAAAAGTTCATCGAATTCGAAAAAGTTCACCGAATTCAAAAAAAGTTCACCCCGTTCAAAAAATTTCACTGAATTTGAAACAAAGTTCACTAAATTCAAGAAAAAGTTCACCGAGTTCAAAACAAGTTCATCGAATTCGGGAAAAGTTCATCGAATTCTGAAAAAAGTTCATCGAAATCGAAAAAAAGTTCAATGAATTCAAAAAAAAGTTCACCAAATTTGAAAATAGTTCATTGAATTTGAAAAAAAGTTCATCGAATTTGATAAAAAATTCAACAATATTAAATAAGAAGTTCACTGGTTTGAAAAAGTTCATCGAACCTAGGAAGAAGAAAAAGAAAAAAGAAAATAGAAAAACGAAAACAGAAAAACGCAAACAAAAAATAAAGAAGAAGAAAAGACATAAATATAAGAAAGTTAGCACCTCAGTTGTGTGAAAGATCGTGGATGTCGCCTAGAGGGGGGGTGAATAGGCGCTTTAAAATAAGTACGGTTGAGGCTTGAACAAATGCGGAATAAACCTAGCGGTTAATTTGTCAAGCCCAAAACCTACAACAACTAGGCTCACCTATGTGCACCAACAACTTATGCTAAGCAAGAAAAACTACTTAGGTGATAGCAAGATATATGACAAGAAACAATATGGCTATCACAAAGTAAAGTGCATAAGTAAAGGGCTCGGGTAAGAGATAACCGAGGCACGCGGAGACGACGATGTATCCCGAAGTTCACACCCTTGCGGACGCTAATCTCCGTTTGGAGCGGTGTGGAGGCACAATGCTCCCCAAGAAGCCACTAGGGCCACCGTAATCTCCTCACGCCCTCGCACAATGCAAGATGCCGTGATTCCACTAAGGGACCCTTGAGGGCGATCACTGAACCCGTACAAAATGGTAACCCTTGGGGGCGGTCACCGAACCCGTACACTTTGGCAACCCTTGGGGGCAATCACCGGTACCCGTCAATGCTCGGGGCGATCTCCACAACCTAATTGGAGACCCCGACGTTTTCCCGGAGCTTTACACCACAATGATTGAGCTCCGAACACCACCAACCGTCTAGGGCGCCCAAGCACCCAAGAGGAACAAGCTCAAGGGTACCAAGCACCCAAGAGTAATAAGCGTCTCAACTTATAACTTCCACGTATCACCGTGGAGAACTCAAACTGATGCACCAAATTCAATGGCAAGGGCACACGGAGTGCCCAAGTCCTTCTCTCACAAATCCCACCGAAGCAACTAATGCTAGGGAGGAAAATGAGAGGAAGAACAAGAAGGAGAACACCAAGAACTCCAAGATCTAGATCCAAGGAGTTCCCCTCACATAGAGGAGAAAGTGATTGGTGGAAATGTGGATCTAGATCTCCTCTCTCTTTTCCCTCAAAACTAGCAAGAATCCATGGAGGGATTGAGAGTTAGCAAGCTAGAAGAAGGTCAACAATGGGTGAAGAACACGAGCTCAAAGGATAAGGTTCATTGGGGAAGAAGACCCCCTTTTATAGGTGGGAAAAAATACAACCGTTATGCTCACAGCCCGCACCGAGCGGTACTACCGCTCCAAAGAGCGGTGAAAGCACAAGTGCTCCTTGGGTGGTTTTGGTAATTAATGTCAACATATCTCTTGTTGGACTAACACTTTTATCTAGTATGTTTCAGACAAGTTCAACAATGGAGTGGCATGGAGTAGAGGATGTGGAACCCCTTCAAGATGCTAAGGACAAAGGATTGGCTCAAGCTTCAAGATCAAGACTCTACATTTTTTATTTTAGTGATCCTAGATCACATTGAGTCTATAGGAAAAGCCAATACTATCAAGAGGGGATGAGGTGTTGCTTAATGGCTTGCTTGCTCAAAGTGCTTAGTGATATGCTCCAAAGCCCTCAACTACTTTCCCACATCCACATATGTCCTAAACCCAAAGTCTAACTCGGCCCTACCGATTCTTTCTATCCGATGCCACCGAGTTCAAATGTCATAGCCACTGCCACAAACCCTAGGCAAATCGGTCTCACCAATAGGGATCTCGGTCTCACCGAGATGGGATTGTAATCTCTCTGTGTATGTCCATTGCCAAAATCGGTCTCACCGAGTTTAAGTAATCGGCACTACCGAGATTACAATGCAAACTCTCTGGTTAGCTTATTACCAAAATCGGTCCCACCGAGTTTGTGTAATCGGTCTCACCGAGTTTGCCTGACCAACTCTCTGATTAGCTTATTACCAAAATTGGTCCCACCGAGTTTGTGTAATCGGTCTCACCGAGATTACGTTATGCCCTAATCCTAACCATATCGGTCCTACGGTCACTAGATTTGCTAAATCGGTCTGACCGAGTTTCTCAATTCGGTCCCACCGAGATTGGTAAATTGTGTGTAACGGTTAGTTTTTGTGTGGAGGCTATATATACCCCTCCACCCACTCTTCATTCGTGGAGAGAGCCATCAGAATGAACCTACACTTCCAATACACATTTTCTGAGAGAACCACCTACTCTTGTGTTGAGGCCAAGATATTCCATTCCTACCATATGAATCTTGACCTCTAGCCTTCCCCAAGTTGCTTTCCACTCAAATATTCTTTCCACCAAATCCAAATCCTGTGAGAGAGAGTTGAGTGTTGGGTAGACTATCATTTGAAGCACAAGAGCACGGAGTTCATCATCAACACACCATTTGTTACTTCTTGGTGAGTGGTGTCTCCTAGATTGGCTAGGTGTCACTTGGGAGCCTCCGACAAGATTGTGGAGTTGAACCAAGGAGTTTGTAAGGGCAAGGAGATCACCTACTTCGTGAAGATCTACCGCTAGTGAGGCAAGTCCTTCGTGGGTGACGGCCATGGTGGGATAGACAAGGTTGCTTCTCTATGGACCCTTCGTGGGTGGAGCCCTCCGTGGACTCGCGCAACCGTTACCCTTCGTGGGTTGAAGTCTCCACCAACGTGGATGTACGATAGCACCACCTATGGGAACCACGACAAAAACATCCGTGTCTCCAATTGCGTTTGAATCCTCCAAACCCTTCCCTTTACATTCTTGCAAGTTGCATGCTTTACTTTCCGCTGCTCATATACTCTTTGCATGCTTGCTTGAATTATGTGTTGTGTTTGTTAAACTTGTGCCAAACCTTCACTTGAACCTAAAGAGTTAAAAAACTGCCTCTTTCGGCACTTAGTGTCTAATCACCCCCCTCTAGACACCTCTTCTCGATCCTTTCAAGCGGTACTACAACTTTGGTCTCAATTGCCTTGGTTTAAACACCTTTGGAGGAAGATGGATGTGTCTACTTTAGGGATTCTTAAACATAGAGTGCCTGTTCTTGATGGAGAATATTTTCATGACTGGAAAAATGAGATGCTTGTGATTTTCAGTCAATATCATTTGAACAAGTACATTGCTAGCCCTTGTGCACCTCATATTGATCCCTTGCATCCCACACCCGAAGAGGGTCTTGACATGATTCGCAATCTTAGAACCATCAATCTTATCATAAGAGGATTGCCCAAAAACTTGATTGCTAGTTTGCCTACTCTTGATTGTGCCTATAATATATGGAAATTTCTTGAGGAACGATTTCCAGATTATTCCTTGAAAAATTTAGATGAAATTCTCCATAAGTCTATTGCCTTGAGTAAGATGAACTCTAGTGATCCTAGCTTTGGTGATTGTCTATTTGAGCTTACCAATCTCATGCGTGCTATAGGAAATGTTGGGATCATTAGCGATATCATATCCGAATCTATTAGAATTCATAAAGATGACCATTGTGATGATCATTTATCTAATGAATTACCCTCTCTAGGAATTGATCAATCACAAGATGATGTTGAACATGGATACTATGATGAGGATGATAGTGAATATGATCTTGACGATGCAATGAGACACTTTGGTCTTATGGCAAATCTTCGTGGATATATGGCAGCAGGAAAGGAATGGGTTTTTGATAGTGGATGTACCGATCATATGGCCGGAGATAAAGACATGTTCCGTGAGCTTGCTGAAAACGACGGCCCTCGAAAATATGTCACTTTTGGTGATAATTCAAAGGGTAAGGTGGTTGGCCTTGGTAAGGTGGCCATCTCACATGATAGCTCCATACAAAATGTCATGCTCGTTGAATCTCTTGGCTACAACTTACTTTCAGCATCTAGACTTGCTGATTTCGGTTTCAATATCCTATTTACTGAAGTAGATTGCCAAGTGTTTCGTAGAGATAATCATAAAATGGTCTTTACCGGTATACGTAGAGGTGATCTATACATTGTTGATTTCACTAAAAAGGCTCAACCTAAAACTTCCTTTATTGCTAAATCTTCTAAAGGCTGGTTGTGGCATAGAAGACTAGGTCATGTTGGTATGCGAAACCTTGACAAGATTATTAAAGGAAATCATATCCTTGGCGTTAACGATGTCATATTTGATAAGGATAGACTTTGCAGCGCTTGTCAAGCAGGTAAACAGGTTGGAGGGAGGCATCCCGTGAAGAACATCATGACCACAAGGAGGCCACTCGAGCTACTTCACTTGGACCTCTTTGGTCCCAACGCCTACAAAAGTCTTGGTGGAAATTCTTTTGGTCTAGTTATAATTGATGATTTTTCAAGATTTACGTGGGTGTTCTTTCTCGATGATAAATCGTAGGTTCAAAAGATCTTCAAAAACTTCGCTAGGAAGGCCCAAAATCGATTTGAAGTGAAGATCAAGAAGGTTCGCAGCGACAACGGAACGGAGTTCAAGAACGCAAATGTGGACACCTTTCTTGACGAAGAAGGGATTTCACATGAGTTCTCGGCTACGTACACACCTCAACAAAATGGAGTTGTTGAGAGGAAGAACCGGGCGCTCATTGAAATGGCGAGAACGATGCTTGATGAGTAAAAAACGCCGAAGCACTTTTGGGCGGAAGCAGTTGAGACAGCTTGTCATGCAACAAATCGCTTTGTATCTTCACAAGATACTCGGCAAGACGGCACACGAGCTTCTCACCGGTAACAAACCCCAAGTTGGATACTTTCGAGTATTCGGCTCACAGTGCTACATTCTTGATAAGCATCGTCGTTCTAAATTTGCTCCTAAGTCTCATGAAGGTTTCCTACTTGGTTATGGCTCAAACTCTCACACATACCGTGTCTACAACAATTTCACCCGAAAGGTTGAAGAAACGGTAGATGTGAAGTTTGATGAATCTAACGGCTCGCAAGTAGAGAAATTGCCAATTGATGTAGGAGACGAAGACCCCTCGGAAGCAATTCAAGACTTGTCTATTGGCAAGATTCGTCCAACGGAGGTGAAGGAGAGTACCTCGTCCATCCAAGTGGAAGCTTCTACCTCACGACAAGGTGAACCAAGAGTTGATATGGAAGCATCCACAAGTGGGACACACCAAGATGAAGAAAACGAGGAAGTGCACCAAGACGAACGTCAACAACCTCCTTCTCCACCATGACAAGAGAACGACAACACCAACAATGAAGAAGGCCAAGAAGAAGAACAAGATGAAGAAGATGTTCAACCAAGACCAAAGCAAAAGCTTTCACGAGTTCGAGCAAGAATCGCTAAAGATCATCCCGTCGAGCAAATCTACAAAGATATCCAAACCGGGAGAATCACTCGCTCAAACTCGTTTAGCTAACTTTTGTGAACATTACTCATTCATCTCTAGCATTGAACCTATGAAGGTTGAAGAAGCATTGGAAGATCCGGATTGGATAAACGCTATGCACGAAGAGCTACACAACTTTGAGAGAAATCAAGTGTGGACATTGGTTGAGAAGCCCGACAACAACCACAACATCATTGGTACCAAATGGGTGTTTCGCAACAAGCAAGATGAAGATGGTCAAGTAGTCCGCAACAAAGCACGTCTCGTCGCCCAAGGCTACACACAAGTCGAAGGAAATATGGACTATGGTGAGACATATGCTCCCGTTACTAGACTTGAGTCCATTCGCATCTTACTTGCCTATGCTAATCACCATGATATCACCTTGTACCAAATGGACATTAAAAGTGCTTTTCTAAATGGTGAAATTGAGGAGGAAGTTTATGTTAAGCAACCTTCCGGCTTTGTCAATCCTAAGAAACCTGATCATGTCTACAAACTTCACAAAGCTCTTTATGGTCTTAAACAAGCTCCTAGAGCGTGGTATAAATGCTTGACCAAGTTCCTTATTGAAAAAGGCTTTGAAATTGGTAAAATTGATTCTACTCTTTTTACAAAAAGGGTTAATGGGGAACTATTTGTATGCCAAATTTATGTCGATGATATTATATTTGGTTCTACTAACCCTCATTTTAGTGAAAAGTTTGGGAAGCTAATGTCGGACAAGTTTGAGATGTCTATGATGAGTGAACTCAAATTCGTTCTTGGTTTGCAAATCAAGCAAACTAAGGAAGGTACCTTTGTCTCTCAAACGAAGTACACCAAGGACTTATTCAAGAAGTTCAATATGCAAGAATGCAAAGGTATGACTACACCCATGCCTACTAGTGGACATCTTGATTTGACCAAAGATGGTGAACCGGTTGATCAAAAAGTTTATCGCTCTATCATTGGTTCATTGTTATATCTATGTGCTTCTCGTCCCGATATAATGCTAAGTGTGTGCATGTGTGCACGATATCAAGTTGCTCCTAAGGAATGTCATCTTAAGGCCGTGAAAAGGATAGTGAGATACTTAATCCATACACCAAATTTTGGCATTTGGTATCCTAAGAGGTCTTCTTTCGATCTTGTTGGCTACTCTGACTCGGACTATGCCGGTGACAAGGTTGATAGAAAGTCCACTTCGGGTACTTGTCAATTTCCTGGTAGGTCTCTTGTGTCCTGGTCTTCCAAGAAACAAAACTCGGTATCCTTATCCACCGCCGAAGCGGAATACATTGCCGCTGGTTCATGTTGTGCTCAGTTACTTTGGATGACCCAAACTCTTAAAGATTATGGGATATATGTGAAACATGTTCCATTACTTTGTGACAATGAAAGTGCTATCAAGATTGCTCACAATCCCATGCAACACTCTCGAACTAAGCATATTGAAGTTCGTCGTCATTTCATTCGAGATCATGTTGCTAAGGGTGACATTAATCTTAAGCATGTTCGCACCGACAAGCAATTAGCGGATATATTCACTAAACCACTTGATGAGAAAGTGTTTTGCAGGTTAAGAGGAGAATTGAACATCATTGATGCTTCAAACTTGGAGTAGGAACTCCATGGGATACATGCAAGACCTGAGCTTATGACTAATCCTTGATATTTCTCTTATGATGATTATATTATGTCTTGGATATATTTGCATCTTGCATGTTATCTAACCCTTGTAGGTACTTGGATGAATCTAAATCTATGAGATTGCAACTCACTCTCATCTTGAGCAATCTCTACATCACCAAGTCTCTACACAATGGTGGTTGAAGACAAGGAAGCACGAAACCGTTCAAACATATCCTTTGACAAAATCTATGTTGAGTTTCATGACTGCCATTTTGGATATACAAGTGCTCTTCCTTGCAAGAACTAACCCATGTAGGTATATGAACTCAAATTCCGAGTGGTGCTCCCAACTCTTGATGAGCTACATCAACCTTGAGCAACCCACACAAGTTCAACTACATGATCACGATCAACATCACCACCCAAGGTATGTTATTCCATCTTAGAGAAGCTTTACTCCAAGTCATGAGTCAAAGCAACTCGACAAGATGTGAATACATCAAGATGCTTAAACGAAAAATGGCAACCCCATTCTGAGCTTAAACGATGAGTATGACCCATGATCAAGTGATCTCACTTGACTCCTAAGTCAATATACTCTAACATATGTGACTTTGTCACCGCCCGATTCTAGATTAAGTTCTCTTGTGTTTCCTTTTGCATTTGTCTCATGCATATTTTTTTCCCCTTTCAAAAAAAACTTCAACTAGATTTCCTTCTTTTCTTTTCTTTTCTTGTGTTCTGCATTCCCTGCATCCAATTCATTGCAAATCTTTCAGTTAATTCCTTGCAAATCCTTGTGAGATCTTACGTGCCTAGTGAGCTGAGGTGACAAGTGTTTTCACTGTGATGAACTCGGTCACACCGATTTCTTGTTTTCGGTCTAACCGAATCCGTTCGGTGCAACCGAAGCATCCAACTCGGTGCCACCGATTTCACTACAGGACAAACATTTTGCCATTTATTCCTGCTTTACTCTTGAACCAGCTCCACATAATAAATCTTGTCCTCTACAAGCATCACATTTTTATCAGTGCTTTGTGCTGTGACTCAAGGACCAAACCCATCCTTGACAAATTCCAGAAGACCCTTCTTGGAAATTGATGTCAAAGGGGGAGAGAGAGATCACATCAAAGCTTATCACTTCAACAGGGGGAGAGAAAAAGATATCTCTAGGGGGAGAGAATACTCAAGGAGAGAGTAATCTTCAAGGATCCTAGATGCTTGGTGTTCAAAGAGGAGAGATGCCACATGTCTTCTTGAGGGGAAAGACATGTTCATATGTGCTTATTTGCATTAGCTCTGTTCATTTGTTTCCTTGAGCTCTGATTTTGCATTTTGCTCTGATTTTTTGTTCCCTATCTTCTCCCAGTGTCCCATGCTAGATTCAGGGGGAGCAAGACATCTAAGGGAAAGAAATTCTTTCAATTCATTGCACATCTTTACCTTTGGGGACATATCTATGTTAAATGTGGTACTTAGTACTCACTCTCTACATGTCATCCCAGTCTTGATGCTCTTGTGGTTTCTTTTGTTTGCTCTGGCTAGTAGGTGTATATGTGTTATCTAACCTTGTTTACACAGGTTCATTCCATCCTAAGCCAACTCAAGACCACAAGGTAAGTATATGCATCAAAATCATGTGTATGAGAAATTCTTGCTGATGTATATATTGTTTGCAAGAAGGACTCATGAGCATGAAGGTACATTTCCCATATTCACACCTTTTGCTCTGATGCATATAGCCAAGATACATGTAACACATTACCTTATCTATCATGGTTATGCTCTCACATGCTTCTATATTCCATATTCACATGATTTCATACATGTAGGGGAGCCTATGATTGTTACATGTCTTTCCAAAGCTTTACTAGCTATTCTTTATATCTTTATCTAAAGCTTTGATGTATGTTGTCATCAATTACCAAAAAGGGGGAGATTGAAAGCACAAGTGCTCCCTGGGTGGTTTTGGTAATTAATGTCAATATATCTCTTGTTGGACTAACACTTTTATCTAGTATGTTTCAGACAAGTTCAACAATGGAGTGGCATGGACTAGAGGATGTGGAACCCCTTCAAGATGCTAAGGACAAAGGATTGGCTCAAGCTTCAAGATCAAGACTCTACATTTTCTATTTTAGTGATCCAAGATCACATTGAGTCTATAGGAAAAGCCAATAGTATCAAGAGAGGATGAGGTGTTGCTTAATGGCTTGCTTGCTCAAAGTGCTTAGTGATATGCTCCAAAGCCCTCAACTACTTTCCCACATCCACATGTGTCTTAAACCCAAAGTCTAACTCGGCCCTACCGATTCTTTCTATCCGGCGCCACCGAGTTCAGATGTCATAGCCACTGCCACAAACCCTAGGCAAATCGGTCTCACCGAGATGGGATTGTAATCTCTATGTGTATGTCCATTGCCAAAATCGGTCTCACCAAGTTTAAGTAATAGGCACTACCGAGATTACAATGCAAACTCTCTGGTTAGCTTATTACCAAAATCGGTCCCACCGAGTTTGTGTAATTGGTCTCACCGAGTTTGCCTGACCAACTCTCTTGTTAGCTTATTACCAAAATCGGTCCCACCGAGTTTGTGTAATCGGTCTCACCGAGATTACGTTATGTCCTAACCCTAACCATATCGGTCCTATCGAGTTGCATGTCGGTCCCACCAAAAATCCTAACGGTCACTAGATTTGCTAAATCGGTCTGACCGAGTTTCTCAATTCGGTCCCACCGAGATTGGTAAATTGTGTGTAACGGTTAGTTTTTGTGTGGAGGCTATATATACCCCTCCACCCACTCTTCATTCGTGGAGAGAGCCATCAGAACGAACCTACACTTCCAATACACATTTTCTGAGAGAGAACCACCTACTCTTGTGTTGAGGCCAAGATATTCCATTCCTACCATATGAATCTTGATCTCTAGCCTTCCCCAAGTTGCTTTCCACTCAAATCTTCTTTCCACCAAATCCAAATCCTGTGAGAGAGAGTTGAGTGTTGGGGAGACTATCATTTGAAGCACAAGAGCAAGGAGTTCATCATCAACACACCATTTGTGACTTCTTGGAGAGTGGTGTCTCCTAGATTGGCTAGGTGTCACTTGGGAGCCTCCGACAAGATTGTGGAGTTGAACCAGGAGTTTGTAAGGGCAAAGAGATCGCCTACTTCGTGAAGATCTACCGCTAGTGAGGCAAGTCCTTCGTGGGCGACGGCCATGGTGGGATAGACAAGGTTGCTTCTTTGTGGATCCTTCGTGGGTGGAGCCCTCCATGGACTCGCGCAACCGTTACCCTTCATGGGTTGAAGTCTCCACCAACGTGGATGTACGATAGCACCACCTATCGGAACCACGACAAAAACATCCGTGTCTCCAATTGCGTTTGAATCCTCCAAACCCTTCCCTTTACATTTTTGCAAGTTGCATGCTTTACTTTCCGCTGCTCATATACTCTTTGCATGCTTGCTTGAATTATGTGTTGTGTTTGTTAAACTTGTACCAAACCTCCACTTGAACCTAAAGAGTTAAAAAGTGCCTCTTTCGGCACTTAGTGTCTAATCACCCCCCCCCCCCTCTAGACACCTCATCTCGATCCTTTCAAGCGGTACTACCGCTAGGGCGGTAGTAGCCCTTTGAAACACAACAGCGAGGAGGCAAAAAAGGCAGAAGAACCGTTGGAGGGGTAGTACCGCTTGACCTCACGGTACTACCGCTAGGGGTAGCGGTACTACTGCTTGCGAGCGGTACTAAAAAATTACATCCGTGCCTACCACCGCTGTATTGTGACGAGTTTTTGGTCCCGAGCGGAAGTAGCCACAGAAGTAGCGACGGTAGTACTGCTCCAAGCGGTAGTACCGCTCCTAAGAGCGGTAGTACCAATCCCAAGAGCGGTAGTAAAAAATTACATCCGCTCCTGTCCGCGGTAGTACCGCTGCAGCCTTTTCAGAACACCAAAACTACCACAACTTTTGCAAACGGACTCCGAATTCGACGAAACCAAGTTTGTTGGAAAGCTAGCGACGAGGGCTAACACAATATTGATAGAAATAACAATAAGAAGCAAATTAGAAAAGTCCCATAAGAAAATGGTGAGAACCCTTCCTCGGATAAGACCGGTAAAACCTCCAACACCAAAAACATCATAGAAGACGCATGCGAACTCCGTTTTCGATGAACTCAAGCTTGTCATCAAGATGACCATAAGCTCTAAGACTCACAAAGAGAATGAAAAAAGAACCAAGAAACATGATTCAAGGATGCAATGGTTTGAGCTCTCTATTAACAATACGATCAAGCTACCAACTTGAGAGCCCCCCTTGATAGTACGGCAAACGATCCTATAACCCGGTCTCCCAACTACCACCATGAGACCGGTAAAATAGAAAACATATCAAGGGAAAACCTTTGCCTTGCACATGGTCCACTTGAGCTAGATGATGACGATCTTGACTCCCTCAAGTTGGACCACCTTTCTTGATTGTGTTGGCTCGATGAAGACCAGATGATTGCTCCCCCCATAGTCCACTATGGGTGAGCCACTCTTCGGCACATCTTCACAAGTCCATTGTCACCACAATGGATGACAAGCTTCAAGCACTTGATCTCTTTGTGATGCTCCACTTGAACTTGCACACGACAATCTTGATGATGATCACCACTTGATGTCATTCTCTCCATAGGTTGAGTGATATCTTCCTCTTGACGCAAGCCCATGAACACGTACCTAACCCCACGTAGAACTCCCACATAGACCATGGGTTAGTACACAAAGCACAATGGACAATGCTTACCATACCATGAGATCACTTGATCCCTCTCGGTACATCTTCTATGCTTTGTGAGTTGATCAACTTGATTCACTCTTGACTTAGTCTTGATCAACCTTGAATCTTTCCAACTCTCTTCATTTGCATGATGTCTTGAAGGTAAACATGAATGATCATACAATATTCTTCTTCAAGACATGCTTGCAATAAGCTCAACACTCACATGACCAATATTTGGATAATTCCTTAATAGCACCTTGGTAAACATATAAACTCCTTGAAACCAACACATGGAATTCAAGAAAAGCCTATGAATAAATCATGACCAATCTTTGGATAATTCCTTCATAGCACCTTGGTCAACTCATAAACTCCTTGAAACCAACACCTGGACTTCAAGAAAAGCTATGGACAAATCCTTCAAATATAACTCAAGACAACCATTATTCCATAGAGATTGTCATCAATTACCAAAACCAAACATGGGGGCACCGCATGTTCTTTCAATCTCCCCCATTTTGGTAATTGATGACAATCACTTTCAAGAGAGTTTATATAAGGAATTATGCATCACCATGCAATGCAACAACCAGTGATGCAGGAGAATGAGATGCAAATGCTTAGGAACAAAACCAAAGCAAGGAGAAGACTCTGAAAACCTTCTCCACAAACTCTCTGAAACTTCTCCCCCATTGGCATCGATTGCCAAAATGGGCGAAAAGCTTAGAAGGCCAATATAAAAAGTGTTCCTCCATAAATTGTGTATTTCTCAACAAGAGAGTGGGATGCAATACACATAACCAACGGTAAATACTTGGAGCAAGACAGACTATATTGAGGCCCAAAGATTGCAAAAGGAAGATATGCCACAAAGACATAACAGAGAGAGACACAAGCAATCAAAAGATACCAGTTGAAGCAAGCAATCAACGGATATCAATTGAACCAACTAGACCAAATATCCTATGAGCCACATGAATAAATGATATTATGATATGAGCCGAGGAGTGTTCTAAAGAAACTAGAGAAGCTCCCCATGATTTGTGCACATCAAGAATTTCTGTATTTGGATACAAAGTGCACGAAATAGGATCATAGCTCCCCAAAAATCAATAGAAACTCACAACAAGTGCAAGTTAGCATGTAGGAAACAAAGCCTGGCACTTGCAACAAACAAATGTTTGAGCAACATATAAAAGAGGCAACTTAAGAGTAGGCTCAACCAAAATGATGTGTGTGAGTCATGGCAAAGCACTTGAGAAGACTAATGTACGGATGAGCATTAAGCATCAACATAGTCTTGGATAGTGGAGATACAAGGTGCATGACATGTCCTCCCCACACACACCAAGAAAAAGGGTTCATAAGCACACTAAAAATGCAAAATGAATAACCAACACTTGTTACAACCCATGGTGAAGATAGAAGATGAAAGCCTCATCAAGACGAGGGATACCAATTAAGATGGCAAAAGCCTCGTAGAGATAAGCATGAGGAAAATAATCTTCACCACACAAGAGTGCATCAAGATGCAACGAGATAAGACACGCGCTCAAGGCAAAAGCTTTCACGGAGCCACCAAAGAAAAAAAAACAAAAGAAAGACAAGGTGGACGTGAAAGAAAGGATATCATCTAGATATGCAACTTCTCTCAAGTGTATAAGATTCTAGGTAGACGAAATCATGATGATATATATCTACAAAGAAGGATGTACACCCAGAATAGTTACAACACGAAGGGACAAGAAATCCGAAAGGAAGTCATAGATATACCAATAAGATATTTGCTTGGAAGCATAGCACATGGCTAGATATGGTCTTATTGTATATAGATGAATTCCTACCACACAACCATCAAAGACATCACAACTAGCAACATGAGATCATTGTTGAGATGCTTTGAGAAAGGAAACAAGTATCACAAGATGGAATGACTATCATGCCAAGATGCAACCTACACAAGGTTGAATGCAAGAAAAGAATGCATGGATAGATACTTGTTACCGAGATATTATTGGAAGGATGTAGAAGAAACCAATTGAAGGTAAAATATAGTAGTTCATTGAGCATCCTAGCTTGACTCCAATAAGCACGTGATGACACCACCTTCCTTGTGAGTGGGGCGAGCATCCAATGCATCTCCAATTTTTCCTAGAACAACAACACAAACAAAATGGTACCCAAACTCATTGGGACCAAAGAGTTAGAACCACCAATAATACATAGGACAAACTCCACATAAATACGTGCATATAGATATGGAAATGAAATTCATGCACATCTCATCCAATTTGAGACTTGGTGGAGCTTCCCCTATATATTGGGTCAAAGAGAGAAAGCATGCCAAGGAAACTACATGAAGTTAATATGCATGCTCAAGACTTTCAAGAACCGATACCAAAATACAAGGAAATACCAAGTGAAAAGAATACCAAATGGAGAAATCATCACTTGTAAGATATCATTAAAAGATAAATCAAGGACTAAGATATCCATTGGAACCCACAAAATGATATCAAACTCCCAAAAGAGAGGATGGTTCCAAACAAACCAAGCTCTCTACAAAGTTTCATGATGGCACAAGTACCAAAAAGAAACGGCTTGCCGTCCACCAACACACACTTAAAATGGATCACAAGTTTAGTGTTTGATAGAAAATAGGATAGCTCCCCCACGAGTTGTGCATTATAGAGAATTTGCATTTGAATACAAAATGCACAAGGTAGGATCACCACGTTCACTATATCAAGGAAAACACTAGACAAGATCAAGAAAACAACAAGATCCTCAAGTGGCACGGAAGGCAATGGGAGTTGACACAAACTTGGCAAGAGATAAGGCAAATAAAAAGCAAACGCCAACGTGAAGATGATCAATAATTTCTACCGCACATAAGTGAGTACCAATTGTCAAAAGACAAGAAGTATTTGGAAATAATTCCCGTGGTAGATAGCAAGGATATCCGACATCATCTTCATACCAAACACAAGCAAATTGCAACTTGTAGAGCTAACATGCCACCTAGGAACAAGATATTTAAAATATCAATTCTAGGTGACAATATCTCAAATGTACACATTTTCTAGGCTAGTAATATACACATAGCATATTACTCCCCCATAATGTGATACCAATTAAAGATAAACAAGAGGCAAAATAATGATCCAACAAGAGATAATTAATGGAAAATTTAGAATTTGAATTTCTCATGAGAAGACATACCACATAGCGACTAGATAACTTGTAATATCAATACTAGATGGTATTCCTCATGTACACACATTTATAGGATTGCGAAGTGCACAAAGCACATCACTCCCCCATAATGGGATATTCCATTAATCTCTCACAAGATCCAACTAAGATACAACCAAGATGCACTAAGGCTCAACGAACAACACACAAGTACATGATGTGCAAACCAACATACACAAAGGCAATTTGGAGACACATCATATACAAACACATGCAAGGAACAAAACCAAAACATGCAAGGGGGCAAGTAACTTTCAATGTAAGAAATTTAAGTACAAGTTACCGCAAGGAGGCACATTGGATATAAGATATAGACTTGATGATTCAGTTGACTAGGCTTGAGACAATAAGAGTGATGAAGTCCCCTTAATTCTTCATAATGTAGCCAAGTCTCCAATGCCCTCCAACAACACCTATTGATCAAGTTTGAGCTAGTTGGTCCCCAACCAAGTTGGGTCCTAAGAGGTTAGTCACAATAGGCTTGGCTACCCAAATGGTTCTTATCTTGACACCACTTTGAGTACCAACAACTTTGGCAAACACATTGTCAACCTTATCCTTCCCAAGAGAATAGATATCATCAATAATAGTTGGGTTGGATAAGTTACCACTAGTGCATGATGAAGCAAGGTGACCTTTCTCACGACATAGGTAGCAACATCTACTCTTCACTTTCATCTCACTTGATTTCTCAACTTGAGAAGCATTAGCTTGAGTTTTCTTGGGAAGAGGCCTTTCTTCAACTTGTGGTTGAGCATGAGATTGAACTTGTGGCCGCTTCCCTTGTTGCTTGTCACTAATGGCCTTCTTCTTCAATGGGCAAGATCTAACATGATGCCCTTCAATTTTGCACTTGAAGCAAATGATCTTGGCCGAATTCTTGACTTGTTTTTGGCCCTTCTTCTTGTTGCTCTTGGACTTCTTCCTCTTATTGGAGTTGAATCCAAGTCCAACTTTGTCATTGGGGGATTTTTGCACACTCAAGATTTTGTTGAGTGTGGCCTTCCCTTCATGACACTTTTCCAAATCTTTCTTCAAAGAAGTGACTTGGGCCTTGAGTTCTTTGATTTCCTCTACATGGTTAGTCTCAACACAAGCACTAGAGGAGGTATAAGCTTCATCATTAGAGCAACAAGTCAAGGAAAGCAATTCATCACAAGATGTACCAATGTTATGCATGGATGAATCACGAGGACTAGCACAAGGCAATATAGCATTTTGACTAAAAATAGTGATAGTATCCACATGAGGCTCACTAGATGTTACCTTAGCAATCATAGCCTCATGTTCTATCTTTAGCACATTATGGGATACTATAAGATCATCATGAGAGCTTGAGAGCTTTTCATGGCTTTCTTCCAATTTCCCATAATTGCTAGATAGCAACTCAAGTTGAGCCCGTAGCTCAACGTTCTCCTTTAAAATGGATGCTTCACAAGAAATAGAGTTAGTAGCACAAGCATCATCATTAATAACAAGAGGAGAAGGCAAGTTGGCAAGCTCTTTTAAATAAGAAGCTTCAAGTTGAGCATGAGACTCGGTGAGTTTGATGAGCTCACCCTTGATGACCCTTGAGCCATTTTCGAGGTGCTCAAAATCCTCAAGGAGTCTAGCATGAGCAACTTCAAACTTAGCATTTTTAGTTTCAAAAACATTAGCCACCTCAAGATCTCTATCATGAGATTCCTTAACTCTAGATAACTCTAGAGCAAAAGTCTCCTCAAGAGATTCCTTGGTGGTTTGTTCAAGTTCAAGAGCTTGAGAGAGGTCCGCAATCTCATTAGCGTAATCACGCTCATGACCTTCCATTTTATCAATGGTGACCTCATGCTCCTCAAGACGAGATTCCAACTCATCAATATATTTCTTGCCCTAGGTAGCAATAGACATGATTTCCATGAAGTTGGAACGAGCAATTTTATTCTTAAAAAGAGCTTTTAAAATTATTTCCCCCTTAACCTTTAAGGAGGCAACATCATCATTCTCTTCATCATAATCGACATCATCATCACTCTTGCCATCATCAATATTATCACAAGATATATTGGGATTCAAAGTGGGAGATACCTTTGAAGCCTTGGCCATAAGGCAAAAAGCAATAGATGATGATGTAGGATCCCTTGAAGCACCATTCAAGACCACATCTTGTTCCATGGAGTGTTGGGTTTCCTCTACATTGTTAGCACATCAACTCGAGGAAATACATGCATTTTTATTATGGCAACAAGATATAGCAAGCATATCATCATGAGATTTAGTCAAGCAATTTCTACATGATATGCAAGGACTATCAACACAAGCATGTGAAACATGTAAGGTGCTCGAAGTGTTAAAGTCCAAAGAGAGACCATTGCAATAAGATAATGATGAAGGATCACCAAGAACAAGCACACTATCATCATTGCAATGACGAACACTACTCACCATAGCATTACCTTGTGGAAATCCACATGTAGGTGAAGTAGAAGAAGTTGAGAAGGCAACACGACCAGAGGTGGAGGGAGAACAATCATCCCCACAAATCTTGGACACACCATATTTATCTTGAAGCTTTGTCCACAACTCATGAGCATCCCGGAACGGCATGAGTTGAAATATAACTACATTGCTCAAAGCATCGAAAAGCACATTAGAAGCTTGAGCATTGAGATAAGAGTTTTTCTCATCCTCTAAAGATAATCTTTGGGGATCCTTTGGAGGAGAAAACCCCGTATCTACAATTCGCTCTAAATTTGGGTCCATGACCCTAAAGAGATTAAGCATGCGAATTACCCAAACATCAAAATTTGTGCCATTGAAACTAAGAGTGTCAAAGAATCCTAAACCCCCAGTCGACATCTTTACTCTCTAGGCGGTAAAGCCTAATAAATAGAGACAAGGCTCTGATACCAATTGAAAGATCGTGGATGTCGCCTAGAGGGGGGGGTGAATAGGCGCTTTAAAATAATTACGGTTGAGGCTTGAACAAATGCAGAATAAACCTAGCGGTTAATTTGTCAAGCACAAAACCTACAACAACTAGGCTCACCTATGTGCACCAACAACTTATGCTAAGCAAGAAAAACTACTTAGGTGATAGCAAGATATACGACAAGAAACAATATGGCTATCACAAAGTAAAGTGCATAAGTAAAGGGCTCGGGTAAGAGATAACCGAGGCACGCAGAGACGATGATGTATCCCGAAGTTCACACCTTGCGGATGCTAATCCCCGTTTGTTGCGGTGTGGAGGCACAATGCTCCCCAAGAAGCCACTAGGGACCGTAGTTGTTGGGGAACGTTGCAGAAAATTAAAAAATTTCCTACGGTTTCACCAAGATCCATCTATGAGTTCATCTAAGCAACGAGTCATGGGAGAGAGATTGCATCTACATACCACTTGTAGATCGCGTGCGGAAGCGTTCAAGGGAACGAGGATGATGGTGTCGTACTCGTCGTGATTCAAGTCACCGATGACCAAGTGCCGAAAGGACAACACCTCCGCGTTCAACACACATACAGAACGGACGACGTCTCCTCCTTATTGATCCAGCAAGGGGGAAGGAGAGGTTGAGGAAGAAGGCTCCAGCAGCAGCACGACGGCGTGATGATGGTGGAGAGGCAAGATCTCGGGCAGGCTTCGCCAAGCACTCAACGGAGGAGGAGAGGTGTTGGGAGGGAGGGCTGCGCCTTGGATGTGTGTTGCAGCCTCCCTCACCCCTCTATTTATAGGGAAGGGGCAGGGGGCCCCTCTAGATGAGATCTAGAGGGGGCGGCGGCCAGGAGGGGCTTGCCCACAAGCAAGGGGCGCCCCACTAGGGTTCCCCAACCCTAGGCGCATGGGCCCAAGGGGTGCGCCCAGCCCTCCAGGCTGGTTCCTGCCCTTGTGGCCCATGAGGCCCTCCGAGAGGGGTGGCCCTCCCGGTGGACCCCGAACCTCTCCGGTGGCCCCAGACAATACCGATATGACCCGAAACTTTTCTGTCCGCTTGACAACTTCCCATATATAGATCTTTACCTCCGGACCATTCCGAACTCCTCGTGACGTCCGGGATCTCATCCGGACTCAACAACATTCAGTAATCACATACAAGTCTTCCTAATAACCCTAGCATCACCGAACCTTATGTGTAGACCCTACGGGTTCGGAGACATGCGAACATGACCGAGACGACTCTCCGGTCAATAACCAACAGCGGATCTGGATACCCATGTTGGCTCCTACATGCTCCTCGATGATGTCATCGGATGAACCACGATGTCGAGGATTCAATCAATCCGTATACTATTCCCTTTGTCGACGGTATGTTACTTGCCCGAGATTCGATCGTCGGTATCCCAATACCTTGTTCAATCTCGTTACGGCAAGTCACTTTACTCGTCATCAGAATGCATGATCTCGTGACCGCACACTTGGTCACTTTGAGCTCATTATGATGATGCACTACCGAGTGGGCCCAGTGATACCTCTCCGTAATACGGAGTGACAAATCGCAGCCTCGATCCGTGTCAACCCAATGACACTTTCGGAGATACCAGAGTGTACCTTTATAGTCACCCGTTATGTTGTGACGCTTTGGTACACCCAAAGCACTCCTACGGTATCCGGAGTTACACGATCTCATGGTCTAAGGAAAAGATACTTGACATTGAAAAGCTCTAGCAAAACGAACTACACGATCTTGTGCTATGCTTAGGATTGGGTCTTGTCCATCACATCATTCTCCTAATGATGTGATCCCGTTGTCAACGACATCTAATGTCCATAGCCAGGAAACCATGACTATCTGTTGACCAACGAGCTAGTCAACTAGAGGCTTACTAGGGACGCATTGTGTTCTATGTATTCACACGTGTATTACGATTTCCGGATAATACAATTATAGCATGAATAAAAGACAATTATCATGAACAAGGAAATATAATAATAATCCTTTTATTATTGCCTCTAGGGCATATTTCCAACAGTCTCCCACTTGCACTAGAGTCAATAATCTAGTTACATTGTGATGAATCGAACACCCATAGAGTTCTGGTGTTGATCATGTTTTGCTCATGGAAGAGGTTTAGTCAACGGATCTGCGACATTCAGATCCGTATGCACTTTGCAAATTTCTATGTCTCCATCTTGAACATTTTCACGGATGGAGTTGAAGCGACGCTTGATGTGCTCGGTCTTCTTGTGAAACCTGGCTCCTTGGCAAGTGCAATAGCTCCAAAGTTGTCACGAAGAGTTTGATCGGCCCCAATGCATTGGGTATGACTCCTAGGTCGGTGATGAACTCCTTCACCCAAATTGCTTCATGCGCTGCCTCCGAGGCTGCCATGTACTCCGCTTCACATGTAGATCCCGCCACGACGCTTCGCTTGCAGCTGCACCAGCTTCTTGCTCCACCATTCAACATATACATGTATCCGGTTTGTGACTTAGAGTCATCCAGATCGTGTCGGCTTAGCGCCGACGTAACCCTTTACGACGAGCTCTTCGTCACCTCCATAAACAAGAAACATGTCCTTTGTCCTTTTCGTACTTCAGATATTCTTGACCGCTGTCTAGTGTTCCTTGTCGGGATTACTTTGGTACCTTCCTACCAAACTTACGGCAAGGTTTACATCAGTCCGGTACACAAGATGGCATACATAATAGAACCTATGGCTGATGCATAGGGATGACACTCATCTCTTCTTTATCTTTTGTCGTGGTCGGGCATTGAGCCGAGCTCAATCTCACACCTTGCAAGACAGCAAGAACCCTTTCTTGGACTGATCCATTTTGAACTTCTTCAAAATCTTATCAAGGTATGTGCTTTGTGAAAGACCTATGAGGCGCCTCAATCTATCCCTATAGATCTTGATGCCTAATATGTAAGCAGCTTCTCCAAGGTCCTTCATTGAAAAACTTTTATTCAAGTAGGCCTTAATGCTGTCCAAGAGTTCTATATCATTTCCCATCAAAAGTATGTCATCTACATATAATATGAGAAATGCTACAGAGCTCCCACTCACTTTCTTGTAAACGCAGGCTTCTCCATAAGTCTCAAGATAAACCCAAACGCTTTGATCATCTCATCAAAGCGAACGTTCCAACTCCGAGATGCTTGCACCAGCCCATAAATGGATCGCTAGAGCTTGCATACTTTGTTAGCATTCTTAGGATCGAAAACCTTCCGGCTGCATCATATCTGACTCTTCCTTAAGATAACCGTTAAGGAATGTTGTTTTGACGTCCATCCGCCATATCTCATAATCATAGTATGCGGCAATTGCTAACATGATTCGGACGGACTTAAGCTTCGCTAAGGAGAGAAAGTCTCATCATAGTCAATCCCTTGAACTTGCCGATAACCCTTAGCGACAAGTCGAGCTTTATAGATGGTGACATTACCATCTCGTCCGTCTTCTTCTTAAAGATCCATTTGTTTTCTATCGTCGCGATCATCGGCAAGTCTGTCAAAGTCCATACTTTGTTTTCATACATGGATCCTATCTCGGATTGCATGGCTTCAAGCCATTTGTTGGAATCTGGGCCCGCCATCGCTTCTTCATAGTTCAAGGTTCACCGTTGTCTAACAACATGATTTCCGTGACAGGGTTGCCATACCACTCTAGTGTGGAACGTGTCCTTGTGGACCTCACGAAGTTTAGTAGCAACTTGATCCAAGTACCTTGATCATCATCATTAATTTCCTCTCCAAGAGGTGTAGGCACCACAGAACATTTTCTGAGCTGCACTACTTTCCGATTCAAGAGGTAGTACTTCATCGAGTTCTACTTTCCTCCCACTTACTCCTTTCGAGAGAAACTCTTTTCCGTAAAGGATCCGTTTGGCAACAAAGATCTTGCCTTCGGATCTAAGATAGAAGGTATACCCAATGGTTTCCTTTGGGTATCCTATGAAGACGATTTTTCCGACTTGGGTTCGAGCTTTTCAGTTGAAGTTTCTTGACATAAGCATCGCATCCCCAAACTTTTAGAAACGATACTTAGGTTTCTTCCCAAACCATAATTCATACGGTGTCGCCTCAACGGATTTAGACGGTGCCCTATTTAAAGTGAATGTAGCTGTCTCTAGAGCGTATCCCCAAAATGATAGCGTAAATCGGTAAGAGACATCATAGATCGCACCATATCCAATAGAGTGCGACACGACGTTCGACACACCGTTACGCTGAGGTGTTCCAGGCGGCGTGAGTTGTGAAACGATTCCACATTTCCTTAAGTGTGTACCAAATTTGTGACTTAAATATTCTCCTCCACGATCTGTTCGTAAGAAACATTATTTTTCGGTCACGTTGATTCTCTACCTCATTCTGAAATTCCTTGAACTTTTCAAAGGTCTCAGACTTGTGTTTCATTAAATAGACATGCCCATATCTACTCAAGTCATCAGTGAGAGTGAGAACATAACGATATCCTCCGCGAGCCTCAACGCCATTGGACCGCATACATCGGTATGTATGATTTCCAATAAGTTGGTTGCTCGCCCATTGTTCCGGAGAACGGAGTCTTGGTCATTTTGCCCATGAGGCATGGTTCGCATGTGTCAAATGATTCATAATCGAGAGACTCTAAAAGTCCATCGAATGGAGCTTCTTCATGCGCTTGACACCAATGTGACCAAGGCGGCGATGCCACAAGTATGTGGGACTATCATTATCAACTTTACATCTTTTGGTATTCACACTATGAATATGTGTAATATTACGCTCGAGATTCATTAAGAATAAACCATTGACCATCGGAGCATGACCATAAAACATATCTCTCATATAAATAGAACAACCATTATTCTCGGATTTAAATGAGTAGCCATCTCGCATTAAACGAGATCCTGATACAATGTTCATGCTCAAACTTGGCACTAAATAACAATTATTGAGGTTTAAAACTAATCCCGTAGGTAAATGTAGAGGTAGCGTGACGGGCGATCACATCGACCTTGGAACCATTCCCGACGCGCGATCGTCACCTCGCCCTTCGCCAGCCTCCGTTTATTCCGCAGCTCCTGCTGTGAGTTAAAAATATGAGCAACGGCACCGTATCAAATACCGGGAGTTACTACGAGTAATGGTAAGGTACACATCAATTACATGTATATCAAATATACCTTTAGTGTTGCCGCCTTCTTGTCCGCTAAGTATTTGGGGCAGTTCCGCTTCGGTGGCCCTTCCTTTGCAATAAAAGCACTCTGTCTCGTGCTTGGGTCCATTCTTTGACTTCTTCCAGCAACTTGTTATCGGGCGCGGCAACATCCTGTCGTCCTTCTTGAAGTTCTTCTTACCCTTGCCCTTCTTGAACTTAGTGGTTTTATTGACCATCAACACTTGATGTTCTTTCTTGATTTCAACCTCTGCTGACTTCAAGATTGAGAATACTTCAGAATGGTCTTCACCATCCCCTGCATATTGTAGTTCATCACGAAGCTCTTGTAGCTTGGTGGGAGCGATCAAGGATTCTGTCAATGACCGCCTCATCCGGAGGTTAATGTCCACCGGACAAAGGTTGTGCAACCTGATATTTTGAGTATGTGCTCACCGACAGAACTATTTTCCTCCATCTTACAACTATAGAACTTGTCGGAGACTTCATATCTCTCGACCGGGCATGAGCTTGGAAAACCATTTTCAGCTCCTCGAACATCTCATATGCTCCGTGTTGCTCAAAACGCTTTTGGAGCCCCGGTTCTAAGTCAGTAAAGCATGCCGCCCGAACGAGGGAGTAATCATCGCACGAGACTGCCATGCATTCATAATGTCTTGGTTCTCTGGGATGGGTGCTTCACCTAGCGGTGCTTCTAGGACATATTTGTAACGCCCCGGATCCGATGCGCCAGGTGTCTTCCAGTTATTCGCCGTCGTTGCCATGTCATTTGCTTGCGTGTTGCACTTTGCCATGTCATCATCTGCATTTCATATCATGTCATCATGTGCATTTCATTTTGCATACGTGTTCGCCTCATGCATCCGAGCATTTTCCCGTTGTCCGTTTTGCAATCCGCATTCCTATGTCTCCGGCGCTCCTTTTGCCTCTTTTCGTGTGCGGGTGTTAAACGGTCTCGAATGGACCGAGGTTTGTCAAGCGGCCTTGGTATAGCACCGTAGACCGCCTGTCAAGTTTCGGATCATTTGGAGGTCGTTTGGTACTCCAACGGTTAACCGGTAACCGCAAAGCCTCTTTGTGTGCAGCCCAACACCCTTCCAAAGTGGCCCAAAACCCATCTAACTCCCTCCATGCTCTCGGTCGTTCGATCACGATCGCGTGGCGAAAACCGCACCTCATTTGGACTCTCCTAGCTCCTCTACCTATAAATATGTGTGCACCCCGGATTTTCACAGGTCCAAACCCTAGCCTAGCTCCTCCTCGCCCGCCGGACATGTCCGCCACGCCGTGACGCGTCCATCCGCTGCCACGTCGCCGGACCAATCCCGGCGACACCTCAGCCGCCGCCCCCCTCCACTCCTCCTCGCGCCACGTGGCGCCGCCACCTCCCCACCGCCCTGCCCACCGAGGTTCGCTCCGGCCCACGGCCCGCGCCGCCGCCGCCCGTTCGCGCCGCCGCCGCCGCCGCCTCTCCGTCGCCGCCCGCCGCCGGTGGTCGCCTCCGGCCTCGGCGCGCCTCCCGGGTGGCGGCGCCCTCGCCGCCCAGCGCCAGCAGCGCCGCCCGGCGCACCTCCCTGCCGCCGCGGCCGCCCTCGCCGCCGACGGCCGAGCTACTCAGCCGATGCCCGCCCAGGCCACGGCATCACCGCCCGCCGTCCGGCGCCCCTCGGCGGCCGGATCCGCCTCCTCTCCGGTCGCCCGGCCATCTCCCCTCCTCATGCGCGTGTCGGCGAAGTTCCGCCATCCTCGATCCGCGTGCATGGTTGACTTCTTTCCCCCCCTCCAAATTCCACTAAGTCCCGATTCTGTCAATATTTTATTGCATTTTCGTCGCATCATATCTCTGTCATTGTTGCTCCGTTTCATGCGTGTAATATGTCAGAATGTTCGTCTCGATGAGTAGATCATTTCATCTCATTGCATCATTTTCATTTGAGCTCATCTTGATGCCCGAAATGCTGTTGGAAGAGTGCTATATGATGTTAGTTTCTGATTTTTATCAGGACTTGCACTTTTGTCATTTTTGCCATGATTGATGTGTGCCTCCTATGAACTTGAGTCCTACATGTGTTTTGTAATATGCCATACCATCTTTCCAGGGGTGTATGCCATGTATTTTTGTGATCTATGTGGTGACTAGCACAAGCATGCAAAGTAGGCTTCCTGATGTTACTGATTTCAGCCTGCTTTTGTCGATATTTTTATGCCATGTTAACTTGATGCTACCTAGAGATCCATGCATATTTTGAGATACTTCAGTAAGGATGTTTTGTTAAACATGTCTTGCTCTATCCATCCTTGCCCTTGTTTTCAATTATGGAGTGCCATAGCTTGAGTCAATCGAGCTCTATTTTTGCTATAAAATGTTTCCTGGCAGGTTGTTTACATGTTATTCAATTTTGCCAAGGTTGTTGTAGTTGATCCTTGTATGCTATGATGTTGTTCTTGCCATATATAGCTTCTATGCCATGTCTTCTTACTGTTGGTAGCCTTGTCATGCCATGTATTGCTCTGTAGTGAGTGGTTCAAGCTCACCAACATGCCTACTTATTGTTGTTTCTGCCATGTATGAATCTGTAATATAACTTGCCATGTTTACATGGGTGCCATCATATTTTCTGATCCTTTTTGGCTTATGGCCAGTAAGGGACTTTTGTTATATGCATTTAGTAGATTCATGCCATGCCTTTGTTTGCCATGATAAGTTCCTGTAACATGTTGTTTCATAGCTCTAAACATTGCAACTTTGATGTTATTTCGCCAATGCCCTAAACTGTTATTATTTGCAATCTTGCCATGTGTGTTTGAGCATGTTCTAGTGATTTCGGAGATAGCTCAGTGTTCATGTTTTGTAATGCTTTACCTGTACATCATTCCCATGCCTTTTGTTATTATGTTGAGGTCCTGTAGCATGTTGTTTTGATGCTTGCAATATGCCTAGTTGCTGTTTTGGACAGATTGTTGTCATATCTTGTATAGAGTGTATGTGTTGAACCGTTGTCTCCTTTTGAGTGTGCTCTATATGAAACTTGCTTGATTTTGCATGTAGTTTCATATTATCATGTTGCATCCTTGTTTTGAGGTGTTTGCTTGATGTTTGTATGCATTTTGCATCAATGCCATGTTTAACTTGTTTTGCTCATATCTTCTAGGCCGTAGTCTCAATCTAATGAACTTTATATGTAACTTGACTAGAATTTCGTGTAGATCATCTTGGTGCATCTTAACTTGCTGTTTAACAACTTGAACATAATGTTTATTCAGATCTGGACCAATTTCGAAATTTGCATATGAGGACTTCTACGAATTGTTATATGTTGTCTCCGGCCTCATTTAAACTTGCTTTGATGTGTTGCTCTTGTTTGCATCATCTCTTGCCATGAGTAGCTTCATGTAGATTTGTCATGCATCATGCTTGTTTTGCATCATGTCTTGTCTATGTGTGGTGTGTTTACTATGTTGTGTGCTTGTTCTTGTTAGTTCCGTTTTCTATGCGATCGTTAGGATTCGTTCGCTCACGCTTGGTTCGCTTCATCCGCTCATCTTCTTCATGGACTCGTTCTTCTTCCTTGCGGGATTTCAGGCAAGATGACCGCTACCCTGGATCTCACTACTATCATTGCTATGCTAGTTGCTTCGTTCTATCGCTATGCTGCGCTACCTACCTGTTTATCAAGCCATCCCAAATTGCCATGAACCTCTAACCTTTGACACCTTTCCTATGCAAACCGTTGTTTGGCTATGTTACCGCTTTGCTTAGCCCCTCTTATAGCGTTGTTAGTTGCAGGTGAAGATGAAGTTTGTTCCTTGTTGGAACATGGAGATGCCGTTCCTTGTTGGAACATGTTTACTTGTTGGGATATCACAATATATCTTATTTAATTAATGCATCTATATACTTGGTAAATGGTGGAAGGCTCGACCTTATGCCTGGTGTTTTGTTCCACTCTTGCCGCCCTAGTTTCCGTCATATCGGTATTATGTTCCCGGATTTTGCGTCCCTAACGCGGTCGGGTGATTTATGGGACCCCTTGACAGTTCGCTTTGAATAAGACTTTTCCAAAGAAGGCCCAACATTGGTTTTACATTTGCCTCACCTAGCCTTTTTTCCCTTGGGAGTCGCGATCCCGAGGGTCATCTTTATTTTACCCCGGGCCGCTGCTTGTCTAAGCGTTGGTCCAAACTAGAGCACCGTCGGGACCATCCCTTGGCAACTTGGGTTACGTCGGTACTGTGACGCTTAGCTTATCCGGTCGTGGCTCGAGACGAGATACGCGGCTACTATCGTGGTGTCGGCACGCCGGAGGTCTTGCTGGACTTGTTTTATTGTCGTCGAAATGTCTTGTAGCCGGATTCCGAGACTGATCGGGTCTTCCCGGGAGAAGGAATATCCTTCGTTGATCGCGAGAGCTTATCATGGGCTAAGTTGGGACACCCTGCAGGTATAAACTTTCGAGAGCCGTGCCAGCGGTTATGTGGCGATGGGAATTTGTTAATATCCGGTTGTAGTAAACTTGAAGCAAACTCTTCCTAAAATACACCAACCGTATGCGTAACCGTGAGTGTCTCTTTTCGGGTTGATCGAGAGGAGAACACGGTTTCGGGTTATGTCGACGTGGTAGGAGTTCAGGATCACTTCTTGGTCATTACTAGTTGACGACCGTTCCTTTGTTTCTCTTCTCGCTCTCATTTGCGTATGTTAGCCACCATATATGCTTAGTCGCTGCTGCAACCTCACCACTTTACCCCTTCCTTTCCCATTTAAGCTTTGCTAGTCTTGATACCCATGGTAATGGGATTGCTGAGTCCTCGTGGCTCACAGATTACTACACCACCAGTTGCAGGTACAGGTTTGCGATGATCATGACGCGAGAGCGATGTTTGCTTGTATTGGAGTTCTTCTTCTGCTTCTTCCTCGATCAGGGGATAGGTTCCAGGTCGGCAGCCTGGGCTAGCAGGGTGGATATTGTTTGAGTTTCTGTTTATGTTTCATCCGTAGTCGGATGTTGATCTTGTATGTGATGTTGATGTATTCTTGTGGCATTTGTGCCTTATGTATGTATCCCTATGTATTATGTAATGTTGATGTAATGATATCCACCTTGCAAAAGCGTTTCAATATGCGGGTCTATCCTTGGTGGGACCGTCGAGTTCCTTTTGGATAGGGTCGCATATTGGGCGTGACAATATTGTTTCTTGGCTGCTATGAGGATGATCCTCAGGTTCCGGACCCAGTCCGAATAGTTGCTGCCATCATCTTTCAGCTTGGTTTTCTCTAGGAACGCGTTGAAGTTCATGTTGACATGAGCGTTGGCCATTTGATCTACAAGACATATTTTGCAAAGACTTTAGACTAAGTTCATGATAATTAAGTTCATCTAATCAAATTATTTAATGAACTCCCACTCAGATTGGCATCCCTCTAGTCATCTAAGTGTTACACGATCTGAGTCGACTAGGCCGTGTCCGATCATCACGTGAGACTGACTAGTCATCGTCGGTGAACATCTCCATGTTGATCGTATCTTCCATACGACTCATGTTCGACCTTTCGGTCTCTTGTGTTCCGAGGCCATGTCTGTACATGCTAGGCTCGTCAAGTTAACCCTAAGTGTTTATGCATGTGTAAAACTGTCTTACACCCGTTGTATGTGAACGTAAGGATCTATCACACCGATCATCACGTGGTGCTTGAAGCATTTAACTTTAGCAACGGTGCGCAGTTAGGGGAACACTTTCTTGAAATTATTCTAAGGGATCATCTTATTTACTACCGTCGTTCTAAGTAAACAATATGCATAAACATAATAAACATCACATGCAATTATATAAAGTAGTGACATGATATGGCCAATATCATATAGCTCCTTCGATCTCCATCTTCGGGGCTCCATGATCATCTTGTCACCGGCATGACACCATGATCTCCATCATCGTGTCTTCATGAAGTTGTCACGCCAACGACTACTTCTACTTCATGGCTAACGCGTTTAGCAATAAAGTAAAGTAATTTACATGGCGTTCTTCAATGACACGCAGGTCATACAAAAATAAGACAACTCCTATGGCTCCTGCCGGTTGTCATACTCATCGACGTGCAAGTCGTGATTCCTATTACGAGAACATGATCTCATACATCACAATATATCATTCATCATTCATCACAACTTCTGGCCATATCACATCACATGACAATTGCTGCAAAAACAAGTTAGACGTCCTCTAATTGTTGTTGCATCTTTTACGTGGCTGCAATTGGGTTCTAGCAAGAACGTTTTCTTACCTACGAATAACCACAACGTGATTTTGTCAACTTCTATTTACCCTTCATAAGGACCCTTTTCATCTAATCCGCTCCAACTAAAGTAGGAGAGACAGACGCTCGCTAGCCACCTTATGCAACTAGTGCATGTCGATCGGTGGAACTCTGCCTCACGAAGCGTCACGTAAGGTCGGTCCGGCCGCTTCATCCCACAATACCGCTGAAGCAAGAAAAGACTAGTAGCGGCAAGCAAGTTGACAAGATCTACGCCCACAACAAAATTGTGTTATACTCATGCAATAGAGAACTACGCATAGACCTAGCTCATGATGCCACTGTTGGGGAACGTTGCAGAAAATTAAAATTTATCCTACGGTTTCACCAAGATCCATCTATGAGTTCATCTAAGCAACGAGTCATGGGAGAGAGATTGCATCTACATACCACTTGTAGATCGCGTGCGGAAGCGTTCAAGGGAACGGGGATGATGGAGTCGTACTCGCCGTGATTCAAGTCACCGATGACCAAGTGCCGAACGGACAGCACCTCCGCGTTCAACACACGTACGGAACGGACGACATCTCCTCCTTCTTGATCCAGCAAGGGGGAAGGAGAGGTTGAGGAAGAAGGCTCCAGCAGCAGCACGACGGCGTGATGATGGTGGAGAGGCAAGATCTCGGCGTGGCTTTGCCAAGCACTCAACGGGGAGGAGAGGTGTTGGGAGGGAGGGCTGCGCCTTGGATGTGTGTTGCAGCCTCCCTCACCCCTATATTTATAGGGAAGGGGCAGGGGCGGCCCCTCTAGATGAGATCTAGAGGGGGCGGCCAGGAGGGGCTTGCCCCCCAAGCAAGGGCGCCCCCACTAGGGTTCCCCAACCCTAGGCGCATGGGCCCAAGGGGCGCGCCCAGCCCTCCAGGCTAGTTCCTGCCCTTGTGGCCCATGAGGCCCTCCGAGAGGGTGGCCCTCCCGTGGACCCCGGAACCTCTCCGGTGGCCCCGGTACAATACCGATATGACCCCGAAACTTTCCGGTGTCCGTTTGACAACTTCCCATATATAAATCTTTACCTCCGGACCATTCGGGAACTCCTCGTGACGTCCGGGATCTCATTCGTGACTCCGAACAACATTCGGTAATCACATACAAGTCTTCCTAATAACCCTAGCGTCACCGAACCTTAAGTGTGTAGACCCTACGGGTTCGGGAGACATGCAGACATGACCGAGACGACTCTCCAGTCAATAACCAACAGCGGGATCTGGATACCCATGTTGGCTCCCACATGCTCCTCGATGATGTCATCGGATGAACCACGATGTCGAGGATTCAATCAATCCCGTATACTACTCCCTTTGTCAGACGATATGTTACTTGCCCGAGATTCGATCGTCGGTATCCCAATACCTCGTTCAATCTCGCACGGCAAGTCACTTTACTCATACCGTAATGCATGATCCGTGACCGGACACTTGGTCACTTTGAGCTCATTATGATGATGCACTACCGAGTGGGCCCAGTGATACCTCTTCGTAATACGGAGTGACAAATCCAGCCTCGATCCGTGTCAACCCAATGACACTTTCGGAGATACCGAGTGTACCTTTATAGTCACCCGATTCGTTGTGACGTTTGGTACACCCAAAGCACTCCTACGGTGTCCGGGAGTTACACGATCTCATGGTCTAAGGAAAAGATACTTGACATTGAAAAGCTCTAGCAAAACGAACTACACGATCTTGTGCTATGCTTAGATTGGGTCTTGTCCATCACATCATTCTCCTAATGATGTGATCCCGTTGTCAACGACATCTAATGTCCATAGCCAGAAACCATGACTATCTGTTGACCAACGAGCTAGTCAACTAGAGGCTTACTAGGGACGTATTGTGTTCTATGTATTCACACGTGTATTACGATTTCCGGATAATACAATTATAGCATGAATAAAAGACAATTATCATGAACAAGGAAATATAATAATAATCCTTTTATAATTGCCTCTAGGGCATATTTCCAACAGTAATCTCCTCACGCCCTCGCACAATGCAAGATGTCGTGATTCCACTAAGGGACCCTTGAGGGCGGTCACCGAACCCGTACAAATGGCAACCCTTGGGGGCGGTCACCGAACCCGTACACTTTGGCAACCCTTGGGGGCGGTCACCGAACCCGTACACTTTGGCAACCCTTAGGGGCGGTCACCGGTACCCGTCAAATTGCTCAGGGCAATCTCCACAACCTAATTGGAGACTCCGACGCTTGCCCAGAGCTTTACACCACAATGATTGAGCTCCGAACACCACCAACCGTCTAGGCCGCCCAAGCACCCAAGAGGAACAAGCTCAAGGGTACCAAGCATCCAAGAGTAATAAGGTTCTCAACTTGCAACTTCCACGTATCACCGTGGAGAACTCAAACCGATGCACTAAATGCAATGGCAAGGGCACACGGAGTGCCCAAGTCCTTCTCTCTCAAATCCCACCGAAGCAACTAATGCTATGGAGGAAAATGAGAGGAAGAACAAGAAGGAGAACACCAAGAACTCCAAGATCTATATCCAAGGGGTTCCCCTCACATAGAGGAGAAAGTGATTGGTGGAAATGTGGATCTAGATCTCCTCTCTCTTTTCCCTCAAAAACTAGCAAGAATCCATGGAGGGATTGCGAGTTAGCAAGCTCGAAGAAGGTGAACAATGGGTGAAGAACACGAGCTCAAAGGATAAGGTTCATTGGGGAAGAAGACCCCCTTTTATAGGTGGGAAAAAATCCAACCGTTATGCTCACACCCTTGCGAAGCAGTACTACCGCTCCAGGAGCGGTACTACCGCTAGGGCGGTAGTAGCCCTTGAAACACAATAGCGTGGAGGCAAAAAGCACGAAGAACCGTCGGGCGGTAGTACCGCTGACCTCACGGTACTACCGCTAGGGGTAGCGGTACTCTCGCTAAGGGTAGCGGTACTACTGCTATGAAGCGGTACTAAAAAATTACATCCGTGCCTACCATCGCTGGACTTGTGACGAGTTTTTGGTCCCGAGCGGAAGTAGTCACGGAAGTAGCGACGGTAGTACTGCTCCAAGCGGTAGTACGGCTCCTAAGAGCGGTAGTAAAAAATTACATCCGCTCCTATCCGCGGTAGTACCGCTGCAGCCTTTTTAGAACACCAAAACTACCACAACTTCTACAAACGGACTCCGAATTCGACGAAACCAAGTTTGTTGGAAAGCTAGCGACGAAGGCTAACACAATCTTGATAGAAATAACAATAAGAAGCAAATTAGAAAAGGCCCATAAGAAAATGGTGAGAACCCTTCCTCGGATAAGACCGGTAAAACCTCCAACACCGAAAACATCATAGAAGATGCATGCGAACTCCGTTTTCGATGAACTCAAGCTTGTCATCAAGATGACCATAAGCTCTAAGACTCACAAAGATAATGAAACAACAACCAAGAAACATGATTCAAAGATGCAATGGTTTGAGCTCTCTATTAACGATACGATCAAGCTACCAACTTGAGAGCCCCCTTGATAGTACGACAAAGGATCCTATAACCCGGTCTCCCAACTACCACCATGAGACCGGTAAAATAGAAAACATATCAAGGGAAAACCTTTGCCTTGCACATGGTCCACTTGAGCTAGATGATGACGATCTTGACTCCCTCAAGTTGGACCACCTTTCTTGATTGCGTTGGCTCGATGAAGACTAGATGATTGCTCCCCCCATAGTCCACTATGGGTGAGCCACTCTTCGGCACATCTTCACAAGTCCATTGTCACCACAATGGACGACAAGCTTCAAGCACTTGATCTCTTCGTGATGATCCACTTGAACTTGCACACAGCAATCTTGATGATGATCACCACTTGATGTCATCCTCTCCATGGGTTGAGTGATATCTTCCTCTTGATGCAAGCCCATGAACACATACCTAACCCCACATAGAACTCTCACATAGACCATGGGTTAGTACACAAAGCACAATGGATAATGCTTACCATACCATGGGATCACTTGATCCCTCTCGGTACATCTTCTACGCTTTGTGAGTTGATCAACTTGATTCACTCTTGACTTAGTCTTGATCAACCTTGAATCTTTCCAACTCTCTTCATTTGGATGATGTCTTGAAGGTAAACATGAATGATCACACAATCTTCTTCTTCAAGACATGCTTGCAATAAGCTCAACACTCATATGACCAATCTTTGGATAATTCCTTAATAGCACCTTGGTCAACACATAAACTCCTTGAAACCAACACATGGACTTCAAGAAAAGCCTATGAATAAATCATGACCAATATTTGGATAATTCCTTCATAGCACCTTGGTCAACTCATAAACTCCTTGAAACCAACACATGGACTTCAAGAAAAGCCTATGGACAAATCCTTCAAATATAACTCAAGACAACCATTAGTCCATAGAGATTGTCATCAATTACCAAAACCAAACATGGGGGCACCGCATGTTCTTTCATTGTGGATGGCGCAATGGTTTATGCAGCCTAATTAATCAGTACTATTAATCAGGACGTCCGCAGTACCAATCAACCGGCTGATCTTTGAGAAAGACCAGCCCCCTTGCCAACCGTTCGATCACATGCGCATAGCCGTTCGATCACAGGCTGCAGTCCGTCTTTCCTCCGCTCGCCTCGCATTTACCGGGCACCCCGCTCGTGACAAATCCAATAGCACACCGGTAGTGCTGCATCGCTCGCTCGCCGGAGTGCAGACCGTAGGTTGCAATAGCCCAGCCGTCATAACACATATTCAAGACACCGTGGTCCCGATGATGCTCCAATACAACACTGGTGGCCCGGCGATGCGACAATATAGCACTGACGACGCTCCATAGCAACACCGGCGGCCCCCGATGACGCTCCATAGCAACATCGCTGCCCAGATGACGCTCCATAGCAACGCCGACGATGCTCCAATACAACATTGCTGGCCTGGCGACGCTCCATAGCAACACTGGCGGCCATCGACGACACTCCATAGCAACACCAGCGGCCCCCGGCGACGCTCCATAGTAACACCTACGTGTTGCGTTGCAGCTCTCGCCGCCGGCGCACAACACCACGCCCCGTTGCACTGCAGCTACGTCACTCACCACAGGGGCGGATCTAGACTGAAGATTACCCGGTGTCCACATAGAAGAACACATCAAAAAATCAATGACCTACACACTAAATCAATGGATTATCTTAAGCGAGCGTAGAATGGACCCGGTGCCAGTGACACCGGGTAGCTATACATAGCTACGCCCCTGACTCACCATTGTGTTGCATTGTAGCTCCGCCGATGACGCGCTTTGCACTGCAACTCCGCCGCCGACGCATGGTTGTTGCACTGCAGCTTCTCCGCCCACCACCGGTGTGTTGCACTGCAGCTTTGCCGTCTCCGCGCAGCGGCACGCCCGTTGAACTGCAGCTCCGCCGCCCACCGACGACGGAGCAGCCCGCGCCCCCCGGCTCACATCACCGAGCCCGCCTTGCAGCATGGCGCATGGCTGCCCGTCTACACCCTGGCGCCCCAGCCACCGTAGATGGTTTTCCCTACGGCACCAGCGGCGGCAGCAGAGAAAAAAAGCAAGGCCATGGCGAGGAGCAGTACGAGAGAAAGCCATGGAGAGAAGAAAAGGGGATTGCGTTTCGGTGAAAGGACATGAATGGGATTAGTGGTTCCCGTGAGATAAGGGAAAGAGTGGACACGAGGCGTGTCTAGCAAGCGGTTTACGTGAGTAGAAAATCAGTCGGTTGATTTAGATTGTTTTCCTTTTTTTTAAGATAGGACGTCCGCAGTTCGACTTCCAGTAATAGCAGATTTTTTGTGTGTGATTAACACAGGAGAAAAAGCTAGATGGGCCGGCCCAGCGGAGCAGGGGGTATGCGCCCATTTGCGGATTGTACTGTTGTATCGGGCACAGAGGGCGCCGAATAGGATTTAGCCAAATCTCCTTCCGTCCTCTCCTCGTGAGTCGCGGCCTCGTAGACAAATCTCCCCTGTCCCGACGAAACCCTAACCCTAGATCGCCAGCCCGCCCGCCATGGATCTTCTCCAGTCCTCGTACGCGCCTGGCGACGCATCCTCGCCGGAGGACGAGTCGCTCTCCTCCCCGGACACCTCCCCGCTCCGCCTCCCCTCCAAGTCCGCCGCCCCCGCAGTCGATGAGACAGCGCTCGCGCTATCCGCCGCCGCCGCTTCCACCTCCCGTCCTCTCGACCCCTCTCTCCACCTCATCCCCTTCAACCCCACCGCCGACCAGCTCTGGGCGCCCGTCCTCGGTCCTCAGCACCCCCACGCGCCCATCTCATCCGCCTCTGGTCACCGTAACCACAAGCTCGGTCACGTCGAAGACGCAGCGCTCCTCCCCTTCCTCTTCGACGAGCAGTATAACACTTTCCATCGCTTCGGCTACGCATCTGACCCCTCCGGCCTCCACATCATCGGTGACGCGCAGCCACAGGCGCCCGACCTCGACACCGTCTACAACCTCCCTCCTTCTGAGCACAAGCGCCGCCGCATCCAATCCAGGGAGGAAAACCACGAGCCCCTCCCCCCAGAGGCCCAAAACCCTGCATCCGACGAGTGGGTCGTGCACAACAAACAGAGTCCCTGGGCTGGCAATCGGGAGGGCCCGCCTGTGGAGCTGACGGACGAGCAGAGACAGTACGCCGAGGCACATGCGGCCAAGAAGGCTGAGAAGGAGGCACGAGGCGAAGGGAAGGAGAAAACAGAGGTGGTGGTCAAGAGCACCTTCCATGGGAAGGAGGAGAAGGACTACCAGGGACGATCGTGGATCACTCCACCCAAGGATGCCAAGGCGACCAACGAGCGCTGTTATATTCCCAAGAGATGTGTACATGAGTGGGTTGGACACACCAAGGGGGTCTCAGCGATCAGATTTTTTCCCAAGTATGGCCATCTATTGCTGTCTGCAAGTATGGATTGTAAGATTAAAATTTGGGACGTGCTTGAGTCGAAGACATGTATGCGGACTTACATGGGGCACTCCAAGGCGGTACGGGATATATCGTTCTCTAATGACGGTAGTAAGTTCTTGAGTGCTGGCTATGACCGGAATATTCAGTATTGGGATACCGAAACTGGGCAGGTGATCTCAACCTTCTCTACTGGTAAGGTACCTTATGTCGTGAAGCTCAATCCTGATGAAGATAAGCAGCATATTCTCCTTGCTGGGATGAGTGACAAGAAGATTGTGCAGTGGGATATGAAGTCAGGGCAGATCACACAGGAATATGATCAGCACTTGGGGGCGGTGAACACTATTACCTTTGTAGATAATAATAGGAGGTTTGTGACATCTAGCGATGACAAGTCTCTTCGTGTGTGGGAGTTTGGCATCCCTGTAGTTATTAAGTATATCAGTGAGCCGCACATGCACTCCATGCCGTCTATTGCAGTACACCCGAACTCTAACTGGCTGGCAGCACAGAGCTTGGACAATCAGATACTGATATACAGCACCAAGGAAAGGTTTCAACTTAATAAGAAGAAGAGGTTTGCAGGCCACATTGTGGCAGGTTATGCTTGTCAGGTGAGCTTCTCTCCTGATGGGAGGTTTGTGATGTCAGGAGACGGTGAAGGTAGTTGCTGGTTCTGGGACTGGAAAAGCTGCAGGAGGTTCAAGACATTGAAGTGCCACAATGGAGTTTGCATTGGATGTGAGTGGCATCCGTTGGAGACTAGCAAGGTTGCAACATGTGGATGGGATGGCGTCATAAAATACTGGTAAGTTGACAAGATAAACATATGAAAACACCTTATATTTTATTCTGCAGTTTTTAACAGATTTGTACTAGTGCACCATTGCTGTTTAAATTGTTTCAGCAAGTAGTTATTGAAATTCATGGGGCCCACGTTGGATTTAGATTGTGCAGTAGGTCTTTTAGTATTATTGTAATAACACTTTCCCCTTCTGTATTTTATTTTATTCATACTGTTTTATTTAGCTGGAAGGGTAGTTTAGTTTGCAATTGCAGTAAACGTCCATTACATTCAGATTATCAAGACCACACAAACTTGATTATGATGTCCTTGCAAAAACTTATGGCTAGAACTTGTGTAATATACTCCCTCTGTCCCATAATATAAGAACGTTTTTTGCACTACACTAGTGTAAAAAACGTTCTTATATTATGGGACGGAGGGAGTAGTAGTTATGTGCCTTACCTAGGGCATGTTTACTTCATTGTTATGTTTTGATGAACTAGACATCTCTACCTCTTTGCTCTAAATATTCTTTTGTTTATTTTGTTACTGATTGTGTTGGCTCCTTGGTGCTCCCTTATGTACCATTTCTTGATGCTTTTGCTGTTGACCTGATGCTGTTATGATGATTGGTTGTACCTGGACCAGTGCTGCGTGAAGTCGGATATATTCATTTTACCCACTTATCTGATCCATCTTCTACATGCCGCTGAAAATTAAACATGTCCTGGATGATATATTCCTACCCCATTTGAAAGAACTTGCAAATTAAAAATTCAGCTTATGCTGATTGCTTGGGTGCAGAACTGGATAAATGAGAATTCTGCCTTTACTTACTAGTTGCCAAGGGCATTTCCAACGCTGCCCATCAAAACGGACACCCAAAACGTTTGTGGACCGTCTGGATGTGTCTGCGGATAACAGATGGGGGGGCATCCAACTCTACACATCAAATGCCCGCATCTGTTTTTTTATCCTATATCCAAAACACTTGAAATAAGTAAGATAAATATCATCTTTGGTCCATAATCATTTTGTGTTAATATTTCAATGAAACAATAATTCAAATATACATATTACGACCCAAACATGAAGTTTTGCAATAAAAAGTTCAAATTTGTGTTCAACTTAGTCGGACATATTTTTTAGTTCTCCACTCCTATCGCCCACAAATGCCGAATCACATCATTCTGGAGTTGCTCGATGGCGAATCTGTTGATGCATTTGGATAAGTTCGTCGAACATCGTCAGATTCTGCTCGGAAGATCAATAGGATCACCCATTTGCTCAAATTCAAGATCATGGCGTATTGCGTCACCCTCATCCTCCACAATCATGTTGTGCATGATCACACAAGCTGTCGTCACCTCCCACAACGTCTCTTTGCAGTTCATCGAACAACTGCAAAACAGGCTTGGAGCACTCAAATGCCCTCTCGACATCCTTTCTAGCTTCTTTTTCTTTGGGCAAAGTGAGATCTTTTCTTACCCCTTGTCTCAAAGATGGTCTTGATGAAAGTCGCCTCTTGATGAAGGTCGCCCACGAAGGATAGATAACATCACAAAGATAATAGCCCATGTTGTACTCATGGCCTTATATTTTAGTCTATGTTACTTTTATATGTTGATGGGTGTTTCTTTGGTTTGCTGCGGATAGATTCTCATGTCAACCTGCGGATTCGTTAATGTATTTGTTTTCCTGTAAAATTGCTCATATGTAGAATCTTACCTCGACAATTTGATGATTGTTGAGTTTATTACATTTGCAAGAATAATTTTTGATGCAGCTTTTTTGTTCTTAAGTTGTGTTAAAGTAAGTGCCTGTGTCTAAAATCGTGGAGATAAACAAAATGCATGAAGGATCTATTGTAGGAGCTGTACTTTATCTGGCGTTTGCCCGAATAACTATATGCATATATCTGCTTAAAACCTCATTTCTGTTTTTCTCTCTCTATTAATTGTGTTATTTCCTTGCAATTTTCTCTACTTGTGGTGTGGCATTAACTCTTTTGTACAACTTGCAGGGATTAAAGATTTGGCAATTTAGGCAGAAACATTGCTCGAGATGCTGCAAGCCCACATGCCAATTGAATTCACAAGGATTCAACTTTCAGTTGAGACTGTAAGCCCACATGCCTGGCTGGAAAGTTTCGATGTCACTAGTGAAAACATGAGAGAACAGAAAACAGGCCCATTATTTCCAACTACCGTCTAGTTCATAGTAATGTACTGTGTACCATACATGATGCACCATTCAGTTTTTCAACTTTACTTTACCTTCACTTGTAGGATTTCGGTTTCAGTTTATCTTCGTTTTGCTGGTGCAACTTTTGTACTACCCGAGTGACAAAATCTGCACTGATTTCTGGGAAATGTTCCCAGCGAAATCCCCTCCTTAATGCTCAGTCTGTAACAAAATACTAATAATATTTGATTCTTTGGCTACGATTGTTATACTCCCTGCGCTTTCCTTTTAGTATAATATTAGTAAGATGCCCTTGCTACGCTACGGGCTAAGAAATGATTAGTAGAATATTATTTATTTAAGTTATAATCAAGAGACTCGTACGCGACATTGATCAAAACGACCATATATTGTTGATAGGTGCACAACTGAATATACGGTTTCCAACTGATAACCCCTTGGGTCAAGCCAAAGATTTTCTCCTCCATCTTCATTTTACAAGAACACTTGGTGTTCTTCCTACTCTGTCCTATATTGAGGGGCATAGAGCATGCGGCAAATAGATAATCCATCCACATACGTTTGACAATTATGGCGACTCGGATCTCTGAGTCCAAATTAATCGATGTCTCGAGCTCCTCTTTGCTAATGGTACCCTCATAGAAAAGTGATGATGCAACATTGCCAACCACTTTGCATGATTTAAAATGAAACAAGTAACTTCAACGCACGCGAGCACACGGACGGTTGTTTTGTCCTATTTGCATATGTTTACGTTAAAAAAATATGCCCATGTTTGGCTTTTGTCTAAGGCTCCCAACACGGTCGACTCATCTTAAAAAAGTGTCCGACCGCGTCTTCACCAAGCCTTCGCTCGCGCCTTGCCCACGCCACCCTTGAGCTCGCCGACGCCCCCTGCCGCACCCACTGCGCTTATCGAGCTCCTTGACGCTCGCTTCGCCGCTTCTCCCACGCTCCTCCGTGCTCGCCCAACGGGGTTGCTGCAGCAGCGCCCGATGCTGTCGTGGTTCAAGTCACCTGCCGCCGCTGCGCCCGCATGCTTGCCAGATCCAGCTCATATCCCACCGCCTCGTCGCGTCCTCGCCCTGCCCGCTCGTCATGTCTTGCCCGCCTGCCGCGCCCTGGATCGGGATGAGGTGCAGGCCTCCAAGAGCGCTCGACTGGGGAGGCAGGGGCGCCGCCGTGCCTGGCCTTGAGCGGCGTCGGAGGAAGGGTGGGAGGCCTCGAATGCCTAGCGTTGCTACTTGTGGGCGGCGTGGACGGGGAAAAGAGAAAAAGGTGAGAGAGAGGTGGGAGGTGGGTGGGTGTGTGATAGGTGGGCCAGGCCGCACATGCAACAGACATAGTCGGATAACGGGGACGCATAAAATGTCCGGTTTATGTTCCCTTCATATCCAAATCACGAGCAAGTTTGATAAAAAATGAGGTTGAACAAATACACAACGGACAAAATAATGATATGAGGTCTGCTGTTGGGCCATTGTTTTTATCCATTGGACACAATAGGACACGTATGGACAAATGGGGTCGTGCATTGTCCGCTTAACAACCTACAATGCCTGCATTCCACGTAGCCAATCCGAGCAGCTATATCGTTCGCCATAGCTCGAGAACCTGCTCCGCGCAACCCAATGGTGAATTCTCCCAGTCCCAACGCATTGGAGCAGCACACACATGGTTCATCTAGCTGCCGGCCGACTCCTCCCAATTACTGCCTGCTGTTGGCTTGCTCACAGCATGCGCTAGCTTGACGACCACATCTTAGTGCTCGTTCTAGTACTGCTCATGTACCTGGTGTCCGTTGGTAGAGGTTTCCATCTGTTTGGTGGGGTAGTTTGCCCCTATAATCGGTCCACATAACAGAAGGGTCAGATTAGAACAAGCACACACTCACGCGAAGACACCAGAACCTACTGCAGCTGGAAACTTGCAGAAAGGACCTCCAAACAAAGAAGAATACAACCACGCCCCTGGAGGCCCCAAAGACAGCCGCACGCATCTGGCCGCTGTCGCCGTCGACGCCGCGAATCCATCCGTGAGCTGGAGAAGCGCCTTGCAGGAAGCTGCGTTGTGCGAGACGCAACGGAAGCCACTACGAATAGAGGCACCAAACTGATGAATGCTATTAGCCGAGAAGACAGCCCGCGCTCCACCGCCCTGGAGCTCCTTCTCCGGCGAGAAGGGCCACCAGATCCCTCGTCCAGCTAGCTACAAACCGGTCTCTAGAACAGCTGGCATCTGCAAGTCGCCGTGAACCAAACCTTAGGTGGCCATCGCCGCCGCAGCACCTGTACAACTCCTCACTAGCCCAGTGGCAGCTCCAGGGCGAGAACCACCGAGGCAGGATGGGGCCGGAGGACAAAAGGCCAGAGTCGATGTCGTCACCACCGCCTCAACAACGCCGACCAGACCATACAGGCGCGAGATGCGGCAGAAGCGAGGACCACTTTATTGGACGCGACGGCGCCGCCCAACCAACCCCTAGCTACACGCCAGCGGAGTCCTGGAGCTGCCCCACGCCACCCGAGGCCAGGCGGGGGCGAAGAGGAGCGGGAGATTGCCGGTGAAAAATCTCCTCTCGGTTGCTCCCTCGACTGAGCGGAGAGGATATGTATGTTTCTGCATAAGGGAAGCTGGGTTGTCCTTGGATGAAAATCCGATGGTATAAAATGATGCAGGGCAGAAACACCATCATCACCAACTGAAAATCTAATATTCTTAAAAAGTTGTTCCTCACTTCTATCTATTCTCTCAACATGCATACTATCCACATCATCACCATGCCACATCATCAATATTAAATAGAAACAACCCATTAACTCATCCTATATACTTAAGAGATTCAACCCCACTATATTTTCTATCTCAACATGCAAGCTATCCACCTAAGCAACCCTGCCACATTATCAACTCTTAATATTAAAAAAGATGGCACATGCAAGCACATGCAACCCAATACTAAATGCTCAAATATTTCACCAAATCAACTAGAAAAATAAACGCACACAAGGCTTATGGCCGGACCAGGCTATGATAACTAGCAAGCACATGCAGACCATTACTCTAGCCCACATGCATCCCATTATTAAGTGCTCGCCGAAACTGATGAAAGCCTACGAGACTAATTTGCACTGTCTTCTCCCCTTCATGTTCTAATGCTCACTTATATCTTTTGCCCTTCCTATAAACTCCATAGGATGAATCCTTTGGCACATGCAGCCTAATACTAAATGCTCAAATATTTCACCAAATCAATTAGAAAAATGAACGCACACAAGGCTTATGACCAGACCAGGCTATAATAACTAGCAAGCACATGCAGACCATTACTCTAGCCCACATGCATCCCATTATTAAGTGCTCGCCGAAACTGATGAAAGTCTACGAGACTAATTTGCACTGTCTTCTCCCCTTCATGTTCCAATGCTCACGTATATCTTTTGCCCTTCTTATAAACTCCACAGGATGAATCCTTTCCCTGTCACAGTCCTCCCACATTCCTTGCCATGCCAGCATGCACAAGCGATGGCGTCACCATGGTTCAACAAGATGGTCTTCTCGCCAGCCGGTGTGGAAGACGTCACCACAAGTTGGAGATCGATGCCGCGCTACCACACCACGCCTGGACGGCGCCGTTGCGTGCGTGCAGCGTGTCGACGGCACCCGTAGCGCCTCCCCGTTGCACCGCATCGGCTTTGCCTGACCACGACGCCACCCCGGATCACGCCACAACCGCAGAGGGTTGATGGCACCACAACAGCGACTTCCAGTGCCCCACATCAGCTTCGCCCGTCCGCGGATGGACTCCATGCGCACCCGGGGTCGTAGCAGCTCCACCAAGGATAGGACCTCCTCCCTTTGCTCCAGCGTGGAGCCTGACGAGCCAGTGGGCATGGCTTGCACTCGAGAGGAATAATATGTGCTCTTCGTTCTCGGAATCAGCCTCAGCTTGCCTCACGAAATTAATTAGCCTAATTTGATCTACATAGCTAACTCGACCTTGCATGTTACAGGTATAAAATCTGCCTCAAAGTTTCACAACTCGTGTCACTGCTCCATGCTCCTCACCTTGCATGTTATACGGAGGTGCTGAGGTTATACCTGATTTCTCACCCATAAATTTTCAAGTAAGAAATTCTTGATTTTGGATCCATCTGGGTGGCCCATACAATGAATCATCTCACCTTACCAAGGTTAACTTTCTGTTTCTTTATTTTATTCTTACATACTCAACTGATTTTGCTTAAGTTTGTGCATTTGTTGTTCTATCTTCCATTCTTCCACGCCAAGAAATATTGCTATTTCATTTCCATGGAAATTTATAGTTTCTAGAGATAATTTTTCGTCAACAGGTAAAATTTATGTCATTGTTTCTAGAGCAGAAACTTGCTTTTTCAACTAACTTGGCATCTCTACTCCTTTAGTACCAACCTGGCTCACTGTATGGCTCCAAGGTCAAAACAAGCTTTGAGGTTGAGGGCGTGGATCCAAACCACCTGCAAATTTATTTATTTTTGTATTGGGAGTATTTGATATGTTAAGGTGCTATTTCCAGTGCCGTTTTTATTTTTGGGTGGTGCCCTTGCTAATTGTCTTAATGCTTCATATAGAATATAAAAATACGCATGAAATGCAGACACTTCCCTCATCTTTTTACCTTCAGCTATACATTTTTTTAACAAACCTTCAGCTACACATAGACATAGGTATAGTCCTTTTCCTACTCAAGTACCAGGTGACTCAGATGTTGCAATCATCTTCATCATTGCTTCTTCCAAGCACCTTATTTTATTTTATTTTGCTACTATAGATTTTGTTTGATTAACAAAGACGAGGCCCTACCACCTGCGATGTTTCCATAGCATTGTTTCCAATTGTTTGTTATCTCATATTATGGTTATGAGAAGATACAACTATTTAATGTAACACCTATTTTTACAATTGCTGATATGAACTACTTGGCTATACTTTGTAGAACTTATGTACTGACATGCATAAGATTGATTTACAACAAGAGTCTAACATAATCTACAAGAAGTATCTCAAAATGGCAATATATACATAACCTTTCATGGCGTCTCCATTCCATATCTTTTCTTAATTTGCTTATATACATTAGACTTATTTATTCCTATGAGATCACTTATGTCATATCACTGTATTTAGTAAAAATAATGATACACTTCGCTATCTTTACAACTATACTACAAATACTATGTACATTGCAGTTTTTTCTCCTATATATAAGAGACCTGCCATGCGAACAAATTTAGTCAACTTATGTATTCTCATGCGCATAGGACTAAGAGTTCCTGCAGCAACGCGCAGGGTATCATCTAGTTTTATAGTAGTAGAGATAGGTTTGTCTTCAGTCAAACTTCCCAACTTTCCAAAGTCCGACCTAGTTTATACTCCCTCCCAAAATATAAGAATTTTGTACAGTCTTTGATGCATGACTTTGACCATTGATATGACCTTGACCACTAATATATACTCCCTCTGTTCCATTATACAAGGTGTATTTGTTTTTTCATAAGTCAAACGAGTGCACATTTGACCGACTTTTTAGAAAAAAATATATCAACATCCACAACACAAAATTTATATCATTTGATCCATCATGAAAAGTAGTTTCATGTTTTATCTATTAGGTATTGCAGATGTTATTATTTTATTCAATAATCTTGGTCAAACTTCCAAGCGGAAATCAACACACCTTATATTCTGGAATGGAGGGAGTATCAAAATGCATGATTTTTTTGACAGAAAGACTGTAAGGGAACCCCCTATTGTATAATTGGTGCAACAACCCCAAATTGCAAGTACCATGTCTTGAACCTGGTGGGTGGGAAGGCATCAGCCCCTTCCCACCACTAGGCTATGCCTTAGTCTGCCAAAATGCATGAATTGAACATGTATAAATGGCATAGTCGTATTTTTCTTGCAAAATAATTTTATTTCATATATTTGTATACTAATTTTTATAGACATACAATAAGTGAAAATTATAGTCAAAGTTTTTTGACCATGGAAACTACATGGCTTGCACCCCACAACATATTTTATTGAAAGAAAAGAACAACATAATATTTTATTGAAAGAAAAGAATAGCATATGTACATAAATACAAGTTCCACAAGAAGCGAAACAAAGAAAAATAGAAAACTAATCTACAGTCTTATATTTTGGGAAAGAGGGAGTACAAAAATATCATTACTCATAGTTTCAAATCAATATCATTAGATTCATTGTGGAATATACTTTTGTATATACTTGGTTGGTATTGTAGAAGTTTGCATTTTTAAATATATATTTGGTCATATTTTGTGAAGTTTGACCTGAAACAAGCCTATTATGTGTAGTAGAAAGAAACACTTGCCCGTGAAGAGAAAAAAAACCAAAACAAAACCTTCCACGGATTTACATCATAGGAATATATTTTGTGCGAAATTACTTGTCTTAGATTTGTCCAGATACAAAACTAGGTTTGGCGTTTGATTCATAGCATTGGCATTGGAATCCTTAGGAATTTTTTTCCATTGGATGAATTTCTGATCTTGTTAGCAACTTTGCATGTTCTACATGGTCAATCATCCAAATAGCGTCAAGTTTATATCCGCCCACAAGCGTTGCCAATATTTTTGGTCACTGATTGGACAGTATTTCAAATAGGTAAACGCTATTGAGGGTGGGAGCTTATGACTTATTATGGTTGCTTTGGCTATGTAGAAATGATTTTGTTTTTAATGACCAAAATGCTTCTCCTCTGCTGGCTATTTTTTGTTGTACGCACCCGCTTTGTACGTGGTCTATGCTACAACGAGCGAAGGTCCAACCGCTGTTTAAAGCAGTGTGTACGCGGATGGAGCAGGTGGCTACGTGATAAAGGCAAAGGTGTCCCGTCTTTCGATGAGATGGTGGCTATCGTTTTTGGTGAAGTAGACTTTGACGATCCGACTACGAATGTGCAAGGATGTCGCGCCTTAGAAATCGCTAAACAACTCCGAGAGGTTATTAACCACGCCGGAGCATGATCAACCTGACCACGAAGGTCAATTTCCTGCAAGCAAACGAAGAACAAACAAGAAACTAAAATTGCAATCTGGATATTGCGAATATAAGAGGAAAGCTTTATTAATGAAGGTGGGGTTCCGTGACGTCTTAGTCTGGTCGTTGAACACAAACGAAGTACGCGAAGTTGCCGCTATGGCGAACTTTTAATCTAAACAAAACCCAAGTCTAAACGATGCCTTAAGGGCTATATTTATAGGGGAAAAAAAGAGGGGATTTCGTCCACCCTTGGCAAGGTGGGACTAAAATACCTCCCGGTTCGTTACCCCTACAATATGGACTCTAAAAACAACCTATAAAGTAGTATTTCGAAATTACATGGGCTAGCCCAAAAATAAGGCGGCACAACACCAATAATAAGCTATGGACGAAATTTATGAAAGACATGTTGTATATTTCGTCCATCTTCTTGTATGTCATCATGGTGGCTTCAAAGTGTGGAAATCTCCTTCATAAAGTTCGTTCTTGTTCCCTTCGCGCGTGCCTTCATCATAGTGCTTGATCATGATCCAGTGTTCATTCTTCTTGTCCATGCTAGGTGCTTCAACTGTAACCAACACAAATATATCTAAGTTAAGTAGCATCACATTCTCATGAACATTAGAAATATTACCAAGAAACGAAGGTACCTGGTAATTTAACTGGCATGCGCGAGCTCTAATAATTGGTCCAATAGGTATAGTAGCAGGGGTTGTGGGTGTAACTGTGCTAGCCATGTTCTCATGATCCTCCCCTCCTTGAAAACAAAGCCGTCCTCGGCATTGCTTAATCTGAAATATGGCTAACAAAAGAGACAAGGTGTACATGTTGTATATGTATATGTCATCCATTTTTACTGATCTCAGTTGTGGCACATGTGACACAGTTATACAAGAGCACCCTTCAAAAGTCGTGAAATATAAAGCCAATATATTATCACAACAAGTCAAAGTATTGCAACTCAGTTTGCACATATAAGTGAAGCTCAATCGTAACAAAAGAATGGCAATGCTCATCATTAAACCATCGCAACCTTGATGAACCATCACCAAGATTAGAGGTCCTATCAAAATGATTAAACATTGGCACAACTATTTTCAAATGTATTTGATCCAAATCTGATTTATTCCCTGATTCACATGGTTCTTTCGCATCAATGGTTAATTCAAAGGGTTCACTCAAAATTGTTTGATCACATGACAAAGTCAAATCATGAACATAGTATTCTAAAATAGCCGGTGTGATCAAAGTAGTGGGTAGCTCATTGCATGGTTCATTTAAATTGACAAGGCATTCATCATACTCATGTGGAGGTGGAAGATCGGTACCTTTGTCATTACCTCTTATGATCAACTCAGAAGATGTAGGCACTATCGGAGGTGATGTGTCACATGGTAGAGGTGATGTAGTCCTCGCAACAAAGGATGTGGTTGTCATATTACGCCTAGTAGTTGAAGGAACAACCATATCATCTCTTGGAATGTGCACCTTGCGCTTATTCTCCTTGTGGACAACACACCATTTTATTTCCTGTTTAGATTTGCAAGCAAGACGAAACAAACGGTCCATAGGATAACATGTCACGCGGTGACATCCAGAGTCCTGCCTAGCCTGCTACAGCCCGGGATACCGGAGTCCTGTTAGCCCAGTGCTACAACCCGGATTCACACGTTGATGACCGACATGCTCGATGTGATTCATGTATGCCTGTCCCCATGGGTTAGTGCCGCTTTGGGTTCACGACTAGCCATGTCGGCCGGGTTCTTCATCATATGGATGCTAGCGACACTATCATATACGTGAGCCAAAAGGCGCAAACGGTCCCGGGCCATGGTAAGGCGACACCCGTGGGAATACCGTGCGTGAGGCCGCAAAGTGATATGAGGCATTACTGGCTAGATCGATGTGACCTGGAATCGGGGTCCTGACAGCGTTTGGTATCAGAGCCTGACTGCCTGTAGGATTACCAAGCCAAACTGGTCGAAGTTGTGTCTAGAAATGCTTTAGTTATGTAAGGGAATTGATTGTGGAAGGGAACGTAAGGCTCTTTTTACTCCTTATACCTTATGGCTTTCTGATCTGAGTCATCCTCTTCTCTTCTACGGGGATTAAGAACTAGGCTTTCTCATCAATCTATCAGGATGACGTGTTACTAATCCATAGACTTATAGAATTGTTAGTTCCAAATCTCAGTGCAGTTTCTAATATTTCTATATGTTAACTGTTGATCTCGGAACCTTGATATGATGTTGTTGAGTGGCTATGCCACCATTTTGCATGATGTCTCAAATCTTTTTGAGCATTTACAGCCGTTATGCTGTCCGAGTCATCCCAGGTTTCTAATTAGTCTGATGCATTTGCAAATCCTTTCTTTCCACCCCGTTGTTCCTTTGGGTCAGGATAAGCACACTAATCGGTGAGCTGAGGTACTTTGTTGCCTCGGCATATATGTTGGAGCTATTATTATGACCCTAGGTGTTTTAGGAAGTCACCTAGTAACTTAGCAATGCTTTTGTATCCCCAGTGTGATGATTCTGGCCATTATTCTTGAAAGCATCCCGTGATGTTATTAGTTAGTAGGCATTCTACTCCTGGGTTTCTGAACCCGAGATTCACCCTACTTACTTCATGTTGATAGTAATTGCTAGCTCCCTTAGGTTATTAGTAACCTTTGCATTAGCCCTCGAGGTCCGTGGTATTCCCTTCTTCCAAATACCATGAACCATTTTGGTAGAAGTTCTCTTGAACCGAAAGATCACAACAAGAGTGCTCTCAATGAGTTTCCTATCCTATGTTGTGAATCTGCCAGTTCTACTTTCTTGTATGGGTTATCCGGAAGAAACCTGTTGAACGTGATTCGACATACTAACCTATGCATCCACAACTCAGAAAGTTATATGCTCCTCGAGTTGTTCCTCTTTAGTTGTATTCTGACCCCCGCCTGTCAATTGATAGTCAAGGGTATGTGTGCATTTGTGTTCATCGATGCCCTTTTACTCTTGTGGTCCGTCAAGCCATTCTATTCCGGAATGACTAGGAGAAACAAACTCCAGTACTTCATCCTTATCTAGGATTGGGTCAAAGCAATTGTATTCCGCGGATCAAAATGCCAAACCAGCTTTTGCTCTGCTGTACCTTGGAGTGTTACCATCTTTATGTCAAGAGTGTCATGAGAATTGCACCACCTCTTATGAATTCTTGACGCGGTAATACTTCTTGCCATAATTGTTCATTCCTCGGATCCCGTGTTATTGTAACCGGAATGCCGACAAGTGTACCGTGATGTGGGAAATCAATACTCATAGCAACTTCGTTGCTTGGTAGTTAAAGGACAATTTTATCATTCTTAGCGTGTTGGTTATTAAATCATCATCCTAAGATTGATCGTGCTACCTAGTCCTTATTTCCGGTGCACTCTTCGATCAATGAGTTAGGATTATTCAATCCCTTGCTTATTGTTCATATCGTCTTGCCCTGAAAAGCAAGATTGTTCTCGAGCCTAGTAATATATCGGTGGTTCGTGACTTTCCAAATATCTTCTTGGAAGTGCTACCAGGTTGGCGCCTGACTGCTATGTTAAGTTCGTGATCAAGTTGGTTTTTTGTAAACCACCCCTTCTCCAAGAATCCGTGTTGGATATCCCTGAGCTGGTTGGATAAGCTAAACAACAACTTGGAGAGTTGGAAGATAAAAGCTTTGCTGAACTTAGTTCATCACTAAGGGATATTCTTGAGTATGCGTGTGTGTTGAAGAAAGATGATATCTTCATCGAATGATCCCCGTGATCAGTTGTTGAACCTATTGTCTTATCAAACTTTGACTTGAGTATGGGCTATTATTAAGTCAAATCAGAACCAACGATGTTCGTAATGTTGTCTTACTCGTGGTTGATCCCTCGAGCATACCCCATTACATCTTTTGGTCTGACCAATGCTATCTCTGTGTTCACATAATGGTGGAAGTCCAATGATATGGAAATTCCGATGAGTTGTTGTTGAGCCCAACAGTAGCATCTTGTCTCCTCCATGATTCATGTTGAACATTGAGCTAGTGTTGGAAACTTTTGTAAGCATTGCCTTCATGGTCCGTTCATGAGGTATATGTTTTGGTGAAAGAAGTGACTTTCTCTGATTCACGTGCAATTGGTGCAAGTTGCCGCCGTGAGTTCGAGGAAGATTGTTTTGTTTCCTATGGTACCATCCCAAGTCAGTCATGCACGCATGAAGTGCTCTATGGTTTGATAGGTTGGCGCCTCCACTCCATATGTGTTCCTAGCACACCAAGCCACCGATGATTTGCTCAAGGAGAAGGAGTCCCTTCATAAGAGCTAATCCGGACTTATGGAAAGACTTGATATCCTCGATGATGGTTTCCCCACGAACTTGGTAGTGTTTAATATAAGACTACTACGTGGCCATGCTTATGCAGGACAACGTTTTCACTGTTTGTAGCGTAACCCGCTCATGTTTTGGAGCTTACTACCATAGTCCATCTCCCGAGAATCTCGCAACATCATCTCGTCGATTTGTGTTGCAACCTTTCCTTTTCAGACATGATGAGTCTGAAGTATCCTATCACCAACTGGATCTGAATCTCAGGCATGTATGATGGTTGGAACATTCCAACAGTTGCATTTCGTTCCTAGCTTGCACCGTCTTTGTGCCATCTCACTATGGGCTGCCTTCTTAGTAATTCTTGTTCAGGATCATCCTCAAAAGTGGTCCTACCATGGGTCCCATCCATTTCCGATGATAAGCAAAATCATCCATTGCGTTGTCTTCAACAAGGTAGTCCACATCATTCATTCTAGTCTGAGTATGTCATTCTACCGAACTCCTCCAAATGATCGATTGTGATTTGCCTTAAGCTGGTATGAAGAGTTTCAATGATCGTTGAATCAAAGGTAATTCTTTTTGCCACTTAAGGGATGATTCCACGAGTCACCCCCTCTAAGATGTCTCGCTATGGTATCATGGCAATTCAACTCCTCGCTACATTGACAACCGTTCACCACCTTCTTAAGCGTGAACTTGTTGTTTACCTAGTGAACCCTCGTCATCTGTCTCACTCCATTCCTTCAGATGTATACTTCCTGTCTCAGCTCGAGAGATGTGTCAATGTCTCATTCCATGAGTTGATCCTGAGTTGTTCGATCTTCGAGAAGATCGATTCTTCTAGAACTTCCCTTTCCTCTCCTTGTAATGTTAGTTGGGGTTCTCAAAGGAAGACATCGAGTCAGTGACGGTGACGGAATCAACGTTCTTATGAAGTGCAACCTGGGTCGTGAAGATTGCGTTAGTTGCGTTCCCCCTTCATCTTACCCTACGCTTGAATCTCGGGACGAGATTCTTGTTTAGTGGGGGTGAGTTGTCACATCCCTAGCCTTGCTATGCACTAGGACTAGCTTGGTTGTTGCATCATGTCTAATTTATTTGAAAGTTGAAATGGGGATTGCTCAAACCCTAGCACCGCATCAAATCAACTAGGTTCAAATAAAATATTCTCAATGAACCCAAAATGCCCTTGAAAAAGTTCATCATTTTGGATTAGTCTAAAACCTCTCCCAAAAAAATGGTGCACATTTTTCTAGGCCATTCTGGATTTTCGAATTAAATCATATGTTATTTGCATTTGGGCATTTAATTGCAAAATAATATTTTAAATGCTCAAATAATCACAAACTGAAATGTTTGTTGTTGGTAATATTCCAAACAGTGATATTGAGCAGTTTCATGATTTTTGGAAATGCCCTGGCAGTTTTATTAAAGCCAAACACAATTACAGAAAATAGAAAACAGAAACAATTTAGAAAGAGAGAGAGACTCTTACAGGCCACTTACCTGCCACCTACATGCAGCCCACCAAAGCCGCCCAGCCCACCACCGCAACCTCCTCTGCTGTCTTCCTCCTCACGCCCGATGGCAAGGCGCGTGGTCGCCCCCAGCCAGCTCCTGCTTCCACCGCGATGCCCCGGCTCTTCTGGATGCGCCACGGAGACGCCCCGCACCTCTCTCACTCTCTCTTGTTCCTTCCCCTTCTCTCCCTCGCTCTCTCTCACCGCGCCCGAGCGCTGCCCTCGCCGCCGCACATCGTTGCCGCGCCCACCGCCACTGCCTCGCCCCTCCGACGAGCCCATTAGCTCCGTGCTGCCGTCCCCGACCTCTATGACGACTCACGCAAGCCGGGATGCCCTGCAGAGCTGCCCTCGACGTCGTCCTCCTCGTCGGTGCCGCGGATTGCCGCCGTCGAATTCGTCGCCGTTCGGCCTTACCCGAGCTCGCCGTCCACCTCTACGGGATCCACGTGAGCTCACCGTCCGTTTCCCCCTCTCCGTTCCTTTGCTTGCGCGCCGTAGCCTGCTACCTGTCGAACCCGCGAGCACCTCGCCGCCGTCCATGGCGCCACCGTGACCAGAACCCGAGCCAGCCGCTCCAAGCGCCGCGTCGCCGTGCTCTGGTGACGCCAGAGGCCGTAGAGGCCCTCCGCAGCCCTGCCGTGCCCTCGCAGCCACATCCCGCCGGAGCCGTGTTTGACGCCGCCCGACTCGCTCCGGCGAGCTCCGCCACCTCGCATCCTCCGTCGCCTCCCACGGATGCGCGAGAGCCTGCTACGCCCGGTGCCCTTAGCCGCCACCCGTGGCTCAGAAACGGACACCGCCGTGTCCGTGGTCACCGGCGACGACCTCGCCCGGCTGGCGGTGGACCCCACCGCCGAGTTAGTTAGCACTACCCCCCACCTATGACACGGCGGTGGGCCGAGCCCTAATCTTTTAATTAGATTAGCAATAAGCCCTGTTAATTAGCTGTGTCACTGATGTGTGGACCCCACACGTCAGGTTTGACCCGGACCGATCTGTTGATCTGCTGACGTCACAGTGACGTGGTGCTGACGCCATAAATCATTTTCTGGATTTATTCTTTTGAGGAAATTCCAGAAAATAGTATAAACTTCTAAAAATAATAGAAATTCAACCGTAGCTCCAAATGAAATAAGTTATATATGAAAAATGATCAGAAAAATCCAATCTATCCATCTGTACTGGTTTCATGGATGATAAAGCAACTTAAACCTGCTGTTTATATCGAAACATGATAATGCACTATTTAAATTCATAATTTGAGTTTGGGATTGAACCTTTGGTTCAAAATGACCCAAATCCATCTGGTTGTAGTTGCACTAGGCCAACACACTCATATTGCCATGTCATGAGCATGCATCATATTGTGCATTGCATTGATTGTGTTTCTTTCTCAGTTGCCGGTAATTGCCCCCTCTCGATAGACGCGTTTCGACGATGTGATCAATGACACCAATGAAGAACTATGCTATCTTCAGAAGTGCCAGGCAAGCAAAAACCCCTTGTTCATTCCGATATAATCCTGCTCTCTCGCTCCTGCTCTATTTTACTGCATTAGGACAACAACGACTCATGTGTTACTTGCTGCGGTAGCTGAACCCCTTTATCCTCTGCATGAGCTGTCATTCCACAGTAATTAGATGAAACCCACTAGCATGAGTAGGAGTTGTTTGAGCCCTCTTGTGCCTACTCATTCATGCTTGTTTGTCATGCCTGCTCTCGCTTAGAGTTGAGTCAGTCCGATTCATCGGGAATGAATTGGAATGGTGTGTGAACATGTCCTATTGTGTGTGAGCTAAGTGTGTGAACACAATTTGGTAAAGGTAGCGGTGAGAGGCCATGTAGGAGTACATGGTGGGTTGTCTCATTGCAGCCGTCCTCGGGAACTGAGTTACGTGTTTGTGATCCATGAATAGTTACTACCACACATTGGGTTCGGTAACTCGGCCCTCTCGGCTTATTAATCAACTCGATCTCTGTCCGGAGTTGCAACTAGTTTCGGTGTTTGTAGGTAGTGTTAGTAGTCTACCAAGTGGCACCCGATCTGGTGGGCTTGGGACAGACTAGGCACCGTGGCTGGGTATGCCAAGCGCCGCCCGTTTGGTGGGCTTGGAACCTCAGACACATTGTTTGGGGCCGTGGCGACACCCGGCCGGATCTCCTTGCGGATGGAACCCGAATAGGCGATATACGGGCGAGAGACTTGTGTGGTTAGTCGGTCATGGCCGACTCCCTCGCCCGGCTTCCGCTTGAAGGTTGCCGAGGTACATGCCGTGTCTGAGGCGATAAGTGGCGAGAGCGTGTGTGAAGAAGTACACCCTGCAGGTTATCATTATCTATTCAATAGCCGGATTCCTCGGATATGGAAACTTGGACCCCTTGCATAGTTCATAGACAAGTGAAAGTGGATACTCTAAAATGCACAAGATAAGCGTGAGTGCTATGGATGGCGTTCTCGTAGGAAGACGGGATCGGATCCATAGTGGTGTATTGATTGGTGAATATGTGAACTCGTGTGCGCCACCTCAAAAGAGTTACTTGCAGTCGTAGTTCAGGATAGCCACCGAGTCAAAGCTGGCTTGCTGCAGTCAAACTCCACCACCCCCTTTGTTGATAATGATGCATATGTAGTTAGTTCTGATGTAAGTCTTGCTGAGTACATTTGTACTCACGTTTGCTTATTTTATGTTTTGCAGAGAGATGTCAGTCTTGCTAGTAGTTTCGCGTGGACTTCGACGTTTAGCTTGTTACCTCAGCTACGATCTTGTGCCCTCGGCAGGATTTGGTAGATAGTCGGGCTTCTCAGCCTTTTTCATTTGTAGATGTCTGTACTCAGACATGTTAAGCTTCCGCTTGTGCTTGTTGTTTGTATGCTCTGTATGTTGGGTCATGAGACCCATGTTTGTAATATCTCGCTCCTCGGAGCCTAATGAATAAATATTTGAGTCGTAGAGTTATGTTGTGATGCCATGTTGTATTTACACATATTGAGCATATTGTGTGTATGTTTGAAATGCTTGGTATGTGTGGGATCCGACAATCTAGTTGTTTATCCTTGGCAGCCTCTCGTATGGGGAAATTTAGTCTAGTGCTTCATGAGCGACAGTAGTCCGCTACAGCCCGGTTCACCGGAGTCCTGCTAGCCCAGCACTATTGCTTTGGACACTTGACTGGCCGGCATGTGTTTCACTTCGTTCCTATGTCATCCCTTCGGGAAATGTCACACGGTGACATCCGAGTCTGCCTAGCTTGCTACAGCCGGGATACCGGAGTCTGTTAGCCAGTGCTACAGCCCGGATTCACACGTTGATGACCGACATGCTCGATGTGATTCATGTATGCCTGTCCCCATGGGTTAGTGCCGCTTTGGGTTCACGACTAGCCATGTCGGCCCGGGTTCTCTGTCATATGGATGCTAGCGACACTATCATATACGTGAGCCAAAAGGCGCAAACGGTCCCGGGCCATGGTAAGGCGACACCCGTGGGAATACCGTACGTGAGGCCGCAAAGTGATATGAGGTGTTACCGGCTAGATCGATGTGACTTGGAATCGGGGTCCTGACACCGGAGGAACGTGAGACTGCCTTGACAGCCCCACACCTATCCGGCTCCGCTAGTCAAAGAACCTGAATTGGTCATCCAAACCCCGGACACGGGTAGATGAGTCCAGCGCTCACTAGCGGGATTACCCCATACAAGGGGCTGCGTGCATGTATCGCAAGAGACAATAAAGCTCAATTTTATTCACTTCTTAGAATCGTACTCTGTTTATTTAATATAAAGTACATCTTTCGCACGATCCTTTTTATTTTAAACTAAGTTCCTCTCTTTTACAGATGAACAACGTGCTACACCCGTCCAGGATACGGCACAACGGAGACACACAGCGCAGACGTGCAAGAGGGACCCGTTGCAAGGATTCTTTTGATTAAGACCCTGCCTAAACCTTTTTACTATCTCTTGTTGATAAACATCCCCGACTTCCTACTATAGCGAGGAGGAGGTCATGCGTTTTAACATTAGCGGCACCAGAATTTTTATGCGTGCACGGACACCAGGGCTTAGGGCATTATTCTGCCCATTTTATAAAGACCGAATACCTTTGGGAGTATTCGGCGTCTCGAGTTAGGCCTTATATGCATCAGCTCGAATCATGTCTTTGGTCAAATGTTGGGTTTGCCCGGCTCCTGTGTTTTGCTGCCTTACGTTCCATTTTATCGGCTAACGCGGCACCGGAGAACTCTGCGATTGTGCCCGGTTCGCCGGGCGAGCACCTCGATGAAAGCGGCCAAAACTGATCATCATGATATAGCAAGAGACTGGTCAACCACTCGATGACTCATCGGAATGTTTAGAATTCCTCCGCATTAACGAAGGACGGTTTTCGGTCGAGCACACACGCACCCGTCGGGAGAGTGCGGTGCCCGAGGGGCTATATAGTAGCCCCACCCTCGAACTCCTATGGCTAAGTGAAAGTGATAAATCATTATAGTCCGGTTGCCTAGTTTGCTACGCTACCACCTCCTTAACAGGACCAAGACGTTGGATTAAGTGTGAAAAAGCGCCTTCTTTGCAAACACCCCCACACTATGTGCGTGGGGGCTGAAGCCAAGGACTGCCATCTTTCAGGTTATATATACATATACATAAACGACCGCACAGGAGTAGTCTACTACTTGAGCGCACAAGTATAAAAGCTCTTATATTATATCGAAACATTGTTTTCACAAATCATACATTTCATTTAAACATAATATCCTTGAGCATGCGTCTCTATTAAGCGAGCGCTCGACAGGACTTCCTCAAAGTAGTGCTCGGCTTCGTCGAATCTCGGGCAAGCGTCGGTGGCCTTCATATCTGCCCAAGATGTCTTGACACGGGCGAGCCATCCGCGCTCCTCAATACACGCCGACCGCTTCATTGCGTCGATACGCGATACCGCACCAAGGAACTGCTCCACTAAACCAAAATAACTCTTCGTCTGGGGTCCGCCCGGCCACAAATGAGTCATGACATGCTTCATGGCAAGTCCGGATAGTCGATTCAGCTCGGCCCATTCGTCCAACCGATCGGTCAACGGAAGAAGACGCTCCGTACTATGGAATTGCGACCAATATAGCTCTTCCCTTCTGTGCCCCTTCTGGCCTCGGAAGTGCTCAATCGCGTCCGCAGCGCTGGCCGCTAAGTCCAGATAATCATCCTCCGAACTCCACAACTTGTCCAATTGAGCATACTTAGGATCCGTATATTTCCTCCGCAGCAGAAACTGTTTTCCAGCCGCAATCGCCCCGGCCTGACTCAGCTCCTCCTTGGCAGCTCTCAAAGCCGAACGGGCATCCTTGGATTCGGCGGCGGCCTTTTTTAGGCCCTCTTGCTCCGCTTGACGTTCTTTTTCAAGAACCTCGCAGCGATCGGTAGTATTCTTCAACTTTCTGGCCATTTCGGCCATTTCCTCCTTGCTTCGGCAGTGAGCAGCCCGTTCGGCTTTTAGCTCTTCGGCCGCCCTTAAAGCGGCCGCATTACTATTTCTGGCTTGCTCTTTCGCTCGGGCGAGTTCCGCCCGTAGCTCTTCCACAGCAGCGGCACCATCTGCATTTAGCATACAAATAGTAAGACATGGGCATCAAGCTCCCTTTCTAGGTGTCCGCGTAGGAGTCGCATACCTTGTGACTCGTCAAACCGTTTATTGACCAGCGCGATGTCCGCATCCGCCTCGTCAAGTTGCCGCTTTAGTTCGGCATATTCATCAGTCTGGCTGGCCACCGGACGCCCCGCCACCTGTTTAGGAGCGGCGATATGTTAAAACTGAGATTTTGATCCTTGGCACGCTGTCAATTTTGACAACATACCGAGTCTCAGGGGCTACTATCTATACAGGGCGCATTCTATATGCATAACTGTCAGAAGGTACATCATTTTTGCGTACCTCGAACCCCGTCAGTAAGCTTCTGACGGCTTCATGCAATCCGCTCTCCGCGGATGCAATTCTTTCAATCACCATACCCATTAGAGCACGGTGATCTTCTGAGATAGCCGCTCGCCCGAGCAGATCCTTCAGCTCCTCCGACCGCACACCACTTGGCGCCGGACCTTCCGGCCTCGCCGGACTTGGGGGAACCCTCCGCGACGACACCGCAGGATCGTCCGCCTCGCATGAGGGTGCGACTGGTGGAGGCGTTTCGCTCTCCATCATCTCCGGAAGAAGATCCCCCGAAGACGAGCTCGGCTGAGAAGGGTTGAGATCCGAACTACAAGGTACAATTTCGGTTATCTTCATAAATAAATATAGGGATGTTCCTTATTCACAAGACCCCTTCTTTTCACTTACGGCTCGCTGGAGGGCTGATCCCCTTGGGGAAATAGTGCGGCTGGGTTACTTCCCAGCGCCGGACTCTCTGACGAAGATTCCTTTCCCTTCTTTGAGGCCTTGACCTCCGGATCTTCCGAAGCGGTCCTCTTCTCTCCTCGGAAGACGGGACTTTTAATCCCTCCTTCCTTGATAGCCTCCTTTGTAGAGGCAGTTGCTTCCACGCTCCCCCCTTCGCCCTCTTCAAAGGGCGTGGCCTTCAACATCTTGGCCAGCATGGGATCCGGCGTGGTCTCTGGGAGGGGAGCCGGACACCTTATTAACTTTGCCTTGGCTATCCACTCCTATTCAAGAAACGGCTCCTTTAAAGGGCGTATATATATGATAAATGAATGAACAATTTGTCCGGTTACAGGACTACTTACTTGAGTATCTGGGCGATTGCAGCTTAGTCCTGCGTCCTCAGTCAGGTCCGGACACTTTTCTTGTGATCCGAAGAACATTTTATACATCCCCACGGGTGTCGTGCCCATAAAATTTTGGAGAGCTTGTGGTCCCTCGGATTGAATTCCCACAGGCGGAGGGGGCGTTCTTGAGGCGGGCGCTGGATCAACATAACCTGCGCCACCGCAACCAGATTGATCTCCTCTCGTGGAGGTCTCGAATCGACCCTGCAGCGAGGCGTCCTTGGGCGGCCCCAGTCGAGCCTTGTTGACCCATGACACCAGCCGCTGTGGTGGACTGGCGGAGGCGAGGCGCAGCCCATTTGGTGCCCCGGGAGCGGTGATATAAAACCACTCCGTTGCCACAAACCAAGCTCCTCTTGAAAAGAGCCCTCGGGCCATGGAGCGTCAGCACATTTGCTTATGACCGCCCCTCCGTACTCTGCTTGTTGCCCCCCAATCATCTTTGGCTCCACCTTGAAGGTCTTGAGCCACAATCCAAAGTGGGGGGTAACATGGAGGAAGGCCTCACACACGACAATGAATGACGAGATATGGAGGATGGACTCCGGATTCAAGTCATGGAAATCCAGCCCATAATAAAACATGAGCCCCCGCACAAAGGGATCCGTCAGGAAGCCTAAACCCCGAAGGAAGTGAGACATGAACACCACGTTCTCGCCGGGCTCGGGACTGGGAATGACCTGCCCTGGAGTAGGCAGCCTATGCGAGATCTCGCCGGTTAGGTACCTGGCATCTCGCAGCTTTATCACATCTTCTTCCGTGACGGAGGAAGCATCCATCGGCCGTGCTGGTCGGAGCCGGACATCTTCGTAGGTCCGAAGCGCCTGCATCTGAAGCTTTGGGTATTAGAACTCGGGCCTTGGCGAACTTCGATGGAGGGTGTAAAAGAAGAGGGCCTTGGTCTCATTATAAAGAGGTTGAATACCAAGAGCCCGCCCGTGGTCGACTAGGACTCACCTTTGATAGAGGAGTGCGGCACGGCACGCAGTTGGGTTACCCGTCCGTATTGATGAGAATCCCAGAATAAGGGGCACGATCTATGCCTTGATAAGGCGTGCCAAGGAAACCGCCTCACTGAACGCTAAGGTGGAATGGTAAAAACGGTTCATATAAAGGCTGGCGAGGGGTGATGTCACGCCGCGGAATCGTCGGCGATCTGTGCAAAATTATTCTCTCTACGGTGTTATGTGGAACTTGTTTTGCAGATCCGGACACTATCCCGGTGTTCAAAACCTTCTATGAAGTATTCGGAGGAGGAACCCGCCTCGCAATGCGAAGACAATCAACACGCCGGACTCGTCGTCATTGAAGCCTGGTTCGAGGCTCTTGAGGAGTCCGGACTAGGGGTGTCGAGATAGCGGACTATCGTCACGGCGGACTCCAAGACTATGAAGATACAATATTGAAGACTTCGTCCCGTGTCCTGATGGGACTTTCCTTGGCGTGGAAGGCAAGCTTGGCGATACGGATATGTAGATCTCCTACCATTGTAACCGACTCTGTGTAACCCTAACCTATCCGGTGTCTACATAAACCGAAGGGTTTTAGTCCGTAGGGTGAACAACAATCATACCATAGGCTAGCTTCTAGGGTTTAGCCTCCTTGATCTCATGGTAGATCTACTCTTGTACTACCCATATCATAATTATTAATCAAGCAGGAGTAGGGTATTACCTCCATCGAGAGGGCCCGAACCTGGGTAAAATCATCGTGTCCCTTGTCTCATGTTACCATCCGCCTAGACGCACAGTTCGGGACCCCCTACCCGAGATCCGCCGGTTTTGACACCGACAGCGGCCTTTCAAGCCTATCGGAATCCTGCACCAGCCCCTGAGCCGGAACCACAATATGAGCCTCCATGCCAGTCTGTTTATTCTTGGGATCCGGAGGTGGCTGCCCGCCCGATGGCGATCGAGTCCTCTTCATCACAAGATCGACCCGGCTACACCTACAGTATCGGCCGGGCTATCCTCGGCAATGAACCAACAGGCCAAAAGCCTAAGCTCGGGAATACGATTTCCCAATCGACATTACATTTATGTTCACACGCACTCATTGCTAGATGTCGGTGCTCATACTCTTTCACTGTAATATCCATGCTAGTTTATTTCCTTTTTCCTGCTTTCTTCTTGTGTGTTTAATAAACTTTAAGAAAACAACAAAAAAATTAGTGTAGCTTCTAGTTAGTTTACTTTTCCTGCTGTAGTAGTAATAATTAAAATAAAACCCAAAAATATTTCCCGTTCTTCTTTTGCTTGTTGGGAGCTTTCCCGTGTAAATAGGTTTATTTTCTCTCTTTTCTTTGGGGGTCGATAGGAGAAGACCATGATTAAATTGTTGAAGTGGCTCTTATATGCATTATTGTTGATTTAACCAAGAGCCCATATTGCCTTGTCTTCTCTTGTTTATTGAATGCTCGCAGATTCCAGCTTAGTCCAGTGCACGTGCACTCTTATTATTATTCACATCGTTCGGTCATGCAAGTGAAAGGCAATTATGATGATATATGATGGACTGACTGAGATGGAAAAGCTGGTATGAACTCGACCTCTCTTGTTTTTGTAAATATGATGAGTTCATCGTTCCTGATTCAGCTTATTATGAATAAACATGTTTGCAATGACAATTAGAGATCATAGTTGCTTATGCCATGCTTGATTAGCTATGATTTATAATGGTTTACCTTGCGTGCCAACATGCTATTAAAATGGTTGTGATGTGGTATGATGGGGTGGTATCCTCCTTTGAATGATTTAAGTGACTTGACTTGACACATGTTCACACATGTAGTTGAAACAAATCAACATAGCCTTCACGATATTTATGTTCATGGTGGATTATATCCTACTCATGCTTGCATCCAATGTTTATTAATTTTCATGCATGTTCATGACTGTTGTCGCTCTCTAGTTGGTCGCTTCCCAGTCTTTTGCTAGCCTTCACTTGTACTAAGCGGAATACTGCTTGTGCATCAATCATAAACCCCAAAGTTATTCCCGATGAGTCCACTATAGACCTTCCTATATGCGGTATCTACCTGCGGTTCCAAGTAAATTTGTATGTGCCATAACTCTAAACCTTCAAATAAACATTCTGTTTTGTATGCTCGAATAGCTCATGTATCAACTAGGGCTGCCCTTATCTTCCATGTTAGGCGGGTTATTCTCAAGAGGAGTGGACTCCGCTCCTCACTCACGAGAAAATGGCTGGTCACCGGGATGCCCAGTCCCATGCTTTATGCAAACTAAATCAAAATTAGTTGCAAACAAAACTCCCCCTGGAACCTGATGTATGTTGGAGGCACTCGTTGTTTTGAGCAAGCCGTGGATTAATGCTTGTTGGTGGAGGGGGAGTATAAACTTTACCATTCTGTTTGGGAACCGCCTATAATGTGTGTGACATGGAAGATATCGCCATCTCTTAGTTGTTATGTTGACAATGAAAGTATGCCGCTCAAAATATTATTTATCTCTATTTCAAAACTGAGCTCTGGCACCTCTACAAATCCCTGATTCCCTCTGCGAAGGGCCTATCTATTTACTTTTATGTTGAGTCATCACCCTCTTATTAAAAGCACTAGCTGGAGAGCACAGCTGTCATTTGCATGCATTACTGTTAATTTATATTGGGTATGACTAAGATTGGATCTCTTTTACCATGAATTACAATGTCTAGTCGGTCCTTGATCTTTAAAGGTGCTCTGCATTTATGTTTTGCGGTCTCAGAAAGGGCTAGCGAGATACCATCCTGTTATATCATATTATGATTGTTTCGAGAAAGTGTTGTCATCCGAGATTTATTATTATGGCTCGCTAGTTGATTATGCCATTGATATGAGTAAACATGAGACCTGAGAATTATTGCAAACGTGGTTAGTTATAATCTTTGCTAAGAACTTTAATGCTGGCTTGACATATTTACAACAACAAGAGCAAACAGAGTTTGTAAAAGTTTTCCTTTTTCTCTTTCAGTTTGTCAACTGAATTGCTTGAGGACAAGCAAGGGTTTAAGCTTGGGGGAGTTGATACGTCTCCATCGTATCTACTTTTCCAAACACTTTTGCCCTTGTTTTGGACTCTAACTTGTATGATTTGAATGGAACTAACCGGATGGCGCTGTTTTTAGCAGAATTGCCATGATGTTGTTTTATGTGCGAAAACAAAAGTTCTCGGAATGACCTGAAACTCCACGGAACATCTTAGAAAAATAATAAAAATCCTCGCTAAAGATGAAGACCAGGGGCCCACACCTGTCCACGAGGGTGGGGCGCCCCCCCTCTGGCGCGCCCCTACCTCGTGGGCCCCACGAGACCTTCCGCGCCAACTCCAACTCTATATATTGGCTTTGGAGAGAAAAAATCAGAGGGAAGAAATCATCGCGTTTTACGATACGGAGCCGCCGCCAAGCCCTAAAACCTCTCGGGAGGGCTGATTTGGAGTCCGTTCGGGGCTTCGGAGAGGGGGGTTCGTCGCCGTCGTCATCATCAACCATCCTCCATCACCAATTTCATGATGCTCACCGCCGTGCGTGAGTAATTCCATCGTAGGCTTGCTGGACGGTGATGGGTTGGATGAGATCTATCATGCAATCGAGTTATTTTTGTTAGGGTTTGATCCTTAGTATCCACTATGTTCTGAGATTGATGTTGCTATGACTTTGCTATGCTTAATGCTTGTCACTAGGGCCCGAGTGCCATGATTTCAGATCTGAACCTATTATGTTTTCATGAATAAATGTGAGTTCTTGATCCTATCTTGCAAGTATATAGTCACCTATTGTGTGTTATGATCCGACAACCCCGAAGTGACAATAATCGGGATACTTCTCGGTGATGACCATAGTTTGAGGAGTTCATGTATTCACTATGTGCTAATGCTTTGTTCCGGCTCTCTATTAAAAGGAGGCCTTAATATCCATTAGTTTCCATTAGGACCCCGCTGCCACGGGAGGGTAGGACAAAAGATGTCATGAAAGTTCTTTTCCATAAGCACGTATGACTATATTCGGAATACATGCCTACATTACATTGATGAATTGGAGCTAGTTCTGTGTCACCCTATGTTATGACTGTTACATGATGAACCGCATCCGGCATAATTATTCATGACCTATCCAATGCCTACGAGCTTTCCATATACTGGTTTACGCTTATTTACATTCTCGTTGCTATTGTTACAATCACTACAAAATACTAAAAATATTACTTTTTCTTCCGTTACTTTTGTTACCGTTACCACCACTATCATATTACTTTGCTACTAAATACTTTGCTGCAGATACTAAGTTATCCAGGTGTGGCTGAATTGACAACTCAGTTGCTAATACTTGAGAATAATCTTTGGCTCCCCTTGTGTCGAATCAATAAATTTGGGTTGAATACTCTACCGTCGAAAGCTGTTGCGATCCCCTACACTTGTGGGTTATCATCAAACTTGACGATCCGGCTACGAACGTGCGAGACATCGCGCCTTAGCAATCGCTAAACCAACTTCCGAGGGTTATTGACCACGCCGGAGCATGATCAACCTGACCACGAGGTCCTGTTTCCTGCGAGCAAACGAAGAACAAGCAAGAAACTAAGATTGCAATCTGGATATTGCGAATATAAGAGGAAAGCTTTATTAATGAAGGTGGGGTTTTGTGACGTCTTGGTCTGGTCGTTGAACACAAACGAAGTACGCGAAGTTGCAACTATGGCGAACTTTTGATCTGAACAAAACCCCCAAAGTCTAAACGATGCCCTAGGGGCTATATATATGGAGGGGGGGGGGATTTCGTGGTCCTTGGAGGAGGGGTCCGAAACCCACCCTAACTCTTGTTTCCCCACACATACAGACTCTAAAAACAACCTATATTGAAGTATTTAGAAATTACATGGGCCTGGCCCAAAAATAAGGTGACGCAGCACCTAGAATAGCCTCTGGACGAAAATTATGAAGTGGCATCTTGTATATTTCGTCCAAGGCTTCATGCACTCATTATGGTGGCTTCAAAGTCCTGAAATCATCACTTGAAACTATGTTCTTGTCTCCCTTGCGCATGCCATCAAGTCCATGCTTGTTCTTGCTCCAATGTTCATCCTTCTCCAAGCTAGGCCCTTCATTTGTAAGCAAAACAAATGTATCCAATTTAGGCAGCATCATATTCTCATGAACATTAGAATCATTACCAACAAACGAAAGTACCTGGTAATTTAATTGGCGTGCGCGAGCTCTAGTAATCGGTCCAGTATGTATAGTAACAGGGGTTGTGGGTGTAACAATGGTATTGATGTCCTCGTCATTTATTATACTTGTGGCATGCTTAAAAAAATACAACATTTAAAATAAGGTAGTGACATCATAACAAAATATTATGATAATTTACGAACTACCTTATTGCACTCCTTGTTAGTGGAAAGGGAAGATGATTTTATGGATAGATTTTGGGGAGAATTAAACCGTGATATACAGGAGATACTAATTCATGAAGGGTGTTATGTCACATCCCTAGCCTTGCTATGCACTAGGACTAGCTTGGTTGTTGCATCATGTCTAATTTATTTGAAAGTTGAAATGGGGATTGCTCAAACCCTAGCACCAGATCAAATCAACTAGGTTCAAATAAAAATATTCTCAATGAACCCAAAATGCCCTTCAAAAAGTTCATCATTTTGGATTAGTCTAAAACCTCTCCCCAAAAATGGTGCACATTTTCTAGGCCATTCTGGATTTTGAATTAAATCATATGTTATTTGCATTTGGGCATTTAATTGCTAAATAATATTTTAAATGCTCAAATAATCACAAACTGAAATGTTTGTTGTTGGTAATATTCAAACAGTGACATTGAGCAGTTTCATGATTTTTGGAAATGCCACGCATTTTATTAAAGCCAAACACAATTACTGAAAATAGAAAACATAAACAATTTAGAAAAGAGAGAGAGCTTACAGGCCACTTACCTGCCACCTACCTGCAACCCACCAAAGCCGGCCCAGCCCGCCACCGCAGCCTCCTCTGTCGTCTTCCTCCTCACGCCCGATGGCGGTAGCGTGGTCGCCCAGCCGCCAGCTCACCTTCCACCGCGATGCCCCGGCTCTTCTGGATGCGCCACGGAGACGCCCCGCACCTCTCTCACTCTCTCTCGTTCCTTCCCCTTCTCTCCCTCGCTCTCTCTCACCGCGCCTGAGCGCTGCCCTCGCCGCCGCACACCGTTGCCGCGCCCACCGCCACTGCCTCGCCCCTCCGACGAGCCCATTAGCTCCGTGCTGCCGTCCCCGACCTCTATGACGACTCACGCAAGCCGGGATGCCCTGCAGAGCTGCCCTCGACGTCGTCCTCCTCGTCGGTGCCGCGGATCGCCGCCGTCGAATTTGTCGCCGTTCGGCCTTCCCCGAGCTCGCCGTCCACCTCTACGGGATCCACGTGAGCTCACCGTCCGTTTCCCCCTCTTCGTTCCTTTGCTTGCGCGCCGTAGCCTGCTACCTGTCGAACCCGCGAGCACCTCGCCGCCGTCCATGGCGCCACCGTGACCAGAACCCGAGCCAGCCGCTCCCGCGCACGTCACCGTGCTCCTGGTGACGCCAGGAGGCCGTAGAGGCCCTCCGCAGCCCCTGCCGTGCCCTGCAGCCACATCCCGCCCGGAGCCGTGTTTCGGCCGCCGCCCCGAGCTCCGCTCCGTGAGCTCCGCCACCCGCATCCTCCGTCGCCTCCCTGGATGCGCGAGCGAGCTACGCCCGGTGCCCTTAATCGCCCGCCCTCGTGGCTCAGAACCCGGACACCGCCGTGTCCCATGGTCGCCGGCGACGACCTCGCCCGGCTTTGGCAGGTGGACCCCACCGGCCGGAGTTAGTTAGCACTACCCCCACCTATGACAGCGACGGTGGGCCCGGAGCCCTAATCTTTTAATTAGATTAGCAATAACCCTGTTAATTAGCTGTGTCAGCGACATGTGGACCCCACACGCCAGGTTTGACCGGACCGATCTGTTGACCTCTGGCGTCCGGTGACGTGGTCTTGACGCCATAAATCATTTTCTGGATTTATTCTTTTGAGGAAATTCGAGAAAATAGTATAAACTTCTAAAATCATAGAAATTCAACCGTAGCTCCAAATGAAATAAGTTATATATGAAAATGATCAGAAAAATCCAATCTATCCATCTGTACTGGTTTCATGCATGATAAAGCAACTTAAACCTGCTGTTTATATCGAAACATGATAATGCACTATTTAAATTTATAATTTGAGTTTGGGATTGAACCTTTGGTTCAAAATGACCCAAATCCATCTGGTTGTAGTTGCACTAGGCCAACACACTCATATTGCCATGTCATGAGCATGCATCATATTGTGCATTGCATTGATTGTGTTTCTTTCTCAGTTGCCGGTAATTGCCCCCTCTCGATAGACGCATTTTGATGATGTGATCAATGACACCAATGAAGAACTATGCTATCTTCAGAAGTGCCAGGCAATCAAAACCCCCTTGTTTATTCCGATATAATCCCGCTCTCTCGCTCCTTCTCTATTTTACTGCATTAGGACAACAACGACTCATGTGTTACTTGCTGCGGTAGCTGAACCCCTTTATCCTCTGCATGAGCTGTCATTCCACAGTAATTAGATGAAACCCACTAGCATGAGTAGGAGTTGTTTGAGCCCTGCTGTGCCTACTCATTCATGCTTGTTTGTCATGCCTGCTACTGCTTAGAGTTGAGTCAGGTCTGATTCATCGGGAAATGAATTGGAATGGTGTGTGAACATGTACTACTGTGTGTGAGCTAAGTGTGTGAACACGATTTGGTAAAGGTAGCGGTGAGAGGCCATGTAGGAGTACATGGTGGGTTGTCTCATTGCAGCCGTCCTCAGGAACTGAGTTCTGTGTTTGTGATCCATGAACAGTTACTACCACACATTGGGTTCCGGTAACTCGGCCCCTCTCGGCTTATTAATCAACTCGATCTCTGTCCAGGAGTTGCAACTAGTTTCTGGTGTTTGTAGGTAGTGTTAGTAGTCTACCGAGTGGCACCGATGCAGTGGGCTTGGGACGGACTAGGCACCGTGGCGGGTATGCCAAGCGCCGCCCTTTTGGTGGGCTTGGAACCTGTACACATCGTTTGGGGCCGTGGCGACACCCCACCGGATCTCCTTGTGGATGGAACCGAATAGGCGATAAACCCGGACGAGAGACTTGTGTGGTTAGTCGGTCGTGGCCGACTCCCTCGCCCGACTTCCGCTTGAAGGATGCCGAGGTACATGACGTGTCTGAGGCGATAAGTGGCGAGGCGTGTGTGAAGAAGTACACCCTGCGGGGTTATCATTATCTATTGAATAGCGGATTCCTCGGATATGGAAACTTGGACCCCTTGCATAGTTCATAGACAAGTGAAAGTGGATACTCTAAAATGCACAAGATAGCGTGAGTGCTATGGATGGCGTTCTCGTGGGAAGACGGGTTCGGATCCATAGTGGTGTATTGATTGGTGAATATGTGGACTCGTGTGCGCCACCTCAAAAGAGTTACTTGCGATGTAGTTCAGGATAGCCACCGAGTCAAAGCTGGCTTGCTGCAGTCAAACTCCACCACCCCCTTTGTTGATAATGATGCATATGTAGTTAGTTCTGATGTAAGTCTTGCTGAGTACACTTGTACTCACGTTTGATTATTTTATGTTTTGCAGAGAGATGTCAGTCTCGCTAGTAGTTCCGCGTGGACTTGACGTTTAGCTTGTTACCTCAGCTACGATCTTGTGCCCTCGGCGGATCTCTGGTAGATAGTCGGGCTTCTCAGCCTTTTTCATTTGTAGATGTCTGTACTCGGACATGTTAAGCTTCCGCTTGTGCTTGTTGTTTGTATGCTCTGTATGTTGGGTCATGAGACCCATGTTTGTAATATCTCGCTCCTCGGAGCCTAATGAATAAATATTTGAGTCGTAGAGTTATGTTGTGATGCCATGTTGTATTTACACATATTGAGCATATTGTGTGTATGTTTGAAATGCTTGGTATGTGTGGGTTCCGACAATCTAGTTGTTTATCCTTGGCAGCCTCTCATATGGGGAAATGTAGTCTAGTGCTTCTGAGCGATAGTAGTCCGCTGACCGGTTCACGGAGTCCTGCTAGCCCAAAGACTACTGCTTTGGACACTTGACTGGCGGCATGTGTTTCACTTTCCTATGTTTGTACCTTGGGAAATGTCACGCGGTGACATCCGAGTCCTGCCTAGCTGCTACAGCCGGGATACCGAGTCCTGTTAGCCAGTGCTACAGCCCGGATTCACACGTTGATGACCGAGATGCTCGATGTGATTCATGTATGTCTGTCCCCATGGGTTAGTGCCGCTTTGGGTTCACGACTAGCCATGTCGGCCGGGTTCTCTGTCATATGGATGCTAGCGACACTATCATATCGTGAGCCAAAAGGCTAAACGGTCCGGGCCATGGTAAGGCGACACCGTGGAATACCGTGCGTGAGGCCGCAAAGTGATATGAGGTGTTACCGGCTAGATCGATGTGACTTGGAATCGGGGTCCTGACATCCGGGCTCAAATAACACTTAATACTCCCTTTTAATGAGATGATGCCGCGTGGACCGGGCATTTTAAGTGTGAGAGATGCATAATGCGGTATTGCGTTAAAGCGGGCGAAATCTTGGCGTCCCAATAGTGCTTGATGGCTACTTTTAAACGGGGCGACATGGAAGATTAACCTTTCGTGACAGAAGTTGTCGGATGAACCGAACACAACTTCTAGCAGTAGGGAGCCCGTACAATGGGCATATGGGCCTGGCATTACCCCTTTAAAGGAGGTGTTGCTATGGCGAATTTTGGTTGGGTCTATCCCCATCCTGCGGATTATGTCCTGATATATCAGGTTTATGTCACTGCCACCATCCATGAGGACTTGTGTAAATTGGAATCCGTCGATTATGGGATCCAATATCAAGGCAGTCCATCCTGCGTTCCGGATACTTTTGGAATAGTCCTGATGGTCGAAGGTGATTGGTTTTGACAACCAGTGTGCGGCACGCATTCTAGTGGGCGCCGCTCTGTTTTTCCTTTTGATCACGTGAAGTGAGTTAACTGTTTTAACCTCTTGTGGGAAATTCTTTTGTTCTCCGGGGCTCTTCTTGTGGTGCTCGTCATCATCTTCACTTGGTGTGTCGAGCCCCTTGTGCTCGGCGTTGAGTCTGCCGGACTGTTTGAAGACCCAACAATCTCTGTGGGTATGGTTTGCAGGCCTCCCGAATCTTGTGGATTTGACATATCTTGTCCAAGATTTTGTTTAAATTGGATAGCTCATCGCTATTGTCCTTAAGGGGTAGTTTTTTATTGTTCTGTCGTGATCTTTTGAATCCGGCGTTGACTGCCGCGCTCTTTGGACCGTTCCTCTTAATCCGGCGCTGGTCCTTGTTGCGCCGTGGTTTCCATTTCCATCCCTGATTTGGATGTACTTGGGTCATTGGTGCTGCATCTTGCCAACCAGCTATCCTCTCCAGCATAAAAGCGGGTCATGAGGCTTGTTAATGCGGCCATTGTTCTTGGCTTTTCTTGGCGAGGTGTCAGGCGAGCCATTCGTCTCGGACATTGTGTTTGAAGTCTGCTAAGGCTTGTTGTCCGACAATCGACTATTTTGTTCTTTTTAGTAAGGAACCTGTTCCAGAATTTCTGGGCTGACTCTCCGGGCTGACTCTCCGGGCTGTTGAATTATGTGACTTAGATCATCTACATCCGGATGGCGGACATAGGTCCCCTGAAAATTTGACCGAAACGCATCCTCGAGCTCTTCCCAGCTTCCAATGGTATTTTCGGGGAGGCTTTTAAGCCAATGCCGAGCTGGCCCTTTGAGTTTGAGGGGTAAGTATTTTATGGCGTGGAGATCGTCTCCTCTAGCCATGTGTATGTGGAGGATGTAATCCTCAATCCGAGACTCAGTCTGTTGTTCCATTGTATGCCTCTATGTTTACGGGCTTGAATCCACTGAAATTCATGATCCAAACCTCATCGGTGAAACATAGGGGTGTCTGGCGCCCTGTATTTGGGTGTGCCGTGATGTTCGGATATTTGGCGTGTTGCATTGCTTTGAAGAGCTTGCTTTCTCGGCCCATAGATGGACCTAACTGGGCCATCCTTTTGATGTGAATCCTTATGCGGATCGCGTGCCGGCTTGTGTGCGGCGCTATTTGCCGCTCTCTTTTTGCCGTGGGGTCGTCCATCCGATCGGGTGGCCTTCTTATTTTTTGTTTGTGGGGGCTCTATGGCCTCTTCGTCAAATTCGGGCAGTAGTTTTCTCTTTAGGTAGCTCTTTGTTCGGCGACTGTCGCCGTATTTGTCTGCGGTGTTGAATACTTTGCTCCATCTGATCCTGAGTGCATCTTCCGCTGTTTTGAGCTTCGCTTCTACTTTTTCAGGCTACCGCAGATGGCGGCGAAACCTTTTCGGAGGTTATTTTGCTCCAACAATTTGTCCGTGAGATCGTCCGGACTGTTGTCTTCGCCGGGGACGGGTTGTTTATCAAGTTGTCTTGTTCGGACGATTGCTCGATAAGCGTGTTAAATGCGTCCACGGTTCGCCTGCTCTATGGCTGGTTCTCTGTTGAGGCGGGACTTTGTTCGGCGTTTACGTTGCCGTTTTGACTGCTTTTGAGGATTTATCCTTCGTAGCGTCCCGTTGTTCCTCGTCTTCATTTCCTTTAGGTGTATCCACCATGTATACATCATGGGATGAGGTGGTTGTCTAGCATCCTATATGTGCTCGTTCATGGTTGTCTCCTACATCGTCGTCCATACCGTCAATGTCTTCGGAGTCAAAATCGAGCACGTCATGTAAGCTTTCGACAGTGGCTACGAAGTGGGTGGTGGGTGGGCGTTGACTTTCTTCGTCGTCCGCATCCCAACCTTCCTGACCATAGTCCGGCCATGGCTCTCCGGATAAAGAGAGAGACTTTAGTGAATTCAGGATGTCGCCGAGGGGCGAGTGCTGAAAGATGTCCGCGACAGTGAAATCCATAACCGGTGCCCAATCAGATTCGATTGGCAGGGGCGCGGAGGGTTCGGAGCCCGGAGAGGAGTCCGGCACCCTGGAGTCAAGGTCTTTGCAAAGGACAGGGATGAAGTTCGGCTCAATCGTCGTAGAGATCGTAGCCCCCGAGGCGGTGTCCAACCACTCGTCCTCGATCGGGGAATCCGGCTCCGGATTAAGGGTCAGAGCGGATGATGGTGCGGCCTCCAGGGCACTGTTCGGCTGCAGAGCTAGATCATGCCCATCAAGACAGTGCGGCACGCTTGGCCGCGGCTCGGATCCGTCGAAGATCAAGTCTCCGCGGATATTGGCCCTATAGTTCAAACTTCCAAATCTGCCCTGATGGCCAGGGGCGTAGCTTTCGATCTGCTCCAGATGGCCAAGCGAATTGGCCCGCAGTGCAAACCCGCCGAATATGAAGATCTGCCCAGGGAGAAAAGTCTCACCCTAGACCGCGTCGTTGTTGATGATCGAAGGAGCCATCGGGCCTATCGGTGACGACACAGAGGAACTCTCAATGAAAGCACCAATGTCGGTGTCAAAACCGGCGGATCTCGGGTAGGGGTCCCGAATCGTGCGTCTAGGCGGATGGTAACAGGAGACAAGGGACATGATGTTTTTACCCAGGTTGGGCCCTCTCGATGGAGGTAATACCCTACTCTGCATGATTAATATTGATGATATGGGTAGTACAAGAGTAGATCTACCACGAGATCAAGGAGGCTAAACCCTAGAAGCTAGCCTATGGTATGATTGTTGTTAGTCCTCGGACTAAAACCCTCCGGTTTATATAGACACCGGATAGGTTAGGGTTACACAGTAGTCGGTTACAATGGTAGGAGATCTACATATCCGTATCACCAAGCTTGCCTTCCACGCCAAGGAAAGTCCCATCCGGACACGGGACGAAGTCTTCAATCTTGTATCTTCATAGTCTTGGAGTCCGGCCGTGACGATAGTCCGGCTATCCGGACACCCCCTAGTCCAGGACTCCCTCAGCCGCCCACGTAACGAGGTGAGGACCTGCAGACAAGTTAAACAAAGAAGGAGCAGGCAAAGTAATAGTCTCAGGGTGATGTTTGTCAAAGTACAATTTATATTTGAGCTCCCCTTCACGACTCTTAACAATAAAATCATGTGCTAGCATACTCTTATAATCTAGATAAGCACTAGGCAGCAATTTTTCTTCTTTCTCAAAATGCCTAATAGGTATGCCAAAATATTCAGCTAGGCGTGAAGCATAAATGCCCCCAAAGATGGGGCCCTTAGTACGGTTCAGACTTAATCCTCTAGCAACAATTCCACCCATACTAACAGAGTTATTGCGGTATAAACCATGGAGCAAATGATAATATCAGGAACACTAAGGTTTCCACAGTTTCCACGACCAATCAAGTAACGTCTAGCAAATAAGGCAAAGTAGCGTAAACAGGAAAATGTATGCTAGTAATTCTTGCATCAGAAACCTTCCTGGTTTCTCCCACAATGATAGTGTTAATAAATGCTTCCACTTCATTACGGTGTGGTTCATCTAAGGTACCCTCAAAGGGTATTTTGCAAACCTCGCAAAATTCAGCTAATGGCATCTTCTTAACAACGTCATATAAATGAAACTCTACTGAAGGAGGTGATTCCTTAGGAAAATAGTAGAAGTTTTGCACAAAAGTATTAGTGAGTAAGAGATACTGATGACGTTGGTCGCGGAGGAAGTTGGTGAGGCCGGTGTTCCCAATTAGTGAATAGAAATCCTCATAAATCCCGGCTCTCCTCAAGAAGTCATCGGAAGGCCATTCACACGGCCGGACCTCCGCGGTGCGAGACAAATTATATTTGGACTTTTGTGCTTCTTCCTTTTGTTTTTCCTTCGAGCTTCGGCTCGACGAGCCCCTCAAAAGTCTCTTCATTATTTTCTGAAATAATCTGAAATTTTTAGTAACTTCAAACAAAAGTGAACCAACTTCAATAAAATTGATAGCAACTACTCCTACAAGTGCCTAGAGCCTATATCAAGCATTATAACTACTTGGAACCATATAAAATTGACATGCAAGCTCAAGAACATGGTCACCTATGCAGCATAAATTTGCAATGAATAAAGCACTAGAAAAAAAACTAATTGGACCAATGGAGGAGTCACATACCAGGGAACAATCTCCCCAAGCAGTTTTGTGAGAGGTGCTTTGAGCAAGGAGATCGAAAATCACAGCAACGAGGGCTGGAACTCGTGTTTGAGCCAGATATTCGTGTTTGTGGGAGGAAGAAGAAGAGGATGGGTGCAGGAATAAGTGGAGGAGGGCCACCATGGGCCCACGAGGCAGGGGGCGCGCCCTGGGGGGTAGGGCGCGCCCTCCACCCTCGTGGCCAGGTGGCAGCTCCCCCCGCGGTAATTTTTGCACTAAAAATCCTCAAATATTCCCGAAAAAATCATATTAAATTGGCATGGCATTCTGAGAACTTTTATTTCGGGATATTTTTATATTGCACGGATAAATCAGGAAACAGACAGAAAATACTAATTTTACTTTATTTCAACAAAATAACAGAAAGTATAAAGAGGATACAGAAGGTTGTGCCTTCTAGTTTCATCCGTCTCATGCTCATTAAAAGGAATCCACTAACAAGGTTGATTAAGTCTTTTTAACAAACTCATTCTGATTAACATGGAACCGAAGAAATTTCGAATAACATTATGTTACCTCAACGGGGATATGCACATCCCCTATAATAAGAATATCATATTTCTTCTTGACAGTAGGAAGAGGAAATTCAAAACCTCCAAATATAATCGATGGAACTTTTCCAATAGAATTGATGCTATAAACTTGAGGTTGTTTCCTCGAAAGTGTACCGTATGCTCATTACCATTTACATGAAAAGTGACATTGCCTTTGTTGCAATCAATAACAGCCCCTGTAGTATTCAGAAAAGGTCTTCCAAAAATAATAGACATGCTATCGTCCTCGGGAATATCAAGAATAACAAAGTCCGTTAAAATAGTAACATTCGCAACCACGACAGGCACATCCTCACAAATACCGACAGGTATAGCAGTTGATTTATCAGCCATTTGCAAAGATATTTTAGTAGGTGTCAACTTATTCAAATCAAGTCTACGATATAAAGAGAGAGGCATAACACTAACACCGGCTCCAAGATCACATAAAGCAGTTTTGACATAATTTCTTTTAATGGAGCATGGTATAGTGGGTACTCCTGGATCTCCAAGTTTCTTTGGTATTCCACCCTTAAAAGTATAATTAGCAAGCATGGTGGAAATTTCAGCTTCCACTATCTTTCTTTTATTAGTAATGATATCCTTCATATACTTAGCATAAGGATTTGTTTTGAGCACATCGCTTAATCGATACGCAAAAAGATAGGTCTAATCATTTCAGCAAAGCGCTCAAAATCCTCATCATCCTTTTCTTGGATGGTTTGGGAGGAAAAGGCATGGGTTTCGAACCCATGGTTCTCTTTCTTTACCATGTTTCCTAGCAACAAAGTCTCTCTTATCATAACGTTGATTCTTTGATTGTGGGTTATCAAGATCAACAAAGAGTTCAATTTCTACATCATTATCATTACAAGGTTGAGCATCATCATGAACATCATCATTATTATTTTCGCTAGGTTCATGTTCATTACCAGGTTGTGTTTCACATCGATATAGATATATCATTTGGATTCTCGGTGTGGTTCAGCAAGAGGTTAAGCTAGAAGTTTGCAAAGTCCTATCATTTTCTTTTCTTCCTTTTAGAAGAACTAGGCACATCAATATTATTTCTCCGAGAATCTTGCTCAATTCTCTTAGGGTGGCCTTCAAGATACAAAGGTTCTGAGTCATTCTACCAGTTCTAGTAGCCACTCTAACAGATAATCATTTTCTTACTATTCATTTCATTGAGCAAATCATTTTGAGCCTTAAGTACTTGTTCTACTTGAGTGGTAACCATAGAAGCATGTTTGCTAATGAGTTTAAGTTCACATCTAACATTAGCCATATAATCACCCAAGTGTTTAATCATATCGAATCATATTTCAATTGTCTACCAAAATAAGCATTAAAATTTTCTTGTTTGACAATAAAATTATCAAACTCATCAAGCATTGTCTAGCAGACTTATAGTGAGGAATATCACCTTCATCAAATCTATAGAGAGAATTTACCTTTACTACGTAGTCGGGTTATCGGGATCAGGAGGTTCTTCAATAGGTAATGGATCAAGATCATATGTTTCTTCAACATGCGTAAATTAAGACCATGTATTTCTTCAATAGGAGGTAAATTCTTAACATCTTCAACTTTAATACCTTTTTCTTTCATAGATTTCTTTGCCTCTTGCATATCTTGAGGATGAGAAATAGAAAACCTCTTCTTCTTGGAGTTGGTTTAGGAATAGGCTCAATAATTGGCTCGGAGCTGGCTCGGAAGTGCCCAATTATTTTCATTTATCAACATATTATTCAATAAAATTTCAGCTTCATCCAAAGTTCTTTCCTGAAAAGAGAACCAGCACAACTATCCGTAATCTCTGGAAGCATCGGTTAGTCCATTATAAAAAATATCAAGTATTTCATTTTTCTTAAGAGGATGATCAGGCAAAGCATTAAGTAACTTGAGAAGCCTCCCCCGAGCTTGTGGGAGACTCTCTTCTTCAATTTGCATGAAGTTGTATATTTCCTTTAAAGCAGCTTGTTTCTTATGAGCAGGGAAATATTTAGCAGAGAAGTAATAAATCATATCCCGGGGACTACGCACACAACCAGGATCAAGAGAATTAAACCATATCTTAGCATCACCCTTTAATGAGAACGGAAATATTTTAAGGATATAAAAGTAGCGAGATCTCTCATCATTAGTGAATAGGGTGGCTATATCATTTAATTTAGGGCCAATTCCAGTTCTGCCCCTAACTCGAACCCACTACTCAGTTTTGCCCCTAATTTTTAGGTATGCTCAGTTTGCCCCTCCGCGTTAGTATCACTTATAGAAATGCCCTTTTCTTGCGTTACAAATGCAGTCAAAGGACTTTGACCACCAGAAAAAATAGCAAAAAATCAAAAAATCTGAAATTTTATGGGATCGAAGATAGTCATGTCCATAAAGCGCGTGCAAATTTGTGTGTCGTTCGGACACCACAGGAGCTTCGTGGCAAAGGAAATCATAAATTTTGTACGCATGTGAACAGTAAATTCAAAAAAATAGAAAAAATCAAAAAAATATGAAATTTTGGGGAACTGAAGATACTTAGGTGCACAAGATGTGTGCACATCTTCAGTCAAAAAAAAGATGTGCGCACATTTTTGTTGTGTTTGGACATCGTAGGAGCCCGTAGGAGCTCGTAGGAGCTAAACTTTATTTTTTCTCCATGAGCTCCTACGATGTCCAAACACAACAAAATGTGCACATCTTGTGCACCTAAGTATCTTCAGTCCCACAAAATCTCATATTTTTTTTGATTTTTTTTCTATTTTTTCAAATTTACTATTCACATGCGTACAAAATTTATGATTTCCTTTGCCATTTAGCTCCTGTGGTGTCCGAACGACACACAATTTGCACGCTACTTTATGGACATGACTATCTTCGATCCCACAAAATTTCAGATTTTTTTGATTTTTTTTGTTATTTTTTTCTGGGTGGTCAAAGTCCTTTGAGCAGATGGTAACGACGCAAAAGGGCATTTCTATAAGTGGCACTAACGGCGGAGGGGCAAAACTGAGCATACCTAAAAATTAGGGGCAAAACTGAGTAGTGTGTTCGAGTTAAGGGCATAGATGTAAATGTCCCTTTAATTTAGTAAGATGTGCCACGACAGTTTCAGATTCATAACCATGAAAAGGATCAGATTCAACCAAAGTAATTATATCAGGATCAACGGAGAATTCATAATCCTTATTGGGAACGCAAATAGGTGAAGTAGAAAAAGCAGGGTCAGGTTTCATTCTATCTCTAAGAGATTCTTTACTCCATTTAACTAACAGCCTCTTAAGTTCGTATCTATCTTTGCAGGCAAAAATGGCTGCAGAAGATTCCATATCAAAAACATAACCCTCAGGAATAGCAGACATATCTTGATCATCACTTTCATCAATATTACCAGTTTCAATAATTTCTTCCTCTCTAGCCCTAGAAATGTGTTCATCAAGAAATTCACCAAGGGGCACAGTAGTATCAAGCATAAAGTAGTTTCATCATAAGTATCATGCATAGCGAAGTGGCATCATCAATAACATGCGACATATCGTAATGAATAGCGAAGCGGGTTTAGGTGTCGCAAGCTTACTTATAACGAAGGTGAATCAAGTGCGAGCTAGATGGCGTTCCTTACCTCCCTCGTAGTTGAGGGATAAATTTTGTCTTAGCATCTTTCAAGTTCTTCATAGTGTCCAGCAGATATAAATCCCAAGTAACTCAAAGAATAGAGCTATGATCCCGGCGTGGCGCCTTTTAAATTGGTCTTGATAACCCACAAGTGTAGGGATTGCAACAACTTCCGAGGATAGAGTATTCAACCCAAATTTATTGATTCGACACAAGGGGTGTCGGTGTCAAAACCGGCGGATCTCGGGTAGGGGTCCCGAATCTGTGCGTCTAGGCGGATGGTAACAGGAGACAAGGGACACGATGTTTTTACCAAGGTCCGGGCCCTCTCGATGGAGGTAATACCCTACTCCTGCTTGATTAATATTGATGATATGGGTAGTACAAGAGTAGATCTACCACGAGATCAGAGAGGCTAAACCCTAGAAGCTAGCCTAAAATGATTGTTGTTCGTTCTATGGACTAAAAACCTTCGGTTTATATAGACACCGAATAGGGTTAGGGTTACACAGAGTCGGTTACAATGGTAGGAAATCTACATATCCGTATCGCCAAGCTTGCCTTCCACGCCAAGGAAAGCCCTATCCGGACAAGGGACGAAGTCTTCAATCTTGTGTCTTCATAGTCTAGGAGTCCGGCCAAATATGATAGTTCAGCTATCCGGACACCCCCTAGTCCAGGACTCCCTCAGTAGCCCCTGAACCAGGCTTCAATGACGACGAGTCTGGCGCGCATATTGTCTTCGGTATTGCAAGGCGGGTTCCTCCTCCAAATACTTCATAGAAGGTTTTGAACACAAGGATAGTGTTCGGCTCTGCAAAACAAGTTCCACATACTACCGTAGAGAGAATAACTTTTGCACAGATCCGCTGACGTATTCCGCGGCGTGACATCACACCACGGCCAGGCCTTTATACGAATCATTTTTACTGTTCCACCTCAGCGCGTTTAGCGAGGCGATTTCCTTGGCACGTCTTATCAAAGCAGAGATCGTGCCCCCTTATTCCGGGATTCTCATCAATACGGACGTGGGTAACCCAACCGTGCCCGTTAGCTGGCACTCCTCTATCGGCGAGTCCCAATCGACCACGGGAGGGCTCTTGGTATTCAACCTCTTTATAATGAGACCAATGCCCTCTTCTTTTTCCACCCTCCATCGAGTTCGCCTCGCCGAGTTCTAACACCCAAAGCTTCAGATTTAGGCGCCGGACCTTTGGCGATGTCCGGCTCCGACCAGCTCGGCGATGGATGTCTTCTTCCATCACGAAGAAGATGTGCTAAAGCTGCGAGACGCCAGTATCTAACGGCGATATTTCAGATAGGCTGCCTGCTCGAGGCAGGTCATTCCCACTCCCGAGCCCGGCGAGGCGTGGTGTTCGTGTCTCACTTCCTTGAGGTTTAGGCTTCCCGCGGATCCCTTTGTGCGGGGCTCATGTTTTATTATGGGCTGGATTTCCATGACTTGAATCCGAGTCCATCCTCCATATCTCATCATTCATTGTCGTATGTGAAGCCTTCCTCCATATTACCCCTCACTTTGGATTGTGGCTCAAGACCTTCAAGGTGGAGCCAAGATGATCGAGGGCAACAAGCGAGTCTTGAGGGGCGGTCATAAGCAAGTGTGCTGATGCTTCGTGGCCGAGGGCTCTTTTCAAGAGGAGCTTGGTTTGTGTAGCGGGAGTGGTTTTATATCACCGCTCCCAGGGGCACCAAATGGGTGGCGCCACCCGCCTTCCGCTCAGGTCCACCACAATGGCTGGCATCATGGGTCAACCGGGGGCTCGACTGGGGGCCGTCCAAGGATGTTCCTCTGTTGCAGGGCCGTATTCGAGACCTCCAAGAAAGAGAGATCAATCTGGTCGTGGTGGCGCAGGTTATGCTGATTCGGCGCCTTCTGCCCTGCAAACGTCGCCCCCTCCGTCTGTGGGAGTTTAATCCGGAGGGACCACGAGCTCTCCAACATTTTATGGGCGCGACGCCCAAGGAGATGTACAAAATTTTCTTCGTATCACAAGAGAAGTGTCCGGACTTGACCGAGGACGCAGGTCTAAGCTGCAATCACCCAGATACTCAAGTAAGTAAGCACAGTAACGGACAGGCTGTTCATTCATTTATCATATATATGCCCTTTAAGGGAGCCGTTTCTTGAACAGGAGTGGATAGCCAAGGCAAAGTTGATAAGGTGTCCGGCTCCCCTCCCAGAGACCTCGCCGGATCCCATGCTGACCAAGATGTTGAAGGCCGCGCCTTTTAAAGAAGGCGAAGGGGGGGGGGGAGCAGGGAAGCAACTTCTTCCGTGAAGGAGGCTTTCAAGGAAGAGGGGATCAGGGATCCTCCCCTCCAAGGGGAGAAGAGGACCGCTTCCGAAGACCCAGAAGCCAAGGCCTCAAAACGGGGAAAGAAGTCTTCGTCAGAAAGTCCAGCGCCGGGAAGTACCCCAGCCACACTATTTCCCCAAGGGGATCAGCCCTCCAGCGAGTCGTAAGTAAAAAGAAGGGGTACTGTGAATAAAGAACATCCCTGTATTTATTTCTGAAGATAACGGAAATTGTACCTTGTAGTTCGGATCTCAGCCCTTCTCAGCAGAGCTCGTCTTCGGGGGATCTTCGTCCGGAGATTATAGAGAGCGAAACACCTCCTCCTATCGTGCCTTCGTGCGAGGTGGGGACCACTGAAGTGTAAATCACGGAGAGTTTCCCGAGTCGGCGGGGCGGACGGTCCGCGCCAACCGGGCGTGCGGTCGGAGGAGTGAAGGACCTGCTCGGGCGGCGATATCTCGAAAGATCACCATGCGCTAATGGCTACGGTAATTGAAAGAATTGCATCCGCCGAGAGCGGATTGCATGAAACCGCCAAGTTCTTGGACGGGTTTGAGTCTGAAAAAATGATGTACCTTCGACGCTTATGCATATAGAATCGCCATGTATAGATAGTAGCCCCTAAGACTCGGTATCTTGTCTGGCCGACAGCGTGCCGAGGATCATAATCTCGATACTAACATGTCGCCGTTCCTATGTAGGTGGCGGGCGTCCGGTGGCTAGCGGTGATGAATTTGCCGAACTAAGCGGCAACTTGACGAGGCGGATCACGGAGATCGCGTTGGTCAATAAGCGGTTTGACGATTCACAAGGTATCGACTTCTCCGCAGACACCGGTAAGGGAGCTTGACGCCCATGCCTTACTACTTGTATGCTTTGATGCAGCGGTGCCGCTGCTTGTGGAGAGGCTGCGGGCTGAACTTGCCGAGCTAAAGAGCAAGCCGAAAAGTAATCTGCGCGCTTTAAAGGCGGCGAAGAGCTGAAAGCCGAACGGGCTGCTCACCGCCGAAGCAAAGAGGAAATGGCGATTTGGCCTGGCTGAAGAATACTACCGACCGCTGCGAGGTTCTTGAAAAAAACGTCAAAGCGCAACAAGAGGACTGAAAAAGGCCACCGCCGAATCCAAGGATGCCTGTTCGCTATGAGAGCTGCCAAGGAGGAGCTGAGTCGGGCGGGGATATTACGGCCGGAAAACCGTTTACGCTGCGGAGGAAATATACGGATCCGAAGTATGCTCGCTTGGACAAGCTGTGGAGTTTGGAGGATGCTTATCGGACTTAGCGGCGGCGCTGCGATGACGCGATTGAGCACTTCGAGGCGGAAGGGGCACGAAGGAAGAGCTATTTTGGTCGCAATTCCATAGTCCGGGCGTCCTCTTCCGTTGACCGATCAGTTGGCGAATGGGCGAGCTGAATCAATTATCCGAACTTGCCATGAAGCATGTCATGACTCATTTGTGACCAGCGGACCCACCAAGAGTTATTTTGGCTTAGTGCAGCAGTTCCTTGATGCGGTACCGCGTACGGCGCAATGAAGCGATCGGCATGTATTGAGGGGCGCGGATGGCTCTTGCCGTGTCAAGGCATCTTGGGCTAAGATGAAGGCCACCGATATTAAGTCCCCAGATTCGGACGGCAGCCGAGTACCGATCGGCGCTATTTTGAGGAAGTTCTTCCGGCGCTCGTTTAATAGAGACGCAGTGCTCGAAGGATGTTATGTTTGAATGACATGTATAATTTTATGAAACAACGTTTCAATTTAATGTAAACTTTTATACTTGTGCCTTCAAGTAGCAAACTACCACCATGCGGCCGTTGATGTATATATGTATATAACTTTGAAAGATGGCAGTCTTGACTTCAGCCCCCACGCACATAGTGCGGGGGTGTTCGCAAAGAAGTCGTGCTTTCACACTTAATCCAACGTGTTGGTCCTATAAAGGAGGTGGTAGCGTAGTAAACTAGGCAACCGGACTATAATGCTTTATCACTTTCACTTAGCCACAGGAGTTCGATGGTGGGGCTACTATATAGCCCTCAGGGGCACCGCACTCTCCGAATTCGGGTGCGTATGTGCGACCGAAAACGGTCCTTCGTTAATGCGGAGAATTCTAAACATTCGGTGAGTCATCGAGTGGTTGACCAGTCTCTTACTATATCATGACAGTCAGTTTCGGCTTTCTCTCGAGGTGCTCGCCCGGCGAACAGGGCACAATCGCAGAGTTCTCCGGTGTCGCGTTAGCGATAGAGCGGAACGTAAGGCAGCAAAACACGTGAGCCGGGCAAACCCAACATTTGACCAAAGACATGATTGGAGCTGATGCATATAAGGCCTAACTCGAGACGCGAACACTCCCTAAGGTATTCGGTCTTTTATAAAGCGGGTCGAACAATGCCCTTGGTAACAAGCCCCGTGTCCAGTGCGTGCAAACTTCGACGCGGCCGGTGCCAAACGCCAGCCCTCCTCCTCGCTTATAATAAGAGACGGGGATGAGTACCAACAAGAGACAATGAAAAGGTTTACGCAGGTCTTAACACGAAAAGAATCCTTGCAACGGGTCCTGCTTGCGCCCTGCGCATGTGTCTCAAGCAGTGCCGTATCCTCGACGGGTATAGCACGGCGTTCATCTCAAAAAGAGAGGAACTTAGTTTGAAAAGATCGCGCTAAAATGTAATTGGAAATAAAATAGAGTATGATTCAAAATGAGTAAAATTGAGCTTTATTGTCTCTTGTTGTACATGCGTGGAGCCCCTTGTAAGAAGTGCAGCGGCTAGTAAGCATCATGTTTATTTATGCGGACTCGCCTAACCGTGTCCGGGTCCGAACAACCTGCTTTAGATGCTTTTGGCCAGCAAGGCCGTATTAGTGTGAGGCTGTTAAGGCGGTCTCACATTCTTTCCTTGAGGGACACGCGCAGCTTCCTTTAATGAAATGATGCCTCGTGGACCGGCATTTTAAGTTTAAGAGATGCATAATGCGGTATTGCGTTAAAGCGGTAAGCTTCAAGCGTCCCCAAGAGTGCTTGATGGCTACTTTTAAATGGGCGATGTGGAACACCAACTTTTCCCGACGGAAGTTGTCGGGTGAGCCGAACATAACTTCCAATAGTATGGAGCCCGTACAATGGGCATATGTGCCTGGCATTATTCCTTGGAAGGAAGTGTTGCTATGGCTAATCCTGTTTGGGTTTATCCCCATTTTGCGGATTGTGTCCTGACATAGAAGGTTTCAATCACTGCCGCTGTCCATTAGGACTTGCGTAGATTGAAGACCGTCGATTATAGGTTCTAGTATCAAGGCAGTCCATCCTGCGTTCCGGATAGTTTCGGAGTAGTCCTGATGGTCGAAGGTAATTGGTTTTGACAACCAGTGTTGGGACTCCGCTGGGGTAGATTGTGCGGCGCGTAATTCAATGGGTGCCGCTCTGTTTTCCCCTTTTGTTACTTGAAGTAAGTTTACTGTTTTTGAAGGAAATATGCCCTAGAGGCAATAATAAAGTTATTATTTATTTCCTTATATCATGATAAATGTTTATTATTCATGCTAGAATTGTATTAACCGGAAACATAATACATGTGTGAATACATAGACAAACAGAGTGTCACTAGTATGCCTCTACTTGACTAGCTCGTTAATCGAAGATGGTTATGTTTCCTAACCATAGACATGAGTTGTCAATTGATTAACGGGATCACATCATTAGGAGAATGATGTGATTGACTTGACCCATTCCGTTAGCTTAGCACTTGATCGTTTAGTATGTTGCTATTGCTTTCTTCATGACTTATACAAAGTTCCTGCAACTATGAGATTATGCAACTCCCGTTTACCGGAGGAACACTTTGTGTGCTACCAAACGTCACAACGTAATTGGGTGATTATAAAGGTACTCTACAGGTGTCTCCAAAAGTATATGTTGAGTTGGCATAACTCGAGATTAGGTTTTGTCACTCCGATTGTCGGAGAGGTATCTCTGGGCCTTCTCGGTAATGCTCATCACCTAAGCCTTGCAAGCATTGTAACTAATGAGTTAGTTATGAAATGATGTATTACGGAACGAGTAAAGAGACTTGCCGGTAACGAGATTAAACTAGGTATTGGATACCGAAGATCGAATCTCGGGCAAGTAACATACCGATGACAAAGGGAACAACGTATGTTGTTATGCGGTTTGACCGATAAAGATCTTCGTAGAATATGTAGGAGCCAATATGAACATCCAGGTTCCGCTATTGGTTATTGACCAAGAATAGTTCTAGGTCATGTCTACATAGTTCTCGAACCCGTAGGGTCCGCACGCTTAAGGTTTCGATGATGGTTATATTATGAGTTTATGAGTTTTGATGTACCAAGGAGTTCGAGTCCCGGATGAGATCGGGGACATGACGAGGAGTCTCGAAATGGTCGAGACGTAAAGATCGATATATTGGACGACTATATTCGGACTTCGGAAAGGTTCCGAGTGATTCGGTATTTTTGAGTACCGAGAGTTACGGGAATTCGCGGGAGAAGTATTGGGCCTTATTGGGCCATACGGGAAAGAGAGGGACTGCCTAGGGCAGGCCGCGCCCCAAGGCCTAGTCCGAATTGACTAGGGGAGGGGCTCGCCCCTCCTTCCTTCCTTCTCCTTTCCCTCCTTCTCTCCTACTCCTACTAGGAAAGGAGGAGTCCTACTCCCGGTGGGAGTAGGACACCCCTGGTGCGCCCCTCCTGGGCGGCCACCTCCTCCTTGCTCCTTTATATACGAGGGCAGGGGGCACCCCATGACACACAAGTTGATCTACGGATCGTTCCTTAGCCGTGTCGCGTGCCCCCTCCACCATATTCCACTTCGGTCATATCGTTGCGGAGCTTAAGCGAAGCCCGCGCCGACAAAGTCATATCGTCGCGGAGCTTAAGCGAAGCCCTGTGTCGTGGAGCATCATCATCGTCACCACGCCGTCGTCTTGTGGAACTCATCCCCGACGCTTTGCTGGATCGGAGCCGGGGATCGTCATCGAGCTGAGCGTGTGCTGAACTCGGAGGTGCCGTGCGTTCGGTACTTGGATCGGTCGGATCGTGAAGACGTCGACTACATCAACAGCGTTGTTATAGCGCTTCGCTTCACGGTCTCACAGTGCGTGGACATACACTCTCCCTCTCGTTGCTATGCCATCACCATGATCTTGCGTGTGCGTAGGAAATTTTTGAAATTACTCGTTCCCCAACAGTGGCATCCGAGCCAGGTTTTATGCGTTGATGTCATATGCACGAGTAGAACACAAGTGAGTTGTGGGCGATATAAGTCATACTGCTTACCAGCATGTCATACTTTGGTTCAGCGGTATTGTGAGATGAAGCGGCTCGGACCGACATTACGCGTACGCTTACGCGAGACTGGTTTCACCGCTTCGAGCACTCGTTGCTTAAAGGTGACTGGCGAGTGTTTGTTTCTCTCACTTTAGTTGAACCGAGTGTGGCTACGCCCGGTCCTTGCGAAGGTTAAAACAACACCAACTTGACAAACTATCTTGTGGTTTTGATGCGTAGATAAGAACGGTTCTTGCTAAGCCCGTAGCAGCCACGTAAAACTTGCAACAACAAAATAGAGGACGTCTAACTTGTTTTTGCAGGGCATGTTGTGATGTGATATGGTCAAGACGTGATGCTATATTTTATTGTATGAGATGATCATGTTTTGTAACCAAGTTATCGGCAACTGGCAGGAGCCATATGGTTGTCGCTTTATTGTATGAAATGCAACCGCCATGTAATTGCTTTACTTTATCACTAAGCGGTAGCGATAGTCGTAGAAGCAATAGTTGGCGAGACGACAACGATGCTACGATGGAGATCAAGGTGTCGCGCCGGTGGCGATGGTGATCATGGCGGTGCTTCGGAGATGGAATCACAAGCACAAGATGATGATGGCCATATCACATCACTTATATTGATTGCATGTGATGTTTATCCTTTATGCATCTTATCTTGCTTTGATTGACGGTAGCATTTTAAGATGATCTCTCACTAAAATTATCAAGGCGTGTTCTCCACGAGTATGCACCGTTGCCAAAGTTCGTCGTGCCTGGACACCGCGTGATGATCGGGTGTGATAAAGCTCTCGTCCATCTACAACGGGTGCAAGCCAGTTTTGCACACGCAGAATACTCAGGTTAAACTTGACGAGCCTAGCATATGCAGATATGGCCTCGGAACACGGAGACCGAAGGTCGGCGTGAATCATATAGTAGATATGATCAACATAGTGATGTTCACCATTGAAAACTACTCCATCTCACGTGATGATCGGTTATGGTTTAGTTGATATGGATCACGTAATCACTTAGAAGATTAGAGGGATGTCTGTCTTAGTGGGAGTTCTTAAGTAATATGATTAATTGAACTTTAATTTATCATGAACTTAGTCCTGGTAGTATTTTGCAAATTATCTTGTAGATCAATAGCTCGCGTTGTTGCTTTCATATGTTTATTTTGATATGTTCCTAGAAAAATTGTGTTGAAAATGTTAGTAGCAATGATGCGGATTGGATCCGTGATCGAGGTTTATCCTCATTGCTGCACGTAAGAATTATGTCCTTGATGCACCGCTAGGTGACAGACCTATTACACGAGCAAGATGCGAGGCGTTATGAGCGTTTGGCTAGCTCAATATGATGACTACTTGGTAGTTTAGTGCACCATGCTTAAGCGGCTTAGAATCGGGACTTCAAAGAAGTTTTGAGCGTCATGGACCATATGAGATGTTCCAGGAGTTGAAGTTAATATTTCAGCAAATACCGAGTTGAGAGATATGAAGTCTCCAACAAGTTCTATAGCTAAAAGATGGAGGAGAATCGCTCAACCAGTGAGCATGTGCTCAGATTATGCAGGTACTTCAATCGCTTAAATCAAGTGGGAGTTAATATTCCAGATAAGATAGTGATTGACAGAATTCTCTAGTCACCATCACTAAGTTACTAGAACTTCGTGATGAACTATAGTATGCAAGGGATGACGAAAACGATTCCCGAGCTCTTCGTGATGTTGAAATCGACGAAGGTAGAAATCAAGAAAGAGCATCAAGTGTTGATGATTGACAAGACCACTAGTTTCAAGAAAAGGGCAAAGGGAAAGAAAGGGGAACTTCAAGTAGAATGACAAGCAAGTTGTCACTCCCACGAAGAAACCCAAAGCTGAACCAAAGCCTGAAACTGAGTGCTTACATTGCATAGGAAATGGTCCTTTGAAGCGGAAATACCCCAAATATTTGGTGGATAAGAAGGATGGCAAAGTGAACAAGGGTATATTTGATATACAGAGTTATTGATGTGTGCTTTACTAGTGTTTATAGTAGCCCCTAGTATTTGATACTTGTTAGGTTGCTAAGATTAGTAACTCAAACAGGAGTTCTGAATAAGCAGAGACTAGTTGAAGGGAAGTGACGATGAGTGTTGGAAGTAGTTCCAAGATTGATATGATCATCATCGCACACTCCCTATACTATCGGGATTAGTGTTTATAGTAGCCCCAGTATTTGATACTTGTTCGGTTGCTAAGATTAGTAACTCAAACAGGAGTTCTGAATAAATGAAACTAGTTGAAGGGAAGTGACGATGAGTGTTGGAAATAGTTCCAAGATTGATATGATCATCATCACACACTCCCTATATTTTCGAGATTAGTGTTAAAAGCCAAATAAATGTTATTTAGCATTTCGTTGAGCATGAATATGATTTGATCATGTTTATTGCAAAACGGTTATTCATTTAAAGTTAAAGAATAATTGTTATTCTGCTTACATGAATAAAACCTTCGATGGTTATACACCCAATGAAAATAGTTTGTTGGATCTCAATCGTAGTGATACACATATTCATAATATTGATGCCAAAAGATGCAAAGTTAATAATGATACTTATTTGTGGCACTTTGCCGTTTGGGTCATATCGGTGTAAACGCATGAAGAAACTCCATAAAGATGGATTTTCAGAATCACTTGATTATGAATCATTTGATGCTTGCGAACCGTGCCTTTTGGGCAAGATGAATAAAACTCCGTTCGCGGAACAATGGAGCGAAGCTCTTGACTTATTGGAAATAATACATACCGATGTATGCGATCCAATGAGTGTTAAGGCTCATGGCGTGTATTGTTATTTTCGACCTTCACAGATGATTTGAGCAGATATGGGTATATCTACTTAATGAAACATAAGTCGAAACATTTGAAAGGTTCAAAGAATTTCATAGTGAAGTGGAAAATCATCGTAACAAGAAAATAAAGTTTCTACGATCTGATCGTGGAGATAAATATTTGAGTTCTGAGTTTGGTCTTCATTTGAAACAATGTGAAATAGTTTCGCAACTCACACCATATGGAACACCACATCATAATGGTGTGTCCGAAAGTCGTAACCGCACTTTATTGGATATGGTGCGATCTATGATGTCTCTTATCAATTTACCACTATCGTTTTGGGGTTATGCATTAGAGACAGCTGCATTCACGTTTAATAGGGCACCATCTAATCCGTTGAGACGACACCGTATGAACTATGGTTTAACAGTAAACCTAAGCTGTCGTTTCTTAAAGTTTGGAGTTGTGATGCTTATGTGAAAAGTTTTCACCGATAAGCTCGAACCCAAATCGGAGAAGTGCGCCTTCATAGAATACCCAAAGGTAACTATTGGGTACACCTTCTATCACAGATCCGAAGGCAAGTTATTCGTTGCTAAGATGGATCCTTTCTAGAGAAGAAGTTTCTCTCGAAAGAAGTGAGTGGGAGGAAAGTAGAACTTGATGAGGTAATTGTACCTTCTCCCTTATTGGAAAGTAGTTCATCACAGAAATCAGTTCGGTGATTCCTACACCAATTAGTGAGGAAGTTAATGATGATGATCATGAAACTTCAGATCAAGTTGCTACCAAACCTCGTGGGTCTTCGGAGTAAGATCCGCACCGAGTGATACGGTAATCATGTTCGGAAGTCATGTTACTAGACCATGATGAACCTACGAACTATGAGGAAGCGATGATGAGCCCAGATTCATGAAATGGCTTGAGGCCATGAAATCTGAGATAGGATCCATGTATAAGAACAAAGTATGGACTTTCATTGACTTGCTCGATGATCAGCAAGCCATGTTAAATAAATGGATCTTCAAGAGGAAGACGGACACTGATAGTAGTGTTACTATCTACAAAGCTCGACTTGTCGCAAAAGGGTTTTCGACAAATTCAAAGTGTTGACTACAATGAGATTTTCTCAAGCAGTAGCGATGCTTAAGTCTGTCCGAATCATGTTAGCAATTGCCACATTTTATGAAATCTGGCAAATGGATGTCAAAACTACATTCTTTAATGGATTTATTAAAGGAGAGTTGTATATGATGCAACCGGAAGGTTTTTCAATCCTAAAGGAGCTAACAAAATGTGCAAGCTTCAGCGATCCATCTATGGACTGGTGCAAGCATCTCGGAGTTGGAATAAGCGCTTTGGTAGTGTGATCAAAGCATATGGTTTTATACAGACTTTTGGAGAAGCTTGTATTTATAAGAAAGTGAGTGGGAGCACTACAGCATTTCGATAAGTATATGTGAATGACATATTGTTGATCGGAAATAATGTAGAATTATTCGCAAAGCATAAAGGAGTATTTGAAAGGAGTTTTTCAAAGAAGGACCTCGGTGAAGTTGCTTACATATTGAGCATCAAGATCTATAGAGATAGATCAAGGCGCTTGATAAGTGTTTTCAATGAGTACATACCTTGACAAGATTTTGAAGTAGTTCAAAATGGAACAGTCAAAGAAAGAGTTCTTGCACGTGTTACAAGGTGTGAAATTGAGTAAGACTCAAAACCCGACCACGGCGAGAAGATAGAAAGAGAATTAAAGTCATTTCCTATGCCTTGGCCATAGGTTCTATAAAGTATGCCATGCTGTGTACTAGATCTATTGTATACCCTACCTTTGAGTTTGGCAAGGGAGTACAATAGTGATCTAGGAGTAGATCATTTGGACAGCGGTCAAAATTATCCTTAGTGGAATAAGGATATGTTTCTCGATTATGGAAGTGAAAAAAAGTTAAATCGTAAAGGGTTACGTCGATGCAAGTTTTGACACCGATCTGGATGACTGTAAGTCTCGATCTAGATACATATTGAAAGTGGGAGCAATTAGCTAGAGTAGCTCCGTGCAGAGCATTGTAGACATAGAAAATTGCAAAATACATCACGGATCTGAATGTGAAAGACCCGTTGACTAAAATTATCTCACAAGCAAAACATGATCACACCTTAGTACTCTTTGGGTGTTAATCACATAGCGATGTGAACTAGATTACTGACTCTAGTAAACCCTTTGGGTGTTGATCACATATCGATGTGAACTATGGGTGTTAATCACATGGTGATGTGAACTATTGTGTTAAATCACATGGCGATGTGAACTAGATTATTGACTCTAGTGCAAGTGGGAGATGAAGGAAATATGCCCTAGAGGCAATAATAAAGTTATTATTTATTTCCTTATATCATGATAAATGTTTATTATTCATGCTAGAATTGTATTAACCGAAACATAATACATGTGTGAATACATAGACAAACAGTGTCACTAGTATGCCTCTACTTGACTAGCTCGTTAATCGAAGATGGTTATGTTTCCTAACCATAGACATGTGTTGTCAATTGATTAACGGGATCACATCATTAGGAGAATGATGTGATTGACTTGACCCATTCCGTTAGCTTAGCACTTGATCGTTTAGTATGTTGCTATTGCTTTCTTCATGACTTATACAAAGTTCCTGCAACTATGAGATTATGCAACTCCCGTTTACCGGAGGAACACTTTGTGTGCTACCAAACGTCACAATGTAACTGGGTGATTATAAAGGTACTCTACAGGTGTCTCCAAAAGTATATGTTGAGTTGGCATAATTCGAGATTAGGTTTTGTCACTCCGATTGTCGGAGAGGTATCTCTGGGCCTTTTCGGTAATACTCATCACCTAAGCCTTGCAAGCATTGTAACTAATGAGTTAGTTATGAAATGATGTATTACGGAACGAGTAAAGAGACTTGCGGTAACGAGATTAAACTAGGTATTGGATACCGAAGATCGAATCTCGGGCAAGTAACATACCGATGACAAAGGGAACAACGTATGTTGTTATGCGGTTTGTCCGATAAAGATCTTCGTAGAATATGTAGGAGACAATATGAACATCCAGGTTCCGCTATTGGTTATTGACCAAGAATAGTTCTAGGTCATGTCTACATAGTTCTCGAACCCGTAGGGTCCGCACGCTTAAGGTTTCGATGACAGTTATATTATGAGTTTATGAGTTTTGATGTACCGACGGAGTTCGGAATCCCGGATGAGATCGGGGACATGACGAGGAGTCTCGAAATGGTCGAGACATAAAGATCGATATATTGGACGACTATATTCGGACTTGGAAGGTTCCGAGTGATTCGGTATTTTTGAGTCTGGGAGAGTTACGGAATTCGCCGGGAGAAGTATTGGGCCTTATTGGGCCATACGGGAAAGAGAGGGACTGCCTAGGGCAGGCCGCGCGCCCAAGGCCTAGTCCGAATGGACTAGGGGAGGGCTGCACCCTCCTTCCTTCCCTTCTCCTTTCCCCTTCCTTCTCTCCTACTCCTACTAGGAAAGGAGGAGTCCTACTCCCGGTGGGAGTAGGACTCCCCCCTTGGTGCGCCCCCTCCTAGGCCGGCCACCTCCTCCCTTGCTCCTTTATATACGGGGGCAGGGGGGCACCCCATGACACACAAGTTGATCTACGGATCGTTCCTTAGCCGTGTGCGGTGCCCCCCTCCACCATATTCCACTTCGGTCATATCGTTGCGGAGCTTAGGCGAAGCCCTGCGCCGGTAAAGTCATATCGTCGCGGAGCTTAGGCGAAGCCTGCGTCAGTGGAGCATCATCATCGTCCTGCACGCCGTCATCTTGTGGAACTCATCCCCGACGCTTTGCTGGATCGGGCCGGGGATCGTCATCGAGCTGAGCGTGTGCTGAACTCCGGAGGTGCCGTGCGTTCGGTACTTGGATCGGTCGGATCGTGAAGGCGTCGACTACATCAACCGCGTTGTTATAGCGCTTCGCTTCGGTCTCACGAGTGCGTGGACATACACTCTCCCCTCTCGTTGCTATGCCATCACCATGATCTTGCGTGTGCGTAGGAATTTTTTTGAAATTACTACGTTCCCCAACAGTTTTGACCTCTTGTGGGAAATTCTTTTGTTTTTCGGGGCTCTGCTTGTGGTGCTCGTCATCATCCTCTTGGTGTGTCGAGCCCCTTGTGTTCCGCGTTGAGTCTGCCGGACTGCTTGAAGACCCAACAATCTCTGTGGGTATGGTTTGCAGGCTTCCCGGGAGTACTGTGGATTTGGCATATCTTGTCCAAGATTTTGTTTAAGTTGGATAGCTCATCGCTATTGTCCTTAAGGGCAGTTTTTATTGTTCTGCTGTGAGCTTTTGAATCCGGCGTTGATGCCGCGCTCTTTGGACCGTCCCCTTAATCCGGCACTGGTCCTTGTTGCGTCGTGGTTTCCCATTCCATCCCGACTTGGATGTACTTGGGTCCTTGGTATGCATCTTGCTAGCCAGCTATCCTCTCCCGCATAAGCGGGTCATGAGGCTTATTAGTGCGGCCATTGTTCTTGGCTTTTCCTGGCCAAGGTGTCTGGCGAGCCATTCGTCTCGGACGTTGTGTTTAAACGCTGCTAAGGCTTCGGTGTCCGGACAGTCGACTATTTGGTTCTTTTTGGTGAGGAACCTGTTCCAGAATTTTCGAGCTGACTCTTCGGGCTGTTGGATTATGTGACTTAGATCGTCTGCGTCCGGAGGTCGGACATAGGTTCCCTGGAAATTGGCCCGAAAAGCATCCTCAAGCTCTTCCCAACTACCAATGGTGTTTTGGAGGAGGCTTTTAAGCCAATGTCGGGCTGGCCCTTTGAGCTTGAGGGGTAGGTATTTTATGGCGTGGAGATCATCTCCTCTGGCCATGTGTATGTGGAGGATATAATCCTCAATCCAGACTCTGTGTGCATCGTTCCGTCGTATGCCTCTATGTTTACGGGCTTGAATCCGCTGAAATTCATGATCCAACACCTCATCGGTGAAACATAGAGGTGTGCGCGCCCCCATATTTGGGTGCGCCGTGATGTTCGGATATTTGGCGTGTTGTATTGCTCGCTTGAACTTGTTTCCTTGGCCCGTAGATAGATCTAACAGGCCATCCTTTTAGTCTTGAATCCTTATGCGGATCACGTGCGGCTTGTGTCTTGGCGCGCTTGCCGCTCTATGTTTGCCATGTGGTCGTCTATCCAACCCGGCGACCTCTTTGTTTTTGATCGTGGGAGCTCTCGGCCTCCTCATCGATTCGGGCAGTAGTTTGCGCTTTGGGTAGCTCTTTGCTTGGTGGTGTCGCCATATTTGTCTCTGATGTTGAGTAATTTACTCCATCTCATTGGTCGTCTTCCACCGTTTTGAGCCTCTGTTTACCTTTTTCAAGCTACTGCGCGATGGCGGAGCTCTTTGTGGAGGTTCTTGATCCAATGACGTGTCCGCGTGAGATCGTCCGGACTGTTGTCCTTGCTTGGGGGGCGGGTTGTTTGTCCAAGTTGGCCTGTTCGGATGGTTGCTCAATGGCATGTTAAATGGTCGGCGGCTCACCCTGCTCTATGGCTGGATACGTGTGGGTGCTATCTTTGTCGAGGTGGGGTTTTGGCGGCGCTTACGCCGCCGCTTTGACTTCTTCGAGGGAATTTTCTTCGCAGACATCTCGTCGTTCCTCCTTATTGCTTCCCTTAGGTGTGTCCACCATATATATATCGTAAGTTGAGGTGGCGTCACGATTGCCACAATGGGCGCTGGTTCTTAGTCGTCTCCGCGTAAATCGTCCATATCGTCGATGTCCTCGGTCAAGTCGAGCATGTCTGTTAAGTCATCATTGTGGCTACAAAGTGGGTGGTGGGTGGGCGTTGAATTTCTTCGTCGTCCGAATCCCAACCTTCCCGACCGTAGTTCGGCCGGGGCTCCCGACAAAGAGAGAGACTTTAATGAGTTCAGGATATCGCCAAAGGCGAGTCTTTGAAAGATGTCATGATGGTGAACTCCATAACGGCGCAGTCGGATTCGACCGGTAGGGGCGCGGGAGGTTGAGTCCGGAAAGGAGTCCGGCACACAGGAGTCCTGAGCTTTGCAAAGGACGAGGATGGTGTTCGGCTCAATCGCCGTAGAGATTTCAACCCCGGGCGGTGTCCAACCAACCGTCCTCGTCGGCGAAACCGGCTCCAGTTAAGGGTCGGGCCGGGACTGAGTGCGGCCTCCGGGCCTTTTTGTTCAGCGGCGAGCTAGATCGTACCATCGAGACAAAGTCGGCACGCTCGGGCTGTGGCTCGAATCCGTCAAAGATCAAGTCTCCGCGGACATCGACCGTATAGTTCAAGCTTCCAAATCTGACCTGATGGCCACGGGCGTAGCTTTCGATCTGCTCCAGATGGCCTAACGAATTGGCCCGCAGTGCAAAGCCGCCCGAATCGAAGATTTGTCCGGGAGAAAAGTCTCACCGACTACTCGTCGTTCTTGATGATTGAAGGAGCCATCGGGCCTATAGGTGGCGACACGGAGGAACTCTGAATGAAAGCACCAATGTCGGTGTCAAAACCGGCGGATCTCGGTAGGGGTCCCGAACTGTGCGTCTAGGCGGATGGTAACAGGAGACAAGGGACACGATGTTTTACCCAGGTCGGGCCCTCTCGATGGAGGTAATACCCTACTCACTGCTTGATTAATATTGATGATATGGGTAGTACAAGAGTAGATCTACCACGAGATCAGAGAGGCTAAACCCTAGAAGCTAGCCCATGGTATGATTGTTGTTCGTCCTACGGACTAAAACCCTTCGGTTTATATAGACACCGAATAGGGTTAGGGTTACACAGAGTCGTTTACAATGGTAGGAAATCTACATATCCCTATCGCCAAGCTTGTCTTCCACGCCAAGGAAAGTCCTATCTGGACAAGGGACGAAGTCTTCAATCTTGTGTCTTCATAGTCTAGGAGTCCGGCCAAAGATGATAGTTCGGCTATCCAGACACCCCCTAGTCCAGGACTCCCTCAAGGGGAGCCAAAGAATATTCTCAAGTATTAGCAATTGAGTTGTCAATTCAGCCACACCTGGATAACTTAGTATCTGCAGCAAAGTATTTAGTAGCAAAGTAATATGATAGTGGTGGTAACGGTAACAAAAGTAACGGAAGCAAAAGTAATATTTTTAGTATTTTGTAGTGATTGTAACAATAGCAACGAGAAAGTAAATAAGCGTAAACCAGTATATGGAAAGCTCGTAGGCATTGGATCGGTGATGAATAATTATGCCGGATGCGGTTCATCATGTAACAATCATAACATAGGGTGACACAGAACTAGCTCCAATTCATCAATGTAATGTAGGCATGTATTCCGAATATAGTCATACATGCTTATGGAAAAGAACTTGCATGACATCTTTTGTCCTACCCTCCCGTGGCAGCGGGGTCCTAATGGAAACTAAGGGATATTAATGCCTCCTTTTAATAGAGAACCGGAACAAAGCATTATCACATAGTGAATACATGAACTCCTGAAACTATGGTCATCACCGAGAAGTATCCCGATTATTGTCACTTCGGGGTTGTCGGATCATAACACATAATAGGTGACTATAGACTTGCAAGATAGGATCAAGAACTCACATATATTCATGAAAACATAATAGGTTCAGATCTGAAATCATGGCACTCGGGCCCTAGTGACAAGCATTAAGCATAGCAAAGTCATAGCAACATCAATCTCATAACATAGTGGATACTAGGGATCAAACCCTAACAAAACTAACTCAATTACATGATAGATCTCATCCAACCCATCACCGTCCAGCAAGCCTACGATGGAATTACTCACGCACGGCGGTGAGCATCATGAAATTGGTGATGGAGGATGGTTGATGATGACGACGGCGACGAATCCCCTCTCTGAAGCCCGAGCGGACTCGGATCAGCCCTCCCGAGAGGTTTTAGGGCTTGGCGGCGGCTCCGTATCGTAAAACGCGATGATTTCTTCTCTCTGATTTTTCTCTCTCCGAAAGCCAATATATAGAGTTGGAGTTGGCGTCGGAAGGTCTCCAGGGGCCCATGAGTTAGGGGGCGCGCCCAGGAGGGGGGCGTGCCCCCCACCCTCGTGGACAGGGTTTGGACCCCCTGGTCTTCATCTTTGGCGAGGATTTTTTATTATTTTTTCTAAGATGTTCCATGGAGTTTCAGGTCATTCCGAGAACTTTTGTTTTCTGCACATAAAACAACATCATGGCAATTCTGCTGAAAACAGCGTCAGTCTGGGTTAGTTCCATTCAAATCATACAAGTTAGAGTCCAAAACAAGGGCAAAAGTGTTTGGAAAAGTAGATACGATGGAGACGTATCAGTTGACTCCCACAGAAAATGATAGCCACCATCTCATCGAAACATCCGGACACCTTTGCCTCTATCAAGTGGTATCAAATTTTCAGGTTGCTTGGTGAGATTTTCCAGTTTTTCGTAGTTTAGATCGAGTCTGTTCTTCATACCCGCAGTCCACGAAAAAGCCACAAAAAAATTAGGGTTAGTTCATCATATCCGAACCAATCTGAGCCTTTGTATAATCTTTTTAGGGTTTTTGCTTTGTTGAATTTGCGGTTGCATCGTCGTGTCAAGTTGCTGGTCTTAGAGTCTAGTATTTTAGAGTTTCGAGTTCTGGTCATAAGTTGTCACGCCGCCGCCGCACCATCAACACCGCCCTTGCCAGCTACCACCACTGCTTATCCACCACCGCTCTGAATCCGTATCCATATACCACCACCAATCCGTATCCATATACCACCACTGCTACCATATACCACCACCGCTGCCATATCCTACCACCATATATCCACCACCAATCCGAGTTCTTTTCATATTAGGTTTGTTTTCGAGATCCATCTTTTTTTCCCGTTTCGTGTTTCCTTGCTTGAGTAGGTCTCAGAAAAAAAAAATGGAAAAAAAATTTAGGCCAAAATTTCGGCGACCAAAAATATTTTTTTCCTATCCTATTTTTAGGCTTTTCTGAGTCTTTTGAGCCACATGCCATCATAGTGATTTTTGTCGCACTTTTTCGTCGTCGGTGCCCTGATTTCCGAAAAAAAGTCAAAAAAAATTCGTGTCCATCCTGTCAGTTTGACCTGGGAAGAGTTTTGAGACACTCGCCATTATAGTGATTTTTCGCAAAAAAAAATTCCAGCGTGTGCTTTTCCCTTGTTTACGTGCAGCGCCGTGATTTTGTTAGTGTTCTAGACTCGCGTCTCTAGCACGGTCTAGCCTAGGACCAGCACAGTACCGTCGTTGACCGTTTATTCAACTTTGCATCTCTGAATTGATTATTGCTGACCCTTTTTGCTACCATATTATAAGCCTTCCCAGCTCCACATACATCTCGTTGTCGTTTGACTCTCCACAGTAATCGCTCTATCCAAGCTTTGAGAGTTTTGACTACAAAGGTTGCGATCACCGCTTTCTGGGGTAAGAACTGGTAAGAATTTGAGATTTGCTTGACGGTTTGTGACACCCACCACCACCACCACTTGTTAGTAGTCTGTAGGATCATATTCTTGTGTGTTTCTATTGCTGCTAACCATGCCGGGATCACAAGCCGATGAGATTGGTGGGAGAACTTAACGAACAAGGAGCTTCATGATAAGTTTCAGCAAATGATGGTGAACAGGTGCAAGATGTGCTGAACAATTTTGAAGAGGCCATGGAAAGATCATGGACTTGAGAAGGCGTTGAAACAAAGCTCGATAACAGATTTAATGAACTGCTTGTCGTCTTCCACCACCGGCTGCACTGCCGCACCTCTGCAACAACAACAACAACAACAACTACCTCCACATCGCGAAACAGCCCTCCGCCGAGCGAGACGTGTCCTTCTTCAGCCTGGCCAAACTGTTGGTGCTGCTTGTTGATATACAGTGGCTCCTGCTGCTGATCACGGAGGATGATTATGCGGGAGATTATGGGGATGAGGTTGATCAAAATCAGAACTATGTGCAACCACCAGCACCACAACCACCAGGTCGTCCACATGAAAATAATGGCAATGTTAGGGCTCCCCCTTAGGTACGAGATGATGACCATCTCCCTAAACTGAAATTGAATATTCCACCATTTGAGGGTAGATATGTTCCTGATATATATCTTACTTGGGAGTTAGAAACTGAACAACGATTTACATGTTTACAATATCCCGAGGAGAGCGTGTTCCTCTGCTGTTTGTGCTTTCACTAGCTTTGCATGTGTTTGGTGGTCGAACATTGTAGATTATATCCTGTTCCAGCTACTTGGGCTGCTTTGAAAACTGCTATGCGTACTCGTTGGGTTCCACCATATTATCAACGTGAATTAATTCACAAATTGCAGCGTTTAAGACAAGGAAAAAATTCTGTAGAAGAATAATATCAGGAATTACAAACTGGCATGATTAGATGTGGTATTGTTGAGGAGAATGAAGCTATGCTTGCACGTTTTATGGGTGGATTAAATAGAGAGATTCAGACCATTCTAGAGTATAAGGAGTATAATAATATCACTCATTTATTCCATCTTGCTTGTAAAGCTGAGCGTGAAGTGCATGATCGGCGAGCATTGGCGCGAACTAAATTTTCTGCAGTCGACCTTCATCATGGACACCACGTGCATCCTCTACTTCCTTTGCACCATCACCTCCATCGGTGCCACCTCCAGCCGTGATACAAGAAAGCGAGCACAACCACCACTCTCTGCTAAGAGCACACTGCCGGGCCTGCTCGAGCTCTTCTTCTTCCATGGCGTCAGCAGGGCACACAAGTGATATTATTTGTCGTCGTTGTAAGGGAAGAGGACATTTTGAGAGAATGCAAATCTCAGCGTGTGATGATTTCTACCGAGGATGGTGGGTATGAGTCCGCTAGTGACTATGATGAGGAGACTTTGGCTCTTATTACACATGAAGAACACGGTGGAGATGATTACGATCATGAGGCGCAATACATGGCTCTTGAAGATCTTGTGGTATGAATGTTTAGTCGCTCAACGTGTTTTGAGTGTGCAGGTTACACAAGCTGAGCAAAATCAGAGGCATAATTTGTTCCATACAAAGGGAGTTGGAAAGGAGCGTTCTATTAGCGTCATCATAGATGGAGGAGCTGCAACAACTTGGCTAGCATGGAGATGGTGGAGAAGCTATCTCTCACCACAAGACCACATCCACATCCTTACTACATCCAATGGTTCAACAACAGCGGCAAGGTTAAGGTAACACGTCTTTGTTAGTGTGCATTTTAGTATCTCTACATATGCTGATTATGTTGATTCGATGTGGTACCTATGCAAGCATGTTCCTTATTACTTGGTAGACCATGGCAATTTGATAAAAAATCTGTACACCATGGTAGAAACAATAAGTATACTCTTGTTCATAAGGATAAAAATATTACTTTGCTTCCTATGACTCCTGATTCCATTTTGAAAGATGATATTAATATAGCTAATAAAGCAAAACAGGAGAAAAATAAGAGTGAAAATTAGATTGTGGCAAAAGAATTTGAGCAACAAATGAAGCCTAATAATAAACCATCTGGTGTTGCTTCTGAAATTAAATTGAAAAGTGCATGTTTACTTGCCACCAAATTTGATATTGATGAGCTGTATTTTAGCAAATCTATTTGCTATGCTTTTGTGTGCAAAGAGGCATTATTTTCATTCGAGGATGTGCCTTCCTCTTTGCCCCCTGCTGTCACTAACATTTTGCAGAGTTCGCGGCGTCTTTCCACAAGGCGTGCCACCGGATTACCACCTATTCGAGGGATTGAGCATTAAATTGACTTAATTTCCGGTGCATCGCTACCCAACCGTGCACCATACCGTACCAATCCGGAGGAGACGAAGGAGATTATGCGTCAAGTACAGGAGCTGCTCGACAAAGGTTATATACGCGGATCTCTTAGTCCTTGTGTTGTTCTTATTATACTAGTGCCTAAAAAGGATGGTACGTTGCGTATGTGAGTTGATTGTAGAGGCATTAATAATATTACAATTCATTATCGTCATCCTATTCCTAGGCTAGATGATATGCTTGATGAATTGAGTGGCTCTACAATATTCTCCAAAGTTGATTTGCGTAGTGGATACCATCAAATTTGTATGAAATTGGGAGATGAATGGAAAACAATATTTAAAACTAAGTTTGGTTTATATGAGTGGTTAGTCATGCCTTTTGGGTTAACTAATGCACCTAGTACTTTCATGAGACTAATGAACGAAGTTTTACGTGCTTTCATTGGACGACTTTTGGTAGTCTATTTTGATGATATACTGATTTATAGCAAATCTTTGGAAGAACATTTGGAACGTTTACGTGCTGTTTTTATTGCTCTACGTGATGCACGTTTGTTTGGTAACCTTGGGAAGTGCACCTTTTGCACCGACCGAGTATCTTTTCTTGGCTATGTTGTTACTCTATAGGGAATTGAAGTTGATAAAGCCAAGATTGAAGCTATTGAGAGTTGACCGCAGCCAAAAATGGTCACACAAGTGAGGACTTTTCTTGGACTCGCAGGTTTCTATAGGCGTTTTGTGATAGATTTTAGCACCATTGCTGCACCTCTCAATGAGCTTACAAAGAAGGATGTGCCTTTTGTTTGGGGTACCGCACAGGAAGAAGCCTTCAGGATATTGAAAGATAAGTTGACACATGCTCCTTTACTCCAACTTTCTCATTTTAATAAGACTTTTGAGCTTGAATGTGATGCTAGTGGAATTGGATTAGGAGGTGTCTTATTACAAGATGGCAAACCTGTTGCATACTTTTCTAAAAAATTGAGTGGGCCTAGTCTGAACTATTCTACTTATGATAAAGAATTATATGCTCTTATTCGGACCTTAGAAACATGGCAACATTATTTATGGCCCAAAGAATTTGTTATACATTCTGATCATGAATCTTTGAAACACATTAAAAGTCAAGCAAAACTAAACCATAGACATGTTAAATGGGTTTAATTCATTGAGACTTTCCCTTATGTCATTAAACACAAGAAGGGTAAAGAAAATTTTATTGCTGATGCATTGTCTCGTTGTTATACTATGCTTTCACAACTTGACTTTAAAATATTTTGTTTGGAGACCATCGAAGATCAATATGTGCATGATGCTGAATTTAAAGATGTATTGCAGAATTGTAAAGAAGGTAGAACATGGAACAAGTTCATCGTTAATGATGGATTTGTGTTTCTTGCTAACAAGCTATGCATTCCAGCTAGCTCCGTTCGTCTTTTGTTGTTGCAGGAGGCGCATGGAGGAGGACTAATGGGACACTTTGGCGTGAAGAAGACGGAGGATATACTTGCTACACATTTCTTTTGGCCAAAGATGAGACGGGATGTTGAGCGTTTTGTTGCTCTCTGCACTACATGTCAAAAAGCTAAGTCACGACTCAATCCTCATGGTTTATATATGCCTTTGCCTGTACCTAGTGTTCCTTGGGAGGATATATCTATGGACTTTGTTTTAGGTTTACCTCGAACAAAGAAGGGGAGGGATAGCATATTTGTTGTCGTGGATACGTTCTTGAAAATTGCACACTTTATACCATGTCATAAAAGCGATGATGCTGTTAATGTTGTTGATTTGTTCTTTCGTGAAATTATTCGCTTGCATGGTGTGCCAAATACTATTGTTTCATATCGTGATACTAAATTCCTTAGCCACTTTTGGAGATGTTTATGGGCTAAGTTGGGGACTAAACTGCTTTTCAGTACTACTTGTCACCCCCAAACTGATGGACAAACTGAAGTAGTCAATAGAACATTGTCTACTATGCTTAGGGCTGTTTTGAAGAATAATAAGAAAATGTGGGAAGAATGCTTGCCTCATATTGAATTTGCTTATAATCGTTCATTGCATTCTACTACTAAGATGTGCCCTTTTGAAATTGTGTATGGTTTCCTACCTCGTGCACCTATTGATTTGTTGCCCCTTCCATCTTCGGAGAAGGTTAATTTTGATGCTAAAGAACATGCTGAATTGATTTTAAAAATGCATGAGTTAACTAAGGAAAACATTGAGCATATGAATGCTAAATATAAACTTGTTGGAGATAAGGGTAGAAAAGATGTTGTGTTTGCACCTGGAGATCTTATTTGGTTACATTTGCATAAGGATAGATTTCCTAATTTGCGCAAATCAAAGCTAATGCCACGTGCTGATGGTCCTTTTAAGGTGTTAGAGAAAATAAGTGATAATGCATATAAACTTGAGCTACCTGCAGATTTTGGGGTTATTCCCACTTTTAACATTGCAGATTTGAAGCCTTATTTGGGTGAGGAAGATGAGCTTACATCAGGGCGACTTCATTTCAAGAAGGGAGGATGATGAGGACATCAATACCATTATTACACCCACAACCCTGTTACTATACATCTTGGACCGATTACTAGAGCTCACATGCGCCAATTAAATTACCGGTACTTTCGTTTCTTGGTAATGATTCTAATGTTCATGAGAATATGATGCTGCCTAAATTGGATACATTTGTTTTGCTTACAAATGAAGGGCCTAGCTTGGAGAAGGATGAACATTGGAGCAAGAACAAACATGGACTTGATGGCATGCGCAAGGGAGACAAGAACAGAGTTTCAAGTGATGATTTCAGAACTTTGAAGCCACCATAATGAGTGCATGAAGCCTTGGACGAAATATACAAGATGCCACTTCATAATTTTCGTCCAGAGGCTATTCTAGGTGCTGCGTCACCTTATTTTTGGGCCAGGCCCATGTAATTTCGAAATACTTCAATATAGGTTGTTTTTAGAGTCCGTATGTGTGGGGAAACAAGAGTTAGGGTGGGTTTCGGACCCCTCCTCCAAGGACCACGAAATTCACCCCCCCTTCCTCCATATATACAGCCCCTAGGGCATCGCTTAGACTTTGGGGGTTTTGTTTAGATCAAAAGTTCGCCATAGTTGCAACTTCGTGCCGTTTGTGTACAACGACCAGACCAAGGCGTCCACGAACCCCACCTTCATTAATAAAGCTTTCCTCTTATATTCGCAATATCCAGATTGCAATCTTAGTTTCTTGCTTGTTCTTTGTTTGCTCGCAGGAAACAGGCCCTCGTGGTCAGGTTGATCGTGCTCCGGCATGGTCAATAACCCTTGGAAGTTGGTTTAGCGATTGCTAAGGTGCGACATCTCGCACGTTCGTAGTCGGATCGTCAAGGTCGACTCCCACAGAAAACGATAGCCACCATCTCGTCGAAACATCGGGACACCTTTGCCTTTATCAATAAACATCGACGAATTTATCTCTCATGACAAATTTTAAATCATCCCAAGTATTAGGTACATAATCAGGGTATAACCGACAATGTTCACTCCACCAAACAGTAGCAAAACCAGTGAAAGTACCAACCGCGGACTTAACTTTTTGATGTTCAGAAAAAATATGGGAAGCAAATATATCATTTATTTCGAACTCCCATTCACTATATAAATCAGGCTTAAAGCGACCATTAAAAGGTGGCATGGAAACAAGAACCTGATTGTGCGCATTCTGATGTCTTTGCACCTCTTGTGATAGCGGTTGAATTTTCGGATGTGGTGGCACGTCTCCCACGATTGATGAAGCCCAACTGACTCCGGAACCTGACATAATTAGTAGAAAACAATAAACAAAATTCGAGAAAAATGTTCCTTTGAACTACTAGGATGTGATGGTAAAACGCTCATAGTATAGCAAATATCAAGGGCTTACAAATTCTTACCATGCAGCAAGTGGTGACCGGCAACCAGCGATATCAAATAACTTCAAGAGTTGGGTAAAACGATTGCCAGGTGAACATATGTATGCACGATGTAGAAATATGTGGAGCTGGGTTGGATTTATATGTGTGAAAAAAAATGCTACAACCACGTTAATTAATGCAAGTTGAATAATCGCTCAAAGTAGTCGAGTGCTGATCCTAGACTAGACTGTACTTGAGACGCGAGCCTAAGACACAGATGAATATTCACGCAAAGAGAGAATAATGAGCGTACGAAGACAGATCGAGCTGAAGCGACAAAGAAAAATAAGAGCTAATGCACTCTTCTTTTATTTCAACCTTTCCAAAAGAACCAAAACTAAACAACACGTATCCTTCTTTGCTTTTTTTTCTTTTTTTTTTCTCTCTCTCTTCCAAAACGTACCAAGGGACTTACGATCCGTCCAAATAGTTCCACGTTACTTTTTTTACTAGATCGAAAAAATCGAGCGAATCAATATTGTACGCTAGGATGCAGACGATTTGTACCCTTCTTTTTTTCTCTCTCTATCCAACCAGGTCACGTGCAACTATGAATGACTTGCGAACATTCTTTTCTTTTTAATTCGGATCAGCAGAAAACCTGCCTTTTTTTTTCCAAATCTCTCTCCCGACCTCACTTTCCTTCTTTTCTCTTTCCCTATTCACGTGGTCAAATCTGCACACAAAATTGGAATTAATATACCTTCCTTTTTACTTTCCGAATATTTCTCTCTCTTCCAAATAAACTACTCATTGGTTTGGACGTACTAGTATCTCCTTCCTTTTCTCATTTACGCTCAAAGTCAACTTGCCAAATGAAACAAAACAGATCAGAACTTTCCCTTTTTTTATTGTCTCCAAGGACACGTCCAGAATATGGAAACCTCCAACAGGATCTTGTTTCCCTTTTTTTCTATTGCATCAATCGAATCTGGACTCCTTCTATGTTATTTTCTCGTCAAAACAACTCGACCTTGCTCTTTATTTTTCAACGATCAAAACAGCCACAATAGACCAAGATTCTTCTTCTTAAACGCTTGAGCGTTTTTTTTCTCAGTTGCCTTTTCTCCAAGGAGGAGGTAGCGTGCAAAACAGAAACTCTGATGTATCTGATCTACTTTCTCCCTCCATTTATATAGGGCCTAATGTGTTTTTTGAGGCTAACTTTGACCAAATGTTAGAGCAATAATATATGACATGCAACTTACACAAAGCATACTGTCAAATTCATATGTGAAAAGAGCTCCCAATGATATAATTTTCACATTATAGATCTAATGTACTATTAATCTTGTCAATAGTCAAAGGCGGTTTTGGAAAACACATTAGGCCCTATATAGATGGAAGGAAGGAGTATTTAGAATACAATCACGTTTTGGAAACTGAACCGTACACGTTTTCCTTGGAATCTCAATAGAATCCGCTATCTTCTCTCTGCCCAACCGAATCTGTTTTGGAAACCACCGGCAGTTTTTTTTCAATGCGGCCGATCCAAACCTGCCAAAACTACGACCAAACAGATCTAATGTTTCCTTTTTTTGACAATCCAAATAGCACACACGCAATCAGAAATCCCGAACTTTTTTCTCTCTCTCTCTCTCCCCACAACCGATCCAAACTTCAACGCAAGTGCTTTTTTTTGTGCTTCAGTCTCCACTTCTCCCAAAACGAATCTGATTTTTTTTTTAATTTTTCTCTCTCAAAGATGAAACACACTCCAAGATGAACTAATATGATGGTGAAACCGACTAAGATGATGGTGATGTGTGACAACGGCAGATGGATGATGGTGATGGTGGCGAATGAAATAGATGGCAGCGAAAGATGTCAATGAAGTGGATGATGGTGTTGCAGATGGGGCATGAACAAAACGTGCCTAGAACTCGAAACTCTAAAAGACTAGACTCTACAACCAGCAACTCGACACACGATGCAATAAAAAATTCAACAATACAAAAACTAAGTGATAATAGCGAAAGGCTCAGACTGTCTGGGACACGGATGAACTAGCCTAATTTTGGACTCTAAATATGAAGAACAGATGCAACCTAGACTATGAAAAACTGGAAAAATCTCACGGAGTAACCTGAAAACTGATACCACTTGATAGAGGCAAATGTGTCCCGTCTTTTGATGAGATGGTGGCTATCATTTTTGATGGAGTAGACTTTGATGATCCGACTACGAACGTGCGAGGACGTCGCGCCTTAGCAATTGCTAGACCAACTCCGAGAGGTTATTGACCATGCCGGAGCACGATCAACCTGACCACGAAGGTCAATTTCCTACAAGCAAACGAAGAACAAGCAAGAAACAAAAATTGCAATCTGGATATTGCGAATATTAGAAGAAAGCTTTATTAATGAAGGTGGGGTTTTGTGACGTCTTGGTCTGGTCGTTGAACACAAACGAAGTACGCGAAGTTTTGTTATGGCGAACTTTTAACCTAAACAAAACCCAAATCTAAATGATGCCTTAAGGGCTATATTTATAGAGGAAAAGAGAGGGGATTTCGTCCACCCATGGCATGGTGGGACTAAAATACCTCCCAATTTGTTTCCCCTATAATATGGACTCTAAAAACAGCCTATGAAGTAGTATTTTGAAATTACATGGGCCTAGCCCAAAAATAAAGTGGCGCAACACCAATAATAAGCTATGGACGAAATTTATGAAAGACATGTTGTATATTTCGTCCATCTTCTTGTATGTCATCATGGTGGCTTCAAAGTGTGGAAATCTCCTTCATAAAGTTCGTTCTTATTCCCTTCACGCGGGCCTTCATCATAGTGCTTGATCATGCTCCAGTATTCATTCTTCTTGTCCATGCTAGGTGCTTCAACTATAACCAACACAAATATATCTAAGTTAGGTAGCATCATATTCTCATGAACATTAGAAATATTACCAAGAAACGAAAATACCTGATAATTTAACTGGCGTGCGCGAGCTCTAGTAATTGGTCCAATAGGTATAGTAGCAGGGGTTGTGGGTGTAACTGTGCTAGCCATGTCCTCATCACTACGGAGGTTTTTACTTAACATGGGTGGCAGCATAACCTCCAGATAGGTCCATCTCACCTTTCGACATAGGCACCGTGTCGGTCTATTGGACTCTACTATTGCCGAATTGTCAGTTTTCTTCCGGTTGTCAGACTTTTGGTGTTCGGCTGTGTGCATCCTAGTTATGCATAGGCCGGGTGTTGCTCATAATGCCTTGTATCCACTTGATGCTACATTTTGGGTTAATAGAATCACCGTTTATCGAAAAATGTGAAAAACAAACCAAATGCTGCTACAGTGATATGGGCTTCTGCAGTGTGAGTTTTGCATGAAACAAATCCAAACATTCCTGAAATGGCGGTTTGGTCCACATCCGACAATGCTATCCGTATGATCACATCTAACGACCCTGGTGCCCCTCTTTGGTTTACATGTAACAAACAAAACAAAAGCCGCTACTATGATATGGGCTTCTGCAGTGTGAGTTTTGCATAAGAAAAATCCAAACATTCCCGAAATGGCGATTTGGTCCACATCTGCAATGTTATCCATATGATCACAAATCCAACGGCCCTGGTGCCCCCAGTATCATCTAAGATGTAGTAGCACAAGATCTTTTCCCGCTTACACGAGGCCCAACCAAGCCCGTGTGGTGCAAAAATCGGGCGTTTGGTAGGCCGAGTTGCATGTGTTTCCTCGCCAACGAAGCTTAAAGCATTCCCGGGCCAGGCTGAGGGAGAATGTCTGAATCAACCATTTTTCTCGAGCCAGACTTGCTCAAGCCACACACACCTCTCACCTACGTGCATTGGGAATCGCAAGAGGCGATGGGATGTCTCATAACTTTTTCCCCTCGTTCCTCACAAAAAACTTTCTCCCCTCACTCCTGTCACCATCCACTTCCCATTCATACCACACTCCCTCTCTCTCACTACCCCAACGGTTCCTCCGATGGCCTACCCATAGTGCGCCACCCCATTCCCATCCTCGTTGGCAGCAACCCAATCCAGGACCGACGGGTGGCCGACTTGACCCGACAGGGCATCTGTAAAGTCCCAAAGTCCCTGAGGGAGTCCTGGATTAGGGGGTATCCGGACAGCCGGACTATGTACAACGTCCGTTCTATTGAAGCGTGAAGAAACAAGACTCAAGACTTCGGCCCGTGTCCGTATGGGACTTTCCTTGGCGCGGAAGGCAAGCTTGGCGATTCGGATATTATATTTCCTTCCTTGTAACCGATTCCATGTAAACCCTAGCCCTCTCTGGTGTCTATATAAACCGGAGAAGTTGGTCCTTAGAAGGCCGATCACAATTACAATCATACCATCAAAGGCAAGCTCTTAGGGTTTAGCCTCTACGATCTCGTGGTAGATCTACTCTTGTACTACCCATATCATCAATATTAATCAAGCAGGAAGTAGGGTTTTACCTCCATCGAGAGGGCCCGAACCTGGGTAAACATCTGTGTCCCTTGCTTCCTGTTACCATCAGCCTTGGCGCATGATTGGGACCCCTACCGAGATCCGCTGGTTTGACACTTTGGCATTGGTGCTTTCATTGAGAGTTCCTGCATGCGTCACTACGGGCTCGATGGCTCCTTCAACCATCGTCAATAACACGGTCCCGGGTGAGACCTTTCTCCTCGGACAGATCTTACGTGTTCGGCGGCTTCATCCTGCGGGCCAATTAAGCAGCCATCTGGAGCAGATCAATAGCTTCGCCCAGCCACGGATCGAATCGAAACCTGAATTACAGCGGATATCCGCAGAGACCGGATCGCCGGCAATTCGTGCCTATGCGAGAGCACGGACGATCCACGACGAGCACGACTTAGGCCTGCTATCGGACAAAGCTCGGGGTATCACCCCCGCAGTAGCCTCGGACCTAAATCCGGAGCAGGCCGCGTTGCCTGTGGACGGAGGGCTGGACCCCGCCACGCAGGTCGCACACTTATCGGCGGTGGAGCCGAACATGGGCCTTACCTCTGTGGTGGCCTATGACTCCGGACCCCCGGATTTGTATCCGGATGTTGAGTCCGGTCCTCGCACTCCCGAGCCGGTCGAGCCAGGTTGGGCTCTGGTAATGGAGTTCACCACCGCGGACATCTTTCAGCACTCGCCCTTTGGCGACATGTTGAACTCGTTGAAAACTCTAGCTTTGATAGAAAATTCTGGGCCAAACTATGTCCGGTTCGAGTGGGAAGCAGGCGACGAAGAAATTCGTTGCCCACCCACCACCCACTTCATAGCCACAGTCGATGATTTAACCGACGTGCCTGACTTCGACTCCGAAGACATCGACGATATGGATGACGATGCAGTTGAAGATTCGGAATCTATGGGGCACCAGACTTCCCCCTCGTCACACGACATATACATGGTGGATACGCCCAAAGAGGACAAAGGCGACAATCCGAATGATAAAACCCCCGGACAAAAGCCAAAGCGACGGCGCAGACGCAGTTCTAAGTCCAGCAATCGTAAAAATAGTGACAAGAGCGCCAGAGGGATCGATACTACAATCAACTCCGAAGGCAACAACGACCATACGGACCCAGCGATGGAGCAGGACGAACCAGGTCAACCTGAACACAGTTTGGAGCAGGCGCCCGAGGACAATGATCCCGACGGACGAGGTCATCAAAACGAACCAGCACAGGAAAACAGTCCGGATAATGATACAATCCCGGAGAAACCGTGGAGCGAGATAACCCCACGAAAGCTTACGGCCACGCAAGAAGTCTAAAGAAGCGAAACAGCGGCTCAAAGCCGCACAAGAAAGCGCTCAACCGCAGATGGAATAAAGTGCTGAACCTTTGAAGAAAGATCTGGCGATGATCGCCATACAAAGAGCTATCAAAGCGCAAGCTACGCGAATTCGACGGCGAAGCGGTACCACTTCATAACCGCAACAAAGCGGCTACCGGCGCCGCCCACGATCCACGTGAACACCTGAATAAGAAAGATGGCGCGGCCAGGTCCATTTATGGATCAAAGGGCGCACCCGGCGAGGACTATGGTCACCAAGGCGATTCATGTCGAATACCAGTCCGGAATAAACACGGACACAACAACAGCCAGACGGCATGCCACAGCCGTCCAAATCTGGAGGGGCTGCTCACCCCATGCTTTACCGATGAAATCTTGGACCATGAATTTCCACGGGCTTTAAACCTGTGAACATAGAGGCATCTGACGGAACAGCAGACCGAAGTGCGGATCGAGAACTTTATCCTGCACATACATATGGCTCGTGGGGATGACCTTCACGCCATCAAATACCTCCCCTCAAGCTGAAGGGACCAGCTCGGCCTTGGTTGAAAAGCCTCCCGAAAATTCAATTGGGAGCTGGGAGGAACTCGAGGGCGCTTCGGGGCCAATTTTCAGGGGACCTATGTCCGGCCTCCGGATCTTGACGACTTAAGTCACATAGTCCAACAGCCCGGAGAATCTGCCCATAAGCTTTGGAACAGTTTCCTCACTAAGAAGAATCAAATTGTTGTTGTCGGATGCGAAGCCTTAGCGGCATTCAAACACAACATCCGTGACGAGTGGCTCGCCAGACACCTCGGCCAAGAAAAGCCAAGGAAAATGGCAGCCCTAACAAGCCTTATGACCCTCTTTTGCGCGGGAGAAGATAGCTAGCTAGCCCGTAAAGGCACCAGCGACCCCAGCACATCCGAAATAAGGGATGGCAACGGGAAGCCACGGCGTCATAAAAACAAACACCAAAACAAGTAAGAGAGCCCGAATAACACGATGGTTAATGCCGGATTCAGAGGCTCTCGACCTAATCAGCAAAATAAGCCATCTAAAGGCAGCAAAGAGGGACCGTCCGGTCTGAATAGAGTCCTAGACAGACTATGCCAAATTCATGGCACCCACGACAAACCTACAAACCACACGCCTGAGAGAGTGTTGGGTCTTCAAGCAGGCCGGCAAATTAAATGCGAACACAAGGGAAGGAAACACCAAGTGAAGATGAGGATGAACCTCGCCACCCGAACAACGAAGGGCGAAAAAATTCCCGCGAGAGGTTAAAACAGTTAACATGATCCGCGACTCACACATCCATGAGGAGGCCGAGCAGCAGCGCATAGAGGCGCGCTCGATATAGAGCCCATCGTACTCACACCTAACCACTGGATGCCTTATCCGTTCACTTTCGATAACTTGGACGACCAAACCAGTATTCGGCGCGGAGAATCGATGGCCTTGGTGCTTGACCCGATAATCAGCGGATACCGTCTCACCCGCGTCCTTATGGGCGGCGGCAGCGATCTCAATTTAATATATGAGGACACTGTCCGCGGGATGAGATAGACCCATCTAGAATTAACCAAAGCAACACCACCTTTGAAGGGGTGATACGAGCGTTGAAGCCCACAGCAGAGCTCCTTCGCCTTTGGAGGTAACATTCGGCTCTCGAGCAACTCGAGCGAAGAACTACTCTTCATCATCGCACCGTTCCAGCGACTATCACGCGATTACTCGGAAGAACGACCTTCGCCCGCTTCAATGCATTGCCGCACTATGGCTACCTTACACTTAAGATGCCGGTCGGCGTGGCGTCATCACCGTTAAGCGGAATAACAGAGCGCTAAATCGCGCGCGAAGGAACACGTGACGGCCCTCGCGGCCGGACTATAAGCGACATCCAACATCAAACAATACGACCGGTCGTTAAGACCAGGGACATGGTTAGATGAGTCCGGTAGCCCAAATCGAACCAGGGCACCGTATATGTAATCCTATAGTGGACACCGGGGGCTATAAATACTTAATACAACCCCACACTTGGCTCAACCTTATGGGCAGGCCAACATCTTACACTTTTATCATCCATCGCATACTTAAGTTGTACTCTCCTCACGAGTTTTCCTTTTCCCACGAGACAACGTTCACGCAATACCCTTCGAGGATCGGCTGCGCGGAGACAAAGGCGCGGAGCGTGCGGTGGGGCCCCGTTCAACAGGTTTCTTTTATATTAAGCCCTGTGTAAACCTTTTCTATTGCCTCTTGTTGTTTAACCATCCCATGGGTTCCATACCCACGAGAGGATCTGCCGTTTTGGCATCTCGCCACGACAGTTAACGCATGCGTGCACGGAAACACAGGGTTTATAATGAATGGGCATTCTTGAGCCCATCGACTATTATAAAGTTCGAATACCTTCGGGAGTGTTCGACGTCACGAGTTTGGCCTTATATGCAGCAGCTCTGAATCATGTCTTTGGTCAAATGTTGGGTTTGCCCGGCTCCTGGGTTTTTTGCCTTACGTTCCGTTATTATCGGCTAAGGTGGCCAAGGAGAACTCTGCGATTGTGCCTTTGGTTATTCGGGCGAGCACCTTAGTGGAAAAGCGAAAACCGATGTCATGATACAGCGAGAGACTGTTCAACCACTCGAAGACTTATCGGAATCTTTAGGATCCCTCCGCATTAACGAAGGACCATTTCGGTCATGTACACACGCCCATATTCGGATGCAGGGAAGGAACCGGGGGCTACATAGTAGCCCCAACATTGAACTCCGTGGCTAAGCGAAAGTGTTACAGACTATATAGTCTGGTTGCCTAGTTGACGATGCGATCACCTCCTTCATGGACCAAGGCGTTGGATCAAGTGTGATTAAGCATATTTTTGTGAACACCCCGCATTACTGCGTGGGGATGAAATAACATTGCTATCTTTGGATTAAACATTCATATATATATATATATATATATATATATATATATATATATATATATATATATATATATATATATATATATATATATATATATATATATATATATATATATATATATATATATATAGCTGAGGGACACAAGGGACACAATAATACTTTCGGGCAAAAAGTAAAAATATAGCCTTATAACCAAACTAACATTGTTTTTTACAATGATTCGATTCATCACTCGAACAAGACATTCTTCGAGCACTGCGCCTCTATTAGGCGGGCACCTTCTGTGACCTGCGCCAAGTAGTGCTCGGCCGGATATTGGCCCCCCATCGCATCCTGGGTCGCTATAATGGTGGCCTCCATATCCGTCCAATAGGCTTTAACGCGGGCAAGAGCCATCCGTGCACCCTCTATGCACGCCGCCCTCCTCATGGCGTTGATTTGAGGCACGGCCCCAAGGAATTGCTGCACCAAGCCAAAATAACTCTCCGGCTTAGGCCCCTTCAGCCAAAGATGGTCTGTCACAGCCCGCATTGCAAGCCCGGACAGCCTGTGAAGATCCGCTACAGCAGCCACTTTGTCACTTAACGGCAACGGGCGAGTGGGAGCATTGAATTGCGACCAGAAAAGCTTCTCCACTTCCTTATCACCCTGATCCTCGAAGAACTTGGCAGCGTCGGCCGTACTCTTCGTCAAATCCGCATCTGGCGTCCGCGAGACTCCGGCGTCCATCGAGGGCGTGCCGGATCGAAAAACTTCGTCCGCGGCAAGTAGGGGCCTCCAGCCGCGATTTTACCGGCCTGTTGAAGTTCCTCCCGCGCACCCCTGAGCGCGGTACGTATTTCCTTGGTGGCATTACGTGCTTTGTCCAGCTCGGCCATACTATCCTTATGCTCCTTTTAAGGAGCTCATACCCGATCGTGACATTTTTAATTCCACAGCCATTTCGGCTACCTTTTCCTCGCTCCGGTGATGAGCAGCATGTTCGGCTCTCAATTCTTCGGCCGCCTTTAGGGCAGCCGCATTGCTAACCTGAGCTTGTTCCTTGGCTTGAGCAAGCTCCGCCCTTAGGGCCTCTACGGCAGCAGCACCATCTGCAGTCCAAGCATACTACATCAACATCCTTCCATCTTCATATTTTCTCTATACAAGGGAAGGCATGACACATACCTTGTGATTTGTCCAGCCGCTCATTCACCAGTGTGATATCATCATCTATCGATCCAATTTGCCTCGTTAATTCGGCAACTTCAACGGACTGGCCGGCGTCCGGACTCACAGGTACCTGCACACGTTTACAGCACTATCATTGGTTTCTGATCCCCCGTTTGCCACCTAGGGCGGGCAACCAGAGTCTCAGGGGCTACTATCTATATGGAGCACACCTAGCGCGTGCCTTGCAACCAAAGAAATAGTGAATTCTCCATTACATACCTCTAAGCCTCTGAGCAGGCTTGTGAATGCTTCATTCAAACCGCTGGTAGCGGATGAAATCTTCTTGAGCACCGCGCTCATTAATGGCGGTGCTCCTCCGATCGCGCCTTCGCTCGATGGCCCGTCGGTATGTCGGCCCGACATCGAGTATCTTTGGACCCTTCCCATCGCCCCTCGTGGGAGCCAAGCGCTCGGGCTCGGGGGCCGCGTTAACCGGCCCGGCGAGATCCGGACTCCTACGTGATGACACCTCGGTGTCGCCCTTCATGAGCGGAGAGGTGGGTGGGGTCTCGCTCTCCATCGTCTCGAAGGAGATCCCCGAAGCGAACTCTGTTGAGAAGGGCTGCTAGCGGACTGCAAAAGCGAATCCTGGTTATTGATCTAGGAGAAACGCAGTACCTTGAATCAAAATTGACTTACAGCTCGGTGGAGGGCTGGCCCGTTGAGTGGGCACGATGCGGTGAGGTGCCCGTCGGGCGAGCCCCTGGTGATATCTTCTTCACTGGTTTGGGCATCTTCGTCTCTGAGTCTTCGGAGGCAGCCCTCTTCTTCCCGCGCGGGGAGGAGGCCTTAGCCTCCCCTTCCCGACTATCCTCCTTAGGGGAGGGAAAAAATCCTCCGGTTCGGATGTGTAGTGTGTGGAGTTTGGTTTCTTCGTTCTTCCCCTTGTCTTTCCCTGAGGGCATTCTGCTGAGTACCTGGTCAAGCATCTTGTCCATGGTGGGACCAGGCGAGCCTTCGGGAAGTGGCGCCGGACACCTGATTCTCTCCGCGTTGTTGAGCCATTCCTGGCCACGGGTGATTTTCAGGATAAACAATTATGACAAATACAAAACACGGTGTCCGGTATCAAGTTTACTTACTTGGGTATCTAGGCGATTGCAGCTTAGGCCCGCATCCTCAGTGGTGTCCGGACACTTTACTTTCGGTCCGAAGAGTAATCTGCACATCCCTTCGAGCTTTAGGCCGAAGAAGTGCTTAACAGTTCGCGGACCCTCTGGATTGAACTCCCACATCCGGAGAGGCCGGCGTTGGCACGACAACATCCGTCGGATTAACATCACTTGCATTATGCTGACAAGGTTAATGTCCCTCTCAAGAAGCTCTCGGATGCGGCTCTGCAGGACTGGTACATCACCAGGGGCCCCCAATTCCATCCTACGTCGGTCCAAGACGCTAGTAGTGACAGAGGGCTTGAGCGGAACTCGGGAGCAGCCACCCACTTTGTGCCTCGGGGAGCTGTGACATAAACCACCTCCGTTGCCATACATCGGATACTTCTGGGAAAGAACCCTCTGGCCATGGGGCATCAGCATTCCTGCTTATTACAGCACCTCCGCACTCCGCGTGTCACCCCTCGATCATCTTCGGCTTCACATTGAAGGTCTTGAGCCATAAGCCGAAGTGTGGGGTGTTGGGGAACGTAGTAATTTCAAAAAATTTCCTACGCACACGCAAGATCATGGTGATGGCATAGCAACGAGAGGGGAGAGTGTATGTCCACGTACCCTCGTGAGACCGTGGCGGGCGTTATAACAACGCGGTTGATGTAGTCGTGCGTCTTCACGATCCGACCGATCCAAGTACCGAGCATACGGCACCTCCGAGTTCAGCACGTTCAGCTCGATGGCGATCCCGGACTCCGATCCAGCAAAGTGTCGGGGATGAGTTCCGTCGGCCTGACGGCGTGGTGGCGATGATGATGCTCCACCGGCGCGAGGCTTCGCCTAAGCTCATGACGATATGACCGAGGTGGAATATGGTGGAGGGGGCACCGCTGCACGGCTAAGAGCGATCCGTAGATCAACTTGTGTGTCATGGGGTGCCCCCTGCCCCGTATATAAAGGAGCAAGGGGGGTGCGGCCGGCCCTAGGGGGCGTGCTGGAGGAGTCCTACTCCCACCGGAGTAGGATTCCCCCCTTTCCTAGTTGGATTAGGTCTTGGGGAAGGGGAAGAGGAGGGGGGCGCCCCCTCTCCTTGTCCTATTCGGACTAGAGGGGAGGGGCGCGCGCCTGCCCCCTGGCCGGCCCTCCTCTTCTCCCTTATGGCCCATCAAGGCCCATTGACCCCGGGAGGTTCAGTAACCCCGGTGTTCGATAAAATCCGTTTTCATCGGAACCTTTCGAAGTCCGAACATAGGCTTCCAATATATCGATCTTTATGTCTCGACCATTTGAGACTCCCGTCATGTCCGTGATCACATCCGGGACTCCGAACAAACTTCGGTACATCAAAACTTATAAACTCATAATAAACTGTCATCGTAACGTTAAGCGTGCGGACCCTACGGGTTCGAGAACTATGTAGACATGACCTAGAACTATTCTCGGTCAATAACCAATAGCGGAACCTGGATGCCCATATTGGTTCCTACATATTCTACGAAGATCTTTATCGGTCAAACCGCATAACAACATCGTTGTTCCCTTTGTCATCGGTATGTTACTTGTCCGAGATTTGATCGTCGGTATCCAATACCTAGTTCAATCTCGTTACCGGCAAGTCTCTTTACTTGCTCCGTAATACATCATCTCACAACTAACTTATTAGTTGCAATGCTTGCAAGGCTTATGTGATGTGTATTACCGAGAAGGCCTAGAGATACCTCTCCGACAATCGGAGTGACAAAACCTAATCTCAAATCGCCAACCCAACATGTACCTTTGGAGACACCTGTAGTACTCCTTTATAATCACCCGATTCGTTGTGACGTTTGGTAGCACCAAAGTGTTCCTCCGTTAACAGGAGTTGCATAATCTCATAGTTACAGGAACATGTATAAGTCATGAAAAAGCAATATCAATATACTAAGCGATCAAGTGCTAGGCTAACGGAATGGGTCATGTCAATCACATCATTCTCCTAATGATGTGATCCGTTAATCAAATGACAACTCATGTCTATGGCCGGAAACTTAACCATCTTTGATTCAGCGAGCTAGTCAAGTAGAGGCATAATAGTGACACTATGTTTGTCTATGTATTCACACATGTATTATGTTTCCGGTTAATACAATTCTAGCATGAATAATAAACATTTATCATGATATAAGGAAATAAATAATAACTTTATTATTGCCTCTAGGGCATATTTCCTTCAGTCTCCCACTTGCACTAGAGTCAATAATCTAGTTCACATCGTCATGTGATTTAACACCAATATTCATATCTGTATATGATTAACACCCATAGTTCACATCGTCATGTGGCCAACACCCAAAGGGTTTACTAGAGTGTGATCATGTTTTGCTCGTGAGAGAAGCTTAGTCAACGGGTCTGTCACATTCAGAGCTGTATGTATTTTGCAAATATTCTATGTCTACAATGCTCTGCACGGAGCTACTCTAGCTAATTGCTCCCACTTTCAATATGTATCCAGATTGAGACTTAGAGTCATCTGGATCGGTGTAAAAGTTTGCACCGATGTAACTTTTACAGCGAACTCTTTATCACCTCCATAATCGAAAACATCTCCTTAGTCCTCACTAATGATATTCTTGACCAATGTCCAATGATCTACTCCTAGATCACTATTGTACTCCTTGCCAAATTGAGCAAGGTATACAATAGATGCAGTACATAGCATAGCATACTTTATAGAACCTATGGTGAGGCATAGGGAATGACTTTCATTCTCTTTTCTATTTTCTGCCGTGGTCGGGATTTGAGTCTTACTCAATTTCACACCTTTGCAACACAGGCAAGAACATTTCTTTGGTGTCTATTTTGAATTACTTCAAAATCTTGACAAGGTATGTACTTATTGAAAAACTTATCAAGTGTCTTAATCTATCTCAATAGATCTTGATGCTCAATATGTAAGTAGCTTCTTGATGTCTTTCTTTTAAAGATCTCCTTTCAAATACTCCTTTATGCTTTCGGAAAAATTATACATCATTTCGATCAACAATATGTTACTCACATATATTTATCAAAAAGGCGGTAGTGCTCCCACTCACTTTATTGTAAATCTGAGCTTCTCCAAAAGTCTGTATAAAACCATATCTTTGATCACACTATCAAGCGTTTATTCCAACTCGAGATGCTTGCACCAGTCCATAGATGGATCGCTGAAGCTTGCACATTTTGTTAGCTCCTTTAGGATTGACAAAACCTTCGGTTGCATCATATACAACTCTTCTTTAATAAATCCATTAAAGAATGTAGTTTTGACATCCATTTGCCAGATTTCATAAAATGTGGCAATTGCTAACATGATTCGGACAGACTTAAGCATCGCTACGATTGAGAAAATCTCATTGTAGTCAACACCTTGAACTTGTCGAAAACCTTTTGTGACAAGTCGAGCTTTGTAGATAGTAACACTACTATCGGTGTCCGTCTTCCTCTTGAAGATCCATTTATTTAAGCAGGCTTGCTGATCATCGAGCAAGTCAATCAAAGTCCATACTTTGTTCTCATACATGGATCCTATCTCAGATTTCATGGCCTCAAGCCATTTCGCGGAATCTGGGCTCATCATCGCTTCCTCATAGTTCGTAGGTTCATCATGGTCTAGTAACATGACTTCCGAACATGATTACCGTACCACTCAGTGCGGATCTTACTCTGGAAGACCTACGAGGTTTGGTAGCAACTTGATCTGAAGTTTCATGATCATCATCATTAACTTCCTCACTAATTGGTGTAGGAATCACTGGAACTGATTTACGTGATGAACTACTTTCCAATAAGGGAGAAGGTACAATTACCTCATCAAGTTCTACTTTCTTCCCACTCACTTCTTTCGAGAGAAAATTCTTCTCTAGAAAGGATCCATCTTAACAACGAATAACTTGCCTTCGGATCTGTGATAGAAGGTGTACCCAATAGTTACCTTTGGGTATTCTATGAAGACGCACTTCTCCGATTTGGGTTCGAGCTTATCGGTGAAAACTTTTCACATAAGCATCACAACTCCAAACTTTAAGAAACGACAGCTTAGGTTTATTGTTAAACCATAGTTCATACGATGTCGTCTCAGCGGATTTAGATGGTGCCCTATTAAGCGTGAATGCAGCTGTCTCTAATGCATAACCCCAAAGCGATAGTGGTAAACCGATAAGAGACATCATAGATCGCACCATATCCAATAAAGTGCAGTTCGACTTTTGGACACACCATTATGCTGTGGTGTTCCATATGGCGTGAGTTCTGAAACTATTTCACATTGTTTCAAATGAAGACCAAACTCGTAACTCAAATATTTATCTCCACGATCAGATCGTAGAAACTTTATTTTTCTTGTTATGATGATTTTCCACTTCACTCTGAAATTCTTTGAACTTTTCAAATGTTTCAGACTTATGTTTCATCAAGTAGATATACCCATATCTGCTCAAATCATCTGTGAAGGTGAGAAAATAACGATACCACCATGACCTCAACATTCATTGGACCACAAACATCGGTATGTATGATTTCCAACAAATAAGTTGCTCGCTCCATAGTTCCGGAGAACGGCGTTTTAGTCATCTTGCCCATGAGGCATGGTTACATAAGTACCAAGTGATTCATAATCAAGTGATTCCAAAAGCCCATCGGTATGGAGTTTCTTCATCGCTTTACACCAATATGACCTAAGCGGCGATGCCACAAATAAGTTGCACTATCATTAGTAACTTTACATCTTTTGGTTTCAATATTATGAATATGTGTATCACACGATCGAGATCCAACAAACCATTTTCATTGGGTGTATGACCATAGAAGGTTTTATTCATGTAAGCAGAACAATAATTATTCTCTAACTTACATGAATAACCGTATTGCAATAAACATGATCAAATCATATTCATGCTCAGCATAAGCGCCAAATAACATTTATTTAGGTTTAACACTAATCCCGAAGGTATAGGGAGTGTGCGATGATGATCATATCAATCTTGGAACTACTTCCAACACTCATCGTCACTTCCCTTTCAACTAGTCTCTGTTTAATTCTGTAACTCCTGTTTGAATTACTAATCTTAACAACCGAACAAGTATCAAATACTCGGGGCTACTATAAACACTAGTAAGGCACACATCAATAACTCAGTATATCAAATATACCCTTGTTCACTTTGCCATCCTTCTTATCCACCTAATATTTAGGGTATTTCGCTTCTAGTGACCATATCCTTTGCGGTGTAAGCACTTGAGTTTCATGCTTTGGTCCAGCTTTGGTCTTCTTCACGGGAGTGACAACTTGTTTGCCATTCTACTTGAAGTTTCCTTTCTTTCCTTTGCCCTTTTCTTGAAACTAGTGGTCTTGTCAATCATCAACACTTGATGCTCTTTCTTGATTTCTACCTTCGTCGATTTCAACATCACGAAGAGCTCGAGAATCGTTTTCGTCATCCCTTGCATACTATAGTTCATCACGAAGTTCTAGTAACTTAGTGATGGTGACTAGAGAATTCTGTCAATCACTATCTTATCGTAAGATTAACTCCGACTTGATTCAAGCGATTGAAGTACCGGACAATCGAGCACATGCTCACTAGTTGAGTGATTCTCCTCCATCTTTTAGCTATAGAACTTGTTGGAGACTTCATATCTCTCAACTCGGGTATTTGCTTGAAATATTAACTTCAATTCCTAGAACATCTCATATGGTCCATGACGTTCAAAACGTCTTTGAAGTCGATTCTAAGCCGTTAAGCATGGTGCACTAAACTATCAAGTAGTCATCATATTGAGCTAGCCAAACGTTCATAACGTCGCATCTGCTCCTGCAATAGGTCTGTCACCTAGCGGTGCATCAAGGACATAATTCTTACGTGCAGCAATGAGGATAAACCTCGGATCACGGATCCAATCCGCATCATTGCTACTAACATTTTTCAACATAATTTTCTCTAGGAACATATCAAAACAAACATATAAAAGCATAGGAAGCAACAACACGAGCTATTGATCTACAACATAATTTGCAAAATACTACGGGACTAAGTTCATGATAAATTTAAGTTCAATTAATCATATTACTAAAGAACTCCCACTTAGATAGACATCTCTCTAGTTATCTAAGTGATTACGTGATCCAAATCAACTAAACCATGTCCGATCATCACGTGAGATGGAGTAGTTTCAATGGTGAACATCACTATGTTGATCATATCTACTATATGATTCACGTTCGACCTTTCGGTCTCCGTGTTCGAGGCCATATCTGTATATGCTAGGCTCGTCAAGTTTGACTGAGTATTCGCGTGTGCAACTGTTTTGCACCGTTGTATTTGAGCGTAGATCCTATCACACCCGATCATCACGTGGTGTCTCGGCACGAAGAACTTTCATAGCGGTGCATACTCGGGAGAACACTTCTTGATATTTAGTGAGAGATCATCTTATAATGCTACCGTCAATCAAAGCAAAATAAGATGCATAAAGGATAAACATCACATGCAATCAATATAAGTGATATGATATGGCCATCATCATCTTGTGCTTGTGATCTCCATCTCCAAAGCACCGTCGTGATCACCATCGTCACCGGTAGCGACACTTTGATCTCCATCGTAGCATCGTTGTCGTCTCGCCAACTATTGCTTCTCGACTATCGGTCTGCTTAGTGATAAAGTAAAGCAATTACATGGCGTTTGCATTTCATACAATAAGCGACAACCATATGGCTCCTGCCGATTGCCGATAACTTCGGTTACAAAACATGATCATCTCATACAATAAAATATAGCATCACGTCTTGACCATATCACATCACAACATGCCTGCAAAAACAAGTTAGGCGTCCTCTACTTTGTTGTTGCAAGTTTTACGTGGCTGCTACGGGCTGAGCAAGAACCGTTCTTACCTCGCATCAAAACCACAGCGATAGTTTGTCAAGTTGGTGCTGTTTTAACCTTCGCAAGGACGGGCGTAGCCACACTCAGTTCAACTAAAGTGAGAGAAATAGACACCGCCGGTCACCTTTAAGCAATGAGTGCTCGAGCGGTGAAACCAGTCTCGCGTAAGCGTCTGGCGTAATGTCGGTCCGGGCGCTTCATCTCACAATACCGCCGAACCAAAGTATGACATGCTGGTAAGCGGTATGACTTATATCGCCCACAACTCACTTGTGTTCTACTCGTGCATATGACATCAACGCATAAAACCAGGCTCGGATGCCATCATGGGGAGCGTAGTAATTTCAAAAATTCCTACGCTACGCAAGATCATGGTGATGGCATAGCAACGAGGAGAGTGTATGTCCACGTACCCTCGTGAGACCGTGGCGAAGCGTTATAACAACGCGGTTGATGTAGTCGTGCGTCTTCACGATCCGACCGATCGAAGTACCGAGCGCACGGCACCTCCGAGTTCAGCACACGTTCAGCTCGATGGCGATCCCGGACTCGATCCAGCAAAGTGTCGGGGATGAGTTCCGTCGACCTGACGGCATGGTGGCGATGATGATGCTCCACGGCGTGGGCTTCGCCTAAGCTCATGACGATATGACCGAGGTGGAATATGGTGGAGGGGCACCGCACGGCCAAGGAGCGATCATGTAGATCAACTTGTGTGTCATGGGGTGCCCCCTGCCCCGTATATAAAGGAGCAAGGGGTGCGGCCGGCCCTAGGGGCGGCGCTGGAGGAGTCCTACTCCCACGGGGTAGGACTCCCCCTTCCTAGTTGGATTAGGTCTTGGGGAAGGGGGAAGAGGGGGCGCCCCCTCTCCTCTTCCTATTCGGACTAGAGGGGGGGCGCGGCCTGCCCTGGCGGCCCTCCTCTTCTCCTTATGGCCCATCAAGGCCCATTGACCCCCGGAGGTTCCGTAACCCGGTGTTCGGTAAAATCCGTTTTCATCCGGAACCTTTCCGAAGTCAAACATAGGCTTCAATATATCGATCTTTATGTCTCGACCATTTCGAGACTCCTCGTCATGTCCGTGATCACATCCGGGACTCGAACAAACTTGGTACATCAAAACTTATAAACTCATAATAAACTGTCATCGTAACGTTAAGCGTGCGGACCCTACGGGTTCGAGAACTATGTAGACATGACCTAGAACTATTCTCGGTCAATAACCAATAGCGGAACCTGGATGCCCATATTGGTTCCTACATATTCTCGAAGATCTTTATCGGTCAAACCGCATAACAACATCGTTGTTCCCTTTGTCATCGGTATGTTACTTGTCCGAGATTTGATCGTCGGTATCAATACCTAGTTCAATCTCGTTACCGGCAAGTCTCTTTACTCGTTCGTAATACATCATCTCACAACTAACTTATTAGTTGCAATGCTTGCAAGGCTTATGTGATGTGTATTACCGAGAAGGCCTAGAGATACCTCTCCACAATCGGAGTGACAAAACCTAATCTCAAATCGCCAACCCAACATGTACCTTTGGAGACACCTGTAGTACTCCTTTATAATCACCCGATTCGTTGTGGCGTTTGGTAGCACCAAAGTGTTCCTCCGTAAGCAGGAGTTGCATAATCTCATAGTTACAGGAACATGTATAAGTCATGAAGAAAGCAATAGCAATATACTAAACGATCAAGTGCTAGGCTAACGGAATGGGTCATGTCAATCACATCATTCTCCTAATGATGTGATCCCGTTAATCAAATGACAACTCATGTCTATGGCCAGGAAACTTAACCATCTTTGATTCAACGAGCTAGTCAAGTAGAGGCATACTAGTGACACTATGTTTGTCTATGTATTCACACATGTATTATGTTTCCGGTTAATACAATTCTAGCATGAATAATAAACATTTATCATGATATAAGGAAATAAATAATAACTTTATTATTGCCTCTAGGGCATATTTCCTTCATGGGGTGACGTGGAGGAAGGCCTCGCACACTATAATGAACGACGAGATGTGGAGGATAGCGTCTGGAGCCAGATCGTGAAAATCCAGCCCATAATAGAACATGAGCCCCCTCACAAAGTGATCGAGGGTGAAGCCCAAGCCGCGGAGAAAGTGCGGGACAAAAACGAGGCACTCATTAGGCTCCGGTGTGGGGACAACCTGCCCTGGGGCAGTAAGCCGGTGTTGGATGTCGGCGGTCAGGTATCCGACCTCCCTAAGCTTTGCAATGTTGTCCTCTTGAATTGAGGAGTCCACCCACTGGCCTTGAGGGACGGATCCGGACATGTTGGAGGATCTGGGGTGTTGAAGCTTGGGTTTCGGGTGTTAGAACTTGAGATGAGAGGAGGCGCGAGGAAGGTGGAAAAGAGGTATAGGCCTCGACCCTTTTTATAAAGGGGATGAATATCAAGAGTCCTTGGTGTGGCCGTTTGAGGCTTATCTAAAAACATGCGGGGTAATAACAACGGCCGTCGTGGGGTCGCACGCGCTCGTATTAATGGAAAGTCCCGTAATAAGAGGAACACGATCTCTGCCTCGACGGGACGTGCCAATAAAATCGCCTCGTAACACGAGTCGTTGTGGGGTAGAAACGCCGGTCGCGTTGGACCAAACCCGCGATGCAAGGGCACGGCGCCCAAGATTGCCAGCGGATCGGGTTTATGCTATGTGAAGATCATCTTGCAGATCCGGACACGGTCTACGTGTTCAGTAATTACCTTGGAGTATTCGGAGGAGGAACCTGCCCTGCAATGCCGAAGACAAGACTGCGCGCCGGACTCATCGTCATTGAAGCCTGATTCAGGGGCTACTGAGGGAGTCCTGGATTAGGGGGTATCCGGACAGCCGAACTGTGTAAAACGTCCGGACTATTGAAGCATGAAGAAACAAGACTCAAGACTTCGGCCCGTGTCCGGATGGGAGTTTCCTTGGCGTGGAAGGCATGCTTGGCGATCCGGATATTATATTTCCTTCCTTGTAACCGACTCCATGTAAACCCTAGCCCTCTCCGGTGTCTATATAAACCGGAGAGGTTGGTCCTTATAAGGCCGATCACAATTACAATCATACCATCAAAGGCTAGCTCTTAGGGTTTAGCCTCTACGATCTCGTGGTAGATCTACTCTTGTACTACCCATATCATCAATATTAATCAAGCAGGAAGTAGGGTTTTACCTCCATCGAGAGGGCCCGAACCTAGGTAAACATCTGTGTCCCTTGCTTCCTGTTACCATCAGCCTTGACGCACAGATTGGGACCCCCTACCCGAGATCCGCCGGTTTTGACACCGACAGTCCCCCCCTAATTAAAAATTGATTTATTTAAGCAAATGATTAATTTGAATATTTTATTTCACCATTTTGTTAAATAGTGAATAAGTAAACCTTCTCTCTTGGGTTGTTTTTGATAAAGACATGACCTCATTGTGATATTTAGGAGGTACCAAAATTATGTCACGATGTTTGCACAATCCTGGCTGTAATGCAAACCCCTCCGTTTATTAGATGAATGGAGATATTTTCTAAGTATATGTCAGACAGTCTTTGATATAGTTTTTTGAACACAGTACAGGTGCAAGCACTCATATATACATGCATACACTCACCCCTATGAACACACACACACACATCCGACCCCTATGAGCACCTCTGAGAGACTGAGCCGACATATCATCTTGAGATTTTATGAAGCCACCGTAGGCACCTCGTAGTCGACGGGAACATCTCCTCCCACTGAACACGAATCGCCAAAATTCCAAAAATAAATTAAGGATAAATGCGAGCACCCGGACTTGAACCCTGGTGGGCTGGGGATACCACTGTCCACCTAAACATCCAACATAGGCCAGTTCGCCATCTTCCATATAGTTGAGATGATTTGTGTGGTCTCAATTTTTTTAGTGAGGCTATTTTTCAAATTTCATCTGAAACGGAGTCCGTTTGCTACCTGAACCTTTAAATATGTAAGGTGTATTAGTCGGTGTAAATAATAAATGTTTGCGAATGAAACTTGTGGTTGGGCCAAAGCTACCTAATGCACAACCTAAAACCCACCTAAAGATTTAGCCTACTAATGCAAACCCTAGACTTTCTCTGTTGTGTGACGTTCGATCAAAATTGGATGGCCCAAAACAGCTCCCAAACCCCTCTCTTTTGCGCCTATCTATAAAAGGAAAGGCTTCCTTGCCAAAAATGAAGAAACCCTAGCATTCCGTTGACTTCCATGGGAAACCAACCAACCATCCACCACCTTTCCTCTGATCCCTCCTCAGCCATCCATCCATCCCGATTGTCCATGCCAGATCGGACGACCACCATGTTAAGCCATAGAAACACACTAATCGTGTTTGATGATTTTCTTTCTTATGCTCTGCAATTTATTTGTTGTGTTTCTGATGTATTTGGCATTACTGCTAGCCTGCCACAACTTGGTGACACACACAATCTTCCTTGCTGGTTTCAGACGAGGTTAGTAATTTGTGTTTTCCCAACAGGTCACCTTTTCTTGGTATACATTGTTATCAAAGTTGAACTTTGATTCCCTCAAAGTATAATAGTGGTGAGTTTTTTTGTAAGTTAATTTCCTTATCACTAACGGAGGATATGAACTAGAGTTTCAAAGAAGGATACTTAAGACACAATTTCTCATTTGCAGGCATTGTGCCGTTTACATTGCATCCTCCATTATTATGTATTGACATATCTGTTTATCATTTGTTAGTGTTTTAACTCCAATTATCTCAACATTCCTGGTATGTTGCTAATTGGTTCTTGTTACTCTGCATAATGATGACTTTGGATCCACATTTTTTGCTTCATCAATTCAAGTAAAATCTCAATACGTCATATAGATATTACTCCACTTAACCATTCCATAACATGCAACAACATTGAAATTATACACGTACGATGCGAGACATTTATGTTTATTTTAATGGTCCTTTCCCTCTTTTTAGGAAACACAGTAAACCAGTTGTCAAGATTTAGATGCAATACCATTACTCTTTAGGCTTTGGCTTCCTTGCACAAGTTTTTGCTAGCATAAATTATGACAGGATCATTGCTTCCGGAAAACTTGGGCATGGTGAACTTGAGCTTGCCGTAGTGGAGTTCCTCATCATAGTGGTGGTTTTGATATCGCTCTTCCCGTGGAGGAAGGTCCTCAAATGCTCGTTCCTCAAGAGATCGCTCTTGGCGTGGAGGAGGGTCTTGAAGCGCTTGTTCCCCTTGGTGTCGTTCTTGTCATGGAGGAGGACGAGGGATATGCGCTTGGTTTCGCCTTTCTTGTTGCTCTTCACGTTGGGCGGCTTCTTCTTGTCGTGCTTGATGAAGTGCTTCCTCTTGTTCGTGCAATTGGCAGTTGCGCTCTTCGATGGCTCTAGTGGCCTCGCGGAGTGCGCATTGCGCTTCGAGTACTTGTGCTTGACGGATGGCGTCATCATCTTGAGGTTCTTGACGTTGCACTTGTGGATATATTTGCTCTTGCTCCATTGCTTCTTGCGCTTGTTGTCGCTCCCTTTCACGTGCTTGGACTCGGTCTTGTAAGCCATTGCCATGGAATTTATTTTCTTGAGCTTGGCGATCTTGGAGGTCATCATGGCAAGGAAAACGAGCTCGTGGAGGACTTGCATCATAAGAAGAGTAGTCCAAAGACTGCCGACTTGAGCGAAGGCTTGAGTGGCGCCGTCTTGATGAAGAGGATGAGGAAGACGGGCGTCGCACGATCATGTTGCGGAGTTCTTCCATTTGTGTGGTGAACTTGGCATCGATGTAGTCGCGGTTCCTTGCTTCCGATTGACGGGTTGCTCAAGGCGTTCACCCAAGGCTTCACTTTCTTGATGGAGAGCTTATTGTGCGATGAAGAAGTGGCTCTTGGTGATGTAGTCACGATCAACACCTTGCTCCTCGAAGAGCGGGTTCATTGAAGAACTTGGCCTATCCATCATAACCAAGTGGGGTGAGTAGTAAAATGAGAGAACAATATCGAAGTTACCTTTTCCGAGGATTGAGGATGTATCAAGTGTCACTCAATGTAATGCCACAATAGGAGAATAGGTACCGGATTTGTTTCTCACACCTAGACGAGTAAAGCTTATGGAGTAGCTTGGTTAGGATGGTGGCAAAAATTTCAAGCAAATGTTAGTCAAGATATCGATAAGGTTGAGAAGGTTCACAAAAGTGCAAGTAAAGCAAATAGATCAAAACCAAGAGTATCACTAGGAACGCACACACGGAAGATAGATGGGATCCGCACAACCAAGGAGTGAGCTCAAAATGTGTAACCATGGAAAATGCTCTTGTTGTACGGATGCTAGAGAGACGCTAGCTGGATTACTCAAATGGGCAAGATACGCTTGTGCACCAACCTATGAGAGAAACATGACGTCTTCAATCCCAACTATGCTAAATATGTGGTGACCAAGATGATATGTCTATGCAAAATGGCTTAGTGCAATTGCTTACAAGCTCTTTGTTTCTCCTCTTTAGCTTAAAAGCTTTCCTTTCTTATTCTTTTTTTCCCACTATGCTTGATGCTCGAGCCAAATATGATATGAGACAAGTATGTAAGATATGCACGGGAGAGACTTATGGCACAAATATGATAGCAAGATCACTACGGTGCACAATAGCGTGGCCCGACAATTCTTAACTCGCTAGTCTCGATGGGCAAGTGACGCAAAATGGCTCGGGCTATCAATGCAAAAGCAAGGGTATGAAGTAAGTGTCGTTGAGGTTACCGTCCTTTCTTACGGTTAGCGGTGTCAACGGTGAAGTTCGTTGGCGAAGATGACTCCGAGGCGATGATGAATGGCGGTGATGTCGATGCACATGTTCCTAAGTAGCCGAAACACCTTAGGAAACAGAACCCGCAAGTCAAAATCAGTCAAATGCGGAAGGTGGGTGCTTTCTGATGAATTTTTTGATGGTGGCTAATGGTGGTGGTAATGATATATGTGGATGGGGGATGTCAAGAGCTTCCAAACGAGCTTAAGAACACGAAAAACGGACTTCGGGGGTGGAAGTTATGGCCAATTTGGTGTTATTGGTGGGCTGATTCGGAGGGGTGCGGGCACCCGGGGGTGGGAGGTGCGGGTGCCCGGGGTGGTCAGCGGGAATTGGCCCGGGGGTGCGGGCACCCGGTGGTGGCCGATTTGGGTGGAAATTTTTGGGGGAAAGCTCAATTCGGTGGATTTCGTGGTGGGGAGGGTGGGGATTGATGGGTAGGGGCTAGATCCACTTGCCAAACACCAAATCCATGGACCAAAACAACCAAATCTCACAAGATCCAACAAATTGCAAGTAAAAGTTTTGGGGCTATTTTTTTGGGGATTTTCGAATTAGGACGAAAAACAACAAAATCAAGCTAGCAAATGGGGGGATGGAACTCCAAGATGTGAATCAACCTTGCTCATGATACCAAGATGTTGTAGGGTGAAACCCTAGAGGGGATCTTTTCACACTTGGAGGGGGGAAAGAGCTAGAACACACAAGAACACAAGGAGGAAATCACACTAACAAACCCAAATCACACATCTACTAGAGTAGCATAGAGGAGATCCACAAGAATACATGAACAATTCAAGGAACATAGCACTAGGTAAAATTCTTCCCACTCCTAGGAGATGAGGTCTTGATGTTGATCTTCTCCAAGAGGAGGCCTTGACAATCCAAAGGATTCTTCCCAAGGTGGGGGCTTGATCTCCAAGAGGAAGGGATACAAGGAGCCAAGCTCTCTAGTGTCTATCAAATACTTTGCTAACCCCTCTAATGAGCTAGGGAAGGAGTTTATATAGCCTAGGGACGAAATGGAAGGGGGAGAGGGGTACAAGGGTAAAAACCCCAATTGCACGCAGGCTGTCTCGGAGGGGTCCGGGCACCCGGGGTAAAGTGGCCCGAGCACCCGGACCGGTCAGGGACCCTGCCGAGGAAGGACCGGGCACCCGGGGCGGGAGCTGGTGGCTGGGCGGCCAAGGCCGGGCACCCGGGGGTCCAATGCCCAGGCACCCACGCGGGGGCTGGCGGCTGGCGCGTGAGGGGCCGAGCACCCGGGGTTGAGGGCCCAGGCACCCGTGGCTGGCTGGGGCGATGCTCGGGTTCTGGCCGGGCACCTCGGGCCAAGTTGGCTGGGCACCCGGGGTGACCAGAGGGACGGCCCAGGGCGCGGCCGAAGGCCCGAGCACCCGGGGGTAGCGGGGGCCGGGCGCTCGGATGTCCAGGGCCTCTCTCCTTGGCGCTTTCCGTGGCTTTCTTCCTCCTTCTTCTCCTTGGGTACTTGGGTCTCCGTCCTAGCTCAATCCCGGTCGTTTTTTTCATACCTAAGAATGCACAATATTTCCGTTTGAGGCAGGACCCCACTCTCGTGTGAATTTGAATGGAACTTGAAGAGGAAGGAGATAACATCATTCTCGATGGCGCGTGCACGTGCTCTTGTCATTGGTCCTCTCGGTGCTTGCGGTGGTGATGGAGTGTCCATGTGGATGGACGAGGGATGCTCCGCATCAGTACATCTCAATGACTCCTTCACCATCCTTCATCTTGAACTTGTCAAGTTGACTTTGAGGCACATCCAATTTGGATTCCTTGACGGACTCGGGTAGATCTTCACGAAGTAGGAAATCTCCTTGCCCTTACAAACTTCTTGGTTCAACTCAACAATCTTGTCGGAGGCTCCCAAGTGACACCTAACCAATCTAGGAGACACCACTCTCCAAAAGGTAATATATGTTGTGTTGATGATGAACTCCTTGCTCTTGTGCTTCAAATGATAGTCTCCCCAACACTCGACTCTCTCTCACATATTTGGATATGGTGGAAAGATGATTTGAGTGGAAAGCTACTTGGGGATGTCGGTGTCAAAACCGGCAGATCTTGGGTAGGGGGTCCCGAACTGTGCGTCTAAGGATCGAGGGTAACAGGAGGCAGGGGACACGATATTTACCCAGGTTTGGGCCCTCTTGATGGAGGTAATACCCTACTTCCTGCTTGATTGACTTTGATGAGTATAGGGGTTACAAGAGTTGATCTACCTCAAGATCGTTATGGCTAGTCCCTAGTTGTCTAGCCTGTATGATTATGATTGCCTCTACGGACTAAACCCTCCGGTTTATATAGACATCGGAGGGGCCTAGGGTTGTACAAAGTCGGTCTACAGAGAAAGGAATCTTCATATCCGGACGCCAAGCTTGCCATCCATGCAAAGGAGAGTCCCATCCGGACATGGGGAAAGTCTTCTATCATGTATATTCGCGGCCCATTAGTCCGGCCCATGTTCCATAGCACGGACGCCCGAGGACCCCCTAATCCAGGACTCCCTTAGTAGCCCCTGAACCAGGCTTCAATGACGATGTGTCCGGCGCGCAGATTGTCTTCGACATTGCAAGGCGGGTTCCTCCTCCGAATACTTTAAAGTAGTTGATCAACAAGAACTATGTCCGGATCTGTTTAACAGGTTAACCCTCCAACAATAAAGGTATAATACCTAAAATAAGGTATATCCATCGACAGCTTTTTCCGACGAAATGTCACGCTTAGCTCTGCTACCATTTCGGACCGTTTTTGGGCCTCCTGCCTCGTGTTTCAATACGCAACTCCCATTGACACGTCTTGTCACAACGGAGATCGTGTCCCCTTATTGCGGGATTCTCATCAATACGAGTTTTGGTAATCTAACTGTGTTGTTCGCACGACCCCTTGGGAACAGGCGAGTTTTAAGGCTCGAGGGAGGGGGCGCTTGATATTCGCAGTCCATATAAGTGGATAGAATCCAACTCTTCCATCCCATGCCTCATTCTCTCTCTGCCTTCCCATCCTTGAGCTCCAGGGCCCAAGTTCCAAGCTTTTCTCCCCTCCACAACTGTTCTGACCATGGCCGGCTCTCAAGGCAAGTGGATGGCTTACTCCGTCACGGAGGAGAACATCAAGGAGCTGCGGGAGGCGCGGTATCTAACCGCGGAAATCTAGCACATGCTTCCCGATCCGACGCAGGTCATCCCCACTCTGGGGCCCGGCGAGAGGGTGGTGTTCATCCCCCACTTCCTCCGCGGACTCGGATTCGTCCTCCACCCCTTTGTGAGGGGTCTCATGTTCTACTACGGGCTGGATTTTCACGATCTGGCCCCAAATTCGTTCCTCCACATCTCAGCGTTCAATAACTCGTGTGTGAGGCCTTCCTCCGCGTCCCTCCACACTTCGGCTTATGGCTCAAGATTTTCAATGTGAAGCCAAAGATGGTCGATGGGCAACACGCGGACTGCGGTGGCGCCATGGTGAGTAAGCTCCCCAAATTCAATTGGCCAAAGGGAGTCTTTGTGGACACCGTCAAGATATGGCAACAGGAATGATTCTATATCACAGAACCCCGCGGCCCTAAGTGGCAGCCACTCCAGCCTTCAGATCCGGGCCCCAGCTGAGGCTCACATCCTGGACCGACAAGGTTCCAGACTAGGGGTCGGTCAATGAGGTGCTGCTGCTACAGAAACGCGTCCAAGGCATGATAGCGAAGAACATTACCCTCGCTGACGTGATCCAAGTGATGTTGATCCGCCGAGCACTTCCCTGCCAGCGGTGCCCCCTCAAGATGTGGGAGTTTAATCCGGAAGGGCCACAGACCCTACAACGGTTCTATGACACAACACATAAGGGGATCTGGAAGCTGCTTTTGAAGAAGTAGAAGTCGTGGCCAAAGTCATCGGACGACACCGGACTCGACTGCAACCATCTGGCCTCCAAGGTAAATTCTAAAACCCCTGAACACCAATTGGTTCATCCCTCCAAAGGAGAAGTATTTGAGTAGTCCATCCCCAAACAGGTTTGGATCAAGAAGGCGGAGCAGATTTGGTGTCCGGCTCCGCTCGCCGAAAACCCAGCCAATCCTCTACTAATGAGGATGCTGGTCCTGGCGCCATACCAAGAACCGATAAAGAAGGAGAAGAAGAAAGAGTAGGGCACTTTGGACGCAGTGTCCGGAGGAGCTGATGCCCAGTCCTCTCACGAGGGCGATGACGACGACGAGGAGGAGGAGGTAGAAGAAGATCCTCCCCGCAAGGGCAAGAAGAGGGCGGCCTTCGAAGACCTGGAGGCCGAAGCATCCAAGAGGGACAAGATTACCCTCTCCGATGACTCGGAGTCAGACGCCAAGGCCATCCCGAGGCACCGTCGCCGGGCCAAGCCCCAAGCCGACTCGTAAGTAGTCCTGGGATTTTTCACATACATCCAATCTCTATGAACCGTGCTGATAACTCTAAGTTCTATTTTTAGTCTGGCCCGCAATCTCCCCCAGCTATCATCCTCGGGGGATCTGCCGCTGGAGATGATGGAGAGCGAGTCGCCTCCACTAGCTTCCCCGCCTCCTAGGGCATATGACGCCGAGGTGTCATCCCATAGGCCCTCCCCGGGCCTTGAAGAGACGCAGGGGGGGGGCGACTTAACGACGCAGAGGGCAATACCTCGGCTGCCGAAGGATCTGAAGTCGACCCCTCGGAGACCAGCGATGGGAGCCTCGGTCAATCCGACCCCCAGCCGCATACTACTTCGGAGACCCACACGGCTCCGGAGTCTAGTGAGCGACCCCCTGCAGGAGAGGGAGGAGCAGCGATCTCTGCTAGTCCAGAGGCACCAAATACCACGGCGGACGCACTACAAAGTGCATCCGTCCTGGATAAGCACCACATCCTGATGGGTACGGTGGCTGAGAAGATTCAGTCCACCAAGAGGGGGCTGAACGAAGCCTTCTCCAGCCTGCTAGCAGGCTTCGAGGTACGTGATGTAATGTTTTTGATCATTTTTATGAGAAATATGCGTGTATATAGATAGTAGCCCCTGAGACTCTGTTCGGTTCTTTGGAAGAAAAGCGAGCAGAGGATCTATAATCAGTTGTCAGGTAGTAACATGCTATTTCATTTGGATTAAAACAAGCCTCTCTGTTAGCGGCGACTGCCCAGACAGCGGAAGTTTCCGAACTCAAACATAAACCGGAGAAGGCCGATGAGGACCTAGTCCTTGTTAACACGCGGCTCGACCAGGCGCAAGGTATAAGATATATCTTACTTTATGCCTGTTTATGTCCATGTTCTGTGGAAGTTCAAGAGCTGCAATGTGCGTGTTTGTACAGATGGTGCCGCCGCGGTTGAGAGCCTCAGGGGTGAGCTCGCCCAAGCCAAGGAGCAAGCGAGGGTAAGCAAGGCGGCTGCTAATAAAGTGTCTGCGGACTTAACGGCCGAACAGGCCGCTCGGCGCCGTTTTGAGGAACGGATGACTGAGGTGGAGCAGAAGCTCAGGGACACCACCCGCAAGTGCGAGTCCTTAGAAGAGGAAAATAAGGCGAAGGAGACCTAACTCTCCAAGGCCCTTCAAGACGCCAAGGAGGCGTGGTCCGAATCCCGCGCAGCGTGCGAGGAAATCCGTCAAGCCGGACAGATAGTGGCTGGTAAGCCCTTTCTTTTATAGGCTAAATTTGGGGATCGGAGGTATGCCTTTCTTAACCGACTGTGGAGTTCTCCAGATGCATATGCGGATCTGCCAAAGAGTGCTGCGGACGCCGCCCAATTCTTTCGGGCCCAAGAGGGGTACGCAGCAGAGAAGCTCTTCTGGTCGCAGTTTGCGGGGCAGGAGCGTCCCGCACTGCTAAGTGACCAGATGGCACAATGGGCGGAGTTGCATAAGATGTCCAGCGCGACCATGGAGGACGTCATAGTCCGGTTGTGGCCGACCGAAGCCATTTCGGACAGCTACTTCGGCCTTGTGCGACGTCTCGTCGATGCGCTGCCCCGAATCGACACCGTCAAGAGGTGGTCCTGCATAGAAGGAGCGCGAATGGTCTCCGCCCGTGTCAAGATGCACTGGGCGAAGATGAAGGCCGAAAAGGTGGCAGTTGAGGGTCCGCCTGAATGCAAGGACCATCGCACACCAGAGCGCTATTTTGAGGACGTACTAAAAGGTGCCCGCCTTGTAGAAGGCCAATGCTCGAAGGATGTAGTGTTCGAGTGAACGAGTTTGAACTATTCGGGAGTTTATATTATGAACTAAGGCTCTTGTAATATATTCATGCCTTTATGAAGAGTTTTATCCTCCTGTGCGGTCATTTTTATATCCAAGAGCTCCCAGTCGTCGGCTTCAACCCCTATGTAGATACTACTGGGGTGTTCAGAATTGCACATGACTACACTTAATCCAACGTCTTGGTCCATGAAGGAGGTGTCAGTGCGGTGAAGTAGGCAATCAGACTATGCGGTTTTATTGCTCTCACTTAGCCATAGGAGTTTGATGATGGGTCTACAAAGTAGCCCCTGGTATGTACACAGCTATCCAATGCGGATGCATTGCATATGTGACCGGAAAACAGTCCTTCATGTAATACGGAAAAAATCGCTAAAGATTTTAATAAGTCGCCGAGTGGCTGACCAGCTCTCGCCGCATCATGATAGTCAGTTTTCGGCTTTCTCTACTGAGGTGCTTAAACGGACGAACCAGAAACACAATCGCAATAGTTCTCCCTTTACTACCCTAGACGATCAGACGGAACGTAAGGTAGCAAAAACAGGAGTCGGGCAACCCAACCATTGACCAAAGACATGATTCGGAGCTGATGCATATAGTGCCGAGATTGGGACCTCAAATTGTGCTATAAAGCTGTTCGGACTTTTGTTTGGCAACACATGTGTTGCCATATAGAGCCCGTGGCAATTTGTGCCGAGGTGTGTGCGTGAGGCAACTAAAGAGAGGTAATAAAGTCTATAAGTAAAGACGACACCGAATAAGAATTTGGTTCACTAGAATCTGATTGATACGTCAAAACGTAATCTTATAGAGGGTACCATAATCACCAAGGCCATTTTACATGCCGGGGATCTAAGGCCAAGGGGAAAAGCTCTATACAGGTTCTTGAGTGAAGTTGTGGTCTACAAAATCATCCTTTGCACCTTCCTGCCGCACGTCTGCGCCGCTTTCGCCTGAGTAAGAAAGGTTCCTTGAGAGGAATGGTCTTTGACTATTTGTATAGAACCGGGCTTGGAGAGAGTCCTTTGTGAGTCCGTAGGATGAGTAGGTTTTGATTCACCTGTGGTAAAAGAGAAAAAATAATTAAAGAAAGGGAAAGGCCGTATAGGGTCGAACCGTACTATAGGCCTGTCCGTATTGTGCCTCCGCTGATGCCCAAAGTACTTTGAGTGCATAATTATGCACGTGCGGTACGGATTTCGCAGATATACATGGTGATCGACGGAGGCGAAACTGCTAATCCAGCTCTGGAATTGCCGAACTGTTAGCATGTGGAATTGGCCGGCCTTGTGTAATAGAGCCCGGCGGCTTAATAGCCGATGAGGTGTGCGGGTTGAGAGGGCCGCTTTGTACTTCCGCCGCGAAGGCAGCGGTATGCTACTCAGTACGGAGGGAGCGTTCCATGTTTCCGTTGATTGTAATGACGCCACATGGACCAGCATCTTGAGCTTTAAGTAAGCGTAGTGCAGGACCGCGTTGAAGCGAGCGAACGCGGTTCGTCCGAGCAGTGCGTGGTAGCCGTTGTGGAAAGGGACGATGTCGAAGATCAAGTCTTCGCTTCGGAAGTTGTCCGGCGAACCAAAAACAACCCCCAATGTGATTGAGCCCGTGCAGCGGGCCTCTACACCAGGTATTACTCCTTTAAAGGTAGTTTTAGTGGGCTTGATTCTTGATGGATCAATGCCCATTTTGCGGATATTGTCTTGGTAAAGTAGGTTGAGACTGCTGCCGCCATCCATGAGGACTCGCGTGAGGTGGAATCCATCGATGATTGGATCAAGGACCAGAGCTGCTGAACCTCCATGACGGATGCTGGTTGGGTGGTCCTTTTGATCGAAGGTGATCGGGCAAGCCGGCCATGGGTTGAATTTTGGGATGACCGGCTCTATGGCATAGACGTCCCGTAATGCGTGCTTGCGCTCCCTCTTAGTGATATGTGTGACATATATCATATTCACTGTTTTTACCTCGGGGGAAATTGCTTCTGTCCCCCTGTGTTCGGTTGACGAGGCTCTTGGTCATCGTCGTCGCTGGGCGATCCTTTGACCTTGTGTTCGGCGTTGAGTTTGCCGGCCTATTTAAAGACCCAACGGTTTCTGTTGGTGATGAGGACATCAATACCATTGTTACACCCACAGCCCCTGCTGCTATACATACTGGACCAATTACTAGAGCTCGCGCACGCCAATTGAATTATCAGGTACTTTCGTTTCTTGGTAACGATTCCAATGTTCATGAGAATATGATGCTGCCTAAATTGGATACATTTGTTTTGCTTACAAATGAAGGGCCTACCATGGACAAGAAAGATGAACCTTGGAGCAAGTTCAAGCATGGAGATGTTGGCATGCATAAGGGGAACAAGAACGGAGTTACAAGTGATGATTCGGGACTTTGAAGCCACCCTAATGAGTGCATGAGGCCTTGGACGAAATATACAAGATGACACTTCATAATATTCGTCCATAGGCTATTCTAGGTCTTGTGTCACCTTATTATTGGGCCAGGCCCATGTAATTTCGAAATACTTAAGTATAGGCTGTTTTAGAGTCCGTATGTGGGGAAACAAGAGTTAGGGTTGATTTGGACCCCTCCACCAAGGGCCACGAAATTCCCCCTCTTCCTCCATATATACAACCCTTAGGGCACCGTTTAGACCTTGGGTTTTGTTTAGATTAAAAGTTCGCCATAGCTGCAACTTCGCGTGCCGTTTGTGTTCAACGACTGCACAAAGGCGTCCACAGAACCCCACCTTGATCAATAAAGCTTTCCTCTTATATTCGCAATACCAGGTTGCAATCTCAGTTTCTTGCTTGTTCTTCGTTTGCTCGCGGAAACAGACCCTCGTGGTCGGTTGATCGTGCTCGGCGTGGTCAATAACCTCCGGAGTTGGTTTAGCGATTGCTAAGGCGCGGCGTCCTCGACGCTTAAAATCGGATCGTCAAAGTCGACTTCCTCCAAAGCGAAAACCACATCTCATCGAAAGACGGGACACCTTTGCCTCTATCAAGTGGTATCAGATTTTCAGGTTGCTCGGTGAGATTTTACAGTTTTTCGTAGATTAGATCGAGTCTGTTCTTCATACCTAAAGTCCACGAAAAAGCCAGAAAAAAATTAGGGTTAGTTCATCATATCCGAACCAATCGAGCCTTTGCATAATCTTTTTAGGGTTTTGCTTTGTTGAATTTGCGGTTGCATCGTCGTGTCAAGTTGTTGGTCTTAGAGTCTAGTCTTTTAGAGTTTGAGTTCTGGTCATAAGTTGTCACGCCGCCACCTTTTACCATCATCATTGCCTTGCCATCTACCACCATTGCTTATCCGCCACCGCTCTGAATCCGTATCCATATACCACCACCAATCCGTATCCATATACCACCACCAATCCGTATCCATATACCATCACCGCTGCCATATACCACCACCATATATCCACCACCAATCCGAGTTCTTCTCATATTAGGTTTGTTTTCGAGATCTATCTAAATTCCAATTCGTGTTTCCTTGCCTGCTTAGGTTTCGGAAAAAAAAGCAGCGCAAAAAAAAAAGAGCGAAAAAAAAATTTCCAGAGTGTGCTTTTCCGTTGTTTCCGTGCAGCGCCGTGATTTTGTTAGTGTTCTAGGCTCGCGTCTCTAGCACGGTCTAGCCTAGGACCAAAGACAAGACTGTCGTTGAGCGTTTATTCAACTTTGCATCTCTGAATTGATTATTGCTGACCCTTTTTGCTACCATATTATAAGCCTTCCCAGCTCCACATACATCTACATCGTATGTTTGACTCTCCCAGTAATCGCTCTATCCAAGCTTTGAGAGTTTTGACTACATCGGTTGCGATCACCGCCGCTGGGTAAGAACTGGTAAGAATTTGAGATTTGCTTGACGGATTTGTGATCGTCCACCACACCACCACCACCACTTCCTAGTAGTCTGTCAATCATATTCTTGTGTGTTTCTATTGCTGCTAACCATGGCAGGATCACAAGCCGACGTGATCGATCGGGAGAACATGACAAACAAAGCGCTACATGATAAGTTTCAACAAATGATGAGTGGGCAGGTGGAAGATGTGCTAAATAGATTTGAAGAGGCCATGGAGAAGATAGATGGCATTGAGAAGGCGTTGAAACAAAGCTCGATAACAAGTTTAATGAATTGCTCGCTGCCTACCACCACCACCACCGGCGGCACCTAATGCACCTCTACTACAACAACAAGGACTACCTCCACATCGCTAAACAGCCCTCCGCCGAGCTTCCGTGTCCCTCTTCACCGGCCAAGCTGCTGGTGCTGCTGTTGATATACATGGCTCCTGCTGCGCGGTGGGGAGGATGATTATGTGAGAGATTACGAGGATGAGGTTGATCAACATCGAACTCGTGCAACCACCAGCACCACAACCACCGGTCGTCCACATGCAAATAATGGCAATGTTTGGGCTCCCTTCAGTACGAGATCATGACCATCTCCCTAAACTGAAATTGAATATTCCACCATTTGAGGGTAGATATGTTCCTGATATATATCTTACTTGGGAGTTAGAAACTGAACAACGATTTACATGTTTACAATATCCCGAGGAGAGACATGTTCCTCGCTGCTTGTTTGTGCTTTCACTAGCTTTGCATGTGTTTGGTGGTCTGAACATTGTAGATTATATCCTGTTCCAGCTACTTGGGCTGCTTTGAAAACTGCTATGCGTGCTCGTTGGGTTCCACCATATTATCAGCGTGAATTACTTCAAAATTGCAGCGCTTAAGACAAGGAAAAATTCGGTAGAAGAATATTATCGGGAATTACAAACTGGCTTGATTAGATGTGGTATTGTTGAGGAGAATGAAGCTATGCTTGCACGTTTTACGGGTGGATTAAATAGAGAGATTCAGACCATCCTAAACTACAAGGATTATAATAATATCACTCGATTATTCCATCTTGCTTGTAAAGCTGAACGTGAAGTGCAGGATCGACAGGCGTTGGCGCGCACTAACTTTTCTGCAGGTCGACCTTCATCATGGACACCACGTGCATCATCTACTTCCACACGTTCTACTACACCGCACCTCCGTCGGCTGCCACCTCCAACCGTGATACAAGAAAGCAGGCACAACTACCACTATCGCCAAGAGCACACTGCTTTGGGCCTACATGAGCTCTTCTTCTTCCATGGCGTCAACAGGCACACAAGTGATATTATTTGTCGTCGTTGTAAGGGAAGAGGACATTTTATGAGAGAATGCCAATCTCAGCGTGTGATGATTGCTCTTGAGGATGGTGGGTATGAGTCCGCTAGTGACTATGATGAAGAGACTTTGGCTCTTATTACACATGAAGAACACGGTGGAGATGATTCAGATCATGAGACGCAATACATGGCTGTCAAGATCTTGACAAGTATGAATGTTTAGTTGCTCAACGTGTTTTGAGTGTGCAGGTTACACAAGCTGAGCAAAATCAGAGGCATAACTTGTTCCATACAAAGGAGTTGTGAAGGAACGTTCTATTCAAGTCATCATAGATGGAGGGAGCTGCAACAACTTGGCTAGCATGGATATGGTGGAGAAGCTTTCTCTCACCACAAGACCACATCCACATCCTTACTACATCCAATGGTTCAACAACAGCGGCAAGGTTAAGGTAACACGTCTGTTAGTGTGTATTTTAGTATCTCTACATATGCTGATTATGTTGATTGTGATGTGGTACCTATGCAAGCATGTTCCTTATTACTTGGTAGACCATGGCAATTTGATAAAATTCTGTACACCATGGTAGAAACAATCAGTATACTCTTGTTCACAAGGATAAAAATATTACTTTGCTTCCTATGACTCCTGATTCCATTTTGAAAGATGATATTAATAGAGCTAATAAAGCAAAACAGGAGAAAATAAGAGTGAAAATCAGATTGTGGCAAAAGAATTTGAGCAACAAATGAAGCCTAATAATAAACCATCTAATGTTGCTTCGACATTAAACTGAAAAGTGCATGTTTATTTGCCACCAAATCTGATATTGATGAGCTAGATTCTAGCAAATCTGTTTGCTATGCTTTTGTGTGCAAAGAGGCATTATTTTCATTCGAGGACGTGCCTTCCTCTTTGCCCCCTGCTGTCACTAACATTTTGCAGGAGTTCGCTGCGTCTTCCTACAAGACGTGCCACCGGGATTACCACCTATTCGAGGGATTGAGCATCAAATTGACTTAATTCCCGTGCATCGCTACCCAACCGCGCACCATACCGTACCAATCCGGAGGAGACGAAGGAGATTATCGTCAAGTACAGGGAGCTGCTCGACAAAGGTTATATACGCAAATCTCTTAGTCCTTGTGCTGTTCCTATTATACTAGTGCCTAAAAAGGATGGTACGTCGCGTATGTGTGTTGATTGTAGAGGCATTAATAATATTACTATTCGTTATCGTCATCCTATTCCTAGGATAGATGATATGCTTGATGAATTGAGTGGCTCTACAATATTCTCCAAAGTTGATTTGCGTAGTGGATACCATCAAATTCGTATGAAATTGGGAGATGAATGGAAAACAGCATTTAAAACTAAGTTTGGATTATATGAGTGGTTAGTCATGCCTTTTGGGTTAACTAATGCACCTAGTACTTTCATGAGATTAATGAACGAAGTTTTACGTGCTTTCATTGGACGATTTGTGGTAGTTTACTTTGATGATATACTGATTTATAGCAAATCTTTGGAAGAACATTTGGAACATTTACGTGCTGTTTTTAATGCTCTCGTGATGCACGCTTGTTTGGTAACCTTGGGAAGTGCACCTTTTGCACCGACCGAGTATCTTTTCTTGGCTATGTTGTTACTCCACGTGGAATTGAAGTTGATAAAGCCAAGATTGAAGCTATTGAGAGTTGGCCGCAGCCCAAAACGGTCACACAAGTGAGGAGTTTTCTTGGACTCGCTGGTTTCTATAGGCGTTTGTGAGAGACTTTAGCACCATTGCTGCACCTCTCAATGAGCTTACAAAGAAGGATGTGCCTTTTGTTTGGGGTACCGCATGGGAAGAAGCTTTCACGGTATTGAAAGATAAGTTGACACATGCTCCTTTACTCCAACTTCCGACTTTAATAAGACTTTTGAGCTTGAATGTGATGCTAGTGGAATTGGATTAGGAGGTGTGTTATTACAAGATGGCAAACCTGTTGCATACTTTTCTGAAAAATTGAGTGGGCCTAGTCTGAACTATTCTACTTATGACAAAGAATTATATGCTCTTGTTCGGACTTTAGAGACATGGCAACATTATTTATGGCCCAAAGAATTTGTTATACATTCGATCATGAATCTTTGAAACATATTAAAAGTCAAGCTAAACTGAATCGTAGACATGCTAAATGGGTTGAATTCATTGAGACTTTCCCTTATGTCATTAAACACAAGAAGGGTAAAGAAAATGTTATTGCCGATGCTTTGTCTCGTCGCTATACTATGCTTTCACAACTTGACTTCAAAATATTTGGTTTGGAGACCATCAAAGATCAATATGTGCATGATGCTGATTTTAAAGATGTAATGCAGAATTGTAAAGAAGGAAGAACATGGAACAAGTTTGTTATTAATGATGGTTTTGTGTTCCGTGCTAACAAGCTATGCATTCCTGCTAGCTCTGTTCGTCTTTTGTTGTTGCAGGAGGCGCATGGAGGAGGATTAATGGGACACTTTGGCGTCAAGAAGACGGAGGATATACTTGCTACACATTTCTTTTGGCCAAAGATGAGGCGGGATGTTGAGCGCTTTGTTGCTCGCTGCACTACATGTCAAAAAGCTAAGTCACGACTCAATCCTCATGGTTTATATATGCCTTTGCTGTGCCTAGTGTTCCTTGGGAGGATATATCTATGGACTTTGTTTTAGGTTTACCTCGAACAAAGAAGGGAGGATAGCATATTTGTTGTCGTGGATAGATTCTCTAAAATGGCACACTTTATACCATGTCATAAAAGCGATGATGCTTTAATGTTGCTGATTTGTTCTTTCGTGAAATTATTCGCTTGCATGGTGTGCCAAATACTATTGTTTCAGATCGTGATACTAAATTTCTTAGCCACTTTTGGAGATTTTATGGGCTAAGTTGGGGACTAAACTGCTTTTAGTACTACTTGTCACCCCCAAACCGATGGACAAACTGAAGTAGTCAATAGAACATTGTCTACTATGCTTAGGGCTGTTTTGAAGAATAATAAGAAAATGTGGGAAGAATGCTTGCCTCATATTGAATTTGCTTATAATCGCTCATTGCATTCTACTACTAAGATGTGCCCTTTTGAAATTGTGTATGGCTTCCTACCTCGTGCACCTATTGATTTGTTGCCTCTTCCATCTTCGGAGAAGGTTAATTTTGATGCTAAAGAACGTGCTGAATTGATTTTAAAAATGCATGAGTTAACTAAGGAAAACATTGAGCGTATGAATGCTAAATATAAACTTGTTGGAGATAAGGGTAGAAAACATGTTGTCTTTGCACCGGAGATCTTGTTTGGTTACATTTCGTAAGGATAGGTTTCTAATTTGCAAATCAAAGCTAATGCCACGTCTTGATGGTCCATTTAAGGTGTTAGAGAAAATAAATGATAATGCATATAAACTTGAGCTGCCTGCAGATTTTGGGGTTAGTCCCACTTTTAACATTGCAGATTTGAAGCCTTATTTGGGTGAGGAAGATGAGCTTCCGTCGAGGACGACTTCATTTCAAGAAGGGGAGGATGATGAGGACATCAATACCATTGTTACACCCACAGCCCCTGCTGCTATACATCTTGGACCAATTACTAGAGCTCATGACGCCAATTGAATTATCGTACTTCCGTTTCTTGGTAACGATTCCAATGTTCATGAGAATATGATGCTGCCTAAATTGGATACATTTGTTTTGCTTACAAATGAAGGGCCTACCATGGACAAGAAAGATGAACCTTGGAGCAAGTTCAAGCATGGAGATGTTGGCATGCGCAAGGGGAACAAGAACGGAGTTACAAGTGATGATTCCAGACTTTGAAGCCACTCTAATGAGTGCATGAGGCCTTGGACGAAATATACAAGATGACACTTCATAATATTCGTCCATAGGCTATTCTAGGTGCTGCGTCACCTTATTATTGGGCCAGGCCCATATAATTTCGAAATACTTAAGTATAGGCTGTTTTAGAGTCCGTATGTGTGGGAAACAAGAGTTAGGGTTGATTTCGACCCTCCACCAAGGGCCACGAAATTCTCTTCCTCCATATATACAGCCCTTAGGGCACCGTTTAGACCTTGGGTTTTGTTTAGATTAAAAGTTCGCCATAGCTGCAACTTCGCAGATTTCGCTTGTGTTCAACGACTGCACAAAGGCGCCACAGTAACCCCACCTAGATCAATAAAGCTTTCTCTTATATTCGCAATACCCAGGTTGCAATCTCAGTTTCTTGCTTGTTCTTCGCTTGCTCGCAGAAATGACCCTCGTGGTCGTTGATCGTGCTCGGCGTGGTCAATAACCTCTCGGAGTTGGTTTAGCGATTGCTAAGGCGCGACGTCCTCGCCGTTAAATAGTCGGATCGTCAAAGTCGACTTCCTCCAAAGCGAAAACCACATCTCATCGAAAGACGGGACACCTTTGCCTCTATCAGTTGGTATGATTGGCGTGTTTATCGGGGGTGCCATGAATCTGGCAAGGCCGATCAAGTATTCTATCTAAACTGGATGGGCCATCTCTGTTTGCCTTGAATGGCTTCTTCCATTGACCGGGTTTGGAGTCACCGAATCCCGTGTCTTGGGTTCCTTCATTATTGTTTCGACGCTTGTGCTTGTTGCGTCGTGGCTTGCCATTGCCGTCCCTGGATTCGGAGGTGCCAGGGTCGCTGGTGCTATTGCTTCTACGAGCAAGCCAGCTATCTTCTCCCACGCAAAAGCGGGTCATAAGTGCGGTAAGGGCTGCCATGGACTTTGGCTTTTCTTGGCCAAGATGTTGGGCGAGCCACTCATCTCGGATGCTATGTTTGAAGGACGCAAGGGCTTCGACGTCCAGACAATCCACAATCTGGTTCTTTTTGATTAAGAACCTGGTCCAGAGCTGCCGGGCTGATTCTCTGGGTTGCTGGATTATGTGACTAAGATCATCGGCGTCTGGGGGCCGAACATAGGTACCTCGGAAATTGTCTCTGAATGTGTCCTCCAAGTCTTCCCAGCTGCCAATATAATTTTCTGGTAGGTTGTTCAGCCATTGCCGTGCTGGCCCCTTGAGTTTTAGGGGGAGGTATTTGATGGCGTGTAGATCGTCACCGCGAGCCATGTGAATGTGGAGAAGAAAATCTTCAATCCATACCGCGGGATCTGTTGTGCCGTCGTATGATTCAATGTTCACGGGTTTAAACCCTTCTGGGAACTGGTGCTCCATTGCCTCATCGGTGAAGCATAGGGGGTGTGCGGTGCCTCCGTATCGGGCAACATCACGACGCGGTTCGGATGAAGTCCGCATGCGGTTTTCGGCCCTAGTGAGGTTGTGTTTGTCGCGCCAGGCCTGATGGCCATCTTCTCACGCTTGGGCGCGCCCCCTTGATCCATAGATTGACCTGGTCTGACCGGCTCTATTGTCTAGGTCCTGACGTAGGTCATAAGTGTATCCCCGAGCTATTGTTTCTCTACTTTTACGACGAGGTGGTGCGGGCTAGTGTTCGGCTTGAGTTGACGTTCTGTCCCGGCCACGTGGTGGTCGGTCAAGTCCGTCAGCCGCGTTACGCGTAGGTGGTATGGGCTCCAGCGCCTCATTATCGAATTGGGGTAGCAGCTTATGCTTTGGGTAACTCTTTGTTGGGCGTTCGAGGCCGTATTCTTCGGCTGCCAGGACATTAGTCCATCTGTTGTTGAGCAGATCTTGGTCAGCTTGAAGCTGATGCTTCTTCTTCTTTAGGCTTCTTGCAGTGGATATTAGCCGGCACTTAAAGCGCTCTTGTTCGAGGGGTTCCTCTGGCATGATAAAATCTTTGTTGCCGAGGCTCATGTCGTCCTCGAAGAGTGGTAAATAGTTATTATCCTCCGAGTCTTTGTTCCCTGCTTGGTCGTCAGGGTCAACTTGCCCGTCCTCCCGAGCATCCTGTTCAGATGTTGGTTCGATGGGGTCTTCTTGGTTTTCGGTGTTCTCCGGAGTATCATTGTCTCCGGTGCCGGTATTGTTGTCTTTTCCGCGACGCGATTTAGAGCGGCGCCGTTGACGTCGACGCGTTGGTGGTATCTCAGGAGGTTCGTCCTCGACTGGATCCTTCTCATCATCTCGTCGCCTTCTTTAGGTGTGTCCACCATGTACATGTCGTATGAGGAAGTGGCCTTCCAGCATTCGATGAACGGCGGGTTTTGGGCCTGCTCCTCTCCGGCATTGTCGCCCATATCGTCGATGTCTTCGGAGGCGTAATCGAGCATGTCGGTTAGATCCTCTATAGTGGCTATGAAGTCGGTGGTGGGTGGGAAGTAAAATTCCCTATTTTCAGCCCCTAGTCCGGGCTGGGCGCAATTCGGAAGCGGTTCCTCTGTGATGGCGAGGGATCGCATTAAGTCCAAAGCCTCGTTTAAGAGCGAGGTTTGGGCGGGGACAAAAGTTTCCTGGCCGAGCTCGCATGATGTAGACTCTGAGGGTTCGGAGCTAGTGTCTGGAGAAGATTCTGGCTTTGTGATGACTGCCGGAGACGCTATTCTCTCCGGTTCTCTAGTGTTGAGCTCTAAAGCCGCAGAGAGTCCGGCGGGATCTAGACTCCCGTCTTCGGACCTGGTGACGCGCTTCGGATCTAAGGCCGGAGCGGTGGTTGGGGCCGCAAACCCTTGGAAGATCAAGTCTCCTCGGATATCAGTGACATAGTTCAGATTTCCAAAACTGATCTGGTGACCAGGGGCGTAGCTGTCGATCTGCTCTAGGTGGCCAACCGAGTTGCCACGTAGTGCGAAGCCGCCAAATACAAAGATTTGGCCGGGGAGAAAAATCTCCTTCACGGCAGCATTGTTGTAGATGATCGATGGAGCCATCAAGCCTTTCGACGATGGCATAGTGGAACTCTCAATGAAAGCAACAATGTAGGTGTCAAAACCGGCAGATCTCGGGTAGGGGGTCCCGAACTGTGCGTCTAAGGATCGAGGGTAACAGGAGGCAGGGGACACGATGTTTACCCAGGTTCGGGCCCTCTTGATGGAGGTAATACCCTACTTCCTGCTGGATTGACTTTGATGAGTATAGGGGTTACAAGAGTTGAACTACCTCGAGATCGTAATGGCTAAACCCTAGATGTTTAGCCTGTATGATTATGATTGCCTCTACGGACTAAACCCTCCGGTTTATATAGACACCGGAGGGGCCTAGGGTTGTACAGAGTCGGTTTACATAGAAAGGAATCTTCATATCCGAACGCCAAGCTTGCCATCCACGCGAAGGAGAGTCCCATCCAGACACGTGGGAAAGTCTTCTATCTTGTATCTTCGCGGCCCATTAGTCCGGCCCATGTTGCATAGCCCGGACGCCCGTGGACCCCCTAATCCAGGACTCCCTCAGGGGAAGGCTAGAAATCAAGATTTTTGTGGTTGAATTGGATTTTCTTGATCTCAACACATGTGTAGGTGGTTCTATCTCAGAAAATATAGGCTGGAAGTGTAGGCACGTTCTGATGGCTCTCTCTCATATGGAGAAGGGGGTGGAGGGGTATATATAGCCTCCACACAAAATCCAACAATTACACACATTTGACCCAACTCGGTTAGACCAAATAGAAGAACTCTGTGAGACCGATTTAGTTCAAAATGTGAATGTTAGGAATCTCAGTGGGACCAACTGGAACAACTCGATGGGACGGATGTGCTAGGGTTAGGGAAAAACCTAATCTCAGTGAAGCCGATTGCTTGAACTCGGTGAGACCAATTTCAGCAAAGAGCAAACAGAGAGTTGTTCAAGCAAACTCGGTGGGACCAATTGCACATTTTGGTGGGACCCAAATAATTGCAACGTGCAGCAACGAGTTTGCATGCCCATCTCGGTGAGACTGAGATCCATATTGGTGTGACCGAGGCGTTAGGGTTTCTGGCAGTGGCTAGGTCAAGTGAACTTGGTGGCGCCGGGTAGATCATTTTTGTGGGGCCGAGTTTGACTTTGAGTTTTGGACATATTGGGAAATGAGAAGGTGGTTGAGGGTTTTGGAGCAATATCACTAAGCTCCTTGAGCAAGTAGACCGTTAAACAACACCTCATCCCCTTTTAATAGTATTGGCTTTCCTATGGACTCAATGTGATCTTGGATCAATAAATATAAATGAAGAGTCTTGAGCTTTTGCCAATATGTGTCCTTAGCATTTTGAGGGTACACATCTCTAGTCCATTCCATGCCAATCATTGAACTTTCTGAAATATTTAACTTGAATGGATATTAGTTCAATGAGCTATATGTTGATATGAATTACCAAAACACCTGGGGATTAGTTGCACTTTCATCCCACCAAATGAAGACGTAGTCTTGGAACTCAAGAGATGGCATGGTGATTTTCTTTTCTTCTTCACAGTTGTGTAAACGAAATATCTTGTCGACCTTCAATGCCCATGAAAGGTAGTCTTCGGGATCATCACTTCCGGAGAACTTAGGCATGGTGAACTTGAGCTTGTCGTAGCATTGTTCTTTAATCCGTGTGTGTCGATTGTGGAGGCACTCTTGCATTGGTTGAGGGTCTTCGATCGCTTGTTCCTCTTGCTCCGGTTTATTTGCTTGGCATTGAGGGCGTGAGATTCTTGCACGGTTCCTCATTTCTTGGCGCTCCTCGAGGCATGCGGCTTCTTCTTGTCGCTCTCGACGGATGCCTCTTCTTGTCCCCGGTTGTGTGCGCGGACGGCTTGGGTTGTTTCACGTAGATCACGATGGGCTTCAAGGGCTTGTTTGTCATGGTGTTGTTTCTCTTGTCGAAGGGCATCACCATCTTGGCTTGCTTGGTGATCTTGGCGTATTGGAGCTTGCTCTTGTTCCATGGGATCATTTTATTGATGACGATGTCGTTCACGTTCCCAAAGACGGTCTTGTAAACCATTGCCATGAAATGGGTTTTGTGGAACTTGATTGTAACACCCAATATACGACTATATCCCACACGCGTCGAGGCACGACTTAGGGGCATAGCGCATATTGAGCCCCTTACAAGAATGTTTATATCTTTGCACAAACCATTTACTGAACAAGGGAGAATACGAGATAAAGGTTTACACTCGCCACATGTCTAAAACATATTATTCAATCATTCATACATTCATCCAAATGAAGGCAGGGTCCGACTATGGATGAAATCAAACGAGAAAAGACATAACCACCCATGCTATAATCCCGATCGACCCGACTAGGAGGGACTATTGATTGTCCGGAAACGAAACATACATACGACCACGATCCTCGTCATACTCCCACTAGGGCTCTATACCATCACTTGTACCTGAATCGGTACCTGCAACTGTTGTGGTAGTAATCTATGAGCCACGAGGATTCAGCAATCTCATTCCATGATATCAAGACTAACAAAGCTTATGGGTATGGCAAGGTTAAGTGGCAAGGTTGCAGCAAGCACCTAAGCATGTTTAAGTGGCTAACTTACGAGTACAAGAATAAGATGAGTGACTACGCAAATTAATATGAGCAAGAACTAATCCTGAATACTACTTACGTTTCAGTCATGACCCCAATGTGTTCTCTTGTTGAACTTCGTTGAAAAGATACGATCATGGTTACACACGTGGTTGGTGTATTTTAATTGAATTTGTGTCAAGTTATCTACAACCGGATATCATAAATTTCCAAGTCGCCCATAACCACGGGCACGACTCTCACAAAGAGTAAACCCTGCATGAGTGTCCACCTTAATCCATCATAAACTCTCATGATCCATGGAGGAAAGACCTCCACCTCGGGACACCACTATCAAGCTCGGAATGTCGGTGCACAAGACATTTTTACAATGGTAAAACAAAACCAGCAAGACCGCCCAATGTACTAACAATTCCTGATAGGATTCACAGGTATCTAATTCTCAGGGCACACCGGATGGGCCAGACGTCGGGTTGGCTGAGACCCTGGTTGCCCACGGGGCACCGGACATCGCCCAGTTTGGACCAACACTCATGAGGAGCATTGGCGCGGGGTTGCTAATTAAGGATCCTCGGGTTAATTACTCCATATGAAAAATTTAGTTGTTATTAGGCAAATGGTAAAACCAAAGTTGGCCCTTGCTGGAAGAGTTTTATTCAAAGCGAACTGTTGAGGGGTGCCCATAAACCCCGACCGTGTAAGGAACGCAAATCAAGGAACATAACACTGGTATGATGAAAACTAGGGCATCATGAGTGGAACAAAACACTAGGCTAAAGGCCGAGCCATCGACCCATTACCAAGTATATAGATGCATTAATTAAATAAGAGATATTGTGATGTCGCATGATATCCATGTCCCAACATGGAACAACCTACACTGCACCTGCAACTAGCAACACTATAAGAGGGGCTGAGCAAAGCGATAACTTACCAAACAATGATTTGCTAGGAAGGTGGGGTTAGTGAAGGAAATATGCCCTAGAGGCAATAATACAGTTGTTATTTATATTGCCTTATATCATGATAAATGATTATTATTCATGCTATAATTGTATTAACCGGAAACTTGATATATGTGTGGATAGATAGGCAAAACACAGTGTCCCTAGTATGCCTCTACTAGACTAGCTCGTTAATCAAAGATGGTTAAGTTTCCTAACCATAGACCTGTGTTGTCGTTTGATGAACGGGATCACATCATTAGGAGAATGACGTGATGGACAAGACCCATCCGTTAGCTTAGCATAATGATACGTTAATTTTTATTGCTATTGTTTTCTTCATGACTTATACATATTCCTTTGACTATGAGATTATGCAACTACCGAATACCGCAGGAATACCTTGTGTGCTATCAAATGTCACAACGTAAATGGGTGATTAAAACGATGCTCTATAGGTGTCTCCGAAGGTGTTTGTTCGGTTGGGATAGATCGAGATTAGGATTTGTCACTCCAAGTATCGGAGAGGTATCTCTGGGCCCTCTCTGTAATGCACATCATGATAAGCCTTGCAAGAAATGTAACTAATGAGTTAGTTGTGGGAAGATGCATTACGGAACGAGTAAAGAGACTTGCCGGTAACGAGATTGAACTAGGTATGAAGATACCGATGATCGAATCTCGGGAATGACGTATGTTGTCATTACGGTTTGACCGATAAAGATCTTCGTAGAATATGTAGGAACCAATATGAGCATCCAGGTTCCGCTATTGGCTATTGATCGGAGAGGTGTCTCGGTCATGTCTACATTGTTCTCGAACCCGTAGGGTCTGCATGCTTAACATTCGATGATGAATTGTATTATGTGTTATGTGATTTGGTGACCGAAGATTGTTTGGATTCCCGGATGAGAACACAGACATGACGAGGAGTCTCAAAATGGTCGAGAGGTAAAGATTGATTATTGGATGATAGTATTCAGACACCGGAAGTGTTTCAGAATGTATCAGGTACATATCGGAGTACGGGGGGTTACCGAACCCCCCGGGGAAGATATGGGCCATAGGAGGGAGGCAAGCCAGCCCACAAGGGGTGGCGCGCCACCCCCCAAGGGAAGGAGGCCGAATAGGACAAGGAGAGGGGGCGGCGCCCCCCTTTCCTTCTCCCTCTCCTGCTCCTTCCCCGTTTCCCCTTCTGGTAAAAGGAAAGGGGCGCCAAATTGGACTAGGAGCCCAAGTTGGACTCCTCTCACTTGGGACGAGCCTAGGACGGCCTCCTCCTTTATCCCTCCTTTATATACGGGAGCAGGGGTGCCTCTAACACACATCAATTGTTCCAAGCCTTGTGCGGCGCCCCCTCCACAGTTTACTCCTCCTGTCATATTCACGTAGTGCTTAGGCGAAGCCCTGCGCGGATCACTTCATCATCACCGTCACCACGCCGTCGTGCTAAAGGAACTCTTCCTCGACGCTTTGCTGGATCAAGAGTTCGAGGGACGTCATCGAGCTGAACGTGTGCTGAACTCGGAGGTGTCGTACGTTCGGTACTTCTTCGGTTGATCGCGAAGACGTTTGACTACATAAACAGCGTTAAACTAATGCTTCCGCTTTTGGTCTACGAGGGTACATGGACACACTCTCCCCCTCTCATTGCTATGCATCTCCTAGATAGATCTTGCGTGATCGTAGGATCTTTGTTGAAATTGCATGCTACGTTCCCCAACAGTGGCATCCGAGCCAGGTCTATGCGTAGATGATATGCAGGAGTAGAACACAAAGATTGTGGGCGGTGATCGTCATACTGCTTACCACCGATGTCTTATTTTGATTCGGCGGTATTGTTGGGTGAAGCGGCCCGGACCAACCTTACATGACCATGTTCATGAGACCGGTTCCACCGACATACATGCAACTAGTTTTGCATAAAGGTGGCTGGCGGGTGTCTGTTTCTCCAACTTCAATTGAATCGAATTTGACTGCGACCGGTCCTTGTTGAAGGTTAAACAACAAACTTGATAAATCACCGTTGTGGTTTTGATGCATAGGTAAGAACGGTTCTTTCTAGAAGCCCGTAGCAGCCACGTAAAACTTGTAAAACAAAGTAGAGGATGTCTAACTTGTTTTTGCAGGGGCATGTTGTGATGTGATATGGTCAAGACATGATGTGATATACGTTATTGTATGAGATGATCATGTTTTGTAAAAGTTATCGACAACTGGTAGGAGCCTTATGGTTGTCGCTTTATTGTATGAAATGCAAACTCCATGTAATTGCTTTACTTTATCACTATGCGTTAGCGATAATTGTAGAAGCAATAATTGGCGAGACGACCATGACGCTACAGTGGAGATCAAGGTGTCAAGCCGGTGACGATGGAGATCATGACGGTGCTTTGGAGATGGAGATCAAAGGCACAAGATAATGATGGCCATATCATGTCACATATTTTGATTGCATGTGATGTTTATCTTTTATGCATCTTATTTTGCTTAGTGGGCTGCCCCATGATGATGCATGCGCCCTTTGTGACCAAGAGGAGGAGACCATGCACCATCTTTGCCGGATGTTCTTTCTCACGCCAAGTTTGGCACGAGATCCTCAGTTGGGCACGTGTGCTCATCGGCCTCCCCGCCCCTGACACACCATTTCAGCTCTGGTGGCAATCCTCTCTCGACCTCGCGGCCGCTGCTATGCACAAGGGTCTATCCTCCCTCAGCATCCTATCTGCTTGGTGGATTTGGAAGCACCGCAACGCCTGCATTTTTGAAGGAGCGACACCTTCGATCTCCTTCACCTCTGAGACCATCAAGGACGAGGCGCGCCTATGGGCCAAGGCGGGCGCCACCGGACTACAACACATCATCCCCGACGCTTAGTCTCTTGTTTTGGTAGCGGGGATGAGCATATCCCCATCTGTTGTGCTCCTTCGCTTGTACACCATGCCTAGTGCGTACATGGCCTCGTAAGCATTGTAACCCTATGCTTGTACTCCTCTTCTATCAATACAAAGATATGCAACTTGCGTATTCGCGAAAAAATATATTATTTTGCTTAGTACGGTGGTAGAACTATAAGATGATCCCTTGCTAAAATTTCAAGGTATGAGTGTTGTCCCTGAGTATGCACCGTTGCGACAGTTCGTCGTGCTGAGGCACCACGTGATGATCGGGTGTGATAAGCTCTATGTTCACATACAACGGGTGCAAGACAGTTTTGCACATGCGGAATACTTGGGTTGAACTTGATGAGCCTAGCATGTACAGACATGGCCTGGGAACACTGGAGACCGAAAGGTCGAACGTGAATCTTATAGTAGATATGATCAACATAGAGATGTTCACCATTGAAAACTACTCCATCTCACATGATGATCAGACATGGTTTAGTAGATATGGATCACGTGATCATTTAGATGACTCGAGGGATGTCTATCTAAGTGGGAGTTCTTAAGTAATATGATTAATTGAACTTAATTTATCATGAACTTAGTCCTGATAGTTTTTGCATATCTATGTTGTAGATCAATGGCCCGTGCCACCGTTCCCTTGAATTCTAATGCGTTCCTAGAGAAAGCTAAGTTGAAAGATGATGGTAGCAACTACACGGACTGGGTCCGTAACTTAAGGATTATCCTCATTGCTACATAGAAGAATTATTTCCTTGATGCACCGCTAGGTGAAAAGCCCCCTCCCACTAATGTAGACGCTTTGAACGCCTGGCAGACGCGGTTTGATGACTACTCTATAGTTCAGTGTGCCATGCTCTACGGCTTAGAATCAGGACGTCAAAGACGTTTTGAATGTCATGGACCATATGAGATGTTCCAGGAGTTGAAGTTAATATTTCAAGAAAATGCCCGAGTTGAGAGATATGAAGTCTCCAACAAGTTCTATAGCTGCAAGATGGAGGAGAACAGTTCTTCAGTAAACACATACTTAGAATTTCTGGGTACCATAACCACTTGACTTAGCTGGGAGTTAATCTTTCGGATGATAGTGTTATTGAAAGAGTTCTTCAATCACTGCCACCAAGCTACAAAGGCTTTGTGATGAACTATAATATGCAAGGGATGGATAAGACAATTCCCGAGCTCTTTGCTATGCTCAAAGCTGCGGAGGTAGAAATCAAGAAAGAGCATCAAGTGTTGATGGTTAACAGGACCACTAGTTTCAAGAAAAAGAGCAAGGGAAAGAAGGGGAACTTCAAGAAGAATGGAAAGCAAGTTGTCACTCCCAGGAAGAAGCCCAAGTTTGGACCCAAGCCTGAAACTGAGTGCTTCTACTACAAAGGGACTGGTCACTGGAAGCGGAACTGCCCCAAATACTTGGCGGATAAGAATGATGGCAAAGTGAACAAAGGTATATTTGATATACATGTTATTGATGTGTACTTTACTAGTGTTCATAGTAACCCTTGGGTATTTGATACCAGTTCAGTTGCTAGGATTAGTGACTCAAAACAGGAGTTGCAAAATGAACAGAGACTAGTTAAGGGCAAGGTGACGATGTGTGTTGGAAGTGATTCCAAGGTTTATAAGATCACCATCGCACACTCCCTCTACCTTCGGGATTAGTGTTGAACCTAAATAAATCTTATTTGGTGTTTGCATTGAGCATAAATATGATTTGATCATGTTTATTGCAATACGGTTATTCATTTAAGTCAAAGAATAATTGTTGTTCTGTTTACATGAATAAAACCTTCTATGGTCATACACCCAATGTGAATGGTTTATTGAATCTCGATCGTAATGATACACATATTCATAATATTGATGCCAAAAGATGCAAAGTTGATAATGATAGTGCAACATATTTGTGGCACTGCCGTTTAGGTCATATTGGTGTAAAGCGCATGAAGAAACTCCATGCGGATGGATTTTTGGAATCACTTGATTAAGAATCATTTGATGCTTACGATCCATGCCTCATGGGCAAGATGACTAAAACACTGTTCTCTGGAACAATGGAGCGAGCCACTCACTTACTGGAAATAATACATACCGATGTACGCGGTCCGATGAGTGTTGAGGCTCGCGGCAGGTATCATTATTTTCTGACCTTCACGGATGATTTGAGCAGATATGGGTATATCTACTTGATGAAACACAAGTCTGAAACATTTGAGAAGTTCAAAGAATTTCAGAGTGAAGTAGACAATCATCGTAAGAAGAAAATAAAGTTTCTACGATCTGATCGCCGAGGCGAATATTTGAGTTACGAGTTTGGCCTTCATTTAAAATAATGTGGAATAGTTTCACAACTCGCGCAACCTGGAACACCGAAGCGTAATGGTGTGTCCAAACATCATAACCGTACTTTATTAGATATATGGTGCGATCTATGATGTCTCTTACTTATTTACCACTATCATTTTGGGGTTATGCATTAGAGATGCTGCATTCACGTTAAATAGGCCACCATCTCAATCCGTTGAGACGACACCGTATGAACTATGGTTTGGCAAGAAACCTAAGCTATCGTTTCTTAAAGTTTGGGTTTGCGATGCTTATGTGAAAAAGCTTCAGCCTGGTAAGCTCGAACCCAAATCGGAGAAGTGCATCTTCATAGGAAACCCAAAAGAAATTGGTGGGTACACCTTCTATCACAGATCCCAAGGCAAGATATTTGTTGCTAAGAATGGATCCTTCCTAGAGAAGGAATTTCTCTCGAAAGAAGTGAGTGGGAGGAAAGTAGAACTTGATGAGGTAATTGTGCCTTCTCTCGAATTGGAAAATAGCTCATCACAGAAAACCGTTCCCGTGATGCCTACACCAATTAGTGAGGAAGGTAATGATGATGATCATGAAACTTCAGATCAAGTTACTACCGAACCTCGTAGGTCAACCAGAGTACATTCTGCACCAGAGTGGTACGGTAATCCTGTTCTAGAAGTCATGTTACTAGACCATGACGAACCTACGAACTATGAGGAAGCGATGATGAGCCCAGATTCCGCGAAGTGGCTTGAGGCCATGAAATCTGAGATGGGATCCATGTATGAGAACAAAGTATGGACTTTGGTTGACTTGCCTGATGATCGGCAAGCCATAGAGAGTAAATGGATCTTCAAGAAGAAGACTGACGCTGATGGTAATGTTACTGTCTACAAAGCTCGACTTGTTGCGAAAGGTTTTCGACAAGTTCTAAGAGTTGACTACAATGAGACCTTCTCACTCGTAGCGATGCTTAAGTCTTTCCGAATCATGTTAGCAATTGCTACATTTTATGATTATGAAATCTGGCAAATGGACGTCAAAACTGCATTCCTTAATGGATTTCTTAAAGAAGAGTTGTATATGATGCAACCGGAAGGTTTTGTCGATCCTAAAGGTGCTAACAAAGTGTGAAAGCTCCAGCAATCCATTTATTGACTGGTCCAAGCATCTCGGAGTTGGAATATACGCTTTGATGAAGTAATCAAAGCATATGGTTTTATACAGACTTTTGAAGAAGCCTGTATTTACAAGAAAGTGAGTGGGAGCTTTATAGCATTTCTAATATTATATGTGGATGACATATTGTTGATTGGAAATGATACAGAATTTCTGGATAGCATAAAAGGATATTTGAATAAGAGTTTTTCAATGAAAGACCTCGGTGAAGCTTCTTATATATTGGGCATCAAGATCTATAGAGATAGATCAAGATTCTTAATTGGACTTTCACAAAGCACATACCTTGATAAAGTTTTGAAGAAGTTCAAAATGGATCAGTCAGAGAAAGGGTTCTTGCCTGTGTTACAAGGTGTGAAGTTGAGTCAGACTCAATGCCCGACCACTTCAGAAGATAGAGAGAAAATGAAAGTCATTCCCTATGCCTTAGCCATAGGTTCTATCATGTATGCAATGCTGTGTACCAAACCTGATGTGTGCCTTGCTATAAGTCTAGTAGGGAGGTACCAAAGTAATCCAGGAGTGGATCGCTAGACAGCGGTCAAGAACATCCTGAAGTACCCGAAAAGGACTAAGGATATGTTTCCCGTTTATGGAGGTGACAAAGAGCTCGTCGTAAATAGTTACGTTGATGCTAGCTTTAACACTGATCCGGATGACTCTAAGTCACAAACCAGATATGTATTTATATTGAATGGTGGAGCTGTCAGTTGGTGCAGTTCCAAGCAAAGCGTCGTGGCAGGATCTACATGTGAAGTAGAGTATATAGCTACTTTGGAAGCAGCAAATGAACGAGTCTGAATGAAGGAGTTCATATCCGATCTAGGTGTAATACCTAGTGCATTGGGTCCAATGAAAATCTTTTGTGACAATACTGGAGCAATTGCCTTGGCAAAGGAATCCATATTTCACAAGAGAACCAAACACATCAAGAGAAGCTTCAACTCCATCCGTTATCAAGTCAAGGAGGGAGACATAGAGATTTGCAAAATACATACATAACTGAATGTGGCAGACCCGTTGACTAAGCCTCTTGCACGAGCAAAACATGATCAACACCAAGACTCCATGGGTGTTAGAATCATTACAATGTAATATAGATTATTGACTCTAGTGCAAGTGGGAGACTGAAGGAAATATGCCCTAGAGGCAATAATAAATTTGTTATTTATATTTCCTTATATCACGATAAATGTTTATTATTCATGCTAGAATTGTATTAACCGAAAACTTGATACATGTGTGGATACATAGACAAAACACAGTGTCCCTAGTATGCCTCTACTAGACTAGCTCGTTAATCAAAGATGGTTAAGTTTCCTAACCATAGACATGTGTTGTCATTTGATGAACCGGATCACATCATTAGGAGAATGATGTGATGGACAAGACCCATCCGTTAGCTTAGCATAATGATCGTTAAGTTTTCTTTCTATTACTTTCTTCATGACTTATACATAATCCTTTGACTATGAGATTATGCAACTCCCGAATACCGGAGGAATACCTTGTGTGCTATCAAACGTCACAACGTAACTGGGTGATTATAAAGATGCTCTACAGGTGTCTCCGAAGGTGTTTGTTGGGTTGGCATAGATCGAGATTAGGATTTGTCACTCTGAGTATCGGAGAGGTATCTCCGGGCCCTCTCGGTAATGCACATCATGATTAGCCTTGCAAGCAATGTGACTAATGAGTTAGTTGCGGGATGATGCATTACGGAACGAGTAAAGAGACTTGCCGGTAACGAGATTGAACAAGGTATGAAGGTACCACGATCGAACCTCGGGCAAGTAACATACCGATGACAAAGGGAATGACGTATGTTGTCATTACGGTTTGACCGATAAAGATCTTCGTAGAATATGTAGGAACCAATATGAGCATCCAGGTTCCGCTATTGGTTATTGACTGGAGATGTGTCTCGGTCAAGTCTACATAGTTCTCGAACCCGTAGGGTCCGCATGCTTAACGTTAAATGACCATTTGTAATATGAGTTATGTGATTTTGTGACTGAAGATTGTTCGGACTCCCGGATGAGATCACAGACATGATGAGGAGTCTCGAAATGGTCGAGAGGTAAAGATTGATATATTGGACGTTAGTATTCAGACATCCAAAGTGTTTCGGAATGTATCGATACATATCGGAGTACAGGGGGGGTGGGTTACCGGAACCCCCCGGGGAAGATATGGGCCATAGGAGGGAGGCAAGCCAGCCCACAAGGGGTGGCGCACCCCCCCAAGGGAAGGAGGCCGAATAGGACAAGGGTGGTGCCCCCTTTCCTTCTCACTCTCCCTCTCCTTCCCCCTTTCCCCTTCTGGTAAAAGGTAAGGGGGCCGAATTGGACTAGGAGCCCAAGTGGGACTCCCCCCTCTAGAGTTTACTCCTCCGGTCATATTCACGTAGTGCTTAGGCGAAGCCCTGCACGGATCACTTCACCATCACCGTCACCACGCCGTCGTGCTGACGGAACTCTTCCTCAACACTTTGCTGGATCAAGAGTTCGAGGGACGTCATCGAGCTGAACGTGTGCTGAACTCGTAGGTGCCGTACGTTCAATACTTGATCGGTTGAATCGCGAAGACGTTCGACTACATCAACCGCGTTAAACTAACGCTTCCGCTTTCGGTCTACGAGGGTACGTGTACACACTCTCCCCCTCTCGTTGCTATGCATCTCCTAGATAGATCTTGCGTGATCGTCGGAATTTTTTTGAAATCGCATGCTACGTTCCCCAACAGTTAGAGGCCATTTCTTGGCAATTTGGGAGGCTAACAAACAAGTAGTAGGTAGCGCGACATAGCAATAGAAACGAGACATCTAGCAAAGCAAAGATAGTAGTGATATCAAGGAATGATCATCTTGCCTACTTGTTCCTCGGTGAGATTGAAACCTTGCTCCTCGCAAACGTTCTCAACCGATCCTCGGACTCGAACTTGTCTCCCAACACTACCCAAAGAATAACAAGCATCCAATAAACAACCATGGCATGGCAATGAACATGATCTACATGCAATTATAACATGGGTGCATATGAAGATTGTTACGAACGGGCTACGGTTCTACCAGAATGAAGGTTACGATGTCAGGAAGGAACTGGCGAAGACAAGGCGGGCATGCAAAATTCTTGGCAATCCAAGTATGCCATTGGTAAGAATGGAAGATTTGAGTTGAAAAGGACATGAAGACCGTCGAAAATGGATGCACGAATCTCAAACGGCAAGCAAAACTATATGCATGGAAAACTAACAATAACATCATCATGGCATATTTAGAGCAAGTTTACGACATGCTACAGTAGTATTACAAGGCATAAAATGGCATGGCATCAGAGTAATTGGTAACGAACAAATCATGATTATTGAGCATGTTTAGAATATTAGTAGATTAGTGGGAACCTTCATGACAACATGGCAAGTTTTATTACTCTCAGTTTTAGACTTAGCAGATTTCAACAAGTAGAAAACAACAGTATTATCTTAGCATGTTAACAAGCTTGTGGCAGTCACCTCAGGGCATATAATGGCATGAACTAAATTCTAACAGTAAGATGACATGAAAAAGCTCTCCTTAATGCACAAAGTCCACTCATATGATGATTGCATTAATTCACACAAAAATAACAAAATGGCGCGTTGTGTAAATATGACATGCAACAAAACTTGCTCAAATGACAAAACTAATGCCATAGATGGAATAGTAGGATTTTTTCCACCCCAATTTCACATATAATAAGTATATGTTCATCTTCTAAAACGCTCACAAAATGCAACATATGCACTGCTGCCTAAAAAGGAAATTGACAGAATTGGAAGTATTCCAGAACTGGAATGTCCGGAATCGGACATGGCCCGAAATGGAAAGAGAGGACTTGCCAGAAAAGGAAAAATAAAATGAGGGGGTTACAAGGGATGACAGGTGGGGTCCTCAAGTCATTGAGACAAAAAAACAAACGGGGGTTTTGCGGACGCGCCCGACAGGATTTGATCGATGGTCTCCAGGTTGGAGTAACGTGGGCGCAGGCACTGCACTGTTGTTGTGGGTTTTGCTAGAAACAGGGTGCGGGGCTTTATAACTAGCTTGGATCGCGATTTCTTCTACAAGCAAAGGAAAAGTTTTGCGACGACGCCGGCGAGCGAGGCTAGCATGTCCGACAATGGGGAGTGCCGACCCGGGGGGGGGGGGTGCAGACACGACTGGAAAGACAAGGGGATGTGGGGGCACTCGAGCTCCAGCATTGCTCGGCTTGGGGCCATGGCGAGGCGAGGCGAGCAGGAAAGTAGGACAAGGCGACGCGAAGCAGGCATGGCCCTCGTGTGTGAGGATGCGCGCGGGTGCGACGCACACGCAACATGACACATAATAGATTCCGAAGCCGGGGAACTCACATGCATGCTACAACAGGTACAACAACTACAACAAAATGCAGACTTTGCCGGATCACCAGGAACACGACGAAGCCACGACCCTAGCAACTCCTACGGGGATCGTTCGGTGACAAGAAAGAGCAGGGAGTGAGTTGGGTATACCTAGTATACCTATGACAAGAAGATATTGCCGGGGACATAGTAGATCGACGGCGGGGAGGCGAAGAACTCTGGTGGACTTGCTGCCCGTGAAGAAGACGAAGTAGAGGAATATGGGGTTGGGGAGGTCGATCTAGGGGCCGTAGATTCGCTTGCGTCATGGGTAGGAGATGAAGTAGCCCTCGGCGGTCCTCTCCAGAGAGAATGAGGGGGGGGGAGTCGTGCTCGAAGCTAGCTCGAGCCCTTGCTCGCTCGGGTCATGGTGGTCGCAACGAAGTCTTGTGCGTGGAGGCTTACCAAGGCGGCGATGAGGCAGGGAGAGGAAATAGATCGGTCGAGGAGGAACCGTAGGGCACCGGGGGCATGTTTATAGAGCATGGGGAGGCACTCCCGCCGTCAAATCATCATGGCGGCCGAGGTGGGTCCTCTGGATGGTCTGTCGTACTGGTAGAGGAGGACCCTTTGGCGCGTGGGTTGCATGGGCTGCTGCTGCGTGGGTTTTCGTCTAGGTGGGCTGCAGTTGGAAGAGCAACACAGGAAGGCCCAAGGCGCTGGCTAGGCGAGGCCCTTTTCCTTATTCTTTAATTCCGTGCTTTCTAAATCACATTTATAGAAAGGAAAAGGCCAGGGAGCTACAGGAAGAATTTGAGGGAAGTAAAAATACACCTGAGCTCCTGGAAATAGTTGGATTTTTTCCACCCCAATTTCACATATAATAAGTATATGTTCATGTTGTCAAATGCTCACAAAATGCAACATATGCACTACTTCCTAAAAAGGAAACTGATAGAATTGGAAGTATTTTAGAACTGGATTGTCCAGATTTGGACATGGCCCAAAATGGAAAGAGAGGACTTGCTAGAAATGGAAAAATAAAAGGAGGGGGTTATAACGGATGACAGGTGGGGTCCTCATGTCATTGAGATGAAAAAGCAAAGGAGGGTTTTGTGGATGCGTCCGACGGGATTTGATCCCTGGTCTCCAGGTTGGAGTAATGTGGGCGCAGCCACTGTGCTGTTGCTGTGGTTGTTGCTAGAAACGGGGTGCGGGGCTTTATAACTAGCTTGGGCCGCGATTTATTTTACAAGCACAGGAGAAGTTTTGCTACGTCGCCGGCGAGCGAGGCTAGCATGTCCGGCAATGGGGAGTGCCGAATGGGGTGGGCGGGGGTGCAGACATGGCTTCAAAGACCAGGGGATGTGGGGCACTCGAGCTCGAGCATTGCTCAGCTCTGGGCCATGGCGAGGTGCGGCGAGCAGGAAAGCGGGACACAGCAACACAAAGCATGCAGGGCCCTTGTGTGTGAGTATGCGCCTGGGTGCGACGCACATGTAGCATGACACATGATAGGTTCCGAAGCGGGGAACACACGGGCATGCTACAGCAGGTACAACAACAACAACAACAACAACACGATGAAGGCACGACCCTATCAACTCCTACAGGGATCGTTCGGTGACAAGAAAGAGCAGGGAGTGAGTTGGGTATATCTAGTATACCTATGACAAGAAGATATTGCGGGGACGTAGTAGATCAACGACGGGGAGGCGAAGAACTCTGGTGGACTTGTTGTCCATGAAGAAGATGAATCAGAGGAAGATGGGGTTGGGGAGGTCGATATAGGGGTTGTGGCGTCGTGTGCGTCATGGGTAGGAGATGAAGTAGCCCTCGGCGGTCCTCTCGAGAGAGAATGAGGGGGGGGGGTGCGGAGTCATGTTGGAGGCTAGCCCGAGCTCGAGCCCTTGCTCGCTCGGGTCATGGTGGTCGCGGCGACGGCTTGTGCGTGGAGGCTTACCTAGCTGCCGGCGAGGCAGGGAGAGGAAAGAGATCGTTTGAAGAGGAACCGTAGGGCATCGAGGGCATGTTTATACACCGTGGGGAGGCACTTCGACCGTCAAATCATCATGGCGGTCGACGTGGCTCCTCTGGATGGTCTGCCATATAGGTAGAGGACGACCCTCTGGCGCGTGGGCTGGATGGGCTGCTGCTGCATGGGTTTTCGTCTAGGTGGGCTGCCGTTGGAAGAGCAACACAGGAAGGAGAAAGGTGTTGGCTAGGCGAGGCCCTTTTCCTTATTCTTTAATTCTGTGCTTTCTAAATCACCGTCATAGAAAAGGAAAATGCTAGGGAGCTACAGGAAGAATTTGAGGGAAGTAAAAATACACCTAAGCTCCTGGAAATATGCACCATTTGAGAAAATTGCTTCAGACATTTTTAGAGGTAGACGAATAATAAAAGTTTGAATAACATTTAAACTTGGGCCATTTTTGAACCCAATCAAAACAACTCCAAAAAGGATGAAACTTGACTGAGAGGTATAAGGCATGGTGCATGATTTATTGGCAAAGATTGAACATTAATAGAGAAGGGAAAAAGGCACTTGCATCAAGGAAGGAATAAGAAGGAGTGGGGAGGTGATGATGCATGGGTCAAATGCATAGGCAAGCAACATTACAAACATAGTGCAAGCACAACAAGATGCATACCGCAATGCACATGATGAGCATGAATAATGCAAAATGACTAGAGGCACAATACAACACACTTCTACATCGACGTGCTAAACAAATAGTTTTTAACCCCTTTCCGCGGCGGCATTTGGAACCGTCGCCAAGTGAGTGTGTGCGATAGGGTGTCCTTCCCACACGACCCAGAAATCGTCGGGGATAGGCCCTCCTGCGACCCAGGCTGGGGCCGTGTGCGATCGGGCGAGGCATCGAAACCCAGTCATTTCCGTAGGTATGTACATCCCACACGGTAATCCGAGAAAATCATTTCCGTAGTTATGTACATCCCACACGGTTATCCGAGAAAATCATTTCCGTAGGTATGTACATCCCACACGGCGAATCCCAGAAAATCATTTCCGTAGGTATGTACATCCCACTCGGTGAATCCCAGAAAATCATTTCCGTAGGTATGTACATCCCACACGGTGAATCCTAGAAAAACATTTTCGTAGGTATGTATATCACACGCAGTTCTTTGTGTGGAAACGTTTGTGCAAGGTGGCCTAACGCAAACAGTTCCCTGTCGGAAGCTGTGTGTGATTGTTAGTTGATCGAACACGCCTACTTTCTAGAAACTGTGCGGGTTGTTTGAGTTCATCGCCCATGATGCTGTCCGAGTAACCATTTGCAATGGAAAACCCCAATAAGCAGGATAATTAGCCTATTATTGATAATCCATGTACTAATCAAACTTATATTTCTTATAAAACACACCAGATATTTCATATCCGTATAAAAGCAACCATGATTTCATAATCGAATTACATCAGATAGCTTCGGCACTCAGTTACGCCATTACACAACAACACCAAGTTTCACATGCAGCATCAAAAACCTTTGGAAAGTAGCATCATACAGATAAATAGACATATGAATCTCATCTGGGAAACGGCAGAAGCGGAAGGCAAATATTGAGCCTTCAGTGATGTTGAATATCCTTGCAACTTTAGGCCAGTGGCCATGGATAATTTTCCACCCAACCTTCGTCCTCTTCAGCAAGACTTCAATATTTTAGCATGGGTGTTGAATGAATACCTTCCTCGCCTCTTGACCATGCAGGTGGTTTGAGAGGTAATCATCGGTGAACTGCTTTGAAAAGTACTAAAAACAAAGCTATGCATAAATCGTTGTTGTAAATTTTGAAATGGCGCAAGGGGTAAAAACAAGGTAAAAGAGTCGGTACCATCCTATAGTTGACTGATGTCTTCTTCATTGTGCAAACAAAGATCTTTCTTTCGTTGCAAGTTTCTTCATCCTAACAATCTTTCTGAGTTTCTTGACTTGACTGATATTCATGGACATCTCATTTCCCCATATGCAAAATGGGTTGAACAGTGGGTCTAAGCCTCTGACAGCAGGACCTACATGTGCAAGACCAAATTGTAAGAAACCTAAATATTAGAATGATTCCTGCAGCTGCACAATAATGTGCTATTAGCCAAAGGACCCTGCTTGAACAAACCTCGATGGCAAACCGCAGTGTCTCCCATTGTTTCCCTGCAACACACATAAGGAAGATCTTGATCAGGTTAACTGAGAGTTGCCATACTATCAGTAGAATATGTACTGAGTACAACCAAATTCTATTGGTGTCACATGCATAACAATATAAAATTGTACCCACAGCAAATGAAAATCAAATTGCTGAACTGAATCAAGCAGTTAACTGGACAGCAGACCAAATGAACCAAAATAGTTAACTGAGCACGACATTGCAGAATAGAAACATGTACTAGAAGATAAGACATTTAGCAAAACAAAGAATGCTTGAGAACAGTACTACGAAATGTAGCAATTGTTGGACCAAAGTGTTAACTGAACATTACATTTCAGAGGACCAAACTGTTAACTGAACATCAGATTACATATTAACATTACAGAGGACAAATCACTAGAAGGCACTGGCGGTGGCCTCTAGAAAACATCACGAACTATATTTTAAAGTAGACAACCGCGTGGCGGTGTCGACGGTGGCCTCGAAGACGAGGTGCTCCTCCAAGATCTGGCGGTCGACACGCATGGCAGCCATAGCGACCTCGTTCACGCATGCGGCCGCATGCTACTCAGCTCCATGTTATACTGCGTGTAAAATGGCTATGGGCGGCGCTTAATTGGAGGGGGGCAGTGATTTCGGTGGAAGGTGTCGCTCCGTCAGTCGGGGCATCTGGGACGGGAAAGGAGGAGGATGGTGTGGGTGGGGTGTGGATTACCTGACCATATGGACGAGGCCGCGCAACAAGAAGAAGGGTTGGGGGCAAGGAGGCTGCGCAGCAAGAAGAAGGGTTGGCAGCAAGGAGGCGGCGCTGCAAGAAGAAGGGTAGCCGGCGAGGAGGCGGCATTGCAAGAAGAAGGGTCGCCGGCGAGGAGGCTGAGCTGCCAGTAAGCAGCAGTGAAGGTTTGAACTTGGAAAGCAAGGAGGAACAGTGGAAATGTGGCTTTTGGTAGGAGGGAGGGGGCGGGGAGATAGATATTTCCATGGTGGCAAAAAAAATTCGCTCGGTGCCGCGAGAAACTGGCGCCCAAGTGTGGTTCAAGCGGGGCGGTGGATCAGAGACAGCGAAGCTTCTCGTAAGCTTTACAAGACCGTGCGCCAAGATATTTTATATCACATCCCACACGATTCTTTCTAGTAAACTGTTTGTGGTATACCTAATTTTTTCAATATGTTTTAAAATACAAAATGGTGTTACGGAGGGAAAGGATGGTGTCTGAATTGCTAAAACATTTACGTACAGTGAACATGCAACTAGTACATGAGTGTCGTGTTTAAATCTGGAATTATTCCGGGTTCGTTTGGCATTTTATGCATTAATTGAGTTTCTGGGCATTTAATGTGCATAATCTAAATTTAAACTACAAGCACATGCTCCAATGGACCAAAGTTTGCTGAAAAATCACATGTGTGTCCTTGGGTGAATTTATAGGTCCCATGCAAGAAATGGGAATAAAATTCAAACATCTGGGTGTCGTGGCTCGGCCGGAATGATTGAGAAACTTGGTTTTTAGTTCTGAAATCAAAACACGGCTGAAAATCATGAAACTTGGCATGGTGCATGACATGGCACCAACATGTTGCAGTAATTTTTTGGCGAATTGGGACAAGCTTTGGTGAAAGCTTCTTGCAAACCGGAGCTTCCTCAAGAAGGCTCCGAGGTTCCCGGAGGGAACGTGTCACCTCCGTGTCTTGAACGACATACGATACCGCCTTCTCCCGCCTTTAATTTTTGTACACTGGCAGATTAGACCAAATAGAAGCATCGTGCTAAATTTTGGAATTAGTCCGTGTTCGTTTGGCCTTTTTTATACATTAATTAAGTTTCTGGGCATTTAATGTGCACAATTCAAATTTGAACTACAAGCACATGCTCTAGTGCACCAAAGTTGTTTGAAAAATCACATGTGTGTCCTTGGCTGAATTTCTAGGCCCCATGCAAGAGATGGGAGTGAAATTCAAACATCTGGGCGTCGTGGCTCGGTCGGAAAGATTGAGAAACTTGGTTTTTTAATTCCTGTAAATCCAGAACACACTTTAAAATCATGAAACTTGGCATGGTGTCATGACATGGCACCAACATGCTGCGGTAATTTCTTTGGCCGAATTGGGACAAGCTTTGGTGTAAGCTTCTTGCAAAACTGGAGCTTCCCTCAAGAAGGCTCGTGGTTCCGAGAGGGAACGACGTGTCACCTCAGTGTGCGAAACGACATACGTACACTGCCTTCTCCCGCCTTAATTTTTTTACACAGGCAGATTAGACCAAATAGAAGCATCGTGCTAAATTTTGGAATTAGTCCGTGTTCGTTTGGCCTTTTTATACATTAATTGAGTTTTTGGGCATTTAATGTGCATAATTCAAATTTGAACTACAAGCACATGCTCCAGTGCACCAAAGTTGTTTGAAAAATCACGTGTGTGTCCTTGGGTGAATTTCTAGGTCGCATGCAAGAGATGGGAGTGAAATTCAAACATCTGGGCGTCGTGGCTCGGCCGGAAAGATTGAGAAACTTGGTTTTTTAATTAATGTAATTCCAAAACACGCCTGAAAATCATGAAACTTGGCATGGTGTCTTGACATGGTACCAACCTGCTGCGGTAATTTTCTTTGGCCGAATTGGGACAAGCTTTGGTGTAAGCTTCTTGCAAACCGGAGCTTCCCTCAAGAAGGCTCGTGGTTCCGAGAGGGAACGTGTCACCTCCCTGTGTGAAACGACATACGTACACTGTCTTCTCGCGCCTTAATTTTTTACATAGGCAGATTATACCAAATAGAAGTACCGTGCTAAATTTTGGAATTATTCCGGGTTTGTTTGGCCTTTTTATACATTAATTGAGTTTTTGGGTATTTAATGTGCATAATTCAAATTTGAACTACAAGCACAGGCTCCTGTGCACCAAAGTTGTTTGAAAAATCACATGTGTGTCCTTAGGTGTATTTCTAGGTCCCATGCAAGAGATGGGAGTGAAATTCAAACATCTGGGTGTCGTGGCTCGACCGGAAAGATTGAGAAAGTTGCTTTTTTAATTCCTGTAATTCCAAAACACGCCTGAAAATCATGAAACTTGGCATGGTCTTATGACATGGCACCAACATGCTCCGGTAAGTTTTTGGCCGAATTGGGACAAGCTTTGGTGTAAGCTTCTTGCAAACCAGAGCTTCCCTCAAGAAGACTCGTGGTTCTGAGAGGGAACGTGTCACATCCGTGTGCGAAACGACATACGTACACTGCCTTCTCCCGCCTTAATTTTTTTTATTACACGGACAGATTAGACCAAATAGAAGTACCGTGCTAAATTTTGGAATTATTCCGGGTTCGTTTGGCCTTTTTATACATTAATTGAGTTTCTGGGCACTTAATGTGCATAATTCAAATTTGAACTACAAGCACAGGCTCCAGTGCACCAAAGTTGTTTGAAAAATCACATGTGTGTCCTTGGGTGAATTTCTAGGTCCCATGCAAGAGATGGGAGTGAACTTCAAACATTTCGGCGTCGTGGATCGGCCGGAAAGATTGAGAACCTTGGTTTTTTAATTCCTGTAATTCCAAAACACGCCTGAAAATCATGAAACTTGGCATGGTGTCATGACATGGCACCAACATCCTGCGGTAATTTTTTTGGCCGAATTGGGACAAGCTTTGGTGTAAGCTTCTTTCAAACCGGAGTTTCCCTCAAGAAGGCTCGTGGTTCCGAGAGGGAACGTGTCACCTCCGTGTGCGAAACGACATACGTACACTGCCTTCTCCCGCCTTAATTTTTTACACAGCCAAATTAGACCAAATAGAAGTATCATGCTGAAATTTGGAATTATTCCGGGTTCGTTTGGCCTTTTTTATACATTAATTGAGTTTCTGGGCATTTAATGTGCATAATTCAAATTTGAACTACAAGCACAGGCTCCAGTGCACCAAAGTTGCTTGAAAATCACATGTGTGTCCTTGGGTGAATTTCTAGGTCCCATGCAAGAGATGGGAGTGAAATTCAAACATCTGGGCGTCGTGGCTCGTCCGGAAAGATTGAGAAACTTGGTTTTTAATTCCAGTAATTCCAAAACATGCCTGAAAATCATGAAACTTCGCATGGTCTCATGACATGGCACCAACATGCTGTGGTAATTTTTCTGTCCGATTTGCGAAGGTGCACACGTTAACAATCAACAAAGTCATTTTGGAACAAGTGTTATCACGTTACAAATCGAAAACACACGTATTATTGAAACCGTGGGCGTTCTACTTACCAATTATGTGCGGCCACGCGTCCCCTTTTTTATTGGCTAGGAGGTGCCGTGCGGAGTAGCTATTTGAGTACGGGAGGCGTGCGATCAGACCCCTGCGCGTGCTCATCGGGAGGAGAGCCCTTTGACCACTACCCGCCGCGTACCTCCCTCCCCACGTCTCCATTAATGGCGCCCGAGCACCTATTTTACGGCGTGGCTATATGTCTCACTGGACTGAGATTTAAGAGAGAAAAATGAAAATATGAAAAGAAATTTTTCCACAGATCTTGATGTAAGATCCGACAGACCTATATAGCATAGACTGCGACTTATTGCAAGCATGATGAATATAAGAACGATGACAGTGGATAATAATTGTCTTGCATATTTGGAAACATAATTAAAAAAGCCACATGCGGCAATGCTCGAAATACACAAGGGCAAAAGAAGAAGGTAGACAATGATCTGGCTCGCTGATCTCTACTTTCTTGATGCATTGCTGCATGCCGCGGGAACTAGTCTCCGCTGCGAGCGGCGATGAGCTCTTTCTTGTCCTCAAGATGTTGCTTGAGAGCATCCACAGATTCCTCCACCAGCCTTCTGCGCTCGATGCGCAGCATGGCATTCCTGTCCATAAGTTTCTAGACGATGACGCCGGTCCTCTTCAACAAGGCAGAGGTCTGCTCCCGCTGCTCCGCACTTCCGACGATCTTCGCCCTCAGCAGGTCGTGCTCGGCCTGGAGCTTCGCATTGCTCTCATGTAGTTGCCAGATAACGTCGATAGACTGTTCAAATGAGACTTTCAGGTCATCCTGCAACCTCGCCCACCTGGAGATCTGATCCATCTGCCTAAGGACGAGGGCACGCATGCGCCTGTAAGAGTCCTTGCCTGCCCGCAAGACATTTTCCCAGGCCGCTGCATCTCGGGAGGACATCTCTGCTGCATTCGTGGCGCGGCGGGACATCTCTTCTTATTCCACGGTGTTGCCGGACCAGTCTGCTGCATCGGCGGTGCGGCGGGACCTCCATGCTGCTTCGGCGGCGCTACGGGACCTCTCTGCTGCTACGGCCGTGAGGCGGGACATGTTGGTTGCTTTCGCGGTGAGGCGGGACATCTCTCGTGCTTCCGCTTCTAGGCTCGCCTCTCCCTGGTGGCAATCTCTGGACCCAGAACTCATGCTGGCCATGGCGGATGCAAGGGAACGATGATGAATGACTTGTTTGTTTTTGACTTTTTTTTGGATGAGGAGTTGAGGAGGAATGTGCAGTCATCTTGGAGTAGTAGTATTTATAACCACGTAGTAATACGCTCCTAAGTGGGAAACCGTTTAGGTTTTGATCGGTGTGAACAGGTTTGCAATTTGGAATGTGACGGGACGCGACCTCCCTATTCTTCTAAAAAATTTTGTGACGGGATGCATGCTCAAAATTTACTGACGGTTATAAGTGCGGCACTATTCCCGGAAGGCGTAATGTGGGCACGTACGCCTTCTCGGCCGCGTATGTGGCGTTTGCACCATAGGGTGCACCGCAATAGGCAATGTCAGCACACGTCTTGTTCCAACAACCGTACGCGCTCATTATTACCATCGCGCACACTTATTTTAATTAGAATGGGTGTACCCGTCTAGCGCACACACGTTGATCTATCTAACTGTTTCAGTTTGTTGTGGCTAATCGCAAACAGTTCATCCATGTGAAGTGTATGTCATCAATCGCAGGCACTTTGATCTGGCTTACCCGTTTTTGTTCTGTTGCCTAATCGCAAACAGTTAATCCTTCCGAAGTGTATGCCCTCAATCACACACACCTTGATCTGTCCGACTGTTTCTTTTATGTTGCCTAATCATAAACAGTTCATCCGAGTGAACCGTATGCTGTATATTGCACACACCTTCATCAGGCTGTCCGTTTCTTTTGTGTTGCCCAATCACAAAAAATTCATCCGAGTGAACAGTATGCTCTATATAGCACACACCTTCATCAGGCTACCCATTTCTTTTGTTCCATCTCATCGCAAACAGTTCATTGGACTGAACCGTATGCCCTGGATCGCACACGCACCTAAAATGTGAACCGTATTTGATGGCTCCGCCATCGCAAACGTTTTGCACCTTTTTTGACTATTCTTTTACACCATCGTTTGCGATTATTGCATAGCACACAGTTTCGTTGAAGGGTATCTGATCGTAGTGTCGCATTAACAACATCCTGCAGTAGTGACATAACAATGATGAGCATGTCAATGCAAAAAGTAAACCAACAAAGCAAAACAAGATGAAGCCATAAAAGATGGAACCCACATGGGATTGATCAAGACAAAGGTTGGATATATTAAAAAATGGGACCCATCACTCTTGGGGTGTTACACTGATGATCTTCATGGTCTTGGCGACGACGCGGACGAGCTAGGGGAAGAGTTGCATCCGAAAAGAGTCTGAAGAGCGGCGACTTGACTTGCGCCGTCATGAAGATGATGACGATGTTGTCGAGGAACGATTGACCATCAAGGCTCGAAACTCTTCCATTTAAGAGGATAGCTTTTCGTCAAGGTAGTCCCTTGTGAGTTGCTTAGAGTGTCGCAAGTCGGTGACGAGTTGGTCGATACAATCGCCCAATGCTTCATTCGCTTTGGTGGAAAGCTCTATGATCGCTAAGTAGTTGATTCTTGCTGACGTAGTTTTTGGGCTCCTCCTCTTTCTCGATGAAGATTGGGTTGGTAGAAGTACTTGTCCTATCCATCAACTCAAGCAAATATACCTTATCCAATGTTGAAGATGGATCAAAGATCACCCAGTGTTGTATTATGGAAGTAGAACAATTGGTACCAAATCTTGTTTATTCTCACACCTACACAAGTAAAGTCTTTGGAGTAGCTTGGTGAGGATGGTGGCACAAAGTTTATGCGATTGTTAGAAAGATTCAATAATGTTGAAAGAGATTCACAAATTCGCAAGTGAAACAAGTAGGCCAAAGCAATATGTGGCACATGGAAACACACACACGGATAGATAAATGGAGTCGTGCAACCAAGGAGTGAGCGAAAAATGTGGAATCCATAGGAAATGCTCTTGTTGCACAACACTAGAGAGACGCTAGCACGATTGCTCAATAGGCGTATATGAGACTTGTGCACAACCTATAAGAGACAAAATGTGTCGAATTTATATCCCAAGTATGCTATGTATGTATGGCTCCCGGTGATTCTCTCACGATGATCCAAGATGATCGAATATGATAATTTGATATGCAATGTGGCGATGCTATGGCTATTGCTTACAAGCTCTTTGTTTTCTCTTTGCTTAGAAGCTTTCTCTCTCTTGATATTTTCCTTAGGCCACTTATGCAAAATTTTCGAACCAAGGTAGCAATGATGTATATGTGGGAACAATTGATAACACAAGATATGATACGATGATATATGCATACCAAGATGATATACACAATGGAAGGTATAGATCGACTATCACTAAAGCGCACAATTAACGTTGCCCGAGAATACTCAAATGGCTAGTCTCGATAGGAAAGTGATGCAAAATGGGCTCGGGGTTAACAAAGCAATGGCAAGGGAGAATATATGAGGTTGTCGCCGAGGTTACCGCCCTTGCTTACGGTTGATGGTGTCACAAAGGTGAAATGCTCGTTGGCGATGATGAATTCATGGCGAAGATGGGCGGTAGTGATGTCGGTGTTGAACCATCCCTAAGTAGCCGAAACACGTTAGGAAACAGAAACCACAACTCAAATTCTCAAAACAAACATGTCAAAATCGGATGTGGTGGCGGATAAGCGAAGGTGGTTGCGGAAAGCGGTGGTATGGCAATGTATGCCAGTGGGTTTGCGAAGTGGAATGGTGGCGGTTGAAGTTGGCGATGCGAAAAGATGGCGGTGGCTGAAATTTTCTGAAGAAAATTCAGTTCTGTCAGTGGAAGCCAGCTGATCAGGGAGAGGGTCCGGCTGATCCGAGCTAGTCGTATGATCTGGGACTCGGTCCGGATGATCCGGGCAGGTCAACTTGCTCGGGCTAGGGATGAACATGAAATTGGTGGACAAAAAGAAAAATTGCGGGGCTTTTGGGTGGATTTCGTGGTGGGAAGGTGGGGAATAGGTAGATTCGCTTTCAAAACAACGAATCCACAAATCAAACCAACAAATCACAGGAAAATTGGTATGTTTATTTTTGTGGGAATTTTCAAAATTGGACAAAAACACACATAATTAAGCTAGAAAGTGGGGGTAGGGACTCCAAATTCGTGATCAACCATGGCTCATGATACCAAGATGATGTAGGGTGGAACCCTAATGGCTGATCTTTCACGATTTGGAGGGGAATTCCCGAGGAACATGATGAACACATAATAGGAAAACACTCAAATCAATGAGATCCGATCACACATGTGCTAATTCCACATACACAAAGGGGAACACAAGATCCAAAGTCAACAAGGGAGGATACATGGTAACTAGTTCATCACAATCTATGAGGAAAGGTCTTGAATCCACTAGGTGGATCTTCGCTCAAGAGGGTCTTAAATCCACTTGGGGGTTCTTCTCCTTGGAGGTCTTGGTCTCCATAGTAGTAGGGATAAGTGGATGAGCAAGGGTCCATCTCAATGTTGAGCTATCACAATGCTAACCCTAAAATGTGGGCGGAGTTGGAGTATATATAGTCTGGGGGTAGGTGGAGTTACATGGGCTTCGACCCAAGAAATGCACGCAGGCAAGGGCTGGATGATCCAGATGGTGGTCCAGATGATCTGGGCTTCGGGGGTCTGGATGATCTGGGCGACCGCCCGGATCGTCCGGATGTGTCGTGGCAGCTTCACGGGGTCTGGATGTCCAGCTGGGTCCGGATGAGCCAGGAGAAGTCTCAGATGTTTTTGCTTCGTCCGGAGGGCTACTGTCCTCTTGGAGCACAGAGTCCAGATTGTCTCAGAGAAGGTCCGGATCGTCCGGGCTGGGTCCAGATCATTCGGGACTTGGTCCAGATCATCTGGGTAGCCTCTGTCTTGCTTGTTTTGTCTTCCGCCTTCACGTTCTTTTTCTCCCTTCACTCGGCCTTGCTCCTTAGCTTGTCCATGGCTAGTTCCTAGGTACCTGAGTATGCAAAGTGTATCCATTTGAGGTAGTAGCCACATCTCATGTGTTTCAAAAGGGATTTGCGAGGAGAGATGTCCGCTCGGTCTCGAGAGCTCTTGCACGTGCACGTGTCATCGGTCCACTTGGCACTTGGGGTGACGAAGGTGGGTCCATGGGGATGACCTTGGATGCTCCACATCAGAAAAGCTTTTATGCATAGAGACAACAAAGAGCTTGTAAGAAATAGCCATAACATCACATCATTGCATATCAAAATTGTCATACTCGATCATCTTGGATCATCGTAAGAGAATCACCGAGAATCATACATATATAGCATACTTGGGATAGAAGTCGTTACGTTTCATTTCTCATAGGTTTTGTGCACAAGTGTCGCATCTCGCCTATTGAGCAATCGAGCTAGTGTCGCTCTAGAGTTGTGCAACAAGAGAATTTTCCGTGGATTCGACATTCTGAGCTCGTTCCTTGGTTGCACGACCCCATTTATCTATCTATGCTTGTGTTTCCATGTGCCACATGTTTCCATTGATCTACTTGTTTCACTTCCAAATCTGTGAATCTCTTTCCATATTATTGAATCTTGCTAGCAATTGCATAAATTTTGTGCCACCTTCCTCACCAAGCCACTCCAAAAGCTTTACTTGTGTAGGTGTGAGAATAGACAAGATACGGTACCAATTGTTCTACTCCCGTAATACATTATTGAGTGATCATTGATCCATCTTCAACATCAGATAAAATACATTTGGTCTAATTCTTCCCTTTCTTCCACTCACATATTTGCTTGAGATGATGGATAGGCGAGCACTTCTACCAACCCACTTTTCATCAAGCAAGAAGAGGAACCGAACAACTACGTCACCACGATCAACTATTTGGTGCGCATGGAGCTTTGCATCAAGAGAATTAAGCATTGGGCGACCGCATCGATCAACTCGGCATCAACTTGTGACAATCTGAACAACACACAAGGGACTACCTTGACGACAAGCTATCATCACAAATGGAAGAAATCTGTGCCTTGATGGTCAATCGCTCTTATGTCTGTACTGAGATATTGTTGCTTCCGCTGACTCTTGTATTCGAGCTTATGTATTCGAGCCCTCGAGGCCCCTGGCTTGTAATATAAAGCTTGTATTATTTTTATTTTGTGTCTAGAGTTGTGTTGTGATATCTTCCCGTGAGTCTCTGATCTTGATCGTGCGCAATTGTGTGTATGACTAGTGCATGATTAAGTCGGGGGTGTCACTCTCTAATTATGCCAAGACACTTAGCTAAATAGTGTTGATCTCTTTGATTCAAACCTCATTTCAAATTCCACCTCTGAATTCAATTTGAAATTTAAATATAAAGTTCGGAATTTATTTCGCCAAACATTAGGACAAAAATGTTCATAATGTTCCAAATAATCACTGAGTAATTGTCATGGAGAAACCAACATTATATAAAGTATTTATATGCCCTAAAACAATTAAAACAGGGGCCAAACAATATTTTAAATGCTTTTCCAGTTTATGAAAAATCCAAACTAATTTAAATAGCTCTGAAACTTTTTGTGGCAGTGTCTAATGTTGCAATGCTAATTATGGACCAAGTTTATTTTTTTACAAAACTCAAATGCTATTAAAAATGAAGACAAAACATAAACATATAAATAAAACAGAAATAAATGAAGAAAAATGAAAAGTGGCACAGTGCCGGCCCACCCGCGCACAGTGCCGGCCCAGCCTACCTGCCGTAGGGTTAAACCCTAGTGGCCGATCTTTCACAATTTGGAGGGGGGTTCCCGAAGAATACGATGAACACACGAGGGGAACGATAGGAAACACTCAAATCAACGAGAAACGGTCACACTTGTGCTAGATCAACATATACATGGAGAGATACATGGTCCAAATCCAACAAAGGAAGATACACGATAGCTAGTTCATCCCAATCCGTGAGGAGTTGAGGTCTTGAATCCAAGATGGATCTTCCCTAGATGAGGTCTCGAATCCACTAGGGACCTTCTACAAAGGAGGTCTTGAACTCCAATGGGGTGGTCTCTCTCTCTCTCTCTCTCTCTCTCTCTCTCTCTCTCTCAAGAGAAGAGTGGTAGGAGCAAAGCTCACATACAAATGAGCTATCCTTATTTGCTAACCCTAAAATGGTGGAGGCGGAGGTCTATTTATAGTCTAAGCCACGAAGCGGTAAGTGAGGGGGCGAGATGGGTACACGGGCCTTGGCCCAAGTCACGCACACAGGCGGGGTTTGGATGGTCCGGATGATCCGCGCGTCAGTGGTCCGGATGATCCGGGCGACCGTCCGGGTCGTCCGGAGGAGTTGTAGCGGCAGTAGCATGTCCAGATGTCCGGCTCCATCTGGATGATTTGTGCGCGGGTCCGAATGATTCGGCTTCGTTCCGGAGCATTCTGTCCGCATGTGGTGACTTAGCCGGATCGTCCGGGTCGGTGTTCGGGCTAGGGCCAGATCATCCGGGCGGTGGTCTGGATCGTCCGGGCAAGTCCAGTCTTGTCTGTTATTCTTCTTCTTCCTTATCCTCTTACATGCTTGGCCTTGGTCCTTTGATTCTCCGTGGTCATCTCTGTTGTGCCTGAGTATACACAAGGTCAATGCATGAGGTAGTAGCCATGTCTCAATGTGGAAAGTGACGGTTCAGAGAGGAGCGAGTTAACCTTGTGTCCAATGGTGTGTACTTGAGGTCTCATCGTATGTACGCTTCGGGCTTGGGGAGTAGTCGTAGTGTAAATGGGGATGACCGTAGGATGCTCCGCATCATATCTCCCCCCTTGGTAAAGATCCGACCTCGTATCGTAATCCTCATCACCATGGAAACGTTTGTCATGGACGGACTTGTAGTTGGACGGAGTTCAAGACATTGCGCAGTCCAAGCACTCCAAGGTGTCTCCGGAGTGGTATACATGCAAAAAGAGCAAATGCAAGCGACACTCGGAAATACAATGGTTAGCGCACACAAGGTGCTTATGAAGTAAGCATGAGTTCGTCTGATAAGATTGTTCGTGACAAGTCACATGATGCTTAGCCAAATGATATATAATGATATGCAAAGCATTCATGGTAGAAAATTCATTCGTTGTGCACACAAGGGTGTGGCAATTGTTATGGTGCACAAAGTGACAAATTCTACCATTGTGCAAAATGATGTCATAGTGTGATGGTTTATCAAGAGCATGAACATGGCAATGTATGCTCAATATGGTTTTGTTAACATGCAATTGATGGTGGGCAGTGTGATCATGGTTTATGAATATGCCATTAAGGAAGATCACAACTAATTTGCTAAGAAAGTGCGCAAGCTCATATATCATGGATGGCATGGAAATACAAGATGCAACAAGGCAATTGTAATGTGTGTCAATCCATGAATAGGGTGCAAAGTTGTTATGGGTAGTGTTGTACCATGGCTCGATGTCGTGGCATAAGTCGTGGTTCGATGGTGCATCCACTAAGTCTGAGGACTTCTCAACTAGAAGGTCCAAACGGTCCATCTCCAATCACTACAAAAAACCGACTTCCGTGATGATACGTGTTTGTCACAGTCGGTCACGTTTTCTGTCATTCATGTACATCCATGACGATTTTATGATAGAATCAAGATAGTCATACCTGTGTTGTCGTAGAAGTGTTCCATGACAATACCAAAATTATCATCACGAAAGTGTTCACTTCCATGACGATAAATGGCGCGTCATGGAAGTGCTTTCGTCAAGGGTAACTGACATGTGGCATCCACCGTAACGGGTCGCCGTTAAGCTATTGGGTTTCAGTTTGGATCCGATAACCCGTTAACAACCCAGACCAATGGGGATTTTCCACGTGTAAAATCATCATTGGTCGGAGGAAACACATGTCGGCCCCTCGGTGGGCCAGATGTCGTCCATCCAATGGAGGAGACGTGCCTATGATACGTCGACACGTGGCAGGGCCCAACAGAGGCCCATATAGATAAAAAAGGCCAGCCCAGTCAAAGGCCCGTAGTATTTACTCAGGTACTAGTGGGCTAACCCACTAACGGCTTGCTTAAACATGGCCCAGCCCAAAGCCAGATCTGGGCCGTTAATTGTTTGCCTAGTATTTGGGCTGAATTATGGCCCAGTGACACTTCCGCCTGTTAGAGGCCCGATGTAGACATGGGCCCATTTCAACCCGATGTGTCTCTCGGCCTGGGAATGGCCCGTGCTGCCCATGGGCCATATATGGTCCGACGCGACATCCGACCCACTAACGGCCCGTGATCAAGGTGGCAACAGTTTAGCCCAATGTGACTTTGGCCCTGTTAAAGGCTTGTCGTATAATTCGGCCCGCTGATGCCTCTACTAAGATTTTGGCCTCTTAAAGGCCCATGATATCAGTGGGCAAACTAAGGCCCGAGATATGTTTCGGCCTGATAATGGCCCATCATATAACTGGGCCAATAATGGCCCGACCTACATTTCCGTCTGCTAAAGGTCCGTGAATGACTATTGAAAATTATGGCCCAACATGCATTTTGGCCTGCTAAAGGCCCATGGTACCTTCTGGGCCATAACAGGCCAGCAGAATATTCAGCCTGTTAATGGCCCGTAGCTACATGGGCCCAACTAAGCGTTGGGTGAACTAAAGGCCCAACTAAACTTTGGGCTGAATGTAGGCCCGTGTAAGTTGTGGGCCTAGTGCACAGTGTGAAGGTCCCCAATGGCCTTTCAGGCCCAAGAAAGTTGCGAGCTGGCCCAATTGTGGGCCGCTAAAGTGCAGGCCCGTTCGGGGCGAATGTTTCGGCCCGGTCGACTACATCAGATTTTTGCTGTTTTTTTCAGATAACGAATGATGGCATATACGGTAACTAGTAGGAATTAAGAAGAAACCTACTCTATACAATAAAGAAATTACGGCATAGTAATTTAGAATAAACCTACACTATACAATAAAGGATTTATGGTATATTACATCCACTGGGCATCGAAGTTCGCCACCAGTGATCATAAAGCGCAACGAAAAGGCAGATTACAAAAACAGGGCGCCATTGCAGCATATCAAAATAATACTGAACCAAGACCACTTCCAAGACAGTTCAAGAAAGGTTAGGCTTGCGCGGGAGCTGCTGCGCAAGCTGCTGACCAAGGCTGTAAGACCGGCCTAGCATGTCGGTCATAGCTTCCAGGTGTATCTCTTTAGCAATGAGGTTCTCATTGGTGTTTTCCGCGATCTTCCTTAGAGATTGGACTTCAAGTCAAAGTTGAGTTGCAGAATGCCTTTCTGCTTGAACTTGAGACTGAAGAAGTCGAACTGATTCAGACAGCGAATTCTATGAGCTTGTCTGATTTCTAGTCTCAAGTAACTTGAACACTGCATCATGACATGACTTTGGGGTTGTCTCGCTATCTTCAAGATGTTTTGCCTTCTTTGCTGCAATATGTTGGGTTTGTCTGACAACCTTCAGTAGACTTGTGCATGCCATCAGGCATATCACCCCGAAACAACCAGAGAGATGACATGTTTTGCACCGTATAAACAAAGATGGTAATTGTGCTGTCAATTCCTTCCAATTTCAAATTAGAAAATAAAGAGTCTGTTCAAAATATCAATATCATAATTTGGCATTGTTCATAACGTGGGAGCTTCACCACACTACTGGATTACCATGTCAACAAAACAATCATAGATGAAGGGCAAAGACAATCATTGTATCTATTTTGGTTAATGTGCATGGCATGTTGTTCATATCATCAGCCACATTAGTAAGATAAAACAGGAGATGACAAGGTGCAAATGTGGGCTGCTTCACCACACACTGGACTATAGATCCACACGAACAAGCATACATATAGGGAGTATTGCGTAATGTGCATGGTATGAATAAGGAATTTGGTTTGACAACTAAAACTTGGAACTTATAGTTGTTGCGAACATGCATTTTGATAGAAACAACAAACTAAACAACAGTTGATGATAGGGAGTATGAGCAAATTAAACAACAGTTGAGGATAAAGGCTTTAGAAGGACCGACTTACATTAACAGTTAACGCCGGCTTTATAATGCCCTTCTCCATGTCAAGGAAATGATAACTCAAGAATTTTAGCACATAATCTTCTTCATAAGCATTGCATGTACTCTACATTTTGTAGAGAGTAATTATATATATGATAATATTGGAAGGGATAGAGGATATTGAAGATAAGATGCAGATTGATGCTACATATTCAACTACCAATCCCTGTAAGTGCAAGCGTTCCAGGATAAAATGTACTGACAAGAGCAATGGGCTACACTTTTGCACTGGCATTGTTTGTGTATTCAACTTTTTGGTAAGATTAAATATAGATCTGATATTTTTCAGTAAATGGTGGGCGAGGGAGATAAGATGTAGAATGCTACACAATGAACCAATCCCTCCTTCCCATAATATAAGAGTGTTTTTGTACACTGGTGTACTGTACAAAACACTCTTATATTATGGGACGGAGGAAGTAGCTGTTAATGTAAGTATAGTGACAGAAGACGTCCAGTCCTTACACGAGGACTATAGAGCTAAACCTCTTCAAAAGCATTGGGTTGATTCTAAATTTATGTAAGAGTCGATACAGATCTTATAATGTCCACCAAATGGAGTATAACGAGGCTAACATGTGCAGTGATGCTACATAATCAACAAGCTATGAAAGTAAGTATGGTCATACAGGGCAAGAGGTACTCACAAGAGCAATGAAGTGTGCAGTATAGTTGCAAGATTCTGTGGTCCCTTGAGAATGAATGTTCTTCTGCAAACAGTTTTCGTACAAGTGAGACGGTAAGGCACATGCAGAAATGTAGTTCAAATTGTGATGTGATATCATAGACAGTACCTTACGATGCAGACGAGACCAATGTGTAACAAGATTATTCTACTCACTATATAATAAATGTAGTACCGGAGACTTTATAGAAATTTCGTTTATAGGCTTGCCATCGAAGTGCGCTTGCCTCAGGGTAGGAATGATACTTCATCAACAAGTTCTTGAAAAGCGCAACCAACCCTTGCTCTTCTTGACTATCCAGTTTGTTCCTCGCCTATTTAAAAGAATGAAATCTTGTTTCTTCTGTTAGCAGAAACATATGCAGTAATTACCATGAATAACATTAGTACATTACTTATGCGTAAGTTGCAGAGGAAGATTGGAAATTGTTCTTTGTCTGTGGTATAATCTTTCCACTAGGGAAAGATGCGCACAAAGTTCCTGAGAACAATATAAGCTTCATCTTCTTTACTAGGAAGAAGTGGAACAAGGGTCCTATTTGCTGCAATTGGGGTTCTCTCTCGGTCGAAAAGGGGTTTGGCAACTAGATTTGGTGTACTCTTTGCTGGAATGGGGATTTTGCGTCGTAGAGCTAGTGCTATGTCAACTGGCATCGTCATACTGTTTGCTGCAGTTGGGGTCTGCTGAGTTGGGGCATTAGAGCTCATCATCTCATGATTGCGGAGGTGCCTAAATAGGCTCTAGAAAGAGTGGACAGAGGATGCAGGGCCTTCTTCTGGACCGGGACGGACGAAGTGCATGGCGGCAAATGTGTGGTATCTTGGGCAAGAGTATGTAGGCCAAAGCACATGGGAGGATTGGGCGTCATTGACCTCTTTAAGCATGGCATTGCCCTAAGATTAAGATGGGAATGGCTTAAACGTACAGATGCATCCAGGCCCTGGCAGGGTCTCAACTTAACCGCAGACAAAATGTTAGATCAAACTTTCAGGAGCCTGGTTAAATGGAAGGTGGGAGCGGGAGACAAAATACTGTTTTGGAAAGATCGGTGGCTCCACGGTGCAACCATCACGGATATTGCCCCTCTGGTTGCGGCGACTGTCCGTACACAAGGGGCCAACAGGAGGTTGGTGCGTGATGCTATGTTCATGCACGCATGGATGAACGATGTGGTGGGTAACTTATGCACGGAGGGCCTAACCCAGTTCATCAGGCTTTGGGAGATCATTTCAGAGGTGCAACTTGACGCTCAGACTGAGGACAGCCCCATTTGGGCGTGGAATGTGGCCGGAGCATATTCTGCATCTTCAGCCTATAAGATGCTTTGTGAGGGAGGAGTCCGTTTCCACTCCTTCTGTAGCGACCCGACCTCAGACGGTCAAGCCTCGTGTTATTCTTGTGCCATCCTCGGATCAAGATCTTTGGCACACACAAGACATCAATGTATATATCAAAGTGCAATCACATGTATAAATAACGTAAAATGATATATACCTCATAATACTCAGTGGAAACAATCAAACGGGTGTGGAGTCCCATCAACGCCATCGGCAGGTTGAGTGTAGACCGTAACCCTGTACTGTATTCTTACACGTCGGAAGAAAGTATCTGCAACATGATACGTTGCAGCCATGTAGGTCAGTACATTGAATGTACCGGCAAGATCACAATATGAATAAACAGATGGTAAAACCATACTATATGCAATATGGCTTTGTGGCTCTGTATCTGAATTTTGTTTGCGTAAAAGCTGGTTTTATTTTCCCTACATCAAAGGCATAAGTGAAGTCTGTACTATGGAGTTTTCTATCATGACATGGTTCCGCCAACCGATGTCTCATAGCCCAAAATCATCATAAGTTGCCCACAATTAAGTTATCAATCCGGTGTTGAGAGTTCTGAGATAGATCCAAGTCCAGATGCTCAAATTGTCCGTGAATCGGGACACGGCTAATCGATTAGGTTTAAACCCTCTGCAGAGGTTTGTACACTTTACCCGCAAGATTCGATCCTCTTTTACGTTCTCGCACTTCAGAGTGTTTGAGAACAAGATGACCAAACATGGTCTTCCAAAGAGTTCCTCGACCACCGTCCGCACTCCATCCAATCCTACCGTAGTTCTACATCTGCTAGCACCGCCCCAGCCAGAGTCACAACTAAGGTCAACCAAGCCAGAGCCCATAATGACTTGCGGTTGCAGGTAAGCTTCCGGCATGAAGTATTCTTCCGTCTCTTTGAGTCTGGGTGAAGCTTTCCGCAAGATGTCATGGCGCTTCTCCATGCATCCCGCCAACCACTGGTTTCTCCAGGTGCCCGTCACAACCGCCCTTCACCCAAAGAGTGTGTATTGAATTCTTGTCTTGAGTCTTGAAGTCTTGAGGCCTTGAAAATGCAGTCCTTGCAGATGCCATCATGGAGTTGTCGTCATTGACGTTGAGTCCTCCTTCTTCACACCACTCTCGAGCACTCATACCAAACCCCGTCTACTATAGCGTAGCATTAAAATAAAATATCGTCCCGGGCTTGGTAACAGGGTGATGGGTTCCTACCTCATGCATACTACTCAACTACAAGAACTCAATATCACTACTGGAGGTGGTTGCAAAGATGCCACTAATTGCAATAAACCATAGGTATGAAAGCATGGTCAAAGTGAACTTGCCTGGTTGACGATCTTCGAAAAAACTAGGGTTTCGTAGTAGCAATCTTCGCACTCCGGAAATTCTACCGAGGCAAACAATAACTATAATAAGCACATAGCAATAGGATCACATAACACAACATAACAAAAGTAACATAACACAACAAACAACCAAAACCCAAATCCAAAAGAAAAACTCAAATAAAGGCCACTCAAAGTTTTCCCTACTTCAAACAATAACAAAAATAGTTTTATATAATACAAATTTCTTAATATAACCTAATCATGGTTTTAAGTTAACTTAACAGAAAAGGATTCACTAAGCAACTAGGAGCAAAAAGTATTTATTAAAAAGCTATTATAAAACTCATTTTAGGCCTAATCCAATCTCTATTAAGAAAATAAATTAAAACTTTTATTAATTATAAATAAAAGTTCATATACTAGAATGACAGAAACTAACCTAGAATAACCAATCACAAGTTAAAAATAAATTAATTTACTAATTAATTTAATAGGAAAACAGAACTAGTTAATTAATTAGGATTAATAGGATTCTGCTTAAAACTAATTATTTATTAACCCTAAAATACCAAAGTTAATTTCTAGGGTTTGGCAATGACAAAATAAAGTTGGGGCAAAAGGAATCATGCAAAATAATTTTTCTAACTAAAGTTATAGCAGATTTACTATTCTGGCTAAAACTAAAATAAAGCAATTTTAATTAATTTTGACATAGCTAAATATATATTTTACAGAAACTACATAAATTTTGCAATCCAACAAAAAAGAATCATCAAAAATAATAAACAGAATAAAAGATATCAATTTTGAAAATGAAACTATTCTGCTAAAACAGAAAATCAAAATAAAAGAAAAAAGGCCTAATGGGCCTATATCGTATCATATGTAATTTAGTCTAAATGGGCCTCGGGTTAAAACTAAAAAAAAGGGCAGGCTAATTGACTAAAACCCTAACTAATAAACCGGACGAACCGCCGGTTCTTTTAATAAAACCATACCCCTTCGGGTTCTAATCGTAGCCGTTGATCTAGATCGGACGGGAGGGTGATGCGGTGGCTTACCGGACTCGGCGACGGCGGCGGGCGGGCGGCGTCGGAGGCGCGGGGCTTCAAGGCCGGTGAGCTCCAGCGAGTCGCCGGGAGGACGCGGGAGCACGGGAGTGGTTCGGTGGGGTCGGGGTGGTCGGGAGGACTAGGGCGCGTGGGCGGCGACAATGGCGGCGGGAGAGCTTGGCTCCAGCGACGCCGAGCGGGAGGAGAGGGGTGCGCGAGGTCTCGGGGAATGGGGTCGGCGACTCGGCTTTTATAGCCGGGGGTCGGGCTCGCTTGGGGGATCGGGCGGATCGGGATCCGGATCCTTGGGATCCGCGATCTCAGCGAGGTCGCTGCGGGCGGGGGAAGAAGAGGGCGGGCCCAGGGTCAGAGAGAGAGAGGGGAGGAACGAGCGGGTGGCCGAGACGGAGGGTTTTCGGGCGAGGGTGAGTGGAGCTGGGCGGCTCGGTCGGGCTGGCTCGCCCAGCTTAGGCGGGCAGGCTTGGGCCATTAGGTGGGTGGGCACTGGCCGGGCTGGGTGGCTCGCTGGCGCCTGGGGTTTTCTAATTTTTTTAAAATTTTATTTTTGAATAAAACAAAAACAGGGATATCTTTTAAAATATAAATATTTTATATAGGACATATATATACCAAAATGATCGAAAAAGATTTTCTACAACATGAACTATTTTTCAAGTTCAAATAAAATACACAAAATTCAAATAAAATAAAGAGTGTTTCTGCCCTAATAAAATCCAATAAAATCATTTTTAAAAATACCAAATGACTTCAAATTTATTTTCTCCTAATTTTTCATTGAAGGAATCATTTTACCCTATTTCCATTTATTTGTTTTAGGAGGAAAATAATTTGAATAAAGCCCAAATAATACCAAATTTGAAAGGGGTTTCAAAATACCTTCCAATGACTTTCAATTTGGTTCTTTTAACTTCCAACTCATATTTCATATAATTGAAGAAGTCATTTTATCTTCCCTCATGAAAATCATTGAGTTGCATAAAGTTTTGAATTTGAAATATCCCCAAATGAAATTCAAATCTTTTTCCAAAACCCTATTCATTTAAAAATGGAAGAAGTCATGTCATCCTCACTCTAGGCTTTGGTGTTGGAATGAATTTGAATTCATTGGGATCCAAAAAGGTAAAGGGGAAAGTTTTGGGAAAGTCATTTCATTCCTCTCATTCAACTTTCAAAAGTTTCAAATTTCACTCAGTTTCACTCAATCCATCAAACCAACAATCAGACAATCAAGCATAGTTATTTATTTAATATAACATTCCAAAATTTAGAATTTTGGGATGTTACAAACCTACCACACTTAAAATGAATCTCGCCCTCGAGATTCGAAGAGGCTAGCAAGAAAAAGTTAGGGGTTGGGGTCTTCTAGCAAATGTCTTGGTCGAAAAGGTCGGGTGCTACCACACTTAAAAACAAGGTCATGGTTCCAATAAACTCAGATATTTCCTCCGAGGGCTGACAATGTATGTCTCTTCACATATCTTACAATAGCTCCTTCATTAAAGCTCTTCCGTCGAAGCATAGAGTTTTCCTCAAAAGCTTGGGCGGTTCGTCAAAGTTGAAGTTCGTCCAGACCGGATCTTCTTAGTGATGGGTCTGTGTCCATTCTAAACAACTATCGAAACACTCATGGTGGTCTACAATTTATGGTTTTCTCCTGCGAAAACGGGTCAGGTTGAACCTCACCGTATAACCTACGCTTGGCAACGGTTGCTGTAAAGGGGTTCCATCGTCCTACCATTCTATGGTTTTAGGGCTTATAGCGTTGACACTCTTCAAAGGTTTTCAAGTCTCTCGATTTTCCATCAACATATGATAGTTCATGATAGAAGTCTTCGTATGGGGCCAATCCATCCCGCATTTGAATCATTACCACATACGTAAACAGTGAATCACGATTCTAACACTTGGGCATACTCACAAGCATTGCAGAATTTCTCTTGTCCTCGAATTGGGTTCGAGTAAATCCATGGTTTCGCAAGCCAAACAAAACATCTGTCGTTACTTCACCACTCTTAGGTTTTTATGTAATCTCCTACGTAAACGTATGCTGATTGGATCACCGATTCTTCCAAATTCATTCCTTTATCAAGGTTACATCTGTTCCTTTCCAAAATCCTGGGCTGCGGGTTATGGCCCACTTCAACACTAGTGCAGCTTTACCCATCCTTGAGTAACTCTCTTGTTACACCTCCTTTGAATCCAAGAGTACTGCTTTCTTCATACCATCATATCAAAACAAAACTCCAACTTATTTTGTTCAGCTTCCTTCTATGGACCGTCATGAATAACACATTTCTTTCTTCATTGATCTTGTGGCTTTACAGAGTACTATGACCAAAAGAATGCACAAGTTTATCCATAAAATCTCATTATTTTCATATCAATCTTTCATTACATCCTTAACCATTTTCAGAATTCAAATTCCAAAAGTACTTTGTTACAAATGCTGCCACCCACATGATTTGGTATGGTCGCATTACTTCCAACTTTATTCATTTATCCTCCTCGAGGATTCTTCATCCCACCGGTAGTGTGCGACATGAGCCTTGAAATCTTCAATCTTCTTTTTCATCATGGTGGTCTTGAGCTTCACCTTCATCATCTCTGCATGCACTTCGCTTAGGTATTCCCGGGTATAACGGAGTCTTGCTTCAAGTATTTCTCCGATCCGCGCGATGGCTTCCATGGCTGCTTCACGAACGGCATCGAAGAAAGTTGCTTGTGGCACACGTGAGATGAAAAAGTAATGCCCCATCCTCTTTGGGCAAACTCCTTTCAAACGGTGGAGGTGTACTCCACATACCAAAGTTCCACTCCTTTGCATGAAGGGTAGCCTTTGTAGACCGCATCTCCTTCAAGGTGGATATGCTTCATCATGTCCTTCGTGATCATGATCACTTGTCGTGGTCATGATGGTTTCCGGACCTTTAAGGAAAGACTCATAAAGGGTCGCCATTTGCGTTTGTGTAATGAAATGATGCTCGAGTAAGGTACTTATCTCCGGGGCATACATTCATATCATCCAAACAGAACTTCAAACTCAATTTCCAATTTCCTGTTTATGCATCACAACTCACTTTCTTCCATGTTCATCAAAATTATTAATTTCCAAGATAAAACATGGCAACTCCTTAATGCTTGTCAGCATGTGACATTACAACTTTATTGAGTCATGAACTATTACAATCTCAGGGTAATCTATTACATAACTCAACTCATTGAGCTCATGAAAATGAAATTGCTTTCTACTACTCTTATTATCCATAATCAAAATTCCAACTACTCAGCTCCAGCTTCCGTCTTGTCGGAACATTTAGTAGCATAATGTCCTGCTTCCTTGCAGCGAAAACAAATGACTTTCGATAAGTCTTTGGGCTTCTTGGAGATGGTGCCTGCTCCTTGAGTTCCTTGCTTCCTTTCGGGGCAATGATTGGCATAATGCCCGACGTCCTTACATTCAAAACAGGTAATATGACTCTTGTCCCTATTGGCAGAAATTGGGTTGTTCTGAGGGTGTCTTTGTTTTCTCTTCCTGGGTTTCTTCGTTCTGATCAATCCTTCTATTCCCTGTGGATCAAACTCTATTGCTTCCGTCGGGAAGTATCCCGGATACTCTTTTCTTTCCTTGGTGTAATATCGTGAAAATGTCCTTCTTCTCCACATGAGTAGCGTGCATTGGGTAAAATCTGTTGAGACCTTCTCCATCCGGTCTTCAACACTTTCATCATTATTGGTTCTTCTAGATCTTCCTTGAGGGTTTCTTTCATTCCATCTTCCTGCTTGAATAGTTTGTTGCACCGTGGAGTAAATGTGACACCGCACCGGTAGTGGTTGGTTCCTTCACACAGGAAGCAAGTCACATGGCTAGTTGGGCATTCCTCAGCTAGGTGTTTCTCCTCACAATGAGGGCATCCATCTTTGTGTTCCTCCTGGGTGTGTCCTATTTCTCCGCAAATCTTGCAGGCACAAGGTTTACTTCTTGGTGTATCATGGTGCTCCCGGATGAGACGTGATCTCAACAGGGTCTTCTTGAATTCCTCCCAAGTTCTTGCTCCATTAAATCCTTGTATGGCTTGATGCATTTTCCACCAGGTTGCAGCACTTTCTGTAAAGTATTGAAGAGCATATTGAACCTCATACTTCCTTGAAACCAAATTGCTCCCAAAGTGAGTTTCCATGTTCTGCATCCATAGCTCTGCCTCGGGCTGAGTCTTCGGTCCAGAGAATATCAGTCCAACTTCATTCATCATCTATGGGGTTCAAGGGTTTTAGGGTGAGATGAGAGAGGTGGGGAGGGATACACACACAATACAAACAATAGTTTTTGAAGAAACAGGTTTTATTTTTGGGGCTGTCGGAAAACATCAAACAAATGACAGCTCACAAATCATCGCATCTAACGTAGGTGTATAACAGGGGTTTGGTCTTCTAAAGGTCAAATAATTCTTCAGATCCTTCAAGTCTTCGAAGTCTTCAACTGTTGTAGATTCTAATGGAGAAATCCTCTTTACTCAAGGGGTCATCAGTTCTCGATATCAAATCCTTCTTGAGCGTCTTCGCTTGATCCTCCGGTGATCAAAGGATAAGGGTATATTCTAACTATTTGAGGTGAGAGGGTCTATCGATAAAATCAGAAAAGACGAGAAGTAAAGGATCCTTTTGAAAATAAAGTTTTAGAGATTTCCTGTCCTAGGGGCTTTCGGTTTCTAGGATCACGTCCTCTGATCAACATGTGCTCGATACCATCTCTCAGAGCGACCCGACCTCGAGACGGTCAAGCCTCGTATTACTTGTGCCATCCTCGGATCAAGATCTTTGCACACACAAGACATCAATGTATATATCAAAGTGCAATCACATGTATAAATAACGTAAAATGATATATACCTCATAATACTCAGCGGAAACAATCAAACGGGTGTGGAGTCCCATTAACGCCATCGGCAGGTTGAGTGTAGACCGTAACCTGCATCGTATTCTTACACGTCGGAAGAAAGTATCCGCAACATGATACGTTGCAGCCATGTAGGTCAAGACATTGAATGTACCGCAAGATCACAATATGAATAAATGATGGTAAAACCATACTATATGCAATATGGCTTTGTGGCTCAGATCTGAATTTTGTTTGCGTAAAAGCTGGTTTTATTTTCCCTACATCAAAGGCATAAGTGAAGTCTGTACTATGGAGTTTTCTATCATGACATGGTTCCGCCAACCGATGTCTCATAGCCCAAAATCATCATAAGTTGCCCACAATTAAGTTATCAATCCGTGTTGAGAGTTCGAGATAGATCCAAGTCCAGATGCTCAAATTGTCCGTAATCGGGACACGGCTAATCGATTAGGTTTAAACCCTCTGCAGAGGTTTGTACACTTTACCCGCAAGATTCGATCCTCTTTTACGCTCTCGCACTTCAGAGTGTTTGAGAACAAGATGACCAAACATGGTCTTCCAAAGAGTTCCTCGACCACCGTCCGCACCCATCCAATCCTACCGTAGTTCTACATCTGCTAGCACCGCCCCTGCCAGAGTCACAACTAAGGTCAACCAAGCCAGAGCCCATAATGACTTGCGGTTGCACAGGTAAGCTTCCGGCATGAAGTATTCTTCGCCTCTTTGAGTCTGGGTGAAGCTTTCCGCAAGATGTCATGGCGCTTCTCCATGCATCCCGCCAACCACTGGTTTCTCCAGGTGCCCACAACCGCCCTTCACCCAAAGAGTGTGTATTGAATTCTTCTTGAGTCTTGAAGTCTTGAGGCCTTGAAAATGCAGTCCTTGCAGATGCCATCATGGAGTTGTCGCCATTGACGAGAGTCCTCCTTCTTCACACCACTCTCGAGCACTCATACCAAACCCCGCCTACTATAGCGTAGCATTAAAATAAAATATCGTCCGGGCTTGGTAACAGGTGATGGGTTCCTACCTCATGCATACTACTCAACTACAAGAACTCAATATCACTATCGGAGGTGGTTGCAAAGATGCCACTAATTGCAATAAACCATAGGTATGAAAGCATGGTCAAAGTGAACTTGCCTGGTTGACGATCTTCGAAAAAACTAGGGTTTCGTAGTAGCAATCTTCGCACTCCGGAAATTCTACCGAGGCAAACAATAACTATAATGAGCACATAGCAATAGGATCACATAACACAACATAACAAAAGTAACATAACACAACAAACAACCAAAACCCAGATCCAAAAGAAAAACTCAAATAAAGGCCACTCAAAGTTTTCCCTACTTCAAACAATAACAAAAATAGTTTTATATAATACAAATTTCTTAATATAACCTAATCATGGTTTTAAGTTAACTTAACAGAAAAGGATTCACTAAGCAACTAGGAGCAAAAAGTATTTATTAAAAAGCTATTATAAAACTCATTTTAGGCCTAATCCAATCTCTATTAAGAAAAATAAATTAAAACTTTTATTAATTATAAATAAAAGTTCATATACTAGAATGACAGAAACTAACCTAGAATAACCAATCACAAGTTAAAAATAAATTAATTTACTAATTAATTTAATAGGAAAACAGGAACTAGTTAATTAGTTAGGATTAATAGGATTCTGCTTAAAACTAATTATTTATTAACCCTAAAATACCAAAGTTAATTTCTAGGGTTTGGCAATGACAAAATAAAGTTGGGGCAAAAGGAATCATGCAAAATAATTTTTCTAACTAAAGTTATAGCAGATTTACTATTCTGGCTAAAACTAAAATAAAGCAATTTTAATTAATTTTACATAGCTAAATATATATTTTACAGAAACTACATAAATTTTGCAATCCAACAAAAAAGAATCATCAAAAATAATAAACAGAATAAAAGATATCAATTTTGAAAAATGAAACTATTCTGCTAAAACAGAAAATCAAAATAAAAGAAAAAGGCCTAATGGGCCTATATCAGCCCTCGTATGTAATTTAGTCTAAATGGGCCTCGGGTTAAAACTAAAAAAACGGGCGGCTAATTGACTAAAACCCTAACTAATAAACCGGACGAACCGGCGGTTCTTTTAATAAAACCATACCTTCTGGGGTTCTAATCGTAGCCGCTGATCTAGATCGGACGGGGGAGGGTGATGCCGGTGGCTTACCGGACTCCGGCGACGGCGGCGGCGGCGGCGAGAGTGCGTCGGGGCTTCCGGGCGTCGGTGAGCTCCGGCGAGTCGTCGGGAGGACGCGGGGGAGCACGGGAGTGGTTCGTGGGGGGTCGGGGTGGTCGGGAGGACTAGGGCGTCGTCGGCGGCGACAATGGCGGCGGGAGAGCTGGCCTCCGCGACGCCGAGCGGGAGGGAGAGGGGTGCGGCGAGGTCTCGGGGAATGGGGTGCGGCGACTCCGGCTTTTATAGCCAGGGGGTCGGGCTCGCTTGGGGGGATCGGGGCGGATCGGGGATCCCGGATCCTTCGGGATCCGGCGATCTCCGGCGAGGTCGCTGCGTGGGCGAGGGGGGAAGAAGAGGGGGCGGGCCCCGCGGGTCAGTGAGAGAGAGAGGGGGAGGGAACGAGCGGGTGGCCGAGACGGAGGGTTTTCGGGCGAGGGTGAGTGGAGCTGGGCCGGCTCGGTCGGCTGGCCTGGCTAGGCCAGGCTTGGGCTTGGGTGGGGTCTTGGCAGGCTGGGCTGGGCTGGGTGGCTGGGTGGCGCGCCTGGGGTTTCTAATTTTTAAATTTTATTTTGAATAAAACAAAAACAGGGATATCTTTTAAAATATAAATATTTTATATAAGACATATATATACCAAAATGATCGAAAAAGATTTTCTACAACATGAACTATTTTTCAAGTTCAAATAAAATACACAAAAATTCAAATAAAATAAAGAGTGTTTCTGCCCTAATAAAATCCAATAAAATCATTTTTAAAAATACCAAAATGACTTCAAATTTATTTTCTCCTAATTTTTCATTGAAGGAATCATTTTACCCTATTTCCATTTATTTGTTTTAGGAGGAAAATAATTTGAATAAAGCCCAAATAATACCAAATTTGAAAGGGGTTTCAAAATACCTTCCAATGACTTTCAATTTGGTTCTTTTAACTTCCAACTCATATTTCATATAATTGAAGAAGTCATTTTATCTTCCCTCATGAAAATCATTGAGTTGCATAAAGTTTTGAATTTGAAATATCCCCAAATGAAATTCAAATCTTTTTCCAAAACCCTATTCATTTAAAAATGGAAGAAGTCATGTCATCCTCACTCTAGGCTTTGGTGTTGGAATGAATTTGAATTCATTGGGATCCAAAAAGGTAAAGGGGAAAGTTTTGGGAAAGTCATTTCATTCCCTCTCATTCAACTTTCAAAAGTTTCAAATTTCACTCAGTTTCACTCAATCCATCAAACCAACAATCAGACAATCAAGCATAGTTATTTATTTAATATAACATTCCAAAATTTAGAATTTTGGGATGTTACACCTTCGATGCCATCTGGAAATGTTGGGCACCTCTTGCGTGTAAGATCTTCATGTGGCTGGCTATGCAATATCGATTATGGACATCGGATAGAAGGACTAGACATGGGCTACAAGACCAAACATCTCAATGCTACCTATGTGACCAGGAGGAAGACACGGTCGACCACATTTTGAAGCAGTGTGTGTTCTCGCGGCAAGTGTGGTCTAGTTGCATTGCTAGGATGGGACTGAGGATGGAGCTTTTCCCAGCAAACGACTCTAGGTTGGTGCAATGGTGGTCAGATGCCAGAAAGCGAATTCACAAGAAAACTCGGAAAGGATTCGACACGTTTGTAATGCTTATCTCTGGACATTATGGAAGCAGAGGAACGCGAGAGTGTTTGGATCGGGCCAGATCAGGAACGAGTGGGTTACGGTGGACACGGTCTTCGACGACTTGAGGACTTGGGCCACGACAGGAGCGTTTGGAGCACAACATGTACCTGAGTAGTAAAGTAGCATGAGGAGTGGAGTGGAGGCTTGGTTAGGGTCGGTTTGTGGCTCTTAGCCAGCGCTTTGTAATCTCTTGTACATATCTTTCTCTCTTCTATAAAGCTAAGGTACGCCTTTGGCGTACCCTAAAAAAAAGAGATGGCCAGTGTAGTAGGGCTAGAGTCTGCTAGAGTTGTGGCCGTGTCTTCTGGGTCTGGTGATATTGCAACGACACCTAATGGGCTATTTGTTTTATCAGATGTTACTACCTTTCCAAATACTTTGTTCATGCTCCTCCGCGATCAGCAATCGCCCTCTTCCTTTTGAACGTCTGATACACAAGAACAACATTTGAATGGATAAATATGGTATGATGACAGATGAAATATGTACTGAAAATGGATAGACAGGGCGTATTCACATACACGATGTGTAAACTAAGCTAATTAAAGTGCAACAAAGTAGAAGCAATGCAAAGCATCCGTTGCAAGATTTGTGCGGCCAATATAACCTTGTAAAGTTAGAGCAAGCACCTTGATGGGTGAATAAGATAGGGAAACTGCCTCTGACTCCTCCACTAGGGAGCTACTTAAGCAACACAAAGGTTGTGGAGGAGCAACTCCACCTTGCTGCTACAATGCGTACAGCACAAGTGTTGAAGGACCAGCTTCAACGTGCTGTGCTAGATATCGCTCTAGAGGCGAATGTAGGCTGATAGGGCAGCAAAAGTTCAATCCAGAACTCCTAGGGCACAAGATCTACTCCAAGATCTTATATAAGAACAACAAGTTCTACTATAGGTAGTGGGTACATAGTCTGGGTCCAAAGTAGAGGTGAGGACCTCTATTTATAGGGCTTTGGGAAGCCTTCACATACTTCTACTTATAGCCGGAATACTCTACAAAACATTAGTTAGGATTCACCATTCTACTCACATCTACTTATAACTAGAGAACTCTAGAAACAAAAGGTAGGGTAAGGAAAATAAATACTAGACCACAATAGAAGTATCTAAAAGTAGCCAAACAAATTTGACATATGATTACATTTTCATTTTCCTCATCTATTGTTCCTCATCATTCTCCCCTGGTTGTTTGGAACTCGCCCTTGAGTTGCCTTCATAGAGCGCTTCTTCTGGATGGTAGAGGGTCAAGTCCACAACATTGAAAGTGTTGGATATACCCATGTCGCTTGGAAGATATATCACATAAGCATTGTCATTTATCTTCCTCGTGATAGAGAAGGGCCCATACTTTTGCTGCCTAAGCTTCCCCTTAACACCTAAAGGCAGCCTCTCTTTTCGGAGGTAAACCATAACCTTATCACCAACATGGAATGATGTCAGCCTCCTTTTGTAGTCAGCAAGTTGTTTATATTTCTGATTTTCTGCTTTCAAAACACCACGAAACTCTTTAAATAACTTAGTGTAATTATCATCAAAGGAGAATGCTGATTTTGAGTTTCCCCTTGATGGTAGCTTCACCAGGTCCACCACATGTGTTGGAACTTTAGTGAAGACAATGGAAAAAGGACTCCTTCCTATGGATCTATGCTTGGAGTTATTGTAGGAGAACTCTACAAGAGATAGAGCCAAATCCCATTGTCCCTTCTTTCTCCACAAATTCAACAGATCAGATTACCCAAAAACTTGTTCACCACTTCTGTTTGTCCATCTGTTTGTGGATGAGCAGTGCTAGAAAATTTCAATTCAGTGTTGAATTGCTTCCACAAAGTGAGCCAAAATGCAGCAAGAAACTTGCTATCACGGTGTGAGATGATGGACCTTGGTACTCCATGAAGTCTGAGCACTTCTCGAAAGAATAGTTTTGCCACATGATTAGCATTCGTTGTCTTGTGGCATGTGATGAAATGAGCCATCTTAGAGAATCTATCCACGACCACAAATACAACATCACTTCCTCGTCTTGTTCTTGGCAAGCCTAAGACGAAGTCCATAGAGATGTCCTCCCATGGAGCAACAAGAACAAGCAAAGGCATGTATAACCCTGTGTTCTGGACTTGGCCTTTGCAGGTTTGACATATGGGGCACCGCTGAACAAACTTTCCAGCATCTCTCTTTAGTTGTGGCTAAAAGTACCGAGCTTCCAGGTTAGTGATAGTCTTGTCCCGTCCAACATGTCCACTAAGATCACTTGGATGGAGTTCTCTAATTAGTTTGTCACGTAGAGAACTCCTTAGGATGCACAAACGATCATTTTTGAAGAGATAGCCATCCTGCACCGAATAGTCGTCACCTAATGGCTGGCCCTTGATGTGCTTCACCCAAACATGGCCAAAGTCTTAATCATCCTCATACAACTCCTTTATTTGATCCATGCCTAGAAGTTCAGCTTCAAAAGAAGTCAAAGGCATGCACGACGACTCAAAGCATCGGCCACTCGGTTAGTTGTCCCAGATTTATGCACGATGAGACAGTTAAACCTCTCCAGATATGCTTCCCATCTCGCTAGCATGCGGTCAACATGCTTTTGATTTCTAAAATGCTTCAACGATTGATGGTCACTATATACAATGAACTCTTTAGGCAGCAAATAAACTTCCCAAGTTTTCAAGGCTCTGAAAACGGCGTACAATTCTTGCCGACAGGTGCTCCATTTATGCCTAGCTTCGCTTAAGTTCTCACAAAAGAAAGCAATGGGCTTCCTTTCTTGAGATAGAACAGCTCCAATGCCTACTCCACTTGCATCACACTCCAACTCAAAAGTCTTGTTGAAATCAGGTAGCACTAAGACATGAGCTTGTGATAGTTTTTGTTTAATATCATTGAAGCTAGCTTCAGCTGCTTCTGTCCATTGGAACTTTCCTTTCTTCAAACACTTGGTAATTGGTGCCAAGATAGTGCTGAAATTCTTCACAAACCGACTATAGAAAGTTGCAAGGCCATGAAAACTTCTTACCTCAGAAATGGTCTTCGGAGCTGGCCATTCTCGGATTGCTTCAACCTTAGAATCATCAACACAAATAATCCTAGGAAAAGAAGTTGTGTTTGTCGGAGAACACATTTCTTCCAGTTGACGTAGAGCTCATTTTCCCTTAGTACTTCTAACACCTTCCGAATGTGATCAAAGTGTTCATCCTCATCCTTTCTATAGATCAAGATGTCATCAAAATATACCACAACAAAGTGGGATAAGAAAGGTCGAAGGACTTGATTCATTAAGTGCATAAAGGTACTTGGTGCATTTGAGAGTCCAAATGGCATGACTAGCTATTCAACCCTTCCTTTGTCTTGAAGGCGGTTTTCCATTCATCCCTGGGTCTAATAGAGATTTGATGATATCCGCTTCTTAAATCTAGCTTTGCGAACACTCTTTCTCTACTAAGCTGATCCAACATATCATCCAGATGGGGAATTGGGAATCTATACCTTATGGTGATCTTGTTAATGGCTCTACTGTTCGTACACATGCGCCAAGATCCATCTTTCTTTGGCGCAAGTAGGGCTGGTACATCACATGGGCTAATACTTTCTCGAATGTGCCCCTTTTCCAACAATTCCTCCACTTTCTCCTTCAATATATCATGCTCCTTTGGGCTCTTTCGATAGTGTGGAAGATTAGGAAGACTTACTCCTGGAATTAAGTCAATTCTATGTTGAATTCCTCTCATCGGTGGCAAGCCTTGTGGCTCTCCAAGTATGTTCTGAAATTCTGCAAATAAACCATGTACCTTTGCTGGAATTTCAACAGCCGGGTGCTCTTCTCCTTTTACAACAAGTGCAGCACACAAATCTGCCTCCTTCAAGTCTTCCATAAACTCATGAGAGGTATGGGAGGTAGTTAACATAGTTTTCCCCTCCTCCTTAGAGGTATTATGTTCGGTTTTGTTTGGTATGATAATGATCTTTCTCTTGTTCCAAATGAAAGAGTAAGAGTTTTCCTTGCCTTTGTGTGTAGTATCCACATCAAATTGCCAAGGTCTCCCAAGAAGAACATGGCTAGCGTCCATATCAACTACGTCACACAACACATTTGAGCGATAATGCTTGCCCAAGGAAAGTGGGGGGTTGCATTGTTTGGTGATCCTCATATTCACTCTTTTATTGATCCACCCAGTAGTGTAGGGTTTTGGATGATCATGAGTATCAAGCTTTAAAGGGCTCATCAACTTCTAGGAGATAAGATTCTCGCAGCTGCAACTATCAATCACTAACTCGCATATCTTGACATTCACTCTGCATTTGCTCTCAAATATTTTCTTCCGTTGTGTGTCATCAGGTTGTGGCGTGGAACATAGGAGACGCTGAATCACACATACCACCTCTTCACCTTCTTCTTGACAAACCTCTTGTCTCTCTACATCTTCAGATTCCTATTCTTCCTTATCGCCTTCACATCATGGATAGTTGTGTTAACAAATTTCCTTAGTGGGCAGCCACTGGATATGTGTCCCTCTTCACCACATTTATAGCATTTTGGGCCTTCATTGGACTTGCCCTAAGCTCTAGTTTCCTTCTGGATGGGTCGTTTTGCCTTTGGTGGAGCCGTCTTTTCTTCCACTTTATTAGGCTGACTCCTAGACGAGCCTTCGGTATGAGGATATGGATCTTCAGTTGCCTTTCTTGTCCTGACAAACCTCTCGGCCTTTATGGCCAGAGGTTGTGCTTGATCAACTGACCAAATTTGTTGCATCATCGATCAATCTTGAAATGCATCATTGAGACCATTGATGTACCTTGCAACCTGTTGATCTTTAGTTTCAGAAAGGTTGCACCTCACTTGTACCCTTAGAAACTCCTTCGTGTAATCTAAAACAGTCCTATTTCCATGAGCACAATTTTGAAATTGGATAAATAGGATCTAGTCATAATCAGCGGGCAAAAATCTCCCTTTCAAGAGGCTTTTCATTTGCCGCCAAGTTCTCACACGAGGTTCTCCCCTCAGCCCGCGCTCTTCTTGAACATGATGCAACCATGCACCGGCTCCTCCTTTCCGCTTGTATGCGACCAAAAGAACTCTACGATCTTCCGGAACCTCCATGACCTCAAAGAATGTCTCCACTTCATATAACAAATCTAGGCACCCTTCAATATCAACACTTCCATTAAATGTTGGGATCTTAGCTATCACCTTGTATGTATCCCTTGCATATGTAGGGTTGGGTACTCTCTGATATGCATAGACATCAGCTTCTTCAAGGGCTTCATCATATTCTTCACCTTCTTGAGGCACGTTGAACAACATGTTGTTGTGGCGGTCTTGCTCCAAGATTAGCTCTCCTTCTTCTTTAATGAACATCTTATTTTCCTTTATATGAATCTCCTTCATTGGTAGTAGGGGGAACACCCTTTCTTATCATCTCAACCAGCTGGTCAAATCTCTGATTAAGATCTTCACGCAACTCTTTGAGTTGTTGTTCTGCAGCATCCATCCTCTTCTCCAACTGCTCCATTGCTTTTTGCAGCTTGCTCTAAAAGAGGACAACAAGAACTAGTATAGATGAATGAGGCTCTAGTACCACTTGAAGCATCACAAAGATTGTGGAGGAGCAACTCCACCTTGCTGCTACAATGTGTACATCACAAGTGTTGAAGGAACAACTTCAACGTGTTGTGCTAGATATCGCTCTAGAGGCGAATGTAGGCCGATAGGGCAGCAAGAGTTCAATCCAGAACTCCTAGGGCACAAGATCTACTCCAAGATCTTAGATAAGAACAACAAGTTCTATTATAGGTAGTGGGTACATAGTCTGGGTCCAAAATAGAGGTGAGGACCTCTATTTATAGGGCTTTGGGAAGCCTTCACATACTTCTACTTATAGCTGGAACACTCTAGAACACATTATTTAGGATTCACCATTGTACTCACAGCTCCTTATAACTAGAGAACTCTAGAAACAGCAGATAGGGTAAAGAAAAGAAAAGAAATACTAGACCACAACAGAAGTATCTAGAAGTAGCCAAACTGATTTGACATATGATTATATTTTCATTTTCCTCATCTATTGTTCCTCATTAGCTTCATTGACTTAGGTCTCCCTCTAGCTCAGAATCATTGTTACGATCGTATTCTGAACACGAATTTGTAGGTGGGGAACGTTTGCATTCCATTGCATCCAGACTTGATTTTAGTCCCTTAATGCCAAGTTTGATAACCATGGCATTGTTCTGCTTTATTCTTTTCATGTGCGCAAGCTCATAATCATTATGGTGTTGTTCAGTATCTGAGATTCATGAAAACATAAAAAGTAGTCAGATTATCTATGGAATGCATTGCGGATTCAACTCGAAGAGTGTCTCCCTACAAACCCCTGCGTATACAAAGTTCATCCCCCAACCGTGCTGACCAGACCACACAAAGAAATACAAACCTCTTATGTCTCTATAATAGGCAGACATATTTCAAAATTGAAGTAGGAACATTAGAATCATATCAAATTCGTATTTGAATAAACAAACTAAGGAATTATGTGTGGCATAATGTTTAGCTTCAAGGGTGGAGTGCTGGTAGTGCGACACAAAGCAAGTAGGCAGATTGTATTCCATGTAAAAGATTGTAGTCTATGTAAAAGGTGGATATGACACTTTCTTTCTATACAATGCAGTGTTCGTTGCCCACACATTATGGAAGAGATCACACAGAGAAGTAATATTCACTCATGTATGCGGTTCCAGTATTTTGAAATAGGGTGGTCCACCCTAAAATAATATTGACAACAAATATGACAAGGCAAGTATAGATGTAGTGAATCAATCATTACTTGTGAGCTTACTAGGACAAGTATGCAGAATTGTACTGCAACAAGAGACCGTCCAAAATCTGAATCAAGAAGTTGGTCTAGCACTTATTGTTTGCAACTAATCGACGTGAATAATTGGATATCATATTGAATGAGTAAGAAAGACAAGTAAAATTGTTAACAAACCTGGCCTGCAGTAGTAATTTGGGTCAATGTCACTATGAACAACAATCCAACATGACTAGTGTCTGTTCCTAGGGCCGGAATTTTCAAACCCTGTGAACTTTACAGGTACTAAAGATTACTGAAATATATGAACCATTAAGTGTAGGTAGCACTCAGTACACAACAAACCCTAATGACAGTCCTGCTTAATGAGTAATGAATCAATTAGAAAATGGCGATGGGGAGTAGCTGCTGAGTGTTGAGGACGTATCTCAGGATAAATCGGGTTGCCTTAGTGGGTGTTGCACGCCTGAGGCCTGAACGGACTGGGAAGGTAGGCACGGCGGCGCGCCCGGGCAGCGGTGACGCTGTTGGGCGAGCGGCTCCTCACCTCCTGTTAGTCCGGTGTCTCCTCCTAGAGTCATGCCATCCGGGGACGGCAAGTCGCTGGCGAGGCAGGCGGCTGGGGCGAGTAGAGATCGGAAGCACAATAGAACAGAGGGGAATTAGGGTCTGGGCCGACCCAAAGTCCCAGGGTGGGCGACGACCCACCATGGGCACCCTGTAGATCCACACCCGAGCGGCGTACATGTATTTTCAAAACTAAATTAGAAACATTTAGCTGACCAATTAAACGAGTCTGTTTTAATAATATCATATTTGTATTTGAATAGCTAAGCTTGTTTAGCTTGATGGGTGGAGCAGTGCTATTATGACACGAAGCACGTAGGCTGATTGTATAGTGATCATAAAAGGGGCGAAACCCTAAGCATGATCAATTAAACCCTATTATAACTGTGCCATGGAAGATTTGAAGCTGCAAACCACAGAAATGCTACTTAGCAACCATTGTTTGCTTCAAACTAAGAACTAAATTCTAAGAGCTGAAAAGAAAGTACAGTAACCAAGTTATGATCTATTTTCTGGTTGAGATCAAAAAGTTGAGAAGATATGAAGTAGTACCACCTCTCTTGCGGTGCCGTGTAGGCATTAGGGTGTGATGGCTTTCGATGGCTTTGAAGCAGATCTGTGATGGTAGACGGGTGCATCGGGGGATAAATCCCATTGCGGTGGACGAGAAGGTCATCACAGCAGCCCCGAGAAGGAGGACGACGGCGCCGATGAAGCGAGAGGACATGATGCAAGGCTCCTAGTCCGTCGTCGTGGATGAGAAATGTCCATCTCTAGCAGTGGACGACGCGGTCTTGGTAGGCGCTCCCGCATGGTGGAGGATGGATGGGGTGGAGGACGGAGGAGACTGGTGTGGGGATGGTGTTCTAGCACGGACGATGTATGAATTGGAAAGTGGAGGGATTATGGCAAAACATGTTTTTGAGACGCGCCTTTCTGAAATATGGGGAAGTTACGAAGTTAGCCCCCGTTTAAAATTTGGACGTCTCGTAAGTTGGGAATATGACGGTAATCTCGCATCTCCCCAATATTTGCCCAGAGCGACTTCGGGCGGTGAGAGGGTGTTTTGGTGCCCACGGTTGGCACCCACGATGTATGAACGGTGCTGACGGGTAGGGCGGTTGTGTCACGTCTGAGTGAAGCTACAAACCTGCCCCTATTAAAAATATTTGCCTATATCGATTTCAGCCACGTCGAGTTTGTTTTGCCACCCACCATGTATGAATCGGGGAAATAGAGGGAGAGACAGAGGTCTTTCCGATGAGCTTGAATCAAATGTGATTTGCCACCCACGTTTGGCGCCCACCGTGTCTGAATGGGCTAAGAGGCAGTCGTGTCGCGTCTAATGGAAGTTACTAACCTACCCCTATTGAGAGTAGTGGAAATCGGGTCGATGGATTGTCCGTGTAAGGGGTAGACAATAATTTCCATCTCGCAAACACTGGCTTCGCGCACCGACATGGGAGTGGATATTTTGCTGCTTCTTTCAATTTTTGGGACAATAAGCATTCACGTTTACCCTAGCAACAAAATTCAAATCCATTTTGTATTCTTATATGAATCTTTATAAATCATTCTATGTTTTTTTATATATCTTCAAAATCACACCAAAGATGTATTCCACTATCATATATGAATATGATTTACAAATGTCGATACTCGAATTCAGAAGGTAGAATCCACTTTAAGATGAATTCGAATATTTGAAACCACTTTATGTCCAACTCAAGTGTAACATGTATGACACGCACAACATATAGTGTACTCCCATTTAGATATGTAGACAAGCGATGTCTCAAGATTCAAAATACTGAGTTAATCAACCAGTAATGTACAAAACTAGCACACATATAAACACTTATAGAGTATATGGATCATTAATATCAACTAACATACGTAAGCCAGGCCGATGTAATTTTTTTGCTAGAAGAGCATAATTTTTTAGCAAAGCTAGTACAATATCTTGGCCGTTTCAGACGCATGCCACCTAAGGACCATCTATACTACTATTACTGCTGAATGCACATTCAGCCTGATTGGCATATTTGTAGGTCTGGCATAGCAATCAAAATGAAATGTCTCAGATTTTATCAATTAATACATACTCGTGCTAAAAAAATTACGAACCAAAAAACAAAAAACAATTATTACATGATCTCGAAACAAATGGTTTGAGCGATTACATGAACAAAAAAATACAAAGGTCATTCAATGATGGAAAAAGCATTTCACCTATGATTTACCAAGTGGGAATTTAATTTCCTTTTTTCCTTCAGGACCATAACAATGCGGTCAGTCTCAGCTTGCTTCTTTTTGAAATCCACCAAATATTTAATGGTTGTCTTGAGTACTGCTTGTGATTGTGTTGTTTGCTTCCTCAACATGTCAACTTCATCTCTAAGTGCAGAAGCAGAATCTCTTTCTACCAATAGTTTAGCCTCTAGAGCATCGGTAGTTGGCAATTCCTGATGCATGATTGGGCCGGTGCCACTGCTGTGGGATGATACAACGTCCATGGGGACCTCGCTCTTTGATCTTGGGCTAATCTGTTTTGCCATTAAAGTTCCGATTGGATTCTGAAAAGTTGAAGTTAGCAAAACATCTCAACTGGGAGTTAGAACAGCAACCCAGTTGAACAAACATGGAATTAAAGAGTTCTGATTGGATGCTGAAAAGTAGTTATTAACATCATTATAACCGGTTGCAGCAGCAAAGTAGTTAAACAAACAAGTTTTGCAAAAGGTACCTGTTGTGGCATTGGAGTTTCTCTTGGATCCTAAAAAATTGAGTAGCCAGTACGTGATTAGAGCAACCGGTTGCAGTAGCAAAGCAATTACAAACAAGTTTTGCAAAAGGAACCTGTTATGGCATTGGAGTTTCTCTTGGATCCTGAAAAGTTGAGTAGTCAGTAACTTGATGAAAGCAACAAGTTACAGCAGCAAACCTGCTACACAAATATGTTTTTGAAAATATACCTACTGTGCAATTGGACTTCCAATTGGATCCTGAAAACTTGAAGTTGGTAAGATGATTACAGCAACAAGTTACGGCAGCAAACCTGTTACACAAATATTTTTTTTGAAAATGTACCTGCTGTGCAATTGGACTTCCAATTGGATCCTGAAAAGTTGAAGTTTGTAAGATGATTATACCAACAAGTTATAGTAGAAAACCAGGTAAATAGGAAACTTTTCGAAAACATACTTGTTGTGCCAATGGAGTTCCAGTTGGATCCTGCAAACTTGAATGTTAGCAATCATAAATAAAGTGTTGCAAGAGCCATAAGAAACTAACATCAAACTAGTAAAACGTACCAGTTTCGGCAACGTATTTATACACATGAACTAGTAAAACTAACAAGTTCTTGGCAACATATTGAAGTAAAAAGTCGGTAGCGTTTACCAGCAACATAGACATCTGTAAATTTCTTATGAAGCAAAATGATTCTAACATACACACACTATTATGATCATGGGATCAAAATAGTTATTCTGATCTAGTGCGTTGTATAAGGGAGCCGCGAAGATGTCCCCAAACCAGAGCGAGCGAACCAAAGAAGCCCACTGTGAGCGCAATGGAAAAAATCCCACCCTTGAGCCCTCGTGGCCTCGTCACACACCTCTAGATCCCCACCTGAGCCACCTTCCCGGCCACCCCACCGCCTGCCTGGCGCCGCCTCGTGGGCTGGGATCCAGCCGCCGACGAGTGGATTCTTGCTCGTCGCCGCCGCACGCAAGAACCTCACCCCGAGCGTCCCCACTTTCCCACACCCAGCCGCCATCTGCCATTGTTACTTTACTGCTGGCCGGTTATGCCAGGCCAGCACCGCCCCAACGGCCGCAGCGGCCGAGCACCTCCACTGAACGCGTCGGCGGCTCAGGCCACCCGACCCGGCCCCTCCCTCAAACGCGCGGCCCCAGCCTTCTCTAACGGAGCCGTCGACGACCACCGGAGCTTGCCTGAGGCGGGCCGCGTGCTCCTACTAGCCGAGGCTGGGCGCACCTCGCCTGGAAAGAAGAAAATTCACTGAGTATGTGAAGTTCGGCCGGTGAGCCTGTGCAGTCCGACGATGCTTGCATGCTTGTATCCGGTAGCATACATTGCGGATGTGTCAAAAGGCAAGCACCGATCTCTTTCGTTACTAAAAAAATAGTGTGTACCATTTGATGGAATGGATTCGCAATGAAGTGGGCAAAATTTCGCGTGTTTAAGTTGAGTCATTTTGTGACCTTAATCATCTTGTGTGAGTAGAAAATTTTGGTTGCTTCACATGTGCCTGTGCGGCTCTGTTGGTGGTTTCCTGCCTGAGGTTGAAGATGACAGCCAACCTGGACCACTGCTACCTCTTGAGCACTGCGTTGGATTTCCCCGAAGAGGAGAGGATGATGCAGCAAAGTAGCGTAAGTATTTCCCTCAGTTTTTGAGAACCAAGGTATCAATCCAGTAGGAGGCCATGCACAAGTCCCTCGTACCTGCACAAAACAATAGCTCCTCGCAACCAATGCGATTAGGGGTTGTCAATCCCTTCACGGTCACTTACAAGAGTGAGATCTGATAGAGATGATAAATAATATTTTTGGTATTTTTTGGTATAGAGATGCAAAGCAAAAAGTAAAAGGCAAAGTAAAAACAAAGCAAGTATTAAAGTAATGGAGATTGATATGATGAGAATAGACCCGGGGGCCATAGGTTTCACTAGTGGCTTCTCTCAAGAGCATAAGTATTCTACGGTGGGTGATCAAATTACTGTTGAGCAATTGATAGAATTGAGCATAATTATGAGGATATCTAGGTATGATCATGTATATAGGCATCACGTCCGAGACAAGTAGAACGAAACGATTTTGCATCTACTACTATTACTCCACTCATCGACCGCTATCCAGCATGCATCTAGAGTGTTAAGTTAAAACAGAGTAATGCCTTAAGCAAGATGACATGATGTAGAGGGATAAATTCATGCAATATGATAAAAACCCCATCTTGTTATCCTCGATGGCAACAATACAATACGTGCCTTGCAACCCTTTCTGTCACTGGGTAAGGACACCGCAAGATTGAACCCAAAGCTAAGCACTTCTCCCATTGCAATAACTACCAATCTAGTTGGCCAAACCAAACGGATGATTCGAAGAGACTTGCAAAGATAACCAATCATACATAAAAGAATTCAGAGAAGATTCAAATATTATTCATAGATAATCTGGATCATAAACCCACAATTCATCGGTCTCAACAAACACACCGCAAAAAGAAGATTACATCGAATAGATCTCTACGAGAGAGGGGGAGAACATTGTATTGAGATCCAAAAAGAGAGAAGAATCCATCTAGCTACTAGCTATGGACCCAAGGTCTGAAGTAAACTACTCACACTTCATCGGAGGGGCTATGGTGATGATGTAGAAGCCTCCGTGGTGGATGCCCCTCCGCGGAGCTCAAACAGGCCCCAAGATGGGATCTCGTGGATACAGGAAGTTGCGGCGGTGGAATTAGGTTTTTGCTCCGATCTCGATCGCTTGGGGGTAATGAGGTATATATAGGAGGAAGGAGTACGTCGGTGGAGCAATAGGGGGCCCATGAGGCAGCGGGGCGCGCCCTAGGGGGGACCCCCACCCTCGTGACCGCCTCTTTTGTTCCTTGGAGTAGGGTCCAAGTCTCCTGGATCACGCTCGTGAGAAAATCACGCCTCAAGGTTTCATTCCGCTTGGACTCCGCTTGATATTCCGTTTCTTCGAAACACTAAAATAGGCAAAAAAAACAGCAATTCAGGGCTGGGCCTCCGGTTAATAGGTTAGTCCCAAAAATAATATAAAAGTGGAAAGTAAATCCCAATATAGTCCAAAACAGTAGATAAAGTAGCATGGAGCAATCAAAAATTATAGATACGTTGGAGACGTATCAACCACCAGCCCACGCGCGGATTAGGTGCTGCTTGCAGCCGCAGGAGAGGTTGACGTGTAGTTGTAGGAGGCCCTAACCTTCAGCTGGCAATTTAGAGGAACTTGCCACTCTGAAAATCTGAAAATCTAACTTGACACCATACTTGTTTTTGTTCTTCAGAAGTTCAGGTAACTAGCTTGCTCACTATGAAAACCTTCTCTTTATGTGCTAATTAGTATGTACTACTAAACGAAAATAATCTTGTGAAGTGGATAAGGCTCGTGCCCCTAGATGCTGGCCATGGGAGATTTTGATGGCAGTGTAGTGATGACAACTTCAGAAGATGTACTAATGAAAAGAAAACAGACTAGTCAAGATGACTACGTTGTCAATTTGACATTCAACTAATTTTCTTCTAGAATAATTCTGCTACTACCTAGTGTTTTCTTATACGTGCATGAAAAAAAGGCTTATATGTATGTAGCTACATGTGTTTCTAAATAGACCACATCTATTTGATTTTATGGCAATTGGCAAATTTATTTTTAAAGCATTCCTTGTCCCCAAGCTATTTGTTTTAATGTGTCAAAAGAAGAAAAATATTCGGGATATACAACATACCAAAAGTACTCCCTCCGTCCCATAATATTAGAGCGTTTTTACACTAGTGTAGTGCCAAAAACGTTCTTATATTATGGGACGGAGGGAGTACATGTTGCTGAAAAAACACTAAAGCATTGTCTCTAGTCTTCAAAAGATGATATAGCTCGAAGAAAATATTACAGGTGTATAAAAATATGACCAAATTTCAAATTGAAATAATAGAAAAGATGTTTGATTTTTGTAACAAGTTATATTCCTTCCATTTATATAACAACCTAAGAGGGTCAAATTAAAACAAACTTAATTGTTCAAAAAGTTTAACAAGGAAATGATTTTCCTTGTTTCTAGCAAAATGAGAAGATCAAATTGAACAGGCGGAGCAGTTTGATGTTTATTGCAAAACTATGATTTTCCCATTACCAAACATTAAACAGATAAATTTAATGTATATTACAAAACCAAGAAGGTCAAATTAGAAAAATGAAGAAGTTCAATTTTTCATATTAAAAACAGGCTTACCCCATTTCTAAAAAAACTTAGAAGTTCAAACTTAAGTAACAAAGAAGGTCAATAAACAAAGGAGTTCAAATTTAAATAGCGGAGCGATTCGATGTTTATTACGAAACTTGGGGTTTTCCCCCTTATTCAACAATAAACAAAGAAGTTCAAATTTAAGAACAGAGCAGTTAAAAAATTACTAATAAAATGGATTTTCCTCATTTCTAAAAAACCTAGAGTTTGAATTTAAATTATGTAGAAGTTCAATGTTTATTAGAAAACAAGAATACAACCATGAAGTTCAACCCTATTAAAACTTAAATATCCCTTGTTAATAATGAATACAACCATGAAGTTCAAATTTAAGAAATAGACAAATTTATGATTATTTCAAGATAAAAAATTCTTTACTCAAATAGTAAAAATTATGAAGTTCAAATTAAAAAAACACAGAAGTTCAAAGTTTATTAAAACCTAGGATTTACATGGGCAAAACACAAAAAAGAACAACATTATTTTTGGCATTCTTAAAGTTTCTCATAAAGCGACGACGAATTTTAAAAAAACTTTATACATGAAAAAGTTTCTACTATTCAAAATCTTTGCAAAATGGTGTATCATATGACCTATTACATTAAAAGCGTTTTAATATTTAAGTGTATATATTTTGAAACAATAAGTTTTGTCGTATGCAAAGAAACTTTAAAACCCGTGTAGATTTAAAAAATCAACAAGAAAATGTTGCCTCTTTTCATTAGCTATCCGAAGGTACATCATTTGTGCAAATTCTGATGAGCGAGTGAAGAATTACGAACAAAAAACATGACATAAGTTCAATGTATACAAAAAACTCAAAAACATTACTGTTCTAAGCCAAAATAAAAGTATGAAGTTGAATTTAAAAATTTTGTTTGATTTTTAGTTCAAAATGGATTTTTTCTTTCCTAAGCATTAAACTAAGAAGTTCAAAGAAAAAAATAAAAGAGGTTCCAAGTTTATAAAAACCTAGGATTTACATGCTCAATTTTGATGAGTGTTTTTGGAGTTAGGCAAAAAACACAAAGAACGGTTCAATGTGATAACACCTAGAAGTTCATGTACTACATGGTGTGTGTTTCATATCAGAAAATAATAATAATAAGGCAACGACAAAAAAATTTGTTGCTAGAAGTTCACATGGTCGACCCAGAAAGTTCAAGGTTCACCGTGTATTTACATGTTATAAACACCTTGCGTCTTTTTAACAGGCTTCTAGAGGTATATCATTCATGCAACTCCGACGAACGGGTGAAAAATTACGAACAAAAATACATGACAGAAGTTCAACGTGAGAACAACGAGTAGTTCAACTATTACACGGAATGCGTTTCCGATGGGAATAAAAAGAATAAAAAACTAAAAGACAAAAAGGGTTGTTGCAAGAAGTACACGTGCTCCTCCCAGTGTAGTTCAAGATGTCTAGTGCGAGACGCCAGCCTTCAATTACATGTTAAAAACAGGCAATAACAACATTGTTTTGCCATTTTTAGTACTGTTGTCAAACGACAACTTTCGGGTTCAGGGCTCCATAGACCCAAGAAAGGTTCGAACTCTGGGGCGTGTGCAAAGAACTCAACCTCTCCAGCCAACCAGCTCGTCACCCCCACGGCCTAGCTCGATGAACAAGAAAAGAAAGGGACATGACAGTTTACCTAGGTTTGGCCCACCTTGCGGTGTAAGACCCTACTCCTGCTTTGGGGTGGATTAGCCTCATGAGGGGCTGAGGATGAACTAGTAAAGAGGAAGAACAACCTCAGGAGGACTGTTCTTGTGTGGGTGTGAGCTAGTGAGGGTTTGGATCGGATCCCCCTCTACGTTGGTGGCTAAGCTATATTTATAGTGGCCTTGGTCCTCTTCCTCCAATCGAAGGCGGGAAGGGATCCCACAGTGGCCAATTTTGAAGGGGGACAAGTAGTACATCTTATCCTGATGAAAGGTGGTCTTCGCCTACAAAACTTCTGATCGTGACGCCATGGTGGGCTCGGCGATGACATCCGTCCTGCCGTCCTCGCAGTGTTGGTCTCGTTGCACGGGAATGGAAACCTTTGGCTGATTCATCGGGACCCCGTGCCTGCGCTTGCCTCCTTAGCACCAAAGAGGAAATCTGCTGCTCTGCGCCTGTTGGCGCCCGCCTAGCCTTGGTCATCATGGCTTGCGTCACCACAACCTCATGAGGTGGGCGCCTGCATAGGAATCTCCAGTCCTCGGGAGCCAGCCTGGGGAGGCCGCTCCCTCCGGAGGTCTTGGTGTTGTTCGCCTCGCGAGGCTTGGCCCCTCGCGGGGGTCTTGTCTTGCTGGTGCTGAAGATGGACTGTACCAGGCCATTGATGGAGCCACGCCATGGGCTGCAGACAGGCATATCTGGGTACCCTGGTCCCCAGAACGCTGACAGTAGCCCCCGGGCCCAAGGTGCACTCGGACTTGGTTTAGAGGCAAAGCCAAAGGGCAAGGGGAAGCACGGCGGGCCCCAATGGCCTCGAGACCGAGCCGACATGTGGCACTTGATGGGACGTGGGCGTCTCCACTTCCCCATGCTGCCTCTGCAAGCGACCGACTTGACGACTGCCTGTTGCATGTAGAAAAACCATCGTTACTTGGAATTGTGGGAGGCCGGCGGTTGGCATCCCGCCTGCTATAAATGGGGGAGGGGGCAGACCCCCTAGCTCATCTTTGTCTTCTCGCTGCTTGCTCTTCCTTCTTCCTCTTTGCTCCGACGTCTTGCCAAAGCGTCTATGGTGCTAGTGAGAAGGTTTTCCGCTGCGGAGAAGGGAAAAACCCTCAGGTGGAACCTGAGCTGCTCCCGCTGAAGAAGAGGCCTAATTGCTCTCGTGAAACCATCGCAGAGCCCATGGCGACACGACCTTGGCATGAACAGGCTCCGCCGAGCTTCCTGGTCCCTGTGTTGCCCGCGCGCAGAGCCCTACGCATAGGTGCGGTGGCCGACGCCGCGGGGAGCGGGGTCGGGAGGAGAGCATGCGGTGGCTGTACGACCACCCCACTCGCAGACCCACACCGAAGGCACGACCGGCGAGTTTGTGGCTGCAGCACGACGGGTGCTGTGGCCAGGCTCCAGAAGCGGAAGTCGAGGTTGTCAACTCAGGCGACGTCTTCATGACTCGAGGATGGGGCGTGATCACCCGCGCTTTCCGCCTGGAGGGAGGCCATGCCATCCACTTTGAGTACGACGGGTCGTCGATGCTCTTCTTCAAGGTCTTCGGCAAGGATGGTCATCACCTGGAATGCTGCCCCAGGGGAGGCGGTCGAGGCGGCGAGGTCGCCGGTGGCGAACTTGCCTTTGGCCTTGTCCATGATTCTTCCGATAGCAGCAGCGCCTCCTCAGGGCATGGCTCGAGCGACGACGACAGCTACGAGCCGCCACGTCGCCGCAGCCGAGCCTAGTGGAGGCAAGTGCGAGCCTGACGCCGTGGGCGACATTGTTTAGGCCGCGGTCCTCAGGAGATCATTTTCATTTTGCTTCGTTCCTGTAGAAAACCATGTAGGGCCCCGCAGGGGTATGTAAAAACTGTGATGCTTTTGCCTTAATGCTTATTATTCCCAATCCATGCCGCGTTTACGCTTCTTGGTGTGGCACGGTTCCCCCTTTTATCCTCACGGTAGCTTAGTGCTCTATGCCGACAGGATCGTGTCCCCAGGCAAGCTTCAGCCGTCGCTGGTATGCCAGGTCGCGATGCCGTGGTCAAGGCCAGGAGGTGAGCGGCCCAAGGTCTAGTAAGAGCCCCTGAGGCGCGATGCTCAGGGGGTCCCCTTTGGCGTGCAAGTGGCTTATGAGAGACTGAAAGGGAAACATGCTTGCTAGAGCGAGAACGCCATAGGCATAATGCTGATCGTAACGCTCATGCCTGCGCGTATGGGGTGACTTTTCTTGGCGAGCCTGCGGTGATCCTTTCGCTGTGAGGACAGCTTCTTGTGCGACGTCAGGCTATGTCCTTCTGATGGTGGCTGAGGGAGTTCCGGACTAGGGGGTGTCCGGATAGCCGAACTATCATTATCGGTCGGACTCCAAGACTATGAAGATACAAGATTGAAGACTTCGTCCCGTGTCCGGATGGGACTTTCCTTGGCGTGGAAGGCAAGCTTGGCGATACGGATATGTAGATCTCCTACCTTTGTAACCGACTTTGTGTAACCCTAGCCCTCTCCGGTGTCTATATAAACTGGATGGCTTTAGTCCATAGGACGAAGAACAATCATACCATAGGCTAGATTCTAGGGTTTAGCCTCTTTGATCTCGTGGTAGATCAACTCTTGTAACACACATCATCAATATTAATCAAGCAGGACGTAGGGTTTTACCTCCATCAAGAGGGCCCGAACCTGGGTAAAACATCGTGTCCCTTGTCTCCTGTTACCATCCGCCTAGACGCACAGTTCGGGACCCCCTACCTGAGATCCGCCGGTTTTGACACCGACAGTGGCGCTCCTAGTCAGGACTCGCGCCGACCCCCTCTTTCCCGCTCATCTGGATGCTCTACGAGCTCGGGTCCTGGCCCTTGAGCAAGGGTCAGCCGCCACTGGCATGCCAGGTCGCGATGCCGTGGTCAAGGCCAAGGGGTGAGGGCTCGAGAGCCAGTAGGAGCCCCTGAGGCGCGGCGCTCAGGGCTCCCCCTTTAACGTGCAAGCGATTTGTGTGAAAATGGAGTGCCTGACAAATGGCAAATAATGTAATGCAAGGGATAAGAGTTAGTGATGGGTACTTGGTATGTCTTGACTTTTGTAGACTCGGCAACGGCACCAAAAATGGCTTGTTGTTGGGAGTCAAATCTTGACTTGACTTGGCGCGAATCTCCCCGGCAACGGCACAAGAAATCCTTCTTGCTACCTTTGAGCACTGCATTGGTTTTCCCTTAAAGAGGAAAGGGTGATGTTGTAAAGTAGGTTAAGTATTTCCCTCAGTTTTTGAGAACCAAGGTATCAATCCAGTAGGACATCACGCTCGAGTCCCACGCACCTACACAAACAAATAAGAACCTCGCAACCAACGCGATAAAGGAGTTGTCAATCCCTTCACGGTCACTTACGAGAGTGAGATCTGATAGATATGATAAGATAATATTTTTGGTATTTTTATGATAAAGATGCAAAGTAAAATAAATGGAAATAGAAATAGTGTCGGGGAGAAGCTGGTCGTGTCCCACGAACACCTACGGGACCTGGGTCCCTTGTGGTTCGGAGGGGGGCGGAGATTGCACAAAGAGCGGATCGAGGCGATGTACACGAGCAGATTTACCCGGCTTCGGAGCTCTCCGGAGAGATAATACTCCTACTGCTGCTTTGTGGATTATCTTGTGTTCTTGCTAGGGAGCAATGGGAGCTACAAAACCTAGCCTGAGTGTGGTCTCGTATGAGTAGAATGAACTAAGCCGGAGCTGAACCGAACCCTTTCTACGCTGCACTTGGGCCTCCTTTATAGGCATAAGGGGTCACCACATGTGGCAAGTAGACAAGGGTAAGATAGTAAAACATAGGTTGGTACACCGCCTGCATGCGATACAGTAATCTATACCTAACTCGACGGCAAGGGACAAGAGTCATCAATGCCCGCCTCGGCCGCCTCAACAAAGGTAACAGGGACCGCTGCGCGCCCGCTTGCCACGATGGTAGCCTCGTCACGCCGCTTATCGCTGCTCCCCGCTGGCTGCACAGCCCGCCGACACGCTGCAGCTTGGGAGAGCCCTGGTGACACGCTGGCGGGTGAGCTGGAGCGAGATGAAGAGAGGTCACTTGTCACGGCGCGAGTACTTTGTCGCTGCAAGGTTCTTGTCGCCGGGAGTTTATCGCCACCAAACCTTCCCGGAAGGTCCCTTGCCGGGCCTTGTTTTTTTTGCCTGAGTGGCCTTCCCGCAAGCTCATCTTGCCGGGCCTCGATTATTTTGTTCTTGAATGGCTCCAAAGGAGCCGCCGAGATCTTGGCGGTCATCGTGCCAGCCCGCCAGGCGCCAGAATCGTCTGCACGAAGTTCGGGATACTAGGGTACCCCTACTCTAGTACAATCGGCAGAGCCCTCGGCCTGGGCCACACACGGCGCCAAGCTCATGGGCCAGGCCCAAAACAGGCACGGGCACGCGCGCCTGGGTCCAAACCAAATCCACCTCAGATCCGCTGCGTTCCCAGTAGCACGCACGCCAATTGCGCGCGTCGTGGGGAAGTGGGCGGCGTCGAGGTCGCCTCACCGTCGCCTCGGTTCTGCATCCCCGCCACGTGGATCCCATGCTCTTGGGGTCACGGACGGTGGAAGTGGGAACTGGGCTGCATGAGCAGAGGCAGCAGGTCGGCCCCGATTCTCCGCTCTTCCTATGCCCCGATTCACTGAAAGGGCGACCGAGCCCCACCTTGCTTCTTTTAAAAGAGCGGAAGGGAGCGCAGGCCCGCACTCTCCCATCTCTTCCTTTCTCGCCTCGCCCCTTTCTCTCATTCGTCATGGAGAAAGGGAACCTTGGTTCTTCATCGGTGGCGGCGAGGGTCGCCATAGACAGCGCCCTCCCAACCCCACGCCTGTGGTGGCAGAGCCAGCCACAAGAGGAAGAGGGAGGGGCGAGGTCGTGGACGAGGTCGAGGCGCCGGGAAGAAGCGGACGGGCGGCGCGCTGCCTCCGCCTCCGCCGGCGGTTCCTCCTCGCGGCGGTCCATACAGGGACGACCCTTGCGAAGTTCTTTGTCGCTGCGCCCGGTGCCTCGTTGTCGCCTCCGGATTCCAGCCCGTCATGAAGCGCCGATGGAGTCGGATCCGCCCGAGACATCGAGACGCACATGAGGGGTTGTGGGATCAGCGCACGCGAGTCCGTGTTGTATTCCCATCCCCTAATGTGATGTATCTTGATCGTGGGTGGAAGACGCTCACCGCATCCACAGCCTCGATGGCGGGGTTTACCTCCATTTTAAGTTAATGGAGGGTGATCTCTCTCCGCTCAAGGTCTTCGGGGATCTCGGTACTCGGGCGAAGTGCTGCGTGGATAGCTCCTCCGACAGCAAAGATTCCCCCTCGAGCGAGAGTGACGAGGAGGAGAGCGACAGCGACGACGAGGGTAGCGGGCCCGATTAGTTGTCGGGCGCCGCTTCGTGCGTCACCGGCGACCCCATCATCCGCCGCCGCCGGTTCCTTGAACTCCCGGGTTGTCTCCTTGGGCGACCGGCGAGGGAGGCTGCGGAAGGGGAAGAGGATGGCGACAAGGCCGTCAGTCGAGTACGAGGCGAGTGCCTCGACAGCGCAGGCCGACGCCCTGCCGCCTGCCTCGAGCCCCGCTCCGCGCGCCGTCTTCGTTAAGCCCCTGACAGCCCCGGATGTTCCCTTGGTGCCTTCGCACCTGTAGCTTGCCTAGGCGCCCTTTTGTCCTTCTCGCCTCCTTGACCTACCTCCTCAAGAGAGGGACAGAAAAGGATTACGGCATCTTATCTTTTAAATTGTAATCCTTCGGCCTTATCCACATTTAAAACTTGTAATCCTCTCTTTCATGTCTTTCATTCTCCACGGACTGTATCCGAGTAGGATGTTTTAATGAAAAGGGATGCTTGAAAAGGACGAAGGCTTATCTGATACCGCAGCCCCGAAACTTTGGCTTGCCGCAGCCCCCAAGAACTCGGCTTGTCGGGCTTGGGTGCCGCGCACCCTTCTTCTCCTCTTCGCTGTTATTTCAGTTCTGAGAACAATTTAGCCAGTGCCGCAATAAGTTATTTTTGTAATATAACTTTGTTCTGGGCAATATTATAACTTTGTTCTGGGCAATATTTGCTATGTTACTTCCTTTACTCGACTCTTGGCTTTGTATGTTACTGCCCTACGCTTTTCCGGGAAACTTGCGGTGCGAGCACCCTTGCCTGCGAAAGCGCCGAGTACGGAACTTCAGCAGCCTGTCAAGGGGGTCGCCACCGACAAGCAACCTTGTCGCGGACTAGCCGCAGCTCACTTAAGTTGTTGAGCGGACTCGAAACAAAGTAAGGGCGCGACCAGTCACGATTTGGTTCCTTTGCGCACGGGTTTTCCATACAGAGCGCGGTCGTTCAAGGAAAATAATTTTTAAAATTTAAAAATCAAATGCTCAAACTTTGGCAACTTAGCTTTTCTGTTGCCCATTTCCCAAAGAAGGCGACAGTTCCTCGAGCGACGCTTGGCCCCACACCATTATCTTCTCCTTCCCCGGTTAACTTGTGGGTGGATGAACCTTCTTCTTGTTTGAGAAGAAAGAAGAGAAAATAAAGTTATGGAGCCTAGTGGCTCATTATCGCCATCGGGTGCAAAAGCTGCACAAAATGTTAGTAAACACAGCATATATGATTATGAGGGCATGTATTGACAAGTTGTACGCAACACATAGGCTTTATCGATGCACGGTTCTCGCGCCCGCTTTGTACAAAGGATTACATGCAACAGCGGCAAGACTTGTACAAAAGGGTGGTTGCCGAACGGGTTCCGCAACCGCTACCATGGGTAAAACTTGCGAAGATGCTCTATATTCCAGGAATTGCTCACCGAACGCCATCTTCGGTCTCAAGGCGGACAGCGCCGGGCCTAGTGACTCGCTTTCACCCGATAAGGGCCTTCCCACTTCAAGGCCAACTTGTTGGAATTCTTGGCGGATTGAACGCGCCGAAGAACAAGGTCGCCTTCCTCAAGCTTCGCATTAACTCTGCGGCTATGGTAGCGACGCAAAGCTTGCCGGTAATGAGCAGCTCGTCTGAGAGCTTGAAGACGATCTTCCTCGAGGAGCAGCGTGTCATCTTGTCGCAGCTGCTCTTGCTCAAGCTCATCATAGGCGAGCACTCGAGGTGACCCGCATACGAAGTTCCGTGGGGAGAACTGCCTCGCTTCGAGACTAGAGCGAAAGGTGTCCGCCGGTGGCTCGATTTGGCGTCGTCTGATCGACCAAAGAACCACCGCAGCTCCTCGATCCAGCTTCTTCCACACTTGCGCAGCTTGTCGAAAGTTCTGGTCTTTAGTCCCCGCAGCACTTCAGCGTTTGCTTTCTCGCTGACCGCTGCTTCTCGGATGAGCAACGAAGCAAAGCAGATCTTGGCGCCAAGATCTTGGGCGATCGCATGAAGGTGCGGCTCGTGAACTGTGTGCCGTTGTCGGTAATGATTATGTTAGGAATCCCAAACGGCAAACAATTGACTGAAGAACTTGATCACGATCGTGGCTGTCACCTTCCTCATCGTTCCACTTCCGCCACTTTGTGAACTTGTCGATTGCGACATACAAGTACTCAAAGCCCCCGACGGCTCGGGGGAAAGGGCCGAGGATGTCGAGCCCCCAGACCGAGAAGGGCCAGGATAAAGGGATCGTCTGGAGAGCTTGAGCTGGTTGGTGTATCTGTTTGGAATGGAACTGGCACGCTTCACACTTTGTTACTTGTGCCGCAGATCTGGAGGGCTTCGCCGAAGAAACCTTGTCGGAAAGCTTTGCCGCAAGTGCCCTTGCGCCAATGTGGTGACCACATATGCCTCCATGTATCTCTCGCCAACAGCTTTCGTCCATCTTCCCGCAAATGCACTTCAATTTCACACCGCTGAGTCTTCTTACATGCAGGATGTTGTCAACAAACTGGTACATACTTGATCGCCGTGCTACTTTTTCCGCTTCTTCTTGCTCTTCGGAAGTTCTCCGTCTCAAGGAAATGGACGATTTGTTGTGCCCATGCCGGAGCCTCGTGGCTCGACAACAAGGACTAAAGGCTCATCTATCATCGGGAACATCAGCTTCTACGGCAAGGACCTGTTGGTCCACCGAGTTGATGATCCCGCAAGCTTGCCGGAGCGAAACTTGTCGGGAGCGCTTGCTTCAACGATACAAACTGATGGTTTGTCGGAGCAGACTGCTCCTCGCTGATATTTATGCTGATTTTAGGGACCTTCTTGGCGGCGGCTTGAGGGAGCTCTGCCGAAAGTAGTCGCCGGAAACCAGTTTTCTTCTTGCTCTCGTCCTGTTGATGGTGTTACGGTTGGCTGAGTCAGCTTGAGCACAAAAATTCCTGGTTCCACAGTAACTTAAGCGCGCACATTTGGAGAGGCCATCAGCTATATCATTCGAGCTCTTGAACGTGTTCCATTTGCAGGCCTTCAAAGTGCTCTTCTAGCTTTCTCACTTCATCGACGTAAGCTTCCATCAACGGGCTCTGATAATCTTTATTTACTTGGCGGACGACAAGTTGCGAGTCCCCCGACAATGAGCTTCTTGATCCCAAGGTCTACCGCAATCTCGAGACCGCAAGCAAACCTTCATACTCCGCAGATTGTTTGTTGCTTGTTCCTTGGGAAAGTGCATCCGGACTATGTACTTGAGGTGCTCTCCTGGGTGCGATAAGCAAGACGCCGCACCGGGCGCTTTGCAGCGAGAAGGCACCATCAAGTACATCAGCCACTCTTTATTTGCTTCTTTGACGGGATACTTGTCTCTCGAATTTCTTCATCTTGCGGGCGCCCACTCTGCTATGAATTCTGCCAATGCTCGCCTCGGATAGTTGAAGTGCTTTCAAACTTGAGACCAAAGCTTGACAGTTCCAAAGGCCCACTCGACAATCCCGCCTGTTGCTTCGGATTTTGCAATATCCTCTTCAGCGGAAAGCGAGTGACAATCTGTTATCTCGTGCTTGGAAGTAATGGCGAACTTTCTCGAGGCCATGAGGAGGCCGAAAAGCAACTTCGCACACCGAGTATCTTGACCTAGCCCCTGCAGAAGGGAACCGACAAAGTAAACTGGGCGCTGCACCATCCTTTTTGTGTCTTGTCGCAACCTCGCGCTAATCTATCCTTGTCGGGACCAGAGCTTGACGGCGAAGCCCCTTGCTTGTCGCCGGATGCGCCTCGCCTCGGTTGCTTCGGCTCATCATCTGCCTCCTCTCCGCTACTAATGCAACACTAACCACTTGATTGGTTGCCGCTATATACAGCAAGAGAACTTCTCTTGTGGCCTAGGTGCGACAAGTATTGGAGCGGAGGACAGTATCTCTTCAAGTCCTGCAGCGTAGCCTCCGCTTCGAGTCCATTTCATTGACCTGCCTTTTTCAAAATCTTGAAAACGGCAGGCGCGCTCAGCAGACTTAGAGATGAACTCGCCGAGAGCAGCCACGCAACCGGCAAGTCTTCTGACATCCTTGACGCGCTTTGGTGCTTCGATCTGCTCAATGGCCTTGATCTTGTCGGGATTGGCTTCAATTCCCGCCGAGACACAAAGAACCCGAGAAGCTTGCCGGAAGGGACTCCAAACACGCACTTCTCGGGGTTGAGCTTGAGGTTGATCTTGCGCAGATTTGCAAATGTTTCATCCAAATCCTGAACCAGAGTTGCTTTGTCCTTGCTCTTGACCACTATGTCATCCATGTATGCTTCTACATTTCTGTGTATCTGTGGTTCAAAGGCATCATGGACTACCCTTGCAAAGGTTGATCCGGCATTCTTCAAACCGAAAGGCATCCGTATGAAGCAGTATGTGCCACATGGTGTAATGAATGCGGTTTTATCTTCATCTTCTTCTGCCATGAAGATCTGATGGTATCCTGAATATGCATCAAGAAATGAAAGCAGATCACATCCAGCCGTGGAGTCAACAATCTGGTCGATACGCGGCAAGGGAAATGGGTCTTTGGGACAAGCTTTATTAACATCAGTGAAGTCAATACAGAGTCTCCATTTCCCATTAGCCTTGCATACAACTACCGGATTGGCCAACCACGTGGGATGGAGGACTCCTCTGACAAGCCCTGCTGCTTCCAACTTCTTGATTTCTTCGCTATGAACTCTTGGCGCCCAACGCCTGCTTCCTAACTTTTTGCTTGACGGGCGCGTGAGGACAGACGGCTAGGTGGTGCTCAATTACTTTCACAGGAACACCGGGATGTCGATGGTTGCCATGCAAACACATCGACATTCGCCCGCAGAAAGCAACGAGCTCGCCTTCCTATTTAGGATCAAGCGTGGCACCGATGGTGAAGGTACCACCAAAGTGCCGCCCTCCTTGGCGGGCACCTTCTTGGTCTTCGGCGGAGCTGCCATCGCCTTTCTTGCACTTGCGGTGGAGCTCGATGGTGCGTCCTCGACGGTAGCGCAGCACTCAGGAGGTGCGCTTGCGGAGTGGGCGCCGAGCTCTTGCCGGTCTTGGTAGTCTTTTTTTCCCCGGAGCTTCAGCGCAAGTGGCTTGCTAACTGTTGCGGCAGCTGCATCCCGGTAAATCTTGTCGGCGCAGATAAGCGCGTCCTTCTTGTCGCCATGGACAGAAATGACGCTTATCGGGCCGGGCATCTTGAGTAAGTTGTAGGCATGATGAGAGGCGGCCATGAACTTGGCGAGTGCTGGACGGCCAAGTATGCCATTGTAGGGCAATGGGAAATCGGCGACGTCAAACGTGACCCTCTCAGTTCTGAAGTTGAGCTCACGCCAATGTTACCGGCAATGTGATCTTCCCTTTGGGCTTGCTCCTTCCGGGTTGATTCCTTGAAAGTACCGCTTTCTTGAGCTCGCTGTCGTGGATTTGAAGCTTTTGGAGCACCGCAGAGGAGATCAAATTCAGGCCAGCCCGCCGTCAACCAGCATCTTTGTGACTTTGAGGTTGCGGATGGTTGGTGAGACCAACATCGACAAGCACCCGATCCGCAGTGATGCGATCGGGTGATCTTCAATGTCAAAGATGATGGGCGGCTGGACCACTTCGAGGTTTGCGTGACTCTATGGATGGTTCTGCTGCATTGACCTCACGCATCCATTTCTTGAGTTGGCGGTGCGAGGTATGCAGAGAAGCACCACCGCCAACGCAAAGGACCTCCGTTGCCTTTTGAAACTCCCGCCGTCGCCTTCATCGCCTTCCATGTCTTCGCCATCTTCATCTTCGCCTTCTTCCTTGTCTCGGCCGCGGGAGGTCTGTCTCCTTGTCGCTGCTTGGCCTTGCCGCGCGTCCTCCCGACCGGGTCTCTTCTTACTTGCTGTACTGCACCTTCTTGGGCTTTCTCCTTGTCTCGCCGTCAGATTCAGCTCTCTCTGTAGCTCAACAAGCTGCTCGACTTTCTTGCAGCTCAAGATCGTGGCCCTTGGTGCGGTGGATCTTACAAGATCGCTTGTTGAGCTGTCGGGCTCGTCGGCGCCGCCACAGCTTGGCGATCGGCGTCAACGGCAACCTCCTTGCCGGAGCCACCAGCCTTTGCCTTATTGGCGGCACCATCCTTGCCGGACTGCTCGACAACTAGTACTTCTTGGTTTTTCTTCCTCCTGTTGTTTCGCCGCTGGCTCTTTCTTGCCGGGGCGATCTCCTCACTGTCAGACTCTGCTCCGACATTCTCTCCTGGAGTCTTCTTCCTTCTTCAGTAGCGCACACTTGTCGGCCAGTATGAGCTCACGGACGTTTTCACTTTGCACATCGCCATCTCCTCCCTCATCCTGCGGTTTCAGACATTCCGATGGAATGCACCGATCACCGCGCAGGGTGGACGCGGGGATGTTGTAGTGCACTCGATCAATCTCTGGATGAACTTGCGCCGACTCTCCTCCTTCGGGCAAGCAGGTGGAGGTCACTCTCGCCATGAGGCTTGTGGTCACCGTGAAGGCGCCAACAAACTGGTGGCACAAATCTGCCCAAGAAGAAATAGAGCCATCCGGCAAGTGCATGAGCCAAGACCGACGCTTGGCTTGAGCACCGTGGGGAAGTAGTTGGCGAGGATCTTGTCGTCTCGTCCCCCCGCGGCCTGCACCGCGATGGTGTAGATGCTGAGGAACTCCGATGGGTGTGTCCTGCCATCATACTTTTCTGGCACATCTGGTTTGAAGTTTTTCTTGTCGGGCCACCGAACTTGCCGCAGCTCACGAGTGAACGCAGGGCAACCTACCGCGTACGGTAAGTCGCCTGGTTCCCCTGGCGCATGCATATCGACGGTGGGCCCGGCGCGTTGGTCAGATTGACGACGCGCTTCTCTTCGGCGCTCGATACGGGTTCGAGCGTCTTCTTCTTGCCGTTCTCGGAGAACTTGGCGCTGGTCGCGATGAGCTCGCGGATCCGACAACGCTGTGGAGTCGCTGTCGAGGTGGATCCGCGAGTCGGCGATCTTGGTCTTCGGAAGGGGAGTGCACGGTGGCTGCACCCCGCAAGTCTCGCCGCCATCAGCTCGCGCCTTGTCGCCTTGCCGCGGCTGCGGCACTCGGTTGTCATGGGACACGCTGTTGGCGAAGCCGATGAGACTCTGAATTGTGGCCCTCCATTCGTCGACCTTATCGGCCGTTGGAGGGTAATCTAGAAGTAATTGAGCTCAAGCCAAGGCTTCCGCTGGTGTGGTTGGCGGCAACGGCGTACGGAGTGAAGAACGGGATGTTCTCGGACTCCTAACCAAGTTAGGAGGAGCAGCATCCCGCCCAAGCGACCGTACTCCGCTCGTATCGACATGTTTGGGGTGCATGCGGTCTCGAGGGCCTCGGGATCCTCCAGCTTGGCCTTGATCCAACGAGCGATGGTGCCACGAGCATCATGACGCTGCCGATCCCGCCGCCACTGCGAAGGGCGGTGCGGACTCGACGCCGACGCTGTGCTGCCTTGTCCTTGATCTGGCGGCATTGTGGGCTCTCTCGACGACGCCGGTTCCTCCGCCAGCGTTTCCCCCGACAGCTCCGGTGGCGGTGGGTTCGACGCGGACGGCTCTGCTGCTGCTGAAGACTTCTTGTTCGACGCCATGTCGACGAAGATGTTGATGAAGTTGCTCGTGTAACCGCCGGATCGGGTTCACACAGCCTCGACGCCCCCCTACCTGGCGCGCCAAAGATGCCGGGAAGAAGCTGGTTGTGTCCCACGAACACCTACGGGACCTGGGTCCCTTGTGGTTCGGAGGGGGGCGGAGATTGCACAAAGAGCGGATCGAGGCGATGCACACGAGCAGATTTACCCAGCTTCGGAGCTCTCCGGAGAGATAATACTCCTACTGCTGCTTTGTGGATTATCTTGTGTTCTTGCTAGGGAGCAATGGGAGCTACAAAACCTAGCCTGAGTGTGGTATCGTATGAGTAGAATGAACTAAGCCGAGTTGAACCGAACCCTTTCTACGCTGCACTTGGGCCTCCTTTTATAGGCATAAGGGGTCACCACATGTGGCAAGTAGACAAGGGTAAGATAGTAAAAACATAGGTTGGTACACCGCTCATGCAGTGTACAGTAATCTATACCTAACTCGACGGCAAGGGACAAGAGTCATCAATGCCCGCCTCGATCGCCGTAACAATGGTAACAGGGACCGTCAAGTGTGCCTCCGCTTGCCACGATGGTAGCCTGTCAGCGCCGCTTATCGCTGCTCCCGCTGGCTGCACAGCCCGCCGACACGCTGCTTGGGAGAGCCCGTGGTGACACGCTGGCGGGTGAGCTGGAGCGAGATGAAGAGAGGTCACTTGTCACAAGCGAGTACTTTGCCAGGACAAGGTTCTTGTCGCTTCGGGAGCTTATCGCCACCAAACCTTCCCGGCAAGCTCCTTGCCGGGCCTTGTTTCCTTTGCGCTCGAGTGGCCTTCCGGCAAGCTCCTCTTGTCGGGGCCTCGATTACTTTGTTCTTGAATGGCTCCAAAGGAGCCACCGAGATCTTAGCGGTCATCAGGCCAGCCCTGCCGTGTAGTATTTCAGAATCGTCTCAGCACGAAGTTCGGGATACTAGGGTACCCCTACTCTAGTACACCGACAAATAGCTAAGTGTTGGAAGATTAATATGATGGAAAATAGACCCGGGGGCCATAGGTTTCACTAGTGGCTTCTCTCAAGAGCATAAGTATTACGGTGGGTAAACAAATTACTGTCGAGCAATTGATAGAATTGAGCATAGTTATGAGAATATCTAGGTATGATCATGTATATAGGCATCACATTAGTGACAAGTAGACCGAAACGATTCTGCATCTACTACTATTACTCCACACATTGACCGCTATCCAGCATGCATCTACAGTATTAAGTTCATAAGAACGGAGTAACGCTTTAAGTAAGATGACATGATGCAGAGGGATAAACTCATGCAATATGATATAAACCCATCTTTTTATCCTTGCAACAATACAATACGTGTCGTTTCCCTTTCTGTCACTAGGACCGAGCACCGCAAGATTGAACCCAAAGCTAAGCACTACTCCCATTGCAAGAAAGATCAATCAAGTAGGCCAAACCAAACTGATAATTCGAAGAGACTTGCAAAGATAACCAATCATACATAAAAGAATTCAGAGGAGATTCTAATATTGTTCATATATAAACTTGATCATAAACCCACAATTCATCAGATCTCGACAAACACACCGCAAAAGAAGATTACATCGAATAGATCTCCAAGAATATCGAGGAGAACTTTGTATTGAGATCCAAAGAGAGAGAAGAAGCCATCTAGCTAATAACTATGGACCCGAAGGTTTGAGGTAAACTACTCACACATCATCGGAGAGGCTATGGTGTTGATATAGAAGCCCTCCGTAATCAATTCCCCCTCCGGCGGAGCGCCGGAAAAGGCCCCAAGATGGGATCTCACGGGTACAGAAGGTTGCGGCAGTGGAATTAGGTTTTCGTGGATGCCTCTGATGGTTTGGGGGTACGTAGGTATATATAGGAGGAAGAAGTACGTCGGTGGAGCAACGTGGGCCCCACGAGGGTGGAGGGCGCGCCTGGGGGGTAGGCGCGCCCCCTGCCTCGTGCTCTCCTCATTGATTTCTTTACGTAGACTCCAAGTCCTCTGGATCACGTTTGTTCCGAAAATCACGTTCCCGAAGGTTTCATTCCGTTTGGACTCCGTTTGATATTCTTTTTCTGCGAAACACCGAAATAGGAAAAAAACAGCAATTTGGGTTGGGCCTCCGGTTAATAGGTTAGTCCAAAAAATAATATAAAAGTGTATAATAAAGCCCATTAAACATCCAAAACAGAATATAATATAGCATGGAACAATAAAAAATTATAGATACATTGGAGACGTATCAAGCATCCCCAAGCTTAATTCCTACTCGTCCTCGAGTAGGTAAATGATAAAAACATATTTTTTGATGTGGAATGCTACTTGGCATAATTTTCAAGGTAATCCTCTTAATTGTGGTATGAATGTTCAGATCTGATAGAGGCGAGGGTGTCCCGATCTTTCGACGAGATGATAACTATCGATTTGGTGGAGACGACTTTGACGATCCGACTACAAACATGCACGACGTTGCGCCTTAGCAATCGCTAAACCAATCTCCTGAGGTTACTGACGATGCCGGAAGCACGATCTCAGCCTGACCACGAAGGTCTATTCCTGCACGCAATCGAAGAACAAGCAAGAATATGATAATGCAATCTGAATATTGCGAATATAGATGAAGTATTGATAAACGTGGGGATCCGTAAGCGGTCTTGGTCTGGTCGTTGGACACAAACGAAGTACACGAAGTTGCAATGGCTAACTTTTAACTAAACAAATCCCAAGAAAAAGCAACTAGATGGATCTCCTTCTATAGGAGCAAGGGGTGGTGGCCAAGGAGGTGGGAGGACGTCCCAAGGCAGCCTAAAACTAACCCTAGGTCGTACAAGGCCAATGGGCCCAAGTGGAGGTGTCGTAACACTATTGGACTTGTAGTTTGACTCGGATTCTGCTGCAGCATCAGATTGTTTCGTCCATAACTCAACGCTCCGGATGAATTTGAAGGTGAATCCAATTGGGTTGGAAAGTTCACGAAATCTACTTTCCAACAAAAAAAGAATCATCCAATTTGGAGTTCGGATGAAAAAGTTATTGACGTTTTGAGTCAGGTATGTTTGTGCAGTCCGAATCTGAGTCCAGAACGTGAGAGACTTGGACTCTATCTTCTCTTGGGCCAAAAATGACGTGAGAGAACTTTTTGAACAGCAAGTAAATTCCACTTTCTCCCTTATCTTCATATGTGGATTGTACAAATGTCCCATACACCTGCAATTAGACATGGCATAAAAGTTTGTGAAGTATTTTTGTCCTGGATGACATAAATAAATTATTGCATAGTTTGCATTAGAAATCACCTCACAAATATACATGTATGCAATATTTTTGGTCGTATCCAAGGTAGTCATGTCCCCATCATCCTCCCCTTCTTGAAAACAAAGCTGTCCTCGGCGTTGCTTAGTCTGAAATGTGGCTAACAAAAGAGACAAGGTGTATATGGTGTATATGTATATGTCATCCATTTTTACTTCCCTTGATTTTTGCACATATGACAGATGAATATATGAGTAACTTGCATAGTTCATAAAATCTAAAGCCAAAACATTATCACAAGAAGTAGAAGGCATGAAAATATTGCAACTCAGTTTGCACATATAAGTGAAGCTCTTATTCATTTCAAAAGATTGACAATGTTCATCATTAAACCATCCCAAAATTGGTGAATAAACCTTACTTGCATCAAGTTTACATGCTACAACATGCTTAAATAAGCAAACATGCAATAAGTTATTCGACACAGAATCATCACCAAGATTAGAGGTCATATCAAAATGATTAAATATTGATTCTTTTGCATCAACAGTTAATTCAATGGGTGCACTCAAAATTGTTCGTATTTCAGTTGTTTGATCACATGACGCATTCATGATAGTATCAAGATTCTCTAAAATAGGTGATGTGCTCAAATCACCAGGTAACTCAACACCTGATGCATTCAAGTTAACTAGGGATGCATCATTCTCATGTGAAGTTATATCATTAATACCTTTACTGTTACCTTGTTGCAAAGACGTAGCTGATGTAGGTACGGGCGTTGACAATGCACCATACACTTGAGATGATGGCGCGCTCACAATCTGGGGTGGGGCTGCTCTAGTAGGTGCAACGGTGGAGGAACCAACCGGAGGTGGTGAGCATGAACTGGAATAGTAGTTGTTGTAGTCGCCCATTGCATCCTCCTGTATCTGTCTCTCAAAGGTACAAGCGCGAACATACATACCAGTAATGCAACGAGGAATATAGTGAAATCTTGCACGGATATCATGGTTCAAACTACCAAAAAATCTATTCATTGTATCATCCTCAGATTCTTCTATGTCACGATGATGCATATAGGATTTGAACTCTTGGTAGTAAGCATGAACAGTGTTACTGCCTTGTTTTAATTGTTCCAATTTGCGAAGCAATTCACGACGATAGTAAGGAGGAAAAAATTGTTATCTCATTACAGCTTTCAAAACTTTCCAAGTTGTGGGTTGGTTATCAATGTTTTTCTTACAATGTACACTCCATCAAACAGAAGCAAAACCAGTAAATGCTCTAGTGGTAGCTCGTACTCTCTCAAGTTCAGAAAAATCATGGTGACTAAAAACTTCTTCTAATTCAAGCTCCCAAGCTAGATAAATAGCAGGATTAAATCTACCCTCAAATGATGGTAAAGACATAACCTGACCATATGCTTGTGTGTGTTGTCCCAACTCTCGTGATGGTGAAGATGTGTCCGTCTTCCAAGAACTTCTATCTCCGGAACCTGTCATGATTAGTAGAAACAAGAAAAAAAATCGAGAATAATGTTCCTATGAACTACTAGGATGTGGTTGTAAAGTGCTCACAGTAAAGCAAATATCAATATCTTACAAGTTCTTACCATGCGACAGGTGGTGACAGGCAACCAGCTGTGTCAAGTAACTCTGAAGATTGTGTAAAGCGATTGCTAGGGGAATGTACGTATACACGGTGTAGAAATATGTGGAGCTGGGTTGGCTATATATGGTAGCAAAAAATTAGCAATAATCAATTCAAAGATGCAATGTTGAATAAACGCTCAACGACGGTACTGTGCTGGTCCTAGGCTAGACCGGACTAGAGACGCAAGCCTAGAACACTAATGAAGTCACGGTGTAGCACAACTAGCATCAATGAAAGATACTAAGTAGCTATGGACAGCAAAATATAAGTGAAGATCACAACGGCAGTGAAGATAATGATGAAAAACAACTGCCAAGCAGGATATACAACAACTCTCTCCAACTTTCCTCTTGAAAAGTTTGAGCCAATTTTCTGATAAATTTTCGAAGAATGGTACTAACTCAAGCTTTCCAACGCAAAAAGAATCACTCAATTCCGAATTGATATGAGGAGTCAAAAAATTCTAAAACTGGCCTGAAAAATTGGAACAAGCTGTCTTCACGAACTTCGGAGGGCAAAATGACCTATTTAGAAGCCGATTTTGAGGTGCCAAATATTGAACTAGCTTCTAAAACTATTTAGATGCGGCTCGTCACCAGCTTTAATTTGAGTACTCGCGGAGCCAAAACGGACTTCGTATGAGGAAGTTATGCCTATTTTACTGAACAGTGCGCAAAACAGATCCCAATCCGAATTCAACTACGAGATTGAGTCTAGATAGATCCGAATTTTGTTTTTTTTTTCTTTTTTTTTCCTCACACTTTTTTTCTTTTTCTTTCTCTTTTTTCTCTGACTTTTTTTTTTACTTTTTTCTCTCTCTCTTTTTTTTCATCTTTTTTTCTCTCTTTTTCCAAAACAAACTAGATAAGATGCAGATTGGATCAAGCGAAGATGTGAATGACCTCAACTATGATTATGACAATGAATAGTGCATAGCACATGGTGGAAATTGATGGATGGTATGGTGGATAGCAGAAGGGATAATGATGCAGCGGCGGCGTGACTAATGTGAACAGAACTCGAAACTCTAAAGGAACTAGACACTAAGACCAGCAACTCGACACGACGATGCAACTGATAATTCAATAATGCAAACAATGAAAAGAAAACTGCAAAGGCTCAGACTGGCTTGGACAAATGATGAATAGATCTAACTTTTTTTGTGGCTTTTTCTTGGACAATAGGTAAGAAAATAAATCTAATCTGGGGATAATTGGAAATTCGCACCGAGCAACCTGAAAACTGATACCACTTGATAGAGGCGAAGGTGTCCCGATCTTTCGACGAGATGATAACTATCGATTTGGTGGAGACGACTTTGACGATCCGACTACAAACATGCACGACGTTGCGCCTTAGCAATTGCTAAACCAATCTCCTGAGGTTACTGACGATGCCGGAAGCACGATCAGCCTGACCACGAAGGTCTATTCCTACACGCAATCAAAGAACAAGCAAGAATATGATAATGCAATCTGAATATTGCGAATATAGATGAAGTATTGATAAACGTGGGGATCCGTAAGCGGTCTTGGTCTGGTCGTTGGACACAAACGAAGTACACGAAGTTGCAATGGCTAACTTTTAACTGAACAAATCCCAAGAAAAAGCAACTAGATGGATCTCCTTATATAGGAGCAAGGGGTGGCGGCCAAGGAGGTGGGAGGACGTCCCAAGGCAGCCTAAAACTAACCCTAGGTTGTACAAGGCTAATGGGCCCAAGTGGAGGTGATGTAACACCATTGGACTTTTAGTTTGACTCGGATTCTGCTGCAGAATCAGATTGTTTCGTCCATAACTCAACGCTCCGGATGAATTTGAAGGTGAATCCAATTGGGTTGGAAAGTGCACGAAATCTACTTTCCAACAAAAAAAGAACCATCCAATTTGGAGTTCGGATGAAAAAGTTATTGACGTTTTGAGTCAGGTATGTCTGTGCAGTCCGAATGTGAGTCCAGAACGTGAGAGACTTGGACTCTATCTTCTCTTAGGCCAAAAGTGACGTGAGAGAACTTTTTGAACATCAAGTAAATTCCTCTTTCTCCCTTATCTTCATATGTGGATTGTACAAATGTCCCATACACCTGCAATTAGACATGGCATAAAAGTTTATGAAGTATTTTTGTCCTGAATGACATAAATAAATTTTTGCATAGTTTGCATTAGAAATCACCTCACAAATATACATGTATGCAATATTTTCGTCGTATCCAAGGTAGTCATGTCCTCATCAAGATCCGAATGATCCAAGATAAAAGTCTAATATTGACATAAAAATAATGATACTTCAAGCACACTAACTAAGCAATTATGTCTTCTTAAAATAACATGGCCAAAGAAAGTTATCCCTACAAAATCATATAGTCTGGCTATGCTCTATCTTCATCACACAAAGTATTTAATCATGCACAACCCCGATGACAAGCCAAGCAATTGTTTCATACTTTTGGTGTTCTCAAACTTCTCAATCTTCACGCAATACATGAGCGTGGGCCATGGACATAGCACTATATGTGGAATAGAATGGTGGTTGTGGAGAAGACAAAAAGGAGAAGATAGTCTCACATCAACTAGGCATATCAACGGGCTATGGAGATGCCCATTAATAGATATCAATGTGAGTGCGTAGGGATTGCCATGCAACGGATGCACTAGAGCTATAAGTATATGAAAGCTCAACAAAAGAGACTAAGTGGGTGTGCATCCAACTTGCTTGCTCATGAAGACCTAGGGCATTTTGAGGAAGCCCATCATTGGAATATACAAGCCAAGTTCTATAATGTAAAAATTCTCACTAGTATATGAAAGTGATAACATAGGAGACTCTCTATCATGAAGATCATGGTGCTACTTTGAAGCACAAGTGTGGTAAAAGGATAGTAGCATTGTCCCTTTTCTCTTTTTCTCTCATTTTTTATTTTTTTCTTTGGGCCTTTTTTTATTTAGTCCGGAGTCTCATCCCGACTTATGGGGGAATCATAGTCTCTGTCATCCTTTCCTCACTTGGGACAATGGTCTAATAATGATGATCATCACACTTTTATTTTCTTTACAACTCAAGAATTACAACTCAAAACTTAGAACAAAATATGACTCTATGTGGATGACTCCGGCGGTGTACCGGGATATGCAATGAATCAAGAGTGACATGTATGAAAGAATTATGAAAGGTGGCTTTGCCACAAATACGATGTCAACTACATGATCATGCAAAGCAATATGACAATGATGAAGCGTGTCATAGTAAACGGAACGGTGGTAAGTTGCATGGCAATATATCTCGGAATGGCTATGGAAATGCCATGATAGGTAGGTATGGTGCCTGTTTTGAGCAAGGTATATGGTGGGTGTATGATACCGGCGAAAAGTGCACGGTATTAGAGTGGCTAGCAACGGTGGAAGGATGAGAGTGCGTATAATCCATGGACTCAACATTAGTCATAAAGAACTCATATACTTGTTGCAAAAATATATTAGTCATCGGAACAAAGTATTACGTGCATGCTCCTAGGGGGATATATTGGTAGGAAAAGGCCATCGCTCGTCCCCGACCGCCACCCATAAGGAAGACAATCAATAAATAAATCATGCTCCGACTTCATCACATAACGGTTCACCAAACGTGCATGCTACGGGAATCACAAACTTTAACACAAGTATTTCTCAAATTCACAACTACTCAACTAGCATGACTCTAATATCACCATCTTCATATCTCAAAACAATTATCAAGCATCAAACTTCTCATAGTATTCAACACACTCATAAGAATTTTTTTACTAATCTTGGATGCCTATCATAATTAAAAATTACCATTCTGTTTTATAGGACTCCCAAAATTATATAAGTGAAGCATGAGAAAACAATAGTTTCTATAAAACAAATCCACCACCGTGCTCTAAAAGATATAAGTGAAGCACTAGAGCAAAAACTATATAGCTCAAAAGATATAAGTGATGCACATAGAGTATTCTAATAAATTCCGAATCATGTGTGTCTCTTTCAAAAGGTGTGTACAGCAAGGATGATTGTGGTAAATTAAAAAGCAAAGACTCAACTTATACAAGACGCTCCAAGCAAACACATATGATGTGGTGAGTAAAAATATAGCTCCAAGTAAAGTTACCGATGGACGAAGATGAAAGAGGGGATGCCTTCCGGGGCATCCCCAAGCTTTGGCTTTTAGGTGTCCTTAGATTATCTTGGGGTTCCATGGGCATCCCCAAGCTTAGGCTCTTGCCACTCCTTATTCCATAATCCATCAAATCTTTTACCCAAAACTTGAAAACTTCACAACACAAAACTTAGCAGAAAATCTCGTGAGCTCCGTTAGCGAAAGAAAACAAAACACCACTTCAAGGTACTGTAATTAACTCATTATTTATTTATATTGGTGATAAACCTACTGTATTCCAACTTCTCTATGGTTTATAAACTCTTTTACTATCCATAAATTCATCAAAATAAGCAAACAACACACGAAAAACAGAATCTGTCAAAAACAGAACAGTCTGTAGTAATCTGTAACTAACGCAAACTTCTGGAACTCAAAAAACTCTACCAAAATAGGAAGACCTAGACAATTTTTTTATTGATCTTCTTCAATTGGAATCAGTATTTTATCACGTTCTGGTGATTTTTAACAATTGTATTCCTGAACAGAAAGTTTCTGGAATTTTCAGCAAGATTAAATAACTATCATCCAAGAAGATCCTATAGGTTTAACTTGGCACAAACACTAATTAAAACATAAAAACAAATATAAACAGAGGCTAGATAAAATATTTATTCCTAACCATAAGAAAAAAGCAAAAAACTAAAATAAAATTGGGTTGCCTCCCAACAAGCGCTATCGTTTAACGCCCCTAGCTAGTCATAAAAGCAAGGATAGATCTAGCTATTGCCATCTTTGGTAGGCAATCCATAAGTGGCTCTCATAATGGATTCATAAGGTAATTTTATTTTCTTTCTAGGAAAGTGTTCCATGCCCTTCCTTAACAGAAATTGGAATCTAATATTCCCTTCCTTCATATCAATAATTGCACCAATCGTTCTAAGGAAAGGTCTACCAAGAATAATAGAACATGAAGGATTGCAATCTATGTCAAGAACAATGAAATCTACGGGCACATAGTTCCTATTTGCAATAATAAGAACATCATTAATTCTTCCCATAGGTTTCTTAATAGTGGAATCCGCAAGGTGCATGTTTAAAGAGCAATCATAATATTCGCGGAAACCTAACAAATCACACAAAATTTTTGGAATCGTGGAAACACTAGCACCCAAATCACACAAAGCATAGCATTCATGATCTTTAATTTTAATTTTAATAGTAGGTTCCCACTCATCATAAAGTTTTCTAGGGATAGAAACTTCCAACTCAAGTTTTTCTTCATAAGATTGCATTAAAGCATCAACAATATGTTTGGTAAAAGCTCTATTTTGGCTATAAGCATGAGGAGAATTTAGCACGGATTGCAACAAGGAAATACAATCTATCAAAGAGCAATTATCATAATTAAATTCCTTGAAATCCAAAATAGTGGGTTCATTAATATCTAAAGTTTTGACTTCTTCAATCCCACTTTTATCAATTTTTTTGCATCAAGATCTAAAAACTCCGAATTTTTGGGACGCCTTCTAGGTAAAGGTGGCTCATATTCAGTCCCATCATTATCAAGATTCATATTGCAAAACAAGTATTTAATAGGGGACACATCAATAACTTTTAGATCTTCATCTTTATTCTCATAAAAATTAGAAGAACACGCTTTCACAAAGCAATCTTTCTTAGCACGCATCCTAGCGGTTCTTTCCTTGCACTCATCAATGGAAATTCTCATGGCTTTGAGAGACTCATTGATATCATGCTTAGGTGGAATAGATCTAAGTTTCAAAGAATCAACATCAAGAGAAATTATATCAACGTTCCTAGCCAATTCATCAACCTTAAGCAATTTTTCTTCAAGCAAAGCATTGAAATTATTTTGTGAATTCATAAACTCCTTAACACTAGTCTCAAATTCAGAGGTATCTTATTAAAACTTCCATACGAATTGTTGTAGGAATTACCATAATTATTAGAGGAATTACTCGGGAATGGCCTAGGATTAAAGTTTCCTCTATACGCGTTGTTACCAAAATTATTCCTACCAACAAAATTCACATCCATAGATTCGTTATTATTCTCAATCGAAGTAGACAAAGGCATATCATTAGAATCAGAAGAAACACTTTTAGTAGCAAATAATTTCATAAGTTCATCCATCTTCCCACTCAAAACATTAATTTCTTCTATCGCATGCACTTTTTTATTAGTAGATCTTTCGGTGTGCCATTGAGAATAATTAACCATAATATTATCTAGGAGTTTAGTAGCTTCTCCTAAAGTGTTCCATAAAAGTGCCTCCCGCGGCCGAATCTAAAAGATTTCTAGAAGCAAAATTCAATCCGGCATAAAAAATTTGTATAATCATCCAAAGATTCAACCATGTGTAGGGCAATTACGTTTCATTAATTTCGTCCTCTCCCAAGCTTGTGCAACATGTTCATGATCAAGTTGCTTAAAATTCATGATATCGTTTCTAAGAGAGATGATTTTAGCGGGAGCAAAATACTTAGAGATAAAAGCATCTTTGCACTTATTCCATGAATCAATACTATTTTTAGGCAAAGATGAAAACCAAGCTTTAGCGTGATCTCTAAGTAAAAAAGGAAATAGCTTCAATTTACCAATATCATTGTCCACATCTTTCTTCTTTTTCATATCACACAAATCAACGAAGCTATTTAGATGGGTAGCGGCATCTTCACTAGGAAGGCTGGCAAATTGACCTTTCATGACAAGATTCAACAAAGCAACATTAATTTCACAAGATTCAACATCGGTAAGAGGAGCAATCGGAGTGGTAAGAAAATCATTGTTGTTGGTATTGGTAAAGTCACACAATTTAGTATTATCTTGAGCCATCGTGACAAGCAAGCAATCCAACATACAAGCAAACAAGAAGCAAGCGAAAAAGAGGCGAACGGAAAAGAGAGGGCGAATAAAATGGCAAGGGTGAAGTGGGGGAGAGGAAAATGAGAGGCAAATGGCAAATATGTAATGCAAGGGATAAGAGTTTGTGATGGGTACTTGGTATGTCTTGACTTTTGTAGACTCGGCAACGGCACCAAAAATGGCTTGTTGTTGGGAGTCAAATCTTGACTTGACTTGGCGCCCCCGGCAACGGTGCCAGAAATCCTTCTTGCTACCTCTTGAGCACTGCATTGGTTTTCCCTTGAAGAGGAAAGGGTGATGCAGTAACGTAGCGTAAGTATTTCCCTCAGTTTTTGAGAACCAAGGTATCAATCCAGTAGGAGATCACGCTCGAGTCCCACGCACCTACACAAACAAATAAGAACCTTGCAACCAACGCGATAAAGGGGTTGTTAATCCCTTCACGGTCACTTACGAGAGTGAGATCTGATAGATATGACAAGATAATATTTTTGGTATTTTTATGATAAAGATGCAAAGTAAAATAAAAGGCAATAGAAATAGCTAAGTGTTGGAAGATTAATATGATGGAAAATAGACTCGGGGGCCATAGGTTTCACTAGTGGCTTCTCTCAAGAGCATAAGTATTACGGTGGGTAAACAAATTATTGTCGAGCAATTGATAGAATTGAGCATAGTTTTGAGAATATCTAGGTATGATCATGTATATAGGCATCACGTTCGTGACAAGTAGACCGAAACGATTCTACATCTACTACAATTACTCCACACATTGACCGCTATCCAGCATGCATCTACAGTATTAAGTTCATAAGAATGGAGTAACACTTTAAGTAAGATGACATGATGTAGAGGGATAAACTCATGCAATATGATATAAACCCCATCTTTTTATCCTCGATGGCAACAATACAATGCGTGTCGTTTCCCTTTCTGTCACTGGGATCGAGCACCGCAAGATTGAACCCAAAGCTAAGAACTTCTCCCATTGCAAGAAAGATCAATCTAGTAGGCCAAACCAAACTGATAATTCGAAGAGACTTGCAAATATAACCAATCATACATAAAAGAATTCAGAGGAGATTCAAATATTGTTCATAGAAAAACTTGATCATAAACCCACATTCATCGGATCTCGACAAATACACCGCAAAAGAAGATTACATCGAATAGATCTCCAAGAAAATCGAGGAGAACTTTGTATTGAGATTCAAAGAGAGAGAAGAAGCCATCTAGCTAATAACTATGGACCCGAAGGTATGAGGTAAACTACTCACACATCATCGGAGAGGCTATGGTGTTGATGTAGAAGCCCTCCGTGATCAATGCCCCCTGCGACGGAGCGTCGAAAAAGGCCCCAAGATGGGATCTCACGGGTACAGAAGGTTGCGGCGGTGGAATTAGGTTTTCGTGGATGCCTCTAATGGTTTGGGGGTACGTAGGTATATATATAGGAGGAAGAAGTACGTCGGTGGAGCAACATGGGCCCCACGAGGGTGGAGGGCGCGCCTAGGGGGGTAGGCGTGCCCCCTGCCTCGTGCTCGTTGATTTCTTTACGTAGACTCCAAGTCCTCTGGATCACGTTTGTTCCAAAAATCACGTTCCCGAAGGTTTCATTCCGTTTGGACTTCGTTTGATATTCTTTTTCTGCGAAACCTTGAAATTGGCAAAAAAAAAACAGCAATTTGGGCTGGGTCTCCGGTTAATAGGTTAGTCCCAAAAATAATATAAAAGTGTATAATAAAGCCCATTAAACATCCAAAACAGAATATAATATAGCATGGAACAATAAAAAATTATAGATACGTTGGAGAAGTATCAGCTGGCCAGGTCAGAGGCCCTCCAGAGGAGAGCCCCTGAGCCCAACCTGAGAGGGCGTCGGGCGCGCCTTCCTATGCGAGAGGGAAGGGCGCCCATAAGTGGGCGAGGGGGGTGAGGTACGATCATTGGACGCCCTAGCCTCCTGAGGACCTCGGAGGAGTAGCTGCTTCTTCTTCTTGGGGACGGCCTCAGGAGGATGGATGGCGCCCTCGTCATCTGAGTTCTCGACTGCTGCAGTCTGGTAGGCGCGCTTGAGGAAGCACACCGCATCCTTCTCATCACAGGCGACCGTGATGATGCCACAACTTCCTGGCATCTTGAGGACGTTGTAGCCGTGGTGAGTCACTGCCATGAACTTGGCGAGGGACGGATACCCAAGGATGGTGTTGTATGGGAGGCGAATGTGGACGACATCAAAGTCGATGAGCTCGGTGCGGTAGTTGTCGTGCTTGCAGACAGGAAGTCGAATCTGCCCCAGGGGGACTGCGGAGCCATCGGTCACACCTGAGAAGGGCTTGATGGGGAGGAGCTGGTCGTAGGGCACCTGGAGCCTCTCGAACATCTCAGCAGAGAGGACATTCAGTCCCGCGCAACCGTCAATGAGGGTCTTGGTGACGAGGACATTGCTGATGGTCAGCGAGCAGAGCATTGGGAGCGTGCCAGTGGTGGCTGCACACTTGAGCTGATCCGTAGAGTCGAAGGTGATTGCGTACTTGGACCACCTGAGGGGACGCGACGCCTCGTGCTTGGGGAGGACCGCTTTCACCTCATGAGCGAACTGCTTGAATATGCAATGGGAGGCGGTGGCCTGAGCGCCACCCAGGATACAGGCAATAGCACGAGGCTCTTGGAAGCCCCCGACCCCATCATCTTGGCGGTGGTCATCATTCCTCCTTGGCGGCGGCGGTAGCGGAGGAAGGCCGATGTTGCCCTATGGACGACCCTCACGAGGTTGCTCCCTCCACGGGCCATCTCGAGGCTGGCTCTGCCAGCAGTCCTCACGAGGCTGATCATGCTAGTCCTGGCAGGGGTCGCGGTTGCCCCAGCGGCCTCCACCATGGCCTCCTCCACGGCCGTAGCCATGGTCGATGCGCTCAAGGCAGCAGCCAAGGCGCTCGTCACGGATTGCCCTGAGCTCTTGGCCGTCGTTGGTGTTGTGGCTGTGGACGTTGTGGAAGACACAGAACGGGCGGCTTCCCTTGGAGGGTTCGGGGTGGTCGCAGCTGCGCTTCATCTCAGGTTTGACTGCGAGCACAGCCGAGTCCTTGCGCTTCACGTCCTTGGCCTTGGCCTTCTTGTCTTCAGGATCGGCCTCCGGGAGCTCAAGGAGGGAGAGGCAACCTTCCTTAGCCTTCGCGCATCTGGTTGTCATGTTGAAAATCTCCGGAGCCGAGCACAGGTCCTCGTGTATGGCGAGTTCTTCCTTCATCTTGACATCCCGAACGCCAACAATGAATGGTGAAATGATGGCTTGTCTGACACCTTAGGGATCTTGAGGCAAACATTGGTGTAGTACTATATGTATTTATGCAAGGCCTCCCCTAGCTGCTGCTTGATGCGCTGTAGGTCGCCTGCAGCAAGGGCGCGGTTGCGAGTACCCTGGATGTTGGCGATGAAGCGCTCACGCAGCTCATCCCAGGAGGAGATTGATCCCACCGGGAGGATCAGGAGCCACGAGAGCGCGCCGTCCTTGAGGGCCATGGGAAATCAGTTCACCATGACCTTCTCGTCGCCGTTCGCCGCCTCGATGCTCAGCTCATAGATCTGGAGGAACTCAGCAGGGTCGGGTGTGCCATCGTAGCGTGGAGGCAGATCCGGCTTGAACTTGTCGAGCCAGACGAAGCGGCGCAGCTCCGGAGTGAACACACAACATCCTGCCGTGCTCACAAAGGCCTGCCGTGGAGGGTGGCCTGGTCTTCACGCCCGCGTGCTGCCGCCTCTGGCGGCACACGGTCTTGACGTGGCGGTGCTAGGAGCTCACATGCCTCTCCTTGAGGCCGCTGCACCACATGGCAGCTTTCTTCGTCGTGCGCCAGCGCCCTGCGTGGTGGGTCGCGCTGGGGGGCCTCGCGCCTTGGCTCGGGGACGACATTGCGCTGAAGAGGAGGAGGTGGTGCACCGTGGGCCACGTCGCCCGCCTGAGACGGCGGGGAAGGCAGCGAAAGAGATGGCGCAGGAGCCTCTCCAGTTGCACTGACGAGCTCGGCAATGCGGCCCAGCCAATCCTCATAGAGATCGTTGGCCAGACGATAGCGCAAAAGCTCCCGCGCCATGAGTAGCGCAGCTGCGCGTTCGTTGGCCCGCGATGAAGCTGGGAAGACGACGCAGTGGCCGAAGGGGATATGGAGTCGCGGTTCGGCCATCGCGACACATGGACAGTGGCAGCGACAAGTCATGCTGCTCGCGGGCAGCGGGGTCGGTGGCGGTGTTAGCCACCGAAGAAGCGAGCGGCGAGGTGGGCTGTTGCCCACAGGTGCCGTCTGAGCAACACGACTAGCCCGTTGCTCGGCACAGACACAGCGAGCGTCAGCCATGGGAACGGTGGAACGGCGGCGGAACAATCGACGAAAGAGAGCTTCGACACACCCCCAACCTGGCGCGCCAAATGTCAGATTCAGGGCTCCGCAGACCCAAGAAAGGTTCAAACTCTGGGGCATGTGCGAAGAACTCAACCTCTCGAGCCAACCAGCTCGTCACCCCCACGTCCTAGCTCGATGAACAAGAAAAGAAAGGGACACGACAGTTTACCCAGGTTCGGGCTACCTTGCGCCCTACTCCTGCTTTGGGGTGGATTAGCCTCGCGAGGGGCTGATGATGAACTAGTACAGAGGAATAACAACCTCAGGAGGTCTGTTCTTGTGTGGGTGTGAGCTAGTGAGGGTTCGGATTGGATCCCTCTCTACGGTGGTGGCTAAGCTATATATATAGTGGCCTTGGTCCTCTTCCTCCAATCGAAGGCGGGAAGGGATCCCACAATGGCCAATTTTGAAGAGGGACAAGTAGTACATCTTATCCTGATGAAAGGTGGTCTTCGCCTGCAAAGCTTCTGATCGTGACGCCATCGTGGGCTCGGCGATAACATCCGTCTTGACGTCCTGGTGGTCTTGGTCTCGTTGCACGGGAATGGAAACCTTTGGCTGATTCCTCGGGACCCCGCGCCTGTGCTTGCCTCCTTAGCACCAAAGAGGAAACCTGCTGCTCTACGCCCGCTGGCGCCCGCCTGGCCTTGGTCGTCATGGCTTGCATCACCACAACCTCATGAGGTGGGCGCCTGCATAGGAATCTCCGCTCCTCAGGAGAAAGCCTGGGGAGGCCGCTCCCTCCGGAGGTCTTGGTGCCGTCTGCCTCGCGAGGCTTGGCCCCTCGAGAGGGTCTCGTCTTGCTGGTGTTGAAGATGGGCCGTACCAGGCCGTCGATGGAGCCACGCCGTGGGCCGCAGGCAGGCAAGTCTGCGTACCCTGGTTCCCAGAACGCCGACAACAACTAATTTGTAACAACTATCTACATGAAAAGATGCTCCTATTTATAAGCTTTCCAATGGTATATTATATGCCACATTCCCATGAGCAGTTTAAAAGTTTCATGTATACAGTAAAAAAACACATTTTTACGTATTCAAAAATATCTTTGAACCGCTGTCACTTTGTAAAAAATGATCAACACGGAAATGTTGTGTGTTTTCTACAGTTTTCCATCGGTATATCATTTGCTCAATTCCAGTAACTGGTTGAGGAGTAACGGGTAAAAAAACACATTAAGTACAGAGTGAAGTTCAAATAGACATGCCCCAGAAGTTCAGGTTCTTCACGTAGTGCATTTCCATTCGCGATGAAGGCAGAAATCATGATCTTGCCATTTTCTAAATTACTTAAAAAATGGCAGGGAATTAGAGCAAACCTTATATACAAAAAAGTTTCACAGTTTTAATAGCTTTCCAATGGTATATTATTTGCCGCATTCCAACAAAGTTTGCAAAAACTATGGCCAAATTTTTTTAACCATTTTCAAAATTGACTTAAAACCGTAAATAATTTGGAAAAATGTTATAAACTAAAAAGTTTCACATTTCTTCAAGCTTTCCAATGCCATATCATTTGCTGCATTCCAACGTGTGGTTAAAAAATTACCTCAAAAATACGAACTCGGTGGAGCTTGGACGGTTTTCTAAATTACTCTTAAACCGTTCAAATTAGAAAAAACTTTGTAGACGAAAAATATGTGCATTTTCATAAGCTTTATAATGCCATATCATTTTCATAAGCCGTTTAGAAATGGCACCCAAAATACGAACTTGGCTATTTGGTTTGCGAAATTCTACAATTTTTCAAATTACTTTTTAACCATAGGGAATTAGAGAAAACTTTCTACATGTTCAAGGAGCGCATTTGCCGCAGGTTTCCAACGCCATATTATTTGCCTCATTCCGATAAATGGTTTAGAAATGAGATCGAAAATATGATTCACGTTTTCTGTATGAAGAAAAACGATTTTGAAAACTGCTCTTTAACCGCTTAGATTTTGCCAAGAACTTAACTTGGGTCAAGATACTAGTGTCCATAGATTTCCAACGGTATACTACAAGCCCCATTTGGGTAATGTTTGCGGAAGCTCAACCTAGCACTGGTGGAAGTTCAACTACTACCGCTGCGACAAGTCAGGTAGTTATCAGAATATTATTCTGATCCCGTGATCAGAATAGTGTTTATGTATGTATGTATGATATGTTATATGAGGACGGGTTGTCAGACTAGTTGTAGCAACACACATCACACTGGCTTTCACTATATATTTCATGTGATTACATTTGGCATATCGAGATTTAAACAATCTACAATAGGATGAAAAGACAGGCATCCTTCATATTATTGGCGAACTCAGCTCATAGAAACAAGAAATTCAATCATTCTGTGAGTAAATTAAAAGCTCCACTGGAATATTTTTCACTACCCCAATCATGCAAAAAGGGGCGACGCCACTGTAGGGGCTGGTTTGGGCGGCCGCCTCGGGTGGCTGGAAAGTGTGCACCTAGTTTGAGTCGTCCAGGTTGGCCCACGCTAGTTTTGTTCGTCCCAACGCACGAGCAGGCAATGTAAACAATGAAGACAAACATTTCAATTTGGATGGGCCAATAATGTAAGTGCAAGGCATGCCCTATAGCAGACTCGCGGCCCAAACGAGCGCCTCCCATAACGATCGGCAGCAGGAAAAATCCCCAATTCTTTCGCTCCAATCTGGTTCACTGCTAACCTAGCCGTCGTTGGACAGACCGACAGAGCACTTCCTCGCGCCCTCATTGGACGTCGGTCAACAGGCTTCAAGCAAATGGAAGGACAAGAAGATGAAGATCCAACCCTAGGTGTAGCCTGCATGGGAGGCAGCGGCGGCAGGATGGGCATGGCATCAAGCATGCACAAACGGACGGTCGCAACTTGCAAGAGCAGCATGCACAACGAGCAGGTACATCACATCCCTGATTATATCTAATTCAACTGTTCAATTTCCGGCCAATAGTTAAACCTGATGGTGTTGTAAAACTGCTTGTATGTAGGGAATCTATAAGAAAATGAAACCAATTTCTGCTTATTTTATAACTCCCCAATCAATACTGAACTGACTGAACCTGATGTGTCTAATCAAGTTTCTGGTGCAAACATACAAGCTCATGTTTTTCTTGAGCCTGAAGTGTCTAATGAATAGACTGCTAATGAAGGATTTGATGCAAACATTTTACATGCTCCTCGTTATGAACATATAGTGTCTAATGAGAGATCTAATGAAAGTATTTTGCAAGCTCCCATTGAAGAATTTAGTGTCTAATGATGATCTTTTATGTTGAGAAAGAGATAGAGTTTTGCAGGAATTGATGACAAGCAAATTATAGTACATTTTCATGGCTTGAGGAAACACCAAGGCCATTGATTTCTACTACGCAACCTTCTCCTTGTAGACGTTGTTGGGCCTCCAAGTGCAGAGGTTTGTAGGACAGTAGCAAATTTCCCTCAAGCAGATGACCTAAGGTTTATCAATCCGTGGGAGGTGTAGGATGAAGATGGTCTCTCTCAAACAACCCTGCAACTAAATAACAACGAGTCTCGTGTGTCCCCAACACACCCAATACAATGGTAAATTGTATAGTTGCACTAGTTCGGCGAAGAGATGGTGATACAAATGCAATATGGATGGTAGATATAGGTTTTTGTAATCTGAAAATATAAAAACAGCAAGGTAACTAATGATAAAAATGAGCGTAAACGGTATCACAATGCTAGGAAACAAGGCCTAGGGTTCATACTTTCACTAGTGGAAGTTCTCTCAACAATAATAACATAATTGGATCATATAACTATCCCTCAATATGCAACAAAGAGTCACTCCAAAGTCACTAATAGCGGAGAACAAACGAAGAGATTATGGTAGGGTACGAAACCACCTCAAAGTTATTCTTTTGGATCGATCTATTCAAGAGTCCGTAGTAAAATAACACGAAGCTATTCTTTCCGTTCAATCTATCATAGAGTTCGTACTAGAATAACACCTTAAGACACAAATCAACCAAAACCCTAATGTCACCTAGATGTTACCTCAAGTATCTGTGGGTATGATTATATGATATGCATCACACAATCTCAGATTCATCTATTCAACCAACACAAAGAACTTCAAAGAGTGCCCCAAAGTTTCTATTGTAGAGTCAAGACGAAAACGTGTGCCAACCCCTATGCATAGGTTCATGGGCGGAACCCGCAAGTTGATCACCAAAACATACATCAAGTGGATCACGTGATATCCCATTGTCACCACAGATAAGCACGACAAGACATACATCAAGTGTTCTAAAATCCTTAAAGACTCAATCCGATAAGACAACTTCAAAGGGAAAACTCAATCCATTACAAGAGAGTAGAGGGGGAGAAACATCATAAGATCCAACTACAATAGCAAAGCTCGCGATACATCAAGATCGTATCACCTCAAGAACACGAGAGAGAGAAATCAAACACATAGCTATGCTACATACCCTCACCGAGGGTGAACTACTCCTCCTTGTCATGGAGATCGCCGGGATGATGAAGATGGCCACGGTGAGGATCCCCCTCCGGCAGGTGCCTAACAGGTCCCGATTGGTTTTGGTGGCTACAAAGGCTTGCGGGGCGGAACTCCCGATCTATTCTGTTCTCGATGTTTTTAGGGTATATGGATATATATAGGCGAAAGAAGTCGGTCGGGAGCCACGAGGGCCCACGAGGGTGGGGCGCGCCTCCTACCTCGTGGCCACCTCAAGCTTCCTTGACTTCAACTCAAGTCTCCTAGATCACGTTCGCTCCAAAAATCACGCTCCCGAAGGTTTCATTCCGTTTGGACTCCGTTTGATATTCCTTTTCTGAAACATCAAACAAGGGAAAAAAGAAACCGCACTGGGCTCGGGTTAATAGGTTAGTCCCAAAAATAATATAAAAGTGCATAATAAATCCCTTAAACATCCAAAACAGATAATATAATAGCACAGAACAATAAAAAATTATAGATACGTTGGAGATGTATCAGCATCCCCAAGCTTAATTCCCACTCGTCCTCGAGTAGGTAAATGATAGAAACAGCATTTTTGATGTGGAATGCTACCTAACATATTTATCAATGTAATCTTTTTTATTGTGGCATGAATATTCAGATACATAAGATTCAAAACAAAAGTTTATTATTGACATGAAAACAATAATACTTCAAGCATACTAACAAAGTAATCATGTCTTATCAAAATAACATGGCCAAAGAAAGCTATCCCTACAAAATCATATAGTCTGTCTATGCTCTATCTTCATCACACAAAATATTTAAATCATGCGCAACCCCGATGACAAGCCAAGCAATTGTTTCATACTTTTGATGTTCTCAAACTTTTTCAATCTTCACGCAATACATGAGCGCGAGTCATGGACGTAGCACTATTTGTGGAATAGAATGGTGGTTGTGGAGAAGACAAAAAGGAGAAGATAGTCTCACATCAACTAGGCGTATCAATGGGCTATGGAGATGCCCATCAATAGATATCATTGTGAGTGAGTAGGGATTGCCATGCAATGGATGCACTAGAGCTATAAGTGTATGAAAGCTCAAAAAGAAACTAAGTGGGTGTGCATCCAACTCGCTTGCTCACGAAGACCTAGGGCAATTTGAGGAAGCCCGTCATTGGAATATACAAGCCAAGTTCTATAATGAAAAATTCCCACTAGTATATGAAAGTGACAACATAGGAGACTCTCTATCATGAATATCATGGTGCTACTTTGAAGCACAAGTGTGGTAAAAGGATAGTAGCATTGTCCCTTCTCTCTTTTTCTCTCATTGTTTTCTTTTTTTTGGCCTTCTCTTTTTTGCCTCTTTTTTCTCCCTTTTTTTATTTTTCGTCCCGAGTCTCATCCCGACTTGTGGGGGAATCATAGTCTCCATCATCCTTTCCTCACAGGGACAATGCTCTAATAATGTTGATCATCACACTTTTATTTACTTACAACTCAAGAATTACAACTCAATACTTAGAACAAGATATGACTCTATATGAATGCCTCCGGCGGTGTATCGGGATGTGCAATGACTCATGAGTGACATGTATGAAAGAATTATGAACGGTGGCTTTGCCACAAATACAATGTCAACTACATGATCATGCAAAGCAATATGACAATGATGAAGCGTGTCATAGTAAACGGAATGGTGGTAAGTTGCATGGCAATATATCTCTGAATGGCTATGGAAATGCCATGATAGGTAGGTATGGTGGCTGTTTTTAGGAAGGTATATGGTGGGTGTATGATATCGGCGAAAAGTGCGCGGTATTATAGAGGCTAGCAATGGTGGAAGGATGAGAGTGCATATAATCCATGGAATCAACATTAGTCATAAAGAACTCATATACTTGTTGCAAAAATATATTAGTCATCGAAACAAAGTATTACGCGCATGCTCCTAGGGGGATAGATTGGTAGGAGAAGACCATCGCTCGTCCCCGACCGCCACTCATAAGGAAGACAATCAATAAATAAATCATGCTCCGACTTCATCACATAACGGTTCACCATACGTGCATGCTACAGGAATCACAAACTTTAACACAAGTATTTCTCAAATTCACAACTAAGACTCTATTATTACCATCTTCATATCTCAAAACAATCATAAGGAATCAAACTTATCATAGTATTCAATGCACTTTATATGAAAGTTTTTATTATACCCATCTTGGATGCCCATCATATTAGGACTAAATTCATAACCGAAGCAAATTACCATCCCGTTTAAGACTCTCAAAATAATATAAGTGAAACATGATAGTTCATCTATTTCTTCAAAATAAAACCACCACCGTGCTCTAAAAGATATAAGTGAAGCACTAGAGCAAACGACAAACTACTCCGAAAGATATAAGTGAAGATCAATGAGTAGTTGAATAATTATGCAACTATGTGAAGACTCTCTACCATTTAAGAATTTCAGATCTTGGTATTTTATTCAAACAGCAAGCAAAGCTAAAGAAAATAAAATGACGCTCCAAGCAAAACACATATCATATGGTGAATAAAAATATAGCTCCAAGTAAAGTAACGATGAACGAAGACGAAAGAGGGGATGCCATCCGGGGCATCCCCAAGCTTAGGCTCTTGGTTGTCCTTGAATATTACCTTGGGGTGCCTTGGTCATCCCCAAGCTTAGGCTCTTGCCACTCCTTATTCCATAGTCCATCGAATCTTCACCCAAAACTTGAAAACTTCACAACACAAAACTCAACAGAAAACTCGTAAGCTCCGTTAGTATAAGAAAATAAATCACCACTTAGGTACTATTGTGAACTCATTCTAAATTCATATTGGTGTAATATCTACTGTACTCCAAATTATCTATGGTTCATACCCTCCGATACTACTCATAGATTCATCAAAATAAGCAAACAACACATAGAAAACAGAATCTGTCCAAAACTGAACAGTCTGTAGTAATCTGCATCAAACGCAAACTTCTGCAACTCAGAATAATCTTCCAAAATAGGATGACCTATATAATTTTATTATTGATCTACTGCAATTGGAATCAGTATTTTATCACTTTCTGGTGATTTTTAACAATTGTTTTCGTGAGCAGAAAGTTTCTGTCTTTTTCAGCAAGATCAAATAATTATCATCCAAGAAGATCCTATAGGTCTTACTTGGAACAAACACTAATTAAAACATAAAACCACATCTAACCAGAGGATAGATGATTTATTTATTACTAAACAGGAACAAAAAGCAAGGAACAAAAAAAATTGGGTTGCCTCCCAACAAGCGCTAACGTTTAACGCCCCTAGCTAGGCATGATGATTTCAATGATGCTCACATAAGAGATAAGAATTGAAACATAAAGAGAGCATCATGAAGAATATGACTAGCACATTTAAGTCTAACCCACTTCCTATGCATAGGGATTTTGTGAGCAAACAACTTATGGGAACAATAATCAACTAGCATAGGAAGGCAAAACAAGCATAACTTCAAAACTTTAAGCACATAGAGAGGAAACTTGATATTATTGCAATTCCTACAAGCATATATTCCTCCCTCATAATAATTTTCAGTAGCATCATGAATGAATTCAACAATATAACCAGCACCTAAAGCATTCTTTTCATGATCTACAAGCATATAAAATTTATTACTCTCCACATAAGCAAAATTCTTCTCATTCGAAATAGTCGGAGCAAACTCAACAAAATAACTATCATGTGAAGCATAATCCAATTGAAAACTAAAATCATGATGACAAGTTTCATTGTTATCATTATTCTTAATAGCATACATCTCATCACAATAATCATCATAAATAGCAACTTTGTTATCATAATCAATTGGAAACTCTTCCAAAATAGTGGATTCATCACTAAATAAAGTCATGACCTCTCCAAATCCACTTTCATCAATATAATCATCATAAATAGGAGGCATGCTTTCATCATAATAAATTTGCTCATCAAAACTTGGCGGACAAAAAATATCATCTTCATCAAACATAGCTTCCCCAAGCTTGTGGCTTTGCATATAATTAGCATCATGGATATTCAAGGAATTCATACTAACAACATTGCAATCATGCTCATCATTCAAATATTTAGTGACAAACATTATAATGCATTCTTCTTCTAGCACTTGAGCACAATTATCGGAATCCTTATTTTCACGAAAGACATTAAAAAGATGAAGCATATGAGGCACTCTCAATTCCATTTTTTGTAGTTTTCTTTTATAAACTAAACTAGTGATAAAACAAGAAACAAAAAGATTCGATTGCAAGATCTAAATATATACCTTCAAGCACTCACCTCCCCGGCAACGGCGCCAGAAAGGAGCTTGATGTCTACTACGCAACCTTCTCCTTGTAGACGTTGTTGGGCCTCCAAGTGCAGAGGTTTGTAGGACAGTAGCAAATTTCCCTCAAGTGGATGACCTAAGGTTTATCAATCCGTGGGAGGTGTAGGATGAAGATGGTATCTCTCAAACAACCCTGCAACCAAATAACAAAGAGTCTCTTGTGTCCCCAACACACCCAATACAATGGTAAATTGTATAGGTGCACTAGTTCGGTGAAGAGATGGTGATACAAGTGCTATATGGATGGTAGATATAGGTTTTTTTAATCTGAAAATATAAAAACAGCAAGGTAACTAATGATAAAAGTGAGTGTAAACGGTATCGCAATGCTAGGAAACAAGGCCTAGGGTTCATACTTTCACTAGTGGAAGTTCTCTCAACAATAATAACATAATTGGATCATATAACTATCCCTCAATATGCAACAAAGAGTCACTCCAAAGTCACTAATAGCAGAGAACAAACGAAGAGATTATGGTAGGGTACAAAACCACCTCAAAGTTATTCTTTCGGATTGATCTATTCAAGAGTCCATAGTAAAATAACACGAAGCTATTCTTTCCATTCAATCTATCATAGAGTTCGTACTAGAATAACACCTTAAGACACAAATCAACCAAAACCCTAATGTCACCTAGATACTCCAATGTCACCTCAAGTATCCGTGGGTATGATTATACGATATGCATATCTCAGATTCATCTATTCAACCAACACAAAGAACATCAAAGAGTGCCCCAAAGTTTCTACCGGAGAGTCATGACGAAAACGTGTGCCAAACCCTATGCATAGGTTCATGGGCGGAACCCGCAAGTTGATCACCAAAACATACATCAAGTGGATCACGTGATATCCCATCGTCACCACAGCTAAGCACGACAAGACATACATCAAGTGTTCTCAAATCCTTAAAGACTCAATCCGATAAGATAACTTCAAAGGGAAAACTCAATCCATTACAAGAGAGCAGAGGGGGAGAAACATCATAAGATCCAACTATAATAGCAAAGCTCGTGATACATCAAGATCGTATCACCTGAAGAACACGAGAGAGAGAGAGAGAGAGAGAGAGAGAGAGAGATCAAACACATAGCTACTGGTACATACCATCAGCCCCGAGGGTGAACCACTCCCTCCTTGTCATGGAGATCGCCGGGATGATGAAGATGTCCACCGGTGAGGGATCCTCCCTCCGGCAGGGTGCCGAAACAGGGTCTCGATTGGTTTTTGGTGGCTACAGAGGCTTGCGGCGGCGGAACTCCCAATCTATTCTGTTCTCGATGTTTTTAGGGTATATGGATATATATATAGGCGAAAGAAGTCGGTCAGGGGAGCCACGAGGGGCCCACGAGGGTGGGGGCGCGCCCAGGGGGGCATGCGCGCCTCCCTGCCTCGTGGCCACCTCGAAGCTTCCTTGACTTCAACTCCAAGTCTCCTGGATCACGTTCGTTCCAAAAATCACGCTCCCGAAGGTTTCATTCCGTTTGGATTCCGTTTGATATTCCTTTTCTGCGAAACACTGAAACAATGGAAAAAAACAGAAACTGGCACTGGGCTATGGGTTAATAGGTTAATCCCAAAAATAATATGAAAGTGCATAATAAAGCCCATAAACATCCAAAACATATAATATAATAGCATGGAACAATCAAAATTATAGATACGTTGGAGACGTATCAGCCATCTACCAGAAAGTCCCCGTATCATGACAACCTAGCATAAATACTTTTCTAATCTGTTGTTTGAAGCTATTGGCACACTTGTGCTGGATAGATATATTGATATGCAGTTTGTGCACTGCTTATAGGTGCAATTAAACTTGGATATTTTTGGCTAGAGAACGAATAATTCAAGCAGGTATAGTCCATGTTAGTAGTCCTTGTACAACATGTTGCATTTTGTGGTTTTTGGTGCTTACAACATTCATTGTTTTATAATCTGGAACTACTATGGATCATTAGCTGGTTTTCAAAATGCATGTAGCTTCATATTTCTCAAGTTATGTTGATTTCTGGGTGCAAGTGCCTTCGTATTTTTAAGTTAAATTTTTGCCCCTAGTAACTTGAATTCATGGATCTGCCACTCCACACAAATCATACACGTGAGTGAGTGTGAATTAAATTAAATGCGGGGACTTACCCTAGCTCGTTTTACGGGCTCACCGCAGCTCTGCTTGCGCTTGGGATGTGCCATGTACAAGTCCATGTTACCACTTGCTTGGATGTGCAGGCCTTGTGCTCCTTGCATCCCCTCTGCATTTTTGACACGATGAATGGTTGACCAAAAGAGAGGAATCGACCTTGCTGTTGTACCGGAGGACATGTACTTACAAGGTTATACCGGCATGCAGGATGTGTACCAGATCCCGTAGCGCTGTCATGCTTCGTTAAAAGATGGTTTTGCTTGTTTCAGATGATATCTCCAGAAGAAATAAGAGTTAAAGTCAGAGTTGCATAGGCCTGTAAGCTAAGAGAGAAGTAAAAGGATATTCAAACATCGTCGGAACAGTGCACAAGGGGGCGATATGTCGATACCTAGTTCGGGCCGGCGTTTGGGCATGCTTGCCTAGCTAGAGTGCAGGTCACTTCAGAGTCGTTGAGGGTGATGCGCTGCCATTCGCTGACCGCATTCAGATGCAGATCTTGAGCAGCAGCGGAGCGCTAAGATGCGATGGAAGAGGCCGTTGGTGAAGCACCAACGGCGTTGGGGGGTGGAGGTGCGACAATGTTCTCGGTGAAGTAGCCCCGGTGAGGTGGGAGACGGCGTCGGTGAAGCGCACCTGATGCGGTGGAAGTCGGTGTCTGTGAGGCACGTTGGCTGCAGCGGCCGATGTTGTGGGTAGACCACCCGGTGCGGTGGACGAAAGCGTAGATGAGGTAGCTCCGGTGTAGTGGTAAAGCGCGACCATCATCTTGATCGCCGTCTTCTGGCACAGAGGTGGGGAAAGAGATGAGACGAAGGGCAATTCGAATTTTGCTTGGGTTGGCGGCAAATTATGGATTTGAGAGCTCTGGGCATGGAAGGAGACGGGGACGGGGGAGAAGGGAGATTTTGCAGGGCTAGAATTGGGGCTGCCAGATATTTCAATCCGAAACGTGGAAGCGCGAACTTTTTTGGTCGTCGTTCTTTTGGGGGGGGGGGGAGGGGTGGGTGCTAGCGCCCGTACGACACACGCGACCACCACGACATGACCCTGGTATGCCTGGTGCGCTTACATTTGAGAATGCAAAGGAATATTCTGTCATTGGCAAACGAATCTTATACTATGTATTACCATGCCCATGTTTTCCATGCAAATGATTAGTCCTTCAAAACGAGATACTATGAATTAATTAATGGTGAGTTCTTTGAATTAGAGTGTGTTTGTCACATAGCGATCTCCAATTCTAACGTGGATTTTGCATTTCATGGTATCCACGCTACTTTTTAATACAAATTCATATATGTATAAGATGAACACCATGGTAGTGAGGAAACTTTGAATGGATTGAAGCATATGACCACACAGATACAAAGTACCATAACAATCAAGTCAATATCAACTTTTCCAAACCTAGTATGGCACCATTCGAAATAATTACGAAAGCCATATGCATGGTCCTCAATTCAAATCTTACAATGTACACTAAATTGAAACGTCAATATTAAGTCTAGTACTATCTACATTCAAATGTTGTTTCCAGCCCCCCCCCCCCCTCGGCACACACGCTACATACTTCCTCTATTGATCAATCTTCCTCTCCTAACCACCTTACAAAGCTATTGGTTTCCGTAGGTTCATTCTTTCCCTCCATGTTTCGATCTCTAACTCTCACACACCCGCCATTGCCCTCCATGCCGATCTCTCGCTCTCTCTCCCCTCCCACCTTCTCTCGGTAAATACATGCATTGCCTATCTAGACCCCCTCCCTCTCATGCCCACGCATGCACATTGTCTATCTAGGTAACTCTCGAGAGACCAGCTCACTCTTTCTTCCGCACGGTGTCTCACACTCGCTTAATCTCTCTCTTTATCTAAGTCTCGATTAACCTCGCTTTGTCTCACACACAAACGATATATCTCCCCGTTCGGGCCTCGATTGACACACTCTATACTCTCTCATGCAGATTGTATATCTAGATCAGTCTCTCCAAGCCGTCCCACTCTTTCGACCTCATGGCGGCGCACACTCGCTCAATCTCTCTCTCTTCTTATGCATGTCTTGATTGACCTTGCTCTTTCTCGCACACAAACGATATATCTCCATGTTTCGGCCTAATTCGACATATTCATAGTGTATACTCTCTCACGCACATTGTACATCTAGGTCACTCTCTCCAACCTGTCTCACTCTTTCGAACGCATGACGACCCACACTCGCTCAATCTCTCTCTCTCTCTCTCTCTCTCTGTCTGTCTGTCTGTCTGTCTCTCTCTCTGTCTATCTATGTATCAATTGACCTTGCTTCCTCCCACGCACAAATGATATATGTACCTGTCTGTGACCGGATCATCTCTCAAGCTCTCTCTTACAGCCCTCACCATTTCCAAAAGCTCAATTTGACAATATCTATCCACAACATATATATATATATTTTCAACGAATGTCGGGGCACACTCACTTTGTCTCTCTATTTATGTCTCGATTGACCTTGCTTTCTAATGCCGTATCTTCCACACATTGAAGCTACCTCTCCATCCCTCGCATGAAGGCATGAAGGCATTTATTCTGGTGGGTTTAGATTATATTTTTGTAGCATTCCCCACAACTACTCCGAACACCGTTGCAACCCCCGCCCCTCCCCCAATTGTTTTCCCTCTGGCTCGGTCACCGCTCTCTCGCACGCCCTTTCTAACCTTCCATGTCGCACCATGGCATTTTTGCAAAAAAACTCTGGTGTTCTCTTTAATTATTACAAATAAGTTACAAACTACACACCCGGAGTCCACTTGTAATGGAACAAATTTCGACCCAGAAATTAAAGTGCTACAAACTACACACCGGGGGGGCAACTGTCATGGAGAAAAATTGGACCCATATCTACACTCCTATATAGTGTGTGAATAACTTTGAAAGATGGTCATTGGATGAAGCCAATCCGACGGTGCAGAGATGGCAAATCTGAGCACTACTGGCCATTGGATATCATCTACATTCCACCACATGTACAATCTAGAAGACTGCATGGTTGGACTTAAGCATAATGCACAAACCTCAAAACACAAGCACTTCTCCTTTGTTCTAGAATCTTATGTATCATAATTGCCCAATTGTTTTCTAAATGAATTGCCATTGTTTGTTTTTGCTTTATGCTCCACAATGCACAATTCCATGAATCTTAAAATAGAATAATTTTTTATAGAACTTATTGATTTTGAATGAGAGGAACTATAAGAATTAAACGAACATCTACATCATTCATATATGAATCAAAGCTTACATGCTATGGTGTGGTATTTATTCATAATTTGGTTTCCAAATCTCATGTGTGCAATGCACGTGTACCTTACTAGTATAAATTAAAAATGGAAAAGGACGAGGATCGAACATGCGACCAAGGCCTTCAAGCCGCGCGTCAATAGGCAACATAGTAGCAACGTTTGTTGTACTCCCCTTTGTTGATATAATGTTTTTATATTACCACAACTTATTTAATGGATAACATGTTTTTATATTAACTTTAGTACATTAATGGGACTGGCTCGTGAGCACGTACTATTCCACTTCACTTACTGGTGGGTTCCATGTCTGCGCTCTCTCTCTCTCTCTCCCTCTCTCTCTCTCTCCTCCCTTCTATGTTTAGATGCACGGGCAAACACGAAGAACGCGCAGGTGGTGTTGCCGTTGACTGTATCTGGACGCGTTCACAAGTTACGGCACCACTTTCACGTAATACCAGTACTAGTATTATATGTAACAAGTTTAGGAACAAAAGTGACCGTGACGGACAAGTTAGGCTAGTAGTATCTACGATCAATTAAATGTGTGGATAAATAAATGTATCGCCTAGTGCTCGAACAAGGGGACTGCTCGCGCCCTACAAGTATTTGGAACTGATTTCTAAAAAATATTTGGAATTGACGTGGTATTTAATATGAAATGTTTGCGATGAGAAGGAATACATGTCACTCGATAATGTTTTATATGTAATTTGATACGGCTCTAGTAGAACATTCAATCGATCAAACCATAGATTTCATTCAGTTTGACTGTGACTTTACATTCATACAACGATCGAACTAAAATAAATGCAAATGATAAATCCCAAATGTTTGGATTTTAAGCATGGCAATCCGAACGTTCTTCATGGCATATTTAGATCACGCGGCGGCGGTGGAGGCGTCTTGCAGCGGGAAGCGGCTCCACTGCCATGCTCTGTGTGTCATCTGGCCACTGACCGGCGGCGACGGCGGTGTCTTGCACCGTTGTCGGCATACTCCTGGACGTTGACCATAGCTTCAAGGAAGGCCAGAATGTTCTGGACTTCGGTATCTAGGAGCTAGTCAACTAGCGGGAGGAGGCGACAGGCATTGGTGCAAGGAAGCGGTCAACGGCGGCAATCCATGCCGCTGAGGGGGGCACTGGCACAGGCATGGGGACATGTGCTGGCAACGGCGCGGCGGAGACATTCTTGTGCACGGGCACCGGCACGGGCGCGCGCGTTAGTGCATGCGCATGCGCTGGTAGGTGCACGGGCACGTGAAAGTTAGCGGGGACCTCGTGGAGCCTGTGGCTTCAAGCTTGGTGACAATGTGCGCTTCCAGGCCATCAATGCCACCGGGATAGGCGCTGTCGCTGTTGGGGCGACGAGAGCTGGAATGCGAGCAGGGACATGCGCGCGTCTTCCCGCAAGGGCAGTTCAAGCTCGTCCCAAAGCGCCTTATGTTCTTGAGACTGTAGCTGGGTGTCTTCCTCAGGAAACTGGAATACTAAGGGTAGACCATCGTGATGCAGCATGGCGTACGGTGAGGTCAGGCTGGTTGGAGGTAGACGACAGGAGAATCCGAGAAGAGAGAAGATTGTAGCAAGGCCGGGAGTGCGGGGGTGATTTAAACTGTGGCGCCGACGCCATTAAAAGTGGGGGCAGTTGGGAGGAAGGTGGGCGGCGAAGCCTGGTCAAAGGGCTCGCCTCCCGGCGAGCCTAAGCAGCGGCCTGCTCGCACGCCTCCCAGTCAGCTGGCGCAGCGGTCTGTTTGCACGCCTCCCAGCGACTCACACACTTGCTTGGATGGCACCTGCCGATGAGAAGCGGGACTCGTGGCGACACATAGGTCTAACGCCCACGGTTTGAATAGTCGAACCGTTCGCATTAACGTGACATGTCTTTGTTCCAAAATACCTTGACTCTTCATTTGTGCAACTTTTCATTAACAGCTTGTCTCAAAATCAAAAAAAATACGAAAACCTATTTGTGCCATATCACGCGACCATGCTCAGTTTCATGAATTTCATGTCAGTTTTAGATTTTCTGGAATTTAAAATCCAGGATTCAAATCAATATCATAACCTGCATCATGAAATAAATTTTCAAGCAATACATCTTTACTGTTGTATATGTTAATATTTCGTAAGAAAGGATTTGGTCAGACATTTTGCTTACTAAGACTTCAGACAAGTTATATATGTAGAGTAAAAAAGATAATCCATCTATACCAGTGCATTGCCTGATATAGTAACTCTAGTAGACACGAACAACGCACAAACAAAATCAACAAACGGAGCTCCATTCTATGCTCATCCTAGTGTAGTACTATTAGTAAAAGGCAATGGAGTTGATGGGTGACCTCGGGTAGCGGCGACCAAGGGAAACCGTGCTCGGCACAGTAGGTAACATGGGCTAGTTACTAAAGCATCCCTCTATTGTTCATCGGTTGTCATTATGGACCGGGGACATGAGGGGAATTTCCTAGGGCTGGAATTCTGGCCGCCAGATATTTTGACTCGAAACACGGAGGCTCGAGTGGAGGCGAAAAGTTTAATATCGCGGTTCTTTTGGTTGGGGTTGGCTAATGTGCGTACCATGCACGCCATCAGCAGGACACGAGCCCAGTTCTGGCTCGTACGCCGTCGGGTGCTACCATTTGAGAATTGAAAGTGCGTTATATCGAGTAGAGGGGGGGTGAATAGGTGATTTTTATGAATTCTTCACTGAGGAATTTGCGGGTGAGGAAATTCCTTAGCAAAGAACTACTTGCAGCGGAATAAGTACTCAAAAGTAAACATAACAGAACACAAGCATGGTCATCATGATGAAATGAAGACAAGCATAGAGTACAGAAAGCGTAAACACAGGATAACACAGGATGAAGACAAATAGACTGAAGAAATTGAACTGAGGAAATTGAGAAAGTCTTCAGTCAAAGTCTTCAAATAGATATGAACAAGCACACAACAACTGTAATGAGGAAATGAAAGAGTTGAGGAAATAGAACCAGTAAGCTTGGTGAAGACAATGATTTGGTAGACCAGTTCCAACTGCTGTCTCAGTTGTACGTCTAGTTGGAGCGGCTAGGTATTTAAACCTGAGGACACACAGTCCCGGACACATAGTCATCACCGTATTCTCCTTGAGCTAAGGTCACACAGACCTCACCCAATCACTCGTGGTAAGTCTTCAGGTGACTTCCAAACCTTCACAAACTCAGTTACTCGGCGATCCACAATTTCCTCTTGGATGCTCTAGACCATGACACCTAACCATTTGGAAGAAGCACAATCTTCAAAGGTAACAAGCGTAGGATCTACGCAAGATCAATCTCTTCAGTGATGCTCAATCACTTTGGATTTGTAGGTGTTTGGGTTTGGGTTTTCCTCACTTCACGATTTTCGCTGAAAGTCCTCGGAGGATGGGATGCTATCAAATGACAAGTGTTAGTTTCTCTCGGAGCAGCCAACCAACTAGTGGTTGTAGGGGGTGGTTATTTATAGCCTAGGGAGTAGCCCGACATGATAAGACATAAATGCCCTTCAATGATATGACCGTTAGGTGGGTAGATATTTTGGGACAGCTGGCACAAGGCACAACGACGGTCGAAAATTTGAGTATCAAATTCCTCAGGGCTATCATGTTCCTTACAGTGTAGGCAATCCGCACAGGAGAATTCCTAACTCCTCAGTCAGAACAAATTCCTCGGAGACCAGAAGAACTTCGTCTCTGTCACTGAAGAATATGACTGAACTGTAAGAGATTTCCAATGGCTTCACTCGAAGGGATTGGCAGGTGTAGGATTTTGAGTTGAGTATCACTTGGAAAGTCTTCAGAAAGTCTTCAGAAATCCAAAGTCTTCAGTCGAAGAACTTCATTTTTAGGGGTCGACTTTCTCTGTAAATATCAAACTCCTCATAGACTTATAGACGTGTGTACACTCATAAACACATTAGTCCCTTAACCTATAAGTCTTCAATACACCAAAATCACTAAGGGGCACTAGATGCACTTACAATCTCCCCCTTTTTGGTGATTGATGACAATATAGGTTAAGTTTTCAACGGGGATAATCAAATGAAGTGTAAATACTGATATTGAGGAATTTTATTGCAAGATATAGAAGAACTCCCCCTGAAGATGTGCATAGTGAGGAATTTGCTTTTGAAGCAATGCACACTTGAAGAGTAGAATCATGGAGGTCTCCCCCTATATCTTGTAATTCATACACGCATTTGACATATAATATGAAGAATTTGAAATGCATGATGAAATATGGTGACTGATGTAATTCAGCATGCGTGCATTAACATTAACGAGGAATAAGCATGCAGAAAATCTCAGCAAAAGTATCAGGCCACCATAGAGTTTAAGTTTACAACTCGATCCAGCAAAGTCATTAGAAGAACGAGAGTTGTAACTTAGACTAAAAAACGCCCATATAAGATAGACCCGCTTGAAGACTAACTCAAATTTCTCCCCCTTTGTCATCGAATGACCAAAAGGATCAAAAATGAGGAGTAACGCCCCTGAAGAATATCATGTTGATGGAGGAGCGCCAGCGTTGTTGGGGTCGTTTGTCGTAGTAGGGCCTGCCGCAGTGTCGTCCAAGTCTTCATGCTCGTTGGTTTCATGCGATGAAGAATATGAGCTGGCCACCAAGGAAGGAACCTTGACCTTCTTGTATTTCTTTGCTGGAGGTGCAGACCAGTCAAAGTCCTCCTTGAGACCCATTTGCTTCAGATCTACTTCACCATATACATGTGGCAGAATAGCCCAGGTGCGACCGAAGACTTCATGGAGGTAGTAATGGTTTTTCTTCACTTCATTATGTGTAGCAGTCATGTTGTGAAGAATAGAACCAAACTGACGCTTGACCCATTTATGGTTTCGATCCACTTTCTGGTGAAGACTAAGCAGCTCACGGTCAGTCATCACCCTGGGAGCTGTGGCTTGAGGATTTGGCTTGGATGCATTAGCAGCCGAATCATGAGTGGCAGAGTCATCATTGGTGGAATAAGATGCAGCTTTGCGAAACTGACTATCCAATGGAAGAATGCCTTCATCAATGGCAGCAGGTGCCTTGCCCTTTTCATCGGCTAAGGAATATGTCTGCTTGAGGACTTCAATAGGGGGCAAGTAGCTGAGGTGATTATGAAAATCAGCCATGTAGTTGAGTGAAGACCTTGTTCTGATGAATCTCATAATCCAAGGAGCATAAGGCTTCAACTCAAACAGAGAGAGTGCAACATTTGCTAGAGTCCTCATGAAGAAATCATGATAGTTGACAGGAATGCCATGCATGATATTGAACAACAGATTCTTCATGATGCCAACAACTTCCTCATCAGACGAGTCGTGGCCTTTGATCGGACTCATTGTCTTCGTCAGAATGCGATAGACAGTTCTTGGCACATAAGCAATTCCCTCACGAGGAATTTGGTCCTTGGGGCTTGACCAGGCTTCAGAGGCTTCATAAGCACTTGCATATAGTGAGAAGTGAGCTCAGGTTCTTGGTACATGCAACGAGCTCCTTCAAGGGGAGGACTGATTGGCAGGGCATGAAGTAATTCAGAGGCCGGTGCTTTGTAATGAGTATTATCGGTCATCCAGTCCAGAACCCAGGTGTTGATGTCATCAGCATTGCTTGTGATGTGCAGGGTTGCATAGAACTGAAGAATAAGTTCTTCATTCCAATCAACAATGTCTGTGCAAAAGTTGAGGAGGCCTGCGTCATGAAGCACACTGAGGACAGGGGTGCAGCAAGGCAGTGATTCCATGTCCACGTGAGGAATATGCTCGTGGTCGAAGACTTTATCCTTGTTGAAGAGCAGTGAGGAATAGAAATTGGCCTGGCTGGCAGTCCAGAAGCGCTTCCTTCTAAGACGAGCAGAGTCATAGGGGTTATAGTCAATGAAGAACACGTGCTCACCGAAGAAGTCATCAGCCTTGAATTTCTGTTTTTTCGAGAATGGATCCTTTGGCTTGAGCTGAGGAGTGTCAGTCAATTGCATAACCACCTCAGGAATCGCAATCTCAGGTTCCACATGCTGAGGAATTTCAGGTTCTTCTTTAGTGGCAGCCTGGGTCTTCAATTCTTCATTTACATTTTCTTCAGCACTAGTGGCTGGAATCTCTTCATGGACAGACGGTGTGGCATGTGGTTCATCAGATCCCATTTGAACTGTAGTTACTGGGGAGTGAGGAATCTGTTGCAACGGTGTGAATAGTGGAGAGTTGGGGTGCTGACTTTCCCAAAAGTCATCATTCAACACGGGTGTGGTACAGCCAATGTCCACATCTTCTTCTTCCATTTCTTCAACGCCGACCTCTTCAGCAGTGAACTGAGGCATAGGCGAGGAGATAATTGGTGTTGAAGGGATTGCATCCGCTTCAATTTCTTCATCCAACTCCTCTGATGAAGCAGCAGAAGGAATCTCTTCATCTTATTCACTTGGAATCACATATTCTTCATCAAAAGGAACAAGGTCCTTTGATGGCATGGTTGAGATAGGAACAACATCAATTGGATTTGCAAAAGAGCTGGTCAACGGCTTCATCTTCTTTTGAGCTGAAGAATCTGATGAGGTTGATGCTTTCCTTTTCTTCACAGAAACTCACTCAGCAGCCTTGGTCTTCTTCACATCTGATGCAGATGGAAGGATCAGAGTTGGGGTAGGTGCAGGAGGAGCAGAGGAATTTGGTTGAATTTCTTCAGGCACAACTGATGCAGTTGCCCTGACTTCTTCATTTTCTTCAGGCGCACCACTAGTGAATGCCCTGGCAATTTCTTTAGTGGCTGGAATGCAGTCATCGGCCCTGGTACTTTGAGTTTCTTCAACAGCCTGAATGTCATCAGCGGTGCTGGCATTTTCTTCAGTCGTATGAGCAGATGCTTCAGCCAGAGGATTTTATTGTTGCGTTGGAGCTGCAACTTTGGACGTGAACTTCTCAGTCAAGTTCACAAACCTGACTTTGGCTCCAAGCCAGTCAGCAGAGTAACGATCAAATTCATCACTCAGTTGCTTGATTTCAGCTTGCAAGGCAACTAGTTCTTCAGGGGAAAGCTTCAGAACATTTTGCTTCAGAAAGAGCTGTTTCTTGTACTGCGCTTTCTTCACTTTTCTTCCTTGTTCAAATTTCCATTTCTCTTCTTCAATGAAGGCAGCCAGAACATGACTTTGACTAGGAGTGAGGTTCATCTCCGACAAAGGTGTGTTGGGGTCCTTGTGCCATAGATCGATGAAGTCTAGGATCAGCTTTGGATCCAGAAGCAATGGCACATTGCTGCCTTTGGCTCTAGCGGGCTGTGGCCTTTGTCTTCAGCAAAGAGGGTCCCATTGAAGAATTTGGTGCAACTGAGGAACTAGCAGAAGCTCCTGAGGCAATAGAGATGCATGTGGTCCTTTGGCACGTGGCGAGATGCACAGGTGCAGAGGATTTGGTCGGAGCAGCTGAGAACTTTAGCGAAGGAGCTGAGGACTTTGGAGGAGCGGGAGCAGCATGAGGAGTTGGCCGTGAGGGCTTTGAAGATTCTGGCCGTGAGGGCATTGCTGAGGAACTTGGCCGTGAGGGCATTGAAGATGAAGCACTTGGCTTATGAGCAGGCTTCTTTGACATGGCCTTCTTTGGCTTGCTTGCAGAGGCCTCAGCAGTGGTAGCAGCAGCAGAGTCTTCATTGAATTTCCTCACTGCTTCTCTTGCTTGTCTAGCCAATTTGGCCTGGCGCTTGGCCCATTCATCAAGATAATCCTCACCGCGCTTGAGGCTGGCGGGATCTGCTTCTTGGCTAGGTGCCAATGGAGGTCTTGGGCATGGAGGATTGAGAGCAAATTTCTTCATGTACTTGGGAGTAACATACCTGTACTCCCTCCACTCTCTTTCCCATCGCCTCTCTATCCGTTGTATGTGCACCTTGCGCTGATTTTTGTCCTCCTTGACAAACTTGGCCTCATCAGGAGTGCAGTAATCCCTGTTTATGTCATCAGGGATTTCAAAAGCAGTGTTGACTTCAGACCTCTTTCCTCCCTTCTGTGGCTTCTTTCCATCAGCCATTTTCTTTAGCTGAGGAATTTGGACAATCGAATTCTCTGAAGATGTATGCAACTTTTCTTCGAGGAATGCTACAAATGAGTTAAGTTGATGAGAACCTAGTGATTCAGCAGCTGACATGAGCACCTGTCGATAGAGTATAGTTGCGAGGAATTTGGAGAGGTCATATGCGTTCTCAGAAGGTTTTGCAAAATGAACAAGTTTGAGGAATTTGACCAGATGAGTCTTGAAGAATTTCACTAAGCGTTCTTTGTCTTAGGTTCTAGAGTTGTATAGATTGAGAATCCACACAATTGAGGAATCTTGAAGAAAAATGTAGCTTAGAGAAATGTATCAAGAACGGATGACGTGTGAGGTGTTTAGTGTGTGAAGATTTGAAGAAAAATACCTTTGAAGATTTTGTAGTAATCATTTGAATCAAAGAGGGCAGTAAAAGTAACTTTTAATTACCCTGGATGAAGAACGCGACGAACTGGGAAGTGTAGATGTGAAGTTCGTCAGTTCAGATCTTCCACGCCCTAACTTGGCCGAGGAAGACAACTACGGCGGCTACGGAGTGAAGAAATCTGCGGCCGGCGCGACTACGATGGCGACGAGGTCGAGGAAGTGAAGCTCTTCCTCACCAGCGACGATGAAGTAGCGGCGGCGTTAGGGTTTGAGAAGCTCGAGCTGGCGTGAGGTCGAGCAGAGTAAAAGTGAAGTGAGGAAGGGGAGGGGTATTTATAGCCATGGTGAAAAACTGTTCGCCCGAAGAAATTGGACGAACGTGCCCTGACCCTTCTCATTTGCTTGACATGTGTCACCCACGTACTGAGAGGTGGCGATCGTGTGAGATCGTGGGTGAATAGATAAGTGTTTTCGTGGGATGCAGAACGATTTGAGCGGCAAAGCCGAAGAGTTAGATAAGATAAGTTAAAAGTTTTGTTCGCAAATTCTTCAGCTGACAGGGACACAGTGAAGATTCTGAACGAGTTTCAAGTAAAACGCACATGAAGAATTTGTGAATAGATTGGGTTGAGTTTAGCATAGAGGGTCCGATCACATTCACTTAGCAGAAAAAATAACTTGAAGAAATAGCAATAAGTGAATGCTGTAGAGGACAACTCATATATATATATATATATATATATATATATATATATATATATATATATATATATATATATATATATATATATATATATATATATATATATAGCCAAAGAAAAACGACGGAAATAGTGAAGACATTGCAAAGTTGAAGAAATTGAACAATTGAGGAATTTCAAAACTGAGGAAAACTCAAATTGAAGATTTTCAACTTTTGGTGGTGGCGTGGCCCACCGTATAAGAATGATGATTTCAGACACCGCGTACAATTGTTGTAGGGCTCTGAGAATCAAATTCTTCGTTAATTTCTTCACACTTAGAGTGTTAGTCTTCATTGATTGAAGAAAAACTTTTCTTCGTGTGTTGCACATCTAAGTCATCAATTTTGCATAAGTGTTAGGATGAGTGTCCTTTTCAAAATAACATTCGAAGATTCTAGGATATTTAGCTCACACCTCAACTTGCTAAATCTCTTCTCATCCAAGGGCTTTGTGAAGGTATCGACTAGCTGTTCTTCAGTCTTCACATGCTCAATAGAAATGTCGCCCTTCAACACATGATCACGAAGAAAATGATGACGAATCTGAATGTGCTTTGTCTTCGAGTGCTGACTGGGTTGTGAGCAATCTTGATTGCACTCTCATTGTCACAGTAGAGAGGCACATTCTTCATGTTGATGCCATAGTCCTTGAGAGTTTGCTTCATCCACAGCAATTGAGCACAGCAAGAACCAGCAGCAATGTACTCAGCTTCAGCAGTAGAAAGTGACACGGAGTTCTGTTTCTTCGAGGACCAACAGACCAAAGATCGTCCGAGGAAATAGCATGTGCTTGATGTTGAGTTGCGGTCCACACGATCACCAGCATAGTCAGTGTCTGAATATCCAATGAGATCAAAAGCCGAGCCCTTGGGGTACCATAATCCTAGTGTTGGTGTGTGAGCTAGATATCGAAGAATATGCTTCATAGCCTTATGGTGTGATTCCTTCGGTGTAGCTTGAAATCGGGCACACATGCAAACGCTAAGCATAATATCTGGCCTAGATGCACATAAATACAATAGAGAACCAATCATGGAGCGGTATACCTTTTGATCAAAGTCAATACCATTTTCATCAGTGCATAGATGGCCATTTGTCGGCATTGGAATTTTGACCCCTTTGCAATCTTGCATGCCGAATTTCCTCAGTACATCCTTGAGGTACTTCTCCTGAGATATGAATAAGCCATTGCGCTGTTGACGAATTTGAAGACCTAAGAAGAATTTCAATTTCCCATCATATACATTTGATATTCTTCACTCATCATATAGGCAAATTCATCACTGTAAAGTTGGTCAGTACAACCAAAGATAATATCATCAACATAAATTTGACACACAAACAATTCACCATCATAAGATTTAGTGAAAAGAGTAGGGTCAAGTGAACCGGGTTTGAAGCCTTTCTTCATGAGGAATTCCTTCAAAGTATCATACCACGCCCGAGGGGCCTGCTTGAGGCCGTAGAGGGCCTTATTGAGTCTGAAGACTTTGTCAGGATGCTTTGGATCTTCAAAACCTGGGGGTTGAGTAACATATACTTCTTCCTCAAGCTTACCATTGAGGAATGCACTTTTCACATCCATTTGATATAAAGTGATATCATGATGGTTAGCATAAGCAAGTAATATGCTAATAGCCTCAAGTCTAGCAACATGTGCAAAAGTTTCATCAAAATCAATTCCTTCAACCTGTGTGTATCCTTGAGCTACAAGCCGTGCCTTATTCCTCACCACAAGACCATTTTCATCTTGCTTGTTGCGGTAGATCCACTTTGTGCCAATGATATTGTGCTTGCGAGGATCTGGACATTTGACCAGTTCCTTGACGTTTTTGAGCTCGAACTAATGTAATTCTTCTTGCATAGCTTGAATCCACTCAGGCTCCAGAAATGCTTCATCTACCTTAGTGGGCTCTGTGATAGAGACAAAAGCAAAGTGCCCACAAAGTTAGATAAATGTGAAGCTCTTGAGCGTGTGAGAGGACCTGTTGCTTCAATGTCATCGATGATCTTCTCAATTTGCACTTCGTTTGCAACGCGAGGATGAGCTGGTTGTCATTGAGGAATTTGATCAACATTTTCTTCAGCACCATTTTCTTCAGGTGCCTCAGCTCGACGTTCTTCACGTTCTGGAATGAATTCTTTAGCAGATTCTTCGGTAGGGATGACATCCTCAGTAGCCTTGAACTTGATAGTTTCCTAAGGTGCTGGTTCATCTATCACAGAAGGTAGGTGCTCTCTTTGCGAGCCATTAGTTTCATCGAACCGCACATCTACAGTTTCAACAACCGTGTGAAGAACATTGTTGAAGACTCTTTAGGTGTGCGAGTCCTTTCCATAACCAAGCATGAAACATTCATGTGCTTTCGGTGTAAATTTAGAATTGTGATGAGGATCTCTAATCCAACATTTAGCACCGAAGACTTTGAAATAACTCACATTGGGTTTCTTGTCAGTGAGGAGTTCATATGCAGTCTTCTTGAAGAATTTGTGAAGATATACTCTGTTGATGATGTGGCACACAGTATCAATCGCCTCAATCCAGAAACGACGAGGCATCTTGTATTCATCAAGCATAGTGCGAGCCATCTCAGCAAGAGTCCTGTTCTTGCGCTCCACGACGCCATTCTGCTGAGGAGTATAAGGAGCAGATAACTCATGAGTAATACGGAGTTCATCAAGATAGTCATCAAGACCAGAATTCTTGAACTCAGTTCCATTGTCACTTCTGATGTGCTTGATCTTCACACCAAAGTTGGTTGAAGCCCTCGAATAAAATCATTTGAAGACTTCCTGCACTTCATGTTTGTAAGTGACAATGTGTACCCTTGTGTAACGAGAGTAATCATCAACAATAACAAGGCCATATTGAGATGCATCATTTGAAACTGCAGAATAATGGTTAGGACCAAAAAGATCCATGTGAAGCAATTCAAATGGTCGAGTAGTGGTCATGATAGTCTTCGCTGGATGCTTGGCCTTGGTCATCTTTCCAGCTTCACAGGCTCCGCATAAGTGATCCTTGAGGAATTTGACATTATCAATGCCAATGACATGCTTCTTCTTCGCAAGCGTGTGCAAATTCCTCATGCCTGCATGACCAAGTCATCGATGCCATAGCCAACCTTCTGAAGTTTTATCAAGTAGGCATACGGCTGGTTGAGGTCCTGCAGAGAAATCAACAATATACAAGTCTCCTCTCCTAAAGCCTTCGAAGACTTTGGAATTGTCATCTTCCAAGACCACAACACAACGATACTTGCCAAAGACAACAACCATATCAAGATCACAAAGCATTGAGACAGACATGAGGTTGTATCCTAAGGACTCGACAAGCATGACTTTGTCCATCTGTCGATCCCTTGTGATCGCAACCTTACCTAGACCCAATACCTTACTTTTTCCTTTGTCAGCAAAGATGATATGCTTCAGATGCGATGGATATAAGGGAGCATCCATCAATAGATTCTTGTCACCGGTCATGTGATTTGTACATCCACTATTGATTTGTACTTCTTATGAACTATCATGTCTTGTTGTTTATGTCAGCAGTAGTCACTAGTCAGTGTTTGAATGTTGTATATATCGTTGTTTCGAACTGTTTATTGTCTCGAACTACTGGTGGGCTAAATGAGGGCATCACCATTCTCCAGTGTTCAGAGTGTATCTCCTTTTTTCAAGTTATATAATTTGAGCTTAGTGTCTTTTCGATGATGTACACTTGTTTGGGCCAGTGAGGTGTCGTTGAATATGGGCCGAGTAGTAACGCAATGCCAAACAGGTCTATTATGACTCTCGGGCCGGGCTCTCAAAAGATCCTAAAAAAAGGTCGGGCTCTCCAAAAAAGAAAGAATACTCTTAGGACGACATGTGGGCGCCACCGGTGTTTTCACGCGCTTGCGCGCCGAGAGCATATTGGCGCGTGATCGAAATTGAAGCTACCTTTTCATCCTCAATCTCCCGCCCCTTCCCCACCTCTGGAATCTCGATTCCTACTCCAATTCTCCCAAATCCCCCTCCTGCACTCCCTGTACTCAAGCTCACTATCATGTCGCCGGTCAATGCGGATCTCCGAGCCGGAGATCCTGAGGTCGGTCCTGCCTTCGGTCGCTGCGTGCTGTCGCTCAACAGTGGCATGGAGGCCCTTGACGACCAGTTTGCCGGCAAAGTGCTGATGGTAACCATCAACAGCGACCGGACGACCTTGTCAAAGCTCTTGGCATTGCACACGGCATCCAAATAAGTGACTTGCTCGTCGAAGTCTGTCCGCCACCGGGTGATTTCTTCGTCAGGTTCCAGACAACTTTCGACTGTAGTCGTGCGTTTGAATCTTCCCGGCGTTTGTTCTGCGATGGCGTGCTGGTGAGCTTTGATCGGTGGCACCCAGGATGGGGCTTGGTGCCCTCTGAGCTTGAGTTTTTAACAAGTCTTACCTTCCACGGCATGCCTCGACGTGCTTGGAATAGCGAGTCCATGAATGAGCTTATCAACGACCTTGGAGGTGAGATCGTAAGTATGTTTGTTCCTCCAGACAGCTGGGCTCTGACGGTTATGGCATGGATGAAGAAGCCGTCCACCATACCGAAGGTGATTGGTGTTGAGATACCGGTGCAGGAACCGGGGTTGTACTATTCATCACCACAAAGCCGCCATGACCACGTTAGGGATGTACCAGACGAGTGTTCGTGCATGTCGAAGAAGTGGTCAATCCATCAATCAAAGTCCCGCCGCCGCTGGTGCCAAGGTCCGTCGACGACGCCCATTACGAGTCAACGTCCGACTTTCCCGTGTTGCTCGGAACGATGGATGGCACAGGCCTACTCCATCGCGGCGGAGTCCACCGCTTCTTTGGGAGAAGAGGCGGGCTGGCTGCTGGATGTGCTCTAATTTGAGGTAACAACTGAATCTTATCAGATACTAGTTAAATCCGAGCTATGGGTGTGAAGCACTGATGTGCCAGTACATTTGATTGTGACCTATTCTAATTTTGTACCTGAACTTTTTTTTAGAAAGGGTTGTACGTCAACTTAATGTGCTAGCAGAACTTATTGTGTTGTCTGTCTGTTTTCTTTGCACAATATTCAAGATATTTCCCTGTCATTGATAAAGACGATGAAACGTTATGTACGAGTTTGTTGGTTTCAACATAGCCCTACCCGTAATGATCCACTGCTTCCATCCTGATTGTGCTGTGTGCGTGAAATTTTTGTATGCAAGTTCAGTGTGCTATGATGTTCTATATGATTGTGTCAACTATATAAGTTTTTACTGAGCATCAGCAATGCATATGGCTGAAAGATGTATTCTGAGCATCGACCGATGGGTCTCTCTCTCTCTCTCTCTCTCTCACACACACACGCCAAGCACAAGTGGGTCCCGTTGAATTATTTCTTTGCTCGTGACAGCTTTTAATTAGGTTCCACTTTGTAATCTAACTTTTTCTTAAGTTATTAATTGAGCTCGGTGACTTCAAAATTTGTCAGAAGCCTTGTTTGGCCTTTCCGGCGTTGCTGAATGTGGGCTGAGTAGCCATGTTAGGTTGTATTGTACTACACAAGCCTTTTTTTTCAACATCAGCAATGCAACTGGGCCGACAGTTGTACACAATATCCGGGTCAACTTGTTATTTTCCGCCCCGCTGGGCTGCAAACTTTCCTAGGAGGTATGCATTTGACTTAACAAGAAAATGGACTTTAAGAAATAATAATGGGATGTAATTATAATAACTGTTCAGTAACTATAAAAAATGCACCAAATGTGTAATTAGTTTAAAAATATATTATTTTTGGAATTTGAAAATTTTAATTTCATTACTTGTTGCGCGCGCAATATTTCATTGGATTTTAATGTAATACAATTTTATTTTAAAATTATATTTAATCTGACTAGAAATTTAGGATAAAAATATTTCTGATCCCATAAAAATGTGGGTTTTTTTTGAATTCTGTTTTGAGCGGTTGGTTGAAATTATTAATTGTTGTCCTAGTTAGAAAATGGGCTGTACTTTTAACAAACTGTAAATGGGCTGTAGTAAATTCCATTACAATTAAAAAACGGGTTGTACTTTTAACAAATTGTAAATGGGCTGTAGTAAATTCCATTAGAATTAAAAAATGGGATGTACATTCTTACAAATCGCAAATGGGCTATATGTTCTCTGCCACACACTTGTGGGCCTTTTAAGTTGACGCGTCCCCTAAAAAAACTAAGTTGACGCATATGCAAGGCTTTGTCAACAACACACGGTTCTGGCAGCTATGGCCGTTGGATGTCCATCCAACGGATGTCGTGCTTCTTCTTTAATCTCGGATATTCTTGCTTCAGCCGCCCAAAAAATGATTCCTCCCCCTGACATCTAGGGTGCACCGTTTCGGAGGCTGACATGTGGGCCTACTAAGTTGACGCGTACAAAGGGCTTTGTCAACTTAGTCAATATAAACGATTCTAGCTGCAATGACCGTACGATGTCCATCCAACGGCCGTAGTGCTTCTTCAACCTCTGGTCTTCTTGCTCTAGCCGCCCAAAGCAGCGCCGGTCGTGCCGCATGCTCCTGCCTCCCGTGGCCAGCTGTGATGCCGCGGAGGCCTCACCGCCCCCTACTACTCCCACCGCTGGCCAGGCCATACCTTTACTCACCCACACCCCCTGTTATTCTGCGGCGACGGCAACCTCACACCGCAGCCGAACCAGTGAACCCTCGTACTCCTCTCCGCGCGGGCTTCCACTGCTGCGTCTTCCCCGGCTCCATGTCGTCCCCTTCCTAGGCCTCGCTGTCGTCCACCGCCCTGGTGCTCTCGGCGCGGCATGGTCAACGTGGTCAAGGAACGGCTTCCATCGGATGTGGACTATACGTGGAGAGGCTGACAGCTGGGTCCACAGCCGCAGCAAGGAAGTGCCTCCTTATTACGCGGAAAATAATGATTCCTCCACCTGACAGCAGGGACCCACCAGACGGGCAACCATATTTTGCGAAAAAATGTTTCCCCCTGACTGCTGGGACCCACCGGACGGGCCACCGAATTTTGTGAAAAAACGTTCCCCCCGCTATCAGCTCAGACCCACCAGAAGTGCCTCCTTATTATGCACAAAAAAAAGGAATACTCCCCCTGCTAGTTGGGACCCACCTTGGTGGGAGGCTGACTTGTGGGCCTACTAAGTTGACGGGGACGGAGTTTTGTCAACTTAGTCAATATGAATGATTCTAGCTCCAATGACCGTACGATGTCCATCCAACGGCCGTAGTGCTTCTTCAACCTCTGGTCCGCGGAGGCCTCACCGCCCCCTACTACTCCCACCGCTGGCCAGGCCATCCCTCTACTTACCCACACCCCTTGTTATTCTCAAGGCGACGGCAGCTCACACCGCAGCGAACCAGTGAACCCTCATACTCCTCTACGCGTGGGCATCCACTGCCGCGTCTTCCCCGGCTGTGCGTCGTCCCCTTCCTAGGCCTCGCCGTCGTCCACTGCCCTGGTGCTCTAGGAACGGCTTCCATTGGACATGGACTGTACGTGGAGAGGCTGACAGTTGGGTCCACGGCCGCAGCAAGGAAGTGCCTCCTTATTACGCGGAAAATAATGATTCCTCCACCTAACACCAGGGACCCACCGGACGTGCAACCGTATTTCGTGAAAAAAATGTTTCGCCCCTGACTGCTGGGACCTACCAGTGACATCTTCGCACGCAAGGAAGTGCGTCCGGGAAAAAAAATGATTCACCCCCTGACTGTTGGGACCCACCAGCTACATCTTCACATGCAACGAAGTGCCTGACAGTCGGGACCCACCTGGTCGAAGCGTACGTAGTGTTTTCATTCTGGTCGCGAACGTGTACGTAAATTATGGTCGATGTAGAGGCGCGCACGTGTCATAGTAGAGGCGCGCACTTAGCATGTACACGTACGTACAACGGCCAGGGTGCAAGAAAGTAAATACGGCCACGTACGTACATGTGGGCGGGGTCTCGAACGCCTACTCGCACGTACATACGGCCAGGGCTTGTGTACATGGCTGGGTCAGAACGGAGAAACTGCATCGTCGTCGTGTTAATGGGGAGGCAACGGAATGCGTCGTGTTCATCGGGAGGCAACGGAACGCGTGGGAGCCAACCGGCTTGGACGGAATAGCCGATGGAAACGAGGCCTGGCATACCGCAGAACGGAGGAAAGGGCCTTGTGTTCGACCGGCCATGTTCGAAACGGGATCCTCTTCATCGGGAGGGGTCTGGCGTACCGCAAAATGGAGGAAACGAACCTCCTACGGTCGAAACGGGGGTCCTGTTGATCGGGAGGGGTGTGGCGTACCACAAAATGGAGGAAATGGACTTGTGTTTGAGCGCTACGGTCGAAACAGGGGTCCTGTTCATCGGGAGGGGTGTGGCGTACCGCAAAACGGGACTCCACGAGATACTGTTCATCTCCACTGTCGACCCCCTCCAGCCTCCACGGGCTACTATTCATCCACTGTCGACCTCCTCCAGCCTCCACCTGCGAATTTTCATCCACGGACTCCTGTTCATCCAGCCTCCACCGCCGCTTCTCCACCGCTCTTCGCTTAACCAGCCCTCTCCGGGGGCTCCTGCTCAACCACCCTCCACGACTCTGTTCATCCAGCCCTCCACCGTCTCTGCTCATCCAGCCCTCCATGGGTGGTCCTATTCATCCAGCCCTCCACGGGTCCTGTTCATCCAGCCCCAACCGACTCGATCGATTGATCGGGGTCCTGTTCATCCAGAGGCAACACCACGGGGTCCTGTTCATCCACCCCCACCGAACTGCTCATCAAACCCCCCCAAAGAACACTCACTGTTCATCCAGAGGCAACACCACGGGTCCTGTTCATCCACCCCCATCAGGAACTGTTCATCCAAACCCCCCAGCAATGCTCACTGTTCATCTAGAGGTAGCATCGATCGGCTTCAGTTAGCAGCAGTAGTGAAGGAATCGCTCGATCGGGTTCAGTTAACAGCCATCGATCGATCGCTCGGGTTCAGTAACGCATAGCCTGGAGTGCAATCACTCGGGTTCAGTTAGAGCCCAATGCCTCGCTCGGGTTCAGTTAGAGCCCAATGCCTCGCACCCACGCGCGTGCGTGTATGAGAGAAACACGCATCGCTCAGCCCGACCACCCACCATAACCGGGAACACCCTGATATTTTCCTCGCCCTCGCTTCTACCATGGTTTTTCCCGTCATGGACGGCCCAAAGAATGTCATGCAGTTGCGTCTCCGGCTCGCCCAGGACGAAAAGCCCATTTTCTGTCATGATTTTTTCTCATAGAAGTAGGACCCCACCACATCTATGATGATACCGTGTTTTGTCACAATTATTGTCATAGAAGTGTCATAAGTATGATAGAAAAAATTTCCTTCGTCCCAAAATGTCACGGATGTGTCTTTTTTTGTAGCGTCGCCTCGTCAGTTCGGATGCGCGTCGAAGTCAGGCGAGGCGGCGACAGATGGGATGAGCTTCCTTGCCGTCCCCGATAAAGCAAGAAGGGAACGTCGGCAGCGCATTAAATGTGCTTGTTCTACGGTGCCAGAGGATAGGCTCGACCACTATATAACTTTGCACCTCATGTGTGCCACTGTGGTAGCCCCTTTGTCTATAAAAGGAGGCCCGCGGCGTGCTGGGAGAGGATTCGAACTTTTTGGACCATGCACGCCTTGTAGCTAGTCCAAGAGCACCAGATAAACGGAAGCCAGCAGGAGTAGGGTATTACGCGTCACTTGCCGCCCGAACCTAGATAATCCCCGCGCGTTGATCTCTCAATCCCGCTCTTTCCACAGCCCCGCGCCCGCCAACCGTAGCAAAAGGGATTCCTCGTGATCCCATTGGTGTCTTTTCCCCCCGACATCTTTGGCACGCTAGGTAGGGGGGCGCAAGCTGTGAAAATCTGGTTTGAAGGTCAGCCCACCGACCTCATCATCACCATGGCCCCCCAAGAAAAAGGGGATCACAGTGATCGGCTCGTCCGGGGCCGGCCCGTCCGAGCCACCGTGAGCAGGCGGCCGAGTGCCCACGGATGGGGCCGGGGACGTGGCCCGTGAGCATCCACGACATTCTGGCGATCGGAGCCAGGCGAGCGGCGTTGTCCGAGTCCGAGACGACGAGCCACGCGCCGCTGGGTCCGGGGGCGGGGCCGTGCTGCCCGTGGGCGGCGCAGCAACCTCGGCACCCGGTGGCGCCCGCGGCCGCTTCTTCCCAGTGCTGCGCGATGGCGAGCAACACCGTGATGCCGGAGCCCACGGGCACCGCCGCGGAAAGAGCCCTATGCACCACTCATAGGACGAACCAGGTCGGCGTGCATGCTCAGACGCCGGTGCAGGCGGCGTACGACCACGGGACCACGACAGAGCCCCTTCTAACCCGGTTAGAAGTTGGAGCGCGTCACGGTCTACGCAGATCTCGCCGCCGCCTACGCCAGCAGAAGTGCTGTCGCGCGTACAGCTGCTCCTCGACTTCCCCCCTGCTGCGGAGAAGCTCGGCGAATGGAGAGCCACCATCCGAAGCCTTGTCAGCTTCGCCAACAAAGACGAGCCGCTCCCGACGGGACCCTCGCACCGGTGTCCTGACGAGCTGGTGTTTGTGGCGGTGGGGGGACCAGAGACGCTACGACCACGGTGCACTCCCCCCCCCCCCCGCGGCCACGACAACAGCAACAGGCCCGTCGACCCGACGTCGGTGACAACGTGTCCACAGCGTCGTCCGACCCGCGAACACGCCGCGAGCAACGTCAAGTCCTTCGGGAACGGGCCCAGGAAGACGCTCGAACTACCATCAAGCGACGACAAGAGACGCGCCATCAGTCAGATCGGCGTGCGGGACCTACTATGGACCACCCAGCGCCGGGGGGCCCCGGCGACCTACCTTACAAGGTGGGTTGTCCAGCCTTTACCCGAGAGCTGCGGCAGTTCCAGTGGCCCTCCCACCGCACGTTCAAGCTCGATGTTGGCGAGAAGTACAACGGCAAGACCCACCCATCGGAGCTCCTCAGCATCTACACCATCGGGATGCAAGTTGCTGGAGCTCGCGATGACAAGGTGCTTGCCAATTACTTCCCGTTGGCACTCAAACCCAACGTCATGTCATGGTTGATGCACTTGCCAGTGGATTCCATTTCTTCTTGGTTGGATTTGTGTCATGAGTTTGTTGGAGCCTTCACTGGAGGCCACCAAGCTCATGGCCAGGCAAGCGATTTGCATATCATGCCCCAGAAAGAAGGTGAAAACCTGCACAAGTACATACAGAGGTTCAGCCGGGTGTAGTACAACATCCCAGATGTTCATCCCGCCGCCGTTATCAGTGCATTCCATTAGAATGTGTGCAACCACAAGATGCGTGAAGAGTTGGCGAGGAACAAGGTCAAGGATGTGGCCGAACTTTATGTTCTGGCCAATAGATGTCTTTCGGTGAAGAGGGAGGAAGTACCCGGCGAGGGCGCCATGGAAACCGACTCCTGAGCGAAGACACCGCCATACGACAAAGAAAGGCGGCGCCGCATAACAGAAGCGCAAAGGGCAAGATCTGTGCTTGCCGTTGAGCAGCGAAGCTCGGCGCCGCCAAAAAGGCCAAGGCCGACGACCCCAGCAAGGAGGTTGCCGGGTGTGCCGCCTGCTTGTTCTGGCGGCACCGGCAAGCCAGGAGGCTCCGACAAGCAGTACTGCAAGATCCACCGCACCAAGGGCCATGACCTCCAGAACTGCCGACAAGTTGAGCTGCTTGCAGAAAAGCAGAAGGCTGAATATGAAAGGCGAGATAAGGACAAGGGTCAGGATGGTGTTGAGGGATCCGGCAAGAAGCGTGGCGCCCAAGGGGGTCGCCGCGGCAAAGATAACCAACAAGAGAGGCCTGCTTGGGGCCGCGACAAGAAAGAGGATGATGATGATCACGATCAGGACGACAAGTCCGGCGAGCACGAGTTCTAGAAGGCTACAGAGGCAATGTGCGTCGACGGTGGCGCCTCGTTGCACACCTCACACCGCAAGCTGAAGTTGTGGGCACGTGAGGTCACTGCGGCGGAGCCGTCGTTCGATGCCCAGAAGCCACTGAAGTGGTCCCGCACGCCCATCATTTTTGACACCGAGGATCACCCTGACCGCACAACTGCGGTAGGGTCTCTGCCGTTGTTGGTTTCACCAACAATACGCAACCTCAAGGTGACCAAAGTGCTGGTTGACGGTGGGGCCGGTCTGAATTTGATCTCACCCGCTGTGATCAAGAAGCTACAGATTCCTGATGGAGACCTCGAAGAAACGGGCACGTTTCAAGGGGTCAACCCGGGAAGGAACCATCCTAAAGGTAAAAGCATGCTGCCCATTATGTTTGGGGGCGAGATGAACTATAGGACGGAGAAGATCGTCTTCGATGTCGCCGAGATCCTCTTGCCATACAACAGGATCCTTGGCCGCCCAGCGCTGGCCAAGTTCATGGCGGCGTCCCATTATGCCTACAACACGTTGAAGATGCCGGGGCTGCTGACCATCATCACCATCCCCTCTGAAAAGAAAGATGCACTCATCTGCACCGACCAACTCTACCGAGAGGCAGTTGCAGCAACTGCCGCCAGGGCACTCGCTCCTGCCGCTGAAGCCCCAGGGAGGAAGAAGGCCGGCAAGACCTCTTGCACCCACTCCGGCAAGCGCACCTCTTCGGAGTGTTGTTCTCCCGTTGAGGACATGCCAGAGAGCTCCACCGGCAAGAGAAAAAAGTCCAAGGATGCACCCCCAGAAACCAAGAAGGTGTCCGTCAAGGAGGACGGCACAGGCGGGGCTTTCACTATAAGCTCCACCCTCGACAGCAAATAGGAAAGCGCGCTCGTCACCTTCCTGCGGGCGAATGTTGATGTATTTTCATGGCAAGCATCTGACATCCCCGGCATTCCCAGGGAGATGATTGAGCACCATCTTGCTATATGTCCTCACGCGCGGCCCGTCAAGCAGAAGGTCAGGAAGCAAGCTTTGGAGCGGCAAGAGTTCATCATTGAAGAAATCAGGAAGTTGGAGGCGGTAGGCCTGGTAAGAGGAGTACTCCACCCCACGTGGTTGGCCAATCCGGTGGTGGTGCGTAAGGCAAACGGAAAGTGGAGGCTGTGTATTGACTACACAGACATCAATAAAGACTGTCCAAAGGATCCTTTCCCTCTGCCGCGCATCGACCAGATTGTAGACTCCACTGCCGGGTGTGACCTGCTGTCGTTCCTCGATGCCTATTCAGGGTACCACCAGATCTTCATGATGAAAGAAGATGAAGACAAGATCGCGTTCATCACCCCATGTGGTATGTACTGTTTTGTATGAATGCCTTTCGGGTTGAAGAGCGCCGGTTCAACGTTTGCCCGAGCAGTCCAGATTGGTTTTGAGCCCCAGCTACATAGAAATATGGAAGCTTATATGGATGACATAGTGGTCAAAACCAAGGATAGGGCCACGCTCGTGCAAGATTTAGAAGAAACATTCGCAAACCTGCGCAAGATCAACCTCAAGCTCAACCCAGAGAAGTGCGTGTTCGGTGTCCCCTCCGGCAAACTTCTCGGATTCTTTGTGTCTCAACGCGGAACCGAAGAAAATCCCGACAAGATCAAAGCGATTGAGGAGATTGAGGCGCCAAAACGGGTCAAAGACGTCCGTAGGCTCACCGGCTACGTTGCTGCCCTGAGTAGGTTCATCTCCAAATCTGCTAAGCGCGCCCTCCCCTTTTTCAAAGGCGGGTCCAGTAAAATGTACTCCGGAGGCAGAGGTAGCACTACAGGATTTGAAGAGGTACCTCTCCTCCACGCCAATACTAGTCGCGCCTAAACCACGAGAGCCATTGTTGTTGTACTTAGCAGCAACGAATCAAGTGGTCAGTGCTGCGCTGGTGGCGCAGACGGAACCTGAGGGAGAAGTAGTAGTTGTAGAAGAGCCGTCGAATGGCGGGCCGGGGTCTTCCCCGGCAGATCCTAACACCGGTAAGCTAGAACCCCCGGCAAAGCCCGAACCTGGCGAGGCAGAGCCTGAGCGGATGGGCGAAGTGGGACAGAAGAAGAAGATGGTGCAGCACCTAGTGTATTTTGTCAGTTCCCTCTTGCAGGGCGCTAGGTCGAGATATTATGGAATGCAGAAGCTGCTTTTCGGCCTTCTCATGGCCTCGAGAAAGCTGCGCCACTATTTCCAAGTGCACGAGATCACCGTCGTCACCCGCCACCCTTTGCAACGGATTTTGCACAACCCAGATGCGACAGGGAGGATTGTGGAGTGGGCATTTGTCGGATTTAGGGTTCCGGCAGACCCTTGAGGTTCGAACACTGGGGTGGGCGCGGAATCTCGTCTTCTACCTACCTGCACCCCGCCGCCTCGCTAGGATCTAAACTACGAAAGGAACAACACAAGAGACACAGGGTTTATACTAGTTCGGGCCACCATTGCGGTGTAATACCCTACTCTAGTTTGTGGTGTGGTGGATTGCCTCTTGGGCTGATGGTGATGAACAATACAAGGAAGAACAGCGTCGCGAGGGTTTGTTCATGGCTGGTGCGATGAACTGCTAGGGGGAGTTCACTCGCTTCTCTCTATCTCTCTCGTTTGTTCTCTTGCTACCTTTCTGAATGTCCCTACCCTGTGGGTGGCTAGTCCTATTTATAGGCAAAGGCCCTGGGCCTCTTCCCAAATATTGAGCGGGAAGGGCGCCAACAATTGGCCATTTTGAAGGGGAACATCTGGTACACTTATCCTGACTAAAGTTGGTCCTCGCCTGTCAAAGGCTCACGGTGACGCCGGCTTGGGCTCCACAATGGCTTCCTTCCTGCCGTTGAACTGGTCTTGGTCTTGTTGCACGAAATGGGCGCCTTTGCTTGATGCTCTCGCTGCGCTTGCTCCTTTGCACCAAAGAGGAAAGGAGGACATCTGCTGGCTGGCGCCTCCCTTGGCGCCCTTGGTCGTCATGGCTTGCGTCATGGGCACCTCGTGAGGTACCCCGCCTTGATCTCTCCGCCTCCTCGCGAGCCAACTGACGAGGCCGTGCTCGAGAAGCTCCACATCGCCCCGCCCAGCAAGGCTTGGCCCTCGCGAGGGTCTTGAGCTCGTGTTGATGAAGATGGGCGTGATGGGCCCCCTTGAGCCACGCCGCAGGCAGCGCAGTGCAAGTCTGGGACCCCCATTCCCGTAACGCCGGACAAGAGCCCCCTGCCCAAAGCGCGCCGGACTTGGCCGAGCAGAGGGCGAAGGGCAGCGCTTGGCGCCGTGGCCCTAACAGCTGCGGCCTTAGGCGCCAGCGTGGCGGTTGATTGGGCGTGGGCGTCTCACTTCCCCACGACGCCTCGGCAACTTCACGAATTAACAAGTCCCTGCATGCAAAGCGGGTCATGATTACACGCAATCGTGGAGGTCGGGCGGTTGGCCTCCTCTCGGCTTTAAATGAACGGAGCGATGGCGCTCCTCCGTCCGTTTACGCTTGCTTTTTTCTTCCCGGTTCTTGCTCCGTCTTGCTACAATGGCTCCAATCCGCCGGTTCTCCGCGGCAGAAGGGAAAGGCTCCTCGAGAGGGTCTGACCGCTCCTGCCAAGAAGCGGCTAACCCTCTGCCATCGGGACGAGGGTGCCCACCGTGGTGCCGAGGCCTGGTGCGAGCAGCCACCACCGGGTTCCCGCTTCCTTATGCGCCCGGATCGAGGGCTCTGAAGGGGTTGATGCCGAACGCCACGGGCGGCGCCGCCGTCGGCGCCGGCGGGTCACGAAGGTGCGCGTTGTTCCCCCTGGAGTCCACGCCGAGGGCTCCTCCCGGGAGTTCGTACTCCATGCCGCCATGCCTCCTCGGTCTTGGATTCGCCTTCCTCCCTTCTTCGCCTCTGCGATTCCGCTGAAGGACCCCTGAGCTCAGCTCAAGACGCCCCAGCTCGACACCCTCGCAACCGGGCAGAGGTTGAGGTCGTTGCCCAGGCGAGGTCTTCATGACTCGAGGCTGGGGCGAGATCGCCCGGGCCTGCTGGACAAGGGGCGATCCCGCGATCCACCTGGAGTACGACGACGCTTCGGTCCTGCTCTTCAAGGTCTTCGATGCGGAAGGGCGCCGGCTGGAGTGCTGCCCCGGGAGAGGTGATCGAGGCCCTGCTATGGCGAGGGCTAGGCTCACGACCGCCCTCCCGCAGCTCCTCGAGCGGTGGGCGTCGGAGGATCCAGCGACTCGCCGAGCTCTTGCGACTCGAGACGAAAGCGACGACAGCCACGAGCCCCCGATCCTGCGCCGCTCTCAGAGCTAGGCGGGCTCGGCAGGCCGTCGCCGCCCCTGATCTGGATGGGGTTGGCGCCGGTGCCCGACAGCCCACTGTTGATGATGACGTCTTTTGCAGGAGCGCATGTAGTTATCGTTCTTTAGGATCTGCTCCATGCGAGGGATCAAAAGCGCGCCCCGTGGGGGCTTGTAAGGTGCCTGTGGCCCTGTTTGTTAATATGATCCTTGTTGTGAATCAGCGCGAGTTGCTCATCCCGCCTTAGCTCAGTTCTCCCTTTCAAACCTCGCGAGGGCTTGATGCTCTGCGCCGACAGGTCCCAGTCCCAAGGGAAGCTTCAGCCATCGCTAGTATGCCAGGTCGCGATGCCGTGGTCAAGGCCAGGAGGTGAGCGGCCCGGGGTCCGGTAAGAGCCCCTGAGTCGCGATGCTCAGGAGGTCCCCCTTAGCGCTCAAGCAACCATCGTTCGGTGAGAAAGGAGAGCGACCTTGCTAATGCAGGATTGTGTTTGGTGAGGGGACGGTGCCGTGTTAGTTAATGCTTCCGGGCGGTGACTTATCTCGAGAATCAGGAGTCGCTTCCTGGTGCGTTGCCGAGTCCTTGCATCGGCAGGCGAGGGGTCGCTTGGCGAGGTCCTCACGTGTCCCTCCCTTCTCGCCTTTGCTCCCCTTTCTGCTCTATGTCCTCGGGTCCCGGCCCTCGAGCGAGTCCATTTAGATAAGCGCAAAGAAGACAAACATCGCCGGGTCGGACCCGAGCGGCCTGGGGATGATGCAGCCCGAGGGGCGCCCCGAACAAGGTAAGCTAGGAACAGGAAGTAAAAGGGATACACGCCGCAGGGACGGACCCACGCGCCCGGGAATAATGCAGCCAGGGGCGCTCCCACTGAAATGAAACTTGAAAGATGTCACTGGTAGCGTTGAAGGCGAAGGGTGTTGGTGCAGCAGACTCGGTGGGCTGCGGGAGCCGATCCTCATGAGCCCCTGTGCTCGGGGGCCTCGGGGAGGCTCCGGAGGCGCCGGTGGTTCCTCGTGGACCATCTCCATCTCCGCCAGGCTGCGGAACGCCTGGCCTCTTGAGCCTCGTGGATGTCCCTCATGAGGCGCTGGATGCGTCTTGCCACGTTCGGTGAGCCGTAAGGCATGCGAGCGTAGCTGTGGGTGGACCTTCATGGCGCCCCATGCGAGAGGGCCAGAGGCGCTCCTGAGTGGCGGCCCGGCTGAGCCCTGGTATGTTGATGCAGACACGCAACCCACCATCCTCGCCTGGATGGGGAGCCACGGTAGGTAAGTGGCGGCTGCCCCTCATGACTCTTGACTCTTGCAGCTCCTGAACGATCTTGCTGGCGAACTCCTGAGGGTTTGGCCCTCCTTGCCTTGCTCCTTCTTGAGGGAAACATGCTTCGAAACACGCCTCCAAGTGGTGCCCAAGCGCCTCCCTCGTGACCTTAGCAAGGTCGGTGGCCCTCCAGGGGGGAGCCCCCGAGCCCTGCCTGAGGAGGGCGCCGGGCGCGCTTTCCTATGCGATAGAAGGAGGTTCCCCCTGAGCAGGCGCGGACCCTGAGGGGCCTGCCTCCTGAGGGGCCGGGCCGGACGATGTCTTCTTCTTCTTGGGAGCGGTCTCGGGAAGCCTCCTGCTTCCGCGATCACGGGTCCTCCAAAGATGCGGCTCAAAGGCTCGCTCCGTGGAGCACATCGCATCTTTCTCTTGCAGGCACCGTGATGACTCCGCCACTTCACGGCATCTTGAGGTCGTTGTAGCCGTGATGGGTTACGCCATGAACTTGGCCGAGCTGGGTACCGAGGATGGCGTTATGGCGGCGAATGTGGGCGACGTCGAAGTCGATGAGCTCGGTGCGGTAGTTGTCGCGCGCCAAGGTGACACGGAGGCTAACCCGCCCGATCGGGATTGTGGAGCCGCTCGGTGACCCCAGAGAAAGGCTTGGTCGGCTGGAGCTAATTGTAAGGCACTTGGAGATTGTTGAACGCTTCACGCGGACGACGCTGAGCCCTGCCCGCCATCGATGAGGGTCTTGGTGACTAGCACGCTGTCGATGATTGGGGAACGAGCATCGGGAGGACTCGGCTGTGGCCGCACACTTGAGCTGATCCACGAAATAACGTGATGGTGCACGCCACCACCGAGGGGGCGGTGGCTTCGAGCTTGGGGAGGACTGCATTCACTTCATGGGCGAATCTGCTGAAGATGCGCTGAGAGGTCAGGCTTGAGCTCCGCCCGGGATGCTGAGGATCACTGGCTCCTCGGAAGCCCCCACCCCTCGTCCCGATGATGGTCTTCATTTCTCCTTGGCTGCGGTGGCGGAGGAGGGAGGCCTGCGTTGCCTTGCGGGCGATCCTCGCGAGGTGATCCTCCAGCCTCCCTAGCGAGGCGGGTCTTGCCGGCGATCCTCGCGAGGTTGGTCACGCCACCCTTGGCGTGGGCCGCGGTCTTCCCAGCGTCCCCGCGTTCCTTCCTCCTCCTCAGCGTAGCCGGTCCATGCGGTCGGGGCGCCGGCCGATCCTCCCTTCTCGCACGGCTCGAGTTCTTGACATTCGCTGGTGTTGTGGGTGTGGAGGTCGGGTACACGCAGCATCCGCTGCCCTTGGAAGACTCGGGCTGATCTCGCCCGCTTGGTGTCCGGTTACGCCATGGGACGGCAGCCCACTGCGCTTCACGCCCTTGGCCTTGGATTTCTTCTCTTACGGTCTGCGGCGTAGCTCGAGGAGGGAGAGACACCCTTCCTCGCCCTGGCGCACTTGGTCACCAAGTTGAACAGCTCGAGGAAGTGCACAAGTCTTCATGCATCGCCAGCCTCCTCCTTCATCTTGACGTCACACACCGTCGGAGAAGGCGGAGATGATGGCCTCCTCGGTCACCTTGGGAATCTTGAGGCGCGCGTTGTTGAAGCGCCGGATGGCTTCTGCAGGTCTCCCCGGCTGCTGCTTGATGCGGCGCATGTCGCCACGGCGGTGGCCGTCACGAGTACCTTGAAGTTGGCGGCGAAGCGGTACGCATTTCGTCCCCTGTGAGGAGATCATACCGGGGCGGTTGAGCCGCTTCGGGGCCCGCTTTTAGCGCATGGGAAACCAGTTCGCCATGACCTTCGTCCCGTTGGCGGCCGATGCCCAGCTCAGTGAGCTGGAGGAACTCGCGGGTCGGCCGTGCCATCATAGCGAGGAGGTAGATCCGCTTGAACTTGCGGGCCACGCGATGCTTGCGCAACACGGGGTGAAGGCACAAGAGTTCTTTGTGGCCACGGGAGGCCTTGGATGATGAAGAGCTTGGTCTTGCGGGTCCCCATGCGCTGCGGTGGGAGCAGCGCGAGGTCTTGACGTCTTGGGAGCAGAGCGTGGTCGCGACGAGCTGGAGTGGGGAGCACTCGGGCAGCTTCTTGCGGGAGAGGACCTCCGACAGCTCTGCTCTTGCCGTGGCGCGCCGGACGGAGCGGGTTCCGCCCGAGGACCACGCGCTTTGGGGCTGTGGCGCTTCTTGGGTGGAGGCGGCCGGGCGCCTCGAAGCCAGTAACCTGGCAGAGACGGGTGCGGTGCGGCCACAGACGGGCGCTGGGGAGCCTCTAGCAGCAGGACGAGCTCGACGACGCGGTCGAGCCACTCTTCGTAGACGTCGTCGATGGGATAGTAGTGCAGGAGCTCGTTTTCCGCGATGAGCGCAGCTCAAGCCTCCATGGGCGCGCGGAATGCGCGAGACGAAGAACCAGCCGGGGCGAGTGAGGGGGTAGCCGTGCGGCCGTCTTGCCTCACGGAGGATCTTGGGGCGATGCTTGCTGCTCGTTCCCAGCGAGGCCCGTGGGCGGCGTTGACGGCAAAGCGACGGGAACAGCGAGGGCGCCACGACGGAGCCGTCTGGCGACGCGAAGCGAGAGCGGCTCGGCGCTGGCCGAGAGCCCGACAGAAGTCCGACATGGATGCGTGGTCGACGGAGAACTGGGCGGCGGAAGGCGAGTTCGGCGCACCCCTACAGTGCGCCAATGTCGGATTCGGGTTCCGGCACCCTTAAGGTTCGAACACTTGGTGCTGCGCGAATCTCGCCCTCTACCTACACGCACCCGCCGCCTCGCTAGGATCTAAACTACGACAGGAACAACACAAGAGACATTGGGTTTATACTAGTTTGGGCCACCATTGTGGTGTAATACCCTACTCTAGTTTGTGGTGTGGTGGATTGCCTCTTGGGCTGATGGTGATGAACAATACAAGGAAGAACAGCCTCGCGAGGTTCTGTTCGTGGGTGGTGCGATGAACTGCTAGGGGAGTTCACTCGCTTCTCTATCTCTCTCGTTTGTTCTCTTGCTACCTTTCTGAATGTCCCTACCCTGTGGGTGGCTAGTCGTGTTATAGGCAAAGGCCTGGGCCTCTTCCCAAATATTGAGCGGGAAGGGCGCCAACAATTGGCCATTTTGAAGGGGAACATCTGGTACGCTTATCCTGACTAAAGTTGGTCCTCGCATGTCAAAGGCTCTGGTGGTGGCGCTTGGCTTGGGCTCCACAATGACTTCCTTCCTGCCGTTGGACTGGTCTTGGTCTTGTTGCCCCGAAATGGGCGCTTTGCTTGATGCTCTCGCTGCGCTCGCTCCCTTTGCACCAAAGAGGAAAGGAGGACATCATGGGCTGGCGCCCACCGGCGCCTTTGGTCGTCATGGCTTGCGTCGTGAGCACCTCGTGAGGTACCCCGCCTTGATCTCTCGCCTCCTCGCGAGCCAGCCTCGACGAGGCCGTGCACGAGGAAGCTCCTGTCCGTCCGCCCGTGAAGCTTGGCCCCTCGCGAGGTCTTGAGCTCGTGTTGATGAAGATAGGCCGTGATGGCCCCCCTTTGAGCCACGCCGCAGGCCGCAGGCAGGCAAGTCTGGGGACCCCCGTTCCCAGAACACCGACAACATTGGAGCCGTCGAGCTTTGGCCTCAGGTTTGAAAGTACTTCAACGACCAAGAGCAAAAAAGCAAAAACTAAAATAAAATTGGGTTGCCTCCCAACAAGCACTATCGTTTAACGCCCCTAGCTAGGCATTGATAATTTTAATGATTCTCACATGAAAGACAAGAATTGAAGCACAAAGAGAGCATCATAAAAACGTGACAAACACACTTAAGTCTAACATATTCCTATGCATAGGTATTTTATAAGCAAAAAAATATCAAGGCAAACAAAAACTAGCATATGCAAGGAATAAGAAAGAAACAATAGCAATCTCAACATAATGAGAGGTAATTTAGTAACATGAAAATTTCTAAAACCATATTTTCCTCTCTCATAATACTTACATGTAGGATCATAAGCAAATTCAACAATATAGCTATCAGAAAACATATTCTTAACACGATCCACATGTATGCAAAGTTGACACTCTTCCGAAATAGTGGGATTATCAAAAAATAAAGTCATGACCTCTCCAAACCCACTTTTTTCAAAAATTTCACAACATTGAACATGCTCCAAATATGTGGGATCTAAAGCTGACACTCTTCAAAACCCACTTTCAATATTATTGCAAACACTATTATCAATGTCATATTCATCATGGGGCTTAAATAAATTTTCAAGATCATAAGAAGAATCACCCCAATCATGATCATTGCAACCAGTAGTAGACATAGCAAACATAGCATCCCCGTTTTGCATATCATTAACACAATTGACATTAATAGAATTTATAATAACATCATTGCAATCATGCTTTTTATTCAAAGATCTATCGTGAATCACTTCATAAAGTACTTCATCACAATTTTCAAATTCACGAATTTCATGCAACATAAAGATAATCTAGTGCACTCAGTTCACTCGCAATAGGTTCATTATAATTGGATCTCTTAAAGAGATTAGCAAGTGGATGAGGATCCATAAACTTTTAGCAAGCGAAGATGCAAGCAAAAAGAAGGTACATGGTAACACAAGCAAACAAAAGATTGAATGGAAGAAGGGCGAAGAAAACGGCAAGGGAGAAGTGGGGGAGAGGAAAACGAGAGGCAAATGGCAAATAATGTAATGCGAGGGATAAGAGTTTGTGATGGGTACTTGGTATGTCTTGACTTGTGCGTAGACTCCCCGGCAACGGCGCCAGAAATCCTTCTTGCTACCTCTTGAGCTCTGCGTTGGTTTTCCCTTGAAGAGGAAAGGGTGATGTAGTAAAGTAGCGTAAGTATTTCCCTCAGTTTTTGAGAACCAAGGTATCAATCCAGTAGGAGGTCACGCTCAAGTCCCTTGCACCTACACAAACAAATAAGAACCTCGCAACCAACGCGATAAAGGGGTTGTCAATCCCTTCACGGTCACTTACGAGAGTGAGATCTGATAAAGATGATAAGATAATATTTTTGGTATTTTTATGATAAAAAGTAAAACTAAAGAAATGATGTAAACAATAATGGAAATAACGGGAGATTAATATGATGGAAAATAGACCCGGGGGCCATAGGTTTCACTAGTGGCTTCTCTCAAGATAGCATAAGTATTACGATGGGTGAACAAATTACTGTCGAGCAATTGATAGAATTGAACATAGTTATGAGAATATCTAGGTATGATCATGTATATAGGCATCACGTCTGTGACAAGTAGACCAAACGATTCTGCATCTACTACTATTACCACACATCGACCGCTATCCAAAGATGCATCTAGAGTATTAAGTTCATAAGAACGAGTAACGCTTTAAGCAAGATGACATGATGTAGAGGATAAACTCATGCAATATGATATAAACCCCATCTTTATATCCTCGATGGCAACAATACAATCGTGCCTTTGCTTCCCCATCATCATCGGAAAGGACACCGCAAGATTGAACCCAAAGCTAAGCACTTCTCTCATTGCAAGAAAGATCAATCTAGTAGGGCAAACAAATCTGATAATTTGAAGAGACTTGCAAAGATAACCAATCATACATAAAAGAATTCAGAGAATATTCAAATATTGTTCATAGATAATCTTGATCATAAACCCACAATTCACCGGATCTCGACAAACACACCGCAATAGAAGCTTACATCAAATAGATCTCCAAGAGAATCGAGGAGAACTTTGTATTGAGATCCAAAGAGAGAGAAGAAGCCATCTAGCTAATAACTATGGACCCGAAGGTCTGAGGTAAACTACTCACACATCATCAGAGAGGCTATGGTGTTGATGTAGAAGCCCTCCATGATCAATGCCTCCTCCGGCAGGACGCCGAAAAAGGCCCCAAGATGGGATCTCACGGGTATAGAAGGTTGCGGCGGTGGAATTAGGATTTCGTGGTCGCTTCTGATGGTTTGGGGGTACGTAGGTATATATAGGAGGAAGAAGTAGGTCGGTGGATGTAACGCCCCGGATTCGATGCGCCAGGTGTCTGCCAGTTATTCGCCGTCGTTGCCATGTCATTTGCTTGCGTGTTGCACTTTGCCATGTCATCATCTGCATTCCATATCATGTCATCATCTGCATTCCATATCATGTCATCATGTGCATTTCATTTTGCATACGTGTTCGTTTCATGCATCCGAGCATTTTCCCCGTTGTCCGTTTTGCAATCCGGCACTCCTATGTCTCCCGGCGCCCCCTTTTACCTCTTTTCATATGCGGGTGTTAAACGGTCTCGGAATGGACCGAGTCTTGCCAAGCGGCCTTGGTGTAGCACCGGTAGACCGCCTGTCAAGTTTCGGATCATTTGGAGGTCGTTTGGTACTCCAACGGTTAACCGGGTAACCGCAAAAGCCTCTTTTGTTGCAGCCCAACTCCCTTTCTAAGTGGCCCAAAACCCACCAAACTCCCTCCATGCTCTCGGTCGTTCGATCACGATCACGTGGCAAAACCGCACCTCATTTGGACTCTCCTAGCTCCCTCTACCTATATAAACACCTTCCCTCAAAATCGCGGTTCAAATCTCTCCCGAAACCCAAAATCGTCCCACGCCGCCGGACATGTCCGTCCGGCCGGACGTCTCTTGCCGCCGCCCGCCCTACCAGGAGGTGCCACGTGGCGCTCCCCGCCAGCCGCCGCCGCCTGCCACCTGCCGCCTACAGCCCTGCGCCCGTCACGCCAGCGCGTCGCCCGGCCACCAGGCCCTCGGCCGTCCCCCCCTCGCGCCTCATGCGCCTGCCGCCCGGCCGCTGGCCTCCACCGCCGCAGGCCTTCGCCACCGCCGCACAGGCTGGAGTCAGCTCGCCGCCACCGCTGCTCATGCCGCCACCGAAACCCCGCCGCCATAGCCCGCCAGTGGCCGCCAGCCGGATCCGTCCGGCCATCTCCGGCGCCGTCCCCTGCCTCCTCCGCCTCCTCCGCGCCGAACTCCGGCGAGCCCCGATCCAGCCATCCTCGATCCGCGTGCATGGTTGACTTCTTTCCCCCCTCCAAATCCACCAAGTCCCCGGTCTGTGGTTATTTTATTGCATTTTCATTGCATCATATCTCTGTCATCGTAGCTCCGTTTTGCGCGTGTAATATGTCAAAATGTTCGTCTCGATGAGTAGATCATTTCATCTCATTGCATCATTTTCATTAGAGCTCATATTGATGCCCTAAATGCTGTTGGAAGAGTGCTATGTGATGTTAGTTTCTGATTCTTATCAGAACATGCACTTTTGTCATTTTTGCCATGATTGATGTGTGCATCCTATGGACTTGAGTCCTACATGTGTTTTGTAATATGCCATGCCATATTTACAGGGGTGTATGCCATGTATTTTTGTGATCAATGTGGTGACTAGCACAAGCATGCAAACTAGGTGTCTTGTTGTTGCTGTTTTCAGCTCTGTTTTGCTGATATTTTGATGCCATGTTAACTTGATGCTACCAAGAGATCCATGCATATTTTGAGATACTTCAGTAAGGATGTTTTGTAAAACATGTCTTGCTCTATCCATCCATGCCCTTGTTTGCAATTTTGGAGTAGTCTAGCTTGAGTCAATCGAGCTCTACTTTTGCTATAAAATGTTTCCTGGCAGATTGTTTACAGGTTATTCAATTTTGCCAAGGTTGTTGTGATTGATCCTTGCATGCTATGATGTTGTTCTTGCCATGTATAGCTTCTATGCCATGTCTTCTTACTGTTGGTTGCCTTGCCATGCCATGTATTTCTCTGTGGTGAGTGATTCAAGCTCACCAACATGCCTACTTGTTGTTGTTTCTGCCATGTATGAATCTGTAATATAACTTGCCATGTTTACGTGGGTGCCATCATATTTTCTGATCCTTTTTGGCTTATGGTCAGTAAGAGACTTTTGTTATATGCTTTGAGTAGATTCATGCCATGCCTTTGTTTGCCATGATAAGTTCCTGTAACATGTTGTTTGATAGCTCTAAACATTGCAACCTGATGTTATTTTCTGATAAGTCTGAAACTGTTATTATTTGCAATCTTGCCATGTCATTTTGAGCATGTTCTAGTGATTTCTGGAGGTAGCTCAGTGTTCATGTTTTGTAATGCATTACCTGTACATCATGACCATGCCTTTTGTTATTATGTTAAGATGCTGTAGCATGTTGTTTTGATGCTTGCAATATGCCTACTTGCTGTTTTGGACAGATTGTTGCTATGACTTGTATAGGGTGTATGTGTTGAACCGTTGCTCCGTTTTGAGTGTGCTCTATATGAAACTTGCTTGATTTTGCATGTAGTTTCATATTATCATGTTGCATCCATGTTTTGAGGTGTTTGCTTGATGTTTGAGTGCATTTTGCATCAATGTCATGTTTAACTTGTTTTGCTCATATCTTCTAGGCCGTAGCTCCGAATCTAATGAACTTTATATGTAACTTGACTAGAATTTCGTGTAGATCATCGTGGTGCATCTTAACTTGCTGTTTAACAACTTGAACATAAGGTTTATTCAGATCTGGACCAATTTCGAAATTTGCATATGAGGACTTACCGGAGTTGTTATATGTTGTTTCCGGCCTCATTTAAACTTGCTTTGATGTGTTGCTCTTGTTTGCATCATCTCTTGCCATGAGTAGCTTCATGTAGCTTTGTCATGCATCATGCTTGTTGTGCATCATGTCTTGTTCATGTGTGGCGTGTTTACTATGTTATGTGCTTCTTCTTGTTAGTTCCTGTTTCGTTGCGATCGTGAGGATTCGTGCGTCTACGCTTGGTTCGGCTTCATCCGTTCATCTTCTTCATGGACTCGTTCTTCTTCCTTGCGGGATTTCAGGCAAGATGACCGCTACCCTGGATCTCACTACTATCATTGCTATGCTAGTTGCTTCGTTCTATCGCTATGCTGCGCTACCTATTACCTGTTTATCAAGCCATCCCAAATTGCCATGTCAACCCGTAACCTTTTGACACCATTCCTAGCAAACCGTTGTTTGGCTATGTTACCGCTTTGCTCAGCCCCTCTTATAGCGTTGTTAGTTGCAGGTGAAGATGAAGTTTGTTCCTTGTTGGAACATGGAGATGTTGTTCCTTGTTGGAACATGTTTACTTGTTGGGATATCACAATATATCTTATATTATTAATGCATCTATATACTTGGTAAAGGGTGGAAGGCTCGGCCTTATGCCTGGTGTTTTGTTCCACTCTTGCCGCCTAGTTTCCGTCATATCGGTATTATGTTCCCGGATTTTGCGTCCCTAACGCGTCGGGTGATTTATGGGACCCCTTGACAGTTTGCTTTGAATAAGACTCTTCCAGTAAGGCCCAACATTGGTTTTACCATTTGCCTCACCACCACCTACTTTTCCCTTGGGAGTCGCTCTCTCGAGGGTCATCTTTATTTAGCCCCCGGACCAGTGCTTCTCTAAGTGTTGGTCCGAACCGAAACTGATCTGGGCCACCTTGAGGCAACCCGAGGGTTGGTTTTACTCGTAGCTAGTCTCATCCGGTGTTGCCACGAGAACGAGATATGTGCAGCTCCTATCGGGATTGTCGGCGCATCGGCGGTCTTGCTGGTCTTGTTTTATTCTTGTCGAAATGTCTTGTAGCCGGATTCCGAGACTGATCGGGTCTTCCGGGAGAAGAATATCCTTCGTTGATCGCGAGCTTATCATGGGCTAAGTTGGGACACCCTGCAGGGTATAAACTTTCGAGAGCCGTGCCGCGGTTATGTGGCAGATGGGAATTTGTTAATGTCCGTTGTAGAAAACCGAAGTTGATCTTAATTAAGATACACCAACCGTGTGCGTAACGTGAGTGTCTCTTTTCGGGGTTGATCGAGAGGAGAACACGGTTTCTGGGTTATGTTTGACGTAAGTAGGAGTTTAGGATCACTTCTTGATCATTGCTAGTTGACGACCGTTCCTTTGTTTCTCTTCTCGCTCTCATTTGCGTATGTTAGCCACCATATATGCTTAGCCGCTGCTGCAACCTCACCACTTTACCCCTTCCTTTCCCATTAAGCTTTGCTAGTCTTGATACCCATGGTAATGGGATTGCCGAGTCCTCGTGGCTCACAGATTACTACACCACCAGTTGCAGGTACAGGTTCATGTGATGATCTTGACGCGAGAGCGATGTTTGCTTGTGTTGGAGTTCTTCCGCTTCTTCTTGATCGGGGATAGGTTCCAGTCGGCAGCTTTGGGCTAGCAGGGTGGATGTCGTTTGAGTTTCTGTTTATGTTTCCTCCGTAGTCGGATGTTGTTCTTGTATATGTTGTTGATGTATTCTTGTGGCATTTGTGCCTTATGTATGTATCCCTATGTATTATGTAATGTTGATGTAATGATATCCACCTTGCAAAAGTGTTTCAATATGCGGGTCTATCCTTGGTGGGACCGTCGAGTTCCTTTTGGATAGGGTCGCATATTGGGCGTGACAGTGGAACCACGAGGGGCCCACAAGGATGGAGGGCGTGCCTGGGGGGGGGGGGGGGGGTAGCGCCCTTTACCTTGTGGCCTCCTCGTTTGTTGCTTGACGCCACTCCAAGTCCTCTGGATCATGTTTGTTCCAAAAATCACGTTCCCGAAGGTTTCATTCCGTTTGGACTCTGTTTGATATTCTTTTTCTGCGAAACACGGAAATAGGCTAAAAAAATAGCAATTTGGGCTGGGCCTCTGATTAATAAGTTAGTCCCAAAAAATAATATAAAAGTGTATAAATAAGCCCATTAAACATCCAAAACAGAATATATAATAGCATGGAACAATAAAAAATTATAGATACGTTGGAGACGTATCATCGAGCCCAGGCTCCGGCATGGGCGCAGCCCACCGTCCGTTTCCTCCAAATAGGAGAACTCCCCGAGGAGCAGGAAGAAGCAGAGAAAGTAGCCCGTCAGTCCATCGTCGCCCTGCCGTGTCCACGAGCATCGCCGTCGTCCGCCTCATCGAGCTAGCCGAGCCCCGAGCGCTCGCACGCCGCGGATACGCCTCCTCGACCTCGTCTTCACCGCCCATCGCCGGAGATCCCCTTTGCCGCACCGCCTGCTCCAGTTCGTCCCCGACCTCGCTGACCTGCTCGTCGGGATCGCCGTGAGCCCTGCTCCGTCCTTCCCCTCTCCGTTACCTCTCTCACGCACCATACGCACCGCACCGAGCTCACCCACACCCGCCGCCGCTTGTGCTCACCGCCGGCGTAACTCCGGCCATGCAACGGTCTGGCCGTCATGTCCACCTTGCTCGCTGAGGGAGTCCTGGACTAGGGGGTGTCTAGATAGCCGAACTATCATCTTTGGCCGGACTCCTGGACTATGAAGATACAAGATTGAAGACTTCGTCCCGTGTCCGGATGGGACTTTCCTTGGCGTGGAAGGCAAGCTTGGCGTCGGATATGTAGATCTCCTACCATTGTAACCGACTCTGTAACCCTAACCTATCCGGTGTCTATATAAACCGGAGGGTTTTAGTCCATAGGGCGAAAAACAATCATACCATAGGCTAGCTTCTAGGGTTTAGCCTCCTTGATCTCGTGGTAGATCTACTCTTGTACTACCCATATCATCAATATTAATCAAGCGGGGTAAGGTATTACCTCCATCGAGAGGCCCGAACCTGGGTAAAAATATCGTGTCCCTTGTCTCCTGTTACCATCCGCCTAGGCGCACAGTTCGGGACCCCCTACCGAGATCCGCGGTTTTGACACCGACATTGGTGCTTTCATTGAGAGTTCCTCGTGCCGTCACCTATAGGCCCGATGGCTCCTTCAATCATCAACAACGACGCAGTCCAGGGTGAGACTTTTCTCCCCGGACAGATCTTCGTATTCGGCGGCTTTGCACTGCAGGCCAATTCGCTAGGCCATCTGGAGCAGATCGAAAGCTACGCCCCTGGCCATCAGGTCAGATTTGGAAGTTTAAACTACGCGGCCGACATCCGCGGAGACTTGATCTTCGACGGATTCGAGCCACAGCCAAGCGCGCCGCACTATCTCGATGGGCATGATCTAGCTCTGCCGCCGAATAGTGCCCTGGAGGCCGCATCAGCATCCACTCCGACCCTTAATCCGGAGCCGGATTCCCCGATCGAGGATGAGTGGTTGGACACCGCCTCGGGGGCTAGGATCCATCCTTGTCCTTTGCGAAGACCGTGACTCCAAGGTGCCGGACTCCTTTCCGGACTCCGAACCTCCCGCGCCCCTGCGAGTCGAATCCGACTGGACGCCGGTTATGGAGTTCACCGCCGCGGACATGTTTCAGCACTCGCCCTTTGGCGATATCCTGAACTCACCAAAGTCTCTCTCTTTATCCGGAGAGCCCTGGCCGGACTACGGACAGGAAGGTTGGGATGCGGACGACGAAGAAATTCAACGCCCACCCACCACCCACTTTGTAGCCACTGTCGATGATTTAACCGACATGCTCGACTTCGACTCCGAAGACATCGACGGTATGGACGACGATGCCGGAGACGACCAAGACCCAACGCCTACAGGGCACTGGAAGGCCACCTCGTCATACGACATATACATGGTGGACATCCCAAAAGATGGGAACGGCGATGGAACAACGGAGGATGACCCCTCCAAGAAGCAACCGAAGCGCCGACGTCGGCGCCGCTCTAAATCCCACCACAATAAAAACGGTGATTCCGGCACGGGAGATAATAACACCCCGGACAGTGCCGAAGACAACCCCCTCCAGCGGGACTCAAGCGCAGGAGGAGGAGAAGCAAGTCCGCATACGACGGTCTGCGAGAAAAAGAGGTAGAGGGCGATAATTATCGCCTCCTCCGAAGATGTGGCAAGCCTCAACGACGACAATTAAATCGTGCACGAGATCCCGCCGAACAGGAGCGTTTCAAGCGCAGGCTTATAGCCATGGCAAGCAGCCTCAAGAAAAGCAGCAACAGCTTAGAGCTGACCAAGACACTGCTAGCTAACGGATGGACTGAAGTCCTTGCAGCGAAGAGTATGAACTCGAGCGCCCTCCAAAAGCTACCCCAAACGCAGGGCCGTTGCCTCGATGAGAGGAGGAAGCACCCATCGCCCGGCGCATGATGCGGCCGATCGGCACACCCGTGGCGTCAGCGACAGAGAGGCCTCTAGACCCTCCATTCAAGCCGCACCCGGCGCCGCTCAAAAAGTACCAAGGCACGGGAAAACGCATCGGACTTGCGAGATATATTGGAGGATAAGGCAAAACATACAAGATCGATCTCTACGGATCGCGTGGGCGTAATGACTCGGGATGATTACCGTCGCGCCGGATACAACAAACTCGGTCGGGCGAACACATGAGACAAAGCTCATATGAGCTACGTCGTGATATATTATCTGAGAGGCGCACACCCACTATGCTTCACAGATGAAGTAATGGATCATCAAATCACGAGGGCTTCAAACCCGTAAACATCGAATCATACGATGGTACCACAGATCCTGCAGTATGGATCGAGGACTATCTCCTCCATATCCACATGGCCCGCGGTGATGATCTACATGCCATCAAATACCTCCTCAAGCTTAAAGGACCAGCTCGGCATTGGCTCAACAGCTTGCCAAAGAATCAATTGGTTGTTGGGAGGACACGGAAGCCGCATTCCTTGATAACTTCCGGGGCACATATGTGCGACCACCGGGCGCCGATGACCTTAGCCATATAATTCAGCAGCCAAAGAATCGCCGGACAATTACGGACACGGTTCCTAACTAAGAAAAATCAAATCGTTGGCTGTCGGATGCAGAGGCCCTTGCAGCCTTCAAACATAACATCCGCGACGAGTGGCTAGCCGGAACCTAGGACAGAAAAGCCGAAATCCATGGCAGCCCTCACCACACTCATGACCCGCTTTTGCGCGGAGAGGACAGTGGCTAGCTCGAAACAACAACTTGACCAAAAACCACGGTAGTTCGGATACCAAGGACAGCAATGGCAGGTCGCGTCGTAACAAGAACAAGTGCCGCGTGCGGCGACAATGATGAAGATCGGCGGTCAATGCGGATTCAGAGGCTCTAAACCGGTCGTGGAAGAAGCCATTCAAAAGAAATACCCAGGCCCGTCCAACTTGGACCGAATACTCGATCGCTTGGGCGGATACATGGCACCCCGAAAACCAGCCAATCACACCAACAGGATTGTTGGGTGTTCAAGCAAGCGAGCAAGTTAAGTGCGAACTCAATGACAAGGGGCTGCATAGCGATGATGAGGAAGAGCCCCGACCGCCGAACAATAGAGGACAGAAGGGCTTTCCCACACAAGTGCGGATGGTGAACATGATATACACAACCCACATACCCAAAAGGGAGCAGAAGCGTGCACTAAGGGACGTATATGCGATGGAGCCAGTCACCCCGAAGTTCAACCCATGGTCCTCCTGCCCGATCACATTTGATCGAAGGGACCATCCCACTAGCATCCGTCACGGCGGATTTGCCGCATTGGTTCTGGACCCAATTATTGACGGATTTCACCTCACCAGAGTCCTGATGGACGGCGGTAGCAGCCTGAACCTGCACTATCGGGATCACGGTGCACAAAATGGGCATAGACCCTCAAAGTTAAACCTACAAAGGCGACCTTTAAAGGCGTCATACCGGTGTAGAGGCCAATTATACAGGCTCGTTACACTCAAGTGGTCTTGGATCCCGGATAACTTCGAAGCAAAGAGTTAATCTTCCACATAGTCCCGTTCCGCAGCGGCTATCACACACTGCTCGGATGAACCGCATTTGCAAAGTTCAATGCGGTGCCTCACTACGCATACCTCAAGCTCAAGATGCCAGGCCCTCGAGGAGTAATCACGGTCAATGGAAACACCGAACGCTCTCTTCGAACGGAGGAGCACACGGCGGCCCTCACGGCGGAGGTGCAAAGCAGCCTCTCACAGCAATTCTCGAGTCCGGCCACTGTCAAGCACGCCCGGAGTAACCTACAATAAGACCGCCTGACACGATTCAAGCACGCGTAGCAATCCGGCCCCAACCCCATTCCTCGCGAAACAGCGAAGCGATTACTCTGCGTACATAACTACGCTTTCTGGAGATACCATGGGCATAAGGGAGGGCACGACCACGCACGCCCTGAATGCGGCTCAACCGCACGGGGGCTCCGATTGTGTCATTCTTTTCTTTTTTCTTTTCTTACTTTCAAGACTCCGTTTTCCGAAGTCTGTCCGGCACTAGAATCGCCGAACTCACGATGCAACAGCCGAGGGCAGCTGACTTACGTCGAGTGTTGGTGGTCTCTAGTACGAGCATTACACCTGTTTTACATACCATCCCGACTTACCCCTGGAGAAGGACATATTAAATAGTCCCATCCCTTGCTCGCACTATTTGTATCGTTCTGCTTTCATTGCAGTACCTTTTGAATAAACAATACATAGCTTTTGCCTATTATTGCACTCCTTTCTTTATCTATATATATGTTCATTTCATGACATGTTGCACCCGTACACTTTAGTGCGGCCAATACACCGAGGGCTTAAGTACCCCAAAATTATGGTGTGATAAGTCCGAACACTTTTACAAGTGCGGCACCCCGAACTTATAGCATTATATGCATCGGCTCCAAATCATGTCTTGGGTCAATAGTTGGGTTTGCCCGGCTCCTATGTTTTGGTACCTTACGTTCCATTATATCGGCTAAGGTAGCACTAGGAGAACCACGCGATTGTGCCCGGTTGAGCTGGGTTGAGCACCTCGGTGGAGAAAGCTAAAACTGACCGTCATGATAGGGCGAGAGCCGATCGCTGTTCGAGAGGTTTTGGGTCCCTAAAGACTTATGCGCTTAGGCGAGGAACCGCATTGTCCGCCAAAGGCGTGGATAGCGCCCGAACTCGGTCTTCCGAATACTAGGGGCTTCACGAAATTTAAAATTATAGAATTCTATGGCTAAGTGAGAGTGTTCAAGCATTATAAGTCCGGTTGCCTTGTTAGTTGCGTTGGCGCCTCCTCGATGGACCCAAGAATGGGAACAAGAGCGCTCAAGTTTATCCCGAACACCCCACACTTTCGTGGCATGGGGCTGAAGCCAACGACTTGCCATCTCTCAAATTTGATAAGCGGCTGCACAGAATGTAATATTTTAAATTAACAAGTGTTGCTTAGCGCATATGAACAAGTTTTCAGCGTCAGGATAACAAATGCGACTCTATTAAAAATTACATCCTTGGAGCACTCATCCGCTATCTGGCGGGCACCCTTCAGAGGCCCTCATAGTACATTTGGGCGTGCGATGCTCCTTGCCCTTCGTGGGCCGTCCGTCACAAGCTTCTCCGCATCCAGCTTGCCCAGTGCACTTTAGCATGGGCAAGGGCCCGACAGGCACCTTCAATGCAGGCGGGCAGTGACTTCAATCAGTGGACGAGCGTCCACCACCGCCCTTACTAGCCCAAAGTAGCTCCTGGCATGGCTTCCAATGGCCACACCGAACTATGAGGCCCCTCATGGCCTGTTCGGTGACCTTATGGAGCTCGACCAGCTGCTTCAGCTGGTCGCTTAGGGGCACCGGACGGTCGGCCTCGGCATATTGAGACCAGAACACCTTCTCCGTCGAGCTCCCCTCCTTGGTGCGGTAGAATCTGCGACATCGGACACCTCTGAGGCAGATCTGCGAATGCTCTGGAGAGCTCGAATCCGGGTAAGTAATAGGTAATTCACTTTTACATTCTTGCTCTGCATAAAGAATGCCTTACCATACGATCTTCTTTATTGCCTCAATCTCTGGAGGCTTTTTGGGCCTCGGCCTTGCAGCTTTGGCACTCTCAAGAGCCGAAGCAAGCTCGAACTCTCGGGTCTTGAGTCACGCTCCAAACCCTCGTGTTTTTCCACAGAGCACGAGCTCTTGCCGCACCTCCGCCAGCTGCACCTCCCCTTCTCTCGCTCGGTGCGCTCACTGACAAGCTGTTTTCGACCCACGGACACGCGCCTCCTTGAGGTCGCCACCTGCTCGTGGCCCCCTGTAGTACCCATGTTATTCCTATTATCTTTGCAACCAAATCCTTTCTATAAGGTATTTCTTTAATAAGGTATTACTTACCTTCCTTGTCCTTGAGCTGCTTCTTGGCTTGGCGAGCTCGTTCTCGGACCGCTCAAGGCTCTGCTTAATGCATTGACCTCACATGATCGGTCTGCGGAGGTCGTCGGCGTAGCTGCATTCCCATATTGACATACTTATGTTAGACTCCTGCGTATATCTTTTAGATCCTTAGTCCGGCTTTTCTTTCCGAACACGAACTAAGCATCGAGAACTCTGTCTATCGGTAATATTTTACATATTCTAAACTTACCTCAAAGCCTGTTAGAAGGCTGGTACAGGCTTCGGTCAACCCGCTCTTAGCGGACTGAACTTTCTGGACCACCACACTCATAACAGTGCGGTGCTCCTCCTTGATAGAGGCACTGTTAAGCGCCTCCAGTAAGCTATCCGGTGCCTCCGGTTGGATGGAGGACACGGCGTCTTACCCTTCCTCTGAAGGTGCCGCTTGCGGACTTGAAACGCTGAAGGTTCGGTATGGAGTCCGGACGATGGTGAACTTAGAGCCCTGGGGTCTCGCCCCCAGCGCTGGAGTCCGGAGGTCGCTTTGCGCCGCCTCGCGCCACCTCCTCTTGACCAGGCCCCCCTTGGGGCCCTACCTCGGCGTCGTCCGCGTGAGCGTGAGGTGAGGCGGCGGAAGTGAAGTACTCTCCATTTCCAGCGAACTCGGGGACCCGCTAGACAAAGCGGCGAGCTCATGCTTAGGCGGGCTGCATGATTGTTTGGCATTAAAGAACACTATGCAATGAAAAAACCATGGGTATCCGGACACTTACGATCTCGCCAGGGGCTTAGCCCTTGTTAGCCCTCCTCCTCGTCGTTGTCGGCGTTGGTGGAGAAGTCCGGAGGAAGGGTACTTCCTTCTTGGACCCTCCGGCCTCCCGGTTGGGCGGCCTTCCTTTCCTCTCTCTCCCGCTGGGGAGGCTTCTTTCCTCCTCCTCGTTCTCGGAGAGGATTCGCTTGAGAATCGACAACACTTGGCGCCGGAGCTCCTTGAGTTCCGTGGCCTCCTTCTTGTCCTTCTTCTCGGCACCACATGAGGTACGAAGCCAGCAGCCTGTCAAATCGAGGCGTCCGGCTGGAGTCTTCAGCAAAGGGCAGACAGTTAATCTGTCCGGACGTCTTCACCATCTGTCAAAGGTTAGGGAGTTTTAGATCCCGCATAGAGTCAAACTATGAAAAAGAGTCCCATAAAGGGTAAAATAACTTACCTCGCTGGCTTGATGTGCGAGCTGAATCGCGATCTTCGGTTGCGGATGTAGAACCTCGGCGCCCTTGAACAGCACCTTCCGGGCATCTTCGTGCGTAGTGTCGAAGAGCCTTTTAGAGTTGAGTCTTGTGCGGATCGAACTCCACAATTTGAAGGCCCGTTGTTGGCATGGGAGAATCCGGCGGATGAGCATAACACGGACTACGTTGACAAGCTTGAGCTTCTTGTCCACGAGTTTCGGACACGAGTTTGGAGTCCGTCAGCTCTTCGAATCACCCCACGTCGGGCCCGTCTCTTTCCATGATGTGAGCCGTGTGGGGAGCGGATCTGAATTGGGGCGCCGCCCATTTGGAGTTGCGCGGCTCGGTGATGTAGAACCACCCGATTGCCACCTTTATTGTCTCCACGAAGGCCCTCGAGCCATAGAACATTGGGCATCCTGCCCGCCATGGCGCCTCCGCACTCCGCTGTCGGCGCCCACTATCTTGACTTGACGCTAAAGGTCTTCAACCATAAACGAAGTGGGGTTGGATGCCAGAGGAAAGCCTCGCACACGACGATAAATGTCGAGATATTGAGGATGAAGTTTGGGGCCAGATCATGGAAATCCAGGCCGTAGTAGAACATGAGCCCCCGGACAAATGGGTGAAGTGGAAAACCTAGTCCGCGGAGGAAGTGGGTGAGGAACACCACCTTCTCATGGGGCCTAGGAGTGGGGACGAGTTGCCCCTTGTTGGGGAGCCGACACACGATGTCACCGGACAAGTATCCGGCCTCCCGCAGCTTTGTGATGTGCCCCTCCGTGACGGAGGAGGCCATCCACCTGCCTCCCGCTCCAGACATAGTTGGAGAAGGTTGAGGTGGGATGTGCGGACTTAGGCGCTGGAGCTCGAGTCTTGGAAATGGATGAGCACAGGAGGAAGAAGGCGTGGGTGAAAAGGTGGATCCTTATCCCTTATATGGACGGACGGCTATCGTCCCCACCAGCCTGGTAAAACTCGCTTATCTCCCGCGCCAGTAATCAATAGCACGGATGGGTTACCAGCGTCCGTATTGATGGGAACCCGGATTAAGGGGCACGATCTCCGCTTTGATAAGATGTGCCAAGGAAACCGCCTCGCCAAGCGGCTGAGGTGGAGCAGTAAAAACGATTCAATAAAGGCTGGCGAGGTGTGATGTCACGCCACGGAATACGTCAGCAGATCTGTGCAAAAATTATTCTCTCTACGGTGGTATGTGGAACTTGTTTTGCAGAGTCGGACACTATCCTTGTGTTCAAAACCTTCTATGAAGTATTCGGAGGAAGAACCCTCCTTGCAATGCCGAAGACAATATGCGCGCCGGACTCGTCGTCATTGAAGCCTGGTTCGAGAGACTCTTGAGGAGTCTGGACTAGGGGTGTCCGGATAGCCAAACTATCATCTTTGGCGGACTCCTAGACTATGAAGATACAAGATTGAAGACTTCGTCCCGTGTCCTGATGGGACTTTCCTTGGCGTGGAAGGCAAGCTTGGCGATACGGATATGTAGATCTCCTACCATTGTAACCGACTCTGTGTAACCCTAACCTATCCGGTGTCTATATAAACCGGAGGGTTTTAGTCCATAGGACGAAAAACAATCATACCATAGGCTAGCTTCTAGGGTTTAGCCTCCTTGATCTCGTGGTAGATCTACTCTTGTACTACCCATATCATCAATATTAATCAAGCGGGGTAGGGTATTACCTCCATCGAGAGGGCTGAACACAGGTAAAACATCGTGTCCCTTGTCTCCTGTTACCATCCGCCTAGATGCACAGTTCGGGACCCCCTACCCGAGATCCGCCGGTTTTGACACCTACACTCGCCGTACCATGTCGAGCACGTACGTGTTAACCCCGTGCCTCCACGCTCGTTGTAGTGACGACCCCGAGCTCCGGCAGCCGCCAACGTCGTCGCCGGCGATGATTCTGGCCACCCCCGGACCAACCACCACCACCAATGGATGCGGCGCACCTCCAGCTCCCCGTAGATTCTCCCCGCGCGCCAAATCGGACCCCGTAGCGAAATCCTGATGCCCTCCGCCGCGTTTTGGTCACCGCCGACAGAACTCCTGCAAAGCCGACGTGGTGCTGTCATTAGCCACTAATGACCCCGCTAGCTAACCCCTCTCTCACTGACTACTGGGCCCCACTGCCTAATTAACCCTGGTTAGCTCATGTTTGGACTTAACTAACCACACGGGCCCCACAGGTCAGTTTGACCTGGCCACGTCACAGGTTGACCGACGCCACACGTCAGTATTGACTTGCTAACGTGTCCGTAGACCCGGCCCCACACATCGTGACACTAACCAACCTTTAGGTCATCGACGGTGGACCCCACTGGTCAGGTTTGACCCGGGACAGCCCTGTTGACCTGCTGACGCCAGCATGACGTAATGCTCATGCAGTTAATCATTTTCTGGATTTAAAATAAGTCAGAAAATTCTAGAAAATTGCATAAACTTCTAAATATCATAGAAAATCAGCTGTAACTTCAAATGCAAAGATTTATATATGAAAATTGATCAGAAAAATTCAATCTTTCCATCTGTACTACTTTCATGCATGTCAGAACAATTTAACCTTGCTGTTTAGATGAAACAAGTTAATGCACTAATATGACCTCTTATTTTGGGTTTGCATTTGAATCTTTGATTCAAATGAGCTCAAACCAACCTGTTCTAAGTTGCATTAGCCAAAACACACTCATTTTGCCATGTCATTGCATGCATCATATTGTTGCATATTGCCATGTGATGATTGTGCTTGATGTGTTCTTAAGTGGTAGGTTACGCCTCAGGGATATTCACGAGTATCCAACTAAAGGGCAGTATCCTTCTACCACTCCACCAGGCAAGCAAAACCCCCTTGTTCATTCCAATACAATCCCAATCTCTCGCTCCTGCTCTCTTTTACTGCATTAGGACAACAACAATTCAACTGTTACATGATGCGGTAGTTGAACCCCTTTCCTCTGCATGACCTGTCATTGCCACAGTAAATAGATGAAACCCACTAGCATGACTAGGAGTTGTTTGAGCCCTGACGTGCCTACTCATTCTTGCTTGTTGTCATGCATGCTACTGCTTAGAGTTGAGTCAGGTCTGATTCATCGGGGATGAATTGGAGGTGTGTGAACATGTTCTACTGTTGAGAGCTAAGTGTGTGAACACGATTTGGTAAAGGTAGCGGTGAGAGGCCATGTAGAAGTACATGGTGGGTTGTCTCATTGAAGCCGTCCTCGAGGCCCGAGTTACTGTGTTTGTGATCCATGAACAGCTACTACCACACGTTTGGCCCTGAAATATGACCCCTCGACTTATTAACCGCCCTTGTCCTCTGTCCGGGAGTTGCAACTAGTTTACGGTGTTTGTAGGATATGTGTTGGAGGTCGTGCGTGGCGCCGACCCTAGGGGTGGGCTATGATGCGTAGATACACCGTGGCACGTGTACGAGTCGCCGTTTGGTTTCTCGGGAACCCTGCACACATCGTTTGGGCTGTGGCGAAACTCCGCCGGATCTCCTCATGGATGGAACCCAAATAGGCGATAAACTGGACTAGAGACTTGTGTGGTTAGTCAGGTCATGGTCTACACCCACGTCGGCTTTAAAGTCTGCCGAGCACATGTCATGTCTGCGACGCTAAGTGGTGGAAACATGTGTGAAGAAGTACACCCCTGCAGGGTTATAAATGATCTATTCGAATAGCCGTGTCCGCAGCAAGGAACTTCTGGGTTGCCTACAACAGTTCATAGACAAGTGAAAGTGGATACTCTAAAATGCGCAAGATAAGCGTGAGTGCTATGGATGGCATTCTCGTAGGTAGACGGCAGCGGGTCCATAGTGGTGTATTGAATGGTGAATATGTGGACTCGTGTGTGCCACCTCAAAAGAGTTACTTGCAATCGTAGTTCAGGTTATCCACTTAGTCAAAGCTGGCTTGCTGCAGTTAAACTCCACCACCCCCTTTATTGATACCGATGCATATGTAGATAGTTCTGATGTAAGTCTTGCTGGGTACATTTGTACTCATGTTTGCCTATTTTATGTTTTGCAGAGAGAATTCAGTCTCGCTAATCTTGTGCCCTCAACAGGATCTTGTAGATAGTCAGGCTTCTCAGCCTTTTTCATTTGTAGTTGTCTGTACTTAGACAAGTTAAGCTTCCGCATGTGGTTGTTGCTTGTATGCTCTGTATGTTGGGTCATGAGACCCATGTTTGTAATACTTGTGTCGGTGTACAAAAGGAGGGGCGCACTTTTGTACCCCTTTACCTGTGCACGGGCAGTCGGAGCCGCGCCCACGGTCACACCAAGAGCAACAGGAGGCGAGCCAAGGTAAGATCGAAGCCCAAGATAACCAGAGCAACGCCAAGGCCAAGACCACAAAGAGCAGAGGGACGAAGTAGGTTCCCCTCGCAAGACCCTTGCTGGGGCAGCCTCAGCAGCCCCGACAAGACCCTTGCCGGGGCAGCTCACCCCACACCAACAGAGCGAGCCACCCTTGAGCCCACGGTCTCCCAAATCACGTTGGGCCAGGGCTCGGGAGGCACCTCCATGGTGGCATGCAGATCTTTGTGAAGACAAGGAACACCCAAGATCAAATGAGGATTAGAAGACAACGATCCACGACAAGATACTTGCCGAGGAAAGTCACGAGACCCCGGCAAGATCCTTGCCGGGGATGACAGCGCGCCACGACAAGACCCTTGCCGGGCCACCCGGCAAGGCCCTCGCCAAAGACGACAGCAGGGCCACTGCCAGGCCCGTGCCAACCAAGTTTCCACCGCTGTTCACATGCAGCTGCCAACTCAACCAGCTGGGTGGGCACCTGCGTGGCAACATACAGCTCCCAGGCCAACTCATCAAGTGCCTACGTGGCGGCATGCAGATCTTCGTGGAGGCTCCACCACCGCGCCACCTCAGCTGCACGCTCGCCTCGTGGCGCAGCATGCGTCGCTGGCGGTATGCGTGTCGAAGCAAGGAGGAGCGACAGCCGACGGGGCGGGCCTCGCCCGTCCCCAATAAAGCAAGGGACACCTAAGCTCGCATTAAATCGTCTTGTCACATGTCTGACGATAAGCTCATAGCATGCGGCGCCTTTCCACCTCCTCGTATGCCACCGTGGCAGCCTTTCGACTATAAAAGGAGGCCCATGGCATCTTGGAGAAGGTCGGTTCTTTGGAACCACACACTCACCACAGCTAGTTGAGAGCTCAAGAACTCTCAAATACACCCACCAAAGCAGGACTAGGGTTTCGCATCCTCGCGGCCCGAACACAGGTAAGCGATCCTTGTCTTGGTTACTAATCCTGCTCTTCTCGCAACCCTGCGCCCCGGCAACCGTTGTAGCGGTTCTTGTGATCCCATAGGTGTCGTTTTCCCCGACATCTTTGGCGCGCCAGGTAGGGGGCGCAATTGTGAGAATCTGGTCTAGTAGCTAGCCTAGCGGTTCTTCGTCGCCATAGCTCCCAAGAAGGAGACGGCCAAGAGAAAGGGGCACCACTTGCGAATGTGAAGGGCGCCAGTGCGGCAACAGAGAAGCTAAGTCATTCAGAGCTATGAGTTATTTCCTTCTATATATAATGTTATCGTCCTCGGAGATCTCGCCTATGTATGAGAAACCTGCACGCAAAGGGCCCTCCATGATTGGCAACGCCTTTGTTCTGTTTGAGTCCGCTCAACAGCTCAAAGCGGTCGCGTCGAGAGTGGCGGGGTAGCCTTCCGCACTTGGCAACGCTCCCGACTCTGCTCGAGTCAAGCTCGACAGTTCGGGCGGCCGCGCTAAGGGCGGTAAGGTGGTTCGCCCGGCAGCAAGCACACTCGGTAGACCAATGGGGATCCGTCCCCAAGACGCTGCCCTGGGTTTACGCGCCGGCAAGCCTACCCAGTTACGTAGGGTGGACATACAAGGAAAAATCAAACAGGAAAATAACATGCATGATACTAAAAGTGCTGCAGAGTTATATTACATCAAATTGTTGCCGCGGTTCTAACTAGAGATAGCGATTGTCTTGGTTGTGAACGTACAGCGGCGATAAGAAATGGGGCGCCTAGTCTCGGCGCTGGCCCTCTACCCTCTGAATTCCGCCAACGCGGCTGATGATGGGCTTGATGCGCTCCCTGAGCGGCGTGAGGCCAGTACCCTCCGGAAAGCTCTCCAAATAGGGCGTCGAAGTCGAGTCGGGTACCGATGAACCACCTTGGTGCGAACCTTGGTCATGGCGCCCTGGCAAAGCCTCCGGGCCTCGTCAGCCACCGAGGCTGCCCGGTTGGCGTGAAGCCGCTACAAAGCGCTGACAACCTTCTCAAAGAACAGGATCGGGCTGCAGTTGGCGCTCACGCTCCACTCCGGGACGTACCTCACGTCCGGCATCCCCACGGTGGCCAGCTGCGCGGCGGCCTGGTTGGCGACGGTGGCGAGGCAGTCGAGCCAGCGGTTCTCGCCCTCCACGTGATCCGCGAAGTTGAGGCCCTCGTTCTTCCGCAACTGCTTCTCGGCCTCCAGCTCCTTGGCCAGGGTCCCCTCTCGGGTTTTGGCCTCTGACAGCATCTTCTCGAGATCCTCCAGCTTCAGCTTGAGGTCTTTGATGGAGTTGTTGGCCTCAGAGAGCTCCCCGGCCCTGCTGAATGCCGTGCCCTGCGCCTCCGTCAGGGCGCTGTTGAGCGTGTCCTTCTCCTAGGACAGCTTCAGGGCCTGCTCCTTCAGCTCGTCCCGCTCCGCCTCCAGCTCCTTCACCTTGCCGGCGTGAACCTGGGCCTGGGCATCGAGTGCCTCCTTGTGCCTCTGCTCCAGCTCATTGGTCCGCTACAAGACAAGCTTCTCCACCTCTTCATCCTTGCCGCGAAGCGTGGCGACAAGCTTCTCCTCGCGTGCAGCGAGGTCCTCCTCCTGGGAGTTCAGTGCGACCCCATGCTGGGTCCGGGCGGCCTCGGCGGCAGCGGCTAAGTTCTTCGCCGTCTCTTGGGCTTTCTCGATGTTGGCCAGCTTCATGGTGAGCTCCACATCACGCTTGGCCAGCTTGCCCTGGGCGGCCTTCAGCTCCTTGTGAGCCTCGCGGAACCGGTCCTGCGTCTCGGCAACGCGCTTCTGGAGGTCCACCTCCGCCTTCTCCACCACCGCCGTCCTAGACTTAACCTTGTCTAGGCGGGCGCGGTGGAGCGCCTGGAGCTTCCGGAAGCTGGCGCCCATGGCGTGGAGGAGCCGCTCTTCCTGCGAGCCGTCGCCACCAACGATCGGCTCGTCGACGACTTCAAGCCCGACAGCAGCGAGCACTTCGTCGTCGAACTCCTCTCCCTCAACGGGTGTTCTGGTGCTCGACGCACCTGGAAGATGGACGAACAAGTCGTCGCCCACCCTCAGTACTTGCCGGGCGGAAGCAGCGGAGGAGGAAGGCTGGTCATCAGCCACCTCCTCCTCCTCCTCAGCGGCCCCGCCGCCTCCCCGGCAGGCCCCTTGCAGTCTCCTCGTGGCGGCCTTGTCGGCCTCCCAGCCGGCCCCTTGGCGGCGTCCTCGGCAGCGCCTTGGCGGCCTCCTCATGGCGATCTTCTCGGCGTCCGCCTCGGCGGCCTTGTCGACGTCCTCGATGACGGCGTCCACATCCTCTGGGTTCACCGAGGAGGGATCTGGACACCAAAGAAGGGAGTGAGGCAAGGCCAAGACCAAGAGCCAGAAAGAGAAAGGAACAGGGATGAACGGCGAACGACTTACTAGCGCCAAGACCAGTGGGGAAACAGGAGTCCCCCCGCCAACATTTGGCGTCGAGGCAAAGCCGCCGGTGCCCAAATTCTCCTCCTCCTCCTCCTCCATGTGCGTGGGCTCGGTGCTTGGCGCCCCTGCCGGGGACGCCCCTCGGGGCGGCGTGGTCGATGGGGGCGGCGTGTTGGGAGTAGCCCTCTGCGGCCCCTCCTGCTGTTGCTCTCCTCCTGCGTACCTGGCAAGGTCAGCACCAAAGTGTCGTGCCCCTGACACATGTCGATGGGGGAAGAGTAATGAACTTACGCTGGGGGCTATGCTGGGGGCTGCTGTCCGGGCTGCTCAACACCACCAGTGGCGCCCTTGAAGTACCAGCCGGGGGCTGGCGACCCGCCGAGACCTTGGCCCTCTTCACTCTCTAGGCCAGCGTCTCCACGTCCCTGCAAAGACGAAGACAAGTCAAGAGGAGCGACACAGATTGAGGCAGAGATAACAAAAAGGAACCAGATACTTACTCGTCGTCCCCCTCCTCCTCTGCTGTCTTCCTCTTCCTCCTCGGGTTGAGGGATCCAAAATCGAAAGTGACCTCGACGTCAACATCCGTCGGAGGAGGGGAAGGAGGCGGTGTCTGCACACGCTTGGATGGAGAAGGGGCGGTTGTCTTCTTCTTCACCTGCCTTCCCCGACTTCTTCGCCGCTCTTGGCCTCGTGTAGCGCCGGACCCCTCAAGGTCGATTCTTGACGCGCAGCCTGCTGGGGCGGACCGGCTCGCCGGAATAGCCCGCTGTAGGACTCGCCCTCTCCCCGTAGCCGGCGTCGGGCCTGCAGCCTCGGCCTCCTCCGACGACGACTCGCCAACCACATCTTCGACCAGAGGAGCCTCAGTGTCGGCGCTGCTGGCTTCCCTGAAGGCCGCCGCCCACCAGGCGAGCTCCTCCTCCTCCATGGCCGTCGCGGCCTTGTCCTCCACACCGCCAGTGCTGCTGGTCTCCTCGGCAAGCGGCGCCTCCCTCGCCCTGGCGGCGATGTAGTCCAGTTCCACCTAGGAGGTGTCCTGGACAAGCAGCCGCTCGGCGTCGGCGTTGACGTACCCCTCGTGCAGAGTATCAAAGAACTGCTGCACCTCGGCGTACTCCGGCTCCTTCCAGCTCGGGTCAGGTCCATGCGCGTTGCAGTCCGGCATCATGGCTATGATATCGGACCGGCGCGAGTTATTACACAACGGGACCACCCCCGTCGGCAGCTTGAACAGAGGCCCCTTGAGGACCTTGCCGGCCTTCGCGCGGCCATCGCGACCTTGGCGGTCTGCTCGACCTCGCCATCGCGGCACACATCGAGCTAGAAGAGTCGCTGGCAGAAATGGGCGTGTCCCATCACTATGAAGTTGTGGTCTAGACTGGGACGAAGCCGCATGATGTCGGCGGGGTTCGTAAAGAGCCAGGCTGACCTCCCCTTGTTGTGTAGTGGAGCGATCCGGCGGCGGATGAAGTCTGCCCCGATCATCTCAAGGGTGAGCCCGGCTTGGGTAAGCCGGAGGATCCTGGTGGTGGCGACCGCGAGCTTCTTGTCGTCGGCGTCGGCGTTGCTCCAATCGCTACTGCGGACCGGCGGTGCCCGACGAACTTCGCGGAACGCCGGCGGGTCCTTCTCTTCAATCCAGCACCACCGGCCCCGCCATTCTTCCCACCTCTCCTTCATGGTGCCATCCGGGTACGCTCCCTTGGATCTTGGGATCCAGGCGATGCAACCCGAAAGGGCACCTCCCTCCGGATCCGAAGGAAGAAATAATGGCGGAAGAGCGTCATGTTGGGGTGCACCCCGGCGAAGCCTTCGCAGAGGTGCGCAAAAAGGGCCATGCACGCCACTGCATTTAGGGTAAAATCCAATAGGCGGAAGCCGAAGGTGTGCATGATGTCGCTGAAGAAATCAGAGAAGGAAGGACAGAGCCCGCAGGAAAATTAATCGACAAAGAAGGGGTACCGATTTGGGGCAGCCTCGGTGCAGTCGGCGGGGATGACGCGCGTGGCCGGATGCCCCGACTTCTCTCCCGCTGTCTTCACCCCCCATAGAGGCCTGAAGGGTTCCCAAAGCTCGAGCACATCGACCGTCGAGGGGAAGAAGGCGGACTACGTCCGCTGCACCGCCAGCGCACTCTCCGGCGGCTCCGCCGCTCCGGCGTCCTTGGCCACTCCCTTGCCCTTGGTGGATTTTGGCGCCATGGCGGCTGGGGGAGGGGGGCAAGACAGAGGACGAGGGAAACACAGCGGCGGCGAGCAAGGGCGAGGCTTAGGGAAGAGGAGGAAGACGAGCGGAGGCTTCCGAGATTGGGGTTGCGCGAAGGGTAGAAGGAACAGTGCACCCGCGGTTATCCCTTTTCATGGGGAAGGTGCGGGTCGCGCTGCCCATTTACTGCGACGTGACGCATGCGTGCGGGAACCGCCCCATGCATGCCGCCCACGTCACGCGCACCCCTCCACGCCACGCCGCGCCGCGCGCGTGGGTCGTGGGAAGTGCATCGCGCGAAAAGTTTTACCGCGGTAAAAACCGCCCCGCCTGCCCGCGCACCGTTTTGGGCTTGGCTCAACAACGTGTCGCGCTTATGTGTAGCCCAGGCCCGAGGGCTCCTGTCGGTATACAAAAGGAGGGGTGCACTTTTGTACCCCTTTACCTGTGCACGAGTAGTCGAAGCCGCGCCCACGGTCACACCAAGCAGAATAGGGGAGGTGAGCCAAGGTAAGACCGAAGCCCAAGATAACCAGAGCAACACCAAGGCCAAGACCATAAAGAGCAGAGGGACAAAGCAGGTTCCCCCGGCAAGACCCTTGCCGGGGCAGCCTCAACAGCCCCGGCAAGACCCTTGCCGGGGCAGCTCGCCCCACACCAACAGAGCGAGCCACCCTTGAGCCCACGGTCTCCAAAATCATGTTGGGCCAGGGCTCGGGAGGCACCTCCATGGTGGCATGCAGATCTTTGTGAAGACAAGGAACACCCAAGATCATATGAGGATTAGAAGACGACGATCCACGGCAAGATCCTTGCCGAGGAAAGCCACGAGACCCCCGGCAAGATCCTTGCCGGGGACGACAGCGCGCCACGACAAGACCCTTGCCGGGCCACCCGGCAAGGCCCTTGCCAAAGACAACAGCAGGGCCACTGCCAGGGTCGTGCCAACCAAGTTTCCACCGCTATTCACATGCATCTGCCAGCCCAACCAGCTGGGCGGGCACCTGCGTGGCAACATACAGCTCCCAGGCCAACTCATCAAGCGCATGTGTGGCGGCGTGCAGATCTTCGTGGAGGCTCCACCACCGCACCACCTCAGCGGCCTGCCTTCCTACGTGGCGCCGCATGCATCGCTGGCCAGGGCGCGTGTCGAAGCAAGGAGGAGCGGCGACGGACGGGACGGGCCTCGCCCCCGTGCCCAATAAAGCAAGGGGACACCTAAGCTACGCATTAAATGTGTCTTGTCCTGTAATACGAGCGATAAGCTCATAGAACTGTGCGCCTTTCCACCTCCTGTGTGCCAATGTGGCAACGCCTTTCGACTATAAAAGGAGGCCCATGGCATACTGGAGAAGGATTCGGCTCTTTGGAACCACACACTCAGCACAGCTAGTTCGAGAGCTCAAGAACTCTCTGAAATACGCCCACCAAAGCAGGACTAGGGTTTTACGCATCCTCGCGGCCCGAACCTGGGTAAACGATCCTTGTGCTGGTTACTAATCCTGCTCTTCTCGCAACCCTGCGCCCCGGCAACCGTAGTAGGGATTCTTGAGATCCCATAGGTGTCGTTTTCCCGACAACTTGGCTCCTCGGAGCCTAATGAATAAATACTCTTGAGTCGTAGAGTCTTGTTGTGATGCCATGTTGTATTTGCACATATCGAGCATATTGTGTGTATGATTGAAATGCTTGGTATGTATGGGATCCGACAATCTAGTTGTTTATCCTTGGTAGCCTCTCTTATGGGGAAATGTAGTCTGGTGCTTCCACTGAGCCTTGGTAGTCCGCTACAGCCCGAATTACCGGAGTCGTGCTAGCCCAGCACTACTGCTCCGGAACACCTAGACTGGTCGGCATGTGAAACACTTCGTTCCTGTATTTGTCCCTTCGGGGAAATGTCACGCGATGACATCTGGAGTCCTGTTAGCCCAGTTGCTACAGCCCGAATTCACACGCTGCTGACCGACATGCTCGATGTTGTTTCATGTATGCCTGTCCCCGTAAGTTAGTTCCACTTTGGGTTCACGACTAGTCATGCCGGCCCGGGTTCTTTGTCATATGGATGCTAGCGACACTATCATATACGTGAGCCAAAAGGCGCAAACGGTCCCGGGCCAGGTAAGGTGGCACCCGTGGGAATACCGTGCGTGAGGCCGCAAAGTGATATGATGTGTTACATGCTAGATCGGTGTGACTTAGGATCGGGGTCCTAACAGAAGATTCAAATATTGTTCATAGATAATCTTGATCTTAAACCCACAATTCATTGGATCTCGACAAACACATCGCAAAAGAAGATCACATCAAATAGATCTCCAAGAGAATCGAGGAGAACTTTGTATTGAGATCCAAAGAGAGAGAAGAAGCCATCTAGCTAATAACTATGGACCCGAAGGTCTGAGGTAAACTACTCACACATCATCGGAGAGGCTATGGTGTTGATGTAGAAGACCTCCATGATCAATGCCCCCTCCGGCAGGATGCCGAAAAAGGCCCCAAGATGGGATCTCACGGGGACAGAAGGTTGCGGCGGTGGAATTAGGTTTTCGTGGTTGCTTCTGATGGTTTGGGGGTATGTAGGTATATATAGGAGGAAGAAGTAGGTCGGTGGAGCCACGAGGGGCCCATGAGGGTGGAGGGCGCGCCTGGGGGGATAGGCGCGCCCTGTCGGTGTCAAAACCGGCGGATCTCGGGTAGGGGGTCCCGAAATGTGCGTCTAAGGCGGATGGTAACAGGAGGCGGGGGACACGATGTTTACCCAAGTTCGGGCCCTCTCGATGGAGGTAATAGCCTACTTCCTGCTTGATTGATCTTGATTATATGAGTATTACAAGAGTTGGTCTACCACGAGATCGTAGAGGCTAAACCCTAGAAGCTAGCCTATGGTATGATTGTTGTTGTCCTACGGGCTAAACCCTCCGGTTTATATAGACACCGGAGGGGGCTAGGGTTACATAGAGTCGGTTACAAGGGAGGAGATCTACATATCCGTATTACCAAGCTTGCCTTCCACGCCAAGGAGAGTCCCATCCGGACATGGGACGAAGTCTTCAATCTTGTATCTTCAAAGTCCAACAGTCCGGCTAAAGTATATAGTCCGGCCATCCGAGGACCCCCTAATCCAGGACTCCCTCACGCCCCCTACCTCGTGGCCTCCTCGTCTGTTGCTTAACGTCCACTCCAAGTCCTCTGGATCACGTTTGTTCCAAAAATCACGTTCCCGAAGGTTTCATTCCGTTTGGACTCCGTTTGATATTCTTTTTCTGCGAAACACTGAAATAGGCAAAAAAACAGCAATTTGGGCTGGGCCTCCGGTTAATAGGTTAGTCCCCAAAAATAATATAGAAGTGTATAAATAAGCCAATTAAACATCCAAAACTAAATATATAATATCATGGAACAATCAAAAATTGTAGATACATTGGAGACGTATCAAGCATCCCCAAGCTTAATTCCTACTCGTCCTCGAGTAGGTAAATGATAAAAAAGAATTTTTGATGTGGAATGCTTCTTAGCATAATTATCAATCTAAATCTTTTTATTATGGCATGAATATTTAGATACGAAAGATTCAAGATAAAAGTTTAATGTTGACATAAAAACAATAACACTTCAAACATGCTAACCAGGTAATTATGTCTTATCAAAACAACATAGCCAAAGAAAGCTTATCCCTACAAAATCGTATAGTTAGGCTATGTTGCAATATTGTCACAGAAACGTTCTCATCATGCATAACCCCGATGACAAGCCGAGCAATTGGTTCATACTTCTAACGCGCTTCAGCCTTTTCAACTCTTACGCAATACATGAGCGCAAGCCATGGATATAGCACTATGGGTGGAGTAAAGTATAATGATGGGGGTTATGAGAGAAGACAAAAAAGGTAGAAATTCTCACATTGACGCGGCTAATCAATAGGCTATGGAGATGCCCATCAATTGATGTCAATGAGAGGAGTAGGGATTGCCATGCAACGGATGCACTAGAGCTATAAATATATGGAAGCTCAACAAAAGAAACTAAGTGGGTGTGCATCCAACTTGCTTGCTCACGAAGACCTAGGGAATTTTGAGGAAGCCCATCATTGGAATATACAAGCCAAGTTCTATAATGATAAATTCCCACTAGTATATGAAAGTGACAACATAGGAGACTCTCTATCATGAAGATCACGGTGCTATTTTGAAGCACAAGTGTGGAAAAAGGATAGTAACATTGTCCCTTCTCTCTTTTTCTCTCATTTTATTTATTTTATTTAGTCCGGAATCTCGTCCCGACTTGTGGGGGAATCATAGTCTCCATCATCCTTTCCTCACATGGGACAATGCTCTAATAATGATGATCATCACACTTTTATTATTTACAACTCAACAATTACAACTCAATACTTAGAACAAAATATGACTCTATGTGAATGCCTCCGGCGGTGTACCAGGATATGCGATGAATCAAGAGTGACATGTATGAAAAAATTATGAATAGTGGCTTTCCCACAAAATACGATGTCAACTACATGATCATGCAAAGCAATATGACAATGATGAAGCGTGTCATAATAAATGGAACGGTGGAAAGTTGCATGGTAATATATCTCGGAATGGCTATGGAAATGCCATGATAGGTAGGTATGATGGCTGTTTTGAGGAAGATATAAGGAGGCTTATGTGTGATAGAGCGTATCATATCACGGGGTTTGGATGCACCGATGAAGTTTGCACCAACTCTCAAGGTGAGAAAGGGCAATTCGTGGTACCGTAGAGGCTAGAAAATTGTGGAAGGTTGAGAGTGCGTGTAATCCATGGACTCACATTAGTCATAAAGAACTCATATACTTATTGCAAAAGTTTGTTAGCCCTCGAAGCAAAGTACTACTACGCATGCCCCTAGAGGGATAGATTCGTAGAAAAATACCATCGCTCGTCCCCGACCGCCACTCATAAGGAAAGCAATAAAAGAACACCTATGTGTCAAAATTGTCACACAACTTTGACCATACGTGCATGCTACTGGACTTGCCAACTTTAACACAAGTATTTTTTCAATTTCACAATTAATCAACTAGCACACTCTAATATTACCACCTTTATATCTCAAGACACTTATCAAGTATCTAACTTCTCATAACATTCAATGAACTCAATATGGAAGATTAATTTCACAATTAAAGAAAATTACCATGATGGTTAAGACTCTCAAAATAATATAAGTGAGGCATGAGATATCAATAATTTCTATAAAATACAACCACCGCCGTGCTCTAAAAGGTATAAGTGAAGCACTAGAGAAAAAACTATATAGCTCAAAAGATATAAGTGAAGCACATAGAGTATTCTAACAAATTCCGAATCATGTGTGTCTCTCTCAAAAGGTGTGTACAACAAGGATGATTGTGGCAAACAACAAAGACTCAAATCATACAAGACTGTGATGCCCGGATAATTAAGCTACAGCAACCCTCTGCTAATGATGCCACGTCACTTCAATTACTGTTGCTAATCTCACGTTAGTTCGAAACCGATTCAAGTTCAAATTCAAAATCAAGCAGACAATAAAAGTTTTCAACTATTAAAACTAAAATGTTCATCATGTGGCTAATAATCCCTAACTAGTTTTGGTGGTGGAACCAACCTTTTACAAAGTGTTTAAATGCCCTAAACTAATTAAAAACAATGGCTAAAATAATAATTTATTTTGAAAGTATAAAAATATTAAACTAATTTATTTTGGGTCCAAACTAGGTTTGGCAGTGGCCTATTTTGATGATACTAATTTAGGTGCTAATGCAAGAGGGTTGTTGTAGCTTAATTATCCGGGCGTCACAAATCTCCTCTACTACAAGAAATCTCGTCCCGAGATTTAGGAGGGAAGTAAGGGGGAAGGGATTGGGTTACAAAGTTGCTCAGAACGACGAGACGAATCCGATACACAGCCCGTTCGTCCGCCCCACATCCCTAGCATAACAAACACACAACTTTCCCCCTCTGGTTCATCTGTCCGAAAACGCGAAACACCGGGAATACTTCCCCGAATGTTTCCCGCCTTCACCGGTATCGCCTAGTACTGCGTTAGGTCACCCCTATCACCACGTATTGCCATGTTATGCTTTGTGATGCTTTGATTGCTCTGTTATTTATTGTGTTCCCCCTCCGTTACTTCTTTCCGGTAGACCCCGAGACCGCTGCTGGTACCCCTGTGATCGACTACATCGACGACGAACCCTTCTCTTGCCAGAGCAACCAGGCAAGCCCCCCCTTGATCACCAGATATCGCCTATTCTTCTATCTACTGCTTGCATTAGAGTAGTGTAGCATGTTACTGCTTTCGGTTAATCCTATTCTGATGCATAGCCTGTCATTGTTGCTATAGTTGTTACCCTTACCTGCTATCCTACTGCTTAGTATAGGATGCTAGTGTTCCATCAGTGGCCCTACATTCTTGTCCGTCTGCCATGCTATACTATCGGGCCGTGATCACTAGGGAGGTGATCACGGGTATATACTATATACTTTATATACATGACACATGTGGTGACTAAAGTCGGGTCAGCTCGTTGAGTAGCCGCAAGTGGTTTTGATGAGGGGGCTGAAAGGACAGGTGGCTCCATCCCGGTAGAGGTGGGCCTGGGTTCCTGACGGCCCCTGACTGTTACTTTGTCGCGGAGTGACAGGGCAGGTTGAGACCACCTAGGAGAGAGGTGGGCCTAGCCCTGGTCGGCATCCGTGGATACTTCAAAATAACACGCTTAACGAGTTCTTGGTATTTGATCTGAGTCTGGCCATTTGGTCAATACGCACAAACCAACTACGCGGGAACAGTTATGGGCACTCGACGTCATGGTATCAGCCGAAGCCTTCGTGACGTCAGCGACTGAGCGGCGCGCGCCAGATTGGACTGGAACGCCTGCTAGGCTAGGTCTGCTTCCGGCAGCCCTCGCAACGTGCAGGTGTGCAATGGGCGATGGGCCCAGAACCCTGCGCCATAGGATTTAGACCGGCGTGCTGACCTCTCTGTTCTGCCTAGGTGGGGCTGCGACGTGTTGATCTTCCGCGGCTGGGCATGACCCAAAAAAGTGTGTCCGGCCAAATGGGATCAAGCATGTTGGGTTATGTGGTGCACCCCTGCAGGGAAGTTTATCTATTCAAATAGCTGTGATCTTTGGTAACAGGACGACTTGGAGTTGTACCTTGACCTTATGACAACTAGAACTATGTACTTAATAAAACACACCCTTCCAAGTGCCAGATATATCCCGGTGATCGCTCTCTAACAGGGCAACGAGGAGGGGATCGCCGGGTAGGATTATGCTATACGATGCTACTTGGAGGACTTGATCTACTCTCTTCTACATGCTGCAAGACGGAGGCTGCGAGCGTAGTCTTGACGGATTAGCTATCCCCTCTTATTACGGCATTTCGCAGATCCGGTCCATCGATATGGCCCTTTACACATATACCCATGCATATGTAGTGTAGCTCCTTGCTTGTGAGTACTTTGGATGAGTACTCACGGTTGCTTTTCTCCCTCTTTTCCCCCTTTCCCTTCTACCTGGTTGTCGCAACGAAATGCCGGAGCCCAGGAGCCAGACGCCACCGTCAACGACGACTCCTACTACACTGGAGGTGCCTACTACTATGTGCAGGCCGCTGACGACGACCAGGAGTAATTTAGGAGGATCCCAGGCAGGAGGCCTGCGCCTCTTTCGATCTGTATCCCAGTTTGTGCCAGTATTCTTAAGGCAAACTTGTTTAACTTATGTTTGTACTCAGATATTGTTGCTTCCGCTGACTCGCCTATGATCGAGCACTTGTATTCGAGCCCTCGAGGCCCCTGGCTTGTATTATGATGCTTGTATGACTTATTTATGTTTTAGAGTTGTGTTATAATATCTTCCCGTGAGTCCCTGATCTTGATCGTACATGTTTGCGTGCATGATTAGTGTACGATTGAATCGGGGGCGTCACAAAGACGCTCCAAGCAAAACACATATCATGTGGTGAATAAAAATATAGCTCCAAGTAAATTACCGATGGTTGAGGACGAAAGAGGGGATGCCTTCCGGGGCATCCCCGAGCTTTGGCTTTTTGGTGTCCTTAGATTTACCTTTGGGTGCCTTGGGCATCCCCAAGCTTAGGCTCTTGCCACTCCTTGTTCCATAATCCATCAAATCTTTTACCCAAAACTTGAAAACTTCACAACACAAAACTTAACAGAAAATATCGTGAGCTCCGTTAGCGAAAGAAAACAAAATACCACTTCAAGGTACTGTATTGAACTCATTCTTTATTTATATTGGTGTTAAACCTACCGTATTCCAACTTCTCTATGGTTTATAAACTATTTTACTAGCCATAGATTCATCAAAATAAGCAAACAACACACGAAAAACAACATCTGTCAAAAACAGAACAGTCTGTAATAATCTGTAGCTAACGCAAACTTATCGAACTCCAAAACTTCTACCAAAATAGGAAGACCTGGACAATTTGTTTAATGATCTGCTGCAATTCGAATCAATATTTTATCACGTTCTGGTGATTTTTAACAATTGTTTTCGTGAACAGAAAGTTTCTGGAATTTTCAGCAAGATCAAATAACTATCATCCAAGAAGATCCTATAGGTTTAACTTGGCACAAACACTAAATAAAACATAAAAAAAATCTAACTAGATGCTAGATCAAATATTTATTCATAAACAGGAGAAAAAATCAAAAAACTAAAATAAAATTGGGTTGCCTCCCAACAAGCGCTATCGTTTAACGCCCCTAGCTAGGCATTGATAATTTTAATGATTCTCACATGAAAGACAAGAATTGAAGCGCAAAGAGAGCATCATAAAACACGTGACAAACACACTTAAGTCTAACATACTTCCTATGCATAGTTATTTTATAAGCAAAAAAATATCAAGGCAAACAAAAACTAGCATATGCAAGGAAGAAGAAAGAAACAATAGCAATCTCAACATAACGAGAGGTATTTAGTAAAATGAAAATTTCTACAACCATATTTTCCTCTCTCATAATAATTACATGTAGGATCATAAGAAAATTCAACAATATAGCTATCAGAAAACATATTCTTAACACGATCCACATGTATACAAAGTTGACACTCTTCCGAAATAGTGGGATTATCATAAAATAAAGTCATGACCTCTCCAAACCCACTTTTTTCAAAAATTTCATAACATTGAACATGCTCCAAATATGTGGGATCTAAAGTTGACACTCTTCCAAACCCACTTTCAATATTATTGCAAACACTATTATCAATCTCATATTCATCATGGGGCTTAAATAAATTTTCAAGATCATAAGAAGAATCACCCCAATCATGATCATTGCAACCAGTAGTAGACAAAGCAAACTTAGCATCCCCAAGCTTGGGGTTTTGCATATCATTAACACAATTGAAATTAATAGATCTATCGTGAATCACTTCATAAAGTACTCCATCACAATTTTCAGATTCACAAATTTCAAGCAAAACCTCATAAAGATAATCTAGTGCACTCAGTTCACTAGCAATAGGTTCATTGTAATTGGATCTCTTAAAGAGATTAGCAAGTGGATGAGGATCCATAAACTTTTAGCAAGCGAAGATGCAAGCAAAAAGAAGGTGCATGGTAACACAAGCAAACAAAAGATCGAACGGAAGAAGGGCGAAGAAAACGGCAAGGGTGAAGTGGGGGAGAGGAAAACGAGAGGCAAATGGCAAATAATGTAATGCGAGGGATAAGAGTTTGTGATGGGTACTTGGTATGTCTTGACTTGTGCATAGACTCCCCGGCAACGACGCCAGAAATCCTTCTTGCTACCTCTTGAGCACTGCGCTGGTTTTCCCTTCAAGAGGAAAGGGTGATGCAGTAAAGTAGTGTAAGTATTTCCCTCAATTTTTGAGAACCAAGGTATCAATCGAGTAGGAGGTCACGCTCAAGTCCCTTGCACCTACACAAACAAATAAGAACCTCGCAACCAACGAGATAAAGGGGTTGTCAATCCCTTCACGGTCACTTACGAGAGTGAGATCTGATAGAGATGATAAGATAATATTTTTGGTATTTTTATGATAAAAAGTAAAAGTAAAGAAAGCAAGTAAACAATAATGGAAATAACGGGAGATTAATATGATGGAAAATAGACCCGGGGGCCATAGGTTTCACTAGTGGCTTCTCTCAAGATAGCATAAGTATTACAGTGGGTGAACAAATTACTATCGAGCAATTGATAGAACTGAGCATAGTTATGAGAATATCTAGGTATGATCATGTATATAGGCATCACGTCCGTGACCAGTAGAACGAAACGATTCTGCATCTACTACTATTACTCCACACTTCGACCGCTATCCAGCATGCATCTAGAGTATTAAGTTCATAAGAACAGAGTAACACTTTAAGCAAGATGACATGATGTAGAGGGATAAACTCATGCAATATGATATAAACCCCATCTTTTTATCCTAGATGGCAACAATACAATACGTGCCTTCTTGCCCTAACATCCTTTGGAAAGGACACCGCAAGATTGAACCCAAAGCTAAGCACTTCTCCCATTGCAAGAAAGATCAATCTAGTAGGCCAAACCAAACTGATAATTCAAGAGACTTGCAAAGATAACCAATCATACATAAAAGAATTCAGAGAAGATTCAAATATTGTTCATAGATAATCTTGATCATAAACCCACAATTCATCGGATCTCGACAAACACACCGCAAAAGAAGATTACATCAAATAGATCTCCAAGAGAATCGAGGAGAACTTTGTATTGAGATCCAAAGAGAGAGAAGAAGCCATCTAGCTAATAACTATGGACCCGAAGGTCTGAGGTAAACTACTCACACATCATCGGAGAGGCTATGGTGTTGATGTAGAAGCCCTCCGTGATCAATGCCCCCTCCGGCAGGACGCCGGAAAAGGCCCCAAGATGGGATCTCACAGGTACAGAAGGTTGCTGCAGTGGAATTAGGTTTTCGTGGTCGCTTCTGATGGTTTGGGGGTACGTAGGTATATATAGGAGGAAGAAGTAGGTCGGTGGAGCCACGAGGGGCCCACGAGGGTGGAGGGCGTGCCTGGGGGGCAGGGGGGGGGTAGGCGACCCCTACCTTGTGGGCTCCTCGTCTGTTGCTTGACATCCACTCCAAGTCCTCTGGATCATGTTTGTTCAAAAAATCACGTTCTCAAAGGTTTCATTCCGTTTGGACTCCGTTTGATATTCTTTTTCTGCAAAACACTGAAATAGGCACAAAAACAACAATTTGGGCTGGGCCTCCGGTTAATAGGTTAGTCCCCAAAAATAATATAAAAGTTTATAAATAAGCCAATTAAACATCCAAAATAGAATATATAATAGCATGGAACAATAAAAAATTATAGATACGTTGGAGACGTATCATCGAGCCCCAGGATCCGGCATGGGCGCAACCCATCGTCCGTTTCCTCCAAACAGGAGAACTCCCCGAGGAGCAGGAAGAAGCAGAGAAAGTAGCCCTTCGGTCCAACATGTACCAGTTTTTGGATGATACCCTGTACAGAAGGAGGCCAAACGGAGTCCGGCTGAAGTGCATTCCTCGAGAGGACGGACTAGAGCTGTTGGCAGAAATACATGGAGGTATGTGTGGCTCTCACATAGGGTCAAGGGCCCTTGCCGGAATGGCATTCCGGCAACGTTCTTCTGGCCCACAGCCCACCAGGATGCAGCTGCGCTTGTAACCAAGTGTGAAGCGTGCCAGTTCCATTCGAAGAAGCTTCATCAACCAGCTCAAGCCCTTCAAACAATCCCTCTCTCTTGGCCATTTTCGATCTGGGGGCTCGACATACTAGGCCCTTTCCCCTGTGCTGTCGGGGGCTTTGAGTACTTGTCATCGCAATCGACAAGTTCACAAAGTGGCCCAAAGTGGAGGCAGTGAGGAAGGTGATAGCACAGTCAGCCGTCAAGTTCTTCAAGGGGCTAGTTTGCCGTTTTGGTGTGCCGAACAGGGTCATCACCGACAATGGCACACAGTTCACAAGCCGCACCTTCATGCAATACATCTAGGACCTCGGTAGAAAGGTCTGTTTCGCTTCAGTGGCACACCCACAAAGCAACGGCCAGGCGGAGAGGGCAAATGCTGAAGTACTGCGAGGCCTGAGGACAAAGACTTTTGACAAGATGCACAAGTGTGGAAGGCACTGGATTGATGAGTTGGCAACGATTCTTTGGTCGATCAGAACGACGCCAAATCGAGCCACCGTCCAGACACCCTTTGCCCTGGTATACGGGGCAGAAGTAGTTCTCCCCATGGAACTCACATACGGGTCACCTCGAGTGCTCGCTTATGACGAGCTTAAGCAAGAGCAGTTGCGGCAAGATGACGCGATGCTCCTTGAGGAAGATCGTCTTCGGGCGGCTGTGCAAGCTGCACGCTACCAGCAGGCCTTGCGCCGCTACCTTAGCTGCAAGGTTCATGCCCGAAGTCTTGAGGAAGGCGACCTTGTTCTTCGGCGCGTTCAGTCGGCCAAGAATTCCAACAAGTTGACGCCAAAGTGGGAAGGCCCTTATCAGGTAATACGAGTCACCAGGCTTGGCGCAGTCCGCCTGGAGACCAAAGATGGTGTCCCAGTGAGCAACTCCTGGAACATTGAACATCTTTGTAAGTTTTACACATGAGGCGCGGTTGCCGGGCCTCTTGGCAAGCCACCTTTTGTACAAGCCTTGCCGACAAGGCATGTAACCCTTTGTACAAAGCCAGGGGCAAACCCTGAGCATAAATAAATGAAGCGCTGACGCCCTAAGTTTTAGCATGCATGCTAGGTTAAGTCTCTCTTTGGTAGGGTTGATAGTGCCCGGCGGCAACTAACCCCTAGCATAGAGGTCGGGCGTGTGTCTTTCTGTCCTTTCCAGTCTTCTCTTTGGTTCACAGGCTGCACATGCGTTTCTGCTAAGCCATTTAAGGGCAGGCGGGCGGATCAACATCCCCGACCCCGGCAAGCCATTGCCGGGGGGCTACAGATTCAAGCACCCGCCCACGGCAAGCCTAGGTTGCCGAGGGCTGAAAATCCAGATAAGTCCTTTATCCCCTGTTATGCATTTCTGTGTGGAATTGGGACGTATGAAGCCTCGTTTATTCCTGGGCCACTGTGCTCCTCATTTCCTGTGCCCAATAACTATTTCCCAGGCCGGAACTTGGTTGTAGTTGCGGTGAAAAGGAAGCAAACGAAGAGCCTAACCCTATTTCGCCCCTGCCTCCGCCGAGGGCGTGAGTATGGTCGTGAATGAAGTTAGGGAACGACAAGGCCTGTTGCCGGTCGACAATGTTTATCTTAAAAATAACAAGGATTCGTTCCTTGGCATGGGCCTCGCCCACGCACAAAAAACCCGGCAAACACCCTTTTCATTAATACATTCCAAACAAGTACAGTTCGTACGGAATGCAAACATGAGCAAGGGGATTACGAGGTTTAAATCTAACAGGTGCCCGCAGGCTTAAAAACTAAAAAAGATACGTGCCCCGTGATCCCCGTTCTTGCCCTTTTCCTCCCAGGTGTGGCAGGTGAAGGCAAAAAGGAGGCGATGGGGAACACGCCGATGGAGAGCTTGACGAGGAAGGCCCTCGACAGGGCGCGTGGCCGAGGGAGGAGGGCGACACGGTCAGTCGGAGTCGGCATCCTCCCGCTTGACGCCCGTCGTCGCTGTCGCTGTCCTCCTCGTCACTCCCGCTTGAGGAGGAGTCTTCATCATCGGAGGAGCTCTCCACGTAACACCTTAGGCGAGTTCCCAAGTGCCCAAAGACCTTGACGGAGAGCAGGCCGTTCTCCATTATATTGACGTGGAGAACGAGCCCCTCCGACAGGCTGTGGGCACGAGCGAAGGTCTTCCATCCGCGACGAAGATACATGACGTGAGGGGCGCACTACTAGGAAAACCATTATAGATAGACATTTAGTAGTAGCATGGGTTATTTGACCCGCGCTATTGCTACTTAGTAGTAGCGCGGGCAAAAAAACGCGCTACTGGTATGGCATAGTAGTAGCGCGGGCACAAAAAACCTGCACTGCTACTAAATGATTTCCACCCTCGCTCCTCAACAGACAATAGTCATAGCATGGGGTATAAAACCTGCGCTACAACTAGATGAATAGTTGTAGCGCAGGTGGGACACACCGCGCTATTGCTATGGCTAGAACTCCTCGGCCAGGGCTGGAGGCGGCCTTCTCGGCCGGCCACAAAAGGTCGCGAGGAAATGACGGTTGTACCATCCAGTCAACCATAGCCACGACTCATCCGTCCTCTGCCTGCATCCATAGCCGCTGGCGCGCGACCTCCACACGCCACCCGCCGCCCGGCGCGATGGCCGCTGTCGCCCCCTCCGCCACGACGTTCGCTGGCGCGGCCCTCCCGCTCCCCCTCTCTGCACGACCTCAACCCGCTCGGTTCTCCATGGCGCTCCCCTAGACGGCCCCTCCTCCCCCGGCCATGCGGCTCCGGTCGGTCCGGCGCCTGGCGGCGGCCGAGGGGCCCCCGGCAGCATGAAGGAGACGATGGGCAAGGTGGTGTCGGCGCACAAGGTGGTGCTGTTCATGAAGGGGACCAAGGACTTCCCCCAGTGCGGCTTCTCCCACACCGTGGTGCAGATCCTGCGCTCCCTCGACGTGCCCTTCGGGACACTCGACGTGCTCGCCAACGACGCCCTCCAGCCGGCATACCTTCCCGCAGCTCTACATCGACGGCGAGTTTTTTGGCGGCTGCTACATCCCCCTCGGTATGTATACATATGTCCGCTCTGCCTTTCCTACTCCCACGATTAGTGTTCCAAATTTGATAATTATTGTTGTACTACTGCACGCGTGATATTACGGTGGCATAGCAATTTGTTCGTTAACCTGACATAATGTCAGTTGAGGGGGATAGTGGTAGATCTAGCATGTGGAAAACTCTTATGTTTGTGTGGCTGTTTCAGGCATATAATTTGCTTATGTTGAAGGCATGGTGCAATTCATGTTGTTTCTTGTACCCGAAAGGGTTTGAGGTAGTGTCAAGTTTTATTAGTTGAGTTCTCCACATTCAAGAGATAAACTATGATTTCATTGCCCTCCATGCTCTGTTTCTGTCTAAACACCATGTCTGCCTAGTTGTTTCAATCATATAATTTGATCATATCAAGGCAAGATGCATCACTGTTGCCTCTTGTAGCTTGAAGGCTCCGGGCCCGTGTCAATGTGTCCTACCTGCATCATCTAAATTGCTTCAGTTCTTGAGATTCAAGAGATAAACCACTGCTGGAGTGCAGTCAGGCACTCTGTTTGTGCACAGTATTTTCTGCTTCCTTTGCCCTTGAAGCTTATTTTCTTTCTTTTTTTGGGAAGAAAAACCGGAAAGTGTTGCTTGAGAAACTATAATAGCCGTTTTACACGGGCGGCTGCTGTGGGCGACCGGCGGCGGGCGGAGGTATATCAGCTACGACGCGCTGCGGGGGGACACCGTGCTGTGCTCCCGGCCAGGGGTGCCCTACTACAACTGCCGCATCAGCACCACCGCCAACCCCTACACCCGCGTCTATGAGTCCATCACCCGCTGCCGCAACGACGACCCTTCCTAGGTAACTACAGTAGTAACTGATTGCCAAAGCTGCTGGATCAGAAGGCGGTCGATGCTCGTTTCGTGTGTGTTTTGCTTGCTGGGTCAGTATTTTGCTGGATCACATATCAATAATATAATCATTACCATTCATGAAGTTAAACTTTAGTTTTGGCACTGAACTCACTTCACCACTTTTAATCATGTCTTTGAATAGTAGTTTTGTTACTATGGATAACATTGATATCTTGTTTTTATAGGCGATGTGTTGGTCATTTTGGATCTCAGAGCCGATCAATCATTGATCGAAGCTGGAGTGGCTCGAGAGGTAATTTTTTTATCCTTTGTATAGGATTGGTTCTCTTGGGTTTGTGTTTCACACAATTGTGTCGGTCTTTGGCCTATTGTAATTTACAAAGATGTTTGATGTCTGCTGACGCATAGGTTCATTTTCTTGATGCGTGAAAATTCACTAATTTTGTCTGGCACGCATCATGCTAGAAATTCACTAGTTTTGTTTTGATGAACAATCAACAGTCTGGTCTCCTAATTCATGAGCAACCATTTTCAGGTTGTAATCAGAATCCAGAAATTACGGAAGACTGCTCATCTTGAACTACTAACTTAATTGATGTTTACTACGAGTCTGTAGACAACAACAGCAATACACTTGAAGAAATTTTGCAGTCACAGGTCTGTCGAATTGTTTCAGATAAAGTTTCCTGTTTCAGAGTCTGGAAGTTTTTTTTACGAAAGCTATTATTACTGTGAGCAGGATCAGTATATTAGGGACATGCTTGGTAATTCACTAGTTCCAAAGGCGGCAGCAACATCAGATATGGTGAGCTTGGATTTTCAACCTTTAAAACCTATATCAGTCATCATCAAATCAATTTAAATTGCACATCCTAGTAAACCACTTTCCTGTATGTTTTTTGCTGGGTCAGTAATGACTGACGGATGAAAAATTTATCCCACGCTAGGAGTAGGAGGCACTACTGAACTTTGCAGCGATGCTGAAGCAATGGATGACACCAGAAACAAACTGTCACTAGTTTCCAGTTCAATGCTGAATTATGAATAAATGCCTAGATAAGTTGGATTTCATGTTGCTGACCGACTGCTGCTTGGGCCCTTCGCGCGGCGCCGTCTCTTCCTTTCACAAAGTTTGTTGTTTACGTATTCTGACTAGTCGTTTACTATCTCTCTAGATAGTTTCTTAGATGGAAACCTCACAGAGTAGTTAGTGTGCAGCCAGAGTCCAGTATGATATCTCAATCTTGAATAAAACATTTTAATTTAAGCTTGTAGATATTGAGCTCTGTGATTGAAGTGTCTCTGTTGAATACATCTAATCTGAACAATTTCACATTTGCTTCTCTGATAAGTAAGGTCTGTTTTCATTTACAGGTAGAAGATAGCGACTGATACGTCTCCAACGTATCTATAGTTTTTTATTGCTCCATGCTATATTATCTACTGTTTTGGACAATATTGGGCTTTATTATCCACTTTTATATTATTTTTGGGACTAAACTATTAACGGAGGCCCGGCCCAGAATTGCTGTTTTTTGCCTATTTCAGAGTTTCGCGGAAAAAGAATATCAAACGGAGTCCAAACGGAACGAAACCTTCGGGAGCGTGATTTTTCGAACGAACATGATCCAGGAGACTTGGACCCTACATAGGAGAAGCTTCCAGGAGGCCACGAGGTAGGGGGGCGCGCCCTCCACCCTCGTGGGCCCCATGTTGCTCCACCGACGTACTTCTTTCTCCTATATATATCTACGTACCCCCAAACGATCAGATACGGAGCCAAAAACCTAATTCCACCGCCGCAACCTTCTGTACCCACGAGATCCCATCTTGGGGCCTGTTCCGGAGCTCCGCCGGAGGGGGCATCCATCACGGATGGCTTCTACATCAACACCATAGCCTCTCCGATGAAGTGTGAGTAGTTTACCTCAGACCTTCGGGTCCATAGTTAGTAGCTAGATGGCTTCTTCTCTCTTTTTGGATCTCAATACAATGTTCTCCCACTCTCTCGTTGAGATCTATTCGATGTAATCTTCTTTTTGCGGTGTGTTTGTTGAGATCGATGAATTGTGGGTTTATGATCAAGATTATCTATGAACAATATTTGAATCTTCTCTGAATTCTTTTATGTATGATTGGTTATCTTTGCAAGTCTCTTCGAATTATCAATTTAGTTTGGCCTACTAGATTGATCTTTCTTGCAATGGGTGAAGTGCTTAGCTTTGGGTTCAATCTTGCGGTGTCCTTTCCCAAAGTGATGAGGGGCAGCAAGGCACGTATTGTATTGTTGCCATCGAGGATAAGAAGATGTTTTTTTTATCATATTGCATGAATTTATCCCTCTACATCATGTCATCTTGCTTAAGGCGTTACTCTGTTTTCATGAACTTAATACTCTAGATGCATGCTGGATAGCGGTCGATGAGTGGAGTAATAGTAGTAGATGCAGGCAGGAGTCAGTCTACTTGTCTCGGACTTGATGCCTATATACATGATCATACCTAGATATTCTCATAACTATGCTCAGTTCTGTCAATTGCTCAACAGTATTTCGTTCACTCACCGTAAAATACTTATGCTCTTGAGAGATGCCACTAGTGAAACCTATGGCCCCCGGGTCTATCTTCATCATATTAATCTTCCAACACTTTGTTATTGCCTTTGCTTTTTTTACTTTGCTTTTATTTTACTTTGCATCTTTATCACAAAAATACCAAAAATATTATCCTATCATATCTATCAGATCTCACTCTCGTAAGTGGCAGCAAAGGTATTGACAACCCCTTATCGTGTTGGTTGCGAGGATTTATTTGTATTGTGCAGGTGTGAGGGACTCGCGCGTAGCCTCCGGCTGGATTGATACCTTGGTTCTCAAAAACTGAGGGAAATACTTACGCTACTTTGTTGCATCACCCTTTCCTCTTCAAGGGAAAACCAACACAGTGCTCAAGAGGTAGCAAGAAGGATTTCTGGCGCCGTTGCCGGGGAGTCTACGCAAAAGTCAACATACCAAGTACCTATCACAATCCCTTATCTCCCACATTACATTATTTGCCATTTGCCTCTCGTTTTCCTCTCCCTCACTTCACCCTTGCCGTTTTATTCGCCCTCTCTTTTTTGTTCGCCTCTTTTTTGATTGCTTTTTGTTTGCTCGTGTGTTGGATTGCTTGCTTGTCATGATGGCTGAAGATAATACCAAATTGTGTCACTTTACCAATACCAACAATAATGATTTCCTTAACACTCCGATTGCTCCTCTTACCCATACTGGATCTTGTGAAATCAATGCTGCTTTGTTGAATCTTGTTATGAAAGATCAATTCGTCAGCCTTCCTAGTGAAGATGTCGCTACTCATCTAAATAGCTTCGTTGATTTGTGTGATATGAAAAAGAAGAAAGATGTTGATAATGATATTGTTAAATTGAAGCTATTTCCTTTTTTGCTTAGAGATCCTGCTAAAGCTTGGTTTTCGTCTTTGCCTAAAAATAGTATTGATTCTTGGAACAAGTGCAAAGATGCTTTTATCTCTAAGTATTTTCCTCCCGCTAAGATCATCTCTCATAGAAACGATATTATGAATTTTAAGCAACTTGATCATGAACATGTTGCACAAGCTTGGGTGTTGCACAAGCTTGGGAGAGGATGAAATTAATGATACGTAATTGCCCTACTCATGGTTTGAATTTGTGGATGATTATACAAAAATTTTATGCCGAATTGAATTTTGCTTCTAGAAATCTTTTAGATTCGACATGGGAGGCACTTTTATGGAAATCACTTTAGGAGAAGCTACTAAAATCCTAGATAATATTATGGTTAATTATTCTCAATGGCACACTGAAAGATCTACTAATAAAAAAGTGCATGCGATAGAAGAAATTAATGTTTTGAGTGGAAAGATGGATGAACTTATGAAATTATTTGCTAGTAAGAGTGTTTCTTCTGATCCTAATGATATGCCTTTGTCTACTTTGATTGAGAATAATAATGAATCTATGGATGTGAATTTTGTTGGTAGGAATAATTTTGGTAACAACGCGTATAGAGGAAACTTTAATCCTAGGCCTTATCCTAGAAATTCCTCTAATAATTATGGTACTTCCTACAACAACTCTTATGGAAATTTTAATAAGATGCCCTCTGAATTTGAGACTAGTGTTAAAGAGTTTATGAATTCGCAAAAGAATTTCAATGCTTTGCTTGAAGAGAAATTGCTTAAAGTTGATGAATTGGCTAGGAACGTTGATAGAATTTCTCTTGATGTTGATTCTTTAAAGCTTAGATCTATTCCTCCTAAGCATGATATCAATGAGTCTCTCAAAGGCATGAGAATTTCCATTGATGAGTGCAAAGAAAGAACCGCTAGGATGCGTGCTAAGAAAGATTGCTTTATGAAAGTGTGTTCTTCAAATTTCTATGAAAATAAAGATGAAGATCTAAAAGTTATTGATGTGTCCCCTATTAAATCTTTGTTTTGCAATATGAATCTTGATAATGATGGGACTGAATATGATCCACCTTTACCTAGAAGGCGTTCCAAGAATTCAGAGTTTTTAGATCTTGATGCTAAATTTGATAAAAGTGGAATTGAAGAAATCAAAACCCTAGATGTTGCTAAACCCACTATTTTGGATTTCAAGAAATTTAATTATGAAAATTGCTCTTTGATTGATTGTATTTCCTTGTTGCAATCCGTGCTAAATTATCCTCATGCTTATAGTCAAAATAAAGCGTTTACTAAACATATCGTTGATTCCTTGATGCAATCTTATGAAGAAAAGCTTGAGTTGGAAGTTTCTATCCCTAGAAAACTTTATGATGAGTGGGAACCAACTATTAAAATTAAGATTAAGGATCATGAGTTCTATGCTTTATGTGATTTGGGTGCTAGTGTTTCCGCTATTCCCAAAACTTTGTGCGATTTGCTAGATTTCCACGAATTTGATGATTGCTCTCTAAACCTGCACCTTGCGGATTCCACTATTAAGAAATCTATGGGAAGAATTAATGATGTTCTTATTGTTGAAAATAGGAATTATGTGCCCGTAGACTTTATCGTTCTTGATATAGATTGCAATCCTTCATGTCTTATTATTCTTGGTAGACCTTTCCTTAGAACGATTCGTGCAATTATTGATATGAAGGAAGGGAATATTATATTCCAATTTCCATTAAAGAAAAGCATGGAACACTTCCCTAGGAATAAAATAAAATTTCCATATTAATCTATCATGAGAGCCACCTATGGATTGCCTACCAAAGATGGCAATACCTAGATCTATCCTTGCTTTTATGCCTAGCTAGGGGCGTTAAACGATAGCGCTTGTTGGGAGGCAACCCAATTTTATTTTTAGTTTTTATTGCTTTTGCTTCTGTTTAGGAATAAATCTTTGATCTAGCGTCTGGTTAGATGTGTTTTTATGTTTTAATTAATGTTTGTGCCAAGTTAAACCTATAGGATCTTCTTGGATGATAGTTATTTGATCTTGCAGAAATTTCCAGAAACTTTCTGTTCACGAAAATAATTGTTAAAAATCACCAGAACGTGATAAAATACTGATTCCAATTGCTGCTGATCAATAAACAAATTGCCTAGGTCTTTCTATTTTGGCTGATATTTTGGAGTCCCATAAGTTTGCGTTAGTTACAGATTACTACAGACTATTCTGTTTTTGACAGATTCTGTTTTCCGTGTGTTGTTTGCTTATTTTGATGAATCTATGGCTAGTAAAATAGTTTATAAACCATAGAGAAATAGGAATACAGTAGGTTTAACACAAATATAAATAAAGAATGAGTTCCTTACAGTACCTTTAAGTGGTCTTTTGTTTTCTTTCGCTAACGGAGCTCACGAGATTTCTGTTGAGTTTTGTGTTGTGAAGTTTTCAGGTTTTGGGTGAAAGATTTTGATGGATTATGGAACAAGGAGTGGCAAGAGCCTAAGCTTGGGTATGACCATGGCACCCCCAAGATAATCTAAGGACACCAAAATTCCAAAGCTTGGGGATGCCCGGAAGGCATCCCTCTTTAAATCTACTTCCATCGGTAACTTTACTTGGAGCTATATTTTTATTCACCACGTGATATGTGTTTTTCTTGGAGCGTCTTGTATGATTTGAGTCTTTGATTTTTAGTTTACCACAACCATCCTTGCTGTACACACCTTTTGAGAAAGCCATGAATGATTTGGAATTTGTTAGAATACTCTATGTACTTCACTTATATCTTTTGAATTATATAATTTTGCTCTAGTGCTTCACTTATATCTTTTAGAGCATGGTGGTGGATTTGTTTTATAGAAACTATTGATCTCTCATGCTTCACTTAGATAATTTTGAGATTCTTAAATAGCATGGTAATTTGCTTAAATAATCCTAATATGCTAGGTATTCAAGATTTGTAAAAACTTTCTTATGAGTGTGTTGAATACTTAGAGAAGTTTGATACTTGATGATTGTTTTGAGATATGGAGGTAGTGATATTAAAGTTGTGCTAGCTGAGTAGTTGTGAATTTGAGAAATACTTGTGTTGAAGTTTGCAAGTCCCGTAGCATGCACGTATGGTAAACGTTATGTAACAAATTTGAAACATGAGGTGTTCTTTGATTGTCCTCCTTATGAGTGGCGGTCAGGGATGAGCGATGGTCTTCTCCTACCAATCTATCCCCCTAGGAGCATGCGCGTAGTGCTTGGTTTTTATGACTTGTAGATTTTGTGCAATAAGTATGTGAGTTCTTTATGACTAATGTTGAGTCCATGGATTATACGCACTCTCACCCTTCCATCATTGCTAGCCTCTTCGGTACCGTGCATTGCCCTTTCTCACATTGAGAGTTGGTGCAAACTTCGCCGGTGCATCCAAACCCCGTGATATGAAAATCTCTTTCACACATAAACCTCCTTATATCTTCCTCAAAACAGCCACCATACCTACCTATTATGGCATTTCCATAGCCATTCCGAGATATATTGACATGCAACTTTCCACCATTCTGTTTATCATGACACATTCATCATTGTCATATTGCTTAGCATGATCATATAGTTGACATAGTATTTGTGGCAAAGTCACCGTTCATAATTCTTTCATACATGTCACTCTTGATTCATTGCATATCCCGGTACACCTTGACATAGGTGTCATTTTCCCCGACATATTACTCTGTCTAGCTGGAAGATTTTGTCCTGTAGGCGATTCGAACGAGGTCACCTTGACAACCAACCCAGAATTACGCAGGAAGGTGTTTTTGCACTGTTAGTGGAGAGATACTGACACACTGCAGCAAGAGGTGACATTGTGCCTGTGGTAGCCTCGTCACCTTCAGGTGGTTGTGGCTGTTGAATCATTTGTTCCATAGCTTGCTGAAAGTTTGAACTTGTAGATTAGTGTACTAGATAAGTTACTAATGAGACAAAAACAAACAAAGTAGGTTTCACATTTATACAAAACTTATTTTGGTGAACTACTGTAATACATTAGCATGTATTGTAGTACCAACTACATAATAAAATCACTTTCAAAACATATGTCCATGTAGCATGCCTACTGTATTGTCTATTTCCTCAATTCTTGACATCTAAGGACAAAGAGACATGGTTTAAAGTAGGATGAACATAGTATGACATCATTCATATCATGGGCAAACAGATACAAAACAAACATGCTATTGTATCATTGTGTGTGCACGTGAACAGATCAAGACCAAAATAATATCCTTCATCTCTTTTAAACCATGTAGGTGAAATGATATGTTAAGACAACTGTGTATAAAATTAAACAGAGTAACTGACATTGGCTGCAAACCAAGCAGTTAAATGAACACATCACAGTACCAATCAGTTCAAAGGCAGGAGGAGTAAGGACTTACATCAGCGATTTGAACTGGTGTGCTCATTCCCTTCATCTTGCTGGTGTGGCAATCCTTGAAGATTTGCACTGCATTCGGTTCAGGTTCTTTTTGGTCCGCACGGGCTTTCCTCTGTATTTGGAACAAGTCAATATAGATACAGTAATATGGCACAGAAAAAAGAAGGAACTAGCAGCTATTTACAAGAGCCTCGCAGTGTGCAATATAGCTACGAGATCCTGTTGTCTGTTGGAATTTCACTTTAAAACGGTTGGTCTTGTTCTTCAAACAGTTAGCCTAGAAGAAGATACACTTGTAAGGCACATAAATAAATACAAGTTCAATATGTGGTCTAATCAAATACATATACCCTACCTGATACTTTGGATCAGACCAGTGTTTAACAAGGGTTGTCCAGTCTTCATCTGTAATATATTCCACTGGAGATGTTTGGGTGATTTCATTGTTAGCCTTGCCTTCAAAGTGAGCTTTTCTAAGGTGGTACCGATACTATCGTAGACCAGACTGAAAAACATGAGTGCATGCTTGTGTAGTTGCATCATCTTTCGGATCCAACTTGAACCTCATCTGTTGAAAAAGAATGTGAGTCTTATTAGCAGGAAGCTAGAAAGTATGGGACAGAGCAAGACAATATTACAAATTGCGATGAATAACATTACTTACGGATAAATGGTCAAGAAAGGTGTTAAACTGGGTATTGTCTTTCTCATTCCTGTACTGGATCCATGTTAGGAGGATACGTGCATGACACCTAACGGCAACGGGTGCCTCTGATACTAACTTGCCTGACTTTGTAGCATCACGTGGCCTTTTTAAACCTTCCTCAAAATGGATCTCCATTCTTCCTCCTTTAGATTTTGTTAATCTGTCAAGCATTATCCCTGATGTCTGCTTCCGCCTGCGCCGTGGTGCTAGTTCAACAATGATATGGAAAGTGTTATTGCACATCAAACTGTGAGAGTACATATAAAGGAGCATGCAAGTGCAACTTGACTCGGTCAGGTACCGTCTTGGTGTTGATGCTCATGAGGTTCATCTGGTCTTGTCAAGTCCTGTTGTGTCAGTAGTGCTTTTAAAGTAGTGTTAGGTGTGAAGGCATATTGGGAACTGGCCAATTTCACAGCAAACGAACGAGTAACTCGTTGAGATGTTGGTACAATTAAAGCAGATGCTGCAGCTAGTGGAGCAGGTGATACTATGTTTGTATATTTAGCCGGTGGACTTGGACCTTCTACTGCACTATAAGTACCAGCAGAATCTCGAGGGCAGATTCTTTTCCGTTTCACCCAACGAGTAACACCATTCCCTACTATATTCTTTTCCTTGCTCTTTTTTGACTTTGCCATGTCAAGCCGTACCCACAACACAAAAGAATAAAATCGCTCTTCAGAACTCATTGATGCATGATGCAGACAAGCGATACTTTGATGTAACACAACCGTATGAGGATGGAATATGTAAGAAAAACAGGACGGTGTGACATATTCAGAGCTACGATGTGTAAACTAAGCAGAAGGATTCAAGAAAGTAGAAGTAATGCAAGCTAGACACCATATGAAAGATGCAACCAATATCACTCTGCCAAGTTAAAAGTGTCTTGTCATATGTGGCATTTCGAAAAATTAGAAGTAGTACAACATAGAAATCAATGCAAGATGCAACCACTATCAAACTTCCATGTTAAAAGGGTCCAATCATGAGTGACTGATGCGGATACAAAACAATAGTACTTTGATGTAAGAACATGGTATGATAGATAGATGCAGTGTATTCTAGACACATAAAGGCATGTCATATGCACATGTATAACGTATAAACTCAGGAGGTGCAATTTTATCAAAATAGAAGAAATACATGCTATACAACATATGCAACATGAAACCAATTATCACACTATCAACTTAGAGCAAGCACCTGCGATGGTGGAGTACGGGAGATGAACTCATTATGTAGACTTGGGACTTCAACTGCATTAGCAGTAGCAGTGGCAAATCTAGAGGGTCTCTGTTTGTGTTGGTCGGGAGGACCACCAACATCCCCTAACTTACTCTTTTCCTTCGTCTTTTCTGGTATTGCCTTACGAAATCATAACCACAAGAAGATGAATAAAATTAGCTCTGCATAACTGTTTGATGCATGATAGAGACGAACACTACTTTGATCTAAGGCAAGCGCATGATAGGAGGATGGAATATATACAAAAAAACAACATTGCATATTCACACGTATGATAGGAGGATGGAATATGTATGAAAAACAGTAAGTAGAAGGCATTTCAACAAAATTAGAAGAAATGAAAGCTAGGCACCATATGAACATGCAACCAATATCACTATCAGGTAAAAAGTGTCTCATCGTAAGTGCCATTTCAAGAAATTTTAAGCAGTACAAGAAGACAATGCAAGATGCAACCTACATCACACTCCCAAGTTAAATGTGTCTTATGGGTAAGTGATTGTTGCAGGTATAAGTTGTAGCTACGCAGATGTAATTCAGAAAAATTAGAAGCAATACAAACTAGACATCATACGGAGCATGCAACAACATATAACAGTTCCAAGTTAGAGCAAACACCTGTGATGGTGGAGTAGGGGAGATGTGCTCATCATCTACACAACTACGTTGACTATCCAGCCTTGTGTTGTTCGAAGGATGTTGGAGTAGAATCTATAGAGACCCTCTGTTTGAGTTGCTCTGTAGGACCACCATCATCCACTGCCTTACTAATTTCATTCAGCTGTATTGATTTTGCATTGTGAAGTCAAACCGATAAGAAAAAGGAACAAAGTTCGCTCTTCAGAACTCATTCATGCATGATACTGACGAACACTACTCGGATGAAAGGCAAACACATGATACGAGGATGGAGTATGTACGAAAAATAGAATGGAGTGACATATTCACACCTATGATGTGGTAACTAAGCAAAGGGCATTTCAACAAATTAAAAGCACTGCAAGCTAGACACCATACGAAAGATGCAACCAATATCACTCTGTGAAGTTCAAACTGTCTGGTGTTTCAACAAATTAGAAGCAGTACATGCTAGAAATCATATGCAAGACGCAACCAATATCACAGTGGCGACTTAAAGGTGCCTTATCATAAGTGACTGATGTGGGATATGCAAGAATAGTAGTCTGATGTAAGAACATGGTGTGATCAGATATAGTATGTTCTAGAAAAAGGAACACATGTCATATTCACAGGAATTATGTGTAAAGTAAGCAGATACAATTTAACAAAGTTAGAAGCAATACAAGCTAGACATAATACACAACATGCAACCACATATAATAGTGCCAAGTTAGAGCAAACACATGTGATGGTGGAGTTGTGGAGATGTGCTCATCATCTACACAGCTACGTTGACTGCCTAGCCTTGCGTTGTCTTGCGAATCTTGTTGGGAGGATGGCGGAGTAGAATCTGTAGAGACCATCCATTTCAGTTGCTCGGAAGGACCACCATCATCCAATGCCTTACCAATTTCCTTCCGCTTTATTGATTTTGCATTGTGAGGTCAAACCGACAAGAAAAAGGAATAAAATTCGCTCTTCAGAACTCATTCATGCATGATACTGACGAACACTACTCTGATAAAAGGCAAAGACATGATATGAGGATGGAATATGTACGAAAAACTAGACGGCTTGACATATTCACACCTATGATGTGGTAACTAAGCAGAAGGCACTTCAACAAATTAGAAGCACTACAAGCTAGACACCGTATGGAAGGTGCAACCAATATCACTCTGCCAAGTTAAAACTGTCTCGTCATAGGTGGCGTTCATCTAACTAGAAGCACTACATGCTAGAAATCATATTCACGACTCAAGCCAATATCACACTGCCAACTTAAAGGTGTCCCATCAAAAGTGACTGATGCAGGATACACAAGAAGAGTAGCTTCATGTAATAACATGGTGTGATAGACAGATATAGTATGTACCAAAAACAGGAAGGCGTGTCATATTCACACGTATCATGTGTAAGCTAAGCAGATGCAGTTTACATTAATGAGAAGCAATACAAGCTAGACACCATAAGCAACATGCAACCAGATATCACACTGCCAAGTTAGAGCAAGCACCTTGGATGGTGGAGTAGGGGAGCGGACAGTTGGAACTTGTAATGCACTAGTAGTACGAGGAGAATCCGTACAAATGCTCCATTTACGTTGCTGCAGAGGACCACCATCATCGCCCTCCTTACTCTTTTCCTTCCTCTTTTCTGATTTTGCCTTGTCAAGTCAAACCCACAAGAAAAAGGAATAAAATTTGCTCTTCAAAACTCATCGGTGCATGATACTGACGAACACTACTTTCATGTAAGGCAGTTGCATGATAGGAGGATGGAATATGTATGAAAAATAGGACGACATGACATATTACCATGTATGATGTATAAAGTGTAAACTAAGCACAAGGTGTTTGAACTAGTTAGATGCAATGCAAGCTAGACACCATATGAAAGATGAAACCAATATCACTCTGCCAAATTAAAAGGGTGGCCTCATAAATGTATTTGACCAAATTAGGAGCAATACATGGCAACAAGCTAGAAATAATATGCAATATGCAACGAATAAAGGTGTCTCATCGTAAGTGATTGATGCAGGATACAAAAGAGAGGTAGTTTCATGTAAGAACATGGTTAACAGATAGATGTAGTATGTACCAAAAATAGGAAGCCATGTCATATTCACAAGTATAATGTGTAAACTAAGCAGATGCAATTTACCCTAATTATAAACATTACAAGCTAGACACTGTATGCAACATGCAACCACATATCACACTGCGAAGTTAGAGCAAGCACCTGCGATGGTGGTGTAGGGGAAATGCGGTCTTCAAGTACAGAGCTACGTTCAATATCTTCATTTAGGCTTGCTGTTTCTTGAGTCAAGTGGGGAGGATGAAATTGCACTCTTTATAAGAGTAGCGCGTCTCATACTAACCCACGGGCGTGACTGTCTCATCATAAGTGATAGATGCAGGATACACAAGAACAGTATTTTGATGTAAGTACATGGTGTGATAGGCAGATGTAGTATGTACCAAAAACAGGAAGGCCTGTCATATTCACATGTATAATGTGTAAGCTAAGGAGATGCGGTTTAACAAATTAGGAGCAATACAAGCTAGGCACCATATGCAACATGCAACCAGATATCACACCGCCATGTTAGAGCAAGCACCTGGGGTTGTGCAGTAGGGGAGATGAGATTTGGAACTTGCACTGCAGTAGGAGTACCAGGAGAATCTGCAAAGATCATCTGTTTCGGTTGCTCCAGAGGACCACCATCATTCCGTGTCTTCGTCCTTTTAGATTTTGCCTTGTCAAGTAAACACACAAGAAAAAGGAATGAAATTCGCACTTCCAAATTCGTTGATGCATGATACTTACGAACACGACTTTTATGTATGGCAACCACATTGTAGGCAGGCCCGGTCCTGATGGGGGCACGGGGCGGACGCCCCGGGCCCCAGAGTGGAGGGGCCCCCACCCAGGCCTGCTTCTATGTTGAAACCCTGCATGGGCTGAGAAAATGTGCTGCTAAGTTGGCCCAAGTTACTACGTTGTTGGCCACTAATTACACACAGGCCTGGATCATAGATTGATTCAGCCGTGCGCCAGTTATGATTTCACGCATGCACGCCGGGCACAGTCGGCGGCTACCGCCAGATGGATTTTTCGCCTCTTCACCTCGCGACCGTCGGAATCAGTGGACGACGGCGTACAAGGGATCACCACCAAGCATGCGCCATGTTGCGCTTCCGGCGTTTCCCATCAATGAGATGAAAAGCTGATTCTAGATAAGGTATTGTGCCCTAACGATTTTGCTTTTCCCATGATAATTAACATATAGTTATAAATGATAATCAATATTCGATCTTCATTGATAATTGATTGAGTGGCCGATATTATTAGGCTTTTGTCATTTGTGAAATCAATGTTATAATTAATAAGATTTTTTATCGAGTTAATATGGCACTCCATACTAAGGGCATGTCCAATGTAGAGACCTTGATGTGAGGCTTAGAGAAAACATATAAATAATGATAATTACGTGGCATCTATCTAAGAGCCACCACGTCTGGTACTAATTGCAACGTATAGATGCTTTCTCATTAAATTGATTAGATTGACCCATCAAATAAATTGATTGCATTGCGTCTGATCTTTGCAATGATATATGGAACACACAAATGCAAGCACTAGTCATGGAAAAGAAACTAATCCATGATTACGGTTAATTTATTTTTCACTAAAAATGCACTAGATGTGATAGTACTTCCAATTCATCCTCCTAGTAAGTAAAGCAAATTCGTCGGGTGTTGGATGCAAGATTGACCCTTGGGATCGAATAGGAAGCAGAAAGACGGTTAGGAAATCAGTCCTGAGGGCACACTCTAAGGGGCCCCGAGATCTAGTGTCGCCCGGGGCCCTCAAAATCCCAGGACCGGCCCTGATTGTAGGAGGATGGAATATGTACGAAAAATGCTAAGCAGAAGGCATTTCAACAAATTGGAAGCAATGCAAGCTAGACACCATATGAAAGATCCAACAAAAATCACTCTACCAAGTTAGATGTGTCTCATTTTAAGTGGCACTTCAACAAATTAGAGGCAATACATGTTTGAGATGATATGCAAGATGCAACCAATATTACACTGTCAACTTGAAGGTGTCTCGTCGGAAGTGATTGATGAGGGATACACAAGAAAAGTAGTTTGATGTAAGAACATGTTTAATAGAAAAACATAGTATGTACCAAAAACAGGAAGGCATGTCATATTCACAGGTATAATGTGTTAACTAAGCAGATGCAATTTACCCTAATTAGAAGCATTACAAGGTAGACAACATATGCAACATGCAACCACATATCACACTGCCAAGTAAGAGCAAGCACCTGCGGTGGTGGTGTAGGGGAATTGCGGTCATCAACTAGAGAGCTACGTTGACTATCTTGATTTAACCTTGTTGTTTCTTGAGCATCATGTGGGGAGGATGACACTGCACTCGTTAAACGAGTACCGCGTCTCATAGTAACCCACTAGGGTGACTGTCTCATCATAAGTGATTGATGAGAGATACAAAAGAGCATTCGTTTGATGTACACACATGGTTAATAGACATATGTAGTATGTATCAAAAACAGGAAGGCATGCCATTATCAAAGGTATAATGTGTAAAGTAAGCAGATGCAATTTAACCAAATTGCTAGCAATACAAGGTAGACAGCATATGCAACATGCAACCACATTTGACAGCGCGAAGTTAAAGCAAGCACCTGGGATGGTTGTGTGTGGCAACTGAGATCATCAACTACAGAGCTACGTTTACTGTCTCCATCTGCTGACACTACACCCTTTAGAGTGTGAACCGCTTAGTGCTTATCTTCAATTACACTAGAGACTTACATCTTTTTTCTTTTGTGTATTCACCAACACTGTGTCAGAGTCTGAAATACCCATGCATAAAAAACAATAGTGTTAGTATGGGTGAAGTGTGTGCACAAGTAGTATAGTGTAAAAGTAGCAGATAGCAGGTCGGTGAGAAATAAATGACGGGAGACATATGACAGCTCTACAACATGCATGGCACACAAAATTACTAGATTCTAGGATTTTGAAATATGAGCACAGGGATGGCTGGGAAATGCAGATCCTCCTCCAGCACACCACAATGTGTGGTCCTATGAAAATAATAGTCGACTGAAAACAAACATGTCAGTCCATTTTTTATGCATCGTCCAATGTACAAAGAACGGGCAGATCGCCTTCATCTACCTCCAGCCAGTCAGTGTTGACGATCCTCCTCGAAATGCCAGCGACCACCGGCCCAGTCCCCTGCCTCCGCCCTCCCCTCGACCTCACAGCACCGCCGTGCTTGGCACCGCCCCCCGGCCATCCCTTCAAGCCCCGCTGACCTCCAGATTGGGTGCAAGCAGCTCCTGCACCCCACACCCCTATGATAGACACCGATGTGCCGCTTCCCCGGCGAATAGGCGGACTAGGTGCTCTGTGCACCTAAGCAGGTGCTGCTTCTTTTAATTGCGATTCAACTGACCCTGAATTGAAATCCAGGCGGGCTACTGACCTCTAGCCAATGTGAAATAGTAAATGGGAGGAAACCTTGTGCATTTAGTATCACGAAGAAGATGCAGTAAGAAGCTCTCAACTAGTTTCTTTCGTGGGATGAATACGGTGTAAGCAGAGACGTAAGATTTGCACGAATAAGGGAAGAGGAGTGCCTCTTTCTGCTGATAGTGCTGTCCTCCTTCTGTTTTTCCAACGATCTTCTTGTGGTTCACTAGAAACAAGAAGTTGTGGAGGACAGTGGAGCCTTGGACGAACCCATGGCCAAGTTGTTGAGTGTGGTGCGGTGGCCGTTGACGGTGTCCTGGACTAAGGGGTACTCACCACGTCATCTCCCGATCTGTTAGATTGGGGCGAGGACCCCCATAGCCGTATACTCATGGGCCAGTCCGGACAGCTGCCGCATACAAGGAAGATTCCACAAGACTTGGTGATCAAGACAATGACTCCTCCCCACCGGCGTATTCGTCTAGGACTCTTGTTATCCTAGGCCTCTGGTGCATTATATGAACCGAGGCCAGGCTAGTCGATAGAGATAAACACAATCATAATCATAGGCTAGACTTCTAGGGTTTAGCCTCTACGATCTCGTGGTAGATCAACTCTTGTAATACTCATATCATCAAGATCAATCAAGCAGGAAGTAGGGTATTACCTCCATCGAGAGGGCCTGAACCTGGGTAAACATTGTGTCCCCTTGCTTTCTGTTACCATCAGCCTAAGACGCACAGTTCGGGACCCCCTACCCGAGATCCGCCGGTTTTGACACCAACATTGGTGCTTTCATTGAGAGTTGCGCTGTGTGTTCGGCAAAAGGTCGATGGCTCGTCTGTAGACCAACTTCGACTGCAACATCTTCGTCACCAGCTCGACTGGTCACCTTGGCTGGACCGAGGACTACGCCCTACCTTCGATCGTCATGTTCGGATGAGGGCCTTCATCAACATCAACTCCGATCTCTATCATGATCATGGAGGAATCATCCAGGGAGCCCGGGGGCTCAACGTCAACATTGCCCTCGGGCGACCGTGCTGTTTCTCTGGACAGCGAACCTGTATCCGCCGCCACCACCTCCTCAAGCAACGTTTTAACGATTGCTTTGGTGGAATTGTGCAGAATTGAGTTTACAACAACACTGGAAAATTTTGTCGAGTTCCGATGGAGGAATCTCTGTCAATCCACGATATACCGGAGCCCTGTCAAATCTGGACGGGAATCTGGACGAGTTTAGGACTTGGTGCTCAGATTCTAGCTCGGATGTCCTTTGGAAGATCCAACCGTTGATCGGCTGCGGAATTCCTAGATCTACCACCTCTCAAAATTTTAGCTCGATCTGACCGTCCAAACTCCGGGAACCTTCCGATTAGTGCATCACTTTTCGGATCTGTTTTCTGCACGAGAACAAATCCGACCCGAACTCATCCTTTTTATGAACGGGATTTCGGACATCCTTTTTGAAGGAAGTTTTGTATTGGGTATTGTGTTTTGTTCCCAAACACATCCCGCTAATTTTGAAGTCTTTTCCAATATGATCTTCACCATCGCTGGTGTCAAACCAGCCCGACAACGTTGCTCTACGGCTGCCGACCTGCGCTAGACACGTTGTCACTTTATTGAGCCGAACTCAACTTCTTCGGATCATCATATCGGCAAGCCGAACAAGAGTTCGGCATCGCAAAGGATAAATCATCACCAACATCGCCGCCCCACGGATTACACGGAGCGGGCACACCGGCAGCGCCGCATGGTCACTTCATCAAGCCGGCATTGACCACGTCATGACCGGCATCGCCAGGGTCGCACTGTTGCTTCTTCAAGCCGATGTTCATCACGCCGACCTACTTCGACTCATCGACTGACATCGAGGCTTCGACATCTCTGCTGGACCGGGGGCTTCTCCATCTCTTCATCAACCTACTCCGGAGACTTCGGCGTCACTAGCCGACCAGCTCCGTCACGTTAGCTGGACCGAGGGCTTTGCCTTGGCAAGCCAACCTTTGCCAGCATCGCCATGTCGTCGCTTTATCGCCCATCAGGCAATGGGTGTGCAGATCAAGCCCCAATTTTGGGAATCACCTTTCTTCGGATTGCTACAACAAATAAACCAGGTGCTATTAATCCTATTATCTTTTGCTTGTTTGGGTTCATTTTTCCCAAGGAATTATTAATCTGGTTTGTCCATCATATGTACACAGGTCTATCAAATGGTGGCCGCTTTAATGACGGTCGCATGGTGGTTCAGTCAGTTTCCGTACATAGTCCGGCGAACGCCGCATCCGGAACTCGGACCGACTTGTGAATTCAGGCTTTGCCACGCCTTTACCGCATCACGCCGACGCCCTGCATCGACATTGACTTCGGCGCCAGGCCATATTTCTTTTATTACTCACCTTGCATAAATTATTTATTATGCAACAATTTATTATTATTATTATTACTATTATCTCCGGTTTGCACTATTTTTTATGCACAGGAAAATGATCCAGCCGGACTATATCCTCTGGCGTCACCTCGGCTGGACGGGGGGCTTCGTCAACACTTCATTACCCCATGCTGGGGACTTCGGCATCACTCTGCCGGCCTGCATTGACCGTCCTATATTACCACTTCGGAGTGCCGAGCTCTTTGCTCCGCCACCTCGGTACCGGCTTGGGGAGATGGAACCTTGTCCCGCATCAAGCTCGGACCGCGTCATCAATACCGAACACATTAAACAGCTAAGTTGCCTTCATGCTCAAGGTTTTAAATTTTTAATTTGTGTTCGGTTCGACCAAGCATTATACTTTTTTTTGGAAAAAAGTTGCTTGTAAAAAATGTCCTTGTCCAAACTTTGTTTGTGACGCACAAATTCAAATACCCCGTTTACTTGGGGGCTTCCTTTATGAAGCCTTTCCTCTTGCATATGACTATACTTGTACGACTTCGTTCCTTGTTCGTGTATTAGGCCACAATATGCACCATGTTGACTTAAGCGATTTGCAAGCTGGGTTGCCTCGCTCCTGTGTTTACCCCTACGTTCCCGATTGTTCGGCTAGGGAGTAAAGGGAGCACCTCTGCGATTGTCACGATTGGGTCATCCGAGCCGGACCTCAGACTGGGTGAAGCCAAAAGCTAGCGCTCTTATTGTTTTCAATTATGGTCGGTACACAACGGAACTCATGAGTACAAAAAATCTATTGCACAAGTCTCATAGTAACAATGAGCGCCGAAGAAAGGTATCGGTGGGGGTACTATTTTCTTCGAAGATGCTTCTTACACTTTGTTAGTAATATAGCATAAGTTCCCTGAGCGTGCTTTGTCTGTTACAGCCTTATGGCCTGATTTCCTGGTTATCGGAAACACCGTTGATATTCTCGAGAGGTGGAGTACATAACACTTTTCGGTCCTTGACCGAAGAGGGAGAAGCCGATGGTCGGTTAAGACGTGTTTAAAGTTCGGGTGAACAAAGATATGATATTAGTACTTCGGTACATACAATCATTATACATAAAATTCTTTTACCCAAGTCACGTGGGAGCTCTTAAATTAGTATGAGCTGTTTTTCTTCTTGGTCGTTGCAAAGTCTTTTTTCTATCATTCCTTTCTCGATGCAAGTGTGTGGTCAATAGTCGGATAGCCTTGCTTCTCTCTAAATCCGCTCGAGTGCAGTTTGCTAAACTAGCCTCGGAGAAGCATTCCGCCTTCGGGATAAGGAGGTTGAAGCCATAGGCTGACCCGCTTGAAGTCTTGAGATAGGATGTGTCATGTTAAAGCACGACAGAAGCACCTTTTTTTTGAAGTCCAATTTTCGGATTGGCACCGAACGCTTGATCTAGTTCGGACATTAAACTTTTGAATAAGTTTTTTGGCTTTTCGAGCCTATGGCACTTTTAAACTATTTGTGCGTTTCCGGCATTAGTCTCGCAGTGCAACGTCGGACACCTTTCGGGATTCGGCAAAAACATTCTCGGATATTGCTATATATGCATCGGTTTCGAATTGTGTCTTCGGTCAATAGTTGGGTTGCCTGGCTCCTGTGCTTGCCTCCTATGTTCCGCTTTGTTCGGCTAGGTGTGCACAGGGAGAACCACTACGATTGTGCTTCCAGCTTGCATGGTTAAGCACCTCAGTGGAGAAAGCCAAAAACTGACTATCACAATAGGTGTAAATTGGTCAGCGATCCGATGACTATGTTAAATGACGGGCCGTTCATAACATTGGCCGAAGTGTTTACGGCTTGACCTCGGATGTCGCCGAACACTAACCGGGGGCTCATAGCTAGCTTCCCCGGTTTAAAGCTCCTATGACTCAGCGAAAGTTATAAAGCCCGCATATCTGATTGCCTCGTTTCTGCTAACACAACCGTCTCCGGGCACCGAGACGTCGTCTAAGGGTTGTTTTGTTAGTGCGGAAACACCCTGCGTAGTATCTACCTAGGGGTAGAGGCTGACGATGGGCCACTTTCAACTGATAAACGGTCGCAATGGAGTCAAAATAATGACGTAAAGTACTTGGATACATAGAATCATTGCACACAATCTGTGATTTTACTCCGGATATCGATCCTTAATTCGGCCACCCGTGCCCACATTAAGGCTCGGGGGCTACTGGGCTTTGCAATCATTATTTACAAATATTAAAGGGGCACATCGATCCCCTGATCTGGTGTTGCCACCCGACCAATGTCTCGGGGGCTACTGCATTGCCTATTCAATGCAGAAAATTAAAAGGGCTCGGTGTTCGGCTTGATCGAACTATGGGAAAGCGCGTCTTCGGACAACAATAAGTACCATCTGGACCTATCTGGCATCAAGCTATATATCACGGCGACTTCTCACTACCCTCTCTCAGGGCCCGTCACGATCACTATTATCTCTAATATATTACACCGCGCTTTTATTCCTATGTATGCTGCCGAGCTAGGAATTGATCCTCGAGCCGATTTTATGATCGACCGAGTCTCGAAACTACCGGGAACAGCGGTTTTATGCTTGCCTTCAGTGCATCTCGGATTTTAGACGATACACACCTTGAGGGCTACTGGATATACATCGGCAGAGAATAAACTGCACCAGTTAAAAATATTCACAAAAAATCAGCCCGCGTCGGGGTGGTGCACCACTTCGGAGGCAGTCCGGCATAAAGCTCGGGCACCAGCGGCTAGCTCCATAGAGGGCATTTCCGGCATTAAGCTCGGCTACACTCCTTCAACTTTTTTGTACCAAGATGATCTATGACATCTTGGATATAGTCCGGCGTTGGAGCTCGGATACAGTCAGGCGCTGGAGCTTGGACACAGTTCGGTGTTGGAGCTCAGATACATTTCGGCGTTGGAGCTCGAAAGCAGTCCGGCATTGGTGCTCGGCTGCAAAGGATACCTCGAATGCAGTCCGGCGTTGGAGCTCAGACGCAAGGGGACACTGCCTCCCGGGAAGAACTTCAAACCCGAGGCGTGGCATAAAAATAACAAGGCATTGATAAAGGCCGGAAACTTAAAGGGGCTCCTCGGATACCCAACGTGTAAACTCTTCGGATGCACTTCGGCGATCCTAAAGATCGAAGATGAGAAGATTTGTTGAACCAGTTTTCAAGACCGACGACCGAAGATGAAGAATAGTTCAGAAGAATCGAGGAGCGTCCGTAACTTGAAGACCGGTTCAGGGGGCTACTGACGGTGTCCTAGACTAAGGAGTACTCACCACGTCATCTCTCGATCTGTTAGATTGGGCCGAGGACCCCCATGGCCGTACACTCATGGGACAGTCCGTACAGCTGCCGCATACAAGGAAGATTCCACAAGACTTGGCAATCAAGACAAGGACTCCTCCCCACCGGCGTATTCGGCTAGGACTCTTGTTATCCTAGGCCTCTGGTGCATTATATAAACCGAGGCCAGGCTAGTCGATAGAGATATAAACAATCATAATCATAGGCTAGACTTCTAGGGTTTAGCCTCTACGATCTCGTGGTAGATCAACTCTTGTAATACTCATATCATCAAGATCAATCAAGCAGGAAGTAGGGTATTACCTCCATTGAGAGGGCCCGAACCTGGGTAAACATTGTGTCCCTTGCTTTCTGTTACCATCAGCCTAAGACGCACAGTTCGGGACCCCCTACCCAAGATCCGCCAGTTTTGACACCGACAGCCGTCTTTCAGTGGCGAGGAACCAGATCTGAGGCGGTGAACGATAGTGTAGCGGGAACAACTTCGGTGCGGTGGACGGTTGCGACAGTGGAGCGGCAGCGGTGAGGCGCAGGACGGCGTGGTCGAAGTGGTTCTGGTACGGCGCACATTGGCGTCAGTGTCGTGGAGGCAGCTCTGCCTCGGCTTCATCTACTAAGTCCTTGAGGGCGTTGCGGTTGTGGTTGCGTTGGACAACAACATCGGGGTACCGGCTCCGATGTGATGGAGGAGGGCGGCGGTGGATTGGGCGCGATGGGGTGGACGACGAAGGAGGCGGGGTTTCGCGGCTGGTGGAGAGGGCGTTTTGGCACCAACGGAGTATGAATGGGGAAACGGAGGGACGTGGAACTAAGGGGAAATAATGTTTCGGTTTGGGACGCGCTTGTTTGAAATTTGGGGAAAGTTACAAACTTTTCCCCCATCTAACATATTGTGGGTTGGGGGTAGGACAGTAATCTCAGGTGTCCCAAATGGTGGGCGAGATAGATTTCGGCCGAGCACATGGGTGTTTAGGCGCCCACAACATATGAATGCTTCTCGGAGGCGGTTGAGACTGGCGTCAAGTTACAAACCTACCCCGGTTTAGACCTTTGGACATCGGGCCGATAGGCTACACGGGCCAGAGTCAGGATAGTAATTTCCTACCACCAAACATTAGTCTCACGCGGTTTCGGCTGACCAGGGGCTTATTTGGCGCTCCGTTCAATATTTGGGAGCGGAAGCATTAACATTTTTGTTTCTCTTGAATTGAACTTTCAGGATTTGTCAAACTTCAGAAATCTTGACTCTTGAAAACCCTAAAACTATGATTATTTGGAATGGAAGGAGTACATTTGAATATACATTGTACACGAGTATATATTAAAAAAATATGCAACTTACCTCACTTCATGCATGGTTCCAGATATAATCTCCTTGGTTGCAAAAAAATAGTTAGACATGCGTATGAATATATAGCGTGTTCAAACGCACAACAAACATTGATGCCCCCTTTTAGTCTGATTTACAAATGCCATTATCTTGGATTCAAATAGATGAATGCACTTCCTATGAATTCGAATCTTCAAAACCCCCTTTATGTTGAATTCAACATGTATTCTATTTCATAGCTAGCAATATGGAATGTGTCCATGTAAGTGACAAATGTATAAAGTGCTTCACACTAACAACATGGAGTGCACTAATTAATGTTTGTATATGAATTGCAAAAGCAATGCATTGTCTGTATTTGAAACCGCTCTCACTCTATAGATTGATAATATGAAATAAACACATGCACATGCTAGAATTCAATAGAGTACACATGCATATATATGTGCACACGCAGTCTCTACTAGCCCTCTATACGCACATATATGTGCCTACGTGCCTCCCGCACGCACATTATCTTTAGGCCTCTCTCGCACACATTGCACCCCCCACAGACACACCTCTCTCTTAGTAGTTGGAAGATATGATTCCATCAGATCATTCGGTAGGATATCCCTGACTATTAGGCTGGATGAGAATACCTGGCAAAGTTTTACCAAAGTCCAGGCCCTTGCAGTTGAGGAAAAAGCCTACTCCTGGTACTGTATATTAGTGATAGGGGTGTCTACAAAGTACAAGTGAATACCAGGCATTGTGCGTGTGTGTATACTATTGACGAACTAGCCACGAGCTTCTATAACATACTCGGGGCCTAGGGTTACAAATCATATATAGTCGGCTTATCATCAGTGGGGATAGAGTTCTCCATGACTCTAGTAGCTTCGTCTTGTATGCCGAGTCCTCCACATGGGTCTTCGTATAATGCGTCTCGGTCCAACCTATGTGGTGCAGGATGGAACTGGCCCATGAGTCCTCATGTTGACCCACCACAACTAGAAATGATGTGCCCACCAGAACTAGAAATGATGTGCCCACCACATCACACACGCAATGGGCCACTAAGAAAATAAGCATACACTACTGTAGGATGCTGCTAACGTGACACTACGGTCAGAGACCCTTCGAGAAACTATGTGTGATGCAATAATCACAAACGGTGCTGTATGAAAATCGTTAGAAATGTATAAAATGTTTGCGATGACGGATGCATCAAACATGGTTTAGGTTTTATTTGCGTGTGCGATGAAGGGCATACGGTTCAGTTCAATGAACTCTTTACGATGAGGAGGAACAAAAGAAACAGGCAGCTAGATGAAGGTGCGTGCGATACACAGCATACGGTTCACTCAGATGAATTGTTTGTGATTAGGAAACACAAAAGAAACGGTCAGCCAGATCAAAGGTGTGTGCGATATATGGCATGCGGTTCACTCGGATGAACTATTTGCGTTGAGACATGAGAACAGAAATGGTTCAAATGAACAAGATGTGTGTGATACAAGGCAAACAGGTCTGTAACTGGAGACGTGTGCAAAGACCGATAACAACACAGACGATTACTGCTAACAAGTCGTGTGTGTTGTGAGCAAACTATTGCTGGTATACAATTGTGAGTGATTGATGAAAACATCACCGACGGGTTCCGTTGTTTAGTCTGTGTGCGATGTGATTTTCTTTGTCCGCACAACATCTACGCTCTGTCTACAACATCAACATATGTACTTAAAAAGACAACATTGCATAACAAAATTAAGCATACAATTACACAAGTGACTACACACATAACATTTCCACACACCAAAGAAAGCAATTACATGCATACTAAAGTAGGAGAAACGAGGATATAATCATCTACTTATTGTTGCGACGACGCTTGCCATTGCTCTGCTTCCGGCTGGATCCCTGGCCGTTTTGGGGAAGGAGGGACTTCCTCATGTCAACGATCCGCCTATACATGTCGTAGCTCATGTACGCCTCCTTGGCCGCCTACACGACGTGAGCTTTGTCGAGTTTCCCCATCCAGGCCGAGTGCCAGGCATGCTTGTCCTTGTTGCACGAATCCTTCATGTATCTATAGTAGGGGTCGATTATGGCCTCGACGAGGTGAACCAGTGAGTCCTTCTCATGCTCCTTGCTGCCCTTGATCTTGTATTGGCCCTGGATGTCGACAAGATTCTGGCAGGAGATGCCTGAATTCTCGAGCACCTTTACATCGTTGGTGATGTCCACCATAGCGAACATGTAGTGGGGGCTGTTGACAAACCTGGCGAAATGCTCGCAAGGCCTTGTGGCCAGGCAGTAGTGGTAGACGAGGACGTGGTGGCGCACACACATCTTGGCGACGGCGACCTTGGGACGAGACTCGGCATGAGCGCGGGTGTACTCGAGGTCGAACCCGACCACCTTGTACTTCTCCTCGGCAAGCAACAGCTCCATGATGTGGATGGAGTGCTCCGCCCAGACCGTGTTGTTGGTGTACACCACCGAGAGGTCCATGAACCTTCTGTGCGTGTCCACCATGGCACGCATGGTGAACTGCTTCTCGTCGTCGGCAGCAGCTCGGAGCGCCATTGGAGCTGCGCAGGATACCCTCTAAGAATTTCTCGTGGTGGGTGTGCTTCTTGCAATGGTGGGCCGCGATCGAAAGGTCGAAGAGACACAAGGGTAGGTTAAATGGCCGCTGTAATAAATGGGGGCCGGCCGACCTATAATAGTCACGTCTTGTCACAGTGTTCATAGAGGAGGATTCCAGAATCCAGTGCACGCTTGACAACACCGCACCCTAGGCGTGGGCTCGAAGAGCCTGTTCCCGTGCTACCATGCTGTTTACCACGCAGGCTTCCCGCCCGGCTAGTTTGGCCACGCGTCGGCTAGAAGAGGGACAAATCGTGAGCGTTTGTTGGCAAAAAGCTTTGTAAAAATGAAGTGTGTGGAATGACTTCGGTCATAAGTTTACCCTTGGGTGATGAGATCAAAGTTACAAGAAGGGTGATGACGGAAAATCGGAGCATATAGATCCATAGCAAAAAAGCACAGTAATAATATCCCTAATATAGAGTAGCATCCAGAGCTCGCTGGTAATCCGCATCAAATCCGTTATCTGCAGTCTCTGAGCTTGATTGCACTTTCTTGACTCGGTTTTTCGCAGGGGCATCGAATTCTTTTACAAAAGAAATGCCAGTTTCAAAAGGAATGGCACCGAAAGGTGTCAGATGATGATTGAACTGAACTATCTGAATCGCGATAATTAATTCTGCGCTCTACAGTGCACACGGTGGAAGAGACCAACAGTGTGCAATAATGTCGAAGATCGTAGTCGAGTTAGCTATACAGATCGTGTGCTGTGAGATCGACAAGGTAAACTGATTCGAGAATGGTTAATAAAATCAAAGACCATTGCATATTAAGGTCAAAATAGTGCTAGAAATATACGAGTCTCATACGAATCCATTTCAACGATTGTACCACAAAAGCTCGAAATGTTACAAGGTTCAAATTCCATAGTTATATGGCTCAAATTCAAAGATTACAAGGTTAAAATTAATATTAGAAATGAAATTCAGCTCATCAGCTGCAAATGCTCGCGCTGATGCGCTGAACATGGATATCAGAGAGGTTCAAACTAATATCACCTCTTCTAAGTCTAGCTTCGAAACCTCACAATTTTTGCAAAGGGGTCAGCCACTGAGAAGTCATGTATGGGGTTGACCTGATGACTTCTGATTACTCTGTCATCTGAAGTTCCAAAATGAAATTCAGCATTTTTGGAGCCTACTCCATTCTGCCGTAGGCGCCAGCGCTGATCAAGATTCCATTCATTTTTGTCAAATAAATATAGGGCAAACCTCATTTCCTTCAGCACCCTTGCTCTGAGAACAAAGAACCTGGCGAATATAATCTCCGGTAAGGTCCCTCGGTAGGAGTTCAAAGTAATTTCTGAGAGATGCAGATCTAGGCATTCGACGTGTGTTATATTGTATCACATTATCCACCACTGGGCCTAATCTTATCTGCAAAATAAGAAAACGTGTTAGTGCCTACATGCAGTTTTGAACATTACTACATGACTAGCTATTTGGTTTGCAGGATTTGTAAAATGCACTAACCTGCCATCTTCGATCTGACATGATTAACATGGGTATTTGATTAAATTCTAGAAAAATGTAGCCTTCTTCACAAGAGGTTGGAGTGGATGAAAAGTTCCCTAAGAAAACTAGTACAGATGAATCCAAAGGAGAAATTCTTATTGATTGTAACCATATGGATCAAGCAACCAATATGGGCGGCATGTATGTACTGAATTCCTCCAAAAGAACCTTTAGAAATCATAGTACATTGTCATTGTAAACTTGGAAAAAGGTGTCACAAATTGAACTCCCTTATGGTTAACATTTAACAGGAAAGGAACATCACCTCGATATATAGCTTCTCCAGGCACGATAGCATCTCGAAAACCGACAACTTGCTCCGTGTCGGCCCGATAGATTCTAGTGCCAAGACCTTCACTGTGCACAGTTTCGGGGTCAAGCTTGTCAGAATCATTTTCTGAATGACAGACGAACAAACATCTTCAAAATTATAAATAACGTTAATTTGTTGAAGGAGAGGTAGAAGGCGGCTGTTGTACTGGAACGGGTGTGGATCCAATAACAAGTTCAGAGTATTTGTCAGACGAGTAGCCCACCACTGTCAATTTCAGCGCAGAAATGACATTGATTCTTGTTGGACCTTCTTGATCAACTACAGTAATCTCTCAAGTGCAGGTGTGTCCTGGATGACCATACCGTGGTCCACCTTTTGTGATGTCTTCCTGCCGCACCAGCAAGACACATAAATAGTCCGGAGAGTCATGGAGGTGATGTGGAAGGTACTCAACCCATTGATCGCTCAAGACGAAGGTACACGAGTGCAGATTGCCACGAGCAGCGCCCATGTCACCCTTTGAGAGGCAGACGGCGACGAGCTCGAGGTGCTTCAGTCGTGGTAGAATAAGAGCGGGTGCGTCATTAAGGGGCGGGAAATGGCAGTTCCTGAACTTGGCGACGCACTGCGTGGGCGCGAGGCAGAGTGCGGACGTTGGCAGCGACCGCATATGCCCATCATCAAAAGTGAGCTCCTCGAGCTGATCTAGGGCGGGGGATCGGAACCAGTCGTCAAGCTTGGCTCGGTCCTTGCCATTGGAACAGAACTTGCCCATTCTAAGGCCTTTGGTTGGGCCAAGGTGACTGCCGAGGATCTTGGAGAACGCATCCAAGCTTTTGCGATAGCCATGGCAAAGCTCATGGGTGTCGATGAGGTCGAGAGGGCTGGAGTTCCATAGGGGGCGCCACCGCCGGGAAAGGAGGGTTGTCCCCGCCCCATATTTGATTGGGAGGAGGGAGATGATGACTCTCAACATATCATCGGGGAGGCTGCTGATTAAGTATAGGCCTCGCCGGAGTCGCTTGCGTTCTAGCTCGCCTGCCTCCGCTTGTTGGCAGCCCGTTCTCCACCTCCGAGTCTCCTTGTCGATGGCGCTTCCTGATAGAAATGGGAGTACATGGAATATTTAGTTAAAACAGGCAATAGAAAAGTGTATTGGTAACTAGTAGTTATTAGGTACGAATATAGTAAGATAAGGGAATAACAATTGGTTGCTTAAATACTACACAATTCATTTGACATTGCTGGGTAAGTCAACATATGCAGATAGTTGAAAAGAGAACTTTCTTCGAACAAATTCTGGACGGATGATTTTGTCGGGGAAGATAGCATATATCTCATGACCAGGCCCTTCTATGTGCAAAGTGCAATTTTAGTGCCAGACTTCAAGACATAAAACTTTGCAATTTCATTCCAAAGCCGATGCTAAAATAGGAGTCACCACGTTAATCAAGTCTTACAAGAGCAATGATTGTAAATCCATGGTTTGCTTGTGATATGACATTCGTGGAGCCTTGATGTATGTAAAGGGAAAAATTGTGCACTACATAATTTGTTGCATAGCGAGGGATGTCCTGCAGAAAATGGTAGGGTTGTTAAAGAAAATATGGTAACATGCAAATATGGGCCCAAATTGAAAGAACTGTACAGTAGTTGAAATCGAAGGACAAAAGTCTATAATTAAACAGATAGGGAAAACATGATGTCATGGAAATATGAGAGTAATCGAAAGAACAATACATCATTAATTTGCCTAATATGGAAAGAAGAGGGGAAAAATCCCCTTTGATGTATATGGTGCATGTGGCACCTTTTATCCAAATGTAGCTATATTTAGAATATGTTCAGGAAAGTAGGCCATGCCAACCGATTTAGGGTGAGATTGAACATGTCGCGCGTGTCCTCAAGTTATCTGGTACAATGAGATCTCTGGCGGCGGTCACCAAGTCCTGAAGTATCGGCACACTGTACATTCTATGAATGAAAGAAAACCCTCAAATCAACTCGAATAAAAATGAATTCACGGCGATTTCCGCCGGGTGATTAAAGGAGGCAGATGAACTAGTATAAGAGATGAGATAATATCTCGGTTAATTATTTACCTTGTCGTCCATGAGAAAGAACCCTCAGTACGGTAGATTCCCCAACAGAGCGGAGCTGGGTCGACCATGAGCACTGTCGAGAAAGTCGATGGCGATAGGCGGCGGCAAGCGGAAGTGGCAAAATGCGGTGGGCTTTGCCGGCAGCCTGGCGGCAGCGGCAGGCGTCGAGCTAAGTGTTTACCGCCACGATAGGCGGTGCCATGGCATAGACGCGAAGGAGCTTGTGAAGGTGTGAATGGGGAATGTACTGGAGGGGCCGAGGGGGTGGCAGGTGGGGTGAGGGTTTTTGTGACATGGGGATGGTGAGGGTTTTCTTTTTTCTTTTTTGAATTGGGTGGTGAGGGTTTTATGTCCCACAAAGAATTTTGGGGGCGACGGTTTGCTAGAGCGAACCATGTGTGACTGACACAACAGGCAAAATGATAGTCACCGCACACGGTTCCAATTTTGGGAACCGTTTGTGATTGACGTACTACCTCCGTCCTGGTTTATTGGTCCCCCGTTGTAACTTTTACCAAAATTTGGCAAAATATTTAACATACTGAGACATAGATAATAGGCGTACACGTACATAAGCATAGTTCAACCATAAGTACATAGTTCAACCGTCATTAAGCATACTCAAGCGTACATAGTTCGATCCATCCCACGTCTCATCTCACATGCGGCCGGCACGATCCTGAAGCTTCTCAAGGTACTCGGCGTACGCGCCGTGCGCCACCCTACGAGAATACTTCTTCTTGAAGAAGCCAACGGCCCGTCCTCTTGCATGCGCCAGAACACTTAGATACGCATCATCAATCTTGTGGTTGCAAAATGGGCATCCATAGCCGTCGTTCCAGGTACTAATATGCATGTTATGCATTCCCGCATAAAGCTCCCTCAGGATTCGCCTCTTGTATCTCCTCTGGGCATCTTCATCCTCGCTGTCCACATCGTCAGACATCACCTATACATATAGTAAAACAAATTTGGCATCAAATCACTGATTACATGCCATGAAGTAGGATTAGGAATTTATGGCTATTTATTTATACATATTCAGAGATTATGGTTCGATTTTTAAGCACATTCGTCTATGTACAGACCAATCTTGAAGAAAATAATGGCACAAACATATGTAGGTCATTCAAAATCAATTGTCAAGTCCTGGCTAGGAATTACTAGCACGAACACTAACCCTAGTCAGATTACTAGCAGAAATCATTTGCATAGATAAAACAACTAATCACTTATCACCTGTACCATTCAAACAATCAATACACTACACGGATCTAACGAAACTTACTCAGATTTCATGGATTGGGAGAACATAACCACAGGATTTCTATTCCAAAAAGGGGGAGGCAGGAGTAACCAGAGAAACCCTATGATCTATTTGACACATAAATGGTTATAGATGACTAACCAGCTATCCGTCGTCGTCGGAGTCATCGCCGGAGTGGTCGTCGTAGTCGTCGCCGGAGTGGTCGTCGGAGTCGGTGTGGAACTCCGCCTCCGGTTGTGGAAGCTCGACATCGTCGACGATGTCAGGGTGCAGCGATAACTCGCCGGTGGTGACATCAACCTCTGTCTCCATCTACACGCCGTGCTCCGGTGCTTTAGCAGCCCCGGCGTCGCCACTCCCTCCGATTGGGTGCTTCAGCGGCATCCTCATACACTGATGGCTTTGAGGATTGAGAGCGGCGTCGTGGATGCAAGCGGAGAGAGAGGATTGTGTGTGCGTGGCGAGGATGGGGGGTGCAGTCGCTCGGGCGCATCATTAATATGGAGTAGTGGGAGTTGTGGGAGAGAGGTTGGCAGTGGTCAAACCGATGGCTCGCCTCCCGGTGAGCCTGTGCACCGGACTGCTGGCATGCCTACCAAAGTTTCACACAACTACTCGCACGCCTCCCAATGACATTGCGCAGCGAGCACGCCTCCTTTAATTCACACACCTGCACTCCCCGTCTGCCTGCGCGGTGGACTGCTTGCATGCGTCCCATCAACTCACGCCTACTGGCACGCCACACGGGTCGTGCGGTGGCACGCATATTGTTTTTCTATATGGATGATTAATGTTGCCGCTTTATTGCTTAACCGAGGCATGGCACATATCCATTGTTTAACGCTCACGGTTCAAATAAATAATCCATTTGGGATATTGGTTCCCAATTATTAATAATCTCCCGTCTGTAATTAGATAAATATTACATCAAAACTATTCTCAAATTTGACAAAAAAAGTACAATGCCACTTTGTATTGGTGTCCATATGACAACACAATAGGTTTGATGAACTTCAAATAAGTTTAGGATGTACTAGAATTTAAAAATCAAGATTCTCAATGTTTGAAATTTGTTGCACGGGGAGTAAACATGCACCCAGTGAGACACATGTGTTTTTGCAATCCATTTAGGTGCACTGTCACGTGTGCATGTAGCTCAAATTTGATTTTTGCACATTATACCCATAGAAAATCAATCAATCAATGTACTAAAACGTCTTAATGATCTCTGTGATTTTTTTGAAATTAAAATGTCCCTCCTTGGTAACATGTATGTTCACCGCGGGATAATTAATTTAACATGCATCGTAGTTGCTGTGGATTCGCGGTGTGTGTGTGGGTGTGTGCGTCTGGGGTTGGCGGGTGGCTCGCAGTACATTACGAGTTGTGAGCCACCGTGTGGGTTGGCCGTTTTGTTAGGCAGGCTGGTGCCACATCAGAGTCGTGAAATCGTTATTTGAAACATTACACAAACCTTTTGATACATAAATGTTTTGGCCACATGCAGTCAATGGTTGTCCTACACGACACTCGATACTCGCGTGTGATGCTTTCTGTGGGCCCGCGAGGTCGTCGTCCATCACTTTGACGAATAGCCGGCAGTGAGGTTAATTTGACCAGCAAGGTAGAATCTTTTTTTTTGTGTTATGGTGGTATATAGTATGCGTCGAAGAGGTGGGAGGGGACTAGCATATATACTATACGTATCCGTCGTGAACAAGCACACCTCACTCAGTGTCGGGACTTTTTGGTTACCGAGGCACGTGCCACATCAAAATTATGAAATTGGTTATTCAAACATCACACAACACCTTTTTGGGCCATATGCATATATATCCTATCTCGGACACTCACATGTGACGCTTCCATCTGTGGGCCCATGAGGCCATCGTCGATGCATGCATGCATGCATCACTTTGACCTACATCGGGAGAGGTTAATTAATTTCACCATTGATGAGGATTTTTTGGGTTGTACATATATTACGGCAGGAGCATATAGTATGCGGTGAAGAGGGGGGAAGGGGACCATCATATGTAGTACGCTTGATATGAACCTCGCTCTGTGTGGGTGCATGGTTTACGGTTTTTGAGGCATGTGGCACATAAAAGTTGTGCATTTTGGGTATTCAACATAAATATGTTTGGCCAACATGCAAAGCGGTGGTGGTTGTCCTCTCGCACCCACTTAAATGGTTATCAGCGATATCGATGCTTTCCATCTGTGGGCCCGCTTGGTCCATCACTTCTTTTTTGCCTGACAACAAGAGAGGTTAATTTGACTTAGGAGGGGATTATTATTTTTGCTCTAGGATGACATGCATGATACACTTTGAGCACACACACATGCATGTGTACGCATGAATCCCTCCCATCAAGTGGAAGTGGCTAGTACAACGACACCATCATGAACCGATCTCGCTCTATGTGGGGAGCTAGTGTATGATTTTTGACACAAGCGCCAGATCAATGTTGTGTATTCAAACATGCATGCACGCATCACCTCCATACATATGCATGTATGGTTGCCTTTGAATGATACACTCCCTCGCGTGGTTATTGGCGACAAGCCTATATTTTCGTGGGCCTGCGTGGACATCCATGATCACCTTGACCAACAATAAGATAGGTTACCATGGCGGATTCTTCATTTGGTTCGTGTTATCGTAGTATAGGTCATGGTGAGATTCAGACCTAATTAAGTTTGAGCGCATATATTATGCACGCATGCATGCATATATGAATCCCCGTTGTTGGCTTGAAGTGTGGTGTAACATACATATGCATCGTCAACCTAACCCTCACTCAATGTGGGGATTTCTAGTTCGAAATCATGGTGCCACATCAAAGTTGTTCATTGTTACTCAAAAACACACCTATCCATACATATGTTTAGGCCACACGCATGCAGTGGTTGTCTTCGGGGACTAGCTACTTGCGTGATTATTGGCGAGCTAGCCCATCCCGTGGTCGCATGGACGGCCATCACTTTGACCAACAACAAGAGAGAGGTTGTACAACCAAGGTGGATTATTCTTGGTCCGTTTTACGATCCATCTTGGTGAGATATATGCCTCTCTGGCCCGCCCGACCGAAAGTGTGTGTGTGTGTGTGGGGGGTTACTACATATCACACTTTTCTAGGTGAACCTCGGTTGGGGGGGCATGCATTCATAGCTTATTTAGTATTCCCTTCATGGCGACACGAGGGGGGTGGGGCTGCTAGCTACTTCACTTTGCTAGGTGAACCTTGGTTGGGGAGGCGGCATGCTCATAGCTTAGGATTCCCTTCATGCCGACCACGAGGGGGACTGCTAGCTACTTCAAGACTTTGCTAGGTGAACCTCGGTTGGGGGGGGCATGTGCATTCATAGCTTAGGATTCCCTTTGTGCCGACACGAGGGAGGGGTGGCAGCTAGCTACTTCGCACTTTGCTAGGGTGAACCTCGGTTGGGGGAGGCATGCATTCATAGCTTAGCTAGGATTCCCTTCGTGCCGACATGAGGGAGGGGGCTGCTAGCTACTTCAAGACTTTGCTAGGTGAACCTCGGTTAGGGGGGCATGCATTCATAGCTTAGGAATCCTTCGTGCCGACACGAGGGAGGGGGCTGCTAGCTCTACTTCACACTTGCTAGGTGAACCTCGGTTGGGGGGCATGCATTCATAGCTTAGGATTCCCTTCGTGCCGACATGAGGGAGGGGGGCTGCTAGCTACTTCACACTTTGCTACGGTGAACCTCAGTTGGGGGGGGGGGCATGCATGCATATATAGCTTAGGATTCCCTTTGTGCCGACATGAGGGAGGAGGGGGCTGCTAGCTACTTTGCACTTTGCTAAGTGAACCTCGGTTGAGGGGTAGGGGCATGAATTCATAGCTTAGGATTCCCTTCGTGCCGACACGAGAGGGTGGGAGCAAGCAATACCATGCGCTTTGCGAGAGAGGTGCCACATCGAAGTTGCATTTGGTATTTTAAAATCAAACCACCCTTTTGATACATAAATTTGGTCCACATGCAAGTGTGTTTGTGTTTTGACCCTCTCCCGCGTCATTTTTCGCCAAATTTATGAAGATTAGACAAGTCGAATGACTCAACAGACACGGTTCACTCAAACTAGCCGTGTGCCACGCCGGTGCACCTGTCACACACACATCTGCACAGTACATTGGGCTCCACGAGGCTCCCCCTCTCAAAAATATCTGCCCGCTTTGAGGGTTTTTCTGTTTCATAACACATGGTTGTTATCTCCGGAACGTGTGCGATGTTTCTTGTTCCCAATCCCGCCTGCATCGAAAATATCTGCCCGCCTCGAGGGTTTTTCTTTTTCATAACACACGGTTGTTATCTCCGGACCGTGTGGGATGCACTATCATCAAAATTTTCAATAGCCCGGCATTTCACTCCCACGTTTGACTCCCGTGTAGCTAAAAATTTTAGTACCCGCGTCATTTCCTCAAACACCCCGCGCCCTCCACACACACACACACACACACACACACACACACACACACACACAAAACCTCCTCGGCGGCGTCTGCACAGCACACACACACACACCCTCCCTTGCTCGAAACCCTAGCAAAGTCCCCGCCGCCGCTGCCGCCACCGCCACCGCAAGTCCAAGGCCTCCATTGTCAACATCTGCCATTTTGCCCGTGCAGCTTACCCACCGATCTCCATACCCAGGACGCCCTGAGTTTCTTAGATGACGCCTGCCAAACGCCCCCTTTACCATAGATCCCCATCCCCATCCCCCACTCCAGAGCGTCACAGCCTAAGCCCCGCTACGCTTCCCGTGGAGCTCGCGGAGCGACTGGCCCAAAAGAGGTGTATAGCGGACTCTTCGCCCGACGTCGCTGAGGAAGCGAACGACCATTACTGGCGGCAGGCACTCAAGCAGCGCGCTATAGTATGCGGGCATGTCTTGTCTGCCGGCTACGACATCGAGGTCATCGACAGCGACGCCCTGAGGTGGGCTGTGTCATAGGTTAAGTGGCCCACCCGCAACCCCTTGGGTTCAACAGCCGTCGATCTCATCCATGGCCCCATTGCTGATCTCCTCTGGCTTGCTGTCAACAATTTGCCATTCTACATCGCCATCGAGCCCCTTTTGTCATTTCTGAAGGACGTGTTCTATGACGCTGGCTTGGGATCCACAGCTTCCAAGTCAGACCTCATCGACGGCGACCACGAGGAGGGCACCCTCTCCGGCTCTTCCAAGGGGAAAGCGCCCGTCTGCGACATCAGGGAGGGCACCCTACAGGTGTGCTCTTCCAAGGGGAAGGAGCCCATCTGCGACAACATGGAGCGCATCCAGGGTTTGTGCTCTTCCCATGGGAACGAGCCCATCTGTGATAAGTGAGGAAAGCCATGATTTGTTTATTTCAGTTGTTCACAATGTGATGCTCTATATGTGCAATTATTTACTGTGCAATACATTTCATCAATCCAGTTTTAAACATACCGACAGGAATGCATATATTTTCTTGTTGTTAAGCCTGTTATAGCTAGCATATGCCTCTTTTAAAGTTTTTTGATTGTTTGGTTCTTTGTAGTTAGCATATGTTCAGTTTCAAATGCTATCTTTGGTTGTTCGTAGTATGCCTTGTTTATTCCAGTTATTCACAACCTGATGTTCTATATGTGCAAGTATGAACTGTGCAGTTCAATTTCATCAGTACCAGTTTCAACAATACCACTATGAATGACTACATTTGGTTGCTGCATCTTGTAGTTAACACGCCTTTCCTTTTTTATTTAACCATAACCAGTGTACTTAGAATGGCACAATACCAGTTTGAATGACCATGTTTGCTTGTTGTTAAATGTTAGGCCTGTTGCAGTTAGCACACCTTTCCACTTGCTTTGCTTTACTAGCGTGCTTAAACCTGCACACTGAAGCTATCTTTTGGAGATTATTTTGTCTGCCATGTGTAATTTTTGTTGATGTTTAGCCTGTTGTGCTTAACATGCTTCTCGATGTACCTACACAAGACAATTTTGGGAACGACTGCTGTTTTCCATCGAAGTTAGTTTCATCCCATGGCTTATATCTGCTCAGTGTTCAGGATATCCGTAGCTGGTACCATATAGGCGGCGGTGATAAGGGACTAATCGGTGAATCGGACTTTTAACTGAATATATCTGCAACCCATTTTTCCTTAGGTTAACTAGGGCCATATGTAATATATCTGAGGCTACATAACAACATGCACTGTACCTAATGTCTAAATATGCAATCCTAGGCTACATAGCAACAAGGAAGAGTGTTACATTAATGTTCTAATGATGTCTAGATATACGTAGAAGAGCAGCAGCAGCAACAGCAAAAACACAAGCCTGTTTGGATACTCAACTTAGCTAGAGGTTAGAGTTAGTTTCTAGCTCATTACTAACCCTGAATTAACTCCATCCAAAGAGTTGTTTGGATGGCAGGGTTAGATTGACAATAAATGCACTAGGAGAACTAGCTCCAATTATCACCTCTTGGGTTGGATACTAGTTTTTTTTGGTGGGTTATAGATGCAACTAGCTCAAACTAGCCCTCATGTTTAGATATACTTTAGGGCTATTTGAGCCCTAACTAGCTCAAACTAAGCGTAACCCGTGGATACAACAATGAGATAATTTTAAGAATGAACTAAACTCCTTCTGGCCCATAATATAAGATGTTAATTCATCTAATATGTGAGTATATTGGATGTTATAAGATACTCCCTCCGTTCTTAAATATTTTTATTTTTAGAGATTTCAAATGGACTACCACATACGGATGTATATAGACATATTATAAAAGAGTGTTGTACTACGTGATTGTGCAATTGCTGTTTAGCTTCTAATGTTAACTTGGTGCTTTTAGGTACATATTTCATTGGTAAAGATCCGCGTTTTGACCCTTTCTGCATATGGGGAAATGAGATATCGATGAACCAGCATCAAGTGAGGAAGCTGATAAAGATTGTTAGTAAAATGGGTCCAAAGATGGCAATTAAACTATTTGTTTACACTATATCCAAGACAACAGCGAATTGCAGGATGGTAAGTAAGAACTCTGCAGCCTTCTTTTTACTGCCATAATGAGTTGTGTTAGATTACAATGTCTGAAATCTTAATCCTTTGCAGTGGTTGCCAAATCAGTTTACTCAATATTACCTCTCAAACTACATGATTGGTGGGCATGCAAAGGTTAAAGTATTTCTACCAGAACACGATGATTATCTAGATGTTTTCATGAAGACCATGAAAGATGGGCGGTCGGACATCACAAGGGGTTGGACTAGAGTTGTGCGTGCCTTCTGCATGGAGGAGGGCACAATATGGGCATTCCGCTTCACCTTGTTAAGCAACCAGAATATATTTCGCCTCTTTCTTTACGGTCTTTAATAGTACAAGTATACAACTGTAGTTCATCATTCTTTATTTGGTTCTTATGTAATTATTGAACATATGTACCTATGAATCGAATAATGCATTGGTTGTTTGAGCCTGATGGATATGAATACATTCAAATTCAAATCCAAATCCGGTACAATTTGGAAAAGCAGTAATTAAATTACGGTGAAATTACGCTCTCCAGGTTGTTATGGCACACACGGTTGGTAAAACACATATGTTTGTGATATGCACCATATTCTGAGACGGTTCACAGAGAGGAAACGTGTGCAAGCATGCACACAGTTACCGTTTGCAAAGCGTGTGCGATGTCAGACAATATCACGAACGGTGCGGGCAAACTAAACGTTTGTGTTAGTTGCCTTATCGTACACGATTCACAACCATGAACTGTTATGATGAAGTATGCATCGTAAACGTTGCACCACAGAATAGTGTGTGCGATAGTTGTCGTGTACGACGATGTTACGATGGTCCGACGTTTCGTAATCCTGTCCGACACTCCTACGACGATTAGCTAATATTCTTAACGGTGAACCCTTTGTGATGGGCCGCACATCATACACATTCTATAATAGTGAACCGTTTGTGATGGGCCGCGCATCGTAAACGTAGCACCACAGAATACCGATCGCGATGGCGGTCGCGGCGAAAACAGTAGGAGTATCTTGTAGGGGCCCTATCCCCGACGGTTTCTGGGTCATGTGGGAAGGACCCCCCTATCGCCCACACTCACTTGGCGACGGTTCCAAATGCCATCGCGGAAAGCGGTTTTAAACCGATTGTTTAGGACTGACGCACACTAGTGATATACAATAGTACAATGTTATACATGAAAGTTACTTGCAAGGTGCATCCAAAAAAAATGGTTCCGCATTGTGAATGTTTATATTTTCTCCTAAAATATTAGTCACGAGAAAGAGAAACGAATGGCATATCTCTCCTTGTCTCCACCGGACACCCCCCTCTTTCGACACCACTTTCACGTACGCGCACAAACTGTCTCTCGGCCCTCTAAAAGTATGCATGCCCCTGACAGATTCACGTGTGATGGTCACTGTATTTCAAGCGAAAGTACTATACGGTCACTGGACTTCAGAATATGCTCATTACGGTCACCGTATACATTCTCTTGGTGATCATACAATATCTAGCTCACGATACATCTCCGTATTTTATTGATGACACTGACGGACATTGTATTTTATGCGTGCTCGATATTTTTTTGACGGCACTTATGGTCATTGTATTTGAAGCGAAAGCACAATATGGTCACTGGACTTCAGAATAAGCTCATCACGGTCACCACATACATTTTGAGGCCCTAACCAACCTGTGGTTGGATGGTTAGGAGGACAGTGGTTTCCCGAGCCCACCAGGGTTAAAGTCCTAGTGCTCGCATTTATCCTGGATTAATTTCAGTATTTTCCGGTGATGTGCGTTTAGTGGGAGGAGACATTCCCCTCGACTAAGAGGCACCTATGGTGACTTTGTAAAATCTCAAGATCATATGCTGGCTCACTCTCTCGGAGGTGCTCATAGGGGTAGGATCTGCGTGTGTGCGCTTATAGCAGTGAGTGCTTGCGCATATATATGAGCACTTGCGTATGTACTGTGTTAAAAAAAATACATGTCGTGATTATACGGTCACAGGCTCACCCGTACAACTCTGTATTTTGGTGATGACACAATCAATTGGCCAGTCAAACGTTCCACATGGCGCAACTAGTGTTGCATCATCGGCGCGCGTAACCATGGGGCCCACCTGTCAGCGCGTATATGAAAGAAAGAAATGGTAGTTTGAGTTTGTATTGTGTTAATAAAATACATTATATGGTGATCATACGGTCATTGGCTCACCATACAGCCCCGTAATTTGTTGATGACACGATCAATTGACCAGTCAAACGGTCCATATTCAGGAGCACACATTACCATAGGACCCACCTGTCAGCGCGTATATGAAAGACAAAAATGGTAATAAATTAGTGGTCGGTGGGGATTCAAAGTCGGGAGACCTATGGTTGGCAGTCGCAGCGGTGGGGGCGCAGTGATTGGGCGGTGTGATAACCCACAAGTATAGGGGTTCAATTGTAGCCTCTTTCGATAAGTAAGAGTGTCGAACCCAACGAGGAGCTAAAGGTAGAACAAATATTCCCTCAAGTTCTATCGACCACCGATACAACTCTACGTACGCTTAGCATTCGCTTTACCTAGAACAAGTATAAAACTAGAAGCACTTTGTAGGTGTAACGTGATAGGTTTGCAAGAGTATAAAGAGCACATAAATAAAAAGTAGGGGCTGTTTAGATAAAAACACAACTAAAGTAAATATAGCAAGTGTGGAAAAGTGGTGGTAGGAGTTGCGAAATTGTCCCTAAGCAATTGACTACTTTACTAGACCGATAGCAAGTTTTATGTGGGAGAGGCCACTGCTAGCATGTCATCTCTGACTCGGAATTCTATGCACTTATGATTGGAACTATTAGCAAGCATCCGCAACTACTAACATTCATTAAGATAAAACCCAACCATAGCATTAAGATATATTGGTCCCCCTTCAATCCTGTATGCATCAATTTCTATGCTAGGTTGAAGCTTCTGTCACTCTTGTCCTCCAATACATAGTCCTATCAACATACAACTAACCCTATGGTGTGATCCATGCACGCGCTCATATGATGGGCACCAAAGGACAGCAACCTAACCAAAATCAAATTAAATCAATCATAGCAATTCATCAACCACCGATAGGACAACGAAAATCTACTCAGACATCATAGGATGGCAACACATCATTGGATAATAATATGAAGCATAAAGCACCATGTTCAAGTAGAGGGTACAGCGGGTTGCGGGAGAGTGGACCGCTGTAGATAGAGGGGGGAGGTGATGGAGATGTTGGTGAAGATGGCGGAGGTGTAGATCGCGGTGATGATGATGGTGGCCACGACAGCGTTCCGGCGCCACCGGAAGAGAAGGGGAGAGGGGGCCCCTTCTTCTTCTTCTTCCTTGACCTCCTCCCTAGATGGGAGAAGGGTTTCCCCTCTGGTCCTTGGCCTCCATGGCATGGGAGGGGCGAGAGCCCCTCCGAGATGGGATCTATCTCTCTGTCTCTCTCTGTTTCTGCGTTCTGGTGTTCTGCCCTTTCACCGTTTCGTATATATATGGAGATCCGTAACTCCGATTGGACTGATACCTTCGCCGAGATTTTTTTTCTTCTGAAAATTAGCTTTCTTGCGGCAAAATAGCAGCAACCTCCTTACGAGGGGCCCACGAGGGTCAGGGGCACGCCCAGGGGGCAGGCGCGCCCCCTGCCTCGTGGCCACCTCGGGCACCGTCCCGCGTTTATTCTTCTTCCCATATTCTCCAAATATTCCAAAAATATTCTCCATCCATTTTTATCCCGTTTGGACTCTGTTTGATATGGGTTTTCTGCGAAACATAAAACATGCAACAAACAGGAATTGGCACTGGGCACTGGATCAATATGTTAGTCCCAAAAATAGTATAAAAGTTGCCAAAAAGTATATGAAAGTTGTATAATATTGGCATGGAACAATAAAAAATTATAGATACGACGGAGACGTATCAGCATCCCCAAGCTTAATTCATGCTCGTCCTTGAGTAGGTAAATGATAAAAAAGATAATTTTTGATGTGGAATGCTACCTAGCATAATCTTGATCATGTATCAAATCATGGCATGAATATTAAGACACGAGTGATTCAAAGCAATAATTTATCATTTGACATAAAAACAACAATACTTCAAGCCTACTAATAAAGCAATCATGTCTTTTCAAAATAACATGGCCAAAGAAAGTTATCCCTACAAAATCATATGGTCTGGCTATGCTCCATCTTCACCACACAAAATATTCACATCATGCACAACCCCGATGACAAGCCAAGCAATTGTTTCATACTTTTGACGTTCTCCAACCTTTTAAACTTTCACGCAATACATGAGCATGAGCCATGGACATAGCACTATAGGTGGAATAGAATATGATGGTGGAGGTTGTGTGGAGAAGACAAAAAGGAGAAAGTATCACATCGACGCGGCTAATCGACGGGCTATGGAGATGCCCATCAATTGATGTCAATGTGAGGATTAAGGATTGCCATGCAACGGATGCACTAGAGCTATAAATATATGAAAGCTCAAACTGAAACTAAGTGGGTGTGCATCCAACTTGCTTGCTCATGAAGACCTAGGGCATTTGAGGAAGCCCATCATTGGAATATACAAGCCAAGTTCTATAATGAAAATTCCCACTAGTATATGAAAGTGATAACTCAAGAGACTCTCTATATGAAGAACATGGTGCTACTCCGAAGCACAAGTGTGGTAAAAGGATAGTAACATTACCCCTTCTCTCTTTTTCTCTCTTTTTTTATTTTTTTATTTTATTTTTATTTTTATTTTTTGGTGGGCTTCTTTGGCCTCTTTTTTTATTTGGGCTTCTTTGGCCTCTTTTATTTTTTGATAAAGCCTGGAGTCTCATCCCGACTTGTGGGGCAATCATAGTCTCCATCATCCTTTCCTCACTGGGGCAATGCTCTAATAATGATGATCATCACACTTTTTTACTCACAACTCAATATTACAACTTGATATCTAGAACAAAGATATGACTCTATATGAGTGCCTCTGGCGGTGTACCAGGATCTGCAATGATCTAGCGTAGCAATGACATCAAAAAACAGACAAGCCATCAAAACATCATCCTAGCTATCTTACAATCATGCAAAGCAATATGACAACGAATGCTCAAGTCATGTATATGATGATGATGATGGAAGTTGCATGGCAATATATCTCTGAATGGCTATGGAAATGCAATAATAGGTAGGTATGGTGGCTGTTTTGAGGAAGATATAATAAGGCTTATGTGTGACAGAGCGTATCATATCACGGGGTTTGGATGCACTGGCGAAGTTTGCACCAACTCTCGAGGTGAGAAAGGGAAATGCACGGTACCGAAGAGGCTAGCAATGATGGAAGGGTGAGAGTGCGTATAATCCATGGACTCAACATTAGTCATAAAGAACTCACATACTTATCGCAAAAATCTATTAGTCATCGAAACAAAAGTACTACGCGCATGCTCCTAGGGGGATAGATTGGTAGGAAAAGACCATCGCTCGTCCCCGACCGCCACTCATAAGGAAGACAATCAATAAATAAATCATGCTCCGACTTCATCACATAACGGTTCACCATACGTGCATGCTACGGGAATCACAAACCTAAACACAAGTATTTCTACAATCCACAACTACCCACTAGCATGACTCTAATATCACCATCTTTATATCACAAAACTATTGCAAGGAATCAAACACATCATATTCAGTGATCTACAAGTTTTATGTAGGATTTTATGACTAACCATGTGAATGACCAATTCCTGTCATCTCTCTAAATAGACATAAGTGAAGCAAGAGAGCTTAATTCTTTCTACAAAAGATATGCCCATGCTCTAACAAATATAAGTGAAGAAAAAGAGCATTCTACAAATGGCGGTCTTCTATGTAAAGAGAAACAGGCAATCCAAACTTCAAATGATATAAGTGAAGCACATGAAGCATTCTATAAAGCCATACTCAAAAGATTTAAGTGAAGTGCAATGAGAATTCTATAAATCAACCAAGGACTATCTCATACCAGCATGGTGCATAAAATAAAAGTAAAACTAAATGCAAAAGACGCTCCAAGATTTGCATATCGCATGAACGAAACGAATCCGAAAACATACCGATACTTGTTGAAGAAAGATGGGATGCCTTCCGGGGCATCCCCAAGCTTAGACGCTTGAGTCTCCTTGAATATTTACTTGGGGTGCCTCAGGAATCCCCAAGCTTGAGCTCTTGCCTCTCTTCCTTCTTCTCACATCGATACCTTCTCGATCATAGAACACTTCATCCGCAAAAAACTTCAACAGAAAACTCGGTAAGATCCATTATTATAATAAAGCAAATCACTACTCTAAGTACTATTGCAAACTAATTCATATTTTGTTTTTGCATTGTGTCTACTGTAATATAACTTTTCCATGGCTTAATCCACTAATAGGAATTGATAGTTTCATCAAAACAACCAAACTATGCATCAAAAACAGAATCTGTCTAAAACAGAGCAGTCTGTAATAATCTGAACATTCACCATACTTATGGTACTTAAAAAAATTCTGCCAAAATTAGGAAAAATAAAAAATTTGTAAAGCAAGACAGTGCAAAAAGTTTCAGAACCGTTTTGACGTTCCAGTAAAAAATGTAAAATCGCGCACTACAGCCAAAGTTTCTGTCCTGCACCGCACAAACCAACAAGCATTGTAAACATCCTAAAGGCAAACCTTGGCACATTATTTTTATAATACAATGGAATTGTACAAGGGGATAATTATTTTTGTTGAAAAGTTTCTGTAATCAAGATTCACAAAGTTTCCATGGGCATGAACAAAGTTCAAGGACGTCCCCCACTTTCACAATGCTCGTCTATCTCACTTTCACTTTTCTTTTTGAAATGTTTTGGGTTCCCCTCTTTATTTTTTTATTTTTAAACTTTATAAAAGCACACAACAGAAATAAATGACTCTATAAAACTTCCGGATTGTCTCCCTGGCAGCACTTTCTTTAAAGCCATTAAGCTAGGCATATAGTGCTCAAGTAGTGAATCCACCCGGATCCCAAGGTATATCAAAGCCAATTTTAATTGACAATGATTTGTGATTTAGTAGTGAGCACAAGGCAACATATATCAAGCAATGACGAAGTCTAACTCTCTTCCTATGCATCGGCATGCCATAAAAGAACAATTCATGCACACATAGTAAAGGCCAATGCATAGTATAAACTGTTTCTTGCAATTTTTTCATGTTGGAAACATAGATAGGTGGAGATATAGTTCCTCTCTCATAATAATTGCAAGTAGGAGCAGCAAGCACATGCATATTATATTCATCAAAATCATCATGTGCAATGGTAAAAGGCAACTCATCAAAATAATCCTTAATAAGTGCAAACTTCTCCGATATAGTGTAGTTGGGAGAATTCAAAAAGATAATAGGACTATCATGTGTGGGTGCAATACCAACAATTTCATGTTTAACATAAGGAACTATAGCAACTTCATCTCCATAAGCATAATTCATATTGGCATCTTGGCCACAGGCATAGCAAGCATTGTCAAAAAGGGATATTTCAAAAGAATCAACGGGATCATAATAATCATCATAGCATTCATCTTTCGGTAAGTACGAAGGGAAATTAAACAATGTATGAGTTGAAGGGTTAATCTCATTAGAAGGTGGGCACGGGTGATCAATCCGCTCTTCCTCCTTTTGTTCTTCGCTCTCCTCCTCATCTTTTTCATCCAATGAGCTCACAGCGGAGACTTTCTCAATAAATGCATCAATATCGGCATTGTATTCATATTTCTCATAACAATATTTAAGGATAGCTAAATTTTTCAGGTCTATAAACAACATCATAAAGATTTTCACATTCTTTAAATACAGATTCAATTTCATAAGCACCCATAAAGCAACAAATTCTTCTATTTGTTCCACATCATAGTAATCATATATACCTTTAGCATAAGAAGCCAAGGTTTCATTATCATTAAATTTACATGAAAAGGGAAGGTGTGGAGCCTTCATCCTAGAGCAACAAGTATAATCATATCTCAAGCATAGTTGCCTAGCATACCACTTCAATATATGAATTTGATCCCATAATAGTTTCCCTTTCTGAGTCAAGCGATAATCTTTGAAGTATTCGCGTTGATCCAACGTGTCTCCCATTACATAGTTGAATGAGGTTTTCTCAGGATTATCAAAGTAGTACATAATATCTTTCACATAACCAGCATCGAGGGTTTTAGGAGGTTCCCCATCTCCATGAGTAGCAAGTACACCTAATTTTTTTGGTATTTCGTGTTCCGTATCCATAACTAAAGATAAATAACAACTAAGAAATGCAAATATAAATTACTTAGTGATAAAGAAAACAAGCACACACGAGAATATTCACCCCACGCTATGACTCCTCGGCAACGGCGCCAGAAAAAGGTCTTGATAACCCACAAGTATAGGGGATCAATTGTAGCCTCTTTCGATAAGTAAGAGTGTCGAACCCAACGAGGAGCTAAAGGTAGAACAAATATTCCCTAGAGTTCTATCGACCACTGATACAACTCTACGTACGCTTAGCGTTCGCTTTACCTAGAACAAGTATAAAACTAGGAGTACTTGGTAGGTGTAACGGGATAGGTTTGCAAGAGTATAAAGAGCACGTAAATAAAAAGTAGGGGCTGTTTAGATAAAAACACAACTAAAGTAAATATAGCGAGTGTGGAAAAGTGGTGGTAGGAGTTGCGAAATTGTCCCTAAGCAATTGACTACTTTACTAGACCGATAGCAAGTTTTATGTGGGAGAGGCCACTGCTAGCATGTCATCCCTGACTTGGAATTCTATGCACTTATGATTGGAACTATTAGCAAGCATCCACAACTACTAACGTTCATTAAGGTAAAACCCAACCATAGCATTAAGATATATTGGTCCCCCTTCAATCCCGTATGCATCAATTTCTATGCTAGGTTGAAGCTTCTGTCACTCTTTCCCTCCAATACATAGTCCTATCAACATACAACTAACCCTATGGTGTGATCCACGCACGCGCTCATATGATGGGCACCAAAGGACAGCAACATAACCACAAGCAAATTAAATCAATCATAGCAATTCATCAACCAGCGATAGGACAACTAAAATCTACTCAGAGATCATAGGATGGCAACACATCATTGGATAATAATTTGAAGCATAAATCACCATGTTCAAGTAGAGGGTACAGCGGTTTGCGGGAGAGTGGACCGCTGTACATAGAGGGGGGAAGGTGATGGAGATGATGGTGAAGATGGCGGAGGTGTTGGTGTAGATCGCGGTGATGATGATGGTGGCCACGGCAGCGTTCCGGCACCACCGGAAGAGGGGAGAGGGGGCCCCTTCTTCTTTTTCCTTGAGCTCCTCCCTAGATGGGAGAAGGGTTTCCCCTCTGGTCCTTGGCCTCCATGGCATGGGAGGGGCGAGAGCCCCTCCGATATTGGATCTGTCTCTCTGTCTCTCTCTGTTTCTGCGTTCTGGTGTTCTGCCCTTTCACCATTTTGTATATATATGGAGATCCTAACTCCGATTGGACTGAAACCTTCGCCGAGATTTTTTTCCTGAAAATTAGCTTTCTTGCGGCAAAAGAATAGCAGCAACCGCCTTACGAGGGGCCCACGAGGGTCAGGGGCGCGCCCCCTGCCTCGTGGCCACCTCAGGCACTGTCTCGCATTGATTCTTCTTCCATATTCTCCAAATATTCCAAAAATATTCTCCGTCCGTTTTTATCCCGTTTGGACTCCGTTTGATATGGGTTTTCTGCGAAACATAAAACATGCAACAAGCGAGGCCCGACATTTGAGCCTTTGGATCAATATGTTAGTCCCAAAATAGTATAAAAGTTGCCAAAAGTATATGAAATTTGTATAATATTGGCATGGAACAATAAAAATTATAGATCTGACGGACGTATCACGGTGGCGTGAGGATCGCTGGAGAAAAAGGTAGGCGCTGGGGCTAGAGGGATGGTGGGGCAGCGGACCGGCGGTGGGGAGTGGTTTCAGGCGGCGGGCGCGGCGCGGCCTGAGTGCCGCCGGCGGCTGGCCGGGCTGCTGGGCGCGGTTCGGCCGGTGGTGGTGGCGGCTCGGGGGGGTGGAGGTTGAAGATGAACTGCATGCCCTTGATTTCATATCAAACAGCTGGAAAATCGACTGACCAGAGATGAAAAAGTCAGTCGACTGACGTGTAGCCTCACCCCGCACGTACACATGCACGCACACAACACTCGCACGAACACGCGCACACCTGCAGGTGAGCAACACTGACACATGCACATGCACTCACAAATACACGCACGCATGCATGCGTGCAACACTGACACGTACACATGCACTCACGAACACAAGCACGCACACATGCATGCAACACTGAAACGTACACATGCACACACGCAACACTCGCACGCCTGCATGCACACAACAAACGACGCAAGACACGCGCTCAACCTATATGTGCATGCACCCTTTGTTAAGGACTTGGATTGTTACATGTATTAATCAATCTTATCTGTGATAAGCAAACCATTGATGTTTGCAGCAGCCTTTATGAATCACAACATATCGAACGGGCTATCAACGTATATGTGAAAATTTTATAATTCTCTTACATTATATAATAGGCTTATCTACATGAAATAGATGACATCACACTCAATGAACAATTGTCGGTTTATGAAATGCCAGCTTCTGACCGCTCTGGCCCACCAAAAGCTCCTCTGCTGTGCGCTGCCTGTGTTGGGTCACTGACATGCAGGCCAGGTACCCAAAGAGCCCACACGTCAGTGGAAGAAAGGCGCGGTGTAGTACGTCAGAGTCAAGGGTGTCACTCGCTGCGCGCTCGGCTGAACACGCCTCCTTGCCGCATTCAAACGTCTCCATGAAACCCGTGTGGAAGCCGAGAAACCCACTCTGGACACACGCCCGTTCATGAACGCGCTGGCATTAAATGCAACACCGGCCGAGCTCCTCCCGTCCGCCGTCTATTTAATCTCCTATTTAAACGAGGCCATACGACGGCCAAGAATCGCACACCTCCGCCGTTCCCCTATCTCCTCCTCCACCATTTTGTCCACACTTACAATGGCTTATGAAGAGTAGTTATCCTGCATCCAAGCCGGCTGGGTGGCCCACCGAGCCCGCCGGATACGAGCTACTTGCTGATCCACCTCGCTCCCTGAGGGAGTCCAAGATTAAGGGGTCCTCGGGCGTCCGACCTGTTGGACATGGGCCGGACTGATGGGCCATGAAGATACAAGACAAAAGACTCTCTCCGGTGTCCGGATGGGACTCTCCTCAGCATGGATGGCAAGCTTGGCATTCGGATATGAAGATTCCTTTCTCTGTAACCGACTTTCTACAACCCTAGTCCCCTTCGGTGTCTATATAAACCGGAGGGTTTAGTCCGTAGAGGCAATCATAATCATACATGCTAGACTCCTGGGGTTTTAGCCATTACGATCTCGTGGTAGATCAACTCTTGTAATACTCATATTCATCAAGATCAATCAAGCAGGAAGTAGGGTATTACCTCCATAGAGAGGGCCCGAACCTGGGTAAACATCGTGTCCCCTGTCTCCTATTACCATCAACCTTAGATGCACAGTTTGAGACCCCCTACCCGAGATCCGCCGGTTTTGACACCAACATTGGTGCTTTCATTGAGAGTTCCGCTATGTCGTCACCAGAAGGTTCGATGGCTTCATCAATCATCTACAACAATGCTACCCTAGGGGAGGTTTTCCTCCCCGGCCAGATCTTGTGTTGGTGACCGCTTTTCTGGCCAACTCGCTTGGCCATCTAAACAGATCGGCAGCTCGCCCGAGCCACAGTTAGTTTTGGAAATCTGGACTATGTCGCTGATATCCGAGGAGACTTGATCTTCCAAGTATTCGCACCCCCGACCTCCGCTCTGGCCTTAGATCCGTAGCGTGTCGCCAGATTCGAAGATGGGCTCCCTGTGCTCGCCGGACCATCTGCGACCACTAGAACCAATACGGGAGAGTCGGAGGAAGTAGTGTCACCGGCATCCATCGCGAAGCCGGACTCTTCCTCGGATACTGGTTCCGAATACTTAGGACCAGCATCGTGTGAGTTCGGCATGGGGGTCTCCCTCCCACCGTACTCCACGGACTCTCTTCTCTCTAATCAAACCTCTCCTTTCAGCGAGGCTCTGTACTTAATGCGATCCCTTATCATTACAGAGGAGCAACGTCCGAACTATGCCCAGCCCAGGCTAAGGGCTGAGAGCAGGGAATTTTACGTCCCACCCACCACCCACTTTATAGCCACTATCGAGGACTTAACAGACATGCTCGATTACGACTCCAAAAACATCGACGGTATGGACAACGATGCCAGAGAAGAGGAGGCCCAAAACCCGTCGTTCACCGGATGCTGGACGACCACTTCTTCGTATGATGTGTAGATGGTAGATACAACCAAAGAGAATAGAGGCGACGACAAGGAAGATCCAGTCGAGGATAAACCTCCTGAGATACAGCCAAAGCGCCGATGTCAGCGGCGTCGCTCTAAATCGCGTCGTGGAAAAGACAACAATATTGGCACAAGAGAAAACAATACTCTGGATGATGCCAAAGACAACGAAGACCCCGTTGAGCCAACTTTCGAACAGGACGAACGGGAAGATGGGCGAGTAAGCCCCGATGAACAGGTCGTAAACGAAGACTCGGAGGATAGTAATTATCTTGCGCTCTCCGAGGATGATGTGAGCCTCGACAACGAGGATTTCATCGTGCTTGAGGAACCTCTCGAGCAGGAGCGCTTTAAGCGCCGGCTAATAGCCAATGCAAGGAGGCTGAAAAAGAAGTAGCAGCAACTTCAAGCTGATCAAGATCTGCTCAACGATAGATGGACTAATGTCCTGGCAGCCGAGGAATACGGCCTCGAGCGCCCAACCAAAAGTTACCCGAAGTGCAAATTGCTACCTCAATTCGATGATGAGGCGCTGGAGCCCATACCGTCAGCGCACAATGCGGCTGACCGACCACCACATGGCAACTCAAGCCGAACACCAGCCCGTACTACATCGCCATAAAGGCAGAGATAAAATAGCTCGGGGACATACATAGGACCTGCGGCAGGACCTGGAGAGTAGACCAGGATAGACCAGATCGATCTACGGATCGCGGGGGCGTGCCCCTACACGCGATGACGGCTACCTAGTGTAACATCCCAAAATTCTAAATTTTGGAATGTTATATTAAATAGATAGTTTTGTGTTTGTTTGATTGTTGTGTGATTGATTGACAGAAAGTGAGTGAAATTCAAAACTTTTTGAAAGTTAAATGAGAGGGAATAAAAGGACTTTCCCAAAGTTTCATTTTTCATTTTGATCTCCGTGAATTCAAATTCTTTTCAAATACAAAACCCTAGAGAGAAGATGACATGACTTCTTCCATTTAATTAAATGAAAAGGGTTTTGAAAAGATTTGAATTTTATTTGAAAATATTTTTCCAATTCAGAAATTTTAAGAAACTCAATGATTTTCATGAGAGAAGATAAAATGACTTCTTCAAATTCTATGAAATATGAGTTGGAAGTTTAAAAAATTAAATTTAAAGTCTCTTTGAAATTATTTTCAATCTGGAGTTATTTGGGTTTTATTCAAATTATTTTTCTCCAAAAGTAAAATATATGGAAAATAGGGTAACATGATTCCTACAACAGAAAATTGAAGAGAAATAAATTTGAAATCATTTTGGTATTTTAAAATGTTTTTATTGGATTTTATTGCAACATTAGCACTCTTTTCTTTATTTAAATTTTGAAGATTTTATTTGACGTTAAAAAATGTTCATGTCGTGAAAATCTCTTTACGAAAATTTTGATATATTATATGCCTATATAATATTTTTATTTATTTTGTTTTTATTAATTTTGTTTGTCTCAAAATTGTTAAAAAAATTGTTTGTCTGGAAATTGTTAAAAAAAACCTTCCCTCGAACTGGGCCGGCCCAGCTCCAGCCAGGCCAAGCCCAGCCGCCAACCGCCATCGCCCCCGACCCCGTGCCCGCGCCGGACTCTGGCAGGGAGTCCGAGCCATCGCCGCCGCCGTCACCCCCTGCTCCAAGTTGGGATCCCGACCCCGGGGCCTTCATAAGCCGCTCCCGCCGCCCCGTTCCCACCACCAGTCGCCACCACCGCCGCCTCAAGCTCCGCATGACCGCGACGCCCGCATCTAAGCGCCGCCAGCGCCTCTCTTGCTCGCCACCCTCTGCCGCATCCGCCCCGCGCCACCGCCGCCGTTGCCGCACCTCACCTGAGCCGCTACAGCGTAGTCCCGCCTCGCCTTGCCAGAGCTCACCGCTGTCGCCGTTCGACGCCGTCTGTTTTTCTCACCGAGCCGACCGAACCGGTATAACCCTGATCCGGTTTATTTCGTATTCGGTTTTTCTTTTTAAAACCAGTTTTTCTTATATAATCTTGTTAGTTAAACGCTCACTGTTTGACTCTTCGCAGCGAACGTATTCATTCGTTAGCGTTCCGCAACGAATGTTCATTATTTAGTTTTTTCCTTTTTCTGTTTATTTTCGATAGGGACCTATTCATAATAATCTTTCTTACAGATTAGTCTCTCTATTTCAAACTAGCACCACATCTTGCTTGTTATTCCAAATCCAGCGAAACCAACGCCCACTTCTTCGTTATGATCCCCTCTATCCAGTAAAACAACTTAAACATATTTTTGAAAGTTTTAAAATTTGAATTCAAACATATTTGTATTTGAACTTCGTTTGATCATAACTCGAGTTTTACAACTCCGACTTGGTTGATTCTTTTTGCAAATCGAAGCTCTTGACCTAAACTTTCTGACAAAGGCAAATTCACATAATTTTGGTACTGTTAGAAATTGTTTTATGTTGCAAGAGTCATTTGCTTGGTTTTGATGTTTTCCGAATTGTCTTCTTCGTTCTTTCCGATCTTTTGAGTGATTGCTTATGTGTGGTTACTATTGTTTGCTTACGATAGATTGAACGGAGTGTGACGAGTAGAACTATCAGGAGTTCTGAGTGCGAATCATCTTCATCATCAGTACAAGCAAGTAACACTTTGATCATATCCCTATATTACCCAGTTTTTATGCACTAGTTTCAACCCTCAAACATTGCATGAGTAGGATCTGATTAACATGTGGGTATTGGGAAGTAGATGATGAGGTAGAACCTATTATCTGTTTTATTATCAAACCCTTGGGGTTACTTCTACGTTAAGCTTATATTGCTATGTATGCTCGTAGACATGGATTGGGTTTGAGTGTATCCATGACAGATGTGAGTTTGTTAATTAATGGTTCAATTTAAGGTGGAAACTTTAATACACATCTTGGTGGATTGTTGGTTTTGGGCACCTTGGGTTATACCAGTGTTGTCCTAGGAGATCCCGTGGTTATACCATGTGATCCTCCTATGGTCCGCCACCCAAGCTCAAAGGGATCATAAGATTATTCATGCTAGAAACTTCCGTGTGTAGCCACAAGCTATTATGGGCTCTAGCATAGTTGAGTATGTTGCATGACCTCTTCCAGTGGTAGGCTAGTAGATGTAGGGGATGATAGGTTGGTACTGTCTACCCGGGGTTAGAGTTAATTCTTCTGAAAGACTGTGTCTCGGTCATCCGTTTCTCAAACACCATGTAGTGCGAGAAATCCAACGGAGGAGATCGAGTCTTGTGGGGAAAAGTGCGCAAACCTTTGCAGAGTGTACAAACTAATCATGATTAGCCGTGTCCTCGGTTATGGACATCTTGAGTATCTGGTTCTTGGATTATCATGTTGATCTCAGCACTCTAAATTAATTTTGTTGGTTTATTAATTACCTTTTAATTGGGATTGAGATGGGGGTACCATTCTCAATGTTTTTCAACAAACTTTGTAGTTAAATAAAATTTATTCCTTTGAGTTAGGGAAAAATTGGCTTTATGCAAAAATAAACTTAGAGCTTTTCTTTTCACCAGCCATATGTGCATGTAGTGATAGCTATTATTCATCATTATCCTATGGTGTGAATTTGCCAGTACATTCAATGTACTGACCTACATGGCTGCAACGTCTCATGTTGCAGGATTCTTACGATGAGTAAGTGATACGTTAGGGTTACGATTTCTACACTCAACTTTGTCATTGGTGTTGATGGGAATCCACAACCTTGTTGTTACTTTCGCTATTTGGATTGAGGTGATAGTATTTACGTTACTTTATACATGTGATTTACCTCTGTTATAAATACTCGAGTACTGTTTGTGTCAGCATACCGATCCAGGGATGACACTTAAGCACAAAGACTTGACCGTCTGTTGACGGGTCGCTACACCTAGCCGGACGTGACAAGCATAATCACGCCTGGGCCAAAACCCACAGACGCACTCCATCCGAGCAACGTCGCGACGTGGCCCGATATAGAGGCGCCGCACACCCCCTTTGCTTCACTGATGAAGTAATGGAGCACGAATTCCCAGAAGGGTTTAAACCCGTGAACATCGAATCATATGATGGGACAACAGACCCCGCGGTATGGATCGAAGATTTCCTTCTCCATATTCATATGGCCCGCAGTGATGATCCTCACGCCATCAAATACCTCCCACTAAAACTCAAGGGACCAGATTGGCACTGGCTGAACAGCCTGCCCGAAAACTCTATTGGCAGCTGGGAGGACCTGGAGGACGCATTCTGCGATAACTTCCAAGGTACATACATCCGACCTCTGGATGCCGATGACCTAAGTCACATAGTCCAACAACCCGGAGAGTCGGCCAGGAAATTTTGGACTAGGTTCTTAACTAAAAAGAACCAGATCATCGACTGTCCGAATGCCGAAGCCCTAGCAGTCTTCAGACATAGCATCCACGACGAATGGCTCGCCCGACACCTCGGCCAGGAAAAGTCGAAGTCCATGGCAGCCCTCACGGCACTCATGACCCGCTTTTGCGCGGGCGAAGATAGCTGGCTAGCCCGTAGATATAACAACCCTGGCACCTCTGAAGCCAGGAATAGCAACGGCAAGCCCCGATGCAACACACAAGCGTCGAAGCAACGATAACAATACTGATGACACGGCGGTCAACGCCGGATTTAGGGGCTCCAAGTCCGGCCAGCGGAAGAAGCCATTCAAAAGGAACAACCCGGGCTCATCCAGCTTGGACCACATACTTGATCGTCTATGCCAGATACACGACACCCCCGATAAACCAGCCAATCACACCAACAGAAGTTGTTGGGTTTTTAAACAGGCCGGCAAGTTAAATGCTGAGAACAAGGAGAAGGGGTCGCAAAGCGAGGACGAGGAAGAGGAACCCCGTCCACCGAACACAGGGGGACAGAAGAAGTTTCCCCCTTAGGTCAAGACGGTGAACATGATATATGCTACCCATATCCCCAAGGGGGAGCGCAAGCACGAGCTCAGGGACGTCTATGCAATAGAGCCAGTCGCCCCAAAATTTAATCCATGGTACCCGATGAACTTCGATCGCAGGGAACATCCGACAAGTATCCGTCATGGCGGTTCAGCCGCACTGGTTCTCGACCCAATAATTGATGGATTCCACCTCACGCGAGTCCTCATGGATGGTGGCAGCAGCCTCAACCTGCTCTATCAGGATACAATGCGCAAAATGGGCATCGATCCATCAAGGATCACGCCCACAGAAACTACCTTTAAAGGAGTTATACCAGGTGTAGAGGCCCGCTGCACGGGCTCAATCACATTGGAGGTCGTCTTCGGATCTCCGGACAACTTCCAAAGCAAAGAGTTGATCTTCGATATCGTCCCCTTCCGCAGTGGCTATCACGCACTACTCGGACGAACTGCATTCGCTCGATTCAATGCGGTGCCGCACTATGCTTATCTCAAGCTCAAGATGCCTAGACCACGCGGCGTCATAACGGTCAATGGAAACACGGAGCGCACCCTCTATACCGTGGAGCACACCGCAACCCTGGTAGCGGAAGTACAGAGCGGCCTTTTAAGGCAGAATTTTAATTCAGCGGCCAAGTTCCCGGACACTGACAAACAAGTCCTGACTACTCCCCAGCATGACAATCCGACTCATCAGGAGTTAGACTAGCAATTCGACCTCCGTCTCAGTCTCGACCAAGTGGCGGCGTACGTACCGCGCGTACATTACTACGCACTGAAAATACCATGGGCAGAGGCGGAGGCATAGCCAGACTGTGGTCCATAATACGGCTTGACCTTCCCTGGACACACACACTTTCACTTTTCTTTTTATCCTTTTCAGGTTTCTTTTGCACAGGCCCCTCGTGGGGGCCTGCTCATCGGTCCTTTCAAAGGACGGATACACCAAGGCGGCAAGTAGCACAGACGCGTGGGGGGATTTCTAGATGTTTTTCTCGATGATCCTTCTACTGTTTTCAGGACCCACACGCAAGCTCCCCCCTTGATCTCGGCATGTTAAATAGCCCGGTTTCTTATCGCACTATTTGTACAAGTACGCTTTGACGTATTAATGAAATTATAATGAAAACAGTTTGCGGCCCAACCTACGTGGCATTAGCCTACTACTTCATTTTTTCGCTATTCTTATCGATTGCACCCGTACACCTTGGTACGCTTTAAATTGGCCAGGGGCTTTGCTGCGCCCCATACTATGGCAATAAAGTCTGAACACTTTTACAGTACAGTTCGGCACCCCGAATTTTAGCATTATATGCATTGGCTCTGAATCATGTCTTTGGTCAATAGTTGGGTTGCCCGGCTCCTGTGCTTAGTACCTTACGTTCCGCTCTATCGGCTAGGGTAGTAAAGGGAGAACTACTGCAATTGTGTTTCTGGTTTATCCGAGCAAACACCTCAGTAGAGAAAGCTGAAAACTGACTGTCATGATGTGGCGAGAGCTGGTCAGCTATTCGGAGCTTCAAAATCTTTTGCGATTTTTTCAGCCTTATGCAACGGATCGGCCTTCATCCGATTAGGTGTTTACAACACCCTACTCCGAATTAAATACTGGCTACGGGCTGCGCCTACATTTCTATTGTCAAACTCCTATGGCTAAGTGAGGGTGATAAAGCCACATAGTCCAATTGCCTGGTTCGTTGCACTAAACACCTCCTTCAAGGACATAACTTTTGAACCAAGAGTGTTTAGATTCCATCCCGAACACCCCCGTACTACCTACGTGGGGGCTAAAGCTGACGACTGGCCAACTCTCTGCTTTAACAAAACGGGCGCACAGGAGGTAAAATAATAACAAGCATTATATTACATATCAGATTTGTTTCACCATATAGTTCAGGATAACATGAATATATTCATTCCAAGATAATGTCTTTTGAACATGGGCCCTCTACAATGCGGGATCCCTTCAGGACATCCTCAAAATACCGCTCGGGCGTGCGGTGCTCCTTGCCCGCGGGCGGTCCCTTAATCGCGAGCTTGACGGCATCCATCTTCGCCCACTGTATCTTGACACGGGCGAAGGCCATCCGCGCACCTTCGATATAGACCGACCGCTTGATGGCATCCAGCCGAGGGCAAGCATTGACCAGCCGCTTCACGAGCTCGAAGTAGTTGCTGGGTATGGCTTCGGCGGGCCGCAAACGGATTATCAAATCCTTCATGTCCAGTTCGGCCACCCGATGCAGATTCGGTCACCTGTTTCAGCTGATCGCTAAAAACACCGGATGCTCTCTGGCAAGGTATTGCGACGAGCAGCTTCTCCGTCGAACTCCCCTCTTTGGCTCGGAAGAACTCCGCAGCATCGGAAACACTGCGCGGCAGATCCGCAAACGCCCATGGAGAACTCAAAATCCGGGTCAGTAAGAGGTACCTTTTCTTCACATCCTTGCTCTGCATAATAAAAGCCTTACCCTCCACGATTTTCCTGGCCTCCTGGATTTCCTGAGGGCGCCCTGGGCTTCGACCTGGGCATCTTCTGCACTTTGGCGGGCCTTGGTGACTTCAGACTCTTGATCCATAATGTTGCGCTCCAAAGACTCGCATTTCTTCACGGCGTCCTGGAGCTCCTGCTGGACCTCATTGACCCTAGCCTCATGCTTTTCGCGGGCGGCTTGTTCCCTGGCCGCTCTCTCCTCGGCCTCGGCCAGCGCCTTCTTGAGGGTCTCCACCTCGGTCGCCGCTCCTAACAAATATCATAGCACTTTGGTCAGCACAAAGCTTTCATCCTTTCTGAAACTACACGAGGTCATTGCATACCTTGATTGTCTTCCAGCTATTTTTTCACACGGCCGAGCTCTTCCTCGGTCCGCTCCAGACTCTGCTTCAGTCCAGAGACCTCAGCAGCATGAGAGGTCGCAGCCAGCAACGACGCGTGCTTATTCACATAGACATGTCCGGTTAGTCTCCTGCGGAAGTTATTTGATCCTCTGTCCAGCTTGTCTTTCCGAACACCAGACAGAGTCTCAGGGGCTACTATCTATACTCTGACATTCCTTTTATACAATTGTGTCGCTTACCTCAAAGCCTGTTAGAAGGCTGGTGCAGGCTTTGGTCAGTCCACTTTTAGCAGACCAAACCCTCTCAACCACCGTACCCATAAGGATGCGGTGTTCCTCAACGATGGAGGCGCCTTGCAGCGCTTCCAGCAGATTATCCAGTGCCTCTAGATGGACAGAGGTCACCGACGGAATAGGCACACCCCCTTCTTTCGAAGGAGGCTGCTTACCCGATTCCGGATCCGTATAGGTCTCCGGAATCGTATTCGGCTGGGGGCCGAATTGGATACGGCCCCCATCGCCAGTCTCCATGGGGATTTGCTCCCCTATGTGTTCGGCGGCCGAGGTTTCACCCTCTGGCGCCGCCCTGACGGCCTCCTGCGTCCCTCCCTGGCCTGGGGTTCTTCGGGACAACACCTCGGTGTCATCCATGGCCTGGGGAGAAGAGCCCGCCGAAAGGGACCCGCTGTCCATCACCTTCAGGTCCAGCGAATTCCCTATAGATGAGGATCGCTGGAGGTTGGAACGAGCTGGACTACAGCACATGATTTGACATGTTAGACCATGAAGTAAAAGATTCGGATATATGAGTGAATCTTTGAGTACTTACGATTCGGCCGGGGGCTTATCCCTGGGGCACCATTCGGAGTTGCTATCGATGTCCCACACGGAGTTGTCCGCGAGGGAGACCCTCCCCTTCTTGGACGCCTCAGCCTCCCCTTCCTGGATGCCCTCTTCTTCCTTCCCCCTCGGGTGGAGAGTTGCTTTCCTCCTCCTCGTTGTCTTCAATGGGGGAGGAGTGGGTCTCAGCGTCTTCGGACATCATGTCCAAAGTGCCCTTGAGTCGGGGCCACTTCTGGTCTCCTTGGCCTTTTTCTTGGCCTTTTTCTCCGGTGCCTGGTAGGGTGCCGGAACCATCATCTTCATCGGAAGCGGGATAGCTGGTTCCTCGGGTAGCGGAGCCGGACACTAAATCCGCTCCGCCTTCTTTGTCCAGCCCTGAAAAAACAAATTGGGAAGCTTAGACATCTTCCTTGAGTAAGCAAGTAAAGGATACACCTTGAAATATGAAAGACTTGTCGGACTGGCGGGATGGGCCAGGTTGTGCCCACGGTCCTCGGTCGTCTTCGGCCACGTCTCGTTGGCCTTAAAGAGCACCTTCCAGATGTCTTCGTGCATAGTCCCGAAGAACTGTTGCAAGGTCTGGTGCTCGGCCGGATTGAACTCCCACAAATGGCAAGTCCGGCTTTGGCATGGAAGGATCCTGCAGACTAGCATCACCTGGATCACATTGACGAGCTTGATGTTCTTGTCGAAAATGCTCCTGATGCGTGTCCAAAGCGCTGTCAGCTTGTCCGACGAAGACCAGTCCAGGCCCATCTCTAGCCAGGAGGTGAGCCGCATCGGGGCTCTGGACTGGTATTCGGGAGCCGCGGCCCAAATGGCGTCGCGAGGCTCTGTGACGTAGAACCATTTCTATTGCCACCCTTTGACGGTCTCCATGAAGGTACCTATGGGCCATGTGACGTTGGGCATCTTGCTCACCATGGCGCCTCCGCACTCTGCGTGTTGGCCACCCACCACCTTCGGCTTTACATTGAAGACTCTCTCCCGTGTCCGGATGGGACTCTCCTTGGCGTGGATGGCAAGCTTGGCGTTCAGATATGAAGATTCCTTTCTCTATAACCAACTTTGTACAACCCTAGTCCCCTCCGGTGTCTATATAAACCGGACGGTTTAGTCTGTAGACGCAATCATAATCATACAGGCTAGACTCCTAGGGTTTTAGCCATTACGATAACGTGGTAGATCAACTCTTGTAATACTCATATTCATCAAGATCAATCAAGCAGGAAGTAGGGTATTACCTCCATAGAGAGGGCCCGAACCTGGGTAAACATCGTGTCCCCTGTCTCCTGTTACCATCAACCTTAGACGCACAGTTCGGGACCCCCTACCCGAGATCCGCGAGTTTTGACACCGACACTCCCCTCGCTCGATGGAGCCAGTTACCGCCCCAAGCCGACATGCGGTTCAGCAACTCGCCGCTCCAGGCCAGCTCAACGAGGAGCTGCGAGCTGCTCCACGCCAGCACGAGGGGAGTGCGGGTGTTGTCGCTGCCGTCCGCGCCGCCGCCTCGTACCGCGCCTCCCGTGTCTGCGACCGTGTCTCCCGTTTCTGTGGCCGAGACTCCCGTGCCGGCGGCCGCGCCATGCAAACAGAGACAGAAGCCGGGTGCACGAAGAGCGACGAGTCGGTGGCCAGCGCCTCCGCGTCCGTTGCCATCATCGAGGAGAAGTAGAACACGGGACGCCACCGCCGCTTGGGTCCCATGAAGGCCACCGCTGAGGCGACACCGGCGTACACTGCAGGTGTCTTGCCAGATCCTTTTGTTGAGAGGACCTTCGTTGACCCTGCATGGGCTCCACGGAAGTGGACAAGCCCCCTTCCACCTCCATCTTGGGAAGTGGGGAAGCGAGCCATCCTTTGCGCTGAAGCACATACCTCTGGGGCTCCCGGCAGTCCGATGATCGTGCTGCCGGACATGAAGAACACAAATGGATCGGCGGGCGATCATTTAGGCCAGGTATTACTATACCTGTGCTATCGAGAACTAGCACTGCTTAGTTGCTCTGAATGTAATGAAATCTGTCATGTTTGTATGAAAATCCGGTATTTTATATGAATTTCATCATTGTTTATATGAAATATCGTCGTGTTTGCATGGATTTTGTCCGGTTGGTTGAGTTGCTGTTAGAATGTGTGCAGCTACGGTTGGATGGCGCATTTTGCGGGTCGTCGGTCGGTCTGCGGCTGGCTCGGGCCGCGTGGTCTGATAAAAGAAAGCACAGCTCGTGCGAGCTCATCTCCAACGCGAACGCTGGAGGATGCATGAGCACCGAGCTATTCCTCATTCATCGGTGGCAAAGGCACTGGTGGACAAAAGGGTCGCCAGTATTTTAGCTACCCCGGGCAAGATCCAAACAGCCCCTCCCAGCACATTCAAATCCCTCGTTCACCGTGAATTTTTGCCATGTGTTGTTTTCATGGACTAGCAAGATGCCCGTGCATTGCACAGAACATCAAGATGCATTTTTTTACACAACAGCTGTTGTGATTGACCCATGCAGGAGTAATCCCATGTGTAAAAACTAATGATATCTCGAGAATTTTATCGGAAAAATGGTATCTTCAGAATTTTATCAGAATAATTGTATCTCGAGAATTTCATCAAAAAAATGATATCTCGAGAAAGATGAGAGATATGGTGAGGAGGAGTGGGGCGTGGTGGTGACTTGTGCTCGGACTGGGCAGAGGCATGGGGATGGACGGCGCCGGCAGGCGGCAGTGGCCACCATGCTAGATTGTTCAAAAGACTTCCTTTTTTAATTGCTCAGCAATGAGGTTGTGGGATATAAGGATGAACGAGGCAAGGCTTTATCTTTAAATGTGGAGAGAGGTGCGGGTATCTTTTGTAAAATTGTCATAGTTTCCTTTCTATCCGTCATATATAGATCGAACGGTCTATATTACAACATGGCAGGCACACCATCATCACCAACTCGGTTTTTTTATAAGAGTAGAGAGTAGAGATAGAGATATTTCGCTGTGTGAAAACAAATTTAAATATGAACGAATAATCGGTGTCTGCGGTCTTCTGCCGGGAGCCGGGGACATAGTTGGATGGCCTCATAGTAGTAGTAGTGTAGAGTACTACTAGTGCTACTAATTGCAACACATGCATGTGTTTGCAGTATAATGACCACGTATGGATTTGATGGTAAGATTTCTGTAAGTTGGATGTCATATTATGGCTCTAACATGTGGTCAAAGTTAGCCTCCAAAACACTTTTTATACCCTATATGGATTGAGGGAGTACATGCATTGCCGATGTTTCTCTTAATCCTTGCGTGCAACGTTTTTATTGAAGCTTGAAATGTGAACATGTGAATGGGAGGGACTACTATAACCCTTCCAAAAGAACTGTAGTACTAATGGTATCATACTCCCTCCGTTCACCATCTCACATGCTCAGGTTTTTTCATTTGATAAGAGGCAAACCATGTGGGGCCTACCTTAGAGGCAAGGCTCTATACACTACAGATGCATTGTACTTTTGATGTGTCCCGTCAACTCGCAGAACAAGGAGAAGCTTGCTTAGTACGCCGTCTCCCCCGCCCACGGGTGCGGTGGCTTGTAGACTGATACGTCTCCAACGTATTTATAATTTTTGACTATATTGGGCTATATTTTACACTTTTATATTATTTTTGGGACTAACCTATTAACCGGAGGCCCAACCCAGAATTGTTGTTTTTGCCTATTTCAGTGTTTCGAAGAAACGGAATATCAAACAGAGTCCAAACGGAATGAAACCTTCGAGAACGTGATTTTCTCACGAGCGTGATCCGGAGACTTGGACCCTACTCCAAGGAACAAAGAGGCGGTCACGAGGTGGGGCGCCCCTAGGCGCGCCCCCTGCCTCGTGGGCCCCTGTTGCTCCACCGACGTACTCCTTCCTCCTATATATACCTCGTGCCCAAACGATCGAGCAGGGCCAAAACCTAATTCCACCGCCGCAACTTCCTGTATCCACGAGATCCCATCTTGGGGCCTGTTAGGAGCTCACGGGGGGGCATCCACCACGGAGGGCTTCTACATCATCACCATAGCCCCTTCGATGAAGTGTGAGTAGTTTACTTGAGACCTTGGGTCCATAGCTAGTAGCTAGATGGCTTCTTCTCTCTTTTGGATCTCAATACAATGATCTCCCCCTCTCTCGTGGAGATCTATTCGATGTAATCTTCTTTTTGCGGTGTGTTTGTTGAGACCGATGAATTGTGGGTTTATGATCCAGATTATCTATGAATAATATTTGAATCTTCTCTGAATTCTTTTATGTATGATTGGTTATCTTTGCAAGTCTCTTCGAATTATCCGTTTGGTTTGGACAACTAGATTGGTAGTTCTTGCAATGGGAGAAGTGCTTAGCTTTGGGTTCAATCTTGCGGTGTCCTTTCCTAGTGATGAAAGGGCAGCAAGGCACGTGTTGTATTGTTGCCATCGAGGATAACAAGATGGGGTTTTTATCATATTGCATGAATTTATCCTTCTACATCATGTCATCTTGCTTAAGGCGTTACTCTGTTTTAACTTAATACTCTAGATGCATCTTTGGATAGCGGTCGATGAGTGGAGTAATAGTAGTAGATGCGAGCAGAGTCGGTCTACTTGTCTCGGACGTGATGCCTATATACATGATCATACCTAGATATACTCATAATTATTCTCAATTCTGTCAATTGCTCAACAGTAATTTGTTCACCCACCGTAGAATACTTATGCTCTTGAGAGAAGCCACTAGTGAAACCTATGGCCCCCCGGGTCTATTCTCATCATATCGATCTCCATAACTTTAATACTTGCTTTGTTTTTACTTTGCCTTTTACTTTTCACTTTGCATCCCTATACCAAAAAATACCAAAAATATTATTTATCATTTCTATCAGATCTCACTCTCGTAAGTGACCGTGAAGGGATTGACAACCCCTAATCGTGTGGGTTGCGAGGAGCTATTGTTTTGTGCAGGTACGAGGGACTTGTGCGTGGACTCCTACTGGATTGATACCTTGGTTCTCAAAAACTGAGGGAAATACTTACGCTACTTTGCTGCATCATCCTCTCCTCTTCGGGGAAATCCAACGCAGTGCTCAAGAGGTAGCAAGAAGAATTTCTGGCGCCGTTGCCGGGGAGGCTCACGCAAGAGCAAGTCAAGCACCATACCAAGTACCCATCACAATCCCTATCTCCCGCATTACATTATTCGCCATTTGCCTCTCGTTTTCCTCTCCCCCACTTCACCCTTGCTGTTTTATTCGCCCTCTCTTTCCCAACCTCCTCCTCTTTTTCCCGTTTGCCTTTTTCTCGCTTGCCTTTTGTTTGCTCGTGTGTTGGATTGCTTGTTTGTCGTGATGGCTCAAGATACTACCAAATTGTGCGACTTCACCAATACCAATAATAATGATTTCCTTAGCACTCCGATTGCTCCTCTTGCCAATACTGAATCTTGTGAAATCAATACTACTTTGTTGAATCTTGTTATGAAAGATCAATTAGCGGCCTTCCTAGTGAAGATGCCGCTACTCATCTGAATAACCGTTGATTTATGTGATATGCAAAAGAAAAAGATGTCGATAATGATGTCGTTAAATTGAAGCTATTTCCTTTTTAAGCTTAGAGATCGTGCTAAAGCGTGGTTTTCATCTCTGCCTAAGAATAGTATTGATTCTTGGAACAAGTGCAAAGATGCTTTTATCTCTAAGTATTTTCCTCCGCTAAGATTATCTCTCTTAGGAGCGATATTATGAATTTTAAGCAACTTGATCATGAACATGTTGCACAAGCTTGGGAGAGAATGAAATTAATGATACGTAATTGTCCTACTCATGGTTTGAACTTGTGGATGATTATACAAAACTTTTATGCGGATTGAATTTTGCTTCTAGAAATCTTTTAGATTCGACGCGGGAGGCACTTTTATGGAAATCACTCTAGGAGATGCTACTAAACTTCTAGATAATATTATGGTTAATTATTCTCAATGGCATACCGAAAGATCTACTAATAAAAAAGTGCATGCGATAGAAGAAATTAATGTTCTGAATGGAAAGATGGATGAACTTATGAAATTATTTTCTACTAAGAGTGTTTCTTCTGATCCTAATGATATGCCTTTGTCTACTTTGATTGAGAATAATAATGAATCTATGGATGTGAATTTTGTTGGTAGGAATAATTTTGGTAACAACGCGTATAGAGGGAATTTTAATCCTAGGCCTTATCCTAGTAATCCTTCTAATAATTATGGAAATTCCTACAAAAACTATTATGGAAATTTTAATAAGATATCCTCTTAAATTGTGAATAGTGTTAAAGAGTTTATGAATTCACAAAAGAATTTAATGCTTTGCTTGAGGAGAAATTGCTTAAAGTTGATGATTTGGCTAGGAACGTTGATAGAATTTCTCTTGAGGTTGATTCTTTAAAGCTTAGATCTATTCCTCCTAAGCATGATATCAATGAGTCTCTCGAAGCTATGAGAATTTCCATTGATGAGTGCAAAGAAAGAACCGCTAGGATGCGTGCTTCCAAAGATGCCTTTATTAAAGCGTGTTCTTCCAATTCCTATGAAAATCAAGATGAAGATCTAAAAGTTATTGATGTGTCCCCCATTAAATCTTTGTTTTGAAATATGAATTTTGATGAAACTGAATATGATCTCCCTTTACCTAGAAGGCGTTCTAAGAATTCGGAGTTTTTAGATCTTGATGATGAAATTAATAAATGTGGGATTGAAAGAAATAAAACCTAGATGTTGCTAAACCCACTATATTGGATCTCAAGGAATTTAATTATGAAAATTGCTCTTTAATTGATTGTATTTCCTTGTTGCAATCCGTGCTAAATTCTCCTCATGCTTATAGTCAAAATAAGGCCTTTACCGAACACAATGTTGATGCCTTGATGCACTCTTATGAAGAAAAACTTGAGTTGAAAGTCTCTATCCCTAGAAAGCTCTATGATGAGTGGGAACCTACTACTAAAATTAAAATTAAAAATTATGAGTTTCATGCTTTGTGTGATTTGGGTGCTAGTGTCTCCACTATTCCCAAAACTTTGTGTGATTTGCTAGATTTCTGTGACTTTGATGATTGCTCTCTAAACTTGCATCTTGCGGATTCCACTATTAAAAAGCCTATGGGAAGAATTAATGATGTTCTTATTGTTGCAAATAGGAATTATGTGCCCATAGATTTTATCGTGCTTGATATAGATTGCAATCCTTCATGTCCTATTATTCTTGGTAGACCTTTCCTTAGAACGATTGGTGCAATTATTGATATGAAGGAAGGAAATATTAGATTCCAATTTCCATTAAAGAAAGGCATGGAACACTCTCCTAGAAAGAAAATAAAATTACCATATGAATCTATCATGAGAGCCACTTATGGATTGCCTACCAAAGAAGGCAATACCTAGGTCTATCCTTGCTTTTATGCCTAGCTAGGGGCGTTAAACGATAGCGCTTGTTGGGAGGCAACCCAATTTTATTTTTAGTTTTTTGTTTTTACTTCTGTCTAGGAATAAATAATCCATCTAGCCTCTGTTTAGATGTGGTTTTATGTTTTAATTAGTGTTTGTGCCAAGCTAGACCTATTGGATCTTCTTGGATGATAGTTATTTGATCTTGCTGTAATTTCCAGAAACTTTGCGCTCAGTGCCCGAATTATTAAAAATCACCAGAACGTGATAAAATACTGATTCCAATTGCTGATGATCAATAAACAAATTTTATTGGTATTCTAAATTTGGTAGATTTTTTAGTGTTCCAGAAGTTTTCGTTAGTTACAGATTACTACAGACTGTTCTGTTTTTGACAGATTCTGTTTATCGTGTGTTGTTTGCTTATTTTGATGAATCTATGTCTAGTAAAATAGTTTATAATCCATAGAGAAGTTGGAATACAGTAGGTTTAACACCAATATAAATAAAGAATGAGTTCATTACAGTATCTTAAAGTAGTCTTTTTTTTTCTCTAACGGAGCTCACGAGATTTCTATTGAGTTTGTGTTGTGAAGTTTTCAAGTTTTGGGTAAATTCTTTTGATGGATTATGGAACAAGGAGTGGCAAGAGCCTAAGCTTGGGGATGCCCATGGCACCCCAAGATAATCAAGGACACCAAAAGTCAAAGCTTGGGGATGCCCTGAAGGCATCCCTCTTTAAATCTACTTCCATCGGTAATTTACTTGGAGCTATATTTTTATTCACCACATGATATGTGTTTTGCTTGGAGCGTCTTGTATCATTTGCGTCTTTGCTTGTTAGTCTACCACAATCATCCTTGCTGTACAAACCTTTTGAGAGAGCCATACATAAATTGGAATTTGATAGAATACTCTATGTGCTTCACTTATATCTTTTGAGCTTGATAGTTTTGCTCATAGTGCTTCACTTATATCTTTTGAGCGTGATAATTTTTCCTCTAGTGCTTCACTTAGATCTTTTAGAGCACGGTGGTGGATTTGTTTTAAAGAAACTATTGATCTCTCATGCTTCACTTAGATTATTTTGAGAGTCGTTAATAACATGGTAATTTGCTTAATATTAATATACTTGGTATTCAAGATATGCGAAACTTTCTTTTGAGTGCGTTGAATACTAAGAAAAGTTTGATGCTTGATAATTGTTTTGAGATATGAAGATGGTGATATTAGAGTCATGCTAGTTGATTAGTTGTGAATTTAAAGAATGCTTGTGTTGAAGTTAGCAAGTCCCATAGCATGCACGTATGGTTAAAGTTGTGTAACAAATTTGAAACATGAAGTGTACCTGGCTTGTGCATCCTTATGAGTGGCAGTCGGGGACGAGCGATGGTCTTTTCCTACCAATCTATCCCCCTAGTAGCATGCGCGTAGTGCTTGGTTTTGATGACTTGTATATTTTTGCAATAAGTATGTGAGTTCTTTATGACTAATGTTGAGTCCATGGATTATACACACTCTCACCCTTCCACCATTGCTAGCCTCTCTAGTACCGCGCAACTTTCGCCGGTACCATAAACCCACCATTTACCTTCCTCAAAACAGCCACCATACCTACCTATTATGGCATTTCCATAGCCATTCCGAGATATATTTCCATGCAACTTTCCACCATTCCGTTTATTATGACACGCTCCATCATTGTCATATTCCCTTGCATGATCATGTAGTTGACATCGTATTTGTGGCAAAGCCACCATTCATACTTTTTCATACATGTCACTCTTAATTCATTGCACATCCCGGTACACCACCAGAGGCATTCATATAGAGGCATATTTTGTTCTAAGTATCGAGTTGTAATCCTTGAGGTGTAAATAAATAGAAGTGTGATAATTATCATTATTAGAGCATTGTCCCGTGTGAGGAAAAAAAGAGAGGACAAAGAAGCCAATGAAAAAAAGGGGGGTGGCCAAAGAAGCCAAACAAAAAAATAGAAAAAGAGAGAAGGGACAATGCTACTATCCTTTTCCACACTTGTGCTTCAAAGTAGAACCATGATCTTCATGATAGAGAGTCTCTTATTTTGTCACTTTCATATACTAGTGGGAATTTTCATTATAGAACTTGGCTTGTACATTCCAATAATGGGCTTCCTCAAAATGCCTTAGGTCTTCGTGAGCAAGCAAGTTGGATGCACACCCACTTAGTTTCTTTTGTTGAGCTTTCATACATTTATAGCTCTAGTGCATCCGTTGCATGGCAATCCCTACTCACTCACATTGATATCTATTGATGGGTGTAGCGACCCGACCCGAATGGATCAAGTCTCTGTGCTTAAGTGTCATCCCTGGATCGGTATGCTGACACACACAGTACTCGAGGATTTATAACAGAGGTAAACCACATGTATAAATAATGTAAATACTATTACCTCAATCCAAAATAGCGGAAGTAACAAGGTTGTGGATTCCCATCAACACCAACGGCAAAGTTGAGTGTAGATATCGTAACCCTAACGTATCACTTACTCGTCGTAAGATCCTGCAACATGAGACGTTGCAGCCACAAAGGGTCAGTACATTGAATGTACTGCAAATTCACACTGTAGAGTAATGCTGAAATATGGCTATCACTACATGCATATTTGGCTGGTGGAAAAGCTCTATGGTTACAGTTTTGCGTAAAGCCAATTTTTCCCTACTTCAAAGGAATAAATTTATTTAACTATCATGGTGGTTGTTAAACATTGAGAATGGTTGACAGCATCCTCAATCCCAATTAAAAGTACTCATTAACAACCCAACAATATTAATTAGAGTAACATGATGAGATTCACATGATATCCAAGTACTAGATACTCAAGATGTCCATAACCGGGGACACGACTAATCATGATTAGTTTATACACTCTGCAGAGGTTTGTGCACTTTTCCCCACAAGACTCGATCTCCTCCGCTTGATTTCTCGCACTACATGGTGTTTGAGAAACGGATGACCGAGACATAGTTTTTCAGAAGTGCTTGCACCTTACGTATGGGTAGACCGTACCAACCTACAACCCATACATCTGCTAGTCTACCCATAAGAGTTCGCACAACTTAGTCAACTATGCTAGAGCCCATAGTAGCATGTGGCTGCACACGGAAGTTTCTAGCATGAATAATCTCATGATCCCTTTGAGCACGGGTGGCGGTCCGAAGAAAAAGCAGGCAAGTCCTGAAACAGGTACCTCAATCCACCCAGATGTGTGTTTAAGTTGCCACATTAAATAAACCATTAATTTAACAATCTCACATCTGTCATGGATACACTTACCCAATCCACGTCTACTAGCATAGCATGGCATAATAAGCAAACGTAGAAGTATCTCCCAAAGGTTTGATAATAAACAGGTAATAGGTACTACCTCATCTACTTCCCATCCCACAATTTAAGTAGATCCTTATCATGCAATGTTTGAGGATTGATCTAATGCAATAAAACTGGGTAGTAGAAAAGTATATGATCAAAGTGTGAACTTGCCTGCAATGTTGATGAAGATGATTCGCACTCAAAACTCTTGATAGTTCTACTCGTCACACTCCGGTCAATCTATCATAAGCAATCAATAGTAACCACACATAAGCAATCACTCAAAAGATCAGAAAGAGCGAAGAAGACAATTCGAAAAACATCAAAACCAAGCAAATAACTCTTGCAATATAAAACAATTTCTAACAGTACCAAAATTATGTGAATTTGGCCTTATCAGAAAGTTTAGGTCAAGAGCTTCGATTTGCAAAAAGAATAAACAAAATCGTAGTTACGAAACTCAAGTTACGATCAAACGAAGTTTGAATACAAATCTGGTCTAATTCAAAATTTTAAAATTTCAGAAACATGTTTGAGGTGGATTACTGGATAGAGGGGGTCATAACGAAGACGTGGGCATTGGTTTCATCGAGTTCCGACTAACGAGCAAAAAGTTATGAGCGTTTGAAGAACAGGGGCTAAACTGTAAAATAAAACATCTACAACTAGGTCTATGGCAGAAATTAAAAGAAAAAGAGAAATTCTATCGAGCGAACGTTCGCAATAGCGACAAGTCTAGCGAATCTGTTCGCAAATAAAACCTAAACGAACGGCATTCGTTAATTAGCCGAAACGAAAAAAAAACAAGAACGAATAGAGATCGTCGGATCTCGATCCGACGGCAGGGTTCGGGACTAGGGTTTACCGCGGCGGCGGCGGCTCCGGCGAGTCGCGTATTCGGCGGCGGAGTGGCTCCGGTGGTGGCGGGGCACGGCGGTGGCGGCGGAGTAGCTGGGGAGGGGCGGCGCGACGAGGGGAAGACGATGGCGGCGTCGGCGGAGGTCGAGTGAGGCAGAACGAGGCGCGGTGGCGGCGGCAGATCTCGTCGGAGGCGGAAACTCCGGCGAGGGCGGCGGCAAGGAGAGAGAAGAGAGAGGGGGCCGGGGTGGCCCGGTATTTAAGGAGGAGGGGTGGCCTCGGGAGGCGTGGGGAAGGGGCAAGGCGGCGGCGGGCGCGGCTCGGACTCCGGCCGGAGTCCGGCTCGGCGACGGGGACGATGGCGGTGCGTGGAGCTGGGCTGGCGGGCCACGGCCTGGCAACTGGGCCGGCCTGGTCGGGCGGAGGAGAAGTTTTTTTTATTATTTATAAAAAAAACATTTTGCAGACAACAAAAAATAAAAAAAAGAATAAACTAAAATGAAACATAGGCATATTATATATCAAGATTTTCAGAAAAAGATTTCCTACAAGATGAACATTATTCTAGCTTCAAATAAAATACACACAAATTTAAATAAAACAAAGAGTGCTTCTGCTCTAGAAAAATCCAATGAAAATCATTTTAAAAATACCAAAATGAATTCAAATTTATTTCTCTCAATTTTACGATGTAGCGAATCATGTTACCCTAATTTCTGTATTTTTTATTTTGGAGAAAAATAATTTGAATAAAACTCCAATAACTCCAAATTGAAAATAAATTCAAAAGAACTTTGAATTTAATCCTTTGAAACTCCCAACTCATATTTCATATAATTTGAAGAAGTCATTTTATCTTCGCTCGTGAAAATCATTGAGTTGCATAAAGTTGCAGAATTGGAAATATTCTCAAATGAAATTCAAATATTTTCAACACCCTTTGTCATTTAAATAAATGGAAGAAGTCATGTCATCTTCTCTCCAGGTTTTTGTGGTGAAAAGAATTTGAATTCTAGGAGAGCATAAAAGCAAAATTGAAAGTTTGGGAAAGTCCTTTTATTCCCTCTCATTTAACTTTAAAAAGTTTCAAATTCACTCACTTTCAGTCAATCAATCAAACAATCAATCAAAACTATCCATTTGTTTATAACATTCCAAAATTTAGAATTTTTGGATGTTACAAATCTACAACCCTTAAAAGGAATCTCGTCCTCGAGATTCGGAGAGGCTAGCAAGAAATAGGTTAGGTTTGGGGGTCTTCTCAAATCCATCGATCATCAAGGGGTCTCGGTTGCTACCACCCTTAGAAGCATTGTTACGGTTCCTTCATAAACTCATATATTCCATCCTTATTACTGACAGTGTCGGTCTTCTCAGATCTTCAGTATAATTCCTTCTCTGGCTCTTTCGTAGCGGCATAACCTTTTCCTCAATTTCTTCTGTCCTTTTATCTTGGTAAGGTTATTCCGAGATTGGGTCTTCTTAGCTGGCGGGTCTGGCGCCAATACTAAACGACTATCGATATCTCATGGTGGTCAACAATTTATGGTTTCTCCTGCAGGAAATGCTTCTGGGTTGAACCTCACCGCATAACCTACGGTTGGCAACAACTGCCGTGTACAAGGAAAAAAAATACCTGTACCATTCTAAGGTTTAAACAAGGTTTTGATCGTCGTCTCTCTACTATAGGTAAGTCACTCAGATTTACCATCCCATATAACAAGGCGAATAATAAGAGTAAGTCGGTATGGTGATCAATCCACCCCGCACCCAAATCATTACCTTGTACATGGTTTAGCGAATCTCGCATTTTAACACTCGGTCATCCTCACAAGCATTGCAGAATTTCTCTTGTCAACGAACCAAGTTCGTATATATCCATAGATTCTGCAACCAAACAAACATCTATCGTTCCTTAACAACTCTCGGGTTTTGCGTAAACTCCTATAGAATCGTCGGTTGATAAAATCGTAACTTCTTCCAGGGTTTTTCCTTCAGCAAGAGTGTGCTTGCTTCTTAGCAAGTCCTGGGGCCTGTGGGTTATGGCCCATCTCATCACTTGTAAACCTTGAACTCATCATCGCGGGCAATTGATCGTTATTCCAACATCCAACTCCCTAGCATCCTAGCATACTAACAATCCATCCAATTGTATTGTCTCCCTTCCTTATATTGACACCATACTAGGACATGATTACTCAGACTTATCATGGAATTTACCTTGATCCATATTTCCAACATCATACCTCCTTTATATCCAATAGTAATTCATCTCTTCATCCTCGTGGGATATCCCACATACCGAGATAAAACTTATACTTATGAAGTCCATACTCCACTTCGTGGAACATCATTATCCTTTCCAGGGTCGAGCATCCTTACAGGGGAATATTGGCCATTTCTGCATGGCACTTCTTCAACTGGGAAACGTGAAACACATCATGAACTCCTAACAGTCCTTCGGGTGACTCCAATTTGTTGGCCACTTCTCCCATACGCTCCAAAACTCGGTATGGTCCTACAAATCTCGGGGCTAACTTTCCCTTAACTCCAAATCGTTTAACTCCTCGCAGAGGGGACACATGAAGACATGCTCTGTCTCCAATTTCATAGACTACCTCCTTGCGTTTTTGAGTCTGCATAACTCTTCTGCCAGGACTGAGCTACCTTCAGTTTATCTCGAATCAACTTAACATTCTCTTCTGACATCCTTGATCACATGTGGTCCAAACAACTGACGGTCTCCAACTTCATCCCACATCAACAGTGTCTGGCTCCTTCTCCCATACAAAGCTTCAAAAGGGGCCATCTTCAAACTGGTTAGGTAACTGTTGTTGTATGAGAACTCCGTGTAAGGTAGATTATCATCACTACTAGATCCATAATCTAGCGCACACGCTCTCAACATGTCCTCTAGAATCTGATTGACTCTCTTGATGTATCCATCTGTCTGTGGATGAAAGGCTGTACTGAACTCTAGCCTAGTACCCAAAGTCTGGTGCAGCTGATTCCAAAACTTTGAGGTAAACTGTGTTCCTCTATCTATTACGATGTTCCTCGGAACTCCATGCAGACATACGATCCTGGTCAAATATATCTTGGCCAACTTCTCACTTGTATAGGTGGTTTTCACTGGGATAAAGTGAGCCACTTTGGTCAAGCGAATCAACTACTACCCAGATAGAATCATGTCCCGTTCGGGTTCTGGGAAATCCGGTAATGAAATCCATGCCAAGCTTATCCCACTTCCATTCGGGTATAGGCATAGGCTGTAGTAATCCTACTGGCTTCTGATGCTCTGCTTTTACTCTCTCTGGCATACATCTGCTATGACTACATACTCCGCAATATCCTTCTTCATACCAGTCCACCAGAATCTCTCCTTCAAATCCAAATACATCTTGGTGTTTCGAGGGCGAATCGAGTGTGGTGAGTCATGAGCCTCCTGAAGTATTAACTTCCTGATCTTTGCATTATTAAGCACATATACACGATCCTCGAACCATAAGGTGTCGTGCTCATCCTTACGTAAACCTTCGGCCTTTCCTTTGCTCATCCTCTCTTTTAACTCAGCAATCTCTTTGTCATCCTTCTGAGCTTCACGGATCTTTCCCAACAATGTAAACTGAACTTCCATTGCTGCAACAAAACCTTTGGGAACAATCTCCAACCGAAGTTCCCTGAGATCCTCGGCTAACTCCTTTGATAATCCTCCGATTATGAGGGTATTCGTCCTTGTTTCTTTATGGTTGTGTCCTATTTCTCCACAAAGCTTGTATGCACAAGGTTTCTTCATATCCTTTCCATAAGGCCTCAATTTCTGGGGCACAAACCTAGACTTTGACAAAGTCAACTTAAATTATTTCCGAGTGGTTACTCCTTGCCATCCATTTATGGTTTGGTACATCCTCCACCAAGTAGCAGCACCTCTTTCAAAGCATTGAAGAGCATGCTGGGCCATAACCTTTCCGGCTATAGGGTTATTCTCCACGTGATCCTCCATGTTCTGAATCCATCGGTCCGTCTCCAATTGACTCATCGATCCAGATAATATGAGCTCATCTCTATTCATCCTCTATTGGGTCCAAGGGTTTTGGGGTGAGATAAGAGAGATAGACAGGGAGGGATACACACAATGCAAACAATTGTTTTGAAAAGACAGATTTTATTGTGGCTGTCGGAAAAAACATCAAACAAATGACATCTCACAAACGCCACATCTAACGTAAGTATATAATAGGGGTTTGGTCTTCTAAAGGTCAATAACTCTTCAAAGTGGCCAAACTCTTCCAGTCTTGTTCATGTCTCCGATGGCTTCTTCCAATCGTGCTTGTCTTTCTCAAGTCCCTTTTGCCAGCTCATCTCTGTTGACACGAAGTCTCTTGTGACGTCCTTTAATATTCTGGAGTTGCATTCCAAACTTCTGGATTTCATCAACCTCGACATGAACCATGATCCTACTGTCCTTCAGTTCCTGACAAATCTCCGGTATCTCGAGATTTAGCTCCTCCTGCTTGGCTATTTTAATTCTTCTGGGACCTGGGTTCTTCACGACATACTTCCCGATCAAATACGGCTTCCTGCAGGTCCATCTTAAACTTCTTGATGTAATACTCCGGATCCCGGTGTTACATCAGCTAAGGTTAAAACTTCACCTCTTGCTGATAGGTGCTCCATCAGCCTTCTACCATCCAATCCTTCCATGCATATGCTTGCTTAACTCAGCACGGTGACAATACCATAAGCGAGCGATAACATCATGGATAGCATGTTTCTGCTCTTGTCATTTCCATGAGCTATCATTCCATAGTTGATATCTCCTGCCTTAGGGTTTTCCTGACAAAACTTTGAGTTTCTAACTCTCCATGTTCTGGTCTTGCTCCAATACACATTGATCTCGGGTATTGATAACTTCCATAGTCTGTCAAATTCCATAAAGGTAACCTTCCTAGGTCATAAAAATCTGGGAATTCTTCAGAGCCTTCAAAATCTCCTAGTCTTCGAAGTCTTCAATAGTTGTAGTTTCCATTTACACGGTAAAATCCTCTTCATTCCAAATAGTCTTAATTGTCCGATATCTTGTACTCCTTGGTGTGGTCTCATCAACCGAATCTTCATGTGGTCAAAAGGGGGGAAAGGGTATAGCTCACTAAAGGGAATATTTGAATAAGCTCAGAAGAGAAGAGAGGTAAAAGATTCTTTTGAAAAGAAAGTTGTAGAGAAAAAATCTTTCTATGGGCTTGCCAGTTTCTAGGGTCACGTCCTACAGTCAACATGTGCTCTGATACCATCTTGTAGCGACCGACCGAATGGATCAAGTCTCGTGCTTAAGTGTCATCCTCGGATCGGTATCTTTGACACACACGGACTCGAGGATTTATAACAGAGGTAAATCACATGTATAAATAACGTAAATACTATTACCTCAATCCAAAATAGCGGAAGTAACAAGGTTGTGGATTCCCATCAACACCAACAACAAAGTTGAGTGTAGAAATTGTAACCCTAACGTATCACTTACTCGTCGTAAGATCCTGCAACATGAGACGTTGCAGCCACAAAGGGTCAGTACATTGAATGTCTTGGCAAATTCACATCAGAGCAATGCTGAAATATGGCTATCACTACATGCATATTTGGCTGGTGGAAAAGCTCTATGGTTACAGTTTTGCGCAAAGCCAACTTTTCCCTACTGCAAAGGAATAAATTTATTTAACTATCATGGTGGTTGTTAAACATTGAGAATGGTTGACAGCATCCTCAATCCCAATTAAAAGTACTCATTAACAACCCAACAATATTAATTAGAGTAACATGATGAGATTCACATGATATCCAAGTACTAGATACTCAAGATGTCCATAACTGGGGACACGGCTAATCATGATTAGTTTATACACTCTGCAGAGGTTTGTGCACTTTTCCCCACAAGACTCGATCTCCTCCGCTTGATTTCTCGCACTACATGGTGTTTGAGAAACGGATGACCGAGACATAGTTTTTCAGAAGCGCTTTCACCTTGCGTATGGGTAGACCGTACCAACCTACAACCCCTACATCTGCTAGTCTACCCGTAAGAGTTCGCACAACTTAGTCAACTATGCTAGAGCCCATAGTAGCATGTGGCTGCACACGGAAGTTTCTAGCATGAATAATCTCATGATCCCTTTGAGCCTGGGTGGCGGTCCGAAGAAAAACATGCAAGTCCTGGAAACCAGGTACCTCAATCCACCCAGATGTGTGTTTAAGTTGCCACCTTAAATAAACCATTAATTTAACACTCTCACATCTGTCATGGATACACTCACCCAATCCACGTCTACTAGCATAGCATGGCATAATAAGCAAACGTAGAATTATCTCCCAAAGGTTTGATAATAAACAGGTAATAGGTACTACCTCATCTACTTCCCATCCCACAATTTAATTAGATCCTAATCATGCAATGTTTGAGGATTGATCTAATGCAATAAAACTGGGTAGTAGAAAAGTATATGATCAAAGTGTGAACTTGCCTGCAATGTTGATGAAGATGATTCGCACTCAAAACTCTTGATAGTTCTACTCATCACACTCCGGTCAATCTATCGTAAGCAATCAATAGTAACCACACATAAGCAATCACTCAAAAGATCAGAAAGAGCGAAGAAGACGATTCGAAAAACATCAAAACCAAGCAAATAACTCTTGCAATATAAAACAATTTCTAACAGTACCAAAATTATGTGAATTTGGCCTTATCAGAAAGTTTAGGTCAAGAGCTTCGATTTGCAAAAAGAATAAACAAAATCGTAGTTACGAAACTCAAGTTACGATCAAACGAAGTTTGAATACAAATCTGGTCTAATTCAAAATTTTAAAATTTCAGAAACATGTTTGAGGTGGATTACTGGATAGAGGGGGTCATAACGAAGACGTGGGCATTGGTTTCATCGAGTTCCGACTAACGAGCAAAAAGTTATGAGCGTTTGAAGAACAGGGGCTAAACTGTAAAATAAAACATCTACAACTAGGTCTGTCGGTGTCAAAACCGGCGGATCTCGGGTAGGGGGTCCCGAACTGTGCGTCTAGGCGGATGGTAACAGGAGACAAGGGACACGATGTTTTTACCCAGGTTCGGGCCCTCTCGATGGAGGTAATACCCTACTCCTGCTTGATTAATATTGATGATATGGGTAGTACAAGAGTAGATCTACCACGAGATCAGAGAGGCTAAACCCTAGAAGCTAGCCTATGGTATGATTGTTGTTCATGTCTATCGACTAGCCTGGCCTCGGCTTATATAATGCACCAGAGGCCTAGGATAACAAGAGTCCTAGCCGAATACGCAGGTGGGGAGGAGTCCTTGTCTTGATCGCCAAGTCTTGTGGAATCTTCCTTGTATGCGGCAATCGTCCGGACCGCCCATGAGTATACAGCCATGGGGTCCTCGGCCCAATCAAGCCGATCGGGAGATGACGTGGTGAGTATCCCTAGTCCAGACACCGTCGATAGCCCCTGAACCGGTCTTCAAGTTTAGGGGCGCCTCGATTCTTCAAACCGTTCTTCATCTTGATCGTCGGTCTTGAAAACTGGTTCAACAAATCTTCTCATCTTGATCTTGAGGATCGCGAAATGCATTCGACGAGTTTACACGTTGGGTATCCGAGGAGCCCCTTTAAGTTTATGGCCTTTATCAATGCCTTGTTATTTTTATGCCACACCTCGGGTTTGAAGTTGTTCCCGGGCGGCAGCGTCCTCTTGCGTCCGAGCTCCAACGCCGGACTACATTCGAGGTATCTTTGCAGCCGAGCACCAATGCGGACTGCTTCCCAGCTCTATCGCGGACTATGTATCCGAGCTCCAACGCCGGACGGTATCCGAGCTCCAACGCCGACTATGTATCCGAGCTCCAACGCGGACTGTATCCGAGGTGTCGAAATCACCTTGGTTCAAAGAAGTTTGAAGGAGTTTAGCGAGCTTAATGCCGAAAATTCCCTCTATGGAGCCAGCCACTAGCGTCCGAGCTTTATGCCGGATTGCTTCCGAGGTGGTGCACCACCCCGAATGTGGGCCGATTTTTTTCAATATTTTTGATTGGTGCAATTTATTCTCTGCCGAGATACATGGCCAGTAGCCCTCAAGGTGGGTATCGGTCTAAAACCCGAGATGCACATGAAGGATGTCATAAGACCGCTGATCCCCATAGCCGCTGAGACTCAGGTTGATTTGCAAAATCGGTTTGAGGATCAAGTCCTAGCTCGGCAGAATACTTTGGGACACAAAAAGCGGCGTGCTCAGTCCTCAAGACTCAGGTTGGGTGCGGCCGACCAACCTGAGGATCAAAATCTCCTCGGAGACTGTATTACACTTAAAATTTTCTGCATTGGACAGGCAATGCAGTAGCCCCCGAGACACTGGTCGGGTGGCAACACCAGATCAGGGGATCGATGTGCCCCTTTAATATTTGTAAATAATAAGCCTGAAGCCCACTAGCCCTCGAGCCTTAATGCGGGCACGGGTGGCCGAATTAAGGATTGATATCCATAGTAAAATCACAAATTATGTGTAATGACTCTATGTATCCAAGTACTTTACGTCATTAATGCTTGGATCCGCATTGTACAAAACTTTGTTGACCGACCATTGGCTTCCACCTCCTCGGCCAATAGCCGAGGAGTGTTTGTCCTACTTTATAAAGCCTTTATGAGGGCAACGATTTACAACAAACAAGGCAATCTGGCCATACGGTTTTATAAAAAAAGGTACGCAGAGATATGTTATATTATTGTTTAATGAAGAAATGTCTTCCAAAGAAAATAGTCCCGCTTATCGGTTCCTTTCTTTGGGTTGTCATGCTAAGCATGATCATGAAACCTCAGCTCAATGTAAGAGCAAAATATTGAGGATTTAGTTTGGGAGGCCATTACTAGCCCCTGTAGTGTTCGGCTGACGATCGAGGTCAAGCCGAAACACTTTGGCCAATTTATGAATGGCCCGTCATTTAATATAGTCATCGGATCGCTGACCAATTTACACCTATTGTGACAGTCAGGTTTCGGCTTTCTCCATCGAGGTGCTTGACCATGCGAGCTGGAAGCACAATCGCATGGTTCTCCTTTGCACACCTAGCCGAACAAAGCGGAACATAGGAGGCAAGCACGGAGCCGGGCAACCCAACTATTGACCAAGACACAATTGAAACTGATGCATATATAGCAATATCCGAGAATGTTTTTGCGAATCTCTAAAGGTGTCCGCGTTGATCATGAGACTTGTGCTGAAAACACACAAATAGTTTAAAAGTGCCAAAAGCTTGGAAAACCAAAAACGTAAGTAAAAACATGACGTCCAACAAGATCAAGTGTTCGATGCCAATCCGAAAATTGGACTTTAGAAAAAAGTGATTACTGCGTGCTTTAACATGACACATCCTATCTCAAGACTTCAAGCGGGTCAGCCTCGGCTTCATTCTCCCATCCCAAGGTGGAGTACTTCTCATTAGGCCAGTTTAGAAAACTAAACTCTAGCGGTTTTGAGAGAAATTAGGCTCCCGACTAGTGACCGCACACTCATGTCGAGAAAAGGAGTGATAAATAATAAAAACTCTGCAACGACTCGGAAGAAAAACACTTATTATAAAACGGCTCAAATAAACATAAGAGCCCCCAAGTGACTTGGGTAAAGAATGATTATGCGTCAAGTACTTATATCATATCTATGTTCAACCGAACTTTAAACGCGTCTTAACCGACCGTCTGCTTCTCCCTCTTGATCAAGGACGAAAAGTGTGATGTACTCCATCATCGAGAATATCGACGGTGTTTCCAATAACCAGCAATCAGGTCATAAGGCTGTAATGCACAAAGCGCTCAGGGAACTTATGCTATATTCTCGATAAAGTGTAAGAAGCATCTTAGAAGAAAATAGTACCCCCACCGATACCTTTCTTCGGTGCTCATTGTTAATATGAGACTTGTGCAATAGATTTTTTGTACCCATGAGTTCCGTTGTGTGCCGACCATTATTGAAAACAGTAAGAGCGCTAGCTTTCGGCTTCACCCAGTCTGAGGTCCGGCTCGGGTGACCCGATCGTGACAATCGCAGAGGTGTTCCCTTTACTCCCTAGCTGAACAATCGGGAACGTAGGGGTAAACACAGGAGCCAGGCAACCCAGCTTGCAAATCACTTAAGTCAGTATGGTGCATATTGTGGCGTAATACACGAACAAGGAACGAAGCCGTACAAGTATAATCATGTGCAAGAGGAAAAAACTTCATGAAGGAAGCCCCCAAGTAAACGGGGTATTTGAATTTGCTCGTCACAAACACAGTTTGGACAAGGAAAATTTTTACAGGCAACTTTTTCCCAAAAAAGTATAACGCTTGGTCGAGCCGAACACAAGTTAAAAATTTAAAACTTTGAGCATGAAGGCAACTTAGCTGGTTAATGTGTTCGGTATTGACGACGCGGTCCGAGCTTGATGCGGGACAAGGTTCCATCCCCCAAACCGATCCCGAGGTGGCGGAGCAAAGAGCTCGACGCTCCGAAGTGGTGACATAGCACGGTCAATGCAGGACGGCAGAGTGATGCCGAAGTCCCCTGCATGGGGTAATGAAGTGTTGACGAAGCCCCCCGTCTAGCCGAGGTGACGCCAAAGGATATAGTCCGGCTGGATCATTTTCCTAGCGCTGAAGTCAATGTCGATGCAGGTCGTGACGTGGTCGATGCCGGCTTGATGAAGCGACCATGCGGCGATGCCGGTATGCCCGCTCCATGTAATCCGTGGGGCGGCGACGTTGGTGATGATTTATCCTTCGCGATGCCGGACTCTTGTTCGGCTTGCCGAGATGATGATCCGAAGAAGTTGAGCTCGGCTCAACAAGGTGACGACGTGTCTAGCGTAGGTCGGCAGCCAATATTGCCGGACTGGTTTGACACCAGCATGATATTGAAGATCATGTTCAAAAGATTTTAAAGTTAGTGGGATGTGTTTGGAAACAAAACACAACACCCCATACAAAACTTCCTTCAAAAAGGATGTCTGAAATCCCGTTCATAAAAAAGACGAACTTGGTCGGATTCGTTTTCGCGCAGAAAACATATCCAAAAAGTGATGCACTAATCGGAAGGTTCCCGGAGTTTGGACGGTCGGATCGAGCTGAAATTTTGAGGGGTGGTAGATATAGGAATTCCGCAGCCGATCAACGGTTGGATCTTCCAAAGGAAGTCCGAGCTAGAAGCTGGACACCACGCCCTAAACTTGTCCATATTCTCGTCCAGATTCAATGCGGCTCCGGTATATCGGAGATTGCCAGGGATTCCTCTATCGGAACTCGACGAAATTTTCCAGGGTTGTTGTAGACTCAATTCCGCACAATTCCACCGAAGCAATCGTTAAAACGATGCTTGAGGAGGCGGTGGCGGCGGACACAAGTCCGCTGTCCAGAAAAACAGTACGGTCGCCCGATGGTAATGTTGACGTTGAGTCCCCGGGCTCCCTGGATGATTCCTCCATGATCTTGATAGAGATCGGAGTTGATGTTGATGAAGACCCTCATCCGAACATGACGATCAGAGGTAGGGCGCAGTCCTTGGTCGAACCAAGGTGACCAGTCGAGCTGGTGACGAAGATGCGAAGTCGCGAGCTTGATCTGCAGGCGAGCCATCGACCTTTTGCGAACACACGAGAGAACTCTCAATGAAAGCACCAATGTCGGTGTCAAAACCGGCGGATCTCGGTAGGGTGTCCCGAACTGTGCGTCTAGGCGGATGGTAACAGGAGACAAGGGACACGATGCTTTTACCCAGGTTCGGGCCCTCTCGATGGAGGTAATACCCTACTCCTACTTGATTAATATTGATGATATGGGTAGTACAAGAGTAGATCTACCACGAGATCGAGAGGCTAAACCCTAGAAGCTAGCCTATGGTATGATTGTTGTTCATGTCTATCGACTAGCCTGGGCCTCGGTTTATATAATGCACCAGAGGCCTAGGATAACAAGAGTCCTAGCCAAATACGCCGGTGGGGAGGAGTCCTTGTCTTGATCGCCAAGTCTTGTGGAATCTTCCTTGTATGCGGCAACTTCCCGGACTGGCCCATGAGTATACAGCCATGGGTGTCCTCGGCCCAATCCAACTGATCGGGAGACGACGTGGTGAGTACCCCCTAGTCCAGGACACCGTCAAGGTCCCTGGCAGAAATTAAAAGAAAAAGAGAAATTCTATCGAGCGAACGCTCGCTACAGTGACAAGTCTAGTGAATCTGTTCGCAAATTAAACCTGAACGAACGACATTCGTTAATTAGTCGAAACAAAAAAAAACAAGAACGAATCGAGATCGTCGGATCTCGATCCGACGGCAGGGTTCGGGACTAGGGGTTTACCGCGGCGGCGGCGGCTCCAGCGAGTCGCGTCTCCGGCGGCGGAGGGGCGGAGTGGCTCCGGCGGTGGCGGCGGAGTAGCTGGGGAGGGGCGGCGCGACGAGGGGAAGACGATGGCGGCGTCGGCGGAGGTCGAGGGAGGCAGAACGAGGCGCGGTGGCGGCGGCAGATCTCGTCGGAGGCGGAAACTCCGCGGGCGGCGCAGAGAGAGAGAGAGAGAGGGGCCGGGTGGCCCGGTATTTAGGAGGAGGTGGCCTCGGGAGGCGTGATGAAGAACGCGTGGCGGGCGCGGCTCGGACTCGGCCGAGTCCGGCTCGGCGACGGGACGATGGCGGTCTTGCGAGCTGGGCTGGCGGGCATGCCTCAGCAACCGGGCAGCTCGGTCGAGGCGGAGGAGAAGTTTTTTTATTATTTATAAAAAACATTTTGCGACAGGAAAAATAAATAAAAGAGAATAAACTAAAATGAAACATAGGCATATTATATATCAAAATTTTCAGAAAAAGATTTCCTACAAGATGAACATTATTCTAGCTTCAAATAAAATACACACAAATTCAAATAAAACAAAGAGTGCTTCTGCTCTAGAAAAATCCAATGAAAATCATTTTAAAAATACCAAATGAATTCAAATTTATTTCTCTCCAATTTTCTGATGTAGGGAATCATGTTACCCAAATTTCCGTATATTTTATTTTTGGAGAAAAATAATTTGAATAAAACTCCAATAACTCCAAATTGAAAATAGATTCAAAAGAACTTTGAATTTAATCCTTTGAAACTCCAAACTCATATTTCATATAATTTGAAGAAGTCATTTTATCTTCGCTCGTGAAAATCATTGAGTTGCATAAAGTTTCAGAATTGGAAATATTCTCAAATGAAATTCAAATATTTTCAACACCCCTTGTCATTTAAATAAATGGAAGAAGTCATGTCATCTTCTCTCCAGGGTTTTGTGGTGAAAAGAATTTGAATTCTCGGAGAGCATAAAAGCAAAACTGAAAGTTTGGGAAAGTCCTTTTATTCCCTCTCATTTAACTTTCAAAATTTTCAAATTCACTCACTTTCAGTCAATCAATCAAACAATCAATCAAAACTATCCATTTGTTTATAACATTCCAAAATTTAGAATTTTGGGATGTTACAATGGGCATCTCCATAGCCCATTAATACGCCTAGTTGATGTGAGACCATCTTCCTCCTTTTTTTGTCTTCTCCACAACCACCATCCGATTCCACCTATAGTGCTATGTCCATGGCTCACGCTCATGTATTGCGTGAAACTTGAAAAAGTTTTAGAATACTTAAGTATGAAACAATTGCTTGGCTTGTCATCGGGGTTGTGCATGATTTGAATATTTTGTGTGACGAAGATGGAGCATAAACAAACTATATGATTTTGTACGGATAAGCTTTCTTTGGCCATGTTATTTTGAGAAGACATAATTGCCTTGTTAGGATGCTTGAAGTATTATTATTTTTATGTCAATATTAATTTTTTTTTGAATCTTATGGATCGAATATTCTTGCCACAATAAAGAGAATTTCATGGATAAATATGTTAGGTAGCATTCCACATCAAAAATTCTGTTTTTGTCACTTACCTACTCAAGGACGAGCATGAATTAAGCTTGGGGATGCTTGATACGTCTCCAACGTATCTATAATTTCTGATTGTTCCATGCTATTATATTATCCATCTAGGATGTTTTATATGCATTTATATGCTATTTTATATGATTTTTTGGGACTAACCTATTAAACTAGAGCCCAGTGCCAGTTTCTGTTTTTCCCCTTGTTTTTGAGTTTTACAGAAAAGGAATACCAAACGGAGTCCAATTGACCTGCCAATTTTTGTGGATTTTTTATGGACCAAAAGAAGCCCCCGGAGTAAAAGAGTTGGGCCAGAAGAGTCCCGAGCCCTCCACGAGGGTGGAGGGCGCACCGTACCCCCTGGGCGTGTGGGCGACTCGGAGACCCCCCCTGACGTAAGACCGACGCAAAAAACTCCTATAAATATAGAAACCCCCAGAAAGAAACCTAGATCGGGAGTTCCGCCGCCGCAAACCTCTGTAGCCACCAAAAATTAGTCGGGACCCTATTCCGGCACCCTGCCGGAGGGGGGATCCATCACTGGTGGCCATCTTCATCATCCCGGTGCTCTCCATGACAAGGAGGGAGTAGTTCACCCTCGGGGCTGAGGGTATGTACTAGTAGCTATGTGTTTGATCTCTCTCTCTCTCTCTCTCTCTCGTGTTCTTGATATGGCACGATCTTGATGTACCGCGAGCTTTGCAATTATAGTTGGATCTTATGATGTTTCTCCCCCTCTACTCTCTTGTAATGGATTGAGTTTTCCCTTTGAAGTTATCTTGTCGTATTGAGTCTTTAAGGATTTGAGAACACTTGATGTATGTCTTGCATGTGCTTATCTGTGGTGACAATGGGGTATTCACGTGATCTACTTGATGTATGTTTTGGTGATCAACTTGCGGGTTCAGTGACCTTGTGAACTTATGCATAGGGATTGACACATGTTTTCGTCTTGACTCTCGGGTAGAAACTTTGGGGCACTCTTTGAAGTTCTTTGTGTTGGTTGAATAGATGAATCTGAGACTGTGTGATGCATATCGTATAATCATACCCGTGGATACTTGTGGTGACATTGGAGTATCTAGGTGACATTAGGGTTTTGTGTCTTAAGGTGTTATTCTAGTACGAACTTTAGGATAGATCGAACAGAAAGAATAGCTTCGTGTTATTTTACTACGGATTCTTGAATAGATCGATCAGAAAGGATAAGTTTGAGGTGGTTTCATACCCTACAATAATCTCTTCGTTTGTTCTCCACTATTAATGACTTTGGAGTGACTCTTTGTTGCATGTTAAGGGATTGTTATATAATCTAATTATGTTATCCTTGTTGAGAGAACTTGCACTAGTGAAAGTATGAACCCTAGGCCTTGTTTCAACGCATTGCAATACCGTTTGTGCTCACTTTTATCTTTAGTTACCTTGCTGTTTTATATTTTCAGATTACAAAAACCTATGTCTATCATCCATATTGCTCTTGTATCACCATCTCTTCGCCGAACTAGTGCACCTATACAATTTACCATTGTATTGGGTGTGTTGGGGACACAAGAGACTCTTTGTTATTTGGTTGCAGGGTTTTTTGAGAGAGACCATCTTCATCCTACGCCTCCCACGGATTGATAAACCTTAGGTCATCCACTTGAGGGAAATTTGCTATTGTCCTACAAACCTCTGCACTTGGAGGCCCAACAACGTCTACAAGAAGAAGGTTGTGTAGTAGACATCAGTCACACACATATGTGCTCTTCACACCCTACCCTCAGAACTTCTAAAAAACAAAAGACGTCGCGCACCTTTTATTTTAACTCACACGTCACACACTTATACTATTACTCTTGTGGCGAACGTTCTTTGGGCATAGTATATTGTACTATCACGAAGAGAAGTGGTGCATGCACGCACTAGTTCTATCACACCCACTCACGGGTACACGTAGGAGTGCATTTTTCTGAAGCTGGTACAACAAAATCACTCCACTATATATATATATATATATATATATATATATATATATATATATATATATATAGCAGGAGCCTTAGCGCTTGCTTTACTAGGGTTCCTCTCTTTCACTCTCTCATGCTCTCGGCTGGTCACAAATCCGGCCGGACCACCTCGACCGGGGCAAGGGTGTAGGTGCATTGTTCACGCCGTCGGCGGCGGCGAGGTAGGAGACCAACGGCTGCCTGCGCATCCCAATCGGCGGCCGTGTCGTTCTCTCCGAGAGAGCGCCGGCTCGGGAGGGCCTCTGACCCCTTCTTTCGCCCTGTGGTATTGTGGCCAAGATGCGGCCTCCCGACTCCGTCTTTGCCACATGCCGATGACCCTCAGGTATATATACCTTTCAAACCTGCCTTGCTCTACTGCCCCAGCTCCCCACACGGCTGCGTGTGGATCTTTTTCTACTTCCGTCGGCTGTTCCAAAGCCACCTAGACTTTTTCTATTATGAGAGGTAAAGCTAGTTCATACAGTCGAATCTAAGAGTTGGTCAAACAAGGAAGAAAGTGGGAAAGTTGTAGCATGAATCTAGGACTTGGTTCTAAGAGGAAACGGGGGAAAGTAGTAGATACTGGCTACCCAACCGGTCTCTTTGTCGAAAAGGCGAAGAAAGCATGGCGGATGGCGAAGGGTGGGCGAAGTGGACATGTCTCTTGGTCGAAAAAGGAAAGAAAGTGAGGGGTGTTGGGGGACAACGCAAATGAGAATGAGCAAGTCTAGATTTCCTCTGCTCACATAGGAAAATGTCGGCGCGGAGATAAAAAATGGGACAAATGTAGAATGATGCCTGAGTGTTTGCCGCTCTGGGCAACCACATCTGCCTCAACACTTTATGCCCATGCTGTCCCTATGCCCATATCACTACAGTTAATGTAAAATCACATGAAGCATTAATCAATGCCACCTAATGTCACTATAAGTAATGCTCTAGTGTCGTCGATAAATTGAAGCAATGCCACCACCATTTTATGAAGTGCTTCCGTCTTGCTTTATTTCCCATGAATTGTGTTTTTGTAGTTACACTTAAATCTCACACCGCTAACATTGCTTCATCCCAGTGGAATTGCACAAATTTGATTGCACATTTACTGACCATGTGCTACTCTCATTATAGTAAAACTAATGCTATTGTTCTGCATGTTAATCTAGTGGCAGTGTTGATGTGATGAGATGCTACTTACTTAAGGGCACTTTCATACTGTCAATGTTGTGCCAATTATAACACAATAGATGCTGCTGTTAATCATATGCCACTGCAAATAACTGTCATTGTTTAAATAACCGTATTTCATATTTGCGCAAACAGGGATGTCTGTCTCCATATCGTTTCTATCTGCACAATCAAAAGTACACACCTCAGTTTTAGTAGAACTGCACAAAATGAGATGGCTATTCCTAGTTGTCGTCCTCTAACCACCCGTCTTCTAGGTATTCCTACATTGGTAGTAACTAGGTAGAATGACCAATGCAATCTAAAAGAAGCTGATTCATACGTTTTACTTCCTGATTGCAGTGCAGGGACGAGCGAAAACAACTGCATCCTAGTTCAGAATGCACATTCTACCAGTTCATCCATGGACCGAGGACTAGCTGGCACGGCTGCACGGAGGTTTTTGGGATAGGTGTGCGGACTAGAGGCATTGTGGTCTGCTTATTTCTGCAAATAGCGGTGCTTAAATTTAGTGGAATGAACAGGAATTTCAGATGGTCAGCACACTACATGGTTCAGTTCAGCATTCCAGTTCAGAGCACAATTATAATTGGTTATTCTGGAATGAGAGAACCTAACCCTGGATGGTGGCAATAAGAAAGAACCAGAGTGAACTCCAGGAAATTAAAACCTGCCTAGGGAGGCCCTTTGCTTAGAGAAGCCTTGCTTGATTTTTCCTGATTTGTAAACCTTCTCACAACTTTGTCTTTTGTTGTGAACTAGTATATGTTTGTTATGTTCTATGAATCATTGAGATGTATAAAATTTCTAAACTTTTGCTTTTCAAGTTTTTTATGAAGCCGAGTTTAATGTGGAACACTGGACTAGTGTGTGAACATTTGGAATTTACATTGTGGCCTCAGTTAACTGCATGAACCACTGTAACAAGATACGTAGTTGCTTATATGTTAGACAGCATATTATTGATTGTTAGCTGGTCGATGGCCTAGTGTTGAAGCGAGCTTAGCCAATGTGTTGTGTTTTGCACAACTGCTTATAAGTGGGGTAGCACCAACAGTGTTTACAAGTACTTAACCAGCCTTACGTACCCTATGTATAAGTCGGCGCACAGTTCTCAAACGAGTACTCTATTTTATCAAACACACACGGCTCGTATGATAAACCGTGACAACTTATGTCTTACCTTTCCATATTCATGAAAAACTAGTGAGGACGCATCTGTTTCGGCAACAATTACGATGGTTCTCACATAATTCACGGGAACACAAAAGTAGCAGCAGTTCCCATAGACGGATTCAAACAGAGTACTAGCCCCAGAGGGCTCGATAATAGGCAAGGTTCGGATAATGAGACACAATCCAAACTACTATTATAATACTAGCTGGGGCAACTATTTCATGCCTCGATCTAATTTGGGATGGGCACAAGACGGACCTTGCCATGAACATCATCGAGGACGTCCGACAGCAGCTCAATCCTGTGAACCTTCCTGAAGATAACCTTGTGGCCTTGCCACTCATAAACTAGTTTGTGGAGGCATCCCACATCATCTTCCTGCGTTAGCTTGACAAGAACAGTATGCCTCACAAACGAAGGAGTAGCTTACACCCTGGACAGCACGCCTGACAACGTTGACGCTAGAATACAACTCGACATTAGTATAAGCGCAAATCGCTTCCAGGATCCAACAGCCTAAGAACTATGTTTTCCCAGTGCGTATATTCAGGTCATCCGCCTCATAGCGAGTGACATGTACAACCACACAATCCTTGCCTGCATCAGGGTTCTAATTGAAACAGAAACAAATTATGAATTACTTTCCAGTATAAGAAACACAAGTTATTTAAACCACTATGTATAGCATGGCATCTAAGCTAATAAATTTTGCATTATCCATCACCACATACTTAGATGAAAAACCACAGTCGAGATCGGCAATAAGAAAATCACCTTGGGAAGCTCAGCGGGGGCACATCCTTGACGGGAAACTGCTCCTGCAGGCCATGGGGTTGTAATCTCAAACGGGGCGTTGATCATCTCAGTAGTGGTCGTGAGCGTATCTGGATTGGCTCGGTGGCTGCCTCCGTCTTCTTGGAGCTCTCTGTCTCGTGGGGATCAGCCTCCCGCGTCTGCTCCAATATCGGCAGATCTTTTCCTGGTTCTCCTTGGTCCATCATGAAACTGACGAATACTAGGAGACCACTGGAAGGAAAACACAATCGCAATGACAATGAAACAAAAAAGAGAGTGAGGATCGGTTACTGCTTTGCAAAAGTTCTTTTTTTTTCTCTGAACGAAATATACACTACAAAAAAATACACTTCCGTGATGATACGTGTTTGTCACAGTAGGTCATGTTTTCTGTAATGCATGTACATCCATGACGACTTAATGATAGAATCAAGATAGTCATACCTGTGCTGTCGTAGAAGTGTTCCATGACATTACCAAAATGATCATCTTCCATGACGATAAATCACGTGTCATAGAAGTGCTTTCGTTAAGGGTGACCGACACGTGGCATCCGCCATAACGTATCGCCGTTAAGCTATCGGGTTCTGGTTTGGATCCGATAACCCGTTAACAGAGCGGACCAATGGGGATTTTCCACGTGTAAAATTCTCATTGGACGACAGATCCACGTGTCGGCCCGGCGTTCGGACAGTTGTCATCCAGCGAATGGACGGAACGCGCCTATGATACGTCGACAAATTTCTTGGCCCAACAATGGCCCATTCAGGTAAAAAGGACGGGCCTGTCAAAATAAGCAGGCCGGCCCATTAGTGGCCTACTTGAGTTAGTCCCATTTACAAGCACGGCCCATACAAGTTACACATAATCGGCCCATCAAAGGCCCATTCTAGATTTGAAAATTTCCAACCCATCGTCAGTTTAAGCCCGTTAATGGCTCGCTACGTCTTTGGGCCCAATTGCGGCCCGAGCTTGTTTCGGCCTGTTAGCAGCCCATCATTAGTTCCAGGCTGTTAACGGCCTGGAACGTCTTTCAGCCTTTTGTCGGCCCATTCTGCAGTTGGGACAATTCTAGCCCGCTGTGACTTTAGGCCTGTCCTCGGCCCACTCGGTAAATGGGCCAACTCCTAGCCCATTTTGTCTCTCGGCGTGTTAACGGCCTGCACAACAGTTGGGCCTTTTACTTTAGGTCCATTAGGGGCCCACGTTCCGCAGGGCATCATTTCAGCCCAACGCGACTTTCGCCCTGTCAAAAGCCTAGTTTGCAAATTGGGCCTCCTCTGGCCCATCACACTTTCGGCCTCTTACTGGCCCGTACAGTAAAAGGGTCGAGAAAAAATTGACATGTATTTCATCCTGCTAGAGGCCCGCGGGCCATTTCCATTTATACGGCCCTATCGAGCTTTTGGCCTATTAACGGCTTGCTAAGAGCCGTTATTATAGTGGGCCACATCATTTGGGATCCACTTAATATTATTTTGACCAACCCAATTAAGGCCCGCTTTGACTACACATGTTTGTTCGTTTGTATGGCGTCCAGGAAATGTTTGGGCATGTTGGCCCCCGTTTCAACGATATAGCATATTCAAGCATTATCCTACTCTATACTATCACCTCTAAAAACCATACACTATACAATAAAAAGACTAAGGCATAGAAACGTAGAATAATCCTACACTATACATTAAAGAAATTACAGCTGAAATACCCACTGGGCATTATAGTTCGACACAAGTGATAATAAAGCGCACGCAAATAACAAATTACATACACCGGACAAATAAAGCTCATACATCATGGACACGCATCAACAGAACTTACCATTTGAACTATAATCTCTTCAGAAAGTACGATTGGCCGGATTGAGATAGCACAGATTTCAGTCTGCAAAATCTCCAATTTCTTCGTGGTTACCTCAATGTCTCATTTCATTTTTTTTGACTCCTGCATCTAATACCTGCAAGTCCAATCTCAACTTGTTGATTGCATGTTGAGAATCATGTATACGTTTTCTTGCCACCTCTAGTTGATGCTCGAGAACATCAGCACATTCCAATTCCAATCCATAATCATTTGGTAACGGCCATGCCGCACTGCTCGCAGATCTTTGTGTTGATGTCACTTCATCCTGAAATGTTTCTGTAAGTACACATGACTAGGGCAAAAATATAGTTACAACAGTGAAGCGAGCAAGACAGACTATTTTGTAGATGGCAAAATAGGACTAACAATAATGTTACACGTCATGAAGCATAAGTAGGTGATATTTTAAAAATTATAAAAATCGTAGTCTGTGCAGCCTGCATACAGAAATCTCTCTTAGCTCACCAGAGGAGCATGATGTTGGGGCCAAATCCAAAACATAGACAAGTTACAATTTTAGACAGCACGTTGCGTATAAGTAAGCAAGCAGTTGGCCATTCTGTAGCTCAATTAAAGTCTTAGGGTGCATAATGAACAGCAGAGGGATTCATACGAACCTACTACAGCAAGGAAAACTATGCAATCATTAGCCTAGTATAAACCAGATTGTGAGCCTCATACAGTAATAGCTGGTTAATAGACTTCAAAGCTTCAGGCACACTTCGCCAGAGTAATTAAATGGTAAGGCCTTTAATTATGTCAAATAATAGTTATAAAAGTACCCAATATCAGGCATCATTGTTTGGGCATCTCATTAACTGAGGACAAATAAAGCAATTGAAAATAAGCAAATTAACTATGCCTGAAACAAACAAGGAATTGAACTATTGAGTTGGATACAGTGACTTACCTTAACTGGTTGAACAGGCTCAGCGCTGCTCCTACTTCTCTTCCAAGGCTCCTTCCTAACATCTTGTACTTGGAAATCCTCAATCTTATCTTCATTGCACCCCATCTGCAAGGTGACACAAACTAGTTACTCGTCTCCTTGGAAGATAAATATGCATACTTTCCAGTCTGTGAACAACACAAAAGGATCAGATTATAACAAAACAACGCCACATAATGAAACATGCCACATCTCTCGCACTTGCACACAATGAAATGAGCATTTACTATGTGTGCACTATGTAAAAACTAGGCATACCTTCGAATTGGATCTCTAGGTACTCCTGGAGAGCCTACTTTAGTGTACAACCAAACCTTTATGTCACCTAGGAGTTGGACAAGCCCCCACTATAGCAGCCCTTAGTGTTTAAATCGTTGACAAGCTCTGTTAGAGTGTTAGGTCAAGAACAACAAGTCATCAAAGCAAACAGTCATAGTATGGCTGGCTGATGCAAACAAGCAATTGAACAGATGTGTGAGCAAATCTTACATATCTAGAAAAGAAGCAAAGAAGGTGACTTAGAGACCATCACTTGACTGACCAGATTTAAGGGTATTTAAACATCATGTGCAACATATGAACTAACATAAACATTGCATATTCCAGATTCTACAATGGAATGCACATGTATTAGGTTATGCTATGTATGATGATGCCTAAATGTACACTATAGCAGGCATGAGTGGTTCATCATTGCACGCATAATTGAATTGCATGTTAAGGGCCAGTTCTATTCCGCCTTTTCAGAGCTTATTGTCAAAATAAGCCATAAAAGATGTAAAGAAGTCATTTTTGAGTTATCGGCTTGGGCTTAACTTATTTCACTTTGGAGGGGGGTGTTTCAGGTAGAAGCTCACCAAAAATTGAAGGGAAGGGGAATAGTGAAATGACTCTGTTGTCTGCCTATATTACACTCAAAATGCAACTGCTCACACCCGCATCGCACCTAACCCTCAAGTAAAAACAAACACGCAAGCATTCATTGCCCTGCCCGCTTGCATCTCCTCTCCCCTTTCCCTCTACCTCGATCCCCTGCGTGTAGCGCTAGGGTTCCTCCAGCGAGCCATCACCACCGGTCCCATCTGGCCTGGTCCTTGACAATGCTCTGTCCAGCTAGGCTACATGGCCGGTGGGTAGGGTCAAATCTCCCCGGCTGCTCCTCCCTCTGGCGCCGCCCCTCATTCTCATGGTCTCCGGCAGCTACTCCACTATGGTCCGTCCAACGCACTACTCCGGTGGGCGCCACACAACTACGACTGATGCCACGCTGCGGCAGAAGGCACCTTATTCCCCCTCCCCTCCTTCCAGGCCGTTGCCTTGAGGTGCTGTTGAAGGACGAGCTCATCCAACAAGGTGAGGATCTCCTCTAATTTTTTGCCAAATTTTCATTCTGATCCACTATACGATGAATTGCTCTGAGCTGCCTCTGCTGCTGCTATATGATGAATTCCTATGAGCTGCTGCTGCTATATGATGAGTTGCTATGAGCTGCTCCTACTGCTGCTATATGATGAATTGCTATGAGCTGCTCCTGCTGCTGTTATATGATGAATTGCTATGAGCTGCTCCTGCTGCTGCTATATGATGAATTGCTATGAGCTGCTGCTAGTATATGATGAATTGCACACTGCTGCTGGTGTATGATGAGTTGCTATGAGCTGCTGCTGCTATATGATGCTTTCAGGTGGTGCTGCTATATGATAATAACCAGCCACTTGGACCATCAAATTTCAATAAATAATTGTTCTTCATTTAAATGTGGGTCATGCGGTCTTCGTTTAAATTAGGCAATGGGATCTCTATGGAAGATATTGACCAAAGTAGATTGTGCCAAGTAGATGGTATCTTTGTATTTGCATTTTGAACAAATAGTGATGGTCTGTTTTCCTATCGTATTAATTACTGCACTAGGTTCAATTTGTGATGTTTGCAAGTCAAATTAATTTTCATATGGGCAGCAAAATGACAAAATATAATGCAGTCTAGAATTTTCACTGATCATACCAAAGATAAGCTGAAAAGGAAGGCAATAAAAAGAACTGGTTGGCTTATTACCTGGAGCTTGTATTCACAGGTGCCTATTTTCTTAGGATAACTCGTAATAACTGTCCCTAAGAAACTTGGCCAATAGAACTGACATACAAATAACATGTCACGATGATTGCAATGGAGGAGTGACCTACCATAGCACACTGTATAGGCTCACCGCTGCCTCTCCTTTTTTGCGATGTTCCATGAAATTGCCACATACATCTTGTACTTTTTCATTGTGTAACCCTATCTGCAAGTTGACACGGCTAATTTCAGACATCTCTACATGATAATACAATGCATATCCCTTGCGCATATTTAAACCACCAATTAACGATTGTGTGTGTAGCATAAACTAGCCATGACTCTATGTGCTGGACTAGCAGGCACTCTAAGGGAGCCTAATGAAGTGCACTGGAATTCCTACATGCCACCTACGATTTTGTGTAATGTACTACCTCTTGTTCCTAAATATATGTCTTTGTAGAGATTCCAGTATGGACAACATACAGATGTATATAGATGCATTTTCAAGTGTAGATTCACTCATCGATTCACTCATTTTGCTCCATATGTAGCCCATAGTGGAATCTGTAGAAAGACTTATATTTAGGAACGGAGCTACGAGGTAGTATCATGTATGACATCTACATATCTAATTTAGCAGCCAGTAGTAGAAATCATTGTCTGCACACAAAAGGATTCTTGGTGAAAATCCTAGCAAAGCACGCTTGGCAGGCACACAACAATACAGAGAGAGAGAGCGCACTTACAAGATCATAGCAATGCCTCGATCCGGGATCTTGGTTGGCCAAGCTGTTAGATCCGGAAGAAACATCATCCTTGTAGTTTTGCCGACTTCATAAAGGTAATGATGACCTATTAGTATATTTGAAGTACATCGGGCGGTGATCTTTGGGCGGGTTTAAAGGTGACAAGTACCTAGGCCGTGGCGCGTGCTTGGCATCTTGCCGACAGTGGGAATCAGGTTAGAAACGTCAAGGGTGAAAGGCGCTGCTTGGCTGTCGGGTCCGTAAGGAGATCTAGAACCGTCGAGTAGGGTGTTTGTGGAGCGGCTTCGGTAGGGTGGACTACGGTGTGGGTGAAGCAGATCTGTGGCCGTGGACGAGGGCGTCTGTGAAGCTGCTCCGGTGGTTGGGTTAAGGATGGTGTCAACGATGCCGATCTGCGGCCATGGACGGGGCGTCAGAAGCTGCTCCGATAGGTTGGATGAGGGTGCAACGAAGCGGATCTGAGGCCGTGGACTTGTGAGTTGGCAAAGCGGCCCGGGTAGGATTGAGAATGGTGTAGGCGAAGCTACTCCGGTAGGGTTGACGATGGTGTCGGCGAAGCGGCTCCAGTAGGGTTGAGGAAGGTGTCGGCGAAGAGGATTAGAGGCCGTCGACGGGGGCGTCGGTGGGGCAGCTCCGAGGAGTGTGGACAAAGCGTATCCGGTGGGGAGTATGAATGAGCCGCTACAGATGCGCTGCGGTTGACGAGAGTACTGGCGAAGCAGATCCGGCGCCGTGGACAAGGCCGACACTGAATGGGCTGTGGTACAGTGGTGGATGAGCACTCTACTTTTTTCTAGGGGAGGTGGGAGGGGTAGATGCGGCTGTAGAAGCAGATCCGCGAGGTGGACACCGCTGGCAGTGAATGGGCTCTGGTAAGCCGGTGGATGAGCAGTCTAGGGTTTCGACAGGGCAGGGGTAGAAAGGCCGATGAAGTACGGATGGTGTAATGTAAGATGCTCTGGTGCTGTGGAGTTAGTCATTTTTGCGGGAGGGTGTAGCGACCCGACCTCGAACAGTCAAGCCTACGTGTTCTTTGTGCCATCCACGGATCAAGTATCTTTGGCACATCTGATACATCAATGTATATATCAAAGTGCAATCACATGTATAATTAACGTAAAACTGATATATACCTCATAATTCACAGCGGGAACAAATAGTGGGTGTGGAGTCCCATCAACGCCATCGGCGGGTTGAGTGTGAACCGTAACCTGTGCACTACTCTTACTAAATCGAAGAAAGTATCGCAACATGATACGTTGCAGCCGTGTAGGTCGATTACATTGAATGTACCGCAAGATCACAACATGAGAAAACAGATGATAAAACTATACTATATGCAATATGGCTTTGTGGCTCGTGTATGCGAGTTTTGTTTATGTAAAAGCTGATTTATTTTCCCTACATCAAAGGAATAAATGAAGTCTGTACTATGGAGTTTTCTATCATGACATGGTTCCGCCAACCGATGTCTCATAGCCCAAAATCATCATAAGTTGCCCACAATTAAGTTATCAATCCGATGTTGAGAGTTCCGAGATAGATCCAAGTCCAGAGGCTCAAATTGTCCGTGACCGGGGACACGGCTAATCGATTAGGTTTTAACCCTCTGCAGAGGTTTGTACACTTTACCCACAAGATTCGATCCCTCTTTTACGTTCTCGCACTTCGTGGTGTTTGAGAACAAGGCGATCGAAACATGGTCTTCGAAGAGTTCCTCTGACCACTGTCCGGTGCTCATCCAATCCTATCGTAGTTCTACATCTGCTAGCATCGTCCCAGCCAGAGTCACCACTAAGGTCAACCAAGCCAGAGCCCATAGTGACTTGCGGTTGCACAGTAAGCTTCGGGCATGAAATATTCTTCCGTCTCTTTGAGTGCAGGTGAAGCTTTCCGCAAGATGTCATGGCGCTTCTCCATGCATCCCGCCATCCTTTGGTTTCTCCAGGTGCCCGTCAACCATCCTTCACCCAGTGGTGTGTATTGAATTCTTGTCTCGAGTCTTGAAGTCTTGAGGCCTTGAAGATGCAGTCCTTGCAGATTCCATCATGGAGTTGTCGTCATTGACGTAGATCCTCCATTCTCACACCACTGCCGAGCACTCATACCAACCCCGTCTAGTATAGCGTAGCATTAAAATAAATAACGTCTCGGGCTTGGTAACAGGGTGATGGGTTCCTACCTCATGTATACTAATCAACTACAAGGATTCAATATCACTACTGGAGGGATTGTTGTGAAGATGACACTAGATGCAATAAAACACATAGGTATGAAAAACATGGTCAAAGTGAACTTGCCTGGTAAGTTGATGAAGATAATAGCGCTCTCGAAAATAGCTTGGTAGAACTATTCGTCACTCCATTGAAAATCTATATAGTCCAACATAGCATTCATATAAGCAAACATACTAGCAAGCAATTCTAACACTCATCAATAAAATGCGAACCAACAAGGGATACCAAATAAAAACCAAGGAAAACTACACGATGAAACTACTAAAGAAAACTCACATAACACAAAATAGTTTTGTCCTAAGTAAAACTTAACAAATAAAATACTAAACCAATAATTTTAAAAGAAAGTAAAATTTAAATCAACTAAGTTAACAGAAAGTATTTTTCATAAAGTTTTACTAGCAAAAGAAAATCCATAAAAGCTAAATTAAAGCTCTAATTATGCCTAAAACAAAACTAGTAAGAAAAAGAAATAAAACATTTTATTTTTCTGTAAATAAAAGTTCACTCTCTATAACTACGAAACAAATCGAAATACAATATAAAAGAGTTGAAAATAAATTTTAAAATAATTAAAACAACAGAAAACATCGACAAGTTAAAAATAACTAGCGCAGTGTTGTTTTCGTGAAAAACTAATTTTAATAAAATCTATAAATACCCAAACTAATCCTACTACTAGGCAAGGTCAAAACAAAGCAGTGGCAAAAAGAATCGCAAAAATATTAATTCTAGCTCATTTTATAGCAGAAATACTAATCTGAATACAACTCATAAAAACAATTTTTTAAAATACTAAAACATGGCGAAACTATTTTATACGAAACTTTAGGAAATTTGCAGACTAGTTAAAAAGAATCAATCAAAACTCTAAATAACCTAAGAGATATAGAATTTACGAATGAAACTTTTACATTTAAAAAAAGAAACGAAAATACGAAAAACAAACAAACAAGCGCTATTGGGCCTACGAAGTGCGATCTGTAGCTACCAAATGCTCGGCGTTAACTAACAAACCACGTACACTATATAACTAATGAAACCGTGAACGGTTTAGATCTAAACCGAAAAAACCATACACTAAAACCGATCTAACGAAAAAACGATCTACTAAACTATTTTTTTACTGAACGAAGAGGTGGCTGGGACTTACAGAGAGATCGTGCGTTGGGGTGGCGCTTGGGCTCCGGTGGGGCGGTGGCTCCGGCGGTCGTGGGTGGCGGCGGAGGTGTCGGGGAGATGCGGTGGGGTGTGGCTCGTCCGGTGGTGGAGCCGGAGGTGGTCGGTGACGAGGAACGGCGACAGAACGAAGGGGCGAAGCTTAGTGCTCCGAGTGCTCCGGCGAAGACAACAATGTTGGTACGGTCGCTGTAGATGGAGAAGGAAAGCAGGACTTTGTCGAAACGATTGTACAGATCGAGAGAATTTGATACACAAATTGAGAAGGTTTGGGGTGGCTCACCGGCGTCGAAATCCGCCGATGAACTACAGCTTCTGCGGTCAGATTGGAACAACGAGTACGTGTTGTAGAGGTGGACTTGGCGAGAGATTTCAAGGGGAATCGGAAGAGGGACTAGCCAGGTATTTATAGGACATATTCTTGGGGCAGGGGGCAGCTTCGGGGATCGGATTCCGGAGATCGCGGACACGGGCGGCATGGCAATCTTCTGTTCTGTTTCTTCCCGTGAGGAGCAAGAAGAAAGAAAAAAAAACGAGGGAGAGAGAGATTGTGAAAGGGAGGGGTGGCGGCGGCTCCTGGGGAGTCCCTCTCGTGCGAGCGCTAGCCCTAGCGCCAGCGCTGGGCTGGGCCGGCCGGCAGCCTGGCCTAACTGGCGAGGGTCCTTTTTTAAGACAGAGGGCAAACTCAAAGAAAGCAAACTAAATAAAAACTTAATGTAGACATATAATATATAGAAATTTTAGAAAAAGAAATCCTAAAACATGAACTATTTCACAGAGATGATAAAATACAGAAAAATTAATAAAAGTCAAGCAGTCTTCTTTGTTGCAATAAAACCAATAAAATACATTTTTTTAAATACCAAAATGATTTAAAAAAAACCTTTATCCTAATTTTCCATTGAAGGGAATCATTTTACCCTTATTTACATTTATTTATTTTTAGGAGAAAATAATTTGATTTATAGCCAAATAACTCCTAAATGGTTTTGAAATTGAAATTCAAACCACTTCCAATTTATTTTTCATTTTCCTCATTCAAATATATTTCAAATTTGCCCCTGGTTTGGAGTGTCATGTTGCTCCTCTCTTTATTTTTGAAATGGGTCAGAGGAATTTGAAACTATTCAAATGGGAAGGATTCCAAATGGAATTCCAAAAGTGGTTTAACTCCCTACTCTCTTTAATTAAACTTTGGAGAAGTCCTTTCATCTCCTCTCTTGAAAGTCCTTGAGTGGCATCAAGTTTGCATTACTTTCAATTGAGGTTTCAAAACATTTCAAATGGAAACACTTTTGGGAAAGTCCTTTTATTCCCTCTCATTCAACTTTCAAAAAGTTTCAAATTGCACTCAATTTCACTCAATCATTCAGACAACAATCAAACAAACAATCAAAACTATTTATTTAATATAACATTCCAAAATTTAGGATTTTGGGATGTTACAAATCTACACACTTAAAATGAATCTAGTCCTCGAGATTGAAGAAACTAACAAGAAAGGGTTAGGGTCTTCTAGCAAATCTTTTGGCGGAAAGGTCCGGGTGCTACCACACTTAAAAACAAGGTTACGGTTCCAATAAACTCAGATACTTCCTCCGAGTGCCGACAATATATGTCTCTTCACATATCTTACAATAGCTCCTTCATTAACGTTCTTACATCGGAAGCATAGCGTTTTCCTCAAAATCTTGGGTCGGTTCGTCAAAATTGAAGTTCGTCCGAGACCGGATCTTCTTAGTCGATAGGTGCATGTCCATTCTAGACAACTATCGAAATACTCATGGTGGTCTATCATTAATGGTTTCTGCAGAAAAAGGGCCTTGGCTTCATTCTCACCGTATAATCTACGATTGGCAACAACGGCCATGTACATGGGTTTATCATCATACCATTCTAAGGCTTAAGCAAGGCTTCAACGAAGTCGTCACTTTACTATGGGTAAGTCTCTCAGATTTACCATTCCAAATAACAAGAGCGAATGATACGAGTAAGTCGGTATGGTGATCAATCCATTCCGCACCAGATCATTACCACAGATAAGGTTTAGTGAATCTCGTATTTCTAACACTCGGGCATTCTCACAAGCATTGCAGAATTTCTCTGTATTGAGCAGGATCGGGTAAATCCTTTGGTTACGCAAGCCAAACAAAACATCTATCGTTACTTCACCACTCTCGTGTTTTGCGTAACCTCCTCTGAAGCGTATCTTGATTGAATCACCGATTCTTCCAAATTTCTTCCTTCATCAAGGTTACGTCATTCCTTTCAAAATCCTGGGCACATGGGTTATGGCCCACTTCAACACTAGTGAAGCTTTAACTCATCCTTGGAGTAACTCTCTTGTTCCATATTACACCTCCTTTAAATCCAATAGTACTCGGTTTTTTCATAACCATCGATCAAAAGCATAACTCCAACTATTTTTTTCGTCCCAACTCCGATCAGGGAATATATTTTTCCTATCCCTTGGTCTAGTGTTCTTCACAGGGTACTACCACCCTTAAATGAAATTCACAAATCCATCCATAGACCATATTTCTCATATCCTCAAAAATGGTCAAAATCTTTGTTCATAGAGTAACAACTCAAAAAAAAATTCACGTGTGAAATCATGACACATTAACTTTATTGATTTCACGAACTCATTATAATCCCCGAGCACCCATTACATAACTCAACTCATCGAACTTATGAAAATAAAACTGCTTTCTACTACTCTTGTTATCAAAATTCCAACTACTCAACTCCAGCTTCCTTCTTGTAGGAACATTTAGTAGCATAATGTCCTGCTTCCTTGCAATGAAAACACATAACTTTCGATAAGTCTTTGGGCTTCTTGGAGATGGTGCCTGCTCCTTGAGTTCCTTGCTTCCTTTCAAGACAATGATTGGCATAATGCCCGACGTCCTTACATTCAAAACAGGTAATATGACTCTTGTCCCTCTTTGCAGAAATTGGGTTGTTACGAGGGTGTCTTTGTTTTCTCTCTTAGGGGTTTCTTCGTTCGATCAAACCTTTTATTCCCATGGATCAAACTCTATTGCTTCCGTCGGGAAGTATCCCAGATACTCTTTTCTTTCCTTGGTGCAATACTATGAAAACTGTCCTTCTTCTCCACATGAATAGCAGGCATTGGAGTAAAATCTGTTGAGGCCTTCTCCATCAGGGTCTCCAACACATTCCTTCATCACAGGTTCTTTCATAACTTCTCGGAGCGCTTCTTTCATTCCTTCTTCCTGCTCCTGAATAGTTTGTTGCACCATGGGGTAAATGTGACACTGAGTCGGGTAGTGGGTGGTTCCTTCACACAAGAAACAACTAACTTCCCCAGTCGGGCATTCTTCGGCTGGGTGATTCTCCTCACAATGTGGGCATCCATCCTTGTGTTCCTCCTGGGTGTGTCCTATTTCTCCACATATCTTGCATGCACAAGTTTGCTTCATTTCTTCACACGGGCTTTTGGATAAAACGAGACCTCGGTAGAATCGTCTTGAATTCTTCCCAAGCATTAACTCCATTCCATCCTTGTATAGCTTGATGTATCTCTCGCCATTTTGCAGCACCTTGTGTGATCCGTCGTAGGGTGTATGGAACCATATACTCTCCTTCAATATAGTGCTCCTTCATGCGATCTTCCATGTTCCAGTATCCTTGTGCTACCCCGGCTGTGTCATCAATCTAGGAAATACCGTCCATCTTCATTCATCATCTATTGGGTCCAAGTGTTTTGAGATGAGATAAGAGAAAAAAAGAGATACACACAATACAAACAATAGTTTTTGAAGAAACGGGTTTTACTTTGTGGTCTGTCGGAAAACATCAAACAAATGACAGCTCACAAATCGCGCATCTAACGTAAGTGTATAACAGGGTTTGGTCTTCTAAAGGTCAAATAATTCTTGAGAACTTCAAATTCTTCAAGTCTTGAGTCTTCAATTGTTGCAGCTTCAACTCTTCTAATGCATGGTGAAATCCTGGTTACTTTGAAGGGGTCATCAGCTGTCCGATATGTTTCTTGGAGCGGCTTCAGTTGATCCTTCATGTGGTCAAAAGGGAAAAGTGTATATTCTAACTATTTGAGGTCAGAGGAACTACTTGATAAAATAAAAAAAAACAAGAAGTAAAGGATCCTTTTGAAAATAAAGTTTTTTGAGACATCCTCTCCTAGGGGCTTTCCGATTTCTAGGGTCACGTTCTACAGTCAACATGTGCTCGATACCATATCATGAGCGACCCGACCTCGAGACGGTCAAGCCTCCGTGTTCTTTGTGCCATCCTCGGATCGGTATCTTTGCACACACAGTACATCAATGTATATATCAAAGTGCAATCACATGTATAATTAACGTAAAACTGATATATACCTCATAATTCACAGCGGGAACAAATAGTCGGGTGTGGAGTCCCATCAACGCCATCGGCAGGTTGAGTGTAGACCGTAACCTGCACTGTACTCTTACTCGTCGGAAGAAAGTATACGCAACATGATACGTTGCAGCCGTGTAGGTCGATACATTGAATGTACCGCAAGATCACAACATGAGAAATCAGATGATAAAACTATACTATATGCAATATGGCTTTGTGGCTCGTGTCGAGTTTTGTTTGCGTAAAAGCTGATTTATTTTCCCTACATCAAAGGAATAAATGAAGTCTGTACTATGGAGTTTTCTATCATGACATGGTTCCGCCAACCGATGTCTCATAGCCCAAAATCATCATAAGTTGCCCACAATTAAGTTATCAATCCGGTGTTGAGAGTTCCGAGATAGATCCAAGTCCAGAGGCTCAAATTGTCCGTAACCGGGGACACGGCTAATCGATTAGGTTTTAACCCTCTGCAGAGGTTTGTACACTTTACCCGCAAGATTCGATCCCTCTTTTTACGTTCTCGCACTTCAGGGTGTTTGAGAACAAGACGATCGAAACATGGTCTTCCGAAGAGTTCCTCTGACCACTGTCCGGTGCTCATCCAATCCTATCATAGTTCTACATCTGCTAGCACCGTCCCAGCCAGAGTCACCACTAAGGTCAACCAAGCCAGAGCCCATAGTGACTTGCGGTTGCACAGGTAAGCTTCCGGGCATGAAATATTCTTCCGTCTCTTTGAGTCTGGGTGAAGCTTTCCGCAAGATGTCATGGCGCTTCTCCATGCATCCCGCCATCCTTTGGTTTCTCCAGGTGCCCATCAACCATCCTTCACCCGATGGTGTGTATTGAATTCTTGTCTCGAGTCTTGAAGTCTTGAGGCCTTGAAGATGCAGTCCTTGCAGATTCCATCATGGAGTTATCGTCATTGGCGTAGATCCTCCATTCTCACACCATCGCCGAGCACTCATACCAACCCGTCTACTATAGAGTAGCATTAAAATAAATAACGTCCGGGCTTGGTAGCAGGTGATGGGTTCCTACCTCATGTATACTAATCAACTACAAGGATTCAATATCACTACTGGAGGGATTGTTGCGAAGATGACACTAGATGCAATAAAACACATAGGTATGAAAAACATGGTCAAAGTGAACTTGCCTGGTAAGTTGATGAAGATAATAACGCTCTCGAAAATAGCTTGGTAGAACTATTCGTCACTCCGTTGAAAATCTATATAGTCCAACATAGCATTCATATAAGCAAACATACTAGCAAGCAATTCTAACACTCATCAATAAAATGCGAACCAACAAGGGATACCAAATAAAAACCAAGGAAAACTACACGATGAAACTACTAAAGAAAACTCACATAACACAAAATAGTTTTGTCCTAAGTAAAACTTAACAAATAAAATACTAAAATAATAATTTTAAAAGAAACTAAAATTTAAATCAACTAAGTTAACAGAAAGTATTTTTCATAAAGTTTTACTAGCAAAAGAAAATCCATAAAAGCTAAATTAAAGCTCTAATTATGCCTAAAACAAAACTAGTAAGAAAAAGAAATAAAACATTTTATTTTTCTGTAAATAAAAGTTCACTCTCTATAACTACAGAAACAAATCGAAATACAGTATAAAAGAGTTGAAAATAAATTTTAAAATAATTAAAACAACAGAAAACAACAACAAGTTAAAAAGAACTAGCGCAGTGTTGTTTTCGTGAAAAACTAATTTTAATAAAATCTATAAATACCCAAACTAATCCTACTACTAGGCAAGGTCAAAACAAAGCAGTGGCAAAAGAATCGCCTAAAAATATTAATTCTAGCTCATTTTATAGCAGAAATACTAATCTGAATAAAACTCATAAAAACAATTTTTTAAAATACAAAAACATGGCGAAACTATTTTATACAGAAACTTTAGGAAATTTGCAGACTAGTTAAAAAGGATCAATCAAAACTCTAAATAACCTAAGAGATATAGAATTTACTGAAACTGAAACTTTTCTGCTTTTAAAAACAGAGACGAAAATACTGAAAAACAAACAAACAAGCGCTATTGGGCCTCACGAAGTGCGATCAGAGCTACCAAGCGCTCGGCGTTAACTAACAAACCGCGTACACTATATAACTAACGAAACCGTGAACGGTTTAGATCTAAACCAAAAAACCATACACTAAAACCGATCTAACGAAAAGCGATCTACTAAACTATTTTTTTACCGAATGAAGAGGTGGCTGGGACTTACAGAGAGATCGTGCGTTGGGGTGGCGCTTGGGCTCGGTGGGGGTGGCTCGGTGGTCGTGGGTGGCGGCGGAGGTGTCGGGGAGATCTTGCGGCGGTGTGGCTCGTCCGGTGGTGGAGCCGAGGTGGTCGGTGACGAGGAAGCGACGAACTAAGGGGCGAAGCTTAGTGCTCGAAGTGCTCGGCGAAGACAACAATGTTGGTGCAGTCGCTGTAGATGGAGAAGGAAAGCAAGACTTTGTCGAAGCGATTGTCTGATCGAGAGAATTTGATACACAAATTGAGAAGGTTTGGGGTGGCTCACGGCGTCGAAATCCGCCGATGAACTACAACCTGCGGTCGATTGGAGCAGCGAGTACGTGTTGTAGAGGTGGACTTGGCGAGAGATTTCAAGGGAATCGGAAGAGGGACTAGCCAGGTATTTATAGGACATATTCTTGGGGCGGGGGCAGCTTGGGATCGGATTCGGAGATCGCGGACACGGGCGGCATAGCAATCTTCATTACTGCTTTCTTCCGTGAGGAGCAAGAAGAAAGAAAAAAAAAGCGAGGAGAGAGAGATCGTGAAAGGGAGGGTGGCGGCGGCTCTGGGAGTCCCTCTGTGCGGCTTAGCCCTAGCGCCAATGCTGGGCTGGGCCGGCAAGGTCTTGCTGCCCTAACTGACGGGGTCCTTTTTTTTAAGACAGAGGGTAAACTCAAAGAAAGCAAACTAAATAAAAACTTAATGTAGACATATAATATATAGAAATTTTCAGAAAAAGAAATCCTAAAACATGAAGTATTTCACAGAGACAGATAAAATACAGAAAAATTAATAAAAGTCAAGCAGTCTTCTTTGTTGCAATAAAACCAATAAAATACATTTTTTAAATACCAAAATGATTTCAAAAAAACCTTTATCCTAATTTTCCATTGAAGGAATCATTTTACCCTTATTTACATTTATTTATTTTAGGAGAAAATAATTTGATTTATAGCCAAATAACTCCTAAATGGTTTTGAAATTGAAATTCAAACCACTTCCAATTTTTTTCATTTTCCTCATTCAAATATATTTCAAATTTGCCCTGGTTTGGAGTGTCATGTTGCTCCTCTCTTTATTTTTGAAATGGGTCGAGGAATTTGAAACTATTCAAATGGGAAGGATTCCAAATGGAATTCCAAAAGTGGTTTAACTCCTACTCTCTTTAATTAAACTTTGGAGAAGTCCTTTCATCTCCTCTCTTGAAAGTCCTTGAGTGGCATCAAGTTTGCATTACTTTCAATTGAGGTTTCAAAACATTTCAAATGGAAACACTTCTGGGAAAGTCCTTTTATTCCCTCTCATTCAACATTCAAAAAGTTTCAAATTGCACTCAATTTCACTCAATCATTCAGACAACAATCAAACAAACAATCAAAACTATTTATTTAATATAACATTCCAAAATTTAGGATTTTGGGATGTTACAGAGGGGGAGAGGAAATGGGGGTGCCGTGTGGTGGGGGGAACCGGAAGTTACCAAAGCAGCCCTGACCTATTATGTAGATGAGGGCGGTATTGTAACTGTTGTTCTCCGTGCACCAAGGAAAAAAGGGGAATTTTGCATGCTAAAGACGAGGTGGCGGAAATTTTAGAAGGAGGCGGGAGATTTTGCCTCTCGCGGGATCGTTCGTATCCAGTTTCAACTAATTTTGGACCGTGTGTAACGCCCAGACACACCCGCCGGTGGTCGTTACTCCTGGCAGGATCTAGACTGGCCCCACAGATCAATACTAGTCTTTTCTACGCTCTTTGTCCTCACTCGTGCGCAACCGGGAGAAACTTCCCGGTCAGTCACCCATCCTGAAACTACTCCAAGCTAAGCACGCTTAACTTTGGAGTTATGTCCAAATGGGCTTCCGGAAAAGAAGGAATTCCTTATTGATATGAGTAGTCTATCATCCCTAATAAGCCAGGCTATCACATACACCCCCACTCAAGGGAACCGACATCCTCGTCCGGCCACAGGAACGTTCCCTCTTGGCACATACGTTTGTGCATCCAGTCCGGTACATGTGCCATGCCGTGTGCCACGACGGGTCACAAACGTCATGAACAACATGACCGCACACCTACCCGCAAACATCCGTGTAACCGCAAGGGTCGGCTCTGATACCAACTTGTAACGCCCCAGACACACCCGCTGGTGGTCGTTACTCCTGGCGTGATCTAGACTGGCCCCACAGATCAATACTAGTCTTTTTTGCGCACTTTGTCCTCACTCGTGCGCACCAGGGAGCAACTTCCCGGTCGCTCACCCATCCTAAAATTACTCCAAGCTGAGCATGCTTAACTTTGGAGTTCTGTCCAAATGGGCTTCCGGAAAAGAAGGAATTCCTTATTGATATGAGTAGTCTATCATCCCCAATAAGCCCGGCGATCACAACGTGCTAGCGGGAAGGTCATGCGAGACTGTGTACACGGGGCACGCGTCAGCAGTTAATAACTGGTGTGAAGTCCACCCCCGAAAAAAGATATTAAGGCCTCCCTTGGTTCATAGGATAGAAATATCATAGGAATAGGAAAATTATAGGAAGTGAGATGACATGCATCTCAATTCCTATAGATAAAGGCATGTCGTTTGATGCATAAGATATGAATTTTCCATTGAGTATAGGCTAATGTTTTTTATCCTTTGAAATGTGAAGCATTGATTCCTATCCTACATAGGAATAGGAATGCATTCCTATAAACCAAAGGGACCCATGGGAATTTTTCCTTGGAAAATCCTATCCTATGAAATTCCTACAAGATACCTACAAACCAAAGGAGGCCTAACTCGGGATGATGCGCCGATAACTTGGATGTTCACACGGGCGCGGCCAATCGTACGGGTGTAGAGGCGCGTTCACAAAAAAAAGGGATCAAACGCTTAGCCTATGTGTTTCTCATGTAAATGGATAATTTAGTGCCATTGGTTATTTACCTTAAACATAATGCATTGACGTGTTAGTGCAGAGGCGCACAAAAAGAAATGGATATTGTAGTCCCACAAAAGAAATGGATAATGTAGTCCGCTACTTAAAAGTGTTACCTTATATGATTACATAGCCTCCATTTCATAAATTGTGTACCCGTTGAATTCATATATGAATATTACATATATTACTTCATAATAGAACCTTAAATCATCCAAGACTAATGAATTTGAATGCAAGACTGACAATGGTGCATGTACATGATAGCTACATTGGTTGTTTGAAGAAACATCACTGTAACTTTGGCATGCACAATTGAAAAGGTTTATTTAGATAGAAAAATGTGATATGTGAGTGTCCAATCTTTATAGCCTTGAATCGATATTGTACCTTTGGCCACGATACGAAGTAGATATTGATTTATCTTGAAGTGATGCACGTCCACGATCGCTAGATAGTGCTATGTGAATGAACTGTGCAATCTCTCTCACACGCATACATATGTCATTTCCCCGTGGGCATCGGAATCACACACGCGCACTTCGTGTATTTCTCTCCCTCCGTCGATGTTAGAATTCGTCTTTCTATCCTGTCCTACAAGTCTCTCACACAGAAACACGCATGCTCTCTCTGTCGAACATGCCCACCCCTTTAACTCCGCCCACTCACAGCCACTAATGTCTCAAAGTATAATTATGTCTCTCACACATATGCCTAAGGTTAACTCGAGTTCCGGAACCATATGAATACATACAATGGGATTCCAGCAGAGCACCTTTTGTTTTCAGATTTCGCTCTCTCTCTCTCTCTCTCACACACACACACACACACACACACACACACACACACACACACACACAGCGCACGCGTAGACATTGTTTCTCGCTTCATTTTTTCCGACACTTGCATGCACACCGTTTGTTTATCTCCGTGATGCTTTAAGTATGCCTCACACACATGCTATCTACCTATCCCTTAATATACATATGTGTCACACAAACTCCTTCTCCCTACTAGCAAGATGCCCATGCGTTGCACAGAACATCAAGATGCATTTGTATGAGTAGTTTATCTTGTGGGAGAAAAGGATGAATGAGGGAATGCCTTATTTACAAATGTGGAGAGGGGTGTGGGTATCTTTTTGCAAAATTGCCATAGTTTCCTTCCTATCTGTCGGATATAAATCGGATGGCCTATATTGCAGGATGGCAGGCACACCATCATCACCAACTCTGTTTTTTATAAGAGTAGAGATATGTAAGTGTCAATGCCCCCCCCACCCACACACACACACTTCCCGACACTGAAGGAGTAGGGTGACACTTCAATCTTGATACTAATTTATCGACTGGCTTCTCTCTCAAACACACACACACACACACACTACCCGACACCGAAGGAGTAGGGTGGCACCTCGATCTTGATAGTAATCTATCTACTCCTTCTCTTTCAAACACACACACACACATACACACACACTCGCTAGTTGTGCCTCTGTGCCTACCGCGCACACTCTCGATACGTCTTTCTCTCCCCCCCTCTCCACCCCCACCCCAACAATGACAGCAGAAAGGTGACAACTCAATCTGATCTTAATCTGTCAATTGGTTTCTCTCTCAAACATTGTGTCTCTGTGCCTCGCTCAGACACACTCGATACGTCTTTCTCTCTGTAGCCCCCTCAATATGTAGACTTCTCGCGCACACACAGCTGTAGTGACTATGACGCCGAACCTAGTGTGCCTTGTTTTTACCGGCCTCATGTGATAGTTTTCACCTTGTTTTCTGTTAATTAACAAGGCAACCTTTTCTTTGTTACTACTAGTGAATCTGAAATCATTCGGGGCAGACATAAAATATATCACTTCAACCCAATTATCGCAGTAACTATTTTAAAAGAAACTAGCTAGATGCTTGTGCATTGTACGGAACATCAAGATGCATTTATATGAGTAGTTTATCTTGTGATAGAAAAGGATGAACGAGGGAAGGCCTTATTTGCAAACATGGAGAGTGGTGTGGGTATCTTTTTGCAAAATTGCCAGAGTTTCCTTCCTATCCGTTGTATATAAATCCGATGGCCTATATTGCAGGATGGCACGCACACCATCATCACCAACTCTATTTTCTACTCCCTCTATTCCTAAATATTTGTCTTTTTAGTGATTTCAACAAGTGACTACATCCGGAGCGAAATGAGTGAATCTACACTCTAAAATATGTCTAATACACATCTGTATGTGGTAGTCCATTTGAAATCTGAAAAAGAAAAATATTTAGGAACGGAGGGAGTATAAGAGTAGACATGGAGATATATCTCCAGCATGGTCCACAACAAATATGTGTTGGACTGGTTAGCACCGGATGCTCGCAACGCGATGACCTGAGTTCGAATTATGTCTTTAACTTTAGATTTTTATATTATATATTACTTATTTAATATATACTTCTTTCGCTACTATACTGACAGTGGAGCCCACAGATTATTTAGAATACAAGATTAAGGATGGACTTGTTTCTTTTTAACTTTCTGTACAAAGCTGTAGCCACCCTGCAAGTCAGGTGTACATTGTACATGCAATTAACTTTTTATAGAGGGAAAATCATACACACAATTAACTCAAATGGATTGGATGTGACTCTATTATTTCAAGCATAAGAGCATCTCCAACGGCAGCCAGCAAATTTCCTCCCGCTTCCTTCCGCGGAGGACGACATCAAACGCCAGCGGCATACATTTTCACAACTCTAACCAACCAGATGAAATTCGTGCAAACACGGACTGATTTCATATATGCATGAAGGATTTCGTATAAAAAAGCTGGATCTTCATATAAACATGATGGATTTCATTACATTTACATGAACTAAGTGGTGCTAATCCGGCTCTCTTTGTATAATTAATACTCCCTCCGTCCGGAAATACTTGTCCTAGAAATGGATGTATCTAGACTTATTTTAGTTATAGATACATCCAATTTATCCATTCTTAGAACAAATATTTCCCGCCAGCCGGAGAGGGAGCACCTAATATAAATGGCCGCCTGTGGATCCCTTTTTCTTCCTCATGTCCGGCAGACACTTGCGGGGTCGATGAAGGTCCCCGGAAGAGATGAAGCAGCAAACAAACCACCTGAATGCGTAGTCGTCGCCTCGGCGGTGGCCTTCATGGGACCCAAGTGGTGGCGGCCTTCCATGTTCTACCTCTCCTCGATGATGGTGGCGGACACGGAGAAGCTGGCCACCGACTCGTCGCTCTCCATGCACCCGGCTTCTGTCTCTACCTGCATGGCGCTGCCGTAGGCACGGGAGGCGCGACCACAGGCACGGGAGGCGCGCCCACAGACACGGGAGGCGCGGCCACATCAGACAATGGTGGTGCGGTACGAAACGGCAACGACGACGCCCGTACCGGCGTGGAGCAACTCGCTACTCCTCATCGAGCTGAACTGGAGCAGCGAATTGCTGAACCACGTGCCGTCTTGGGGCGGCAACTGGCTCCGTCGGGCCAAGCGTGGTTGGTGAAGCACCGAGCGGCCTCGCCCGTATCCGGAGGGCTCGGCGGGCCACCCAGCCGGGTAGTATGCCGGAGAATGGCTCCTCGGAAGCCATCGGAAGAGGCGAGAAAATGGTGAAGGTGGAGCTGGGGGAGAGGCGGAGGGGTCCGATTCTTGCCCACTGTCTGTCTGGCCTCGTTTAAATAGAGGGCGGACGGTAGGAGCTTGGCCGGCGCATGGCCTCGTTTAAACTGATGGCGAACGGGAGGAGCTCGGCCAGTGTTGGGTTTAATTCCGGCCCGCTCATGAACAGACGTGTGGCCGGAGTAGGTTTCTCGGTTCGCATGCAGGTTTAATGGAGGGGTTTGATGGAGGCGAGGAGGCGTGTTCAGCCGGGCGTGTAGCGGGCGGCGCAATACTATTCGATTTGACAGCGGGCGGCGCAGTTCCCAATATGGCTTTAATACAGACGAGGGAGGGGGTAGCGGTTCCCAAAATGTTGAACGTCCAATGATGCATCCTCCTTCAATTAGCATCGTGAATGCATGAGGGAAGTAATGGGAGGAGAACTCGGAAAAGAGGTTGCACGATGTGAATGCAACACAGTTTGCACTCATATAAAGGCGCCCCTCCATTCCAATGCATCTACTGAAGAAAATATGCCCTAGAGGCAATAATAAAGTTATCATTTATTTCCTTATTTCATGATAAATGTTTATTATTCATGCTAGAATTGTATTAATCAGAAACATAATACTTGTCTGAATACATAGACAAAACAGAGTGTCACTAGTATGCCTCTACTTGACTAGCTCGTTGATCAAAGATGGTTATATTTCCTAGCCATAGACATGAGTTGTCATTTGATTAACGGGATCACTTCATTAGGAGAATGATGTGATTGACCTGACCCATTCCGTTAGCTTAGCACACGATTGTTTAGTATGTTGCTATTGCTTTCTTCATGACTTATACATGTTCCTATGACTATGAGATTATGCAACTCCCGTTTACTGGAGGAACAATTTGTGTGCTACCAAACGTCACAACGTAACTGGGTGATTACAAAGGTGCTCTACAGGTGTCTCCGAAGGTACTTGTTGGGTTGGCGTATTTCGAGATTAGAATTTGTCACTCCGATTGTTGGAGAGGTATCTCTAGGCCCACTCGGTAATGCCCATCGCTATAAGCCTTGCAAGCATTGCATCTAATGAGTTAGTTGCGGGATGATTTATTACAGAACGAGTAAAGAGACTTGCCGGTAACGAGATTGAACTAGGTATTGAGATACCGACGATCGAATCTCGGGCAAGTAACATACCGATGACAAAGGGAACAACGTATGTTGTTATGCGGTTTGACCGATAAAGATCTTCGTAGAATATGTGGGAGCCAATATGAGCATCCAGGTTCCGCTATTGGTTATTGGCCGGACGTGTCTCGGTCGTGTCTACATAGTTCTCGAACCCGTAGGGTCCGCACGCTTAAAGTTCGATGACGGTTATATTATGAGTTTATGTGTTTTGATGAACCGAAGGTAGTTCAGAGTCCCGGATGAGATCGGGGACATGACGAGGAGTCTCAAAATGGTCGAGACGTAAAGATCGATATATTGGACGACTATATTCGGACATCGGAAAGGTTCCTAGTGATTCGGGTATTTTTCTGAGTACCGGAGAGTTACGGGAATTCGCCGGGGAGTATATGGGCCTTATTGGGCTTTAGGGGAAAGAGAGAGGAGAGGTTGGGAGCCCCCCAAGGCCTAGTCCGAATTGGACTAGGGGGAGGGGTTGCGCCCCCTCCTTCCTTCTCTTCTCTCTCCCCTTTCCTTGACTCCTACTCCTACTACTTGAAAGGGGGGGATCCTACTCCCGGTGGGAGTAGGACTCCTCCTAGGGCGCGCCATAGAGAGGGCCGTCCCTCCCCCTCCTCCACTCCTTTATATACGGGGAGGGGGCACCCCTTGGAGACACAACAATTGATCTGTTTGATCTTTTAGCCGTGTCGGTGCCCCTCCACCATAGTCCACCTCGATATCTTGTGGCGGTGCTTAGGCGAAGCCACATGTGTAGAACATCAACATCGCTCCCACGCCATCATCTTGTGAAATTCTCTCTCAACACTCGGCTGGATCGGAGTTCGAGGGGCGTCATCGGGCTGAGCGTGTGCTGAACTCGGAGGTGCCGTGCATTGGTACTTGATCGGTTGGATCGTGAAGACGTCGACTACATCAACCGCGTTGTGCTAACGCTTCGCTTTCGGTCTCACGAGTGCGTGGACAACACTCTCCCTCTTGTTGCTATGCATCACCATGATCTTGCGTGTGCGTAGGAATTTTTTTGAAATTACTACGTTCCCCAACAGTGGCATCCGAACCAGGTTTTATGCGTAGATGTCATATGCACGAGGAGAACACAAGTGAGTTGTGGGCGATATAAGTCATACTGCTTACCAGCATGTCATACTTTGGTTCAGCGGTATTGTTGGATGAAGCGGCCCGGACCGACATTATGTGTACGCTTACGCGAGACTGGTTTTACCGCCGTGCTTTGCACACAGGTGACTAGCGGGTGTCAGTTTCTCCAACTTTAGTTGAATCGAATGTGGCTATGCCCGGTCCTTGAGAAGGTTAAAACAACACTAACTTGACGAACTATCGTTGTGGTTTTGATGCGTAGGTAAGAACGGTTCTTGCTCAGCCCGTAGCAGCCACGTAAAACTTGCAACAACAAAGTAGAGGACGTCTAACTTGTTTTTGCAGGGCATGTTGTGATGTGATATGGTCAAGATGTCTTGACATATAAGTTGTTGTATAAGATGATCATGTTTTGTTGAATTTATCGGCAACTGGCAGAAAGCCTTATGGTTATCTCTTTATTGCGTAAGATGCAAGCGCCAAATAATCGCTTTACTTTATCGCTATGCGATAGCAATAGTTGCAAGAGCAATAGTTGGCGAGACGACCATGTGACGACACATTGATATAGATCAAGATGATGGAGATCATGGTGTCATGCCGGTGACGATGGAAATCATGACGATGCTTTGGAGATGGAGATCAAAGGCACAAGATGATGATGGCCATATCATGTCACATATTTTGATTGCATGTGATGTTTATCTTTTATGCATCTTATCTTGCTTTGATTGACGGTAGCATTATAAGATGACCTCTCACTAAATTTCAAGATAAAAGTGTTCTCCCTGAGTATGCATTGTTGCCAAAGTTCGTCGTGCCCAGACACCACGTGATGATCGGGTGTGATAAGCTCTACGTCCATCTACAACGGGTGCAAGCCAGTTTTGCACACGCAGAATACTCAGGTTAAACTTGACGAGCCTAGCATATGCAGATATGGCCTCGGAACACTGAGACCGAAAGGTCGAGCGTGAATCATATAGTAGATATGATCAACATAGTGATGTTCACCATTGAAAGCTACTCCATTTCACGTGATGATCGGTTATGGTTTAGTTGATTTGGATCACGTGATCACTTAGATGATTAGAGGGATGTCTATCTAAGTGGGAGTTCTTAAGTAATATGATTAATTGAACTTTAATTTATCATGAACTTAGTCCTAGTAGTATTAGCATATCTATGTTGTAGATCAATAGCTCGCGTTGTTGCTTCCCTATGTTTTATATGTGTTCCTAGAGAAAAGTAAGTTGAAAGATGTTAGTATAAATGATGCGGATTGGATCCTGATCTGAGGTTTATCCTCATTGCTGCATAGAAGAATTATGTCCTTGATGCACCGCTAGATGACAGACCTATTGCAGGAGCAGATGCAGACGTTATGAACGTTTGGCTAGCTCAATATGATGACTACTTGATAGTTTAGTGCACCATGCTTAAAGGCTTAGAATCGGGACTTCAAAGATGTTTTGAATGTCATGGACCATATGAGATGTTCCAGGAGTTGAAGTTAATATTTCAAGCAAATAACCGAGTTGAGAGATATGAAATCTCCAACAAGTTCTATAGCTAAAAGATGGAGGAGAATAGCTCAAGCAGTGAGCATGTGCTTAGATTGTCTGGGTACTACAATCGCTTGAATCAAGTGGCAGTTAATCTTCCAGATAAGATAGTGATTGACAGAATTCTCTAGTCACCATCACCAAGTTGTAGAACTTCGTGATGAACTATAATATGCAAGGGATAATGGAAACGATTCCCAAGCTTTTCATGATGATGAAATCGATGAAGGTAGAAATCAAGAAAGAGCATCAAGTGTTGATGATTAACAAGACCACTAGTTTCAAGAAAGGGCAAAGGGAAGGAATGGGAACTTCATGTAGAATGGCAAGCAAGTTGCCACTTCCGTGAAGAAGCCCAAAGCTAGACTAAAGCCTGAAACTGAGTGCTCCTACTGCAAAGGTAATGGTCACTGGAAGCGGAACTACCCCAAGTAATTGGCGGATAAGAAGGATGGCAAAGTGAACATAGGTATATTTGATATACATGTTATTGATGTGTACTTTACTAGTGTTTATAGCAACCCCTCAGTATTTGATACTAGTTCAGTTGCTAAGAGTACTAACTCGAAAAGGGAGTTGTAGAATGAACAGAAACTAGTTAAGGGTGAAGTGACGATGTGTGTTGGAAGTAGTTCCAAGATTGATATGATCATCATCGCACACTCCCTATACTTTCGGGATTAGTGTTGAACCTAAATAAGTGTTATTTGGTGTTTGCGTTGAGCATGAATATGATTTGATCATGTTTATTGCAATACGGTTATTCATTTAAGTTAGAGAATGATTGTTGTTCTGTTTACATGAATAAAACCTTATATGGTTACACACCCAATGAAAATGGTTCGTTGGATCTCGATCGTAGTGATACACATATTCATAATATTGAAGCCAAAAGATGCAAAGTTAATAATAATAGTGCAACTTATTTGTGGCACTGCCGTTTAGGTCATATTGGTGTAAAGCGCATGAAGAAACTCCATGCTAATGGACTTTTGGAATCACTTGATGCTTGTGAACCATGCCTCATGGGCAAGATGACTAAGACTCCGTTCTCCGGAACAATGGAGCAAGCAACTGACTTATTGGAAATAATACATACTGATGTATGAGGTCCGATGAGTGTTAAAGCTTGCGGCAAGTATCGTTATTTTCTGACCTTCACAGATGATTTGAGCAGATATGGGTATATCTACTTGATGAAACACAAGTCTGAAACATTTGAAAAGTTCAAAGAATTTCAGAGTAACGTGAAGAATCATCGTAACAAGAAAATAAAAGTTTCTACAATATGATCGCAGAGATAAAATATTTGAGTTACGAGTTTGGCCTTCAGTTAAAACAATGTGGAATAGTTTCGCAACTCACGCCACCTGGAACACCACAGCGTAATGGTGTGTCTGGACGTCATAACCGTACTTTGTTAGATATGGTGCGATTTATGATGTTTCTTACCAATCTACCACTATTGTTTTGGGGTTATGCATTAGAGACAGCTGCATTCACGTTAAATAGGGCACCATCTAAATCCGTTGGACACCGTATGAACTATGGTTTGGCAAGAAACCTAAGCTGTCGTTTCTTAAAGTTTGAGGTTGCAATGCTTATGTGAACAAGTTTCAACCTGATAAGCTCAAACCCAAATCGGAGAAGTGCGTCTTCATAGGATACTCAAAAGAAAATTTTGGGTACACCTTCTATCACAGATCCGAAGGCAAGATATTCGTTGATGAGAATGGATCCTTTCTAGAGAAGGAGTTTCTCTCGAAAGAAGTGAGTGGGAGGAAAGTAGAACTTGATGAGGTAACTGTACCTGCTCCCTTATTGGAAAGTATTTCATCACAGAAATCTGTTCCTGTGACTGCTACACCAATTAGTGAGGAAGCTAATGATGATGATCATGTAACTTCAGATCAAGTTACTACCGAACCTCATAGGTAAACCAGAGTGAGATCCGCACCAGAGTGGTACGGTAATCCTGTTCTGGAGGTCATGTTACTTGACCATGAAGAACCTACGAACTATGAAGAAGCGATGGTGAGCCCAGATTCCGCAAAATGGCTTGAGGCCATGAAATCTGAGATGGGATCCATGTCTGAGAACAAAGTGTGGACTTTGGTTGACTTGCCTGATGATCGGCAAGCCATAGAAAATAAATGGATCTTCAAGAGGAAGACAGGCGCTGTAGTAGTGTTACTATCTACAAAGCTAGAATTGTCGCAAAAGATTTTCGACAAGTTCAAGGTGTTGACTACGATGAGAGTTTCTCACTCGTATCTATGCTTAAGTCTGTCCGAATCATGTTAGCAATTGCCGCATTTTAAGAAATCTAGCAAATGGATAAACAAAACTGCATTCCTTAATGGATTTATTAAAGAAGAGTTGTATATGATGCAACCAAAAGGTTTTGTCAATCCTAAAGGTGCTAACAACATATGCAAGCTCCAGCGATCCATCTATGGACTGGTGCAAGCATCTCGGAGTTGGAATATACGCTTTGATAAGTTGATCAAAGGATATAGTTTTATACAGACTTGCGGTGAAGTCTGTATTTACAAGAAAGTGAGTGGGAGCACTACAGCATTTCTGATAAGTATATGTGAATGACATATTGTTGATCAGAAATAATGTAGAATTATTCTGCGAAGCATAAAGGAGTGTTTGAAAGGAGTTTTTCAAATAAAGACCTCGGTGAAGCTGCTTACATATTGAGCATCAAGATCGATAGAGATAGATCAAGATGCTTGATAAGTTTTTTTTTTCAATGAGTACATACCTTGACAAGATTTGAAGTAGTTCAAAATGGAACAGTCAAAGAAAGAGTTCTTGCGTGTGTTACAAGGTGTGAAATTGAGTAAGACTCAAAGCCCGACCACGACAGAATATAGAAAGAGAATGAAAGTCATTCCCTATGCCTTGGCCATAGGTTCTATAAAGTATGCCATGCTGTGTACCAGATCTATTGTATACCCTACACTGATTTTGGCAAGGAGTACAATAGTGATCTAGGAGTAGATCATCGGACAACGGTCAAAATTATCCTTAGTGGAATAAGGATATGTTTCTCGATTATGGAGGTGACAAAAGGTTAGTAAATAAGGGTTACGTCGATACAAGTTTTATAATCGATCCGATGACCCTAAGTCTTCATCTGGATACATATTGAAAGTAGGAGCAATTAGCTAAAGTAGCTCCGTGCAGAGCATTGTAGACATAGAAATTTGCAAAATACATACGGATCTGAATATGGCAGACCCGTTGACTAAACTTCTCTCACAAGCAAAACATTATCACACCTTAGTACTCTTTGGGTGTTAATCACATAGAGATGTGAACTATATTGTTGACTCTAGTAAACCCTTTGGGTATTTGTCACATGACGATGTGAACTATGGGTGTTAATCACATGGTGATGTGAACTATTGATGTTAAATCACATGGTGATGTGATCTAGATTATTAACTCTAGTGCAAGTGGGAGACTGAAGGAAATATGCCCTAGAGGAAATAATAAAGTTATTACTTATTTCCTTATTTCATGATAAATGTTTATTATTCATGCTAGAATTGTATTAACCGGAAATATAATACTTGTGTGAATACATAGACAAACAGAGTGTCACTAGTATGCCTCTACTTGACAAGCTCGTTGACCAAAGATGGTTATGTTTCCTAGCCATAGACATGAGTTGTCATTTGATTAACGGGATCAAATCATTAGGAGAATGATGTGATTGACCTGACCCATTCCGTTAGCTTAGCACACGATCGTTTAGTAAGTTGCTATTGCTTTCTTCATGACTTATACATGTTCCTATGACTATGAGATTATGCAACTCCTGTTTACCGGAGGAACACTTTGTGTGCTACCAAACGTCACAACGAATCGGGTGATTATAAAGGTGCTCTACAGGTGTCTCCGAAGGTACTTGTTGGGTTGGCGTATTTCGAGATTAGGATTTGTCACTCCGATTGTCGGAGATGTATCTCTGGGCCCACTCGGTAATGCACATCACTATAAGCCTTGCAAGCATTGCATCTAATGAGTTAGTTGCGGGATGATGTATTACAGAACGAGTAAAGAGACTTGCCGGTAATGAGATTGAACTAGGTATTGAGATACCGACGATCGAATCTCGGGCAAGTAACATATCGATGACAAAGGGAACAATGTATGTTGTTATGCGGTTTGACCGATAAAGATCTTCATAGAATATGTGGGAGCCAATATGAGCATCCAGGTTCCGCTATTGGTTATTGGCCGGAGACGTGTCTCGGTCATGTCTACATAGTTCTCAAACCCGTAGGGTCCGCACACTTAAAGTTCGATGACGGTTATATTATGAGTTTATGTGTTTTGATGAACCGAAGGTAGTTCGGAGTCCCGGATGAGATCGGGGACATGACGAGGAGTCTAGATATGGTCGAGACGTAAAGATCGATATATTGGATGACTATATTCAGACATCGGAAAGGTTCCGAGTGATTCGGGTATTTTTCGGAGTACCGGTGAGTTACGGGAATTCGCCGGGGAGTATATGGGCCTTATTGGGCTTTAGGGGAAAGAGGGAGGAGAGGTTGGGCGCCCCAAGGCCTAGTCCGAATTGGACTAGGGGAGGCTGCCCTTTCCTTGACTCCTACTCCTACTACTTGGAAGGGGAATCCTACCTGTGGGAGTAGGACTCCTCTAGGGCGCGCCATAGAGGGCCGGCCCTCCCTCCTCCACTCCTTTATATACGGGAGGGGCACCCTTGGAGACACAACAATTGATCTGCTTGATCTTTTAGCCGTGTGCGGTGCCCCCTCCACCATAGTCCACCTCGATATCTTCAGAAGGTGCTTAGGCGAAGCCTGCGTCGATAGAACATCAACATCGTCACCATGCCATCGTCTCGTGAAACTCTCCCTCAACACTCGGCTAGATTGGAGTTCGAGGGACGTCATCAGGCTGAACGTGTGCTGAACTCGGAGGTGCCGTGCGTTTGGTACTTGATCGGTCGGATCGTGAAGACGTACGACTACATCAACCGCGTTGTGCTAACGCTTCCGCTTTCGGTCTTCGAGGGTACGTGAACCACACTCTCCCCTCTCGTTTCTATGCATTACCATGATCTTGCGTGTGCGTAGGAATTTTTTTGAAATTACTACGTTCCCCAACATCTACCACATCGTACGCACCTAAGCATTTGCCTAAGCACTTACACAAACGCAAAAGTGCTCACTCCAGACCCATGACGGCGATGCACGCGAGCGGCCAGCTGCTGTGCCAGATGGTCCATGACGTCGGCCTGCGGCATGGCGCCGAGGATCGTCTCCAGACGGTGTTGGTGACCGACTGGTGGATGGCCGCCGACGACGCCAACTACGACTCTCAGTTGGACCAGATGATCGTTGCCACCACCAACAAGTTCACCGTCCTCAAGAAGCTCGCGGACGACATCGACGTACTCCTCCAGCCCGCGCGCTTGGGCTCCTCATTGCCTGCCACCCTAATTGGCCTCCATGGCCGGAACCTCTTTCAAGCACTAGTGGCCCTGCGACTGCCCGCCGACGCCACGAAGAATGTCCACCTGGAGGTCACGCTCACCGTGAGGCGCCTCGCCCTGCAAGAATTCGTCGACCTGCACATCCATGTGTATGAGCAAATCGTGTACATAGGTATCTACAAGGCCAGTGAGGACGCTACGACGTTGGCCTTCCTCAACCGGCTGGAAACCTTGGATGCCTTTGCTGAGAAGCACCTTGACCTCGCCACAAAAGCTGCCGCTCCTTAGCCGCCGGTCGGTGGCCCGACGCACTAAGTTGAGGAGGAGGAGGTCGTATGTCGATGGATGCATCTTTCTTCTTGCCTCCTGTAACCACCACTGCGATCGCATCATCGTGGCCTTAATTCTTATTGTGCTATTGCGTTCTCGTTCCAGTCAATACCGACATGTGCGATCCCTTTGCTTAATTATATGCATCACTATAACTAGTACTCCATCCATCAATGTATAAGTTGTGCTTACCTTTTCCATCAACTTCGTGCAACGCACGGGCATCTTGCTAGAAACATTAGAACATGTCGGACCGCATGTGACCAAACCGACGATGCACCAGCCTAACTACTATGTACCCTGCTTATCTGGCGGAAATAGCCCCGCCCTAGCGTTTCCAATCGTTATTTCTATCTATCGATCCTGCCAAGGAGCAGAACCAAATGTTACAATTTATACATGTTTCTCTACTCCTACTCCTATAAAAGACTCAGCTGGTGATGGTGGTGTGTCTGCCATCCGTCGTTCCTGACCATTAGATCTGCATCTAATGGTTGTGAGGTAAGTTGTGGCATTTTTGCAACAATAGCCCACTTCTCTGCTCCAATTTGCAGAAAACCCCTTATTATCTTGAAAGCAACCACATCCCTCCCTCACCTTATCAAAACTGCCTGAGAAATATATTTTGAGTGAAAGTAATATATTTTTAGTGGTATATATGTATATCAAAACAAGAGTGATTTCTATCAAGTTTGTGAACAAGTACTACTATTCTACTACTTTGGATCCGTCACAACGCACGGGCACATTGCTAGTAAAAGGAAAAGGCCTGCCGCGTTTGCTTCGCACCCCCGCACGCCAGGAAATCGGGAGTACTCCACGGCCCGTCCGACACGCCACATAGCTAGGGAAGGCATGTTGCCTAGCATTTTCACTTTCATGTGTGACCGCCGTTGAACAAACCGACTATTGACAAACCGCGCCCCACCCACCTCTGGGTTGGAAAACAGAAACGAGGGGAAGATCTAGTTGTAGCACGAAAGCCAAGAAATTTGGTGTCAAATGGGGCTCATTGATAGAGTAGGAGCATTCCGTACTACTACTCCTACTAGTACGAAGTTTGTACTACAACTTGTACTACCACTATACAACTAGGTATCTGCACAGCACAACATCGTAGGAACAAAAAATGGGAAGATCTTGTTTTGGGTGATTTATCTTATTTTCAGTTAACATAGTATGAATAATATGATGTGGGGGGCACCCATGAAGCTTATGTGGCTTGGTTGCATGGCTGCAAAAGGTTAGATAAAAATAAATAGATACCTACACCCCTCTCCCCATTTGCAAATAAGGCCTTCCCTCGTTCATCCTTTTCTCTCACAAGATAAACTACTCATGCAAATGCATCTTGATGTTCTATGCAACGCACGAGGATGTTTCCTTGGGGGTCTCTCCAGCGCGGTGTGGTCATAGTTGCAAGTTGACGCCCCTTGAGATGCCGACATTGAGGGGCACTCGGATTTTGTCCCACGAGCAGGTAAGATGAGTTTGATCACATAGTAAATGCATTCTAAAGACTACTTCCATGTCCATTTCCTAATTCTTCCCCTGCCCACTGTTTCACAGGTTAGGCTCGGTGCGAGTGGAGATTGGCTTGCATATGTACGGGAGGGTACCAACATCAATTTGCACAACATTTACAACGGTGAAACCGTTCCCGTAGAACCTTTGTCCAACATTGGGATCTGCCATGCAACGGGCCACCGCCTGAATTGGTATAATAGAACCACAGTGAGATTGAAGAAGATAGCGCGAACCTTGCACATGGCGGTCAAAGGTGGACCATGCTGTCTGCGGCCGATTTGTTGCCGTACGAGTACGAAGACGATGTGCTCCTTCCTAACCGCATCTTCATGGTGACAAACCAGGGGACTTGTTTCGTATGGGACACATCCTACGGTATACTCCCTCTCTCCCAGTTTATTTGTTTTGAATTTTTTTCCATTTTATAAGTTTGAATTCAAATTTAGAGCTCCCCATCACATGTTGAGATTACAATGTCCATTAAATCATTGCGTGCATGTATATGGAGAAAAAAATCTCGAGTTTGGCATGAGTTCTTGTAGCGGTAGCACCACAAGGCCTAGCGTGGCAGTTACATTTCACTCTCGGGGCCCTCGGGACTGAGCTTCAACGCCTTACTACACCTGCCTTTGAGTCCATAACAGGTGGACCCGATAGGTGGCTAGTCCACATGTAATGCTCCCGAAGGCAGTGGGGCAGTGGGGCCGAGAGGGGTGGGCCATAGGTCGGGGGACGTGTGGTGTCATGGGTTTGTGCGGCGTCGTGGGAATCGCGTGTGGCTGTGGTAGAAACTTGATGCTCGCCGCATTTCAGGTGGCCCACATATCATGCACACAAAGGCAGAGGGGCGGTGTGGCTGAGAGGGTGAGGCGCACATTGGGGGACATGGTGCCGTGGGTTGGAGCAGCGTCGTGGGAATCTCGAGTGGCAGTGGATGAAACGTGATGGTCGCCGTAGTTGAACTTCCATGGACAAGCTGTCATGTCTACAGACACATGCATTGCATACCGATCACTGGAAGGAGTAGTAGAGAAAGCTAGGCGGATAAATAGTTCCTTATAGTCAAGCGGACCCCCGCTACTAATTGTTCCAAAGACATGCACACCATCAAAATAGTCCACCTATATCAATATACACTGAGAGGGAATAATTTTTTTTACAAGAGAGGAAATAGTTCATCCATCCATAATGCCATGCTGCTGGTGCAGCTTCTTCTTCTTCTTCTTCTTCTTCTTCTTCTTCTTCTTCTTCTTCTTCTTCTTCTTCTTCTTCTTCTTCTTCTTCTTCTTCTTCTTCTCATTTTCTGTGGGAGACGGCTTCGCAACAAGCTCTCTGGACCTTCCAGCTATCTCGAAACTCACACGGGCATTGAAGGCAGCATATTTTATCTGCTCGTATGTCAAGGGATAATTCTCTCATACAGACGACCTTAATGCCAGCGTCTCGTCACCCTTCTGAAGATTTGTTCCAAGAACAAAATTTTCTACATCGAATAGGGATGGTGTTGGTTTATCACAATCTTCTACAGGAATTTTTTTTTTTGGTTTGTACGTCAGCGATGCTTTTCAAATCAAGGTTGCACGGCTCCAACTTCTGGTTGTCCCCTGCGATGGCTGCCCCACAGAAGTATATGTCCTCCCGAGACAATAAATTGTGAAGCTCACCTGGTATGGAGAGCGCGTGTATGATGTGGTACACCAAAACATCATCTTCGAGGCACAGTTGAAGGATGGCGGCACGTTGGATCTTCGTAGTGGCACGCTCCGTGTACTCCGCGTCGAGACTGATGACCTTCATCTCCACCTTTTGGAGGGAGTTGGATACATTGTTGATCCACTTCCGAACAACCCTTGGGTGGTCGGTAACTGTGGCAACTATGCTCAACGAGCCTTCGACGACGACATGTTGGACGCTAAAAACCTGCATCTGGATCTCTTTCAACATTTGGAACCGCTGGATCGGATGGCTATGGTTTGGAGAATTAGGATCAGATGGCTAGTCTAACTGAAGAAGATGATTATTTAAAGGGGCTTCAGAATTACTCCAGGAGGATGTGAAGAGGTTAAAACAATGTGAATGCGGTGTGGTTTGGATGCAAATGAAGATGAAGGATGGGTGAAGAAGCCGAGGAAAATCGGTTCCCGATGGAGAAGTAAATGGGAGAAATGGCCTGCAGGCAGTTGATTAGACGGCTAGGTAGACTAAATGAAAAGGTTATGCGGGTAGACTAAGGAGTGGTACCTGTCCCTATACGTGCCCATCCTTCTAGCGCTACATGTGCCACTAGCTAGTTGAGGTCACTCTTTTGAATCACTGTGGCGAGACATTTTATGACTCCTTTTTATTTCTGCACCCCTCCTGACAAGTGGGACCTATACAAATGGATAAAAAGTGTGTCGTAGCTGGTTCGGATGGATATTGACGCGTGCGTGGGAGACACAACATTCTCTAGTTAAGGAATATGCGGTTATCCTCAAAAAAGAAAAGGCCTTCTTCACGCTTCCACATGCACGATAATTTGGTTCTGCTCGCAATATGGATGATACCTGGAGGATGAAGTGAACCCAGAGGCATGCTAGCACGGGAGACCTATTTCTGCTATACAGTACTACTCATGTTCCTACTACTCCTACTAGTAGTAGTACAACTGTGGTACACTTGATGGTCAAAATATTATTCATCCGGTCCTCACAGTGAAGTGACAAGACCCTGTGCCCGAGGTGACACCAGTTCAGGCGGCATGTTCGGGTTACCATAGTCAGCCTCACCTTGTGCACTGTGCAGTCACCGTCACCGCCGCTATATAGCATGCCTCGTGTCCCTCTCCCCTAGCACCACTCCATCTCCATCTACGTCTCACCGGAGATCCTAAGGTCACTCTTCATCATCTCACTGTGCCCCCGCGTACCCTCGCCTCGCTCGTCTCCCCCAGTACCACTATTCCCGCGCTAGCCGCTCCAGCACCGAGAGCCTTCTCCCCCATAAATCAAGCCCCCCAAAACCCCACCTTCCAAACTCCACCATGGCCGAACGCGAACCGCGCATCATCCATATGAGACGCTATTGGAGCAATATCCCCAGTGACATCCTCGACCTCTGTTGTTCATGTATGGATATGTTGAGCGCCCTGCGGCTGGCTGCATGCTCGAGGGACATGCACACAACCATCATCGAAGCGAGGCCTAAGCTTTTCAAGACATCCTACTTGTTGCTATCTGGTATTGCAAGATTTACTCACCATGATACGGAGGCGTACATGATGCCCCTCGATTTCAATCTGATCCCCATTAGCCGAAACTTCTTTGCAGGTATGTAGTGGGTCGCCGTACATCATTTCCCTTGACTTCAATCCGATCACCATCGCCCGAAACTTCTTGGCAGGTATGTACTGGGTCGGCATGAACTCCCACTGGATGGCTACCATCAGAGAAAACTGGAAAAAGTTGGTGCTCGTGATCTTCCAGACCTCCCATGAGATTATCCTTCCTCCATTGGATTATATAGAGTTTTACCATCGTGCTCTAAGTCATCTAGATTACCACGCCAGTTAGACGGACCTTGTTTTGCAGAAGATTGTAATATGCCAAGTGCCCACACGACATGCGGATTATGTAGACTTCAAGCTAATTGCCAAGTTCGACCGCAGACTTGCCTATCTTTACGCCGGTGCCTTCTTTAGCTGGAGACAACTCAACTCGCAGTGGATCGTCGTCAAAGCTGATACCCACTTTTGTGATGCTATTGAACACAATGGCATCATCTACGCGGTCGACAAAGCAGATGGCACCACGTATTGCTGGGACGGCGTTTAAGTTGTTTCCGTGTGATGTTAATGATGACGCCATGACACTGTTTGAACTTTTTGTGATGATTGGCATATCCTTGTTTGAGCAGAATTTGAGTAGAACTATGGCAATGTATTAGAGACGCCGTAAATCTGCTATATTTGGAATGAGTTAATTCATGTGATTGTGACCATGTCATTATAACCCATTTGTACCCATGAATAATTAAACGGTTAGGAAGATATGGATATTCTCCTTATTTTATAGTAATCTATATACTACTAAATATGAGTGTGTATTAACGGCCATGTTAGTTTCCTCATTTTCATGATGTAGAAACATGAATCACACTGTTGGTTTCATCTAACCATACATTAGGGAAGTAAATGTGCATATGGAGAACTCTATATTTGGAAGTAGTGAAATCCTGTAATGCTTACCATGTGTACATACCTATATTCGCCCTTCAGCAATCAATGGCTAGAATAATATGCTCACAAAAATTTGCCCACAGAACATGAGTATATAACAATGCATGGTTTGTTAGTTTCCTTGAAGTATTTGTTTCTGAGGACAGAACATGATTACATAACATGCATGACATGGTAGTTTCCTGTGAAGAACCGATTGTGAGATAACATGAGTATAACCATGCATGGCACTTCTATATTTTCGAACCCGGTATACATTTCCCTGTATTTTCCTCCCAGTTCCAACAGGGGCATATCAATGTTGTTTCTTGCATTATCCTACTCATACTCTGAACAATGTTGATCTTACATTAACAATGCCCGTCCTTTTTGATATGATGTAGTGTCCCTATAGTTACTGCCCTTTCTAATCACACCACCTTTGCCAAAAACAGGGAAACACAACTGGTTCCTCGCTTGATCAAACGACGACAAAAGACTATGATCATTCGGACACATGAGCTAGAAAAGTTATATTGCAAAAACCCAACTGTATACAAGCACCCTGAAATACGTGAGTATCCGGACAGTGGCTGTTATGTCTATGAGCAGGATACCAGCTTGTTGGGGCCTTCAGGATTTTTGAGTTGGAGGCGGGTAAACAGCCTTGGTTCACACTCTCTGTTTCTCGGACTCAATTATCCGATTAACCAGGAGATCACCGTTGGCAAGGACCTTGATGGCAGAGAGGCTCTGTTTGCTATGGAAAACTGTGTCTACACGGCGAGCCCTAGGAGTTCGGGAGCAAACTCCCCTGATTGTCAACGATACAGCCTGTAGCCAAAAGAAGGTGAGAATGACAAAGGCATCTGGATTAATTTTGATCCTTGGATGTGTCGAGTCCGACAGGCAGTGATGTGGTTCAAGCCTTCAGGTTGATAGGTAATTGGATTGTTGCGTTGAAAGGGTGGAGTACTGGTGTCTCCGGATCACTGTGGGTGAAATGGGGCTGCAAATTATGATGGTGTTGGATCATCTCTCTTTGAATGACTTGTTGTCTTTGCTGCTTGTTCTGGATGGGTAGTTCTCTCTTTTGTTATGCATATTCCTTGTCATTTGGTCATTTTCGTCTATGTCACTCTTACTATGTAATAGTTTCCTCTATTTAGAATGTCATTCTCGTCTGGATCATGAGAGTCTGAGCGTTGGGTGCGTTTTGGTGGTGTAGCAAGACTTCTTATGAACTATCATGTCTTGCTGTTTATGTCAGTAGTAGTCACTAGTCAGTGTTTGAATGTTGTATATATCGTTGTTTCGAACTGTTTATTGTCTCGAACTGCTGGTGGGCTAAATGAGGGCATCACCATTCTCAAGTGTTCAGACTATATCTCCTTCTTTCAGGTTATAATTTGAGCTCGATGTCTATTCGATGATGTACACTTGTTTGGGCCAGTGAGGTGTCGTTGAATATGGGCCGAGTAGTAACGCAATGCCAAACAGGTCAATTATGACTCTCAGGCCGGGCTCTGAAAAGATCCTCAACAAAAGGACGGGTTCTCAAAAAAAAAGAATAGGGACTCTTAGGCCGACATGTGGGTGCCACCGGTGTTTTTGTGCGCTTGCGCACCGAGAGCATATTGGTGCATGTTTGAAATTCATGCTACCTTTTCATCCCCAATCTCCCGCCCCTCCCCCACCTCTGGAATCTCGATTCCTACTCCAGTTCCCCCAAATCCCCCTCCTGTACTCCCTGTACTCAAGCGCATTATCATATCGTCGGTCAATTCGGATCTCCGAGTCGAAGATCCTGAGGTCTGTCCTGCCTTCGGGCGCTGCGTGCTGTCGCTCAACAATGGCATGGCGGCGCCACCAAGGCCGCCGCGGACCACGTTAGGGATGTACATGTATCGAGTGTTCGTGCACGTCGAAGAAGTGGTCAATCCATCAATCGAAGTCCAGCCGCTGCCGCTAGTGCCCGGGTCCGTCGACGACGCCCATTACAGGAGTCAACGTTATACTTTCCCCGTGTTGCTAGGAATGATGGATGGCACAGGGCCTACTCCATCGCGCAGCGGAGGCCACTGCTTCTTTGGGAGAAGAGGCAGGGCTGGCTGCCTGGATGTGCTCTAATTTGAGGTAACTACTGAATCTTGTCAGATACTAGTTAAATCCGAGCTATGGGTGTGAGCACTGATGTGCCAGTACATTTGATTGTGACCTGTTCTATTTTTTTACCTGAACTTTTTTTAGAAAGGGTTGTACGTCAACTTAATGTTCTACCAGAACTTATATATTGTGTTGTTTGTCTGTTTTCTTTGCACAACATTCAAGATATTTCCCCGTCATTGATAAAGACGATGAACCGTTATGTACGAGTTCGTTGGTTTCAACATAGCCCTACCCCTAGCGATCCACTGCTTCCACCCTCATTGTGCCGCCTGCGTGAAGTTTTTGTATGCAAGTTCAGTGTGCTATGATGTTCTATATGATTGTGTCAACTATATAAGTTTTTACTGAGCATCAACAATGCATATGGCTGAAGATGTATTTACAAGCATCGACCGATGGGTCTCTCTCTCTCTCACACACACACACAAACACACACACACAAGTGGGACCCGTTGAATTATTTCTTCGCTCGTGACAGCTTTTAATTAGGTTCCACTGTACTCTAACTTTTTTGTTAAGTTATTATTGAGCTCAGTGACTTCAAAAAGTTGTACAGAATCCTTGTTTGGGCCTTTCCGGCGTCGCTGAATGCGGGCTGAGTAGCCATGTAAGGTTGTACTGTACTACACAGGCCTCTTTTTCAACATCAGCAATCCTACTGGGCCGACAGTTGTACACAATATCTGGGTCAACTTGTTATTCTCCGTCCCGCTGGGCTGCAATCTTTCCTAGGAGGGATTCATTAGGCTTAACAAGAAAATGGGCTTTAAGAAATAATAAATGGGATGTAATTATAAAAACTAGGTAGTATCTATAAAAAATGTATCAAACACGTAATTACTTTAAAAAATATATTATTTTTGGAATTTGAAATTTTTAATTTCATTACATGTTGCGCGCACAATATCTCGTTGGCTTTTTACGTAATACAAATTTATTTCGAAATTATATTTAATCTGACTAGAAATTTCGGGATTAAAATATTTCGGATCCCATCAAAATTTGGGAAATTTTATTGAATTCTGTTTTGAGCGGTTGGTTGAAATTATTAATCGTTGTCCTAGTTAGAAAATGGGTTGTACTTTTAACAAACTGTAAATGGGCTGTAGTAAATTCCATTAGAATTCAAAAAAGGGTTGTACATTCTTACAAATCGCAAATGGGCTATATGTTCTCTGCCACACACTTGTGGGACTACTAAGTTGACGCGTGTCACGCCGAAGATGCGACCCTATCCAAAAGGAACATCGAAGGTCCCACCAAGGATAGAAGCGCATCTTGAAGACGCTTTTGCAAGGTGGATATCATTACATCGTACCATTACATAATAGTTGGGGATACATACAAAAGGCACAACCGCCCAAGAATACATCAATACATCATGCATAAGAAGAACATCCGACTATGGATGAAACATAAACAGAAACTCAAACAATATCCACCCTGCTAGCCCAGGCTGCCGACCTGGAACCTATCCCCTGATCGAAGAAGCAGAAGAAGAACTCCAAAACAAGTCCTCATATGCAAATTTAGAAATTGGTCCAGATCTGAATAAACCTTATGTTCAATTTGTTAAACAGAAAGTTAAGATGCACCACGATGATCTACACGAAATTCTAGTCAAGTTACATATAAAGTTCATTAGATTTGGAGCTACGGCCTAGAAGATATGAGCAAAACAAGTTAAACATGGCATTGATGCAAAATGCATTCAAACATCAAGCAAACACATTCAAGACATGGATCCAACAAGGTAATATGAAACTACATGCAAAACCAAGCAAGTTTCATATAGAGCGCACTCAAAACGGAGCAACGGTTCAACACATACACACCATACAAGTTTAAAGGGCATGCTGTCCAAAACAGCAACTAGGCAACTTGGGGTATCTTCGGTTGTCGTACGTAGTGTTCATCCGGTGTTGCCCTTAGAACGAGATATGTGCAGCTCCTATCGGGATTGTCGGCACATCGGGCGGTCTTGCTGGTCTTGTTTTACCATTGTCTAAATGTCTTGTAAACCGGGATTCCGAGGCGGATCGGGTCTTCCCGGGAGAAGGAATATCCTTCGTTGATCGCGAGAGCTTATCATGGGCTAAGTTGGGACACCCCTGCAGGGTTTGAACTTTCGAAAGCCGTGTCCGTGGTTATGTGGCAGATGGGAATTTGTTAATATTCGGTTGTAGTAAACTTGAAGTAAACTCTTCTAAAATACACCAACTGTGTGTGTAACCGTGATTGTTTCTTTTTGGGGTTGTTCGAGAGGAGAACACTGTTTTCGGGTTATGTTTGACGTAAGTAGGAGTTTCAGGATCACTTCTTGATCATTACTAGTTGACGACCGCTTGGTAAGCTCCTCTTCTCGCTCTTGTTTCGTAAGTTAGCCACCATACTTTGCTTAGTCGCTGCTGCAACCTCACCACTTTACCCTTTCCTTACCCTTTAAGCTTTGCTAGTGTTGATACCCCTGGTAATGGGATTGCTGAGTCCTCGTGGCACACAGACTGCAACACCAGTTGCAGGTACAGGTTATGTGATGATCTTGACGTGAGAGCGATGTTTACTTGTTTTGGAGTTCTTCTTCTGCTTCTTTGATCAGGGGATAGGTTCCAGGTCGGCAGCCTGGGCTAGCAGGGTGGATATTGTTTGAGTTTCTGTTTATGTTTCATCCGTAGGGATGTTGTTCTTATGCATGATGTATTGATGTATTCTTGTGCGGTTGTGCCTTTTGTATGTATCCCCAACTATTATGTAATGGTGCGATGTAATGATATCCACCTTGCAAAAGCGCTTCAAGATGCGCTTCTATCCTTGGTGGGACCTTCGATGTTCCTTTAGGATAGGGTCGCATCTTGGGCGTGACAACGCGTCCCCTCAATAGAAAAACAAACACTAAGTTGACACGTATGCAAGGCTTTGTCAACTTATAGTCACCACACGGTTCTAGCAGTAGTGGCCGTTGGATATCCATCCAACGGATGTCGTGCTTCTTCTTCAATCTCGGATATTCTTGCTTTAGCCGCCCAAAAAATGATTCCTCCCCCTGATATATGGGGTGCACCATTTCGGAGGCTGACCTGTGGGCCTACTAAGTTGACGCGTACCAAGGGCTTTGTCAACTTAGTCAATATAAACGATTCTAGCTCTAGTGACCGTACGATGTCCATCCAACGGCCATAGTGCTTCTTCAACCTCTGGTCTTCTTGCTTCAGCCGCCCAAACCAGTGCCGGTCGTGCCGCATGCTCCTGCCTCTCGTGGCCAACTGTGATGCTGCGGAGGCCTCACCGCCCCCTACTACTCCCACCACTAGCCAGGCCATCCCTCTACACACCCACACCCCCTGTTATTCCGCGGCGATGGCAGCCTCACACCGCAGCCGAACCAGTGAATCCTCGTACTCTTCGCGTGGGCTTCCACTACCGCGTCTTCGCCGGCTCCGCGTCGTCCCCTTCCTAGGCCTCGCCGTCGTCCACCGCCTTGGTGCTCTCGGCGCGGTGTGGTCAACGTGGTCAAGGAACGACTTCTATCCGAAGAGTACTGTACGTGGAGAGGCTGACAGTTGGGTCCACGGCCGCAGCAAGGAAGTGCCTCCTTATTACGCGCAAAATAATGATTCCTCCACCTGACAGCAGGGACCCACCGGACGGGCCACCGTATTTCGTGAAAAAAACGTTTCCCCCTAACTGCTGGGACCCACCAGGTACATCTTCGCACGCAAGGAAGAGCATCCGTATTACGGGCAAAAAAATGATTCACCCCCTGACTGTTGGGACCCACCAGCTACATCTTCGCACGCAAGGAAGTGCCTGACAGTCGAGACCCACCTAGTTGAAGCGTACATAGCATTGTCATTCTGGTCGCGAACGTGTACGTACATACTGGTCGATTGGTCTGTCTACAGGCTACAACGATGAACCGTGGCCGAGTAAAGAAGGGCACATGTCGTAGTAGAGGCGCGCACGTGTCGTAGTAGAGGCGTGCATGTAGCATGTCACGCAGTCCCATTAATATCGTGTACACATACGTACAACCAGGGTGCAAGAAAGTAAATATGGCCACGTACATACATACGGGCGGGGTCTCGAACGCCTACTCGCGCATACGTACAGCCAGGGCTCGTGTACATGGCTGGGTCAGAACAGAGATACTGCGTCCTCATGTTCATCGGGAGCCAACCGGCTTGGACGGAACAACCGATCGAAACGAGGCCTGGCGTACCGCAGAACAGAGGAAACGGCCTTGTGTTCGAACGGCCATGGTCGAAACGGGATCCTGTTCATCGGGAGGGGTCTGGCGTACTACAAAATGGAGGAAACAGACTTCTCTTGGACCTCCTACGGTCGAAACGGGGTCCTGTTGATCGGGAGGGGTGTGGCGTACCGCAAAACAGAGGAAACGGACTTGTGTTGGAGTGCTATGGTCGAAACAGGGGTCCTGTTCATCGGGAGGGGTGTGGCGTACCACAAATCAGGACTCCATGGGATACTGTTCATCTCCACTGTCGACTGCCTCCACGGGCTACTGTTCATCCACCGTCAACCTCCTCTAGCCTCCACCTGCAACTGTTCATCCACGGGCTCCTGTTCATCCAGCCTCCGCCGCTCCTCCACCGGCTACTGTTCAACCAGCCCTCTCCACGGCGTCCTGTTCAACCACCCCTCCATGGGCTACTGTTCATCCAGCCCTCCACTAGCTACTATTCAACTAGCCCTCCACGGGGTCGTCCTGTTCATCCAGCCCTCCACGGGGTCCTGCTCATCCACCCCCAACCGACTCGATCGATCGGGGTCCTGTTCATCCAGCGGCAACACCACGGGGTCCTGTTCATCCAACCCCCCCCCCCCCCCCCACCGGGAACTTTTCATCCAAACCCCCAACAACGCCACTGTTCATCAAGGTAAGGTGGTAGCAGGGTTCGATCAGCTTCAGTTAGCAGCAGTAGCGAAGGAATCACTCGATCGGGTTTAGTTAACAGCCATATCAATCGATCGCTCGGGTTCAATAACGCGTAGCCTGCAGTGCAATCACTCGGGTTCAGTAGGCGAACGCCTCGCTCGGGTTCAGTTAGAGCCCAACGCCTCGCACCCACGTGCGTATGTGTACGAGAGAAACGCGCATCGCTCGGCTCCCGACCACCCACCGTAACCGTGAACTCCACGATATGTTCCTCGCCCTCGCTTCTACCACGGTTTTTTCTGTCATGGACGACCCAAAGAATGTCATGTAGCTGCGTCTCCGGCCTGCCCAGGATGAAAATCCCATTTTCTGTCATGATTTTTTGTCATAGAAGTAGGAGCCCACCACATCTATGATGATACCGGGTGTCGGTGTCAAAACTGGCGGATCTCGGGTAGGGGGTCACGAACTGTGCGTCTAGGCGGATGGTAACAGGAGACAAGGGACACGATGTTTTACCCAGGTTCGGGCCCTCTTGATGGAGGTAAAACCCTACGTCCTGCTAGATTAATATTGATGATGTGTGTTACAAGAGTGGATCTACCACGAGATCAAAGAGGCTAAACCCTAGAAGCTAGCCTATGGTATGATTGTTGTTCGTCCTACGGACTAAAACCCTCCGGTTTATATAGACACCGGATAGGGTTAGGGTTACACAGAGTCGGTTACAATGGTAGGAGATCTACATATCCGTGTCGCCAAGCTTGCCTTCCACGCCAAGGAAAGTCCCATCCGGACACGGGACGAAGTCTTCAATCTTGTATCTTCATAGTCTTGGAGTCCGGACGATGATGATAGTTCGCTATCCGGACACCCCTAGTCCGGAACTCCTCAAGAGCCTCTGAACCAGGCTTCAATGACGACGAGTCCGCACGCATGTTGTCTTCGCATTGCAAGGCGGGTTCTTCCTCCAATAATTTATAGAAGATTGTGAACACCAGATAGTGTCCGCTCGCAAAACAAGTTCCACATAACACCGTAGAGAGAATAATTTTTGCACAGATCTGCTGACGTATTCCGCGCGTGACATCACACCACGGCCAGGCTTTTATATGAATCTTTTTTATTGTTCCACCTCAGCGTGTTTAGCGAGGCGGTTTCCTTGGCACGTCTTATCAAAGCGTAGATCGTGCCCCTTATTCCGGGATTCTCATCAATACGGACGTGGGTAACCCAACCGTGCCCGTTGGCCTGCCTTCTCTATCAAAGGCGAGTCCTAATCGACCACGGGGTGGGCTCTTGGTATTCAACCTCTTTATAACGAGACCAAGGCCCTCTCCTTTTTACACCCTCTATCGAGTTCGCCTCGTGCTTCGAGTTCCAACACCCAAAGCTTCAGATTCAGGCGCTTCGGACTTTCGACGATGTCCGGCTCCGACCAACATGGCCGATGGATGTCTTCCTCCGTCACAGAAGAAGACGTGCTAAAGCTGCGAGACGCCAGGTATCTAACCGGCGAGATCTCGCATAGGCTGCCCGCTCGAGGCAGGTTATTCCCACTCCTGAGCCCGTGAGAACGTGGTGTTCGTGTCTCACTTCCGTCGGGGTTTAGGCTTCCTGATGGACCCCTTTGTGCGGGGCTCATGTTTTATTATGGGCTTGATTTCCATGACTTGAATCCGGAGTCCATCCTCCATATCTCGTCATTCATTGTTGTATGTGAGGCCTTCCTCCATATTACCCCTCACTTTGGAGTGTGGCTCAAGACCTTCAAGGTGGAGCCAAAGGCGATCAGGGGGCAGCAAACAGAGTGCGGAGGGGCGGTCATAAGCAAGTGCGCTGGTGCTCCGTGGCCCGAGGGCTCTTTTCAAGAGGAGCTTGGTTTATGGCAACGAGAGTGGTTCTATATCACCGCTCCCAGGGGCACCAAATGGGCGGCTCTCCCTGCCTTCCGCTCAGGTCCACCACAGCGGCTGGCGTCATGGGTCAACAAGGGGCTTGACTGGGGGTTGTCCAAGGACGTTCCCTAACTGCGAGGGCCGATTCGGGATCTCCGGAAAGAGGGATCAATCTGGTTGCGATGGCGCAGGTTATTGTGATCCGTGTCTTCAGCCTCAGCAAACGTCGCCCCCCGCCTGTGGGAATTCAACCGAGGGACCACGAGCTCTCCAAAATTTTATGGGCACGACGCCTCATGGAGATGTATAAACTGTTCTTCGATCACGAGAGGAGTGTCCAGACTTGACCGAGGACGCAGGACTAAGCTGCAATCGCCCAGATGCTCAAGTAAGTAGTCCTATAACCGGACAAGCTGTTCATTCATTTATTATACATATATGCCCTTTAAAGGAGTCGTTTCTTGAACAGGAGTGGATAGCCAAGGCAAAGTTGATTAGGTGTCCGGCTCCCCTCCCAGAGACCATGCCGGATCCCATGTTGACCAAGATGTTGAAGGTCGCGCCTTTTGAAGAAGGTGAAGGGAGGAGCGGGGGAGCAACTGCCTCTGCGAAGGAGGCTATCAAGGAAGGAGGGATTAAGAGTCCCACCTTCCGAGGAGGGAAGAGGACCGCTTCCGAAGATCCGGAGGTCAAGGCCTCAAAGAAAGGAAGGGAATGTTCGTCGGAGAGTCCGGCGCTGGGAAGTAACCCAGCCGCACTATTTCCCAAGGGGATCAGCCCTCCAAGGAGGCGTAAGTAAAACGAAGGGGTCTTGTAAATAAGGAACATCCTGTATTTATTTATGAAGATAACCGAAATTGTACCTTGTAGTTCGGACCTCAGCCCTTCTCGTGAGAGCTCGTCTTGAGGGATCTTCTTCCGAGATGATGGAGAGCGAACGCCTCCACCGTCGCACCCTCATGAAGCGGACGACCCGGAGGTGTCGCCGCAGAGGTTCCCCAAGTCCGGCGGGGCGGAAGGTCCGCGCCAAGTGGTGTCTTGGTAAGAGGAGCTGAGGATTTGCTCGGCGAAGCGGCTATCTCGTAAGATCACCGTGCTCTAATGGGTACGGTGATTGAAAGAATTGCATCCGCAGAGCGGATTGCACAAAGCCGTCGAAGCTTCTCGACGGGGTTTGAGGTACGCAAAAATGATGTACCGCCGATGCTATGCATATAAAATGCGCCATGTATAGATAGTAGCCCCTGAGACTCGGTATGTTGTCAAAATTGACAACGTGCCGAGGATCAAATTCTCAGTTTTAACATATCGCCGCTCCTAAACAGGTGGCAGGTCGTCCGGAGGCCAGCCGGACTGATGAATATGCCGAACTAAAGCGGCAGCTTGATGAGGCGGATGCGTACATCGCGCTGGTCAATAAACGGTTTGATGAGTCACAAGGTATGCGACTTCTATGCAGACACCTGGTAAGGGAGCTTGACGCCCATGTCTTACTAATCATATGCTTAATGCAGATGGTGCCGCTGCTGTGGAAGAGCTGCGGGCAGAACTCGCCCGAGCGAAAGAGCAAGCCAGAATTAGTAATGCGGCTGCTTTAAAGGCGACCAAGAGCTAGAAGTGAACGGGCTGCTCATCGCCGAAGCAAGAGGAGATGGCCGAGATGGCCAAAAGGTTAAGGAATGCTACCGATCGCTGCGAGGTTCTTGAAAAGAGCATCAAGCGGAACAGAGGGCCTAAAGAAGGCCGCCGCCAAACCAAGAATGCCCAATCGGCTTTGAGAGCTGCCAAGGAGGAGCTGAGTCGGGCCAGGCAATTGCGGCTGGAAAACCGTTTACTGCTTGGAGACGAAATGTACAGATCCAAAGTATGCTCCGTTGGATACATTATGGAGTTCGAGAGGATGCTTATATGGACTTGGCGGCGAGCGTGGGGACGCGGGTTGGGCACTTCCGGGGCCGAAAGGGGCACAAAGGGAAGAGCTATACTTGTCGCAATTCCATAGTCCGGAGCGCCCTCACCGCTGACCGATCGGTTGGCCGAAAGGGGCCGAGCTGAATCGATTGTCCGGATTGGCCATGAAGCATGTCTTGACTCACTTGTGGCGAACGGACCCCAACCAAGAGCTATTTTGGTGTAGTGCAGCAGTTTCTTGAGCGGTGCCACGACGACGCTGCGTTGAAGCGATCGGCATGTATTGAGGGAGCGCTGATGGCTCTTGCCCGTGTCAAGACATCTTGGCAGAGATGAAGGCCATCGACGTTGCATCCCGTGATTCGGACAGAGGTCGAGTACCGCCGAGCACTACTTTGAAGAAGTCTTGCCGGGCGTTCGCTTAATAGAGACGCAGCTCAAGGATATTATGTTTGAATGACATGTATGATTCATGAAAACGATGTTTCAATGTAATATAAGTGCTTTTTATACTTGTGCGTTCAAGTAGTAAACTACTCCTGTGCGGCCGCTTATGTATATGTGTATATAACTTTGAAAGATGGCAGTCCTTGGCTTTCAGCCCCACGCATAGTGCGGGTGTGTTTGCAAAAAGCGCTTTTTCACACTTAATCCAACGCCTTGGTCCTGTTAAGGAGGTGGTAGCGTAGCAAACCAGGCAACCGGACTATAATGCTTTATCACTTTCACTTAGCCATAGGAGTTCGAGGGTGGGGCTACTATATAGCCCACGGGGCACCGCACTCTCCGGACCGAGTGCGTATGTGCTCGACGAAATCCGTCCTTCGTTAATGCGGAAGGAACTCTAAACATTCCTGTGAGTCATCGAGTGGTTGACCAGTCTCGCTATATCATGACAATCAGTTTTGGCTTTCATCGAGGTGCTCGCTTTGGCGAACCCGGCACAATCGCAGATAGTTCTCCGGTGCCGCGTTAGCCGTGAAAACGGAATGTAAGGCAGCAAAACACGGAGCCGGGCAACCCAACATTTGACCAAAGACATGATTCGGAGCTGATGCATATAAGGCCTAACTCGAGACGCCAAATACTCCCTAAGGTATTCGGTCTTTATGAAAATGGGCAAAATAAGGCCCTAAGCCCTTTGTGTCCAGGTACGCGCAAAAATTCTGGTGCGGCCAATGCGAAAGCACCAGCCTCCTCCTCAGTTATATTTAAGGAACTGGGGGAATGTATATCAACAAGAGACAGTGAAAAAAGGTTTACGCAGGGTCTTAATTTGAAAAGAATCCTTGCAACGGGTCCCTACTGCACGTCTGCGCCTGTATCTCCGTTGTGCCGTATCCTGGACGGGTGTAGCACGTTGTTCATCTGTAAAAGAGAGGAACTTAGTTTAAAAGAAAAAGGATCGTGCGAAAGATGTACTTAATATTTAAATAAACAAAGTACGGTTCGAAGAAGTGAATAAAATTTGAGCTTTATTGTCTCTTGTTGTACATGCATGCAGCCCCTTGTATGGGGGTATGCCGCTAGTGGGCACCGGACTCGTCTAGCCGTATCCGGGGTTTGAATGACCTATTGCAGGTTCTTTGGCTAGTGGAGCCGGATAGTTGTGGAGCTGTCGATGCAGTCTCCCCTTCTTCCGCGCTCGAGTAACACTTAATACTTCCTTTTAAGGTGATGATGCCGCGTGGACCGGGCATTTTAAGTGTTAGAGATGCATAATGCGGTATTGCGTTAAAGCGGGCGAAAGCCTCGCGTCCCAGTAGTGCTTGATGGCTACTGTTAAACGGGGCGACATGGAAGAGTAACCTTTCGCGACGGAAGTTGTCGGATGAACCAAACACAACTTCTAGCAAGATGGAGCCCGTGCAGAGGGCGATGGGCGGGCAGTACTCCTTTAAAGGAGGTGTTGCTACGGCGAATTTTGGTTGGGTTTATCCCCATCCTGCGGAATTGTGTCCCGATATATCGGGTTTATGTCACTCGCCGCCATCCATGAGGACATGTGTAAATTGGAATCCGTCGATTATAGGATCCAATATCAAGGCAGTCCATCCTGCGTCCGGATATTATCGGAATAGTCCCGATGGTCGAAGGTGATTGGTTTTGACAACCAATGTGCGGCGCGCTTTTAGTGGGCGCCGCTGCTTTTTCCCTTTGATCACGTGAAGTGAGTTTACTGTTTTAACCTTTTGTGGGAAATTATTTTGTTTTCCGGGCTCTGCTTGTGGTGCTCGTCATCATTTTCCTTGGTGTGTCGAGCCCTTGTGTTCGGCATTAAGTCGGCGGACTGCTTGAAGACCCAACAATCTCTGTGGGTATGGTTTGCGTGCTTCCGGAGGTACCATGTATTTGACATACCTGTCCGAATCTTGTTTAGGTTGGATAGCTCGTCACTGTTATCCTTTAGGGGCAGTGTTTTGTTGTTCGGCCGAGAGCTTTTGAATCCGGCGTTGACCGCCGTACTATTTGGGCCATTTTCTTTATTCCGGTGCTGATCTTTTCTGCGTAGTGATTTCCCATTTCCATCCCTGGTTTCGAATGTACTCGGGTCGCTGGTACTGCATCTAGCTAGCTAGCTGTCCTCTCCCGCGCAAAAGCGGGTCATGAGGCTTGTCAATGTGGCTATTGTTCTTGGCTTTTCTTGGCCGAGGTGTCTGGCGAGCCATTCGTCTCGGACGTTGTGTTTGAAAGCTGCTAAGGCTTCGGCGTCCGGACAGTCGACTATTTGGTTCTTTTTAGTAAGGAACCTGTTCCAGAATTTCCAGGCTGACTCTCCGGGCTGTTGAGTTATGTGACTTAGATCGTCTGCATCCGGAGGGCGGACATAAGTCCCCTGAAAATTTTCACGAAAAGCATCCTCGAGCTCTCCCCATCTTCCAATGGTATTTTCGGGAGGCTGTTAAGCCAATGCCGAGCTGGCCCTTTGAGTTTAAGGGGTAAGTATTTTATGGCGTGGAGATCGTCTCCTCTAGCCATGTGTATGTGGAGGATGTAATCCTCGATCCGCACTCGTGGTCTTGTTCCGTCGTATGCCTCTATGTTTACGGGTTTGAATCTCACTGAAATTCATGATCCAAGACCTCATCGGTGAAACATAGTGGTGTGCGGCACCCTATATTTGGGTGTGCCGTGATCTTCGGATTTTGACGATTGCATTGTTTTGATGAGCCTGCTTTCTTGGCCCGTAGATGGACCTAATCGGGCCATCCTCTTGGTGTGAATCCTTATGCGGATCGCATATTGGCTTGTGTGCGCGCCATTCACCGCTCTCTTTTCGCCGTGGGTCGCCCATCCGACCGGTGGCCTTCTTACTTTTTAATTGTGGGGCTCTAAGGCCTCCTCGTCAATTCGGGCGTAGCTTTCTTTTGGGTAGCTCTTTGTTCGGCGATCGTCGTCGTGCTTGTCTGCGGTGCTGAATACTTTGCTCCATCTAATCTCGAGTGCATCTTCCGCTGTTTTGAGCTTCCGCTTCGCTTTTTCAGGCTACGCCAGCGATGTGAGCCCTTTTCTCGAGGTCATTTTGCTCCAATGGTTTGTCCGGCGTGAGGTCGTCCGGATTGTTGTCTTCGCCGGGACAGATTGTTTATCCAAGTTGTCTTGTTCGGACGATCGCCGATAGCTTGGTCGTTGTCCACCGATTCGCCTGCTCTATGGCTGGGTCTTTGTTGAGGCGGACTTTGTTCGGCGTTACGCTGCCGTTTTGACTGCTTTTTGAGGATTTATCCTTCGTGAGCGCCCCGCTCTCCTCGTCTTCATTTGCTTTAGGTGTATCCACCATGTATACATCATGGGGTGAGGTTGTCCAGATCCTATAGGTTCTGCTCATTGTTGTCTCCTACATCTTCGCCCATACCGTCGATGTCTTGAGTCGAAATCGAGCACGCCGTGTAAGCTTTCGGCGGTGGCTATGAAGTGGGTGGTGGGTGGGCTTTGAATTTCTTCGTCGTCGCATCCCAACCGCCCCGACCGCAGTCCGCTAGGGCTCTCCGGATAAAGAGAGAGACTTTAGTGTATTCAGGATGTCGCCAAAGGGCGAGTCTTTGAAAAGATGTCCGCGACCGTGAACTCCATAACGGCGCCCAATCGATTCGATTGGCAAGGGCGCGGAGGGTTCGGAGTCCGGAAAGGAGTCCGGCTGGCTGAGTCAAGGTCTTTGCAAAGGACAGGGATGGAGTTCGCCGATCGCCAGAGATTGAAGCCCCGAGGCGGTGTCCAACCACTCGCCCTCGATCGGGGAATCCGCCCGGATTAAGGGTCGAGCAGATTCGTGCGGCCTCCGTGGCACTTTGTCGCCGCAGAGCTAGATCATGCCCATCGAGACAAGGTCTTGGCGCTTGGCGTGGCTCGAATCCGTCAAGATCAAGTCTCCGCGATATCGGCCGATAGTTTAAACTTCGAATCTGACTGACGGTCGAGGCGAGGTTTCGATCTGCTCTAGATGGCTGCTTAATTGCCCGCAGATGCAAAGCCGCCGAACACGAAGATCTGTCCGGGAGAAAAGTCTCACCTGGACGCGTCGTTGTTGATGATCAAAGGAGCCATCGAGCCTATCGGTGACGACACGCAGGAACTCTCAATGAAAATACCAATGTCGGTGTCAAAACCGCGGATCTCGGTAGGGGGTCCCGAATCTGTGCGTCTAGGCGGATGGTAACAGGAGACAAGGGACACGATGTTTTACCCGTGTTCGGGCCCTCTTGATGGAGGTAAAACCCACGTCCCGCTAGATTAATATTGATGATGTGTGTTACAAGAGTGGATCTACCACGAGATCAAAGAGGCTAAACCCTAGAAGCTAGCCTATGGTATGATTCTTGTTCGTCCCCACGGACTAAAACCCTCCGGTTTATATAGACACCGGATAGGGTTAGGGTTACACAGTAGTCGGTTACAATGGTAGGAGATCTACATATCCGTATCGCCAAGCTTGCCTTCCACGCCAAGGAAAGTCCCATCCGGACACGGGACGAAGTCTTCAATCTTGTATCTTCATAGTCTTGGAGTCCGGCCGATGATGATAGTTCGGCTATCCGGACACCCCCTAGTCCGGAACTCCCTCACCGGGTTTTGTCACAAATATCGTCATAGAAGTGTCATAAGCATGACAAAAAAATCGGTCGGCCTAAAATGTCATGGATGTGTCTTTTTTTGTAGTGATACCAACATCACGGATCCGCTTACCTTCCCTTCGTTGGGAGAGAAGAACAGTGGCAGATGCCAGTGTTGGCTTTCTTGAAGATGGTGAGGGAGAAGGGGATTCAGCGAAGAGTGAAATGATGGTTGCTTCATCCGTCAAACTTAGACTGCGGGGAGGTGGGGTTTTGTGATACGATGGCTCATTACTGCCGCGCTACGACCGGGGTGACTCTCCGCCTGCATACTGCCTTCTAATTTGGTGGATGGCATTTGGGCCCGCGCGCTGCATGGCCCGCATGTCAGTGAAGAAAAGTAAAACGACATTCAGTAGAGGGAGACGTTTCGATGATCTCGGAGGAGCCAGAAGCGGTAGTGTATGCACTGTACTAGTACTAATTGTTTTTCTGGGTAGTTGTAGAGTGTCTCCACTGTACTAGTAGTAATTGTTTCTTTGGTCCCAAGAAAAAACAGCCCATCCACCCTAGTAAATAAGAAAATCAATTCAAAATCCCATATATTTACTTAATGAGAGGCGCTACCCACACCCAGCACACCTCCCCCCAAAAAAACCTAGGTTCTCTTCTTTCTTCTCACTCCCACCCACCTCACGTCAGCTTGCTCCACTCGTACCCCCAAATTCCTCACCTCACTCCTACAGGAAACCCTAGCTCCCCTTCTTCCTCACTACTATAGAAAAACCCCAGCTCCCCTTCTTCTTCACTCGCACTACAACTAGGCTCGTCATTCGTTACTCTACTCAAATTCGTGAGCTCGACGCGACGCCTCGAGGAAAATGGAGTCGGTGACCCAGCCTTGCCAGAAGATGAGGCTCCCAACAAGTGCGGCGCCAGATTAGATCCCAGACCCGGCAGCAGCAGGTGAGTAGCGGCGAGCCCGCCCCACCGGATCCCAGGAACCCGTAGAATCTCGGGTGGACCGCACCTGCTCCTGCCTCCCGTGGCCGTCTGTGCTACCGCAGAGGCCTCACCGCCCCTACTAGTCCCGCCGCTGGCCAGGCTATCCCTCTACTCACCCACACCCCCTGTTATCCTGCGGCGACGGTAGCCTCACACCACAGCCGAACCAGTGAACCCTTGTACTCCTCTCTGCGTGGGCATCCACTGCCGTGTCTTCCCTGGCTCGGCGTCGTCTCCTTCCTAGGACTCGCCGCCGCCTTGGTGCTCTCGGCGCGACGTGGTCAACATGTTCAAGGAATGACTTCCATCGAAAGAGTACTGTACGTGGAGAGGCTGACAGCTGGGTTCACGGCCGCAGCAAGGAAGTGCCTCCTTATTACGTGCAAAATAATGATTCCTCCACCTGACAGCAGGGACCCACCGAATGGGCCACCGTATTTCGAGAAAAAAGTGTTTCCCCCTGACTGCTGGGATCCACCATCTACATCTTCGCACGCAAGGAAGTGCCTCGTTATCCTCCCTGGCAGTCGGGACCCACTTGGTCGAAGCGTACGTGGCGTTGTCATTCTGGTCGCGAACGTGTACATACGTACTGGTCAATTGATCTGTCTACAGGTTGCAACGATGAACCGTGGCCGACTAAGGAAGGGCACGTGTCGTAGTAGAGGCGCGGATGTAGCATGTACATGTACGTATAGCCAGGGTGCAAGAAAGTAAATACGGCCACGTACGCACATACGGGCGGGGTCTTGAACGCCTACTCGCGCATACGTACGGCCAGGGCTCATGTACATGGAGAGGTAGCGACGGCGTCCTGTTCATCGGTAGCCAACCGGCTGGGTCGGAACGGAGAAACTGCGTAGTTGTGTTCATCAGGAGGCAACAGAATGCGTCTTGTTCATGGGGAGCCAACCGTCTTGGAAGGAACAGCCGATTGAAACGAGGCATGGCGTACCGCAGAACGGAGGAAACAGCCTTGTGTTTGACCGCCTACTGTCGAAACGGGATCCTGTTCACCGGGAGGGGTGTGGCGTACCACAAACGGAGGAAACGGACTTCTCTTCAACCTCATACGGTCGAAATGGGGTCCTGTTGATCGGGAGGAGTGTGGCGTACCTCCAAACAGAGGAAACAAACTTATGTTGGAGCGCTACGGTTGAAACGGGGGTCCTGTTCATCGGGAGGGGTGTGGTGTACCGCAAAACGGGACTCCATGGGCTACTGTTCATTTCCACCGTCGACCTCCTCCAGCCTCCACGGGCTACTGTTCATCCATCGTCGACATCCTCCAGCTTCCACCCGTGACTGTTCATCCACTGGCTCCTGTTCATCCAGCCTCCACCGCTCCTCCACCGGCTACTGTTCAACCAGCCCTCTCCACGGGGTCCTGTTCAACCACCCCTCCACGGGCAACTATTCATCCAGCCCTCCACTGGCTACTATTCAACCAGCCCTCCACGGGGTAGTCCTGTTCATCCAGCCCTCCACGGGGTCCTGTTCATCCACCCCCAACTGGCTCGTTCTATCGGGGTCCTGTTCATCCAGCGGTAACGGCCTCTACTACCACGGGGTCCTGTTCATCCAATCCCCACCGGGAACTGTTCATCCAACCCCCCCAACAACACTCATTGTTCATCAAGAGGCAGCAGGTTCGATCTGGTTTAGTTAGCAGCAGTAGCGAAGGAATCGCTCGATCAGGTTTAGTTAACAGCCAGGGTTTGATCAATCGCTCGGGTTTAGTAACGCGTAGCCTATAGTGCAATCGCTCGGGTTCAGTAGGAGAACGCGTCGCTTAGGTTCAATTAGAGCCCAACGCCTCGCACCCAAGTGCGTATGTGTATGAGAGAAACGTGCATCGCTCGGCCCCCGACCACCCACCGTAACCGGGAACTACCCAATATTTTCCTCGCCCTCACTTCTACCACCGTTTTCTCCGTCATGGACGACCCAAAGAATGTCATGCAGTTGCGTCTCCGGCCCGCCAAGGACAAAAAGCCCATTTTCTGTCATGATTCTTTGTCATAGAAGTAGGAGCCCACCACATCTCTGATGATACCGGGTTTTGTCACAATTATCGTAATAGAAGTGTCATAAGCTTGACAGGAAAAAATTATTTCGGCCCAAAATGTCACAGATGTGTCTTTTTTGGTAGTGGTGAGTAGTTTACCACAGACCTACGGGTCCATAGCAAGTAGCTATATGGCTTCTTCTCTCTCTTTGATTCTCAATAACATGTTATCCTCCATGTTCTTGGACATCTATCCGATGTAATCTTTGTTTGCGGTGTGTTTGTCGAGATCTGGTGAATTGTGGATTTATGATCACCTTACCTATGAGTATTATTTGAATCTTCTCTGAATTCTTATATGCATGATTTGGTATCTTTGTATTTCTCTTCGTATTATCAGTTTGGTTTGGCCAACTAGATTGGGTTTTCTTGCAATGGGAGAGGTGCTTAGCTTTGGGTTCAATCTTGCGTGATTTCACCTAGTGACAAAGTAGGGGTAGCAAGAAACGTATTGAATTGTTGCCATCAAGGATAAAAAGATGGGGTTTATATCATATTACATGAGTTTATTCCTCTACATCATGTCATCTTACTTAAGGCGTTACTCCATTCTTTATGAACTTAATACTCTAGATGCATGTTGGATAGTGGTCGATGTGTGGAGTAATTGTAGTAGATGCAGGCAGGAGTCGGTCTACTTGACATGGACGTGATACCTATATTACATAATCATTGCCTTGGATATCGTCATAACTTTGAACTTTTCTATCAATTGCTCAACAGTAATTTGTTCACCCACCATATTATTTGCCTTCATGAGAGAAGCCTCTAGTGAAACCTATGGCCCCCTGGTCTATTTTCCAACATATTAGTTTCCGATCTACTATTTTGCAATCTTTTATTTTAAAATCTATAAACCAAAAAACCCAAAAATATTTTATCTTTTGTTTAGTTTTATTTATCTATCTCTATCAGATCTCACCTTTGCAAGTGACCGTGAAGGGATTAACAACCCCTTTATTGTGTTGGGTGCAAGTGTTTAATTGTTTGTGCATGTATTGGTGATTTGCGCGTTCTTCTCCTACTTGTAGCGACCCGACCCGTATGGATCGAAGTCTCTGTGCTTAAGTGGCATCCCTGGATTGGTATGCTGACACACACAGTACTCGAGGATTTATAACAGAGGTAAATCACATATATAAAGTAACGTAAGTACTATTACCTCAATCCATATAGCGGAAGTAATAACAAAGTTGTGGAGTTCCCAACAACACCAACGGCGAAGTTGAGTGTAGACATCGTAACCCTAACGTATCACTTACTCGTCGTAAGATTCCTGCAACATGAGATGTTGCATCCATGTAGGTCAGTACAGTGAATGTACTGGCAAATTCACACCATAAAATAATAATGAGAATTTTCTATCTCTATATGCATATTTGGTTGGTGGAGGCTCTAAGTTTATTTTTGCATAAAGCCAATTATTCCCTACAACAAAGGAATAAATTTTATTTAACTAAGAAGTTGATGCCAATATTGAGAAGGTTCCTCCAACTCAATCCCAAATTTACCAAATTATCAATAACCCAACAATTCCATTAAATAGAGTGATAAGATCAAATCAATAATTCAAATACCAGATACTCAAGATGTCCATAACCGGGGACACGGCTAATCATGATTAGTTTGTACACTCTGCAGAGGTTTGCGCACTTTTCCCCACAAGACTCGATCTCCTCTATTGAATTTCTTGCACTACATGATGTTTGAGAACCGGATGATCGAGACATAGTCTTCCCAAAGCATTAACTCTTTCTCTGGGTAGACAGTACCACCTACTTCCCCCTTCATCTACTAGCCTACCACTGAAAGAGGTCACACAACATACTCAACTATGCCAGAGCCCATAATGGCTTGTGGCTACACACGAAAGTTTCTAGCATGAATAATCTTATGATCCCTATGAGCCTGGGTGGCATTCCATAGGGTGATCACAGGGTGTTCTAGGATCGCCTTGGGCAAGCACTGGGTTCTCCAGGTGCCCGGGCGAACCACTGGGTGCTCTAGGGTGCCCCAACCATTCCACCCAGATGTGTATTAAAGTAACCACCTTAAGTTTCCCTTAATTATTAAATCTCTCTCATCTTTCATGAATCACACATACCAATCCACATCTACGAGCATGTCTAAGCAATATGAGCATAACGTATATTCCCGGGGTGAACAAAAAATGTAATAGGTTCCTACCTCATCAACTACATAGCAAATCCCAATTCCCAAATCCTACTCATGCAAATATTTGAAGGGTCTATCTAATGCAAGTAAAATTGGAGTATGATCAAAGTGTGAACTTGCCTTGTACTGTTGATGAAGATTGAACGCACTCAGATTCCAGATAGTTCTACTTGTCACACTCCGTTGCATACATAAGCACTCATGCAAAAGAATCGAAGAAAAGATCTTAGAAAACTTTCAAAACAAGCAATTAGCTCTTGCAACATAAAACAATTTCTAACAGTACCAAAATTAGGTGGATTTGGTCTTATCAGAAAGTTTAGGTCAAGAGCTTCGATTTGCAAAAAGAATCAACTAAATCGGAGTTATAAAACTCAAGTTATGATCAAACGATATTCAAATTAAAAAATATTTGAAAACAAAATTTAAACTTTCAAAAACATGTTTATGTTGGTTATCTGGATAGAGGGGATCATAACGAAGAAGTGGGCGTTGCTTTCGTTGGATTTGGATAAACGAGTAAAAAGTAGCGAAGGTTTGAAGATCAAGGGCTAAATTGTAAATAAACTAATTGCATCTAGGTCCCTGGCCGAAATTAAAATAGAAAAAGAAAAACCTAACGAACGAACGTTTACTACAGAACCTAATCTACTAAATACGTTCGCTACAGAAGTTTAACTAACAAACGTTCGTTAAATAACTAGTAAACCGTGTTAAAGAGGAAAATCGAAGAAAACATAAACCCAAAGAAACTAAACCAAACCGGGGTGGTTTTATTACCGGTTCGAGGCGTTTTCGTCGAAAACCGGCGGCGGATCGGCTCAAGCAATGGGTTAGCGAGTCCGGCGTCGGGGGCGGACTTCGACGGCGACGGCGCTGGCGGCGGCGGCTAAGCGGTAGTCTTGCGGCGCGCGGCGCTGCTGTGGTAGCGGAGGCGGCATGGCGCGGCTTGGTGGCGAGAGGCGAGCGGCGGGATGCGGCAGCGAGATGCGAGGCGAGGGGCGGCGTCGTCGGTGAAGAGTGGTGGCTGGCGAGCGGGCGGTAGTGAGGAGGAGAGGAGTAGGTGGCGGGGATGCGACTTATATAGGGGGGTCGGGGCGGCGGCCGACTTGGGCGAGGGGCGGGCGCCAGGAGAGCCTGGACCATGAGTCCGAGCCGCAAGGAGCGAGGCGGTCACGCTACTGGCTGCGGCTCAGCTAGAGCCAGACCGCCCGGGCCAATGAAGAGAAGTTTTTTTTTCAATAATTTTTTTACACACAACAAAATATAATAAAATAAAAACATACTATAGGCATATAATATATCAAAATTTTCAGAAAAAAATTTTCTACAACATGAACATTTTTCTAACATCAAATAAAATCCTCAAAAATTTAAGTAAAGGAAAGAGTACTACTGGTTCAATAAAACCCAATAAATTTTTTTAAAAAAATACCAAAATAGTTTCAAATTTATTTCTCTCCAATTTTCTAATGTAGGGAATCATTTTACCCTATTTTCCATATATTTTATTTTTGGAGAAAATAATTTGTAAAAAATAATCCAAATTGAAAAATAATTTCAAAGAGACCTTAAATTTGATTCTTTTAAACTCCCAACTCATATTTCATATGATTTGAAGAAGTCATTTTATCTTCTCTCATGAAAATCATTGAGTTGCATGAAGTTTCTGAAATTGAAACATTTCCAAATGAGATTCAAATCTTTTCAAAACCCTTTTCATTTTAAATGGAAGAAGTCATGTCATCTTCTCTCTAGGGTTTTGTGATGAAATGAATTTGAATTCATGGGGATCATAAATGCAATGTGAAATTTTGGGAAAGTCCTTTTATTCCCTGTCATTTAACTTTCAAAGAGTTTCAAATTTCAGTCAATTTCACACATCACAATCAAACAAACAATCAAAATTTATTTATTTAATATGACATTCCAAAATTTAGAATTTTGGGATGTTACAAACCTACCACCCTTAAAATGAATCTTGCCCTCGAGATTCGGAGAGGCTAGCAAGAAATAGGTTAGGTTCGGGGGTCTTTTCAGAATCCATCGATCGTCACAGGGGTCTGGGGTGCTACCACCCTTAGAAGCATTTTTACGGTTCCATCAATACTCATATACTCCATCCTTATTGTTGATAGTGTCGGTCTTCTCAGATCTTCGGGATAATTCCTTTTCCGGGCTCTTCCGGGAGTGGCATAACCTTTTCCTCAATTCTCGTGTCCTTTCATCTTGGTACGGTTCTTCTGTGACTGGGTCTTCTTAGCTGACAGGTCTGGCACCAATACTAAACAACTATCGATATCTCATGGTGGTCATCAATTTATGGTTTCTCCTGCAGAAAATGGGTCTGGGTTGAACTTCACCATATATTGCTATGATTGGCAACAACTGACATGTACAAGGAAAACATTGTCGTACCATTCTAAGGTTTAAACAAGGTTTTGATATCGTCGTCTCTCAATTATGGGTAAGTCACTCAAATTTACCATCCCATATAGCAAGGCGAATAATAAGAGTAAGTCGGTATGGTGATCAATCCATCCCGCACCCAAATCATTACCTTGTATATGGTTTAGCGAATCTCGCATTCTAACACTCGGTCATCCTCACAAGCATTGCAGAATTTCTCTTGTCGACAAACTAAGTTCGGATAAATCCATTGATTCTGCAAGCCAAACGAACATCTATCATTTCTTCACACCTCTCTGGTTTTGCGTAACTCCTATAAAATCTTCTGTTGATAAACATAACTTCTTCCACGGTTTTTCCTTCAGCAAGAGTGTGCTTGCTTCTTGGCAGGTCCTGGAGCCTGTGGGTTATGGGCTCACCTCATCACATTTATAGCTTCAACTCGTCCTAGGGTTACAATTGCTCCATATTACCAACATTATGCCTCCTTTATATCCAATATTACTTCATCCCTTCATATTCTTGGGGTATCCCACATATCCAGATAAAACTCATACTTATTTTGTCCGGAGTCCACTCCGTGGAATATCACTATCTTTTCCAGGGTTCAAATGTCGTCACAGGGTACTACCACCCTTGAAATGCACCAATTCTTCCATAGACCATATTTCTCATATCCTTGAAAATGGTCAAAATCCTTCTTCATAGAGTAACAACTCCAAAAATCCAAATTAGTACCAACGATGCTAACTTTATTGATTCTCAAATTATTACAATCTCCTGCATTTCCATTACATGCCTCAACTCAACACCTCAATATAAAAGAATGGTTCCCACTATTACTACTATTTTTCTCACAGACTCAACTATTTAGCACAAGCCTCCTTCTCTTTGGGACAATCTCTGGCAAAGTGCCCTGCTTCATTACAGCAGAAACATATTACTTCTGACAAGTCTCGAGGTTTCCTTGTGATTACATAGCCTCCTTGGGTCCTCATCTTCCTTTTTGGGCAATCGCTGAAGTAGTGCCCTGAATCTTTGCACCTGAAACATGTGATATGATTGAAGTCCTTCTTTGTAGAAATTGGGTTGTTCCTGGAATCCAATCTATTTCACTTCCTGGACTTTTCCGTACCAATCGGGGCTTCTATTTCCTGGGTCATACTCTACTTCCACTGTCGGGAATGCTACTAGAACTCCCTTCAGACAATTTTGGGAGATGTGTCCTTCTCCACATGAATAGCATGACTTGGTGCAGGTTTTAATTGGGTCTTCTTCGGGTGTGTCCTCCACCTCTTCCTTCATCACAGGTTCTTCTTAAATTTCCATGAGGGCTCCTTTCATTGCTTCTTTCTTCTGATGGATGGTTCGTTGTACCATGGCCTAAATGTGACACTAAGCAGGGTAGTGGGTAGTCCCATCACACAAGAAAAAAGTAATCTGACTAGTGGGGCATTCTTCAGCTGGGTGTCTTTCTTCACAATGAGGGCATTCATCCTTGTGTTCTTTATGGTTGTGTCCTATTTCTCCATAGAGCTTGCATGCACAGGGTTTCTTCATATCATTTCCAGAAGGCTTCAATTTCTGGGATACAAGCCGAGACCTTTGCAGAGTCAACTTAAATTATTTCCAAGTGGTTACTCTTTGTCATCCATTGATGGTTTGGTACATCCTCCACCAAGTAGTAGCACCTCTTTCAAAGCAATGAAGAGCATGTTGGGCCATATCCTTTCCGGCTATAGTGTTATTCTTCATGTGGCCTTCTGTAAGTGCATCTAGTGCCACCCCTAACCAGATGTACAATTGTCACAGCAACTGGAACTGGTCCAACAAATCCTGTGTCTTCAACAAGTGATTGGTTCTATCCCTTCCCTCCTTTACCTTGAGTTTGTCTTCGTGAAGTCATTGCTTATATGCCTTATCTGTGTGACTTCATTGCTTGACTACTTTTGTTGATTGGCTTCATACTATCTTCCATCCTGATCCTTACTACATAGCTGCTATTAGTCTTGTCCGTTCACATTATTGCATACTTGACTATGGCTTGCTTGTTGTAGTTTATCTTCCGCTGCATATCAATTAGGTCATTTCAGTTGTTTGTCTTCAAAACATCCGTGTTTTGAAGACTTTCATAAAAATCGCCTATTCACCCCCCCCTCTAGTCGATAACTAGCACTTTCAATTGGTATCAGGGCAAGGTACTCCCTTGTTCTGTGTGATTCGGTTTAACAACCTGGAGTTTTAGCTATGTCGACTGCAGGGATAATCAAAGTCTCCGCTGCTTGCCCCGTGTTCGATGGAACTGACTATCCCTATTGGAAGAATAAGATGCGTATGCATCTTGAAGCCATTGATGCCGACCTCTGGTATGTCGTCAAGAACGGCGCTCCTAAATCGTGAAGGTGTCACCCCTCTCGATGTCAAGAAGTTCATTCAATGGACTCCACTTCAAAGAACATCATATGTGGTCATCGACCAAAGGACGAGATGGCCGTGTGAGTGCTCCGAAACGCCGGCTAGTCCGGGACTGGCTATCCAAGGTCAACGAAGGCGCCTCAACCCGTAGAGATCAAAAGATCGTTGTTCTTCGCAACCTCTTCAACCGCTTCAAGAGAAACGACAATGAAAATGTCCAGCTCACGTTTGATCGCCTCACTGACATCACAAATGAGCTTCATGCCCTCGGCGCCACTGAGGTCACCAAGCATGAAATCGTCAAGACACTACTGAGATCACTTGACAGCTCTTTTGACACCCTTGCCCTCATGATACAAGAACGTCCTGACTTCAAGACACTCGATCCGTCTGATATACTTGAGAGGCTCAACACACATGAGTTCCAGCTATCTGAGAAAAGAGATATCTATGGTCCAAACTATGGCCAACTCGCTTTGAAGGCAAAAGTTGTTTCCTCATCTGAAGAAGAATCTGACTGCGGTTCTGATGATCCTGAAGACATTGGAAAGGAACTTTCTATGCTTGTGAAGAAGTTCTAGAAGTTCACTAGGAAGAAAGGCTTCAGAAAGTCTTCACGATCCAGCTCAAGAAATGATGAAGCTTCCACTCAAGACTACAAGAAGAGAACCCCACACAAGTGCAAGAAAACTGGACACTATATCTCCGAGTGTCCACAAGGGGACAATGAGAAGAAGAAGAAGAAGAAGAGCAAGGAATATGATTCGATGACAAGAAAAGAAGAAATCTTCAAAGTCTTCTTCCAAGTCTTCATCAAAGTCTTCATCGCATAAGAAGAGCTCATCCGCAAGGCTCGTGCTTTTGTTGGCAAGGAAATGGATTCAGAGGAGGAGTCTGCTTCGAGGAAGTGGCGGTGGAATCAAGAGGAGTCCGACCAGCGCTGCAAGTCCGGCTTTAGCCATAGCCTATGTTGCCAAGTCCATCTTCAACATCAAGACAATGACATCTACACCAACGCCAAGTCGATGAAAAGGACGACCCTGCTACCACCTATCGCTTCATGGCACGCGTGCCAAGGTAAAATCACGTGATGCCTACTTTCAAACATCAAGTGAAGATGACTCGATTGTGAATCCAAACCCAGCTACAAAACACTTGCTAAAATTGCAACTGAACAACAAAGAGCTATGGAACATACTCAAAACTGTTAGACAAAAGCGATGACCTATTGGACGCGGAAATGACACGCTCACAGTCCTTAGTTGAAGACATTAAAATCTTCATGCTAAGTACCAAGAACTTGAAAGTCGCCATGAAACGCTATCAACTACTCATGAAAGGCTCTCCTATGATTATCTTCAAAGGAAGCAAGAGCTTGAGAAATTGAGAGCGGCTCATGAAGATCTTCAAAAGAGAATGAGTCACTTCGCTCAACAGATCAGTTCCGCCAGATGGATTTGAACCACCATGTCTAAAATGCCTTGAGCGTGATATAGCTACCTCTGTTCTTTGAATGTTCAATCGCTGCTACTCGTTGCATTGTCTTCAACTACCAATGTGGTAACTAACCCTCTCATGGAGGATACCACTACCATTGTTGATGAAAATACTAGGTTGAAGACATTGCTTGAAACAGGATGTATAAAAGTCCGAAGGGCATCGACACTTTATGATGTCCTCAAAGAAGATTCTCGAACCAAACCCCTAGGAAAGAGGGTGTTGGGTTCGAGAGGAAAATGAATGTTGATGGTTCCTCTCGAAGCCCGAGCAAGATCCCAAAACCACATGGGTTGTCTGCAAAGGGACCTTCAAAGGATCCATCCACCTTATCCGCTTTACCTGTGCTAACCCTATTATCATCGATGAATCTTTGATGCAAACTATAAACTGTTCAAGAATCGAATGGTGAAGTGTTTGCGGTATATTGGTACTAACTGCAGGAATGGACCGCCTATGAAGAAGATCTGGTTCCCAAAACCTGTCTTGAGAATCTTCCATGAATGTTATCATGACACCACCGGGAAGAAGACAAACCCTGCACTAAAGGTGTCATATGGTCCAAAGGCTTCATACAGACAGAGGACTCACTGTGTCACCCTAACGCCAATGTTTTGCAGGGAAACTGTACTCAAATTTATGAATATGAGCGTGTGTCTTCAAACCGCTATGTTCATAGAACTAAGAACTTTTCTGCTTATTCACATGAGTATCATTCATCTCCTGCAAGGCTATTTGCTAGGGCTCCAAAGCCGAAATTCTCAGATGTTGCACTTAGACTCATTGCTTCTAAGCCACCCCTGAAGATGTGGGTGGTTAAGAAGAATTAACTCTCTTTTGCAGGAAAGGGTCTCCAGCCGAAAATCAAAGGCATCTGATGTTATTGCCAGGGACCTAAAACATCTTGTAGGGCACAAGATCAAATGCCCAAATGGTCTCACTATGTATTTTGTTCCTGAATCGTTTGCCATCCATCCCAGCAGTCCTAATCTTGATTTAAGCTTCAATAATCCACTTGCCCGTCAAATGTTTATGCTTCACAATGCTCTTGGTGAAGCCTGTCCCCCTAACTGTACTGTAGGGTATGACACCTCATGCTTCAGAATGGATAATGGACAGTGGATGCACTAATCATATGACTGGTGATCGAAGTCTTCTCATGGACTCAACCTTACGCCCATCGACAAGAGTCACATCACATTTGGTCGACACCGGTAAAAGCAAGGTATTGGGTCTAGGTAGAGTTGCAACCTCAAAGGATCAGCACATGGATAAAGTGATGCTTGTTGAATCCCTTGGTTTCAACTTGATGTCTGTCTCAATGCTTTGTGACTTGAACATGATTGTGATATTTGGAAAATATCGTTGCCTTGTACTAATGGAATCTGACAAGTCTCTAGTCTTTGAAGGGTATAGGAAAGATGATCTATACATGGTAGATTTCTTAGCAGGTCCACAGCTTGTCGTATGTCTTCTCGCAAAAGCTTCAGAATGCTGGCTCTGGCACCGGAGGCTAGGGCATGCTGGCATGAGGAACTTACACACACTCGCCAAGAAGAAGCATGTCATAGGCATCGAAGGTGTCAAGTTCAAGAAGGATCATTTGTGTGGTGCCTGCGAAGCTGGAAAGATGACTAGGGCAAAGCACCCCTCGAAGACAATCATGACGACATCTCAACCCTTCGAGCTGCTTCACATGGATTTGTTTGGCCCTACTCATTACTCTACCCTCACAACAACTGCTTGTCTCTATGGCTTCGTCATTGTTGATGACTACTCAAGATACACATGGGTGCACATAATTCTCTACAAGACTGAAGTGCAAGGTGTCTTCAGACGATTCGCCAATCGAGCAATTAACAATTATGGCGCCAAGATCAAGCATATCGAAGTGATAACGGCATGAATTCAAGAACACCGGACTTGATCTTTATCTGGATACCATGGGAATCACTCATGAGTTCTCTGCACCATACACACCCCAGCAAAATGGCATCGTGGAGCGCAAGAACAGAACCCTCATTGAGATGGCTCGAACATTGCTCGACGAGTACAAGAAACCAAGAAAGTTCTGGCCTGAAGCCATTGATACAGCTTGTCACGTCATCAACCGTGTTTATATCCATAAGCTTCTAAACAAAACATCCTATGAGCTCCTTATTGGCAAGAAGCCAAATGTCAGTTACTTCAGAGTATTTGTGGCTAAGTGCTGGATCAAGGATCCTCATCACAAGTCAAAATTTGAACCCGAAGCTCACGAAGGCTTCATGCTCGGTTACGGAAAGGACTCACACTCTTACAGTAGTCTTCAATCTCTATCTCTACAAAATCGTCAAATGTAGATGTGCGATTTGATGAAACCAATGGTTCACAAAGAGAGTTCCTGCCAAGCACACTAGATGAAGCTCCACCCAAATAATCTATCAAGCTAATGGGAACTGGTGAAATCATGCCTTCAAGCACAACTCAAGAGGAACTTATCATTTCGCACCTAACCAACTCAAGACAATGCTCACCAAGACAATCCTCCCAATGATGACAATGATCAGCATGAGCAAAGTCTTCGTCCAGCTTCATCCTCGAGTTGCAAATGAAGTACAGATTGAGAAGATAATTGATAGCATCAATGCACTGGTCCACTTACTCGCTCAAGAGCAACACAGCTAGCAAATTTACGTGGGCACTTTTCCTTTGTATCAATATCGTAACCCAAGAAAGTTGTCAAGCTTTTATGGAACCGAATGGATTCATGCTATGCAAGAAGAACTTCAACAGCCAAGCTGAATAATGTTTGGGAACTTGTCAAGCGCCCCGACCCTCGCAAGCATAACATTATTGGCACCAAATGGATATATCGAAACAAGCAAGATGAGCATGGTCAAGTCGCCGTAAACAAAGAAAGGCTTGTGGCTCAAGGATATACTCAAGTTGAAGGAATTGACTTGATGAAACATTTGCTCCAGTAGCTAGGCTTGAAGCTATTCGCATACTACTAGCCTATGCTAACCACCACAACATCTTGCTCTATCAAATGGATGTGAAGAGTGCATTTCTCAACGGCAAGATTGAAGAAGAAGTATATGTCGCTCAACCACCGGCTTTGAAGATCCAAAACATCCCGATATGGTGTACAAGCTAAATAAAGCATCAGTATGGCCTCAAACAAGCTCCTCGCTACCGGTATGATACAATCAAAGACTTCAAAGAGCAAAGGCTTCAAACCTGGATCCCTTGATCCCACACTCTTCACGAAGACATATGATGGTGAACTGTTTGTATGCCAAATATATGTGGATGACATTATCTTCTACTGCACCAACCGTAAGTATAGTGATGAGTTTGGATACATGATGCAAGAGCAATATCGATGTCCATGATGGGAGAGCTCAAGTTCTTCCTTGGTCTTCAAATTCATCAGCAAAGAAATGGCATCTTTATATCTCAAGAAAAATTCCTCCAAGATTGTCTGAAGAAGTTTGGAATGCAAGAATGCAAAGGATACACGACGCCAATGCCAGCCAAACACCACTTGGGTCCCGACGACAATGGTAAAGAGTTCGATCAAAAGGTATACTGCTCCATGATTGGTTCCCTACTTTACCTATGTGCATCTAGGCCCGATATTATGCTTAGTGTTTGCATGTGTGCTCGATTCCAAACGGCACCAAAGGAATCACATCACTTAGCTGTGAAGCGAATTCTTCGATATTTGGCTCACACCCCAACACTCGGATTATGGTATCCAAAGGGCTCAAAATTTGATTTAGTTGGATTTTTGGATGCTGATTATGCTAGTGACAAAGTGGATCGCAAGTCTACATCAGGCACATGTCACTTTCTGGGACGATCACTCGTCTGTTGGTCTTCAAAGAAGCAGAACTGTGTGTCACTCTCAACTGCAGAATCTGAATACATTGCTGCTGGATCTTGCCATTCTCAGCTTCTATGGATGAAGCAAACTCTCAAGGACTATGGCATCAATCTGACACAAGTACCTCTTTTCATGACAACGAAAGCGCCATCAAGATTGCCAACAATCCAGTCCAAAGACTCAAGACAAAGCACATTGAAATTCGCCATCATTTTCTCGTGGATCATGTCATGAAGAAAGATATTGACATCATTCACGCCAACACCAAGAGCAATCGCGATATCTTCACAAAGCCCTTGGATGAGAAAAGGTTTTGCAAGTTACGGTGTGAGCTAAATATCTTGGAATCCTCAAATGTCATGTGATCAAGCACACATCCTAACACTTATGCATGTTGATGACTTAGATGTGCAACACACAAAGTAACGTATATCTTCAATCAATGAAGAATTACATTCTGTGTGTGAATACATTAATGTGGAATTTGACTTCGGAGCGCCACGATAATTGTGCGCCGTGTCTGGGTCTAATACTTCCTATACGGTGGGTAACGCCACCACCAAATTTTCTTTGTTTTGAAGTGTTTCACTCATGGCGTTATTTATTGAAGCTATTCGCATTTGATTTGACTTCAACTTCAACCTATTTTCATGATTTTCTTCACTATGACGATTTGGTTGTTGTCTATATATATATATATATATATATATATATATATATATATATATATATATATATATATATATATATATATATATATATATATATATTTCTGCCCTCTACAAAGATTCACTTATAGCTATGTCTTCAAGTTGAATCTTTTGAATGTGATCGACCCCAATCTCTATGCTTTCTATCTCAAACTCTATCTGTCCAAATCATATGCATTCTATTGAAATGTCAAATGTCTTCTCCGCGTCCTTGTCGTGAGAAGACACACGAGACAAACTTTAAGTCTGTTTTAAATGATTCATCATTACTGTTGAACTCCGGAGAAGCCAGAACGACCCTCCGACAAACCGGGCGGGCGTGGGAACGTGGGACATCTCATTGTATGTTGCATGCGTGCCACGTGCCCCTCAGATGTGAACCGCCAGGGGCACCTGAGTAATTGCGTTGCACCGCACACCTTGTTATAAATACCTGTCCCCTGCGGTAAAGAAACTCTTCTTCCACCTCTCCACCTCGTCAAAACCCTAGCGTCACCGCTAGCTCTCGACGACGTCGGCGACGAAGCGCTTAGCTGCCGTGACTTCTCCGACGCCGTCCTCACGCCGGCCGCGAACATCTTCATCTCCGTCGCTGCCGTAGGTGTCCTCCGTCGCCAAGTTAGGGCACGGTGGACTGAACTGCTCGGCCTCCTTTCCTTCCGTCTAGCAGTTCTTCGAAGCGGTAAATATATTTCTATTTTTACCATCTTTTTTATCTTTAAGATTCATCCTACTTGCCTACTGCCCATACAAAGTTAGATCTATTCTATCTGCATCTTGTACTGCTTAGTATATTCACTTAAGCTTCACAACTAGTTAGATTCCTCACTTGTACTTATTCACGGATTCGCATAAATCTGAACCAACTCTCGGCAGATAAGTGAATGTCTTCGCATCATGAGGTTAATATATTCAAACCGATTTATCTTCAAAATCTTCCGAGAATGCATATGACCTCTTCCCTTCCTCGCATTCTAATGCTGTCACGGTACATGTCCGTGGGAGAATCCCTTGGTTCTCATAGTATGCATTCGTTTGCAGAATTCTTACAGCATCAAACCAACTCTCCCGAAACCAAACGCAAGCCTTTGACGCCTTTGATTGTGAAGCCATTCAGTTTGAAGCTCATGGCTACAGATAAATCAGTCAGGAAGGGCGGCAGACAGCGTCGTGAGGGAACCTCAAAAGATCTGCCTGATGACCTCGCAGAGCTATACAAGACAGATCCTGAAGAGACTTATAATCAGCAAGAAGACACGAATCCAATGGATTCGACGCTATTGGGCTGAACAGGGTTCAAGTACAATTTCGTCACACAAGAATATGCCGAGAAGAATGCCATCGAAGCCCTTGGGGTGATATTCTGCTTCGAGGCCTCCTCCCAAGAACATGGTCAAGCTATTGCACAAGGTTTCTATCCTTGCATGGTCCGTGGACCTCAGCCTGAGAATGCCGACCCGACGTCTTTGCTCTGGTGTCGCGATGACAATCTCTTCAAGCGCAACTTCTAGCACGCAAAGGCTTCTGCAAAGGAAAACAAGAAGTCATTGGGATTAGACTTCAACCCTGGTCCCTCTGCTCCCCGTGCCGACGGCTCACGTGACGCTGAACCCAATGTCATCGGTCCGTTTTCAAACCTTGATGGCCTCATCACTTATATCTTGGTCCAAGGTGCCAAAGTGGATCACACTGATGACGAGGCTGATTCTGATGAAACCCCAGCCCCAGCTCCTGCTCCTGCTCCAAAGCCGCAGAAGCTTAAGAAAGTCAAGGCTCCAAAGTCAGCTGCTCCTCCAAAAGCTTCACGTGTGAAGCCATCGCCACCGCACCCCAAGCCGCGATTGCGCCGAGGATCAATCCCGCATCTCCAAGAAGACGGAGAAGAGAAAGAAAAGTGTCAAGAATACTGAACTGACACTGACCCCTGCTGCCATTCTGCGTGAAGAACACATTGATCTGTCAAGTGATGACGATCTTGCAGATGATGCTCTTGAGCAGCTTATCAAGAGAAAAGAAGAAGCAGAAATCTTCAACAACTTGCCTCTCTTTGATGTGGCAATCATCCATCACTTCATTGATGAGTGGTTTGACACACCAAACGTCAGCTTTGAAGATCTGCAACTTCCAATTGGCCTCAGCGTCTCTTTCAACGGCGCCATTGCTTCTGAGCTAGCTCTAGCTCAGCGGATTGTTGAACTGAAGCACAAAATTGACTATGAAAAGGCTCAGTTCAAGAAGCATATGGCTGCACTCAGTGTGCAAGACATCAAAAACTTCAAGGTCATGCTGCACGACCTCAAAGAAAACTTTCTCAAGAAGCGTGAAGAAGCCAGAGGCTCTCGTGAGCGTATGAAGGCTTTGGCTGACAAGTGCGTGCTTGCTTACAATGAGGCTGAGAAGCGCAAGGCTCTTGGCTGTCCTGGCATCGATCCCAGGATGGCTGCAAAGAAAAAGAAGTCTTCAGCTGACCAAGCTGCACCTTCAAGGCAGGAAGAGCCCCGCATAGTCTTCCCAAGCAGCATGACTGGCTCGAAGCCAAAGGTACGGTCAACCGCTTCTGAAAAGAAGAAGACGAGGGCTGCCGAGGCTGAAGCCAGAAAGAGGAAAAATCCTGACGCCTCTGATGCTGCTCCCTCCAAGAAGAAGCTAAAGACTAAGAAGAATCGGGCTGCTCCTACAGAGCCCTTGATTGTTGAACCCATTTATGTGGTTCGTCCCGCGTCTGCAACCCAAGAACTTCAGATGACTGTTCATGAGCCTGCTTCCACAGAGGCTCCTCGGTTGAAGATATTCCAGCAATGATCCCTCATCTTTGAAGACATTGGTCACCATGACAATGTTGAAGATGATGAAGTTCTTCCTCAAATCAAGTACAATGTGGTATCATCGCTGCTCGCATTTAACAGCGAACTCATCAAGATTGGTCGCCCTCTCGACGCCAATTGCACAGATGCTTCATGGGCTGATCGCCCGCAACAACAAGACTCCCCAAGACTCCCCAACAACAAGTCACTCCCCAAAAGCAACACCAAGAAGAAGAGGAAGACTTGAGGCCCAGGCAACCCCATCTCCAAAGGCGCCGCCATCATTTCGCAGGCTTCACAAAGGTCAAAGGCCTCAAGTGCCTCTTCCGAGCGTTCTCTGAAGGAGAAGTGCACCACCAACCTGTTGCACGCCAAGTGTTTTCGAAGCCACCCAACTGTGAACGTCTACGAGTCCAAGCTAAAGCTGCTGAAGACAATCCGCTGCATCACCACGACACCCAAGAAGAAGAAGAAGAACGTGTCCCTACACCCCTGGAATCAAGAAGTCATACCGATATCATCGTGCGGTTCCCGACCCTCCAGCTCCTCAAGTGGAGGTTGAAAACAATGAGGCTGCCACCTCCAACACCAATGAAGCCAATGACGTGGTCATGGCTGAAGCCAATGTGGAGCCTGTCCCAACCGCCTCCTCGCCAATGAAGGAACTGTGCTCGAAGCCAATTAGGCAATCGCTCCCGAAGCATCTCGCCATGCAGCTCAAGCCTCGCTTGTCGCCATCGCCCGATTCCGCCACCAAGGCCCTACACAATCGAGCAAGCATACGACTATGGCGAAGCTAGTCACAATAAGATGGCCCATTCTCGTCCCTTCGCCTCATGCCTCGGGTCTTCAATTCGACTATCATATTATGCATAGGCCTCCGGTCCGTAAGCGGGCCAAGATCGCCAAGGTTTCCGTGCACCGCCACCTCAATTGGTTCTTTCAATGCAAATGGCTTCAAAGCCCACAATACTTTCTTTGACAAAGGCAAAGAACCCCTACAAAAGGCCAAGGATCTCATCGACCGGTTCGGAGCTATCAAGAAAGAAGCTATTACTTCGTGTTCAGATGACCAAGGCCGATTTTCCCTCATATGCGCCTCGACATCGGGCCATTGCGGACTGCCGTGCTTAGAAGAAGCACTTGATTGCTTTCATGATGCAGGTCTGCTTGGCTTCGTAATGCATAAAGAGCACTCGGAATGAAGAATTAGTGCTTCAATTCTATGCCACACTCCACATCCGCTGCTACAACAGAGATACAAAGACATGGGTTCTCGAGTGGATGATCGAAATGTCCATCATGAAGCCAAAGCTCTTGACATCATTGAGCTCACAGCCTACCCACTCCCGGAGAGCTGTTTGAACTGGATGTCAACTCCACCGCGATGCCTTGGAGAGCATATTTCATAAGCCGTAACCCGACATGAGTCGATGTCGAGCATGATGAAGCCATCGCCACACGATGCTGAATACCTCAACACTTCTTTGTTGATGACCTTGAGTATCCGCCTCGCACTATATATCACATCATCGCGAACTCTATGGCCAATAAAAGGGCATTCATCGTCCGCAAAGCTTGAAGGAGCAATGAAGACATTGGTCTTCTACATCCTCAATGGCATCAGCCTTTAACACGCAAGATTTCTTCATCCGACAATTGGCTGCATCTGGATCTGATCTGCTTGGTCCAAGTTCTATGCTCCATGGGTCATGCGCCTCATCAAGATGCACTCGCTATCAACTATCAACCCTCTCGCCGCAATCATCCGATCTTCCTACCAGAGGTTGATATGTCCGCTAGCCATATACCCCGAGCCCGCCAAACGCCTCTAAGTCTTCGTAACGCAGATCACCACAGCTTCTCTCAACCCATAGAAGGCGCCAGCGGTATCTCGTGGTTATCCTCGGCTGGGAACACACGTCGCCTCATCGTGCACGGACCGAAGCCACCGAGAGCACAATTGGTCAAAGGCCTCGGAAGCGCCTCGAGTCCTCAATGATCGAGAACTTCTTGTGGCGCCGCATCAAAAGCAAGATAAGCATCACTCCTGGCTAAAGGCCAAATGCAAAGCCTCTTGGTGGACGCCAATCGCATTCGTAACCTTGCCACCAAGAATGCTTTTGTCACTCACGAGACTTGTCGGCGATCATGGAAGAGTTTGACCGCGCTCGATCTTGAAGCTGATCTTCAAGATGATGGCTTCACTGAACGTTTCAAGTTTGACTCCACTCCTCCACGGAATGCAGTCCTACGGCAAACTCCATCTCTTGAAGACTCTGACTATTCTTCCTCCGCGGCAACTATCAATGCCAAAGTGATCGATGATGAAGCCGATGCTACTTCACCGCCCCCTACTTCTGCACGAATCGACACTGCGCCAAGCTCGTCTGCACCGCCAACCAACAACGACAACCCTGCTGCATCATCTTCTTCAGAAGAGGACGAGTAGATGCTCTATGTCTTCAAACCTTTTTGGTCCTTACTGACAAAAGGGGGAGAAGCATATGAGTTTGATAGTCTTCAAGCGGGTTCATAAGGGCGGTTGCACTATATTTTGCCTAGTGTTTACAACTCTCGTTTTGATACATTTGGTTCTTTGAGTTGTAACACTTAAACTCGATGGTCGTCTGCTACTTATTTGTTTTACTCTGGTGCGATGATAAATTCCGCATGTGCGACGATAACTTCCGCATTTAGATAATTCTGCAGACGTCCATTTTTCATTATGCATGTCATTCTCTTAGCTATATCATTTGATGCATGATGAGTTATCTTCATAAGTTGAAGAGGATCTCCACAAGTACAACCTGCCATGTGCATTTGCATTCCAAAAGCAAACTACTTATATGCACATCTTCAGGGGGAGCCTTTGCCACTTATGAAGACAATTCTCTATCCTTTACAATTTCACATATTTTATCCCCGTTGAAAACTTCAACCAGTTTGTCATCAATCACCAAAAAGGGGGAGATTGTAAGTGCATATAGTGCCACCCCTAGTTGGTTTTGGAGTATTGACGACAAATGTGGTTGAGGGACTAATGCGTTTGTGAGAATTGCAGGATAACGCAGGTAGTGTCCCTCATTGATTCGGTTTACCTACCGGAGATGACCCCTAAAAATGTATGAAGACATTGAATACAATGGTGGTATGTGAAGATATTCACATTGAAGACTATGACATGAGAAGACATTGAGTGAAGACTATGGAGCGCGAAGACTGTGTTGTTTCGTTGTTTCCTTTTCTTCTTTGTTGAGTCGTAGGAACCACCGTACTGTTAAGTGGGGTCCAAGTGATCATAGTCAGAATGACTGAAGTGATGCTCAACCCAAATCTGATGTCTTCGAGCGAAGACAATGAGAGAAAAACTTATCCAGAGCTGGATGAGTCATCTTTGCTTGTAGCTCAAGTAAAGTTGCCGTGAGTGTTTGAAATCAGACCGTTGGAACACGTGTCAGTTCCTTAGTGACCCAGGTCATTTCGGACATAACAGGTCGGGTTACCTAGTGGCTATAAATAGCCCACCCCCTACACCATAAATTGGTGGCTGCTCAGAGTTAGTGCACGGCTTTTGTCGTTTGAGAGCAACCCACCTCGAAGCCTTTGAGAGAGAGAAATCCTTGCGAGGACAAAGCCCAAAGCACCCAGAGCCAAAGAGTGTTAGGCATCACTGAAGTTTTCCTGTTTGTGTGACACAAGACTTATTACACTTGAGGACTATGAATCCTCCACCGGTTAGGCGTCGCGCTCGAGCATCCAAGAGTCATTGTGGATTGCCGGTGAACGCCGGCTGTGAAGGTTCGGAAGTCTACCTTGAAGACTTACCAGAGTGATTGGGCGAGGACTGTGTCCTTAGCTCAAGGGGAATAAGGTGAAGACGCGGTCTTCTCGAGTTGAATCTCAGCCTCCCTAACCAGATGTACAGCTTGTCACAAAGAATCGAACTGGTCCAACAAATCTGTGTCTTCAACAAGTGATTGGTTCTATCCCTTCCCTCCTTTACCTTGAGTTTGTCTTCGTGAAGTCATTTCTTATATGCCTTATCTGTTTGACTTCATTGCTTGACTACTTTTGTTGATTGGCTTCATACTATCTTCCATCCTGATCCTTACTACATAGCTGCTATTAGTCTTGTCCGTTCACATTATTGCATACTTGACTATGGCTTGCTTGTTGTAGTTTAACTTCCGCTGCATATCAATTAGGTCATTTCAGTTGTTTGTCTTCGAAACATCCGTGTTTTGAAGACTTTCATAAAAATCGCCTATTCACCCCCCCTCTAGTCGATAACTAGCACTTTCACCTTCCATGTTTTGAATCCATCGGCCCGTCTCCAATTGAGTCATCGGTCTAGAAAATGCATCTCCATCCATCTCTGTTGGTTCCAAGGGTTTTGGGGTGAGATAAGAGAGATAGAGAGGGATACACACAATACAAACAATAGTTTTGAAGAGACAGATTTATTTTGTGGCTGTCGGAAAAACGTCAAACAAATGACATCTCACAATCATCGCATCTAATTTAAGTATATAATAGGGGGTTGGTCTTCTAAAGGTCAATAAATCTTCAAAGTCACCAAACACTTCAAGTCTTGTTCATGTCTCCGATGGGCTTCTTCCGATCGTTCTTGTCCTTCTCAAGTTCTTTTGCCAGATCATCTCTGTTGACGCAAAGTCTCTCATGACGTCCTTTAATATTCTGGAGTTGCATTCCAAACTTCTGGGTTTCAACATCCTTGGCATGAACCATGGTCCTATTGTCCTTCAGTTCCTGTCGAATCTCTGGTATCTCGAGGTTTTGCTCCTCCAGTTTGGCTACTTTCAGATTTTGGGTCCTGAGTTCTTCACGAAATGCTCCTTTGTCAAATACAGCTTCCTGCAGGTCCATCTTAAAGTTATTGAGGTAATACTCCAGATCCTGGTGATACACCAGCTGAGGTGAAAACTTCATCTTTTTCTGATAGGTGCTCCATTAGCCCTTTTGTCATCCAATCCTTCCGAAGAAATGCATGTTTGACTCAGTACGGTGATGATAGCATAAGCGAATGATAACATCATGGATAGCCGTGTTCATGCCCATGTCATTGCCATGAGTTATCATTCCATAGATGATATCTCCTGCCTTGGGGTTTTCTTGACAAAAACATTGAGTTTTATGCTCCATGTTCCGGTCTTTCTCCGATACACCTTGATCTTGGGTATTGACAACTTCAATAGTCAGACAAGTTCCATAAGGGTAGACTTCCTAGGTCATACAAATCTAGGAATTCTTCAGAGCCTTCAAATTCTCCTAGTCTTCGATGTCTTCAACCGTTGTAGTTTCCATTATTATAATACACGGTAAAATCCTCTTCATTCCGAAGTGGTCTTAGTTGTGCGATATCTTGTACTTCTTGGAGTGATCTCATCAGTAGAATCCTCGCGTGGTCAAAAGGGGAAAGGGTATAGTCTAACTAAAAGGGAATATTTGATAAAGCTCAAAAAAGAAGAGAGGTAGAAGATCTTTTTGAAAATAAAGTTTTAGGGAAAATCTTTCCTATGGGCTTGCCAGTTTCTAGGGGTCACGTCCTACAGTCAACATGTGCTCTGATACCATCTTGTAGCGACCCGACCCGAATGGATCGAAGTCTCTGTGCTTAAGTGTCATCCCTAGATCGGTATATTGACACACACAGTGCTCAAGGATTTATAACAGAGGTAAATCACATGTATAAAGTAACATAAGTACTATTACCTCAATCCATATAGCGGAAGTAATAACAAAGTTGTGGAGTTCCCAACAACATCAACGACAAAGTTTAGTGTAGACATCGTAACCCTAACGTATCACTTACTCATCGTAAGATCCCTGCAACATGAGATGTTGCAGCCATGTAGGTCAGTACATTGAATGTACTGGCAAATTCGCACCATAGAATAATAATGAGAATTTTCTATCTCTATATGCATATTTGGCTGGTGGAGGCTCTAAGTTTATTTTTGCATAAAGCCAATTTTTTCCTACAACAAAGGAATAAATTTTATTTAACTACAAAGTTGATGCCAATATTGAGAACTCTATCCCAAATTTACCAAAATATCAATAACCCAACAATTTCATTAAATAGAGCGATGTGATCAAATCAATAATTCAAATACCAGATACTCAAGATGTCCATAATCGGGGACACGGCTAATCATGATTAGTTTGTACACTCTTCAGAGGTTTGCGCACTTTTCCCCATAAGACTCGATCTCCTCCGTTGAATTTCTCGCACTACATGATGTTTGAGAAACGGATGATCGAGACACAGTCTTTCCGAAGCATTAAATCTTTACTCTAGGTAGACAGTACCACCTACTTCCCCCTTCATCTGCTAGCCTACCACTGAAAGAGGTCACACAACATACTCAACTATGCCAGAACCCATAATGGCTTCTGGCTACACATGAAAGTTTCTAGCATGAATAATCTTATGATCCTTCGAGCCTGGGTGGCATTCCATAGGGTGATCACACGGGTACTCCGGGATCCCCTTGGGCCCGGGCAAACAACTAGGTGCTCCAGGGTGCCCCAACCATTCCACCCAGATGTGTATTAAAGTAACCACCTTAAGTTTCCCTTAATTATTATATCTCTCTCATCCTTCATGAATCGCACATACCAATCCACGTCTATGAGCATGTCTAAGCAATATGAGCATAACATATATTCCCGGGGTGAATCAAAAAAAGTAGTAGGTTCCTACCTCATCAACTACATAGCAAATCCCAATTCCCAAATCCTACTCATGCAAATATTTGAGGGGTGTATCTAATGCAAGTAAAACTGGGTATAGGAAGAGTATGATCAAAGTGTGAACTTGCCTTCTATTATTGATGAAGATTCTTCGCACTCAGATTCCTGATAGTTCTACTCATCACACTCCGTTCAATCTATCGTGAGCAAGCAGTTGCATACATAAGCACTCATGCAAAAGGATCAAAGAAAAGATCTCAGAAAACTTTGAAAAGAATTAATTAACTCATGCAACATAAAACATTTTCTAACAGTACCAAAATTAGGGGGATTTGGTCTTATCAGAAAGTTTAGGTCAAGAGCTTCGATTTGCAAAAAGAATCAACTAAATCGGAGTTATAAAACTCAAGTAATGATTAAACGATATTCAAATTAAAATCTGTTTGAAACCAAATTTTAAACTTTCAAAAACATGTTTAAGTTAGTTATCTGGATAGAGAAGATCATAACGAAGAAGTGGGCGTTGCTTTCGTTGGATTTGGATAAACGAGTAAAAAGTAGCGAAGGTTTGAAGATCAGGGGCTAAACTGTAAATAAACTAATTACATCTAGGTCCCTGGCCGAAATTAAAACAGAAAAGAAAAACCTAACGAACGAACGTTCACTACATAACCTAATCTACTGAATACGTTCGCTATAGAAGTTTAACTAACAAACATTCGTTAAATAACTAGTAAACCGAGTTAAAAAGGAAAACCGGAGAAAACCTAAATCCAAAGAAAATAAACCGGACCGAGGCAGTTTTATTACCGGTTCGGGGCGGCTTTCGTCGAAAACCGGCGGTGGATCGGCTCAAGTGACGGGTCTGCGAGGCCGGCGGCTGCGGCGGACTTCCACGGCGACGGCGCGGGCGGTGGCGGGAGCTACGCTGGCGGAGTGCGGCAGCGGCGCGGCTTGGTAGCAAGAGGCGCAAGCATGCGGCATCGAGATGCAGATGCAAGGGGCAGCAAGGCGTCGAGGAGCGGTGGTCATGAAGGGCGGCTATGAGGAGGAGAGGAGGAGGCGGCGGGGCTGTGACTTATATAGGGGGGTCGGGGTGGCGGCCGACTTGGGCGAGGGGGCGACGGGCGCCGCGAGAGCGCCAGACTCCGGCGAGTCTGAGCTGGGCACGGGAGCGAAGGCGGCCGCACGCTGGGCTGTGGCCTGGCTAGAGCTGGGCCGGCCTAGTCGGCGGAAGAGAAGTTTTTTTTAAATAATTTTACAGACAACAAAATATAATAAAACGATATAAAATAAAAATATACTATAGGCATATAATATATCAGAATTTTCAGAAAAAGATTTTCCACAACATGAACATTTTTCTAGCATCAAATAAAATCCTCAAAAATTTAAATAAAGCAAACAGTACTACTGGTTCAATAAAACCCAATAAAATCATTTTAAAAAATACAAAAATAGTTTCAAATTTATTTCTCTCAATTTTCTAATGTAGGGAATCATTTTACCCTATTTTCCATATATTTTATTTTTGGAGAAAATAATTTGAAAAAGCCCAAATAACTCCAAATTGAAAAATAATTTCAAAGAGACCTTAAATTTGATTCTTTTAAACTCCCAACTCATATTTCATATGATTTGAAGAAGTCATTTTATCTTCTCTCATGAAAATCATTGAGTTGCATGAAGTTTCTGAAATTGAAATATTTCCAAATGAGATTCAAATCTTTTCAAAACCCTTTTCATTTTAAATGGAAGAAGTCATGTCATCTTGTCTCTAGGGTTTTGTGATGAAATGAATTTGAATTCATGGAGATCATAAATGCAATGTGAAAGTTTGGGAAAGTCCTTTTATTCCCTCTCATTTAACTTTCAAAAAGTTTCAATTTCACTCAATTTCACACATCACAATCAAACAAACAATCAAAACTATTTATTTAATATGACATTCCAAAATTTAGAATTTTGGGATGTTACACTACTGGATTGATACCTTGGTTCTTAACTGAAGGAAATACTTATCTCTACTTTGCTGTATCACCCTTTCCTCTTCAAGGGAAAAACCAACGCAAGCTCAAGAAGTATCAGTACTCATACTGCTTTCAGCTATGGTTGTTAAGTGCCCCTGCTGGTTGCAGTTAAGGTTGTTAAGTACTCCTGCTGCTTTTACAATCTGTCGTGTTTCTTCAGTCTCGTCTTCCTCCAACCACCAAAACCAAACCAACACCGACGGGGTCGCCTTCTCCCGCCTCACATGGCTGGCTGCGCCTCAACGCATGCATCTCTGCCCCACCATCTCCTTAATCGTTAATGCCGACGTCAGCCCCACCCCGCACCCGAACCAGTCAACCCTTGTATCCCCCTTCGCCCGCGACTTCACCACCGCATCTTCCCCGGCTCCTGTTTGTTCCCGTCCGAAGCCTCACCGTCGTCCTCCGCGCGCTTTCGTGCGCTCGCCGCGGCACCGCCCTCTCGTGTTGTCAACATGGTCAACAAATAAGAGGAATTGGGACAAGGCTGTACCTGGAGAGGATGACAGTAGGGACCCACCATGTCCATGGCCGTGCGCAAGCAAGTTCCTCATTTTTTGTTATATACTCCATTGTCAGCATATAGAAAAAGAAAATGCTTCCTCCTAGTGGTTTGCTGACATCTGGGACCCACGACATTGCTAGTGTATAGTCAATAGACAACAGAACAACATAAGAGCAGCTGACACCTAGGATGTAGCTAGTTGAGCAGTATTTTTTATTGTTGAGACGGAGCAGAGTTCCAACTGGGTTGTGGCCCGTCTAGCCCAGGCTTCTATTTTACATTCACCGCATGACCAGCCCAGCTATTTTTCATTGTGAAAATGGCTAGCCAGTTTATTTTTTTTGAAGAATGCCCAATCCAGGCATACCCAACCCAGGCCTGCTGGGCTGCAACTCTTTCAAGACGGCTGCAAATCTTAAAAGTAATATGAAATGGCCTGTAAATATAAAGAACACATGACAAATTGGCAATTACTTTCAAATTTCTAAAAAAAATGACATTTTCAGATTCCAATTTCACTGGGCTTTAACCTAATTTAAATATATCTTCAAAGTACTTTAAATCTGGGTTGCCATTTCGGTATTAAAAATAGTTTGGACCCCACCGAAATATGCAAAATTTCGTCTAAATTTTTAAACCCTGGCCTTGGCCAACAAAAAGAAAATGGACTGCAATAAATTGCATAAGAAGTTGCAAATGAGTTGTAAATTATTTAAAAAATAGGAAATGGGCTGACTTGTGGGCCTATTAAGTTGATGCATATGCAAGAGTGTTTTACTTATTATATACGTCAACAAACGATTCTAGCAGAAGTGACCACTGGAGTCAATCCAACGGCCGTCGTGCTTCTTCAATATCTGATCTTATTGCTCCAGCCGCCAAATCCAGTGCCAGCGGGACCGCGTGCTCCCGCCTCCTGTGGCCGGTTGTGCTGCCGCGCAGGCCTCACCGCCCCCTACTACTCCCACTACTGACCAGGGCATCCCTCTACTCACCCACATCCCTCCACTGCTGTGGCTTCGCCGCCTCCGGGTCATTCACTTCCTGGCTCTCGCCGTCGTACGCCGGTTGGTGTTCTCGGCACGCGTGGTCAACGTTATCAACAACTGACAACATCGGAAGAGGGATGTACATGGAGAGGCTGACAGTTGGGACCCACATGGTCCATGGCCACACGCAAGCAAGTACCTCCTTATTACACCAAAAAAATAATCTCTCCCCATGACAGCTGGGACCCACCAGCTATATCTTTGCACGGAAGGAAGTGCCTCCTTATTAAGCGAAAAATAACGATTGCTCCCCATGATAGCTGGGGCCTACCAGATTTGGAGGTTGACTTGTGGCCCTACTAAGTTGACGCATATGCATGACTTTGTCAACTTAGTCAACAAACAATTCTATCATGAGTGACCATTGGATTGTTAACATCCAACAGTTGTTCTGCTTCTTCAACCTCTGATTTTCTTGCTCCAGCCGTCCAAACCATCGTGTGCTCCTGCCTCCCGTGACCGGTTTTACTGCTGCGGCAGCCTCACACCGCAGCCGCACCAGTCCACCCTCGCACTACCCTTCGCGTGTTCCCAGCCTCCGGGTCGTTCCCTGCCTCACCGTCGTCCATCGCCTGGATGTTGTCCGCTCAGTGTGGTCAACGTGGTCAACAAACGACAGGCATCGGAAGAGGACTGTACACGGTGAGGCTGACAGCTAGACCAACCAGCTACATCTTCGCATGCAAGGAAGAGCCTCCTTATTACATGCAAAAAAAATGTTTCTCCCCCCTAACAGCTGGGACCCACCAGTTATACCTTCGTATGGAAGTAAGTGCCTCCTTATCCTCCCTTATAGCTGGGACCCACCCGGTCGAACTGTACGTAGGGCTCTCTGTCTGGTCGCGAACGTGTACGTACATATTGGTCGATCGGTCTCTCTGCAGCGATGAACCGTGGCCGAGTAAGGAGCGGCACGTGTCACAGTAGAGGCGCGGACGTAGCATGTCACGTAGTCCCGTCTATATATATTGTGTACACATATGTACAGCCACGTTGCAAGAAAGTTAATACGACCACGTACGTACATACGGGCGGGGTCTCTAACGCGTACAACGATGGCGTCCTGTTCATTGGCAGCCAACCGGCTGGGTCGGAATGGAGGAAACAGTGTCGTATTCATCGGGAGGCAACCGACTGGGTCGTAATACGTCTTGTTCATCAGGAGCCAACCGGCTTGGATGGAACAGCCGAAACGAGGTCTGGCATACCACAAAATGGAGGAAACGTAATTTTGTAGTTAACAGCCGTAACACCCTGATTTTCATGCCACAACATTTAGGATTAATTAGGCATAAAAATTTGATCCAACAATTTTTTTTCTGTTGATTTGGTCTCTGCTTTGATTTGTGTTTTGTTGGTTGTTTGCAAGTGCTCTAAAAATCAAATAAATCCTCCAACTCCTATACTTCTTTCCCTTGATCTAAAACTTTCACAATGATCATGCCATGTGTATAGGACATAATAGTATTTTCTTGCAAAAATAATTTGGCCAAAAAGTATTTTCTAAATTAGGTTTTCCAAAACCCCCTGACTTCACGCTTGAACTACAAGTACCTAAGTTGGGATGTCAAAAATGTTTCAAAAATTATATTTGAATCCTATTAGCCATAGGACACCCTATAACCACAAAAATATTATTCTAAAAGTTATTTTGCTATTTTATTTAAAGGCTCTTTCTTTAGGCCAGAAATGGTCTTTAATAGGTTAAAATTATTTTAATGTTCCAAAAATATTCTAGAAAATTTAGGGAAGCTCAATGGACATATACTGTCCATATATATGTGTTCCAACACATGGTCATGACTAAAATATTGGTCAAATCCCTCAAAACCCCTTTCTGGACATTTCAAGCTTTTGAAATGTTTACAAAGGAAATATTCTCCATTAAATCCAGGAAAATTCTACCATGTCGAAAATGGCACACTTGATTACCCTACCAAGGCTCATGTCATGGAGAACAATATAGCCCCATCAAACCTTCTGAAAACCATTTATGTTCTTTTCCAAGTTTGAACAACTTGGCACTACCAAATATGTCCAAATATTATCAAACTTGGTACACATTCTAAAATGGTCTAATAACTCATCTATACCAAGTGTCACAAGTTGGACAACAAGTTAACTTGATCAAAGCTTGTCAAAACCGTCTCTGTCCAGAACCAAATTTGTGCAACTCTACATTGCCAACTATCTCCTTTTGATCTAAAATTTTGTGGACATGCTCTAATCCTCAAATGATGACACTACAACAAGTGGTGCATCAAGGAGAATATATTTGCATAGCTAGATCTAGGAAACCCCATTTCTGTTGATTTCTAGGGTTTGGAAAAGTTACATTGGAAACTTTCTATAAATGGGCTCAAAATTTTACCACATTGTCACATCAGCATGGCCATCACCTATGTCAAGTTTCACAAGAAGGAGATTAGAGAAACTATCCCAAATGATCATCAAACACCTTCTGTCATTTTGCTAGAATCACTATTTTGACCACTTACACTATTCTCCTTGAGTCCAACTTATTACCAGAGCTGCACATGATCATCTTCTACCTCTAGTAAGGTTTTCTTGGCCACAGATCAATTATTGGTGGATGAAAACCTCACTTTCCGTCTCTAGACAACCACTATTCACCCTCTCTCTCTCAACCCCTCCTTCCCTCCAAAGGATTCCTAGAGCATCCAATGCATCTCCCCCATTGTTCACACTTAACTGGCCCCCTAGACATATATGGACATGCCCATGACACATATTTTATGCCATGGCGTGCAGAGCTCGCACTCTGGAGCATGCTACAGTGCTCTCCTGCACTGTAGCACGCCCATTCCGAGGCCTCCCGTCGACCTTGGGCGCCGGGATTATGGCCACTGAGGCCACCTTGATGTCCTCTACATGAAATGTGGTATGGGTCCTCCTCCCTCGCCGCCCTTTACCCCCTGTCGAGCTCGTTCGAGCACTGCCCGAGCTCGCCAGACGCTGCACTCATGCGGGACCGCCTCGAGCTCGCCCTGCTCTGCCTCTCTCTACCTTCCCTAACCCCTACACTACCCCCACCAATGTTGTTGAGTGCCCTAAGTCTTCTCCCTCGATCGCCACGGCCACTCCCGCGGGAACCCGTGAGCTCTGCCCACGGTGCACCATGGCCTCGCCATATAAGGCCTCGCCGAGCTCACCCTCGCACTCCATTCGCTTCCTCTCCCTCCTAGCTACCTCTCAGCCCAACCTGTTCCTCCTCCCGTGCCCTCCATCCACCCCCATGGCCAGAGCCATGCCGTCGGCCTCCACCTAAATTCGCGCTATGTGGCCTCTCCCCTCCACTTTAGGCCACACCGGAGCATCTCCAACATTACTGCGGGCCTCCGACGCTTCCTCCTCTCCTCCCTGTGGGCGTAGCGTCGTGTCCTTCTTCACCGTCGACGGCCTCCGCCGCGCCCAAAACCTCTCCCCTTTCCGAGCTCCTACGTGGGTGCGAAGCACATGGACGGGTTCGCCTCATCGCGTTGAACATGCCGATGCGAAGAGCGTGGCCAGGGACTGCCTGGGTTGCCGGCACGAGCAGCCGCCGAGCTCCCCTGCCTCTGTTCTGTTGAGCGGGAAAAGAAGACGACCAAGCGGGTGGGCCCCGCGGGTCAGCGAATCATACGGTGGGCCCCGGCGTTTAAGTGGACATGCACTCACGTTCTCCACCTCCCCGCAGTGAAGACACACCAACCGGAATACGCCTTCGGTGTCGCCCGGTTCACTGCGCAGCTGAGCCACTGGGCTGAGCCCAGTGCGCATTATAAGGTTGATTTATTTTCTTCCTTTTATATTAAATAAAATTGTAAAATCCACAAACAATTCAAACGGACTCCAAATTTGATGATTCAAATTCCTGGTAGTTCATAAATTCATCATGTATCACATGGTGCAATTTGCACATTTTTCCAGAAATTTGTTCTTCACAAATATTTATCAAATCCTATTTTACCATTTCTATGATAAATTTTAGAAAATCACAGAGGGCTCAAATTTCATCCAAATACCATGATACAAATTTCTAGATGCATCTAAGTTCATAACTTAGGTTATGAACATTTTTCTCAATGCTTTCTGTGCAATGCAAAATAATAAGCCATTTCTTCATGTTTTTCATCTTTGCAAATTCATAGGAAATTCATTTGAACTCCAAATCCAGTGAAACCAACTCATAGAAGCTTCTAAAATCATGCCTTGTTAGGTGGGTACCCTTGCTCATTTTACAAAATAATGTTTTTATACACTCCTTGCAGATCCATTAATCCCTTGATTCCATCATCTGGAAATGTTCAAAAATATCCATTGATCCAATCCCAATGAAACCACTTTGGTTATTTTTCATATGACCCAAGGTATCCTAGAAAAGTCCAACTCTAATTTTTAGAACACTTTTATTTTTGCCTTGTTGTGTTGCTTATTGTGATTGTTTCCGACGTTAGTTGACGAAGTAGACGGAATACTTGGAGATGGACCAGAAGGATTGAAGACCTTGCAGATCCAGGCAAGCAGCCCCTTGACCATGTATATGAAACCCTTTTTATGCATCTCATATAGCACTTTATTACTGTTGCACCGGAATCATACTGAGATGGTAACCACTTTGGTGGGTTGCCTCCGCCACTTCCTTGTTGATACTTGCATTGTGCATGACCCTACCTTCCTATGAGGGTTACGCGGGTGGAAGTAGATAGGATGCTAAAGTAGTTGCTATGCAAATGGGATTGGTATATGCATGGTCATGGAGAAAAAAGTATTTTCAAAGACTTTTCGAAAACCTTGTTGGGTGCCACTAATGCCTGAGGGAGATGTTGAGCTAGGTAACCACTTGATAAAGAAGTGGTGTACCAAGGCAAGTGAGTGTGTTGTTTACGAAAATGGATTGGTTTAAGTTGCGACCGTTACTCCAACCTTACATGCGCAACCACTCTACCCTTATATAGGAAAGGGCATTATTGATTACCTAGTTCATGCTAACATGGATGACCGCACTACTAGTGACGGAGTGGCGTGGTCACTCTCGGGATGGGGTCGTGCTTGGATAGGCGGCCATGACTGTTTTTACAGGGCACCGGACACACCGTTGGTACCCCGTGCTTGTGTTGTGTGATGAATATGGGAGCGTGGCTCCAAAAAAATTATTATGTGATAATGTTTGGCACATGGGCTGCTACTAATCGAGTGGACTCTATGTTGGTCACGGCTAGGGAAAGGTAGTGATCGGGTGCTTACCCCGGGTACTTGAGGTACCATGGGTCGTGGATGACACGGAAGTTCCCCGGATCTTGTGGGTAAAGTGTGCAACCTCTGAGAGTGTCAAACTATTCGAATAGCCGTGTCCACGGTAAAGGACAGTTAGATAACCACTCTTCGGCTACGTCCATTGTTTATGAAACCTGGTGTGTGGGAGAGAACTACTTGAGTCGAGTCGAATGACACGACATGTTGATTAAGTTGGAGTTGATCCAAACTCTATTTACGTTGATATCTATAACCCGTTCATACGAATATCTGAATTCTTATGATGCATACTTTACAAGTTGTTAGGACATGTCATTGCACTCAAAAATAGCTTTCTGCAAAAAAATTCCTACTTAGTGCTATATCATGCATTGTCATACCTTGTTCCAAAACATGGGTTGCTTCCGAGTACATTCAAAGTACTCATTGGCTCGCCACTAGTTATTTTATTGGCCAGGCATGAAAGAACGGAATATAATGAAGATTACCTTGGTGACGAACATGCAAGATAGGACACTTCCCAGTCAGAATGCCTGTAGGGTTAAGGCAGATGGCATGCGTTCACACTACCGTTGAAGATTTCCACTGCGAGTTTATGAAGACTTTACCATAATGGTCATAATTTGTGTAAGACGATATGGATGGATGTAAGACTCTTGTTATTCGGATTCTGTGCATTTATTGAGCATTGATCTCTGGGATCACTGTACACGTGCATTCGGTGATCACGACTTATGAGTCGGGGTCCCCACAGGATTGAAGGAAATATGCCCCAGAGGCAATAATAAAGTTGTTATTTTATATTTACTTATTCGTGATAAAGGTTTATTATTGATGCTAGAATTGTATTGATCGGAAACCTTAATACATGTGTGAATACATAAACAAACACCGTGTCCCTAGTGAGCTTGTACTAGACTAGCTCGTTGATCAAAGATTGTTAAGATTTCCTAACCATTGACATGAGTTGTCATTTGATAACGGGATCACATCATTAGGAGAATGATGTGATAGACAAGACCCATCCGTTAGCTTAGCATAATGATCGTTCAGTTTTATTGCAATTGCTTTCTTCATGTCAAATACGCATTCCTTCGAATATGAGATATGCAACTCCCGGATACCGGAGGAATGCCTTGTGGGCAATCAAATGTCACAACATAACTGGGTGATTATAAAGATGCTCTAAAGGTATCTCCGAAGGTGTTTGTTGAGTTGGCATAGATCAAGATTAGGATTTGTCACTCTGAGTATCGGAGAGGTATCTTTGGGCCCTCTCGGTAATACACATCATAAGCTTGCAAGCAAACGAATAAGGAGTTAGTCACGAGGTGATGTATTAAGGAATGACTAAAGAGACTTGCCGGTAACGAGATTGAACTGGGTATGAATATACCGACGATCGAATCTCGTGCAAGTAACATACTGATGGACAAAGGCAATTACGTATGTTGTCATTACGGTTCGACCGATAAAGATCTTCGTAGAATATGTAGGAGCCAATATGGGCATTCAGGTTCCTCTATTGGTTATTGACCGGAGAGGTGTATTGGTCATGTCTACATAGTTCTCGAACCCGTAGGGTCCGCGCGCTTAACGTTCGATGACGATATAGTATTATATGAGTTATGTGATTTGGTGAACGTGTTGGTGCAACAAACTCTAGGTCTGTTGCCCGGACGAGATTGAAGCACCAACCCAAGTCAGAGTACGAGGGACCAAGGAATTCGAAGGACCAACATGCAGATCAAAGGGACCAACATCAACACCATAGCCTCTTCGATGGTGTGTGATTAGTTTACCACATACCTTCGGGTCCATAGTTATTAGCTAGATGGCTTCTTCTCTCTCTTTGGTTCTCAATACAAAGTTCTCCTCGATGTTCTTGGAGATCTATTCAATGTAATACTCTTTTGCGGTGTGTTTGCCGAGATACGATGAATTGTGGATTTATGATCAAGTTTATCTATGAATAATATTTGGTTCTTCTTTGATTTCTTACATGCATGATTTGATATCTTTGCCAGTCTCTTTGAATTATCGGTTTAGTTTGGCCTACTAGATTGATCTTTCTTGCAATGGGAGAAGTGCTTAGCTTTGGGTTCAATCTTGCGGTGTCGTTTCCCAGTGATAGTAGGGGCAGCAAGGCACGTATTGTATTGTTGTTGTCAGTGGAAAACGACACCTATGGAAACACTAGGATCCCTTCTATGTTTGGCGGGCGCGGGGTTGTGCAAAGAGAGGGTCTGGTAGCCGGCACAAAGATCTTTTACCCAGGTTCGGGCCGCAAGGATGTGTAATACCCTAGTCCTGCTTTGGTGTATATTTGAGTGTTCTTGACTCGAACTAGCTGCGGTGCGTCCGTTGTCCAAAAGATCTGAATCCTTCTCTAGTACGCCTCGGGCCTCATTTTATAGTCAAAAGGGGTCACCACAGTGGCACACGGGAGGTGGAAAGGTATACAGTGTACAAGCTTATCGCCTGCCATTACGGTACAAGGCGCATTAAATGCGCTTCTTAGTTGTCTCGTTGCTTTATTGGGGACGGCAACAAGGCCCGTCCTGTCCGTCGCTGCTCTGCCTCGCTCCGACACGCGTCCAGGCCAACGAGGCATGCAGCGCCACGTAGGCTGGCAGGCTACTGAGATGGCGTGGTGGTAGGGTCTTCACGAAGATGTGCATGCCACCACGTAGGTGCTTGCTGAGTTGGCCTGGAGGCCGCACGTTGCCACACAGGTGCCTGCCCTGCTGGTTGGGCTAGCAGCTGTATGGGAACGGCGGTAGTGTCTTGGCAGACATGGGTCTGGCTATAGCCCCGCAGGTATCCTCGACAAGGGTCTTGCCGGGGCCCCAGCAAGGGTCTTGCCGTGGCATCACGGTCGTCCCCGGCAAGGATCTTTCCCGGGGTCTCGTGGATTTCCTCGGCAAGGATCTTGCTGAGGATCGTCGTCTTCTGGTCCTCATCTGATCTTGTGTGCTGATGATCTTCACAAAGATCTGCATGCCACCATGGAGGTGTCTCCCGAGCCTTGGTTCCAATGTGGTTGATGGTGCTGGAACTCTTAGGCTCAAGGGTGGCCGCGATGTTGGCGTTGGGTGAGCTGCCCCGGCAAGGCTCTTGTCGGGGCTGCGTAGGCCACCCCGGCAAGGATCTCGCCGGGGAAAACCCCGTTTTGCTGCTCCGTCTTCTGCGCCCCTGGCTGGAGCGCTGCTCTGGTATTCTTGTGCTTCTGCTTCCTCCCTTTGCCCTGCTAAGTGTGGCCGCAGGTGCGGCTCTGACTGCCCATGCACAAGTAGAGGGGTAAAAAGGGGACCCCTACTTTTGTACACCGACAGGAGCCCCCGGGCCTGGGCCACACATAAGCGCAACGCATTGTTGGGCCGGGCCCAGAAGGTGTGCAGGTACGCGGGGCAGAGTTTTACTGCAGTAATTCCCTCGCCCGTCGCGCTTTCCCACGACCCGTGTTGAATGCGTGACGTGGGGGCATGCGCGGAATGACCGCAACATGCTTGCGTCATCTGTGGTGAACAGTAAAGAGGCGGCTTGCGTGTTCCCTCGAAATGGCAGAGCCGCCGCTCATTTACTCTCTCCACCTTGGAACCGTCGTTCCACGTTCCCCACTACGCCTGCTCCTTACGCCACATACGCCGCATGCACGGCGTAGGGTAGGTGACAGACGCATGGAATATGAGAAGGTGCGTGGGGGCCGATACTCCCATGCCTTCGATTGGGCAGGGAGGGCGGTCGATGGCCTCGCTTGCTGCCACTTTAATGAGCCAGATTCGAGCGGGCTCTTCAGGGGCGTAGAGCTAGTCTTTCGGCCTCCCCTTCCCAACTATAAAAAGGGAACTCAGGGGTAGGAGGAAGAGCATCTCCCTGCGTCTCCCTTCGTCTCCATCCTCAACCACGGTCATGGCGAGAGGGCGTGGCCGCGGCCATTCTTCTGCGGAGGCGACCAGGTCCTCCTTCTGCCAGAGAGCTGCGGCGGTCAAGGAAGAGCTAGATGCCCAGGGTGAAGGCCATGCTCGAGGCAGGGCCGCTGGACGGGGCCGCGATCGGCGAGGCGGTCGAGGCAGAGGCGGCCGAGGCAGAGTTGGGCGTGGAAGGGGGATGCCTGCGTCGTCTCCGTCTCCGTCGCCATCTCCCCCGCCAACTCCTCCTGCTTCGCCGAGTGGTCACATCGGGGACTCGGCGCTCGAGTTTATCCTGCAGCTGCATGGGCCGCTCGCCGCCGCCGCCTCGTCTTCCCAGGCGTCATGAGGGTGCTGGTCGACCAGCCACTGTGGCTGAGGCTTCACATGAAGGGGTGTTGCCATGGCGACATGTGGGTGAACACAGGGTTCCCCGCCCCTCAAGTGATGCTCCTTCGCCGGGTCTGGAAAACCTTTGCATGCGCCCATTGCTTGATGGGTGGGCACGTCCTCTACTTCAAGCTAGTGGAGAGTGATTTGCTCTCCGTCAAGGTCTTCGGGCGCTTGGGACACAGGCTAGGGTGCTGTGCGGAGAGCTCGATTGATGGAGAAAGCTCCTCTTCGGGCGAGAGTGATGAGGAGGACATCGACAGCGACGACGAGGGTAGTAGGCGGGAGGATGACGGGTCCGACTAGTTGTCGGGCACACCGTTCCTGGGCGACACCGGCAGCACCATCATCATATTCATCGCCAGCTCCTTGAACTTCTCGGGGTCGTCGTCGCCATGGGCGGCTGGCGTTGGAGGGATGGGGAAGACGAAGAAGGCGGGTGACGGGCCGTCAAATCGGAGTACGATGGTCTCGACGCCTTCATCGCGTATTGTCGTGCCGCTGCCTCGTCTTTCGGCTCTTCCTCCGGCACCGTCATCACCGGCCTCCTTCCAGACGATCGCTGATATGTTCTCTTGGCGTCTTCTGCTGCTCGTACCTCGCCTAGGCACTCCTTTTGCCCTTCCGCCATCTTGTTCCGTTTCCTGAGGAGAGGGACAAGAAAGGGATTACAGGCATCTTATCTCTTTTTAGTTTTTAAGCCTACAGGCCTTTGTAAGATTTAAATCTCGTAACCCCCTTGCTCATGTATGCATTCTGTACAAATTGTACTTGTTAGCAACGTATTAATGAGGAGAAGAGTGTTTGCCGAGTTTTATTTACGCGTGGGCGAGGGCCACACCAAGGAACGAGTCCTTGTTATCTTAAGATAAACACTGTACCCCGGCAACATGCCTTGTCGTATTCCTGCTCTATAGCTCAGCTACACTCACGCCCTTGGTGGAGGTAGGGGCCGAGTAGGATTAGGCCCTTCGCTCGTCCCCTTCCCATCGCACTACAACCAAGTTCCGGCCCAAAGTAAGGTTTTCGGACATGGGACAGAGGGAGCAAGATGGTATGAGAGCGAACGAAGTCTCGTACGTTCAAGTTTCATACAGAGGCATAGAGTGGGGGAAAAAGACTTGTCTGATGTCGCAGCCCCCGGCAACCTTGGCTTGCCGTGATCGGATCCTTAGACCTGCAGCCCCCGGCAACCTTGGCTTGTCGGGGTCGGGGCGTCGGCCTATTCTCTTTCTTCCAAAATAGCTCAGCAGAAAATGTCCACGCACCCTGTGAACCAAAAAGGACGGGAAGTAACAGAGAGATGCATACTCAACCTCTATGCTAAGGGTTAGTCGCCGCCAAGCACTATCAACCCTAACACAGAGAGAGACTCAACCTAGCATGCATGCTAAAACTTAGGGCGCCAGCGCTTCATTTATTTATGCTCAGGGTCTGCGCCTACATGCCTTGTCGGCAAGGCTTGCACAAAAAGTGGTTTGCCGGGGAGCCCGGCAACCGCGCCTTATGGGTAAAACTTGCAAATATGTTCGATGTTCCAGGAGTTGCTCACTGGAATACCATCTTCGGTCTCCAGGCGGACTGCACCGAGCCTGGTGACTCGTATTACCCGATAAGGGCCTTCCCACTTTGGCGTCAACTTGTTGGAATTCTTGACCGACTGAACGTGCCGAAGAACAAGGTCGCCTTCCTCAAAGCTTCGGGCATGAACCTTGCGGCTATGGTAGCGGCGCAAGGATTGCTGGCAGCGCGCTGCTCGCACAGCCGCCCGAAGACGACCTTCCTCAAGGAGCGTTGTGTCATCTTGCCGCAACTTCTCTTGCTCAAGCTCATCATAAGCAAGCACTCTAGGTGACCCGTACATGGGTTCTGTGGGGAGAACTGCTTCTGCCCCGTAAACGAGGGAGAAAGGTGTCTGGCCGGTGGCTCGATTTTGTGTCGTTCTGATTGACCAAAGACCCGCTGGCAATTCATCAATCCAGCGCCATCCGCACTTGTGTAGCCTGTCAAAAGTTCTTGTCCGGAGGCCTCGCAATACTTCAGCATTCGCCCTCCCAGCCTGGCCGTTGCTTCATGGGTGTGCGACAGAAGCAAAACAGACCTTGCTGCCGAGGTCCTGGATGTAGTACATGAAGATGCGGCTCGTGAACTGCGTGCCATTGTCGGTGATGACTCTATTTGGCACACCAAAATGACAGACTAGCCCCTTGAAGAATTTGACGGCTGATTGTGATGTCACCTTTCTCACTGCCTCCACCTCCGGCCACTTTGTGAACTTGTCGATTGATACGTACAAGTACTCAAAGCCCCCGACGGCACGGGGAAAGGGGCCCAGTATGTCGAGCCCTGCTACCTCTTGAACACTGCGTTGGTTTTCCCTTGAAGAGGAAAGGGTGATGCAGTAAAGCAGCGTAAGTATTTCCCATAGTTTTTTAGAACCAAGGTATCAATCCAGTAGGAGGCCACGCATGAGTCCATCGCACCTACACAAACAAATAAAATCCTCGCAACCAACGCAATAAAGGGGTTGTCAATCCCTTCACGGTCACTTACGAAAGTGAGATCTGATAGATATGATAAGATAATATTTTTGGTATTTTTTATAATAAAGATGCAAAGTAAAATAAAATGCAATGAAAATAGCTAAGTGTTGGAAGATTAATATGATGGAAAATAGACCCGGGGGCCATAGGTTTCACTAGTGGCTTCTCTCGAGAGCATAAGTATTACGGTGGGTAAACAAATTACTGTTGAGCAATTGACAGAATTGAGCATAGTTATGAGAATATCTAGGTATGATCATGTATATAGGCATCACGTCCGAGACAGGTAGACCCACTCCTGCCTGCATCTACTACTATTACTCCACACATCGACCGCTATCCAGCATGCATCTAGAGTATTAAGTTCAAAAGAACAGAGTAACGCTTTAACTAAGATGACATGATGTGGAGGGATAAACTCATGCAATATGATATAGACCCCATCTTGTTATCCTCGATGGCAACAATACAATACGTGCCTTGCTGCCCCTACTGTCACTGGGAAAGGACACCGCAAGATTGAACCCAAAGCTAAGCACTTCTCCCATTTCAAGAAATATCAATCTAGTAGGCCAAACCAAACTGATAATTCAAAGAGACTTGCAAAGATAACCAATCATACATAAAAGAATTCAGAGAAGATTCAAATATTGTTCATAGATAAACTTGATCATAAACCCACAATTCATCGGTCTCAACAAACACACCGCAAAAGAAGATTACATCGCATAGATCTCCACAAGAGAGGGGGAGAACATTGTATTGAGATCCAAAAAGAGAAGAAGCCATCTAGCTAATAACTATGGACCCGAAGGTCTGAGGTAAACTACTCACACATCATCGGAGAGGCTATGGTGTTGATGTAGAATCCCTCCGTGATCGATGCGCCCTCCGACGGAGCTCCAGAAAGGCCCCAAGATTTGATCTCACAGGTACAGAAGGTTGCGGCGGTGGAATTAGGTTTTGGCTCAGATTCCGTAGTTTGGGGTGCGTGAGGTATATATAGGAGGAAGAAGTACGTCGGTGGAGCATCGTGGGCCCCACGAGGGTGGAGGGCGCGCCCAGGGGGGTAGGCGCGCCCCCCTACCTCGTGCCTTCCTAGTTGATGTCTTGACGTAGGGTCCAAGTCCTCTGGATCACGTTCGTTCCAAAAATCACGTTCACGAAAGTTTCATTCCGTTTGGACTCCGTTTGATATTCTTTTTCTGTGAAACTCTGAAATAGGCAAAAAAACAGCAATTCTGGGCTGGGCCTCCGGTTAATAGGTTAGTCCCAAAAATAATATAAAAGTGTATAATAAAGCCAAATAATGTACAAAACAGAATATAATATAGCATGGAACAATAAAAAATTATAGATACGTTGGAGACGTATCAAGCATCCCCAAGCTTATTTCCTGCTCGTCCTCGAGTAGGTAAATGATAAAAACAGAATTTTTGATGTGGAATGCTACTTAGAATAATTTCAATGTAATTCTTCTTATTGTGGCACGAATGTTCATATTTAATATGATTCAAGATAAAAGTTTAATGTTGACATAAAAACAATAATACTTCAAGCATGCTAACCAAGCAATTATGTCTTATCAAAATAACATAGCCAAAGCAAGTTATCCCTACAAAATCATATAGTCTGGCTATGCTCCATCTTCCCCACACAAAATATTCACATCATGTACAACCCCGGTTTTAGCCAAGCAATTGGTTCATACTTTTTAACGAGCTTCAGCCTTTTCAACTCTTACGCAATACATGAGCGCAAGCCATGGATATAGCACTATGGTGGAAATAGGTATAATGGTAGGGGTTATGTGGGAAGACAAAAAAGGAGAAAGTCTCACATCAATGAGGCTAATCAATGGGCTATGGAGATGCCCATCAATTGATGTCAATGCAAGGAGTATGGATTGCCATGCAACGGATGCACTAGAGCTATAAGTGTATGAAAGCTCAAAAAGAAACTAAGTGGGTGTGCATCCAACTTGCTTGCTCACGAAGACCTCGGGCATTTGAGGAAGCCCATCATTGGAATATACAAGCCAAGTTCTATATGAAATTTCCCACTAGTATATGAAAGGACAAAACGAGAGACTCTCTATCATGAAGATCACGGTGCTACTTTGAAGCACAAGTGTGGTAAAAGGATAGTAACATTGTCCCTTCTCTCTTTTTCTATCATTTTTTTATTTGGTCCTTTTCTCTCTTTTTTTATGGCCTCTTTTTTTTAGTCCGGAGTCTCATCCCGACTTGTGGGGGAATCATAGTCTCCATCATCCTTTCCTCACTTGGGACAATGCTCTAATAATGATGATCATCACACTTTTATTTACTTACAACTCATGAATTACAACTCAATACTTAGAACAAAATATGACTCTATGTGGATGCCTCCGGTGGTGTACCAGGATATGCAATGAATCAAGAGCGACATGTATGAAAGAATTATGAATGGTGGCTTTGCCACAAATACAATGTCAACTACATGATCATGCAAAGCAATATGACAATGATGGAGCGTGTCATGATAAACGAAACGATGGAAAGTTGCATGGCAATATATCTCGGAATGGCTATGGAAATGCCATAATAGGTAGGTATGGTGGCTGTTTTGAGGAAGATATAGGAGGTTTATGTGTGGTAGAGCGTATCATATCACGGGGTTTGGATGCACCGGCGAAGTTTGCATGAACTCTCAAGGTGAGAAAGGGCAATGCACGGTACCGAAGAGGCTAGAAAAATGCGGAAAGGTAAGTGTGTGTATAATCCATGGACTCACATTAGTCATAAAGAACTCATATACTTATTGCAAAAATTTATTAGCCCTCGAAGCAAAGTACTACTACGCATGCTCCTAGGGGAAGGGTTGGTAGGAGTTAACCATCGCGCGATTCCGACCGCCACACAAAGGATGACAATCAGTAAATACCTCATGCTCCAACTTCGTTACATAACAGTTCACCATACGTGCATGCTACGGAAATCACAAACTCCAACACAAGTATTTTTCAATTCCACAATTACTCAACTAGCATAACTATGATATTACCACCTTTATATCTCAAAACAATTATCAAGCATCAAATTTCTCATGATATTATAATTAAAGCAAATTGCCATGATATTTTAAGACTCCCAAAATAATATAAGTGAAGCATGAGAGATCAATAGTTTCTATAAAACCAATCCACCGACGTGCTCTAAAAGATATAAGTGAAGCACTAGAGCAAAAACTATATAACTCAAAAAATATAAGTGAAGCACATAGAGTATTCTAACAATTTCCGAATCATGCGTGTCTCTCTCAAAAGGTGTGTACAGAAAGGATGATTGTGGCGAAATAACAAATAAAGATTCAAATAAAATAAGACGCTCCAAGCAAAACACATATCATGTGGTGAATAAAAATATAGCTCCAAGTAAAGTTACCGATGGAAGTAGTCGAAAAGAGGGGATGCCTTTCGGGGCATCCCCAAGCTTTGGCTTTTAGGTGTCCTTAGATTATCTTGGGGTGTCATGAGAATCCCCAAGCTTAGGCTCTTGCCACTCCTTGTTCCATAATCCATCAAATCTTTTACCCAAAACTTGAAAACTTCACAACACAAAACTTAACAGAAAATCTTGTGAGCTCCGTTAGCGAAAGAAACCAAAACACCACTTAAAGGTACTGTAATGAACTCATTCTTTATTTATATTGGTTTTAAACCTACTGTATTCCAACTACTCAATGGTTTATAAACTATTTTACTAGCCATAGATTCATCAAAATAAGCAAACAACACACGAAAACAGAATCTGTCAAAAACAGAACAGTCTGTAGTAATCTGTAACTAACGCAAACTTCTGGAACTCAAAAAATTCAGCCAAAACAGGACAACCTAGAAAATTTGTTTATTGATCAGCATAAATTGGAATCAATATTTTATCACGTTCTGGTGATTTCTAACAATTATTTTTGTGAACCGAAAAATTCTGGAATTTTCAGCAAGATGAAATAACTATCATCCAAGAAGATCCTATAGGTTAAACTTGGCACAAACACTAACTAAAACATAAAAACACATCTAACCAGAGGCTAGATCAAATATTTATTCCTAAACAGAAGCAAAGGCAAAAACTAAAAATAAAATTGGGTTGCCTCCCAACAAGCGCTATCGTTTAATGCCCCTAGCTAGGCATAAAAGCAAGGATAGATCTAAGTATTGCCATATTTGGTTAGCAATCCATAAGTGGCTCTCATAATAGATTCATAAGGTAATTTTATTTTCTTTATAGGGAAGTGTTCCATGCCTTTCCTTAACGGAAATTGGAATCTAATATTTCCTTCCTTCATATCAATAATTGCACCAATCGTTCTAAGGAAAGGTCTATCAAGAATAATAGGACATGAAGGATTGCAATCTATGTTAAGAACAATAAAATCTACGGGCACATAATTCCTATTTGCAACAATAAGAACATCATTAATTCTTCCCATAGGTTTCTTAATGGTGGACTCCACAAGGTGCAAGTTTAAAAAGCAATCATCAAAATCATGGAAACCTAGCAAATCACACAAAGTCTTTGGAATCGTGGAAACACTAGCACCCAAATCACACAAAGCATAACATTCATGATCTTTAATTTTAATTTTAATAGTAGGTTCCCACTCATCATAAAGTTTTCTAGGAATAGAAACTTCCAACTCAAGTTTTTCCTCATAAGATTGCATCAAAGCATCAACGATATGTTTGGTAAAGGCTTTATTTTGACTATAAGCATGTGGAGAATTTAGCACGGATTGCAACAAGGAAATACAATCTATCAAAGAGCAATTATCATAATTAAATTCCTTGAAATCCAAGATAGTGGGTTCATTGATATCTAGAGTTTTGATCTCTTCAATCCCACTTTTACCAATTTTTGCATCAAGATCTAGAAACTCTGAATTTTTGGAACGCCTTCTAGGTAAAGGTGGATCATATTCAGTCCCATCATTATCAAGATTCATATTGCAAAACAAAGATTTAATATGGGACACATCAATAACTTTTAGATCTTCATCTTTATTTTCATGGAAACTAGAAGAACACGCTTTCACAAAACAATCTTTCTTAGCACGCATCCTAGCGGTTCTTTCTTTGCACTCATCAATGGAAATTCTCAAGGCCTTGAGAGACTCATTGATATCATGCTTAGGAGGAATAGATCTAAGTTTTACAGAATCAACATCAAGATAAATTCTATCGACGTTCCTAGCTAATTCATCAACCTTAAGCAATTTTTCTTCAAGCAAAGCATTGAAATTCTTTTGCGAATTCATAAAATCCTTAACACTATTCTCAAATTCAGAGGGCAACTTATTAAAATTTCCATAAGAATTGTTGTAGGAATTACCATATTTATTAGAGGAATTACTAGGATACAGCAGTTTCCTCTATACGCATTGTTACCAAAATTATTCCTACCAACAAAATTCACATCCATAGATTCATTATTATTCTCAATCAAAGTAGACAAAGGAATATCATTAGGATCAGAAGAAAGACTTTTATTAGCAAATAATTTCATAAGTTCATCCATCTTTCCACTCAAAACATTAATTTCTTCTATCGCATGCACTTTCTTATTAGTAGATCTTTGAGTGTGCCATTGAGAATAATTAACCATAATATTATCTAGGAGTTTAGTAGCTTCTCCTAAAGTGATTTCCATAAAAGTGCCTCCCACGGCCGAATCTAAAAGATTTCTAGAAACAAATTTCAATCCGGCATAAAATTTTTGTATAATCATCCACAAATTCAAACCATGTGTAGGGCAATTACGTATCATTAATTTCATCCTCTCCCAAGCTTGTGCAACATGTTTATGATCAAGTTGCTTAAAATTCATGATATCGTTTCTAAGAGAGATGATCTTAGCGGGAGGAAAATACTTAGAGATAAAAGCATCTTTGCACTTATTCCAAGAATCAATACTATTTTTAGGCAAAGACGAAAACCAAGCTTTAGCACGATCTCTAAGCGAAAAAGGAAATAGCTTTAATTTAACAATATCATTATCCACATCTTTCATCTTTTGCATATCACACAAATCAATGAATCTATTTAGATGGGTAGCGGCATCTTCACTAGGAAGGCCGGCGAATTGATCTTTCATGACAAGATTCAACAAAGCAGCATTAATTTCAAAAGATTCAGTATCGGTAAGAGGAGCAATCGGAGTGATAAGGAAATCATTGTTGTTGGTATTGGTAAAGTCACACAATTTGGTATTATCTTGAGCCATCATGACAAGCAAGCAATCCAACACACGAGCAAACAAGAAGCGAGCGAAAAAGAGGCGAACGGAAAAGAGAGGGTGAATAAAACAGCAAGGGTGAAGTGGGGGAGAGGAAAACGAGAGGCAAATGGCAAATAATGTAATGCGGGACATAAGGGTTTGTGATGGGTACTTGGTATGTTGACTTTTGCGTAGACTCCCCGGCAGCGGCGCCAGAAATCCTTCTTACTACCTCTTGAGCACTGCATTGGTTTTACCTTGAAGAGGAAAGGGTGATGCAGTAAAGCAGCCCAAGTATTTCCCCCAGTTTTTGAGAACCAAGGTATCAATCCAGTAGGAGGCCACGCACGAGTCCCTCACACCTACACAAACAAATAAAATCCTTGCAACCAACGCAATAAAGGGGTTGTCAATCCCATCACGGTCACTTACGAAAGTGAGATATGATAGATATGATAAGATAATATTTTTGGTATTTTTATAATAAATATGCAAAGTAAAATAAAAGGCAATGAAAATAGCTAAGTGTTGGAAGATTAATATGATGGAAAATAGACCCCGGGGCCATAGGTTTCACTAGTGGCTTCTCTCGAGAGCATAAGTATTACGGTGGGTAAACAAATTACTGTTGAGCAATTGACAGAATTGAGCATAGTTATCAGAATATCTAGGTATGATCATGTATATAGGCATCGCGTCCGAGACAAGTAGACCAACTCCTGCCTGCATCTACTACTATTACTCCACACATCGTCCGCTATCCAGCATGCATCTAGAGTATTAAGTTCAAAAGAACAGAGTAATGCTTTAAGTTGGATGACATGATGTAGAGGGATAAACTCATGCAATATGATATAAACCCGATCTTGTTATCCTCGATGGCAACAATACAATACGTGCCTTGCTGCCCCTCATCACACTGGGAAAGGACACATAAGATTGAACCCAAAGCTAAGCACTTCTCCCATTGCAAGAAAGATCAATCTAGTAAGCCAAACCAAACTGATAATTCGAAGAGACTTGCAAAGATAACCAATCATACATAAAAGAATTCAGAGAAGATTCAAATATTGTTCATAGATAAACTTGATCATAAACCCACAATCCATCGGTCTCAAAAAAGACACCGCAAAAGAAGATTACATCAAATAGATCTCCACAAGAGAGGGGGAGAACATTGTATTGAGATCCAAAAAGAGAGAAGAAGCCATCTAGCTAATAACTATGGACCCGAAGGTCTGAGGTAAACTACTCACACATCATCGGAGAGGCTATGTGTTGATGTATAAGCCCTCCGTGATCGATGCCCCCTCCGGTGGAGCTCCGGAAAAGGCCCCGAGATGGGATCTCACGGGTACAGAAGGTTGCGGCGGTGGAATTAGGTTTTTGGCTCCGTATCTAGTAGTTTGGGGGTACGTAGGTATATATAGGAGGAAGAAGTACGTCGGTGGAGCAGCATGGGCCCCATGAGGGTGGAGGGCGCGCCCAGGGGGGTAGGCGCGCCCCTACTTCTTGCCTTCCTGGTTGATGTCTTGACGTAGGGTCCAAGTCCTCTGGATCACGTTCGTTCCGAAAATCACGTTCCCGAAGGTTTCATTCCGTTTGGACTCCGTTTGATATTCTTTTTCTGCGAAACTCTGAAATAGGCAAAAAAAAACAGCAATTCTGGGCTGGACCTCCGGTTAATAGGTTAGTACCAAAAATAATATAGAAGTGTATAATAAAGCCCAATAATGTCCAAAATAGAATATAATATAGCATGGAACAATCAAAAATTATAGATACGTTGGAGACGTATCAAGCCCCCAGACCGAGAATGGCCCGGAAAGAGGGATTGTTTGGAGAGCTTGAGCTGGTTGATGAAGCTTCTTTGAATGGAACTGGCACGCTTCACACTTGGTTACTAGTGCCATTGCATCCTGGAGGGTTGTGGGCCAGAAGAAACCTTGCCGGAATGCCTTGCTGGCAAGGGCCCTCGACCCTATGTGGGAGCCACATATGCCTCCGTGTATCTCTGCCAACAGCTCCAGTCCTTCCTCCCGGGGAATGCACTTCAATTTCACATCGTTTGGTCTTTTTCTGTACAAAACATCGTCGATGAACTGATACATGGCAGACTGACGGGCTACTTTCTCCGCTTCTTCCTGCTCCTCAGGGAGTTCCCTTGTTTGGAGGAATCAGACGGTATGATGTGCACATGCCGGAGCCTGGGGCTCGACGGAAAGGACCAAAGGCATTTCCTCTGCCATGGGGGCGGCTGTCTCTGCGGCCGGGGCTTGACGCCCTGCCGGAGTCTGTTGTCCCATGGCAGGCTCAGTGTCCACGGCAACATCTTTGCCGGCGGCTCCTGGGAGCTCGGCGGGAAAGTACTTGCCGGGGCCTGATTTCCTCCGCTTGTTCTGCCCTGTCGTTGGTTCAACGGATGGTTGAGTTAATCAAAGCACAAAAGTACATGGTTCCACAGGCAATTTGAAGGCAGCGCATTTCGACAAGTAGTCGGCGATGCCGGTCTCCACTCGGGGAACATGCTCCGCTTGTATACCGTCAAAATGCTCTTCCAGCTTCCTCGCTTCATCTACGTAGGCCTCCATCAATGGGCTTTGATAATCTTTGTTAACTTGCTTGACGACAAGCTGTGAATCACCCCTGACGATGATCTTCTTGATTCCGAGGTCTGCCACGATCCTGAGACCGGCAAGCAACCCCTCGTATTCAGCAGTGCTGTTTGTTGACATCTCCCTGGGAAAGTGCATCTGGACTACATACTTGAGGTGCTCTCCGGTGGGTGCGACGAGCAGCACACCAGCGTCAGCGCCTTGCAGCGAGAAAGCCTCGTCAAAGTACATAATCCAGTCATGACTTGTTTCCTTGCCGGGGAGAACGGTCTCCTGAATCTCTTCATCGGGCGTTGAGGTCCATTCCGCAATGAACTCCGCCAAGACTCTACTCTGTATTATCGAAGTGCTTTCGAACTTCAGACCAAAGCTCGACAGTTCCAAAGCCCATTCCACAATCCTCCCGGTTGCGTCTGGGTTATGCAATATTCGTTGCAACGGGAAGCGGGTGACAACGGTGATTTCATGTGCTTGGAAGTAATGACGCAGCTTCCTCGAGGCCATAAGGAGGCCGAAGAGCAATTTCTGCACATCGGAGTACCTTGACCTAGCCCCCTGCAAGAGGGAGCTGACAAAGTAAACCAGGTGCTGCATCATCTTCTTCTTCTGCACTATTTCATTTGGTTGCGTCGCTTCTGCTTCGCCAACATTAGACTCTGCCGGGGGGCTCTAGTTTTCCATCCGCCAGCCCTGCCGTTGCCACTGCCTCTTCGTCGACCTCCCTCCGTGCCACTAGTGAGGCGCTGACCACTTGGTTCGTTGCCGCTAGATATAGCAGCAACGGCTCTTGTGGTTTAGGCGCAACCAGTATTGGCATAGAGGAGAGGTACTTCTTGAAATCCTGCAGGGCCGCCTCGGCCTCTGGGGTCCATTCCATTGGGCCCGCCTTTTTCAAGATTTTGAAAAGGGGAAGGGCACGTTCAGTAGACTTGGAGATGAATCTGCCCATGGCGGCAACGCAGCCAGCAAGCCGACGTACATCCTTGATCTGCCTAGGTGCCTCGATCTGCTCAATGGCCTTGATCTTGTCTGGATTCGCCTCGATCCCACACTATGACACAAAGAACCCGAGAAGTTTGTCGGACGGAACGCCGAAGACACACTTCTCAGGGTTCAGCTTGAGGTTGATCTTTTGCAAATTTGCAAACGTATCTTCTAAATCTTGTACGAGTGTTGCCCTGTCCTTGGTTTTGACCAGTATGTCATCCATATTAGCTTCCACATTTCTATGCAGCTGAGGCTCAAAACCAATTTGGACTACTCTCGCAAACGCCGAGCCAGCGCTCTTCAACCCGAAAGGCACTCGTATGAAACAATATGTACCACATGGGGTGATGAACGTTGTCTTCTCTTCGTCTTTTTTCATCATGAAGATCTGGTGGTATCCCGAGTAAGCTTTGAGGAATGATAAAAAGTCACACCCGGCTGTGGAGTCAACAATCTGATCGATGTGCGGTAACGGGAAATGGTCCTTTGGACAAGCCTTATTGATGTATGTGTAATCAATACACAGTCTCCACTTCCCATTTGCCTTGCGCACCACCACCGGATTGGCCAACCATGTCAGATAGAGTACCCCTCTCACCAAGCCTGCCGCTTCCAACTTCCTGATTTCCTCTGTGATGAACTCTTGCCGTTCCAGAGTTAGCTTCCTGACCTTCAGCTTGACGGGTCGCGCATGAGGACAGACAGCAAGATGGTGCTCAATCACCTCTCTGGGAACGCCGGGGATGTCATATGCTTGCCATGCAAACACATATACATTCGCCCGCAGGAAGGTGACGAGTGCGCCCTCCTATTTGCTGTCAAGGCAGGAGCTTATGGTGAAAGCCCCTCCCGTGCCATCATCCTTGACGGACACCTTCTTGGTCTCTGGTGGTGCAGCTCTGGATTTCTTGCTCTTGTCGGTGGGGCTCTCTGGCACGTCCTCGACGGGAGCACAACACTCCGAAGAGGTGCGCTTGCTGGAGTGGGTGCGAGAGGTCTTGCCGGTCTTCTTCCCTTCCGGGGCTTCGGCGGCAGGAGCAAGTGCCTTGGCGGCAGTCGCTGCAACTGCCTCCCGGTAGAGTTGGTCAGCGCAAATCAGCGCATCCTTCTTGTTGGAGGGGGCGGTGATGATGGTCATCGGCCTAGGAATCTTCAGCGTGTTGTAGGCGTAATGTGAGGCCGCCATGAGCTTGGCTAGTGTTGGGCGGCCGAGGATCCCGTTGTAGGGCAAGGGGATCTCGGCTACATCGAAAACAATCCTCTCTGTCCTATAGTTCAACTCGCCTCCAAACTCACGGGCAGCGTGACCTTACACTTCGGCTGACTCCTCCCGGGTTTACCCCTTGAAATGTGCCCGTCTCTTCGAGGTCTCCATCAGGATCTGCAGCCTTTTGATCATAATAGGAGAGATCAAGTTCAGACTGGCCCCGCTATCAACTAGCATTTTTGTCACCTTGAGGTTGCGTATTGTTAGCGAAACCAACAACGGCAAACACCCGACCGCAGTTGTGAGATCAGGGTGGTCCTCGGTGTAAAAAATGATAGGCGTGCTGGACCACTTCAATGGCCTTTAAGCATGAAATGGCGGTTCTGCTGCTATGATCTCACGCGCCCACTGCTTGAGCTGGCGGTGAGAGGTGTGCAGCGAGGCACCACCATCGACACACATGGCCTCTGTAGCTCTCTGGAACTCATGCTCGCTAGACTCGTCGTCCTTGTCACGATCATCGTCTTCTTGCTTCTTGTCGTGGCCCCAAGCGGGCCTCTCTTGCTGGTTATCCTTTCCATGGCGACCTCCTTGGCGGCCACACTTCTTGCCGGATCCTTCGGCACCATCCTGACCCTTCTCCTTGTCCCGCCTCTCATACTCAGCTTTTTGCTTCTCAGCAAGCAGCTCAACTTGTAGGCAATTCTGGAGGTTGTGGCCCTTGGTGCGGTGGATCTTGCAGTACTGCTTGTCAGAGCCTCCTAGTTTGTCGGCAGCCGCCAAGGCCCGGCAAGCGGCGCACCCGGCAATTTCCTTGCCGGGGTCATCTGCCTTGGCCTTCTTGGCACCGCCGGTGTCCTCGGATCCCTCGACGGCAAGCACGGTCTTACCCTTGCGCTTCCTGTTGCGGCGCCGGTCCTTCTTCGTCGGGCTGTGTCTTTGTCTGTGGAGTCGGTTTCCGCACCGGCATCCTCGCCGGGCTACTTCCTCCCCTCTTCAGCTCAAGCGCACCTATCAGCGAGAACATAAAGTTCGGCCACATCTTTGACCTTGTTCATCGCCAGCTCTTCATGCATCTTGCAGTTGTGCACATTTTGATGGAATGTACTGATCACGGCGGCGGGATGGACATCTGGGATGTTGTACTGCACCCGGCTGAACCTCTGTATGTACTTCCGCAGGTTTTCACCTTCCTTCTGGGGGATGATATGCAAATCGCTTACCTGGCCATGAGCTTGGTGGCCTCCAGTGAAGGCGCCAACGAACTCATGACACAAATCCGACCAAGAAGAAATGGAATCTGCCTGCAAGTGCATCAACCATGACATTGGGTTTAAGTGCCAACCGGAAGTAATTGGCAAGCACCTTGTCGTCGCGAGCTCCAGCAACTTGCATCACGATGGTGTAGATGCTGAGGAACTCCGACGGGTGGGTCTTGCTGTTGTACTTCTCGCCAACGTCGGGCTTGAACGTGCGGTGGGAGGGTCACTGCAACTGCCGCAGCTCACGGGTAAAGGCTAGGCAACCCACCTCGTAGGGTAGGCCACCGGAGCCCCCCGGAGTTGGGTGGTCCGTAGTGGGGCCTGCTCGCCTATATGACTGATGGCGCGCTTCGCGCCGCCGCTCGATGGTGGTTCGAGCGTCTTCATGGGCTCGCTCCCAAAGAACTTGGCACCGATCGCGGTGGGTCCGTGGGTCGGACGGCGCTATGGAGATGTCATCACAAGCGTCATCACGACAGACCGACACCCGCGGTGGCTGGCGTGGGGGAGGAGAGCGCACCATGGCCACAGCACCTCCGGTCCTTCCCCCACTGGCATGCAGTGGCTCGACGAAGCGCCGACCTGATGGCCCCGCTGGTCGCGGCTCATCTTTTTTGGCAACGCCGACGAGGCTCCGGATGGTTGCTCTCCACTCGTCGAGCTTTTCCGCAGCAAGAGGAAAGTCGAGGAGCAACTGCGCGCGCGCCAAAGCTTTTGCTGGCGTGGGTGGCGGAGAAAGATGCGTGGACTGTGACGCGCTCCAACTTCTAACCACGTTAGAAGGAGCTCTATCACGGCCTTGCGACTGTGCGCCATTTTCGCCAGCGCCTCGGCGTGCATGCTGGCATTCTACGTCCCACGAATGAGGCACATGACTCTTCCCACGGCGGCGCCCGGGGTCACTAGCGTGGTGACGCTGCTCGTCGCGCACAACCTGGGAAGAGTGCGTCATGGGCGTCGGCATAGGCGTCTTGGAAGTCGCCGCGCCGCCCATGGGTGGCACGATGCCGCCCTTGGAGGGCCCGGCAACGTCGATTTGGCGGCGTGCGGCCCGTCGTCTCGCGCACGAACGACGCCGCTCGCGAGGTTTTGACTGCCAGAGCAATGTGGGTGTTCGCGGGCCGTGCCTCGGCTTCCGTCCGCGACCGCCCCACCACTCGCCCGCACTGGTACGGGCCGTTCGGCTCCCGATGAACCGATCACCGTGATCGTCTTCTTAGCCATGGCGATGAAGAACTGCTAAACTAACTGCTAGACCGGATTTTCACAACTGTGCCAGCCCCTACCTGGCGCGCCAAAGATGTCGGTGGAAAACGATACCTATGGAATCACTGGGATCCCTTCTACGGTTGGCGGGTGCGGGGTTCTGCAAGGAGCAGGTCTGGTAGCCAGCACAAAGATCGTTTACCCAGGTTCGGGCCGCAAGGATGCGTAATGCCCTAGTCCTGCTTTGGTGTATATTTGAGTGTTCTTGAGCTCTCGAACTAGCTGCGGTGCGTGCTTAGTCCAAAAGATATGAATCCTTCTCCAGTACACCTCGGGCCTCCTTTTATAGTCAAAGAGGTCGCCACAGTGGCACACAGGAGGTGGAAAGGTATACAGTGTACAAGCTTATCGCCTGCCATTACGGGACAAGGCGCATTAAATGCGCTTCTTAGGTGTCCCGTTGCTTTATTGGGGACGGCAACGAGGCCCGTCCCGTCTGTCACCGCTCCCCCTCGCTCCGACACGCGTCTAGGCCAACGAGGCATGCAGCGCTACGTAGGCTGGCAGGCTGCTGAGATGGCGTGGTGGTAGGGTCTTCACGAAGATCTGCATGCCACCACGTAGGTGCTTGCTGAGTTGGCCTGGAGGCCGCATGTTGGCACATAGGTGCCTGCCCTGCTGGTTGGGCTGGCAGCTGTATGGGAACGGCGGTAGAGTCTTGGCAGACATGGGTCTGGCTGTGGCCCCGCAGGTGTCCTCGGCAAGGGTCTTGCCGTGGCATCGCGGTCGTCCCCGGCAAGGATCTTGCAGGGGTCTCATGGATTTCCTCGGCAAGGATCTTGCCGAGGATCGTTGTCTTCTGGTCCTCATCTGATCTTATGTGCTTATGATCTTCACAAAGATCTGCATGCCACCATGGAGGTGCCTCCAGAGCCTTGGTTCCAATGTGGTTGATGGTGTTGGAACTCTTAGGCTCAAGGGTGGCCGTGATGTTGGCGTTGGGTGAGCTGCCCCGGCAAGGCTCTTGCCGGGGCTGCGTAGGCCGCCCCGGCAAGGATCTCGCCGGGGAAAAACCTGTTTTGCTGCTCCGTCTTCTGCGCCCCTGGTTGGAGCGCTGCTCTGGTATTCTTGTGCTTCTGCTTCCTCCCTTTGCCCTGCTAAGTGTGGCCGCAGGTGCGGCTCTGACTGTCCGTGCACAAGTAGAGGGGTAAAAGTGGGACCCCCTGCTTTTGTACACCGACAGTTGCCATCGAGGATAAAAAGATGGGGTTTATATCATATTGCTTGAGTTTATCCCTCTACATCATGTCATCTTGCCTAATGCATTACTCTGTTCTTATGACTTAATACTCTAGATGCATGCTGGATAGCGTTCGATGTGTGGAGTAATAGTAGTAGATGCAGAATCGTTTCGGTCTACTTGACATGGACGTGATGCCTATATTCATGATCACGCCTAGATATTCTCATCATTATGCGCTTTTCTATCAATTGCTCGGCAGTAATTTGTTCAGCCACTGTAATATATGCTATCTTGAGAGAAGCCACTAGTGAAACATATGGCCCCGAGTCTTCTTATTATATTGCATCTCTTTTATTTACATCACATCCCGTTTTACTATTTTGCAATCTTTACTTTCCAATCTATACAACAAAAATACCAAAAATATTTACTTTACTATCTTTGTTAGATCTCACTTTTGCGAGTGACCATGAAGGGATTGACAACCCCTTTATCGTGTTGGTTGCAAGGTTCTTGATTGTCTGTGCAGGTACTAGGTGACTTGCTTGTAATCTCCTACTGGATTGATACCTTGGTTCTCAAAAACTGAGGGAAATACTTACGCTACTTTGCTGCATCACCCTTTCCTCTTCAAGGGAAAACCAACGCATGCTCAAGAGGTAGCAAGAAGGATTTACGTGTTTGTGTTAGGGAGATCTACGCTCAAGTCAAGACATACCAAGTACCCATCATAAACTCTTCTCCTTTGCATTACATTATTTGCCATTCGCCTCTCGTTTTCCTCTCCCCCACTTCTAAAACGATTTTCAAAAACCCTTTGCCTTTTCTTTGCCTCTTTTCCGTTCGCCTCTTTCCACTTGCCTCTTGTGTGTCTGTGCGTTAGATAGTTTGTTTCGCCGTCATGGCTAGCCCACGTATCATTGTTAATACTCCCGATAATGAATTTCTCAATTTTAAGCAAAGCGAGGGAGAAGATCTAAAAGATGCTTGGTATAGAATTTGCAATGCTCAAAATAGATCTACTAAAAAGCAATCCACTTCCATTCTTCTTTGCAACTTTTACGTAGGCATTGCTCCTTGGAATAGAAATGTTCTTGACACCATTACCGGAGGGAATTTCTTGGGGAGCCATACTTTTGATTCTTATAATGCTATGATAGATTTGTTAGGCCCACCACCTCTTTTGGTCAATGGAACTATTTTAAATTTGGAACATGTGATGCAAAGGCTTGATATCATTGAAAATAAAATTGCCACTATAGAGTTAATCAAAATTTTGGATAAAAAGATCCACAACCACATTACCCTATATGGATCTAAGGTAGGAGTTACTCTGAAAAATCTTAGGGAAAAGGAACCCACAGTTAATGAGAAGATAGACCAAGATTCCACTAGAATTTATAAACTTGAAGATATTATTACAAACTTGGGATCCACTTTTTCTGACATGAAAAATACCTCAAATCCTCCTCCTACCAAAGTTGCCAAGCTTATCTATGTTCCTAAAAATAAGGGTGAATCTTCTAGTAAAGAAAATGAAGATCTCAAATCAATAAGTGTTCACCCCAATTTTTTTGATATCATTAAGGAACCTTTTGCTACAAATGAATTTCTTGATTTCTTGCCTAGGAGATTGATCATCAATAAAACCAAACAACCTCCTAAGGGTCATATGTGTTCAATTGAATAATTGCTTAAAGTAAATGATAATACCTAGATCTATTCTTGTTTTTATGCCTAGCTAGGGGCGTTAAACGATAGCGCTTGTTGGGAGGCAACCAAATTTTATTTTTGTTCTTGTTTAGTAATAAATAATTCATCTAGCCTCTGTTTAGATGTCTTTTTGTATTTTAATTAGTGTTTGTGCCAAGTAGAACCTTTGGGAAGACTAGGGTGAAGTCTTTGCAATCTTGCTGTAAAAAACAGAAACTTTTGCGCTCACGAGATTAGATGCCATTGTTTACTCGAGAGTGCTTTTAGGTTGATTCTTTTTGCAGATGATAAATAGATAAATTCCTCACGTCCACCAACTTATTTCAGAATTTTTGGAGTTCTAGAAGTATTTGTTTGAATCAGATTGCTACAGACTGTTCTGTTTTGACAGATTCTGTTTTTCGTGTGTTGTTTGCTTATTTTGATGAATCTATGAGTAGTATCGGGGGGTATGAACCATAGATAAGTTGGGATACAGTAGGTTTAACACCAATATAAATAAAGGATGAGTTCATTACAGTACCTTAAAGTGGTGGTTTGTTTTCTTATACTAACGGAGCTCATGAGATTTTCTGTTTAAGTTTTGTGTTTGTGAAGTTTTCAAGTTTTTGAGTAAAGATTTCATGGATTTTGGAATAAGGAGTGGCAAGAGCCTAAGCTTGGGGATTCCCAAGGCACCCCAAGGTAAAATTCAAGGACAACCACAAGCCTAAGCTTGGGGACGCCCCGGAAGGCATCCCCTCTTTCGTCTTCGTCTATCGGTAACTTTACTTGAGGCTATATTTTTATTCACCACATGATATGTGTTTTGCTTGGAGCATCTTGTATGATTTGATTCTTTGATTTTTAGTTTAGCACAATCATCCTTGGTGTACACACCTTTTGAGAGATACACACATGAATCGGAATTTATTAGATGACTCTATGTGCTTCACTTATATTTTTTGAGCTAGATAATTTTGCTCTAGTGCTTCACTTATATCTTTTTAGAGCACGGTGGTGGTTTTATTTTATAGAAATTATTGATCTCTCATGCTTAACTTATATTATTTTGAGAGTCTTTTAGAACAGCATGGTAATTTGCTTTGGTTATAAAATTAGTCCTAATATGATGGGCATTCAAGATGGGTATAATAAAAACTTGCATATAGAGTGCATTGAATACTATGAGAAGTTTGATACTTGATGATTGTTTTGAGATATGAAGATGGTGATATTAGAGTCGTGCTAGTTGAATAATTGTGAATTTGAGAAATACTTGTGTTGAGGATTGCAAGTCCCGTAGCATGCACGCATGGTAACCGTTGTGTAACAAATTTGAAGCATGAGGTGTTTCTTTGATTGTCCTCCTTATAAGTGGCGGTCGGGGACGAGCGATGGTCTTTTCCTACCAATCTAACCCCCTAGGAGAATGCGCGTAGTGCTTGGTTTGGATGACTTGTAGATTTTTGCAATAAGTATGTGAGTTCTTTATGACTAATGTTGAGTCCATGGATTATATGCACTCTCATCCTTCCACCATTGCTAGCCTCTCTAGTACCGCGCAACTTTCACCGGTACCATAAACCCACCATATACCTTCCTCAAAACAGCCACCATACCTACCTATTATGGCATTTCCATAGCCATTCCAAGATACCATGCAACTTTCCACCGTTCCCTTTATTATGACACGCTTCATCATTGTCATATTTCCTTGCATGATCATGTAGTTGACATCATATTTGTGGCAAGGCCACCATTCATAATTTTTCATACATGTCACTTGATTCATTGCCCATCCCAGTACACCGCTGGAGGCACTCATATAGAGTCATATTTTCTTCTAGTATCGAGTTGTAATCCTTGAGTTGTAAATAAATAGAAGTGTGATGATCATCATTTTTAGAGCATTGTCCCGTGTGAGGAAAAAAAGAGAGAAAGGCCAAATAAAAAAGAGAAGGCCCAAAAAAAAGAGAAAGGCCAAATAAAAAAGGAGAAGGTTCAAAAAATGAGAGAAAAAGAGAGAAGGGGCAATGTTATTATCCTTTTTCCACACTTGTGCTTCAAAGTAGCACCATGATCTTCATGATAGAGAGTTTCTTATTTTGGCACTTTCATATACTAGTGGGAATTTTCGTTATAGAACTTGGCTTGTATATTCCAACAATGGGCTTCCTCAAATGCCCTAGGTCTTCGTGAGCAAGCAAGTTGGATGCACACCCACTTAGTTTCTTTTGTTGAGCTTTCATACATTTATAGCTCTAGTGCATCTGTTGCATGGCAATCCCTACTCACTCCCATTGATATCTATTGGTGGGCATCTCCATAGCCCATTTGTAGCGACCCGACCCGAAAACGGTCTAGTCTCTGTGTAGCTGTACCATCCTGCTGAAACACACAGTACATTGATGAAAAGATTCAAAGTTCAATCACACCTGAATTTATTACACGGTTCTCATATCGAGTCTTTATTACAACAGAATAAATTCGGCCGAAGGCCAACTCATGAGAAATAAACTAAATAAAGCTGCGGAAGCGTGAGATTTAATAGCGAGTCCATCCGACTCCATAGGGCAATCGCCAAGCGTGGATCGTAGCCTCACTCCTGATCGGAAAACTCCTCTGCAACATAAGACGTTGCAGCCGTGTAGGTCAGCATTTTTAATATGCCGGCAAGTCAAAGAGAGAACAACAATAAAATTACTAACACTATATGCAATTTGGCTGTGGGCTCTAAGTTTCATTGTTTTGCGAAAAAGCCAGTTTTTCCCTACAACAAGGACTTGTTTGCAAATACTACAAAATGTTGGTAGTTATTGAGATGGTTCCGCCAACCAATGTCTCATTCCCAATTATTAAATAACCCCCTCAATTAATTTATTAATTTGGTGTTGAGATTTCGAAATACTCCAAGTTCGAGGCTCAAATTGTCCGTAACAAGGGACACGGCTAACCGATTAGATCTTCACTCTGCAGAGGTTTGCGCACTTTACCCGCAAGAATCGTTCCTCCTTTAAGTCTTCGCACTTCACGGTGTTTGAAGGCGGACGAGCAACAGGGTCTTCGAAGAGTTCCTCTGGCCCTTTGCGGTACCCATCCAATCCTACCGTTCTTCTACATCTCGTAGCACCGTCCGGCGAGTCACACCTAGGGTCGACCAAGCGAGCCCATAATGGCTTGCGGCTGCACAGGTAAGCTTCCGGTCAATGGGGTATCCATCCGTCTCTTCGTGGCTGGGTGAAGCTTTCCGCAAGATGTCATGGCTCTTCTCCATGCATCCCGGCCAGCCGCTGGTTTCTCCAGGGTGCCCGTCAACCGTCCTCCACCCAGTAGTGAATTTTGAAGTCCATCTTGAGCTTGAAGTCATGGGGTTGTCATCATCTTGACTCTCACATCTCCCTTATGAATCACTCAACCAACCCCGTCTACGAGCATAGCAAAAATAAACTACTTCATCCCGGGCCATGGTAACAAGGGGAATTGGTTTCATCCTACCTCATGACACTATTCAAGAACATAACTTAAAATTCTCCTACTGCATGCATGGTGGGGAGGTAAAATTCTAATGCAATAAAATCATAGGTATTGTAAAAGAAAACATGGTCAAATAACTTGCCTGGCTGACGGTCTTCGAAAGCTAGGGACTCGTGATAGCAGGCATCGCACTCCGGAAATTCTACCGAAGCAAACAACAATCATATAAGCATACAAACATTCAATCATTTAACATAATAGCATGCTAACATAAAACATACAAAACCATCGAACCAAAAACCAAAGAAAACTCGAAGAAATCCAAGCCATCAACTAACAAGAAAATAAAATAAACTTTTTTTTATTTTCTGTAAATAAAAGTTCATGTTCTAAAGCTACAGAAACTAATCTAAAATAAACTATAACATAGGTAAAATAAAATTATTTACTAAAGGAAACAATAGGAAAACAGTAGCTAGTTAAATAAACAAGAAACACATGATTTTGACTAAAACTATTTTTTATTAAATCTAAAATACCCAAATAAATTCCTACTGCTAGGCAAAGTCAAAACAAAGCAGTGACAAAAGAATCACTAAAATAAAATATTCCTAACTCATTTTATAGCAGAAATACTAATCTGTCTAAAACTAAAATAAAACAATTTCTAATAATTTAAACATGGCTAAACATATTTTCTACAGAAACTACAACAAATTTGCAAACTAACAAAAAAAGAATCAACTAAAAATATTAAGTAACCTAAAAGATATGGATTTTACAAAACTGGAACTATTCTGTTAAAAAAACAGAAACGAAAATATAATTAAAAAGAAAAAAACTAGCGCTAACGGGCCTATCTAACGCTCAGGCGATTTATAACTAAAACGTGCCCGAGAGAATAAACCGATCAGCCGGTCTAACTAACCACTAACTAAACCAAAATAAACCGTAACTAAACCGGGCCTTTTTAAAATAAAACCTACCCCTTCGTAGATCTAATCTAGGCCCTAGGTTCTAGATCGAACGGTGGTGGGGGTTCGGCTTACCCATGGTGGCGACGCAGCGGACGGACGGCAGCTCGGCGGCGGCAAGGGCTGTGGCTCGGTGGTCGGGAAAGACAGCGGAGCGTCCGGTAGTCTTGGCGGAGCGAGGAGGTCGGGGTGGAGTTGTTGGGGCTCGAAGTCGGAGGCAAGCGGGCAAGGCCAATGGCCAATGGCGGCGTCGGGTTCAGCGAGAATCATGGCGAGTGGAGGGTTAGGCGAGGAAAGGTGGGGAACAGGTCGAGGCGGGGTATTTATAGGGCGGCCGACTTGGAGGAGGCGAATCGGGAGAGAATCCGAGATCTCGGGATTCAGCGGTGGCGGCGTGGTTTAGGCGTGGAGAGGAAGAAGAAGGGTGGGGCAGTAGCGTCGTGAGAGAGGAGGAGGGTTTGATCGGGCGACCGAGGGAGGGGTTTTTGGTGGCGGCTCGGGCAGGCCGGCTCGGCCGGGCTGGGCAGTTGGCTGGCCATTGGTGGGCTGCCTGCCTCGGCTGCTGCCTGGGCTGGGCAGTTAGCTGGTGGCGCTGGGGTTTTATTTTCCTTTTTTTGAATTAGGGAGAGGAGGAATATACAAAATATATATATATTTTATATAGGACATATATATATCAAAATTATCGGGAATTTATCCTATAATTTGAACATTTTCCAGGGCAAAACTCAAACTTAAAAAAACATTTTCTAGAATCCCAATAAAAGTCAAATTTGAATTCAAACTTTTGGCAAAATTTCTCATCGACATTTTGGAGTGTCATGTTTACTCCTCTCATACTTTTCTCAAGTATTTGTCGGGCATTGTTTTGAAATAAATTTCAAGCGCCAATTTGAATTCAAATTCCAACAAACTCAAAAGCCTCTGAAATAATTCAAATGTCACTCAATTCAAACAATAATGCATAGATGCTTAGCTATAATTGTAAAACATTCCAAATAGGAAATTTGGGATGTTACAAACCTACCACCTTAAGATGAATCTAGCCCTCGAGATTGGGTTAACTAGCAAATAGGTGCGGGTGGTCTCGGCGGAGGTCTTCTTCTCGCTCCCGGTGGCTTCCTCCTCGGAATGATGACTCCACACACCTTGCAAAACTTGATGATCTTCTGCGGGTGACTCTGTTCGCAGTCTCGAGAATTCGGACGGGTTTCTCCTCATAAGTCAGATCCTTTGTCGAGCTGTATGGCCTCTAGGGGCCTTTGTGTCTCTCAACGGAATATCGGCCATCTCGGCATGGCATTTCTTGGTGAGAAACATGGAAGACATCATGAACTCCGGACAATCCTTCCAGCAATTCCAACTTGTAAGCAACTTCTCCACGACGTTCGAGGATTTTGTAGGGCCAATGAACCGGGTGCTAACTTTCCTTTAACACGAACCTCTTGATTCCACGAAGTGAGGACACACGAATATGCCCGATCTCCCTTCAGTATGTTACTTCCTTGCGTTCTTGTCGGCATAACTCTTACGCCTCGGTGAGCTACCTTGAGTCTATCTCGAATCAGTTTGACTTTCTCTTGAATCTCGATAAGATCGGGACCGAAAAGTTTTCGATCTCAACACCATCCCACAGCAATGGTGTTCGCACCTCCTTCCGTATAGAGCTTGAAGGGGCCATCTTGAGACTGATGCGATAACTGTTATTGTACGAGAACTCCGCGTATGGCAAATTATCATCCCAGCTAGACCCATAGTCTAGCGCACAAGCTCTCAACATGTCCTCCAGGATCTGGTTGACTCTCTCGGTCTGTCCATCTGTCTGCGGATGAAAAGCTGTACTGAACTCCAGCCTCGTACCCAAAGTTTCATGTAACTGATTCCAAAACTTTGAGGTAAATTGTGTTCCTCTATCTGACACGATACTCCTCGGAACTCCATGCAGACATATGATCCTGGTCATGTATATCTTGGCTAACTTAGCGCTGGTATAGGTAGTTTTCACGGGAATGAAATGAGCTACCTTGGTCAATCGATCAACCACTACCGGATGGAATCATAACTGAGCAGGTCTGGGTAATCTGTGATAAAATCCATTCCAAGTTTTCCCATTTCCACTCGGGAATCGGCAAAGGTTGAAGTAACCTGCTGGCTTCGATGTTCCGCCTTTACTCGTTGGCAAACATCGCATATCTTGCTACGTACTCGGCAATATCCTTCTTCATACCCGTCCACGAAACTTTCCTTCAAATCCAGATACATCTTGGTGTTCTTGGGGTGAATCGAGTCTGGTGAATCATGAGCCTCCTAAGAATTAGCTTCTGAGTTCGGGATCATTGGGCACATAAATATGGTCCTCGTACCATATAGCTCCGTATTCATCCTTACGAAACCCTTTAGCTTTTCCTTCATTCATCCTTTTCTTTATCTCATCAATTTCCTTGTCCGACTTCTGGGCTTCACGAATTCTTTCGGCCAAAGTGGACTGAACTTCCAGAGCTGCAACATATCCTCTCGGAACTATCTCCAGTCGGAGATCTCTGAGGTCATCGACTAACTCCTGGGGTAATCCTCCCACTATGAGAGTATTCACATAACTCTTACGGCTCAAGGCATCTGCTACGACATTAGCCTTTCCTGGGTGGTAATGCAATCTCATGTCATAGTCCTTGATTAACTCTAGCCATCTCCTCTGCCTGAGGTTCAACTCTTTCTGCGTGAAAATATACTTCAAGCTCTTATGATCTGTGTAAACATCACAACTGTTTCCGATAAGGAAATGCCTCCAGGTCTTGAGTGCATGCACTACTGCTGCTAACTCCGAATCATGTGTGGCGTAATTCATCTCGTGAGGTCGTAGCTATGCGGAGGTATAAGCTACAACTTTTCCTTCTGCATGAGTACTCCTCCGAGTCCACAGCGAGAAGCGTCACAATATACTGTAATCCTTGTGTATGTCCGGCAAAATCAGTATCTTGGGCTGTAACCAAGCGTTTCTTCAATTCACAGGCGGCTTTCACAATCCTCGGTCCAAATGTACTTGGCGTCCTTCTTCAACAGCTCATTCATGGGCTTGGCAATCTTCGAGAAATTCTCAATAAACCTCCGATAATATCCTGCGAGTCCGAGAAAACTGCGGATCTCCTTGGTGAGGTGGGTGGCCGCCAATCGGTGGTGATATAACCTTGGTGGGGTCAATCTGCTATTCCTTCTCCTGAAATAACATGTCAGGAATCCGACTTCCTTCACCAAAATTCACATTCTTGAACTTGGCATACAACTGATGTTCTCGGAGTTTCTCGAACTAGGCATAAATGTTCCTTATGCTCTTCCTCGCTCTTGGAAAAATCAGTATATCATCGATGAACACCACGACAAACTTGTCCAGATATTCCATAAATACCTTGTTCATCAAATTCATGAAGTATGCAGGGCATTAGTCAATCCGAATGACATGACGGTATACTCATATAAACCATACACAGTGGTAAATGCTGTTTTGGGTATATCCTTTTCACGGATCTTCAATGATGATACCACGATCGAAGATCGATCTTGGAGAATACCTTGGCTCCAACTAGCTGATCAAATAGATCATTAATCATCGGCAGAGGTACTTGTTCTTGATGGTCACGTCGTTCAGCGAGCGATAATCCTAACCATTCTCGGGGTTCCATCCTTCTTCTCTACCAAAAGAACTGGGGCTCCCCAAGGTGACGAGCTTGGCCGAATATCTCCCTTCTCCAATAGCTCATTAATTTGCTTCTTGATCTCTTCCAAATCGTTTCGGGGCATCCGATAGGGTCTCTTGGATATTGGGGTTGTGCGGGCAATAACTCAATCAGAAATTCAATGTCTCTGTCGGTGGCATTCTGGTAATTCCTCCGGAAACACATCGGGAAATCTTGCACTCTGACACTTCCTCTGAACAACTCCGTGAGGGAATTCACTGATTCTTCATCGGGATACGTGCGGATACATACTTGATCCTCTTGCTCCGGAGTGGTGAGCAGAATCGTCTTCTTGAGCACGATCTATGTTTCCTTCAAACTTCGTCAACCAATCCATGCCTAGGATTACATCCATGGTCTAGGTTTCCAATACTATGAGGTCTGCGGAAAATTTATGGTTTCCGATGTTAAGGGTTGCATGACAGCCTAAGCACGCCATCATTTCTCCTCCTGCGGCGTGATGAGGGCTTCTAAGGGTTCTAGTGGGCAACCCGTACTTTTCCACAACTACCCTTGATATAAATGAATCGTTGCACGAGAATCAAAGAGTACCAATCTTGGATGTGAATTTAATAAAACTTACCAACCACGATTATCGGCTGATCATAGACGTCCTCCACGTCAATGTGGTTCACCTGAGCACGAGGAAAAGGGTTGGGCTTCTTTGCTGAGCTTCCATTGCCGTTTCCATTCCTCTGCTTGGCCTCCGGGCAGTCGGTGGCATAGTGCCCTGTTTTACGGCACTTGAAGCAGTGATGTGACTCAGATCCTTCGAACGGGCGGGGCGATGCTGGTTGCCATTGCCGTTTCCATTGCCTGTCTTGTTGTCATGGTTGCGGTTGTTCCCATTTCCTCCATGGTTATGTCCTCCATGGTTATGATGGGTATGCCCTCCCGAGTATGGGGCATAACGGGGCTTCTGCTGAGCTCCAGAGTTGTACTTCCCCTGGCCATACTTCCGCTTGCGGCTATCAATCTGCTGCTGCTTGCCTTCAAGTATGGTGGCCTTGTCTACCAGCTCCTGGTAGTTGTTGAAAGTAGCCACCATTAGCTGCATTCCCAGCTCGTCATTGAGTCCCTCGAGAAACTTTTCCTGCTTTGCGGCATCGGTGGCCACATCATCCGGGGCATAGCGAGCTAACTTGCTGAACTCATCCACGTACTGCCCCATAGTACGGTTCCCCTGGCGTAAGTTGCGGAACTCACGCTTCTACAGACTCATGGCTCCAGCTGATACATGAGTGGTGCGGAAAGCCTGCTAGAACTGATCCCACGTGATGGTGGCGATGGGATAAGTGGCGGTGTAGTTCTCCCACCAAGAGGCTGCAGGTCCATCAAGCTGATGTGCGGCAAAGCGCACCTTCTCGCATCTGTGCATCCAGCAGTGGCTAACTCCTTCCGACCTTGCGGAGCCAATCGCCGGCCACAATCGGCTCGGTCTGCTAGAGAACACTAGCGGATTCAGCCTTAGGAAGCGGGTCAAGTTGTCAACAGGGGGTGGTGGCGGTGGATTGTTGTTGTTGTTGTTGTTCTGGTTCTGGATGAGCATCTGCATGAGGGCATTCTGCTGCTGGATTAGCTGGGTGAGCTCCGGCGGAAAGTTGAGACCGGGGTCACGTCTCAGAGGCATCTGGTGTTTTAGTGTGGATGAGAAAATTAGAATAGAACAAGGGTCTAATGAGAAAATATCACTACCCATATGAATGCATAATCATAATCACACCAATCATTTATTCAACCATCTCAAACATGGTTCAATCTCAGATTACAAATTTTCACGACTAATCGAAAATAACGGCCTATCTGATCGACGGAAAAATTAAAATAACATGGCGGTCGACTAAATGTCTTCATCAATTATCCTTGCGTCCTCTGGTGCGGCGTCCTCCGGTGTGGCGTCCTCTGGTGCGGCGCCTCCTCTTGCAGCTTTCTTCAGTGGAGCTCTCTTCATAATCCTGGTCATTGCTCACGAGGGGTCCGTCATCTCCACTCGGAAAAAGGTCTTCTCCCAAGTCCATCTTCTCCTCTAATGCGGCAACATCCATCTTCAGCTTGTCGACTCTCTCCATCAAATCCTTGATTTCTTCTTCATGGTCAAGTAAGTCTGCGTGTGCTTTCTCCTCTAGTTCGATTCACGGAACAACAGCCTCCAGTGTACCTTGAGTTCTGGCGAGTCGGATTTCCGTTTCTGAGGAGACTCTCCAAGTCTTGGACATATGAGAGAATGGAGTCGTCCTCTGATGCGGATGATATCTCCATTCCTAGCTCTGCGAGAAATCATGGCGAGTCGATGGGTCGAGCTCGGCCTGTACTCTTCTCGGAGATGTCCAAGTGCGATAAATCGCCATGTCTCTTCCGAGAATCCAATTGAAATCGGTAAACTCAAAGTCAATGGGCTCTAAATGTCCTCCGAAGGTCCTCCTGGAATGTGCACCATAATCCTGTGGCGGGTATCCGTCGGAAGTGCATTGGTAGGCTTCCGGTGATTGAGGCGAGCAATCTTCAGCTTCTTCACGATCTGAACCAGCTTCTTGCCGAGAGGCATCGTCTCATCTGGCTGGCAAAACTCCGGTAGCAGAACTGGGGTGAACTCGGCGACCATCTAGAATGTTGAAAATCGGAGAGAAGTCAGAAATGAACAGGGGAGAATTACGGAATGATAAGGACATAAAATAAATAGTCTCTTCCTATGGCTTTCCGATCCTAGGGGTTACGTCCTACGGTCAGCGTGTGCTCTGAATACCATCTCTGTAGCGACCCGACCAAAATCGGTCAAGTCTTTGTGTAGCTGTACCATCCCAAGATCATCTTTGGCACACACAAGGTACATTGATGAAAAGATTCAAAGTTCAATCACACCTGAATTTATTACGATTCTCATATCGAGTCTTTATTACAATAGAATAAATTGGCGAAGGCCAACTCATGAAATAAACTAAATAAAGCTGCGGAGCGTGAGCGAATAAGCGAGTCCATCCGACTCCATAGGGCAATCGCCAAGCGTGGATCGTAGCCTCACTCCTGATCGGAAAACTCCTCTGCAACATAAGGCGTTGCAGCCGTGTGAGGTCAGCATTTTGAATATGCGGCAAGTCAAAGAGAACAACAATAAAATTACTAACACTATATGCAATTTGGCTGTGGGGCTCTAAGTTTCATTGTTTTGCAAAAAGCCAGTTTTTCCCTACAACAAGGACTTGTTTGCAAATACTACAAAATGTTGGTAGTTATTGAGATGGTTCCGCCAACCAATGTCTCATTCCCAATTATTAAATAACCCCCTCAATTAATTTATTAATTTCGGTGTTGAGATTTCGAAATACTCCAAGTTCGAGAGGCTCAAATTGTCCATAACAGGGACACGGCTAACCGATTAGATCTTCACTCTGCGGAGGTTTGCGCACTTTACCCATAAGAATCGTTCCCTCCTTTAAGTCTTCGCACTTCACGGTGTTTGAAGGCGGACGAGCAAACAGGGTCTTCGAAGAGTTCCTCTGGCCCTTTGCGGTACCCATCCAATCCTACCGTTCTTCTACATCTCGTAGCACCGTCCGGCGAGTCACACCTAGGGTCGACCAAGCGAGCCCATAATGGCTTGCGGCTGCAGAGTAAGCTTCCGGTCAATGGGGTATCCATCCGTCTCTTCGTGGCTGGGTGAAGCTTTCCGCAAGATGTCATGGCTCTCCTCCATGCATCCCGGCCAGCCGCTGGTTTCTCCAGGGTGCCCATCAACCGTCCTCCACCCAGTAGTGAATTTTGAAGTCCATCTTGAGCTTGAAGTCATGGGGTTGTCATCATCTTGACTCTCACATCTCCCTTATGAATCACTCAACCAACCCGTCTCTGAGCATAGCAAAATAAACTACTTCGTCCCGGCCATGGTAACAAGGGGATTGGTTTCATCCTACCTCATGATACTACTCAAGAACATAACTTAAAATTCTCCTACTGCATGCATGGTGGGGAGGTAAAATTCTAATGCAATAAAATCATAGGTATTGTAAAAGAAAACATGGTCAAATAACTTGCCTTCTTGACGGTCTTGAAAGCTAGGGACTCGTGATAGCAGGCTTCACACTCCGGAAATTCTACCGAAGCAAACAACAATCATATAAGCATACAAACATTCAATCACTTAACATAATAGCATGCTAACATAAAACATACAAAACCATCGAACCAAAAACCAAAGAAAACTCGAAGAAATCCAAGCCATCAACTAACAAGAAAATAAAATAAACTTTTTATTTTCTGTAAATAAAAGTTCATGTTCTAAAGCTACGAAACTAATCTAAAATAAACTATAACATAGGTAAAATAAAATTATTTACTAAAGGAAACAATAGGAAAACAGTAGCTAGTTAAATAAACAAGAAACACATGATTTTGACTAAAACTATTTTTTATTAAATCTAAAATACCCAAATAAATTCCTACTGCTAGGCAAAGTCAAAACAAAGCAGTGACAAAAGAATCACTAAAATAAAATATTCCTAACTCATTTTATAGCAGAAATACTAATCTGTCTAAAACTAAAATAAAACAATTTCTAATAATTTAAACATGGCTAAACATATTTTCTACAGAAACTAACAAATTTGCAAACTAACAAAAAAGAATCAACTAAAAATATTAAGTAACCTAAAAGATATGGATTTTACAAAACTGGAACTATTATGTTAAAAAAGACAGAAACGAAAATATAATTAAAAAGAAAAACTATCGCTAACGGGCCTATCTAACGCTCAGGCGATTTATAACTAAAACGTGCCCGAGAGAATAAACCGATCGGCCGGTCTAACTAACCACTAACTAAACCAAAATAAACCGTAACTAAACGGGCCTTTTTAAAATAAAACCTACCCCTTCGTAGATCTAATCTAGGCCCTAGGTTCTAGATCGAACGGTGGTGGGGGTTCGGCTTACATGGTGGCGGCCCGGCGACAGACGGCAATGCGGCGACTCGCGGCGACAGCGCAGTGGCTCGGTGGTCGGGAAGATGGCGGAGGCGTCCGTGAGTCTGGCGAGCGAGGAAGGTCGAGGTGGAGTTGTTGGGGCTCGGGGGTCGGAGGCAGCGGGGCAGGAAGCAATGGCGGGCGTCGAGTTCAGCGAGAATCATGAGCGAGTGGAGGGTTAGGCGAGGAAAGGTGGGGAGCAGGTCGAGGCGGGGTATTTATAGGGCGGCCGACTTGGAGGAGGCGAATCGGGAGAGAATCCGAGATCTCCGGGATTCGTGGCGGCAATGCGCGGTTTAGCGTGGAGAGGAAGAAGAAGGGTGGGGCGGTCGTCGTGAGAGAGGAGGAGGGTTTGATCGGGCGACCGAGGGGAGGGTTTGGTGGCGGCTCGGGCAGGCCGGCTCGGTAGCTGGTGGGCAGTTGGCTGGCCCATTGGTGGGCTGCCTCGGCTGGCTGGGCAGTTAGCTGGGCCGGCGCTGGGGTTTCTTTTCCTTTTTTGAATTAGGAGAGGAGGAATATACAAAATATATATATATTTTATATAGGACATATATATATCAAAATTATCGGGAATTTATCCTATAATTTGAACATTTTTCCAGGGGCAAAACTCAAACTAAAAAAACATTTTCTAGAATCCCAATAAAAGTCAAATTTGAATTCAAACTTTTTGGCAAAATTTCTTATCTGACATTTTTCTCAAGTATTTGTCAGGCATTGTTTTGAAATAAATTTCAACTGCCAATTTGAATTCAAATTCCAACAAACTCAAAAGCCTCTGAAATAATTCAAATGTCACTCAATTCAAACAGTAATGCATAGATGCTTAGCTATAATTGTAAAACATTCCAAATGGGAAATTTGGGATGTTACACCATTAATACGCCTAGTTGATGTGAGACCATCTTCCTCTTTTTTGTCTTCTCCACAACCACCATTCTATTCCACCTATAGTGCTATGTCCATGGGCGCTCATGTATTGCGTGAAAGTTGAAAAAGTTTGAGAATACTAAAGTATGAAACAATTGCATGGCTTGTCATCGGGGTTGTGCATGATTTGAGCATTTTGTGTGATGAAGATGGAGCATGGCCAAACTATATGATTTTGTAGGGATGAGATTTTTTGGCTATGTTATTTTGAGAAGACATAATTGCTTTGTTAGTATGCTTCAAGTATTATTATTTTTATGTCAATATTAAACTTTTGTCTTGAATCTTTCGGATCTGAACATTCATGCCACAATAAAGAAAATTACATTGAAAATTATGTTAGGTAGCATTCCACATCAAAAATTCTGTTTTTATCATTTACCTACTCGAGGACGAGCAGGAATTAAGCTTGGGGATGCTTGATACGTCTCCAACGTATCTATAATTTTTTTATTGTTCCATGCTATTATATTATTTGTTTTGGATGTTTAATGGGCTTTAATATGCTCTTTTATATTATTTTTGGGACTAACCTATTAACCGGAGGGCCAGTGCCAGTTTCTATTTTTTTTGCCTATTTTGGTGTTTTGCAGAAAAGGAATACCAAATGGAATGAAACCTTCATGAGGATCTTTCTTGGAACAAACGCAATCCAGAAGACTTGGAGTTGAAGTCTGGAACTCCGCGAGGCCGCTATGAGGCAGGAGGGCGTGCCCAGGGGGGTAAGCGCGCCCCCACCCTCGTGGGCCCCACGGAGCTCCACCGACGTACTTCTTTCGCCTTTATAACTCTTATACCCTAAAACATCAGGGGGAGCGCACGAAACCACTTTTCCACCGCCGCAACCTTCTATACCCGTGAGATCCCATCTTGGGGCCTTTTCCAGCGATCTGCCGGAGAGGGAATCGATCATGGAGGGATTTTACATCAACACCATAGCCTATCCGATGATGTGTGAGTAGTTTACCACAGACCTTCGGGTCCATAGTTATTAGTTAGATGGCTTCTTCTCTCTCTTTGGTTCTCAATACAAAGTTATCCTCGATGTTCTTGTAGATCTATTCGATGTAATACTCTTTTGCGGTGTGTTTGCCGAGATCCGATGAATTGTGGATTTATGATCAAGTTTATCTATGAATAATATTTGGTTCTTCTCTAAATTCTTATATGCGTGATTTGATATCTTTGCAAGTCTCTTTGAATTATCGGTTTAGTTTGGCCTACTAGATTGATCTTTCTTGCAATGGGAGAAGTGCTTAGCTTAGGGTTCAATCTTGCGGTGTCCTTTCCCAATGACAGTAGGTGCAGCAAGGCACATATTGTATTGTTGCCATCGAGGATAAAAAGATGGGGTTTATATCATATTTCTTGAGTTTATCCCTCTACATCATGTCATCTTGCCTAATGCGTTACTCTGTTCTTATGAACTTAATACTCTAGATGCATGCTGGATAGCGGTCGATGTGTGGAGTAATAGTAGTAGATGCAGAATAGTTTCGGTCTACTTGACACGGATGTGATGCCTATATTCATGATCATGCCTAGATATTCTCATAATTATGCGCTTTTCTATCAATTGGTCGGCAGTAATTTTTTCACCCACCGTAATATATGCTATCTTGAGAGAAGCCACTAGTGAAACCTATGGCCCCCGGGTCTCTTTCTTATTATATTGCATCTCTTTTATTTACAACACATCCCGTTTTACTATTTTGCAATCTTTCCTTTCCAATCTATACAACAAAAAAAGCAAAAATGTTTACTTTACTATCTTTATTAGATCTCACTTTTGTGAGTGACCATGAAGGGATTGACAACCCCTTTATCGCGTTGGTTGCAAGGTTCTTGATTGTTTGTGCAGGTACTAGGTGACTTGCATGTAATCTCCTACTGGATTGATAACTTGGTTCTCAAAAACTGAGGGAAATACTTACGCTACTTTGATGCATCACCCTTTCCTCTTCAAGGGAAAACCAACGCGTGCTCAAGAGGTAGCACAGCCCAAACCTAGGTAAAATTGCCTGTGTGATCTCTGCCATGCTGCCCCACGCTCGTCTGCTCTTTGTGCAACGCGACGCCCCCTGCCGAACCATCATGGGGCCTTCTATTCACATAGGTGGTCGTGGTTTCCCGCGATAGAATGAATGGTGTTTGAAGTCCCGATGAGATCACGGACATGACGAGGAGTCCCGAAATGGTCGAGAGGTAAATATTGGTATATATGACGATGGTATTCTGACATCGGAAGTGTTTCGGGGGGTACCGGGTACTTATCTGGAAGGGGTTCCGGGCACCCCCGGCAAAAGATACGGGCCTTATGGGCTAAGAGGGGAAATGCACCAGCCACAAGGGGCTGGTGCGCCCCCCATATGGGTCGGCCTATGGAGGAGACGAAAAGGGAGAAGGGAAAGGAAAGTGTGGATTAGGATTCCCACTTCCTTGCCTCTCTCCCCCCTCTCTCCTTCCCCCATGGGGATACATGGTAGGGGGTGCGGCCAGGGCAGGAGCCCTAGGGCCGGCCGTCCACCTATGTGGTGTGTCAGGCTGCCTCCCCTCCCCCTCCCACCTATATATATGTGGGAGGGGGGCACCTAGCACACCCCAGACAATTGCCTAGCCGTGTGCAGCGCCCCCCTCCACAGTTTACACCCCCGGTCATATTTTCGTAGTGCTTAGGCGAAGCCCTGCGGAGATAACTTCACCATCACCATCACGACACCATCGTGCTGACGGAACTCATCTACTTCCTCGACGTCTTGCTGGATCAAGAAGGCGATGGACGTCACCGAGCTGAACGTGTGCACAATGCGGAGGTGTCGTGCGTTCGGTACTTGATCGGTTGAAGCGCGAAGAAGTTTGACTACATCAACCGCGTTGTGAAATGCTTCCGCTTACGGTCTACGAGGGTACGTAGACACACCCTCACCATCGTTCTATGCATCTCCATGGATAGATCATTGCGTGTGCGTAATTTTTTTTGTTTTCTATACAACGATTCCCATCATTGGCATCATGAGACAGGTCTATGCGTAGATGATATGCACAAGTAGAACACAAAGAGTTGTGGGCGGTGTTAGCCATACTGCTTACCACCAACGTCTTATTTTGATTTGGCGGTATTGTGGGATGAAGTGGCCCGAACCAACCTTACATGTCCACGCACATGAGAATGGTTCCAGCGACTGACATGCAACTAGTTTTGCATAAAGGTGGCTGGCGGGTGTCTGTTTCTCCTACTTTAGTTTAATCGAATTTGACTACGGCCGGTCCTTGAATAAGGTTAAAATAGCAAACTTGACGAATCACCATTGTTGTTTTCGCCATAGGTAAGAACGGTTCTTGCTAGAAGCCCTTAGCAGCCACTTAAAACTTGCAACAACAAAAGAGGACGTCTAACTTGTTTTTGCAGGGTATGTTGTGATGTGATATGGTCAATACATGATGTGATATACGTTATTGTATGAGATGATCTTGTTTTGTAAGTTATCGGCAACTGGCAGGAGCCTTATGGTTGCCTCTTTATTGTATGAAATGCAAATGCCATGTAATTGCTTTACTTTATCACTGTGCATTAGCGATAGTTGTAGAAGCAATAATTGGCGAGACGACCATGATGCAATGATGGAGATCAAGGTGTCGAGCCAGTGATGATGTAGATCGTGACGATGCTTTGGAGATGGAGATCAAAAGCACAATATGATGATGGCCATATCATGTCACATATTTTGATTGCATGTGATGTTTATCTTTTATGCATCTTATTTTGCTTAGTACAGTGGTAGCATTATAAGATGATCCCTTCACTAAATTTTAAGGTAAAAGTGTTCTCCCTGAGTACGCACGGTTGGTACAATTTGTTGTGTTGAGACACCACGTGATGATCGGGTGTGATAGACTCTACGTTCACGTACGACGGGTGCAAAACAGTTTTGCACATGCGGAATACTTGGGTTAAACTTGACGAGCCTAGCATGTATAGACATGGCCTCAGAACACTAGAGACTGACAGGTCGAACGTGAACCATATAGTAGATATGATCAACATAGAGATGTTCACCATTGATGACAACCCCATCTCACGTGATGATCGGACATGGGTTAGCTGATTAGGATCACGTATCACTTAGATGACTTGAGGCATGGCTATTTAAGTGGGAGTATTTAAGTAATTTGATTAATTGAACTTAATTTATCATGAACTTAGTCCTGATAGTATTTGCATATCTATGTTGTAGATCAATGGCCCGTGCTACCGTTCCCCTGAATTTTAATGCGATCCTAGAGAAAGCTAAGTTGAAAGATGATGGTAGCAACTACACGGACAGGGTCCATAACTTGATTATTATCCTCATTGCTGCACAGAACAATTATGTCCTTGATGTACCGCTAGGTTAAAGGCCTGCTGCAGGAGCAGATGCTGATGTTTTGAACGTCTGGCAAGCTCGATCTGATGACTACTCGATAGTTTAGTGTGCCATTCTTTACGGCTTAGAACCGGGACTTCAAAGATGTTTTGAACGTCATGGAGCATATGAGATGTTCAAGGAGTTGAAGTTAATATTTCAAGAAAATGTCTGGGTTGAAAGATATGAAATCTCCAACAAGTTCTATAGCTACAACATGGAGGAAAACAGTTCTGTCAGTGAACACATACTCAAAATGTTTGGGTATTATAATCACTTGACTCAGCTGGGAGTTGATCTTCCAGTTGATTGTGTCATTGACAGAGTTCTTCAATCACAGCCACCATGCTACAAAGGCTTCGTGATGAACTATAATATGCAAGGGATGAACAAAACAATTCCGAGCTCTTACATGATGCTTAAGGCATGGAGGTAGAAATCAAGAAGGAGCATCAAGTGTTGATTGTTAACAAGACCACTAGTTTCAAAAAAAAGAGCAAGGTAAAGAAAGGGAACTTCAAGAAGAATGGCAAGCAAGTTGCCACTCCCGGGAAGAAGCCCAAAGCTGGACCCAAGCCTGAAACTGAGTGCTTCTACTGCAAAGGGACTGGTCACTGGAAGTGGAACTGCCCCAAGTATTTGGCGGATAAGAAGGATGGAAAAGTGAACAAAGGCATATTTGATATACATGTTATTGATGTGTACCTTACTAATGCTCGTAGTAGCGCCTGGGTATTTGATACTGGTTCAGTTGCTCATATTTGTAACTCGAAACAGGAGCTACGAATTAAACGAAGATTGGCTAAGGACGAGGTGACCATGCGCGTCGGGAATGGTTCCAAGGTCGATGTGATTGCCGTCGGCATGCTTCCTCTACATCTACCTTCGGGATTAGTTTTAGACCTGAATAATTGTTATTTGGTGCCAGCGTTGAGCATGAACATTATATTTGTATCTTGTTTAGTGTGAGACGGTTATTCATTTAAATCAGAGAATAATGGTTGTTCTATTTATATGAGTAATATCTTTTATGGTCATGCACCCTTGAAGAGTGGTCTATTTTTGTTGAATCTCGATTGTAGTGATACACATATCCATAATATTGATGCCAAAAGATGCAAAGTTGATAATGATAGTGCAACATATTTGTGGCACTACCATTTAGGTCATATTGGTGTAAAGCGCATGAAGAAACTCCATGCAGATGGGCTTTTGGAATCACTTGATTATGAATCATTTGATACTTGCGAACCATGCCTCAGGGGCAAGATGACTAAAACTCCATTTTCCGGAACAATGGAGTGAGCCAATGACTTATTGCGAATAATACATACCGATGTATGCGGTCCGATTAGTGTTGAGGCACGTGGCGGGTATCGTTATTTTCTGACCTTCACAGATGATTTGAGCAGATATGGTATATCTACTAAATGAAACATAAGTCTGAAACATTTGAAAAGTCCAAAGAATTTCAGAGTGAAGTGGAGAATCATCGTAACAAGAAAATATAGTTTCTATGATCTGATCACGGAGGCGAATATTTGAGTTACGAGTTTGGCCTTCATTTAAAACAATGTGGAATACTTTCAAACTCACGCCACCTGGAACACCATAGCGTAATGGTCTGTCAGAACGTCGTAACCGTACTTTATTAGATATGGTGCGATCTATGATGTCTCTTACCAATTTACCACTATCGTTCTGGGGTTATGCATTAGAGACAGATGCATTCACGTTAAATAGGGCACCGTCTAAATCTGTTGAGACGACACCATATGAACTGTGGTTTGGCAAGAAACCTAAGCTGTCGTTTCGTAAAGTCTGTGGTTGCAACACTTATGTCAAAAGGCTTCAGCCTGACAAGCTTGAACCCAAATCGGAGAAGTAAGTCTTCATAGGATACCCTAAGTAAACAATTGGGTACACCTTCTACCACAGATCCGAATGCAAGATCTTTGTTGCTAAGAATGGAACCTTTTTAGAGAAGGAGTTTCTCTCGAAAGAAGTGAGTGGGAGGAAAGTAGAACTTCATATGGTAACCGTAATTGTACCTTCTCTCGAATTGGAAAGTAGCACATCAGAGAAATCCGTTCCCGTGATGCCTACACCAACTATAGAGGAAGGAAATGATAATGATCATGAAATTTCAAATCAAGTTGCTACCGAACCTCGTAGGTCAACCAGAGCATGATCCGCACCAGAGTGGTACAGTAATCATGTTCTGGAATTCATGTTATTAGACCAAGGCGAACCTACGAACTATGAAGAAGCTATGATGAGCCTAGATTCCGAGAGATGGCTTGAGGCCATGAAATCTGAGATAGGATCCATGTATGAGAAAAAAAGTGTGGACTTTGGTGGACTTGCTCGGTGATCGGCAAGCCATAGAGAATAAATGGATCTTCAAGAAGAAGACTAGAGTTGATGGTAATGCTACTGTCTACAAGGCTCGACTTGTCGCAAAAGGTTTTTGACAAGTTCAAGGGGTTGACTAGGATGAGACTTTCTCACCCGTAGCAATGCTTAAGTCCGCCGAATCATCTAAGCAATTGCCGCATTTTATGATTATGAAATCTGGCAAATGGACGTCAAAACTGCATTCCTTAATGGATTTCTTAAAGAAGAGTTGTATATGATGCCACCAGAAAGTTTTGTTGATAGTAAAGGTGCTAACAAAGTGTGCAAACTCTAGCGACCCATCTATGGACTGGTGCAAGCATCTCGGAGTTGGAATATATGCTTTGATGAGGTGATCAAAGCATATGGTTTTATACAGACTTTTGGTGAAGCCTATATTCACAAGAAAGTGAGTGGGAGCTCTGTAGCATTTCTAATATTATATGTAGATGACATATTGTTGATTGGAAATGATATAGAATTTCTGGATAGCATAAAAGGATACTTGAATAAGAGTTTTTCAATGAAAGACCTCGGTGAAGCTGCTTATATATTGGGCATCAAGATCTATAGAGATAGATCAAGACGGTTAATAGGACTTTCACAAAGCACATACCTTGACAAAGTTTTAAGAAGTTCAAAATGGATTAGTCAAAGAAAGGGTTCTTGCATGTGTTACAAGGTGTGAAGTTGAGTCAGACTCAAAGCCCGACCACCGCAGAAGATAGAGAGAAAATGAAAGTCATTCCCTATGCCTCAGCCATAGGTTCTATCATGTATGCTATGTAGTGTACCAGACCTGATGTGTGCCTTGCCATAAGTCCGGCAGGGAGGTACCAAAGTAATCCAAGAGTGGATCACTGGACAGCGGTCAAGAACATCCTGAAGTACCTAAAAAGGACCAAGGATATGTTTCTCATTTATGGAGAATACAAAGAGCTCGTCGTAAATGGTTGCGTCGATGCTAACTTTGACACTGATCCGAATGACTCTAAGTCACAAACAGGATATGTATTTATGTTGAATGGTGGAGCTATCAGTTGGTGCAGTTCTAAGCAGAGCGTCGTGGCGGGATCTATGTATGAAGCAGAGTACATAGCTACTTTGGAAGCAACAAATGAAGGAGTCTAAATGAAGGAATTCATATCTGATTTAGGTGTAATACCTTGTGCATCGAATCCAATGATAATCTTTTGTGACAACACTGGAGCAATTGCCTTCACAAGAGAACCAAACACATCAAGAGACGCTTCAACTCCATTCGTGAACAAGTCAAGGATGGAGACATAGAAATTATCAAGATACATACGGATCTGAATGTGGCAAACCTGTTGACTAAGCCTCTTCCGCAAGCAAAACATGATCAGCACCAAGACTCCATGGGTGTTAGATTCGTTACAATGTAATGTAGATTATTGACTCTAGTGCAAGTGGGAGACTGAAGGAAATATGCCCCGGAGGCAATAATAAAGTTGTTATCTTATATTTCCTTATTCGTGATAAAGGTTTATTATTCATGCTAGAATTGTATTGATCGGAACCTTAATACATGTGTACGAAAACAAACACCGTGTCCTAGTGAGCCTCTACTAGACTAGCTCGTTGATCAAAGATGGTTAAGGTTTCCTAACCATTGACATGAGTTGTCATTTGATAATGTGATCACATTATTAGGAGAATGATGTGATGGACAAGACCCATCCGTTAGCTTAGCATAATGATTATTCAGTTTTATTGCTATTGCTTTCTTCATGTCAAATACATATTCCTTCGACTATGAGATTATGCAAATCCCGGATACCGGAGGAATACCTTATGTGCTATCAAACGTCACAATGTAACTGGGTGATTATAAAGATGCTCTACAGGTATCTCCGAAGGTGTTTGTTGAGTTGGCATAGATCGAGATTAGGATTTGTCACTCTAAGTATCGTAGAGGTATCTCTGGGCCCTCTCGGTAATACACATCATAAGCTTGCAAGCAAACGACCAAGGAGTTAGTCACAAGGTGATGTATTATAGAACGAGTAAATAGACTTGTCGGTAACGAAATTGATCTAGGTATAAAGACACCGACGATCGAATCTCGGGCAAGTAACATACCGTTGGACAAAGGGAAATATGTATGTTGTCATTACGGTTCGACCGATAAAGATCTTCGTAGAATATGTAGGAGCCAATACGGGCATCCAGTTTCCGCTATTGGTTATTGACCGGAGAGGTGTCTTGGTCATGTCTACATAGTTCTTGAACCCGTAGGGTCCGCACGCTTAACGTTCGATGGCGATATAGTATTATATATGAGTTATGTGATTTGGTGACGGAATGTTGTTCGGAGTCCCAGATGAGATCACGGACATGACGAGGAGTCTCTAAATGGCCGAGAGGTAAATATTGACATATTAGGATGATGGTATTCGGACACCAGAAGTGTTTCGGGGGGTACTGGGTACTTATCGGGTCACGACAAGGGGCTCCGGGCACCCCCGGCAAAAGATATGGGCCTTATGGGCCAAGAGGGGAAACGCACCAGCCAAAAGGGGCTTGTGCACCCCCCATATGGGCCGGCCTAAGGAGGAGAAGGAAAAGGGAAGGGAAAGGAAAGTCTGGATTAGGATTTCCACTTCCTTCCCTCTCTCCCCCCTCTTTCCTTCCCCCTTGGGGATACATGGCAGGGGGGCCAGGGCAGCAGCCCTAGGGCCGGCCAGCCACCTTTGTGGTGCACCAAGCTGCCTCCCCTCCCCCTCCCACCTATATATATGTGGGAGGGGGCGCCTAGCACACCCAGACAATTACCTAGCCGTGTGCGGCGCCCCCCTCCATTGTTTACACCCCCGGTCATATTTTTCGTAGTGCTTAGGCGAAGCCCTGCGAAGATCACTTCACCATCACCGTCACCACGCCGTTGTGCTGACGGAACTCATCTACTACCTCGAAGTCTTGCTGGATCAAGAAGGTGAGTGATGTCACCGAGCTGAACGTGTGCAGAACGCGGAGGTGCCGTGTGTTCGGTACTTGATCAGTTGAAGCGCGAAGAAGTTCGACTACATCAACCGCGTTGTGAAACGCTTCCGCTTACGGTCTACGAGGGTACGTAGACACACTCTCCCCCTCGTTGCTATGCATCTCCATGGATAGATCATTGCGTGTGTGTATAGATTTTTTTGTGTTCCATGCAACAATTCCCAACAAGCATCAATCGCTCGGGTTCAGTAACATAGCTAGTGCAGTCGCTTGGGTTCAGTAAGCGAATGCCTCGCTCGGGTCAGTTAGAGCCCAACGCCTCGCACACATGCGAATACGTGTACGACAGAAACGCGCAAACCTGTGTGCATCCCTCGGCCCCGACCACCCACCGTAACTGGGAACTCCCCAAATTTTTCCTTGCCCTCGCTTCTACCATGATTTTTTCCGTCATGGACTGTCCAAAGAATGTCATGCAGGTGCGTCCCCGGCCCGCCCAGGATGAAAAGCCCATTTTCTATCATGATTTTTTGTCATAGAAGTACGAGCCCACCACATCTATGATGATAAGTGGTTTTGTCACAATTATCGTCATAGAAGTGTCATAAGCATGAGAGAGAGAAATTCGTTCAGCCCATAATATCACAGATGTGTCTTTTTTTGTAGTGAATGCTGGTCCACCATCCAATATATGCACCATGTAGACAAGAAGAAGGAGACAACAATGAAAGAATGGCCCATCCAATATGCGTGTAAGAGAGTGGCTAGAAGGGAAGGAGTTTACCTTTAGGAGTGACTCGAAAATGTTGGTGTCACACATTGTCTTGTCTTCACATAACCAATATGTCTCATGATGGCACCACCTTGTGAATTCTCCAAAATGAAAGAACATGACAAACACTCGGAAAAACAAATGAGGTTAACGGAAATGCAAAACCTATCATCTGTGGGGTTAGATACCCAAAAAGTGTTTTTATCATTCTTATCATAAGGAAGGACAAGGTTGTAGGGCATGATATGTAGGCATAAGATTGTGACGCCCCTGAATCAATCATACACTAATCATGCACGCAAACGTATACGATCAAGATCAGGGACTCACAGGAAGATATCACAACACAACTCTAAAACATAAATAAGTCATACAAGCATCATAATACAAGCCAGGGGCCTCGAGGGCTCGAATACAAGTGCTCGGTCATAGACGAGTCAGCGGAAGCAACAATATCTGAGTACATACATAACTAAACAAGTTTGCCTTAAGAAGGCAAGCACAAACTGGGATACAGATTGAAAGAGGCGCAGGCCTCCTGCCTGGGATCCTCCTAAACTACTCCTGGTCGTCGGCGGCGGCCTGCACGTAGTATTAGGCACCCTCGGTGTAGTAGGGATCGTCGTCGATGGTGCATCTAGCTCCTGGGCTCCAGCATCTGGTTGCGACAACCGAGAGGAAAGGAAAGGGGGGAAAAGCAACCGTGAGTACTCATCCAAAGTACTTGCAAGCAAGGATCTACACTACATATGCATGGGTATCTGTGTAAAGGGGCAATATCGGTGGGCTGAACTACAGAATGCCAGAATAAGGGGGGATAGCTAGTCCTGTCGAAGACGCTTCTGGCAGCCTCCATCTTGCAGCATGTAGAAGAGAGTAGATGGCAAGTTCACCAAGTAGCATCGCATAGCATAATCCTACCCGGCGATCCTCTCCTCGTCGCCCTGTGTGAGAGCGATCACCGGGTTATATCTGGCACTTGGAAGGGTGTGTTTTATTAAGTATCTGGTTCTAGTTGTCATAAGGTCAAGGTACAACTCCAAGTCGTCCTTTTACCGAAGATCACGGCTATTCGAATAGATGAACTTTCCTGCAGGGGTGCACCACATTACCCGACACGCTCGATCCCCTTTGGCCAGACACACTTTCCTGGGTCATGCCCGGCCTCGGAAGATCAACACGTAGCAGCCCTACCTAGGCACAACAGAGAGGTCAGCACGTCGGTCTAAATCCTATTGCGCAGGGGTCTGGGCCCATCACCCATTGCACACATGCACGTTGCGAACACGGTCGGAAGCAGACCTAGCCTCCCTAATACAAGAGCAGGCGTTCTAGTCCGATCCGGCGCGCGCCGCTCAGTCGCTGATGTCACGAAGGCTTCGGCTGATACCACGACGCCGGTTGCCCATATCTTGTCCCACGTGGTGGTTAGTGCGTATAAGGTCAACGACCCAACTTAGATCAAATACCAAGATCTCGTTAAGCGTGTTATTATGAAGTAACCGCAGACGTCGACCAGGGCCAGGCCCACCTCTCTCCTATGTGGTCTCAACCTGCCCTGTCGCTCAGCCACAAAGATCCACCCAGAGGGTCGTCGGGACAAAGGTCCTTTCAGCCCCCAATCCGTGAATCACTCGCGGGTACTCTACGAGCCTACCCAACTTTAGTCACCACAAGTATCATACATTATGTATATAAGTATATACCCGTGATCACCTCCCGAGTGATCACGGCCCAATAGTATAGCATGGCAGACGAACAAGAATGTAGGGCCACTGATGGAATACTAGCATCCTACACTAAGCATTTAGGATTGCAGGTAAGGGTACAACTGTAGTAGCAAAGACAGGCTATGCATCAGGATAGGATTAACGGAAAGCAGTAACATGCTACACTACTCTAATGCAAGCAGTAGAGAGAAGAATAGGCGATCTCTGGTGATCAAGGGGGGGGCTTGCCTGGTTGCTTTGGCAAGGAGGGGTCGTCGTCGACGTAGTCGTACTCAGGGGCATCAGCGTCGGTCTCGGGGTCTACCGGAGAAGAAGAGGGCGAAGAAATAGTAAATACATTGCAAACAGATGCATGATAATGCATGACAAAGCAAACAACGGTGCTAGGTGTGCCCTAACGCGGTACTAGGTGATACCGGCAAAGGGGGGAAACATCCGAGAAAGTATCCCCGGTGTTTCGCATTTTAGGATAGATGAACCGGAGGAGCAAAGTTGCGTGTTTGCTATGCTAGGGATGTGTGGCGGGCGAACGGGCTGCATATTCGGATTCGTCTTGTTGTTCTGAGCAACTTTCATGTACAAAGCTTTTTCATCCGAGCTACGGATTATTTTATATTAATTTTCAAAGTTTTATTCATTTTTTGAATTTAATTTAATTCGAAATAAATGTGAATTGCTAGGTGCACCCAGCTCTGGGTACACATAAGTGTACCAGAGGGGCTGACATGAGGGTCCAAGGGGTCCCAGTTGACCAGGCAAAGTTAGACTGGTCAACAGGGGGTGGGCCCCCCTTGTCATACACTGTTTTACTAACCTAACAGATTAAACAGACTAATTAGGTTATTAGATTAACTAACACAGGTTAATTAAGTTAATTATCTCTTTAATTTATTTATTTATTTATTTACTTATTTTATTTTTTTTCTTATATATATATTTCTAATGTTCTGAGGGGGCGGCCCCACATGTCATAGGCCAGGGGGCCATAGCGGGTGTGGGCTAACGGGTTAATGGGCAGAGCTTGATGGGAACCCGAGTCTCATGGTCAGCGAGAAAGCGGACGGCACAGCAAGGCGACGCCAAGGGCGCAGAGGCGGGCTATGGTGCGAGGCAGGCGCGGTGGGCGGATAGCCTGGAGGCGGGTTGGCGCCATGGCTCGGCAGCGGCGAGAGGGACGAGGTCAGCGAGGCAGCAGCGGCGATTACAACAACAGCTAGGAAGCAGAGGGCACGTGGGCGTCGGCCGGCTGTGGGAGCGCGTGAGCGGGCACAGGGGAGGAGGGCGCTGGTGGCATGGCTGCAGCACGGTGCGGGCGGTCGTCTTGGGGTTGATAATGAGGCAGCCCGCAACAGCAGAGCTGAGGTAGTGGCTGGAGCTGCAGCGGCAGGTAGGAAGGAGCGGGGGGTGTAGTGACCGCGGGCGTGGCCAGACCCCGTCGAGGGCGCGGTGGCCCCGGTGACAGAGAGGAAAAAAGGGGGGCGAGGAAGTAGGGAAGGCGAAGGCCGGGGGCCTCACCACGAGGCCGTAGGGCAAAGGCAGTGCGCTCGAGGAGGTCCGGCGAGGCAGATCGACGACGGGGGGTGAGGTGACGGCGACAGCGAACGGCGTTGGCGTTCGGGCGTGGTTGGAGGAGAGGTCGAGGACGGGGAGTCGCGTCATCCATGGCGATGGCTGGCGTCGGAAGGAAGCAGAGGCGCCAGGAGTCCGGTCGGGGAGGAGGGTTCAGGAGGCAGGTGCTAGTGACGGCGGGGCGGCGATGCGCGTCGAGGCGATGGGGTCAGGGCGTCGTTTCCCCCGATCCAGATCGGGAGGGAAGGGAGAGAGTGAGTGGGGAAAGTGGGGTGGGGATTGTGGGCGTCGTGGCTAGGGTTCGGGCACGACAGGCCATATAGGCCAGGGGTGGGGGTGGGCCGGTGGGCCAGCCGGCTGGGCCATGGCCCTGTTGGGCCGAGGGGGGTTTCCTTTTCCTTTTTTGTTTGTTTGTTTTATTTTGTTTTACTTTTTCTTATTTTACTTTTTTTTGTTTTGGCTAATTGTTTGGGCACCAAATGAGTTTTGTAAAATATGAGAGCTGGCCCACAAATCACAGCACAATATATCCAACCACCAAAAACTAGTTCGGGGTAAATATAATTTCATATTTATTTTGTATTAATAAAAAGGTTATTAAATAATGTTTTCAGCCACTGTTTGAGGTTGTTTTAGTCACTTATCAAATTTCAATAATGTTGTTTACAATTTTATCATAGCCTCTGATTTATCTACTATTTATTGAACATTTTAGTTTTAATATTTGAAAACTTCTATTGTTTGCTTGATTTTGAATTTTGAATTAGAATTCGTTTCGAACTAACGTGAGACTAGCAACAATAATCGAGGTGACATGGCATCATTAACGTGGGATTACTGTAGCTTAATTATCAAGGCGTCACAATTCTCCTCCACTACAAGAAATCTCGTCCCGAGATTTAAGAGGTGGAGTTGGGGGAAAGGTCTGTTACGAAGTTCTAATAGATCTTCTCGTTCTTGGTTTCCCTTCTCGAAGAAGTTGATCCCTACGTTGATGTCTTCATTTCTCTGCTTCAAGTCATCATGATGAAGCCGACATCCTTTCTTCGGAAACTCCATCGTACTTATGAAAGAATAAAGGGGGAGTATTTCGGGAGAATGGACCTTGGCAAGGTTGACTATTTGTTCAATAACATCGGGGAAGGTGGCGGAAAGTAACTCTCGAATTGAAACTTAAGAAGATATCAAGAGCAAAGGAAGGAGGTATCATGGGAAGTTTCGAGCGGGCAGGCAATCGTTCGATGCCTGAAACAGGGCGTGAAAGGGGTTCAGAGCAACAGGAATAAGTATTGTGTCTGATACTAGAATTGATGATCTCTCGGAAGGTGGCTTGTGAATTACATACGAGGCCATGCGAGAGGAACAACCCTGGGAACAGGGGGTGTACAGGAGAGTCAGGTTTCAATCCTATGAATTTATGGGTTATGGGCCCACCATGTGGGTTAAAAGTAGGAAGGGCGGAGACGTCTTGCATGATCATGTAAGCAGGGCATGTCAGAGGATAGCCTGTCATTTATGTCGGCAACAACATCGGTACCAAGGGTGAGGGACAAAGAGAACCATTTTCCTGCTCGTCGAAACGAGGCGGGCCTATAGGCAAAGTTCTCATCCATCGGTGGTTACCGAAATGTCATCAACAATAGTAACAGAGTCTTACTGACTAGGTTGTACGACAAGGTGTTTACATAAGCAGGAGAATATTACTGCTTAGATCATATAGATCACAAGCAACGTTAAACCAACCAATGGAAAGGAAAATATGATTACCAGATTAAACAGAACAATGGAAAGGAAAATGTGTTTAAACACATATTTCAAGGGTATATCCTTCCCAAGGACAAGCAGAGCATGATATTCATGACATGATATAATGTAGAAAACTCTTTAGATAGGGGATAGAAATTTCATGAGATTACCCATACAACGGTATTTGGATAATAGATCAAGAAACATTTAGCATTGTGCTACAAATGTTCTTATTGTAAAATTGGAGTACCAGAGACACGCTTCGAGATAGCATTGACATAGTCTTCAAGCAAAGTTCAAACTCTTGATACATGAAGGATCCATCAGGAACAACTTGTAGAATAAGTCTTACAATTTCCTCATGGAGGAATGGATAACCTTGCTGAAAAGGAAGCTATAACAATAGGGCCTCCGGCCAGGTGTGCTAGGCACGACATCACCTTACCGGGTCACATAAAGACCAATGTTATAACTCTTGGAAATATGTTCCAACCATCATATCTGACCGAGATTCAGATCTGATAGGTGTCAGGATACCTCAGACTCGGGATGCCTGAGAAGAAAAAAGGTGCAACACAAATTGACGAGATGACAATGTAAGATCCTCGGGAAATGAACTATGGAAGCGAGTTTCGAAACAAGAATTCATTATTAAACCAAGGAGAGGATGACGAGGTGGCGGATGGACTTGGCGACAACTAAAGATGGCAATGGGTCGGGTTTGGATCGGGTTGAACAATACCAAATCCATATCCATATCCATGAAGACAATCTTTGTCCGCCCATGATGAGATCCACCGGTGAGAAATTGTGTCCATGTCCAAATCCGATGGATATCCATACCCACTGGATATCCATTGGGTCCTCTCGAGACATATAAATAAGACATAACACAATCTTAACATAAGCTCTTCCATTCTTCACCTTGTGGTAGGCTAGGCTTCACTTATGGTAAACATCAACTTATGGTAAATCAACATCCACTAAAAACCTAAGATCATTTAATATTTTTTAAAGATGAGAATGACGAGTCATGTAACAAGGAGATTAAAATAAGGGAAGGGGCGTTGGAGTATGTTATAGAGGGGATTGAGTGTCAACTAATAAAAGTTACGAAGGAGATTGTGTAATTTATTTTGCGTGTTTTAGATAACAAAGTGTGAAATTGCAGTGGGACACGTGACTGTGGGGTAGGGATAGTAGATTTTTGCCCATTAAGTCATACTATCGGGTCGGGTTTGGATATACCCACGGTTATAAGACTATATCCATGCCCGACCCATGAGCAATCGGGTAGGGTTTGGGCGCCGCCCATGGACACAAAAGCATATCCAAACCCTATCCATTCGGGTCGGATATCCATGGATATCTATGTCCATTGGTAAAATTGCCATCCTTAGCGACAACCCATCGAGATTTCCAAAAAGATGGATCTCCTCAATAATGTAAACAAGGAGATAACATTTGTCAGATCAAATGATATAATGATGTATGCCCGAGGAGAACATACGCAAGTAAACGTTGGTTGAAAAGGTGCACCCGAAAGATGGGCTTAGGTAGCATGATCAACGTTAGAATGGTGGTTCAACAACCAGTAGTCTAAGAACGAACTATCGACCATCAACTTCAAAGCAATGGGGTTGCTAGAAGTACATAATCGAAACAACACCGTTCACTTGTTGGTATCCCGGTTAGAATCAACCGAGAACCAAGAAAGAATGGTGATGGTGAGAAGTATCACTATTTCAAGAATTCTCAAGAGGTGGAGCAATCCTCACAACATCCTTGATGCAAAAGATGGTAATACTCCAACACTACTAGGGAAAACCTTATACACAGAATGTTACCAGTAGCACTTGTTAAAATGAGGTGCTCTCGCTATAGCGATGGCGCTGCGCCGTAACCGCTTCATCGTTACCCGTTTAGCAGTAGCGTGGCAGGAACAGAAAGCGCTACTACTATAATTGCCACACCGTTCCCGACGTGCTAGGTATAGTAGTAGCGCCCTTCTACGAACAGTGCTACTACTACGGATTTTAGCAGCACCGCGTTTTGCCTCCCCACGCTACTGTTAAAGCTATTTTCACCTAACCCCCCGCGCGGCCTGATTCCCTCTCCTCTACTTCCTCCCCCAATTGTCCTCTACTATTCCTCGTCACCTCCGCCTCGCCGCCGTATCCCCCGACCCCGCCTCACCGCCGTCTCCCCCGACCCCGCCTCGCCGTCGTCTCCCTCGACCCGCCTCGCCGCCGTCTACCCCGACCCCACCTCGCCGCCGTCTCCCCCAACCCCGCCTCGCCGCGCCTTGGTGCCGCCGTCTCCCCCGATCCCATCTCTCTCCCCGCTCTCTATAAGCACTCTCCCCTTCCGATCCCTCTTCTCTGCTTAGTATGAACCCTAGCTATTTAGTGCTAGTTAGTATGAACCCTAGGCTATTTTTAGTGCTAGTTAGTTAATTACTTAGATGGTAATTAGGGCAGTAGTTCCTAGGTACTAATTAGTTAGTAAGAACTAGGTACTAATTAGGTACTAGAATATTTTATTTATAGTAAGTTTATTTTTAGTAAGAACTAGTTGAATTAATAGAACTAGTTAGTAAGAACTTGTTGCTATTTTTAGTTAAAGCAATTTTTCCGCGATCGACATGGACGATGCCTATCCCGCATCCTCATCGCCGAGTCGGCGGAGGACGACACCTGCTGACCAGATGGGCCATGTCCGGACTGGGCTCCGCCGGGTGGTACTTGGAGGCGCTACCTCTGTGGGGGCGCAGGTTGGTGAGGAGCCAGCCTGTCGTTGACCCGAACCTTCTTTGGTGGCGGTCGCGTGGGCGATGGACGGTCCAGAGGCTCGAGGACTCATGGAGGTGGTGCATCACCGTGTCAAGGAGGAGGACGCGCACGTCTGTCGCTACTTGTTTGCGTTGGAGCACAGGTTCTCCAATACCGGCAGGTTCTCGAGGATCTCACCGGAGCTATGATCCGTGATGGTTCCTTCTCTGTGGAGTGTCCACCGCCTGCCACCGATACCCGTCGTGTGCTAGGGTTTTAGTTGTATTAGTGATGTTATATGTATGACACTATTCATGATGTATTAGTAATAATATTCGACGATGTACGGACGCATGAGATGATTTACTTTTGCTTATTGAATGCATGCTAATTTGAGTCCTATAAGATATTTTGAAATGTATATCTTGTGTTGCTCAATATCCAAGTGGCCGGTCATGTTTGCAGGTTACACCTCCAAGTGGCCTATGTTTTGCCGGAGTGTTGATTCGTTTCCGTTCCGACAAATTTAAGGCGCTCGATATGTCCTATTTTAGCAAAGGTCATGCCGGATTTTTCCGTGAATTTTGGCATGACTTGTGCCAGAATATGTAGGAAATATCGAGTGCCCCGGATTTTTGTGTTGAGTATCCTGGTAGTTGTCTTCGATGGATTTTCATTTAATGTTTTAACTATGAACATAGGAAATGTCTGACAACGAAAAGGATTTCGGTATTTGCAAATATTGCGAAGACGAAGCGCGGCGTGTCTGACGGAATCTTCCTAGATGATGATAGGCGCTCAGCATCAAGCTGGGACGAGAACTTCAAGTGGATACATAAGTCACAACGACAAGTCTTTTTTCGTAATTAAGCATGACATCTGCTTCAACTTATATTTTTTTTACTATTCTACTAGCGTATCCCCTGCCATGCAAGAGTTTTTGTATTGGATAAGATAGGTTTCAGTCGTACTACAGAGGTGCAAGCGGTCGTGATGCAGGGTGGAGCATGATTGCAGTCGAACAAGTTCGGATGGGTTGGACTAGATAGTCTGACGGATGGACGCAAGTCGGTTAGTACAAAATACGATGGTGAGACCAGCGACGCCGACATAGGGCCGTGATGCTGATGGTGACCGACTTCTGGGTGTGGAAACACGTGGTGCAGGCCCGAGTGCTTGTGTGGCTTTGACAAGACTATGGCGCAGGGTTGATTCAAGGTGGTGTACACACGGAGCTTGATGTCGACGGGGCGTGGGGTGGACTATTCATCTAGCATGGAGTCATGTTGAAGGTGGAGCTGGAGTCTGGAAGACTTCACTCAATGTTGATTGAGGGGCTACAGCGTAAGAGCTCAGAGAGTCGAAGCCTATTTCAGTGGGGAAAGCGAGTGACACGTAGTTCGCACTGGAGCCCAGTGGTCTGATGGAAGCGTGAAACTCGTCATCGGTCAGTGATGATCGTTGGTACTCTGTAGTGGGGTTGAGTGGTGTGGGTTCGCGACCCTTCAGACTCGACCGGGACAGCAGAGGCTCGACGCGGTAATAGCGGCGAGGTGTGCGGTATGCACGGGGCATGAAGACGGGCCAGGGATCCGGTTGTCATACTTGTGGTGAGACAACTGTGAATTTGACTCGGGATGACTACAAGCAACGATGAAATTCCTTCAAGTTTCAGACAGACGATCAAGAAAGGAGCGGTGATGTTGAGTTAAGGTAACTCTTATGTGTGACACCCAATATGTGAGTTGTTCATTTTCACGCAGGTCAGTGATCGGTGTGTGATGGAGTTGGATGGATACTCTGGAAGTTGAGAGCACAAACTAGAGTAACAAGGAACTTAATTTTGCTCGAGTGTTGATTGTGATCAAGAAAAGAAGGGACTACAAGTTGCAGGTGGAATTCCATGGAATCTTTGGAGTAGCAGCGGTACTCATGGGATAAGCTCAAGTCCAATGTACATGGAAGATTGATGCATGGAAAAATTCAAGGTGGTGGAGAATATTCGCCAAGGTGGAGTTTGTTAGAGTTGTGTCGAATATTGTGTAGAAGTTAGGTTACAGTTGGACTCTGGTAGTATTGTGTTTACATAGGATATGGAGTCGTGTCCTAGTAGGATACTTGTATCCTAGGCCTCTCATATATAGCAAGGGTAGACACACAATGTAACCTATGCCAACATAATAGCACAGGAATGCAGGGGAAGCCGGCGGCATGTGCCGGTGCCCAGGGCGACAGGGTGCAGTGTTGTAGCGGTGTCATGGGGAGGAGCGTCCATAGTCAGGCCCCGAGAATGTAGCCATATCGGTGAACCTCGTTAACAAATCTCGATGTCGTGCTCGTGTGATTGGTTGGTCCTTGGTAGATCGACGGAGCGCCTCGGATTTATTCTAACATGGCATCTACAAAGCTCAACACCGACGATGACTCCGGCCATCTCACAGGCAGCCAGCACCACCCCTGGATGTGCGCAAGCCTCACGAAGCCGAAGGTGCAAACCGCGTCCAAAATGGGCCACCGTAGACGATTTCCGACGCCGACCGAGGCCTCCACCGCGATATGGGGTCGCCGACGCTTAAACGTCGGTGGTCCGACGTGGCCTGACATGTGGGGCCCTCCTGGGTCACTGGCAGTTGGGTCCCACGGGCCCGTTGACCGAATCAATGTGCTGACTGGGCTGGGTCCAGTCGCTGACATGCGGGCCCCCACCGCTTAATTAACTAAAGTGTTAATTAATATAATTAGTTTAATTTAATATCACACAAATAGGTGTACCCCCTTAATTAATAAAGGTTTATATTTAAACAGGGGGATTAGCCCTAAACACTGACATGTGGGCCCTGTCCACTGTTCTAGTGGATAAGGTTGACCAGTCGACCTCGCCGACTAGGCAATCGGCCCCACCAGTTGATCGGGATGTTGACCAGTCAATGTGGCACACCACCAGCCTGTGTGGCCTAGGTGGGTTCACTTCTGTATACATATAGATTTTTGCTATTTAATTTTCCAAATTAATATTAATTTCAGGAATTTCAGAAAATGTTTAGAGTTCGAAAATTAATAGAAAAATAATTGTAGCTCAGATGAAAATAATTTATATATGAAAGTTGCTCAGAAAAATATGAAGAATCTGAATATGTTGTCCACATACCTGTCACATGCCTCTAACACTGCACACATGGAACCTTCCCCTCCGCTCCATCTGTCCAAAAACCGTCGAAAGACGAGAAAATATTCACAGATGTTTTCCCGCTACGCCTGTAACGTCTAGCACTGCAAATGGTCACCCCTAGCACAACATATTGTCATGTCATGCATTGTGTTGCATTGGTTTGCTTTATATATAATGTTTCTTTCCCCCTCTTCTCTCCGGTAGACCCCGAGACTGGCGCTGCTCCCGAGTACGACTACACTCCTGACAACCAGTCCCTTTCAGCAGAGCTTCCACGGAAGCAAAACCCCTTTGATCATTCCTATATCATCCATTCCTTCTCTCTCATGCTTGCATTAGATTTTGCTACTGTTATTCGATGGCTCCTATCTTGATGCATAGCCTGTTTTTGTAACCTGTTGTTGTTACTTTACATGTTATCCTATATGCTTAGTATAGATTGGTTAGTGATGCATCAGTGACCCCTCACCCTTGTCCCTGTTGCCCCGCTTTGTTACTGGTGACTCGATCAATGAGATCGACGACCAGAGACCGACACGTCACCAGCACCCCCCTAGTTATACGACTCTGCAGAGCTACTATCGACTGCCAAAGGTGATACCTCGTATCGCACTCTTGATGATATCTCTAGTGTAGCTAATCTGATGCATAGCATCCTATGGTCATCCCCATGGACCTACCTACGTCTCCCATGACACCACTTGGACCAATGACAAGAGCTCGAGCAAAGGCTATCGAAACTAAGGTGAACTCGCTCCTCTCCGAACTACCACTTTCTACATACGAGACATGGCTACTACTACCTCTTGAGCATGCGTTGGTTTTCCCTTGAAGAGGAAAGGGTGATGCAGCAAAGTGCGTAAGTATTTCCTCAGTTTTTAAGAACCAAGGTATCAATCCAGTAGGAGACAACGCACAAGTCACCTAGTACCTGCACAAACAACCAACAACCTTACAACCAACACGATGAAGGGGTTGTTAATCCCTTCACGGTACTATAATGAAAAACTCCCACTAGTAAATGAAAGTGACAAAATAAGAAACTCCCTATCATGAAGATCATGGTGCTACTTTGAAGCACAAGTGTGGAAAAAGGATAGTAGCATTCTCCCTTCTCTATTTTTCTCTCTTTTTTCTGGCCTTCTCTTATTTTTGGCCTTTCACTCTTTTTTTATTTATATGTTTTTTATTTCCTGACAGGGGACAATGCTCTATTAATGAAGATCATCACACTTCTGTTTACTTACAACTCAAAAATTACAACTCGATGCTAGAACAAAATATGACTCTATATGCGTGCCTCCGGCGGTGTACTGGGATGTGCAATGAATCAAGAGTGACATGTATGAAAAAATTAAGAATGGCGGCTTCGCCACAAATATGATGTCAACTACATGATCCTGCAAGGCAATATGACAATAATGGAGCGTGTCTTAATAAACGGAACGGTGGAAAGTTGCATGGCAATATATCTCTAAATGGCTATGGAAATGCCATAATAGGTAGGTATGGTGGCTGTTTTGAGGAACGTAAATGGTGGGTTTATGGTACTGGCGAAAGTTGCGTGGTACTAGAGAGGCTAGCAATGGTGGAAGGGTGAGAGTGCGTATAATCCATGGACTCAACATTAGTCATAAAGAACTAACATACTTATTGCAAAAATCTACAAGTCATCGAAACCAAGCACTACGCGCATGCTCCTAGGGGGATAGATTGGTAGGAAAAGACCATCGCTCATCCCCGACCGCCACTCATAAGGAAGACAATCAAAGAAACACCTCATGCTTCAAATTTGTTACACAACGGTTACCATACGTGCATGCTACGGGACTTGCAAACCTCAACACAAGTATTTATCAAATTCACAATTAATCTACTAGCATGACTTTAATATCACCATCCTCATGTCTCAAAACAATCATCAAGCATCAAACTTCTCATAGCATTCAACGCACTTTTTGTGGAAGTTTTTGTTACACCCATCTTGGATGCCCATCATATTAGGACTAATTTTATAGCCAAAGAAAATTACCATGCTGTTTTAAAAGACTCCCAAAATAATATAAGTGAATCATGAGAGATCAATAATTTCTATAAAATAAAACCACCACCGTGCTCTAAAAAGATATAAGTGAAGCACTAGAGCAAAATTATCTAGCTCAAAAGATATAAGTGAAGCACATAGAGTATTCTAATAAATTCCGATTCATGCGTGTCTCTCCCAAAAGGTGTGTACAGCAAGTATTATTGTGGTAAACTAGAAAGCAAAGACTCAAATCATACAAGACGCTCCAAGCAAAACACATATCATGTGGTGAATAAAAATATAGCATCAAGTAAAGTTACCGATAGACGAAGACGAAAGAGGGGATGCCTTCCGGGCATCCCCAAGCTTAGGCTTTTGGTTGTCCTTGAATTTTAACTTGGGGTGCCTTGTGCATCCCCAAGTTTCGGCTCTTGCCACTCTTTATTCCAAAATCTATCAAATCTTTACCCAAAAACTTGAAAACTTCACAACACAAAACTCAACAGAAAATCTCATGAGCTCCGTTAGTATAAGAAAATAAACCACCACTTTAAAGTACTGTAATGAACTCATTCTTTATTTATGTTGGTGTTAAACCTACTGTATTCCAACTTCTCTATGGTTCATACCCCCCCGATACTACTCATAGATTCATCAAAATAAGTAAACAACACACGAAAACAGAATCTGTCAAAACAGAACAGTCTGTAGAAATCTGAATAAATCGAATACTTCTGGAACTCCAAAAATTCTCAAATAAATTGGTGGACGTGAGAAATTTGTATATTAATCATCTTAAAAAAGAATCAACCTAAAATCACTCTCCAGTAAAAATTGGCAGCTAATCTCGTGAGCGCAAAAGTTTCTGTTTTTTACAGCAAGATCGCCAAGACTTCACCCAAGTCTTCCCAAAGGTTCTACTTGGCACAAACACTGATTAAAACATAAAACCTCATCTAAAAAGAGGCTAGGTGAATTATTTATTACTAAACAGGAACAAAAAATAAAGAGCAAAAATAAAATTGGGTTGCCTCCCAACAAGCGCTATCGTTTAACGCCCCTAGCTAGTTATAAAAGCAAGAATAGATCTAGGTATTGTCATATTTGACATGCAATCCATAAGTGGCTCTCATAAAAGATTCATAAGGAAATTTAATTTTATTCCTAAGAAAGTGTTCCATGCCTTTCCTTAAGGGAAATTGGAATCTAATATTTCCTTCTTTCATGTCAATAATTGCACAAATCGTTCTAAGGAAAGGTCTACCAAGAATAATAGGACATGTAGGTGTGCAATCTATATCAAGAACAATGAAATCTACAGGCACATAGTTCCTATTCGCAACAATAAGAACATCATTAATTCTTCCCATAGGTTTCTTAATGGTGGAATCAACAAGATGCAAATTTAAAGAACAATCATCAAATTCACGGAAACCTAGCACATCACACAAAGTTTTTGGAATCGTGGAAACACTAGCACCCAAATCACATAAAGCATAGCATTCATAATCTTTAATCTTAATTTTAATAGTAGGTTCCCACTCATCACAGAGTTTTCTTGGGACAGAAACTTCTGGTTCAAGCTTTTCTTCATGGGATTGCATTAAAGCATCAACGATATGTTTAGTAAAAGCTTTATTTTGATTATAAGCATGAGGAGAATTTAACATGGATTGCAACAAGGAAATACAATCTATCAAAGAGCAATTATCATAATTAAATTCCTTGAAATACAAAATAGTGGATTCATTGCTATGTAAAGTTTTGACCTCTTCAATCCCACTTTTATCAATTTTTGCATCAAGATCTAAAAACTCCGAATCATTGGGACGCCTTTTAACTAAAGTTGACTCATCTCCAGTCCCATCTTTATCAAGATTCATATTGGAAAACAAAGATTTAATACGAGACACATCAATTACTTTTAGATCTTCATCATTATTATCATGAAAACTAGAGGAACACGCTTTCACAAAGCAATCTTTTTTAGCACGCATCCTAGCGGTTCTTTCTTTGCACTCATCAATGGAAATTCTCATGGCTTTGAGAGACTCATTGATGTCATGCTTAGGTGGAATAGATCTAAGTTTCAAAGAATCAACATCAAGAGAAATCTATCCACGTTCCTAGCCAACTCATCAACCTTAGGCAATTTTTCTTCAAGCAAAGCATTAAAATTCTTCTGCGAATTCTTAAATTCTTTAACACTAGTCTCAAAATAAGAGGGCATATTATTAAAATTTCCATAAGAGTTGTTGTAGGTATTACCAAAATGATTAGAGGAATTACTAGGGAACGGCCTAGAATTAAAGTTTCCTCTATACGCGTTGTTACCAAAGTTGTTCCTACCAACAAAATTCACATCCATAGATTCATTATTATTCTCAATCAAAGTGGACAAAGGCATATCATTAAGATCAGAAGAAACACTTTTATTAGCAAACAATTTTATAAGTTCATCCATCTTTCCACTCAAAACATTAATCTCATCAATCGCATGAACTTTCTTACTAGCGGATCTCTCGGTGTTCCATTGAGAATAATTAACCTTAATATTGTCTAGGAGTTTAGTAGCTTCTCCTAAAGTGATTTCCATAAAAGTGCCTCCCGTGGCCGAATCTAAAAGATTTCTAGAAGCAAAATTCAATCCAGCATAAAAAAATTGTATAATCATCCACAAATTCAAACCATGTGTAGGGCAATTATGTATCATTAATTTCATTCTCTCCCAAGCTTGTGCAACATGCTCATGATCAAGTTGCTTAAAATTCATGATATCGTTTCTAAGAGATATGATCTTAGCGGGAGGAAAATACTTAGAGATAAAAGCATCTTTTCACTTATTCCATGAATCAATACTATTTTTAGGCAAAGAAGAAAACCAAGTTTTAGCACGATCTCTAAGTGAAAACGGAAATAGCTTCAATTTAACAATATCATTATCCACATCTTTCTTATTTTGCATATCACACAAATCAACAAAGTTGTTTAGATGGGTAGCAACATCTTCACTAGGGAGGCCAGAAAATTGATCTACAAAGCAGCATTAATTTCACAAGATTCAGCATCGGTAGTAGGAGCAATCGGAGTGCTAATAAAATCATTGTTTTTGGTATTGGAAAAGTCACACAATTTAGTATTATCTTGAGCCATCATGACCAACAAACAATCCAACACACAAGCACACAAGAAGCAAGTGAAACGAGATGAACGGAAAAGGGCAAAGAAAAGGCAAAGGTTTTCGAAAATCATTTTAGTAGTGGGGGAGAGGAAAACGATATGCGAATGGCAAATAGTGTAATGCGAGGGAGAAGAGTTTATGATGGGTACTTGGTATGTCTTGACTTGGCGTAGATCTCCCCGGCAATGGCGCCAGAAATCCTTCACTACAAAAAAAATACACTTCCGTGATGATACGTGTTTGTCACAGTAGGTCACGTTTTCTGTCATGCATGTGCATACAAGACAAATTTATGACAGAATCAAGATTGTCATACATGTGCTATCGTAGAAGTGTTCCATGACATTACCAAAATTATCATCATGGAAGTGTCCACTTCCATGACGATAAATCGTGCGTCATAGAAGTGCTTTCGTCAAGGGTGACTGACACGTGGCATCCATCGTAACGGGACGCCGTTAAGCTATCGGGTCCGGTTTTAGATCCGATAACCCGTTAACAGCCCGGACCAATGGGAAATTTCCACGTGTAAAATTCTGATTGGCCGGAGGAAACACATGTCAGCTCATCAGTGGGTCAGATAGGCGCCTATGATATGTAGACACGTGCGACGACCCACCACTGGCCCATTTAGCTTACAAAGGCCGGCCCGTTTGACTTGGTCAAAAGATAGTGGGCTGGCCCATGAAAAGCCTGTTAACGGTCTCTTCGCAAATAGCCCATTTTACGGCCCGGTAACTCACGGCCCGTCGGGGCCTGCACGAAATCGGCCCAACAACGTCATATGGGCCGTCGAATATAACACCAGCCCTTTCACTTTCGGCCTATGTATGGCCCATGACGTCTTTCGGCCCATATGAGGCCTTCGTATCTTTAGGCCGTTTAGAGGCCCACTGTGACTCTAGCCCGTAATGAATAGTAAATTTCTTTGTACCCGTTGATGGCCCATGATTCACATGGGCCGTTTCCAGCTTGTGTTAGCTTTCGGCCTGTTGACAGCCCATACGTTCTTGGGCTCCTTTCCGGCCCGTTACTGGCATGTTCCCCTAATGGGCCAAATTCGGCCCGTGGCAAGAGTCAGCCCGTTTCTAGCCTGTTAACCCATTGCGCTGTTTCCAGCCTGTCCTATATTCTGGCCCATTAACAACCCGTTATGCCTGTGACGGAATTAAGCCTTTGCTGTCCTCCGGCCTGTTAACGGCCCGTTACCGAGCTGGGTTGATACTAATTACGCCTGTTTATGGCCCATGTAGACCCATTTATCCGACGGCCCGAGGCCCACCGATTCTACGGCCGTGTTGGAGGCCCATTTAAAGACGGCCCATAGGAGGCCCATTTAAAGATGGCCCGTAGGAGGCCCATGGATCCTACGGCCCATAGCAAGGTCAAGGCTACCACGGTCCGTGTATGGCCCATGGTTGTTGCGGCCACTAGAAAACCAGGGAAAAATAAGACTAGGAAATAAATAAGCCCGAAACTAACGCTAGACTATTAAGGCGATTGCACAGATTACATCCACTGGCATTAAAGATCGCCAATAGTGCAAATATAGGGAACACCCTACACTATACAAAAATAGCTTGCTGTTTTCTTCAGCCAGTGGCTGGACGTTAAGAACAAATTTTATATCGCAACATAACAAATTACAACTATAAAACAAAAGGAAGGTTGGCATAGAAGTTAACAGTCTGGCAGATAAATGCACCAATGAAGTTCGAAGCTCACCATTTGACTTTGACTGTTATGTTTTCATGTTGTATTGTCTGATGGAGCACCATAACCTTCGCCTTCATTTCTCCTAGGCTCCTGAACAACATAGCATTGTCTGATAGTCTGGTTTCAAAACCATGCATATCTTGACGACATCGAACAATGTCTGTCCTTGTTTCACAAAGGGTCTCTGTTAAGGAACGGACTTGTGTTTGGAGCGCAGATATAACATTGTTTTGAGCTTGCATATCTTGATCATGAGGCAGTTTGGACAACATTGCCTTAACAATCAACCCAGTATTACGCAGGAACGTGCTTTTGGCACTTATTAGTGGATGTGCATCGACCAACTGCAGCAAGAGCTAACATTGCGGTTATAGTTGCCTCGCCACCTTCAGAAGATGGCGGTTCCACCATTTTTTCCATAGCTTCCTGAAAAGTTGAGTTTTTACATTAGTAGTACCAGAACAGAAGATATTAAGGAGGCAGCAAAACCAAACAAAATAGCTTTGGTCTATATACAGAACTTATTCTGGTGAACCCATGTAAAATATTAGTTGTATTTTACTGCAAAGTACATAATAAAACCAGGTTCCAAACATATGACCATGTACCATGGCTAATGTATTCTCTATTTCTTCACATTGTATTGACACCTAAGGATAAAGAGACAAAGTTTATAATACGGTAAGCATAGTATGACATCATTCATATCACAAAAAAACTGAGAACAGAAAAACGGGCAATTGTAACGTTGTGTGGGCAAGTCCAGCACGGAACTAGATTACAGGTTAAGATCAAAGGAACATCACTCCTCTCTTTTAAACCTTGTAAGGTGCAATGATATGCTAAGATAGTTGTGTATAAAATTGAAAAGAGTAATAGACATTGGATGCAAACCATGCAGTTCAAGGCACAAGTCAGAGTAAGTGGTAGTTAAAAGGCATAAGGATTAAGGACTTACAACAGCGGCTTTGACTGGTGTAGTCATGCCCTTCGTCTTGCTTGTGTGACAGTCCTTGAAGATTTCCACAGCATTTGGTTCAGGTACTTTTTGGTCCTTGCGGGATTTCCTTTGCATTTGGAACAAGTCAATATAGATATGATAATATGGTACAAGCGAAAAGAGTGAAACAAAGCTAATTACAAGAGCTTCAGCAGTGCAATATAGCTACGAGATCCTGTCATCTGTTGGAATTTCACTTTAAATGCGGTTGGCCTTGTTCTTTGAACAGTTCACCTACAAGAATATATATTTGTGTGGCACATGCGTAAATAGGACTTCAACATGTGATCTGATCGCATATATATAATGTACCGATACTTGATCGGACCGGTGTTTAACGAGGCCTCTCCGCCTTCATCCGATATATTTTCCATCGAGATGTTTGGGAAAGTTCACCGTTAGCCTTGCCTTCAAAGTGAGTTTTCCTCAAGTTATACCGACATCGCCACAGAGCGACTTGAAAACATGGGTGCAAGCTTGTCCGGTTGCATCATCTTGGCTATCCAACTTGAACCTCATTTGTTGAAAATTATGGGAGTCTCATTATCAAGAACCTAGAAAGTATCGGATGAGCAAGACGATATTACTAGTTTCCATACATAACCATACTTACGGATAAATGGTCGAGGAAGGTGTGCAATTGGGTTTCGTCTTTGTCATTCCTGCATCAATCCATGTTGGAAGGACACGACATGACACCTAACGGCAACCGCTGCCTCGATACTAACTTGGTGACTCAGTAGCATCACGTGGCCTTTTTAAACCTGCCTCAAAACGGATCTCCATTCTTCCTCCTCTAGATTTAGTTAACATATCGAGCATTATCCCTGATGTTTGTTTCCTCTTGCGCCTAGGTGCTAGTCCAACAACGAAAATAGGAAGTGTTAGTGTACATCAAACCGTGAGACTACATATAAAGAAGCATGCAATCAGAATTTGACTCCAGCAACTACCTTCTTGCTGTTGAAGCTCACAAAGTTCATCTGATCTTGCCAACTCATCTTGTGTCAAGAGTGCTTTAGAAGTAGTGTCAAGTGGCAAGGGAGCTTGGGAACGTGCTGCTAGCTGAGTTGACCAACGAGTAAATCGTGCACTGGTGGTACTGTGGAAGGTGTTGCAACAACTAGGGCTGTCTCTCGCTTGTTTGGTGGCAGCTATTTGTTTCGCTTGGCTTGTTCTCAGAACTCGTAGCACGGGATACCCTGCCGGTACAATTTTCCGTTGGACTTTGACCTTCTATTGCACCATCAGTACCAGCAGAATCTGCAGGATTGTTCTGCTTCCCTTTCCCTGTCGTTATGTGTTGCTTCCTCTTTCTCTGTGCCATGTTAAGTCAAGCCTACAAGAAAAACAAATAACAGTTTAGTTCTTTAGAACAAATGTACTTTGATGTAAGAACATGGTGTGATAGACAGATATTGTATGTTCTAGAAACAGGAACACGTGTCTTAGTCACAAGTATAATGTGTAAAGTAAGCAGATGAAATTCAACAAAATTAGAAGCAATACAATCTAGACATCATACATAACATGCAACCACATATAACAGTGCCAAGTTAGAGGGAGCACCTATGTTGGTGCACTAGGGGAGACGTGCTCATCACCAACACAGCTACGTTGAGTGTCTATGCATGTGTTGTCTTGGAAATCATCTTGGGGGGATGGAGGAGTAGAATCTATAGAGGCCCTCCGTTTGGAAGGAGCATTTTCATCCGCTGCCATGCTAACTTCCTTCCGCTTTATTGATTTTGAATTGTCAAGTAAAACCGACAAGAAAAGGCAATAAAATTCACTCTTCAGAACTCATTCGTGCATGATACTGACAATCACTACTTTGATGTAAGGCAAACACATGATTCCAGGATGGAATAATACGAAAAACAGGACGGCATGGCATATTCACAACTATTTGTGTAAACTAAGCAGAAACCATCTCAACAAATAAGAAGCAATGCAAGCTAGACACCACATGAAAGATGCAACCAATATGACTCTGCCAAGTTAAAAGTGTCCCATCATAAATGGCATTTCAAGAAATTAGAAGCAGCGCATGCCATAAATCATATGAAAGATGCAACTAATATCACAAAGGCATATAATCAAGGTGTCTCGTCATATTGATTTATGCGGATACAAAAAACAATAGTTTTATGTGAGGACATGCTTAATAGATGATGTACTATGTACTAAAACAGGAAGGCATGTCACATTAACAGTATAATGTATAAACTAAGTAGAATAGCACATGCAATTTAACCAGATTAGAAGAATTACAATCTAGACACCATATGCAACATGCAACCACATATCATGCTGTCAAGTTAGAGCAAGCACCTGTGATGCTAGTGTAGGGGAAATGCGGTAATCAACTATAGAGCTACGTTCACTATCTTCATCTAGCCGCTGTTTCTTGAGAATCATGTGGGGAGGCTAACACTGCATTCTTTAAATGAGGATCTTTTATCACAGTAGGCTACTGGCCTGACTGCCTCATCATAAGTGATTGATGAGGGATACACAAGAACATTAGTTTGATGTAAGAACATGGTTAATAGACAGATGTACTAGTATGTACCAAAAACAGGTAGGCTTGTCATATTCAAAGGTATAGTGTGTAAGCTAAGCAGATACAATTTAACCAAATTGGAAGCAATACAAGCTAGACATCCGCCTGGAGTGGTGAGCATGATCATCTAGGACCTGAGAGCCCGGTGGGAGGCGGGCTGCTTCGCCACCATCGTGGCTTTTTAGTTGGCTTCCGTGTGATGCATGTCAGGCCGGACTTGTCATCGGCTCGGTCAAGGCCCTCGACTAGCTATTTGTCTTCGGTGCTCCCGGGATGGTGGTTCATGTAAAAAATATCTTTCCTTATCTTGATAAAGACCGACTTCGGCCTTTTGAATACAAGCTAGACACCATACGCAACATGCAACCACATATGACACCGTGAAGTTAAAGCAAGCACCTGGGATGGTGGTTCACGGCGAGCGAGATCATCAACTCCAGAGCTACGTTCCCCGTCTCCATCTGCTGACACTACACCCTTTAAAGCCTTGAAACATGTCTAGCTTAGCCGCATACCACGCTGGAGCGACTTCTCTCTACTCTTTTCTGCTTCTGTCAAGGCAGGGTCTGAAATACCCTTGCATAAAAACACAATAGTGAGATTATGGGTGAAGTGTGTGCAGAACTAGTGCACTGTAAAAGTAGCAGATAGCAGGTGGCTGAAAAATAAATGACAAGAGACATATGATAGCTCTACAACATTGCATGGCAAACAAAATTAGATTCTACTCCGTATGATTTTGTAGTATATGAGCACAGGAAATGCACGTACTCCCCCAGCACACCACCACATGTGGTCCTATCAAGATAACGGTCGATCGGAAATAAATAGGTCACTGAATTTTTTATGAACCGTCCGATCTATAAGGAACGGCAGATGGCCTTCGCTCACCTCCCGCCACCACTATTGACGATCTTTCTCGAACCACCAACACCACCGCCCAGACCCGCCTCCGCCGCCCGCCTCCCCTCGACCTCGACCACCGCCGTGCTTGGCAGCGCCCCCAGGCCATCCATTTAATCCCGGTTGACCTCCAGACCAGGCGCCAGCAGCTCTAGGCCCCACACGCCCCATAAACACCGAGGCGCTGCTTCCCCTGTGTAATAGGCGGACTAGCGCCTGTTACGCCGAGGAATGCTTCCGTTAATTGGGAATCAACTGACCAGGAATTGAAATCCAGGGGTCACGGACCTCTAGCTAAGGTGAAATAGTATATGAGGAGAAACCTTGTGCACCGCGAGTAACTAGGAACATCTAGTATCAAGAAGAAGCGGTCAACTAGTGTCTTCTGTGGGATGAATACCGTGCAAGCAGACACGTAAGATTTGCACGAATAAGGGAAGAGGAGTACCATTTTCGGTTGCCGGTGTGGTCGCCTCCACAAGTCGCGTCGATCTTCTTCTTTTTGTCGGGGAAAGCGATGTTTTGGAGGAGTGTGCAGGCTTGGACGAACCCATGGCCAAATTGTTGACTGTGTTGCTATGGACGTATCGACGGAGGGGAAGCAGATCCGAGGCGGCGAAGGACGGTGTAGCAGGAACAACTCTGGTGCGGTGGACGGTGGCGAAGTTGGAGCGGCAGCGGCGAGGCGCAGGACGGCATGGTTGAACGATTCTTGCGGGTAAAGTGCGCAAACCTCTGCAGAGTGAAGATCTAATCGGTTAGCCGTGTCCCCGGTTACGGACAATTTGAGCCTCTGGAACTTGGAGTATTTCGGATATCTCAACACCAAAATTAATAAATTAATTGAGGGGGATATTTAATAATTGGGAATGAGACATTGGTTGGCGGAACCATCTCAATAATTACCAACATTTAGTAGTAATTGCAAACAAGTCCTTATTGTAGGGAAAACTGGCTTTTCGCAAAAACAATGAAACTTAGAGCCCCACAAACCAAATTGCATATAGTGTTAGTAATTTTTATTGTTATTCTCTTCATGACTTGTCGGCATATTCAAAATGCTGACCTACACGGCTGCAACGCCTTATGTTGCGAGGAGTATTCTGATCAGAGTGAGGCTACGATCCACGCTTGGCGATTGCCCTTTGGAGTCGGATGGACTCGCTATTCTTCTACGCTTCCGCAGCTTTATTTAGTTTATTTCTCATGAGTTTGCCGAATTTATTCTATTGTAATAAAGACTCGATATGAGAATCGTGTAATAAATTCAGGTGTGATTGAACTTTGATTATTTCATCAATGTACTTGTGTGTGCGGCATGATCTTGGGATGGTACAGCTACGTAGACTTGACCGATTTTGGGTCGGGTCGCTCTGAGATGGTATCGAGCACACGACCGTAGGATGTAACCCCTAGGATCGGAAAGCCATAGGAAGAGACTATTTATTTTATGTCCTTATCATTCCGTAATTCTCCCTGCTCATTTCGACTCTCTCCGATTTTCAACATTTTAGATGGTCACGAGTTCACCCCAGTTCTGCTACGGAGTTTTGCCACCAGATGAGACGATGCCTTTGGCAAGAAGCTGGTCCAGATCGTGAAGAAGCTCAAGATTGCTCGCCCTCAATCACCGGAAGCCTACCAATGCGCTTCCGACGGATACTGCTTCTGGATTGAGGTGCACATTCCAGGGAGGACCTTCGGAGGACATTCAGAGCCCATTGACTTTGAGTTTACGGATTTCAATTGGATCCTCGGAAGAGACATGGCGATTTATCGTGCACTTAGACATCTCCGAGAAGAGTACAGGGCCGAGCTCGACCCATCAGACCTCGCCATGATTTCTTCAGAGCTAGGAATGGAGATATCATCCGTACCGTAGAGGACGACTCCATTCTCTCATATGTCCAAGACTTGGAGTGTCTCCTCAGGAAACGGGAGATCCAGACTCGCCGTAACTCGAAGGTACACAGAAGGCTGTTGTTCCGTGAACTGGAACTGGAGGAGAAAGCACACGCAGATTTCCTTGACCATGAAGAAGAAATCAAGGAGTTCATGGAGAGAGTCAACAAGCTGAAGATGGATGTTGCCGCATTAGAGGAGAAGATGGACTTGGGAGAAGACCTTTTTCCGAGTGGAGATGACGGACCTCTCGTGAGCAATGACCAGGATTATGAAGAGAGCTCCACCAAGAAAGTCGCAAGAGGAGGCGCCAGATCGAGGACGCCACACCGGAGGACGCCGCACTGAGGGACGCAAGGATAATTGATGAAGACATTTAGTCGACCGCCATGTTATTTTATTTTTCCGTCGATCGCTTAGGCCGTTATTTTCGATTAGTCGTGAAATTTGTAATCCGAGATTGAACCATGTTTGAGTTGATTGAATAAATGATTGGTGTGATTATGATTGTGCATTCATATGGGTAGTGATATTTTCTCATTAGACCCTTGTTCTATTCTAATTTTCTCATCCACTCCAAAACACCAGATGCCTCCGAGACGTGACCCGGTCTCAACTTTCCGCGGAGCTCACCCACCTGATCCAAAGCAGAATGCCCTCATGCGGATGCTCATCCGAACTGAACAACAACAACAACAATCCACCGCCACCACCCCTCGTTGACAACTTGACCCGCTTCCTAAGGCTGAATCCGCCAATGTTCTCTAGCAGACCGAGCCGATTGTGGCGATGATTAGCTCAAGGTCGGAAGAGAGTTAGCCACGCTGGATGCACAGATGCAGAGAAGGTGCGCTTTGCGCACATCAGCTTGATGGACCTGCAGCCTCTTGGTGGAGAACTACACCGCCACTTATCCCTCGCCACCATCACGGGATCGGTTCCAAGAAGCTTTCCGCACCGCTCATGTTTCAGCCGGAGCCATGAGTCTCAAGAAGCGTGAGTTCCGCAACTTACGCCAGGGGAACCGTCTTGTGGGGCAAGACGTGGATGAGTTCAGCAAGTTAGCTCGCTATGCCCCGGATGATGTGGCCACAGATGCCGCAGCAGGAAAAGTTTCTCGAGGGACTCAATGACGAGCTGGGTATGCAGCTAATGGTGGCTACCTTCAACAACTACCGTGAGCTGGTAGACAAGGCCACCATACTTGAAGGCAAGCAGCAGAGATTGATAGCGCAAGCGGAAGTATGGCCAAGGGAAGTACAACTCGAGCTCAGCGAAGCCCGTTATGCCCCATACTGGGAGGGCATACCCATCATAACCATGGGGACATAACCATGGAGTCAATGGGAACAACCGCAACCGTGACAACAAGACAGCAATGGAAACGCAATGGCAACCAGCATCGCCCCGCCCGCCCGAAGGATCTGAGTCACATCACTGCTTTCAAGTGCCGTAAACAGGCACTATGCCACCGATTGCCGGAGGCCAAGCAGAGGAATGGAAACGGCAATGGAAGCTCAAAGAAAGAAGCCCAACCCTTTTCCTCGTGCTCGGGTGAACCACATTGACGTGGAGGACGCCTATGATCAGCCGTACAATCGTGGTTGGTAAGTTTTATTAAATTCACATCCAAGATTGGTACTCTTTGATTCTCGTGCAACGATTCATTCATATCAAGGGTAGTTGTGGAAAAGTACGGGTTGCCCACTAGAACCCTTAGAAGCCCTCTTCACGTCGGGCCCGCAGAGGAGAAATGATGGCAGGCTTAGGCTGTCATGCAACCCTCAACATCGAAACCATAAATTTCCGCAGACCTCATAGTATTGGAAACCCGGACCTTGGATGTAATCCTAGGCATGGATTGGTTGACGAAGTTTGAAGGAAACATAGATCTGTGCGCAAGTCGATTCTCGCTCACCACTCCGAGCGTAAGAGGATCACATATGTATCCGGCGTATCCCAATGAAGAATCAGTGAATTTCACGGGGTTGTTCAGAGGAAGTGCCAGAGTGCAAGATTTTCCCGATGTGTTTCCTGGAGGAATTACCAGAATGCCACCGACGAGACATTGTATTTCGATTGAGTTATTGCCCTAACAGCCCCAATATCCAAGAGACCCTATCGGATGCCCCGAACGATTTGAAAGAGATCAAGAACCAAATTAATGAACTATTGGAGAAAGGATATATTCGGCCAAGCTCGTCACCTTGGGGAGCCCCAGTTCTTTTGGTAGAAAATAAGGATGGAACCCTGAGAATGGTTAGGATTATCGTTCGCTGAACGACGTGACCATCAAGAACAAGTACCCTCCGCCGATGATTAATGACCTATTTGATCAGCTAGTTGGAGCCAAGGTATTCTCCAAGATCGATCTTCGATCAGGGTATCATCAGTTGAAGACCCATGAAAAGGATATACCTAAAACAGCATTCACCACCAGGTATGGTTTATATGAGTATACCGTCATGTCATTCGGATTGACTAATGCCCTGCATACTTCATGAATTTGATGAACAAGGTATTTATGGAATATCTGGACAAGTTTGTCGTGGTGTTCATCGATGATATACTGATTTTCTCCAAGAGCGAGGAAGAGCATAAGGAACATTTGCGTCTAGTTCGGAGAAACTCCGAGAACATCGCTTGTATGCCAAGTTCAAGAAATGTGAATTTTGGTGAAGGAAGTCGGATTCCTCGGACATGTTATTTCAGAGAAGGAATAGCAGTTGACCCCGCCAAGGTTGTATCACCACCGATTGGCGTCACCCACCTCACCAAGGAGATCCGCAGATTTTCTCGGACTCGCAGGATATTATCGGAGGTTTATTGAGAATTTCTCGAAGATTGCCAAGCCCATGACCGAGCTGTTGAAGAAGGACGCTAAGTACATTTGGATCGAGGATTGTGAAGCCGCTTCCAGAATTGAAGAAACGTTTGGTTACAGCCCCAAGATTGATTTTGCGGACATACACAAGGATTACCAGTATATTGTGACGCTTCTCGTCGGGGACTCGAGGAGTACTCATGCAGAAGGAAAAGTTGTAGCTTATACCTCCGCACAGCTCGACCACACGAGATGAATTATGCCACACATGATTTGGAGTTAGCAGCAGAGTGCATGCACTCAAGACTGAGACATTTCCTTATCGGAAACCATTGTGATGTTTACACAGATCATAAGAGCTTGAAGTATATTTTCACGCAGAAAGAGTTGAACCTCAGGCAGAGGAGATGGCTAGAGTTAATCAAGGACTATGACATGAGATTGCATTACCACCCAGGAAAGGCTAATGTTGTAGCAGATGCTTTGAGCCGTAAGAGTTATGTGAATACTCTTATAGCAGGAGGATTACCCCAGGAGTTAGTCGATGACCTCAGAGATCTTCGACTGGAGATAGTTCCGAGAGGATATGTTGCAACTCTGGAAGTTCAGTCCACTTTGGCCGAAAGAATTCGTGAAGCCCAGAAGTCGGACAAGGAAATTGATGAGATAAAGAAAAGGATGAATGAAGGAAAAGCTAAAGGGTTTCGTAAGGATGAACACGGAGCTATATGGTTCGAGGATCGTATTTATGTACCCAATGATCCCGAACTCAGGAAGCTAATTCTTCAGGAGGCTCATGATTCACCGTACTCGATTCACCCCGGTAACACCAAGATGTATCTGGATTTGAAGGAAGTTTCGTGGATGGTATGAAGAAGGATATTGCCGAGTGCGTAGCAATATGCGATGTTTGCCAACGAGTAAAGGCGAACATCGAAGCCAGCAGGTTACTTCAACCTTTGCCGATTCCCGAGTGGAAATGGGAAAAACTTGGAATGGATTTTATCACAGGATTACCCAGACCCGCTCAAGTTATGATTCCATCTGGTAGTGGTTGATCGATTGACCAAGGTAGCTCACTTCATTCCCGTGAAGACTACCTATACCAGTGCTAAGTTAGCCAAGATATACATGACCAGGATCGTATGTCTGCATGGAGTTTCGAGGAGTATCGTGTTAGATAGAGGAACACAATTTACCTCAAAGTTTTGGAATCAGTTGCATGAAACTTTGGGTACGAGGCTGGAGTTCAACAGCTTTTCATCCGCAGCAGATGGACAGATCGAGAGAGTCAACCAGATCCTGGAGGACATGTTGAGAGCTTGTGCGCTAGACTATGGGTCTAGCTGGGATGATAATTTGCCATACGCGAGTTCTCTTACAACAACAGTTATCGCACCGATCAAGATGGCCCCTTCAAGCTCTATACGGAAGGAGGTGCAGAACACCATTGCTGTGGGATGGTGTGGGAGATCGAAAACTTTTCGGTCCCGATCTTATCAGAGATTCCGAGGAGAAATTCAAGCTGATTCGAGATAGACTCAAGGTAGCTCAGTCGAGGCAGAAGAGTTATGCCGACAGTAAACGCAAGGAAGTAACTTACGAAGCGGGAGACCGGGCATATCTTCGTGTGTCCCCACTTCGTGGAATCAAGAGGTTCGGTGTTAAAGGAAAGTTAGCACCCCGGTTCATTGGCCCCTACAAAATCCTCGAACGTCGTGGAGAAGTTGCTTACAAGTTGGAATTGCCGGAAGGATTGTCCGGAGTTCATGATGTCTTCCATGTTTCTCAGTTGAAGAAATGCCATGCCGACATGGCCGATATTCCGTTGAGAGACACAAGGCCCCTAGAGGCCATACAGCTCGACGGTGATCGACTTATGAGGAGAAACCCGTCCGAATTCTCGAGACTATGAACAGAGTCACCCGCAGCAAGATCATCAAGTTTTGCAAGGTGCTGTGGAGTCATCACTCCGAGGAGGAAGCCACCAGGGAGCGAGAAGAAGACCTCCGCCGAGACCACCCGCACCTATTTGTTAGCCAACCCGAATCTCGAGGGCTAGATTCATCTTAAGGTGGTAGGTTTGTAACATCCCAAATTTCCCATTTGGAATGTTTTACAATTATAGCTAAGCATCTATGCATATTGTTTGAATTTGAGTGACATTTGAAGTTTCAGAAGTTTTTGAGTTGTTGGAATTTGAATTCAAAATTTGGCAGTTGAAATTTATTTCAAACAATTGCTCGATAAATACTTGAGAAAAAGTATGAGAGGAGTAAACATGACACTCCAAAAATATCAGAGGAAAAACTTTGCCAAAAAGTTTGAATTCAAATTTTGATTTTATTTGGGATTTTAGAAAAATGATTTTTTATAAAGTTTGAGTTTTGCCCTCGAAAACGTTCAAATTGTAGGAATATTCCCCGATCATTTTGATATATATATGTCATCTATAAAATATATATATTTAAAATATTTTCTCTCTCTCTTTAATTCAAAAAAGGAAAAGGAGAGACCCAGCGCCACCAGCCGACCGCCCAGCCCAGCCAGCCGAGGCGGCCCACCAATGGGCCAAGCCACGGGCAGCGCAGCCACAGGCGCAGCAGCCAGGCCCGACCGAGCCGCCCACGCCCGAGCCCCCTCGTCGAAACCCTTCGCCTGGTCGCCCGACCCAAACGCCGCCTCCTCTCTCACGACGGGTGGACCCCGCCACCTTCTTCCTCCCAAGCCAACCCCGCCGCTCACGAATCCCGACGAATCCGGGATCCTCCCGATCCCTCGCCTGATCTGCCTCTCCTCCAAGCCGGTCTCCCCTATAAATACCCCGCCCTCGCCCGTTGCCTCACTTCCCCCTCGCCTGACCCTTCCTCGCCCATAATCCGTCGCCGAGTCAAGCCGCCCGCCACCATTGCCACCGCCTGCCATCCCGACCCTCCTCGAGCTCGCCGAGTCCATCACCGAGTCCTCTTGCTCACCGACCACGGAGGCCTCCGCCGTCGCCTCGGACCACCGGAGCCGCCGCTGCCGTCGCCGCCGAAAGCCGCCGTCGCCGTCGACCACATGATAAGTCGCCGGAATCCCCTCCGCCGTCCGATCTAAACGTAGGGTGTAGATTAGATCCCAAAGGGTATCGGTTTATTTAGGTTTTAGTTTAAAAGATCCGGTTTATTCCGTTTAGTTAGGTTTAGTTAGACCGCCCGACACGGGTTATTTCTGTTAAACCGCTGCACGCGTTTTAGCTATGTTACGCTGAAAGTTATATAGGCCCATTAGCCCAGCTTTTTCTTTTAGTTAATTTTTTTCGTTTCTGCTTTTAACAGAATAGTTTCAATTTTGTAAAATCCATATCTTTTAATCTACTTAATATTTTAATTGATTCTTTTTGTTGGTTTGCAAATTTGTTGTAGTTTCTGTAGAAAATATGTTTAGTCATGTTAAAATTATTAGAAATTGTTTTATTTTAGATTTAGACAGATTAGTAATTCTGCTATAAAATGAATTAGGAATATTTTATTTTAGTGATTCTTTTTGTCACTACTTTGTTTTGACCTTGCCTAACCGTAGGAATTTATTTGGGCATTTTAAATTTAATAAAAAATAGTTTTAATCAAAATCATGTGGTTCTTAATTATTTAACTAGCTACGGTTTTCCTATTGTTTTATTTAGCAAATAATTTTATTTTTCCTATGTGATAGTTTATTTTAGGTTAGTTTCTGTAACTTTAGAACATGAACTTTTATTTACAATAAATAAAATTTTTATTCTATTTTTTCTTGCTAGGATTGTTATAGGCATACTAGGAGTTCTATAATAGTTTTTGATGTGATTCTTTTTGCTCCTAGTTGCATGATGTTTTCTTTTATGTTAGTTAGCAAAAACCCATGCTTAGGTTCTGTTAAGAAAATTTTGGTTGAGTAAAACTATTTTCTTGGTTGTTGTTTGATATGGTGAAAACATTGATTTCGATTTCTTCGAGTTTTCTTTGGGTTTTGATTCAATTGTTTCATGTGTTATATTAGTATGCTGTTATGTTAAGTGATCATATGTTGTATGCTTATTATGATTGTTGTTTGCCTTGGTAGAATTTCCGGAGTGCGAAGCTTGCTACCACGAGTCCCTAGCTTTCAAGATCGTCGAGAAGGCAAGTCAATTGATCATGTTTTCCTTTACAATACCTATGATTTTATTGCATTAGAAATTATACCTCCCCACCATGCATGCAGAGGAGAAATTTGAAGTTATGTTCTTGAGTAGTATCATGAGGTAGGATGAACCCAATTCCCTTGTTACCATGGCCCGGACGAAGTAGTTTATTTTGCTATGCTCAGAGATCGGGTTGGTTGAGTGAATCATAAGGGAGATGTGAGAGTCAAGATGATGACAACCCCATGACTTCAAGCTCAAGATGGACTTTAAAATTCACTCTTGGGGTGCGGGATTTGTTGACGGGCACCTGGAGAAAACCAGTGGTTGGCGGGATGCATGGAGAAGCGCCATGACATCTTGCGGAAAGCTTCACCCAGCCACGAAGAGACGGATGTATACCCCATTGACGGAAGCTTACATGCAGCCGCAAGCCATTATGGGCTCTGGCTTGGTCAACCCTAGGTGTGACTCTAGCCGACGGTGCTACGAGATGTAGAAGAATGGTAGGATTGGATGGGTGCGGCGGTGGCGGAGGAACTCTTGGAAGACCCTGTTTACGTTAGTCCGCCTTCAAACACCATGAAGTGCGAAGACTTAAAAGGAGGGAACGATTCTTGCGGGTAAAGTCATAAACCTCTGCAGAGTGAAGATCTAATCGGTTAGCCGTGTCCCCGGTTACGGACAATTTGAGCCTCTGGAACTTGGAGTATTTCAGATATCTCAACACCAAAATTAATAAATTAATTGAGGGGGATATTTAATAATTGGGAATGAGACATTGGTTGGCGGAACCATCTCAATAATTACCAACATTTAGTAGTAATTGCAAACAAGTCCTTATTGTAGGAAAAAACTGGCTTTTTCGCAAAACAATGAAACTTAGAGCCCCACAGCCAAATTGCATATAGTGTTAGTAATTTTTTATTGTTATTCTCTCTTCATGACTTGCCGCATATTCAAAATGCTGACCTACACGGCTGCAACGCCTTATGTTGCGAGGAGTATTCGATCGAGTGAGGCTACGATCCACGCTTGGCGATTGCCCTTTGGAGTCGGATGGACTCGCTATTCTTCTACGCTTTCGCGCTTTATTTAGTTTATTTCTCATGAGTTGGCCTTCGGCCGAATTTATTCTACTGTAATAAAGACTCGATATGAGAATCGTGTAATAAATTCAGGTGTGATTGAACTTTGATTATTTCATCAATGTAATGTGTGTGCCAGCATGATCTTGGGATGGTACAGCTACACAGAGACTTGACCGATTTTGGGTCGGGTCGCTACAAAAGATAAACATCACATGCAATCAAAATATGTGACATGATATGGCCATCATCTTGTGCTTTTGATCTCCATCTCCAAAGCATCGCCATGACCTCCATCGTCACCGTCTTGACACCTTGATCTCCATCGTAGTGCCGTTGCGTCGAGGTCGACACGCCAACTATTGCTTCTACAACTATCGCTAATGCATAGTGATAAAGTAAAGCAATTACATGGCGCTTGCACTTCATACAATAAAGAGACAAACCTAAGGCTCCTGCCGGTTGTCGATATTACAAAACATGATCATCTCATACATCAACATATATCACATCATATCTTGACCATATCACATCACAACATGCCTTGCAAAAACAAGTTAGACGTTCTCTACTTTGTTGTTGCAAGTTTTACGTGGCTGCTACGGGCTTCTAGCAAGAACCGTTCTTACCTACGCAAAAACCACAATGGTGTTTCATCAAGTTTGTTGTTTTAACCTTCTTCAAGGGCCGACCGTAGTCAAATTCGATTCAACTAAAGTAGGAGAAACAGACACCCGCTAGCCACCTTTATGCAAAACTAGTTGCATGTCTGTCGATGGAACCGGTCTCATGTGCGTGGACATGTAAGGTTGGTCCGGGCCGCTTCATCCCACAATACCGCCAAATGAAAATAAGACGTTGGTGGTAAGCAATATGACTATCACCGTCCACAACGCTTTGTGTTCTACTCGTGCATATCATCTACGCATAGACTAGCTCATGATGCCACTGTTGGAAATCGTTTCATGGAGAAAACAAAAAAAATCTACGCACACGCAATGATCTATCCATGGAGATGCATAGCAACGAGAGAGGGAGAGTGTGTCTACGTACCCTCGTAGACTGTAAGCGAAAGAGTTTCACAATGCGGTTGATGTAGTCGAACTTTCTTCGCGCTCCAACCGATCTAGCGCACGGCACCTCCATGTTCTGCACACGTTCAGCTCGGTGCCGACCTCCGCCTTCTTGATCCAGCAAGACGGCAAGGTAGTAGATGAGTTCCGGTAGCACGATGGTGATGGTGAAGTAATCTCCACAGGGCTTCACCTAAGCACTACGAAAATATGACCGGGGGTGTAAACGGTGGAGGGGGGCGCCGCACACGGCTAGGCAATTGGCTGTTGTGTGCTAGGCGCCCCCTCCCACATATATATAGGTGGGAGGGAGGGAGGAGCAGCAAAAGGAGGTGCCCAAGTAGGAGGAATCCTACTTGGGGTCCCTCCCAAGCCCCGCTCCTCCTTTCCTTATTTGGAGTGCGGGAAAGGCAGGGGAGGGTGCCCCCCCTTTCCTTTCTCCCATGAGAGGGAAAGGCAGGAGGGGCTAGCCCTCCCCCTTTTCCTTCCCTAGGGCTGGCCAAACAAGGGAGGGGGCGCACCAGCCCCCTTGTGGGCTGGTATGTCCCCTCCTTTGGCCCATAAGGCCCATATCTTGCCGGGGGGTGCCCGGAACCCCTTCCAATGACCCGATTCCTTCCTCGTACGTCCCGAAACACTTCCGGTGTCCAAATATCATCGTCCTATATAACAATCTTTACCTCTCGACCATTTCGAGAGTCCTTGTCATGTCCGTGATTTCACCTGGGACTCCGAACAACATTCGGTCACCAAAACATATAACTCATATAACACTATATCATCAATGAACGTTAAGCGTGCGGACCCTACGGGTTCGAGAACTATGTAGACATGACCGAGACACCTCTCCGGTCAATAACCAATAGCGGAATCTGGATGCCTATGTTGGCTCCTACATATTCTACGAAGATCTTTATCGGTCGAACCGTTATGACAATATATGTAATTCCCTTTGTCCATCGGTATGTTACTTGCCCGAGATTCGATCATCGCTATCTTCATACCTAGTTCAATCTCGTTACCGGCAAGTCTCTTTACTCGTTTCGTAATACATCACCTTGTGACTAACTCCTTAGTCATTTGCTTGCAAGCCTATGATGTGTATTTACCGAGAGGGCCTAGAGATACCTCTCTGATACTCAGAGTGACAAATCCTAATCTCGATCTATGCCAACTCAACAAACACCTTCGGAGACACCTGTAAAGCATCTTTATGATCACCCAGTTATGTTGTGACGTTTGATAGCACACAAGGTATTCCTCCGGTATCCGGGAGTTGCATAATCTCATAGTCGAAGGAATATGTATTTGACATTAAGAATGCAATAGCAATAAACAGAACGATCATTATGCTAAGCTAACAAATGGGTCTTGTCCATCACATCATTCTCCTAATGATGTGATCCCGTTATCAAATGACAACACATGTCTATGGTTAGGAAACCTTAACCATCTTTGATCAACGAACTAGTCTAGTAGAGGCTTACTAGGGACACGGTATTTGTTTATGTATTCACACATGTATTTAAGTTTCTGATCAATACAATTCTAGCATGAATAATAAACCTTTATCATCAATAAGGAAATATAATATAAAATAACAACATTATTATTGCCTCTAGGGCTTATTTCCTTCAGAAAATTGTGAACTTCTCGACCCCTGGGAGTGATCACCAAGATCAACACCACCGTGCGCTGGCCTCACGGTGGGCGCCAACTTTCGTGGTTTTGTCACGGCAGATGCCCTAGTGTGAGGACTTAATCGTGAGGCCAACGCATTTAAGTGGTAGCTTGAACGGGGTTGAGCGGGACGAGAGACGCGAGATTTTACCCAGGTTCGGCCCCTCACGGTGGAGGTAAAAGCCTACATCCTGCTTGATTGATATTGATGATGACGATGATCTCGGTTACAAGAGCAGAGTTTCGCTACCTCTATGTCGAGAGCATCTACTCTGATTTTGTCTAAGTCTTGTTTGACTTAGACATGTCTGTCTAGGCCCTGACTATCTTAACCTGTGAAAACCTGACCCTCTAGAAACTTGACCTTCTTGGGGTGACCTGCCCCTCCTTATATAAGTTGAAGGGGTGGCTTACATGTAGAGTCCAAGTCGGATTAAGACTTAACCTATTCTGACTTCCCATCACGGGATTCTTATCATGGGCTTCTCACCGTGGGCTTCTTAACGCCTGGGCTTCTAATCTCCTGGCGGCTCATTTTCATGGCTAAGTACTCGCCGGGTTAGAATCTGTGTGCCGAGTTACAATCTTCCGGGCGGCTTACCTTCAGGGATTATCTTCAGGACTTATCTTCAGGGCTTATCTTCAGGGCTTATCTTCAAGACCTATCTTCAGGATTTATCTTCAAGACTCATCTCCGGGACTCGTCATGGCGGGTTAAAATGGCTAGTTAAGATGGCGGGTTAAGATGGATGTTTAAGTCCAGAGAGGACTTAACATGTCTGCTTAAACCCAGAGATGACTTAACGTCAGGGCGACTTAAGCCCAGAGATGACTTAACATCAGGGCTACTTAAACCCATAGATGACTTAACGGCAGGGCGACTTAAACCCAGAGATGACTTAACATTAGGGTGACTTAAGCCCAGAGATGACTTAACATCAGGGCGACTTAAGCCCAGAGATGACTTAACGTCAGGGCGACTTAAACCCAAAGATGACTTAACGTCATGAGTCGGGTTATACCGCGGGTAATTCCCCCGACACCACCTTTTCTTAAGCAAAAGTGCATTTGCTAAGCTTTGTTACAAGCTGATGTTCTCTCAATTTCTCAAATACTAGTTTGAGAAGTTCCAAGCGCCAAGGATTTTCTGAAAATAAGGATATCATCAACGAAGACTAGCACAAATCTTCTTAAATAAGGACGAAGAACAGAGTCATTAAGAGTTGGAAAGTGGCTGGTGCATTGGTCAATCCAAATGCCATAACTAAGTACTAATAGTGTCCCAGGTGAGTACTAAAAACAGTCTTGTGGATGTCCTCTTCTTTCATCCTGGTTTGATAATATCCACTTTTAAGGTCAATCTTGCTAAAGATTTTAGCTCCATTTAATTCATCAAGTAAATCCTCTATGACAGGTATGGGGTACTTGTTTTTGATTGTGTGTGAGTTGACCTTCCTGAAATCATTGCACAACCTCCAAGTATTGTCCTTTTTCTTAACTAAGATAGCAGGGGAGCTGTAAGGACTGGAGTTGTTCCTTATAATACTTTTTTGTAGCATATCTTGGACAATTTCTGCCATAGCATTTTTCTGATGAAGAGGAATTCTATAGCACCTTTGGTTCACAATAGGAGATCCTTTTTTCCATAGGGATGGCATGATCACAACTTCTTTTTGGGGGTAGGGTTGTAGGTTCAGAGAAAAGATCAAGGAACTTGTCAATTAGCTATTGCACCTTAGATGGATGTTGTAGTGCCAAAACTTCCTCTATGGGAACAGGTTGGACCCATAGGAGTGCTCCACAGACTGTGTCTTCCATTTGTTCCAACTGCTCGGAGGTTGTAAGTTCAGGAGGAGTAGAGGGCAAGCTGTTATCATAAAAAGTTGCTATTCTACCATCATCTAGTTTAGCACTCATGAGCATTTTTGGTAGGTCAAATGTAAGAGGGCTATGTCTGTACATCCAGTCGGCACCCAAAATAACATCATATTCCCCGAGGTTAAGAATTCTGGAGTCAAATGTGAACTGTTCTCCCTGAATTTTATAAGAGGTGTTGTTGCAACTGAACTCGGTACGCAACTTTTCTCCATTAGCAACATTAACTTGCAACTTCTTAACCGAGGAAATGTTGCATTGTGCTTTCTTGGCCATCTCCAGAGAAATGAAAGTGGGTGCTACCACTGTCAACAAGAGCAGTTGCCATACAATTGTTGATCGACAAGCTGATAGTGAAGTTGTACTTGTGTTTGGTTTCCTTTTCCCCTTTCATAGACATGCGAACTTATGTGGAGTTGTTCACTATCATTGTTTGCCTCTTGGTTGACCTGGTCCTCATTGTCAGAAGTGATATAGATGAGTCAGGCTCATCATTAGCTTGAGATTGAAGGGCTTGTATTTGCACTTTGTTTGCCAATTTGCAAACTTGTTTATGGCCTGGAATCCATGATTCCCTACACTTGTAGCAGATGCCTTGAAGCCTAGCTTGTTGTATGATGTTGGCTGGGTTGTCGGAGGAGGACACTGGAGGAGCAGTGACTTGTTTGGGGAAATCAAATTGCACTTGTCTTCTTGCTTGGGGAAAGTAAGATTTAGGTTGTTGAACAGGACGACAAGCAGGTTCCATTCTCCTAGCATACCAGATGGCTTGTTGCATGTTGGCTGGTTTTTGGACTTCCACATGGCTTTGCAGATAGAGGGTAAGCCCGGCAATGAAGCTACTGACAAAATAGTCATCAGGAAGTGTAGTGTCATCTCTTCTCATCAAGTTCATATTGCTCTCAAACTGGGTGATGTAGGCATTGACAGTGGAAGTCTGTCTCAAGGAATGTGGAGGTATGAAACCCTGATCCTCTCCACCATTGCACTGCAGGCCCTTTCAAGTAAGAGACATCAATTTCCGTTCTTTGATCCAGGGGAGTCCTGGCAGAATCAAAATATTGCTCAATATTTTGTATCCAGGAGTCAGCATCAACCCCTTCAGACTCTGCTATATTCAGCTTTGCTGGCTTGACAGTTAAGGAGTTCTTTCTGAATTCAGGGGTGTTGGGCCTGCCTTCTCTTCCTTTGGATGTTCCTCTTGGATGAACATCATCATTTTCATCATTCTGCGGGTCCTGAATTTGTAGGATTTGGATCTGGTCTTGCTTGTTGGCTGCATGGTTGGGGTGTCTGTAGGGCATTTTAGTTGAGCCGTCCAAGTTCTTCTCTTTTCCATTGCTGTCATGCAGCACACCAGAGCACCCTGTAACACTACTTGGTCTATCAACTGTGCTAGGAGTTTGCAATTGTTTGGAGCGACCAGGTGGGGTTTCAGTGAGCTGAACACGATGACCACCACTAGTTTGAGCTGAAGCTTCAGCCTGATCAGCGTCATTGTCAGGGATGCGAAATGGCAAGTAGTTTTCTGAAGTTGGCTTGGATCTTGTTGAAGTTTGACTGAATGCAAGCAAAGTTTTTGTTGCACGTGGCTGTGAAGTCTTGGAATTCTTTGCGACCTTCCTCACGATTTTGCTGCAATGTTTTGATGTCTCCAGATCAAGATCTGCAGTGTCTTCTGAATTCATGGGCTTTGTCATCGAGGCAATGTAAGACTGGCAAACTACAGCAAGTAGTTCACCTTACCACTACGAGCTAGCCGGGAGGGAGAAGGGAGGGATTACCATCGTGAATGGCAACCAGTCGATCTGCTTCAGGCTCTACCGCCGCCAGCACCGCCGACGAGAGATGCGCCGAAGTGGTTGGGTGGTGCGATTTGACACTGAAGGGGAAGTTCTTCAGAAACCACACACAAACCTCTTCTGCACCCGAGCAGTCTAACGCCTCCAATTCGCCTTCGGTCACCACACCGCCGCCGGAACCCGTGCTCCAAGAAGGATTTTACGGCACACCAACTTCGCCGAGCACAAGCTCAAACACCGATGAGGAGCACTAGCTACTAATACCAATTGACAGGCTCCAATCTATGATCTAAGAAATATTCAGAGTTGGGACTCAATTTCACATTGATTAGCTCATTCCAGAGGAAGGATTTCTGGATCTGGGATTACAAAAGCTAGGGGTTTTCGCCAGCCGGAACACGGCGGCCTTGGGGACAACCCCTTACACAAGAGATGGATCCACCGATCCCAAAATGGGGCTTTAATAGCCAAATAAAGTAGCTAAAGCAAGTGAAGTGAAATAAAGTAAAGTATTTCTTTGTCGGAAAGGCAACAACCACAGCGGAGCTCGCGATGACTGTTGGATGAAAGATCCACGGCCCTGGGGAGCTACCCGTTGCAAATCGATACAAAGCTAGGACAGCCACTTGATGCAAATCGGACGTCCACGGTTGCATCCGGCAATGACAATAGATGAGCGTAGATATCTTGGACTGCAGCTTTCGATCAAACAACTTACAGAGCGGAATGGCAGCCAGTTGTAGATCAAGTGCTCAACTTCCTACCGGGCTGGCAAAGGGGGATGGTGACGAGGCCAGGCAGACTCATCCTGGTGAATAATGTGGTTCGTGTCAGGCCTATGCATCACTTATTGATCGCAGAGGCTCCCAAGTGGGCTCTGAATCAAGTGGATAAAGCTTGCCGTGCTTTCTTCTGGGCGGGATCAGAGCAAATTCATGGAGGTAAATGCTTGGTGGCCTGGCAGAGAGTTTGCCGTCCCAAACATCTCGGAGGGCTCGGAATACTTGACCTCAATAGGCAGGAGCTCGCCCTTAGACTGCGCTGGGAATGGCTGAAGCGCACTAGCCAGGGAAGGCCATGGCAGGGCCTCTCGCTTGCGATGGACAAGCAGACACAGGCAGCTTTCACAAGCCTTGTGCAATGGAATGTGGGAGATGGGCAACTTATCTTTTTCTGGAAGGACAGATGGCTCAATGGCTCCACCATTGCCGAGATCGCGTCGCTGGTTCGTGCACATGTGCGCACGCAAGTGGCTAACAGGAGGACGGTCTCGGATGCTCTACACTTACATCACTGGGCCAATGATGTGATTGGGGATTTGTCGGCTGAGGTTTTGGTGCAACTCGTTCGACTTTGGAGGTCATGATTACCATTCAGCTTGATCCAGCACAGGCAGATCCCCAATTTGGAAATGGAACAACCTAGGAGTGTACTCCTCGGCATCTACTTACGCGGTGCTTTGGAAAGGGAGTGTTGGCTTTGCCCGGGCAAGGGCAATCTGGAAGTGTTGGGCTCCTCTCTCTTGCAAACTATTCATGTGGCTAGCCACGCAATATCGTCTCTGGACGGCCGACCGTGGATTCAGACATGGGCTTCAGGATCATCGATCACCATGCTACATATGCGTCTAGGAAGAAGATATGGTGGATCATATCCTGGTCCAATGTGTATTCGCTCGTCAAGTTTGGCATAAGTGCTTCCAACAAGCCCGGCTGGATATCTCACTGGTCCCGACCATGAACTACTCCTTGGAAGCCTGGTGGATGGCTAGTCGCGCACAAATACCAGCTGATCATAGAAAGGGTTTTGACTCGCTGGTCATGTTGTTCTCTTGGCAGCTTTGGAAGCATAGAAATGGAATGGTCTTTGGTCCGAGAACTTCGATTGACACGGTACGGCATTTTACCCTGCAGACTTCGAGATTCTACGCACTTGGGCGTTGGCAGGAGGCCGTGGAGTTAGCATATTTTGTGAATAGTAGTGTTTAGTGTAGGAGTGGAGCTGGGGTCTCTGGCAACATCGGTTCTGTCGTGTGCTAGATCATACCTCCCACTTGTAATAACTTCTTCTACATATTTCTGCCTTAAGCTAAGGTACGCGATTGCGTACTTTCAAAAAAAATGGCAATAGATGAGCTACAGGATAGGTGTTCATTTCTTCAGTGTCGTTGGTGTAGGGGCCTGACAGACTAGCTCTTCAAATTTTGGATGTAACCATTGAAGTTATGTGTTTCCGTTCATATCATGTTTACATGTTGCTTTCTGTATTAGATTAATTTTGATTTGAAGTGGCATGCCAGGATGTAGACATAGTTTTGCCTATCTGAGAATAGTTTGCATATGCTCCACAGACAGTTCTTGTAGCTCTTACAGCACAAAAGAAAAATATCAATTAACCGTTTTTCTGTTGCCATAATATCAACTAACCGCCTGATTCCATGATTATGTACAGCTTTGTTTTCCTTAACGTGTACAGTTATGGGATTTCAATCAGTCTAGTCTACTCAATGGTAGATACCTTAAGTTACATACAAAGATACTCAAGAAAATCAAGCAATGGAAATCATCCTTGGTGGTGCTAGTAACGCAAAGATTCAACTTTTATGTAACCTTGCCTGAATTTTGATCATTTGATGTTGCTGTAAACTTTTGTTGTATTGCAAAGATTGAACTTTTTACAAAGTCTCATGTTAAAGTTATCCTTTTGTTTTAATTAATGTGTACCGGGCATGGTTCAGTGAACATTGCTGTAAGTATGAATAGTTGAGGTTCAATGCTATATTCTTGCTCATTTTGGTGCTGGTAAGGATTTCACCTCAAAATCCTAGCACCAGCCAAACATGAAATTTGGATTTGGAATCTGGATTCAGCCAAATGAAATGTTGGTAGAGACAGAAATGAAATGAAATCAGGGAGCCAAACGAGCTGTAAAAGATATTAATTACAGAAATTGTAGACACTATCTAACAAGCATCTCCATCTAACGAACATTAGAATTAATGCTCCATCTGCCTACATAACTCATGTTAGCTGCAATACGACAATTGTTATATCTCACTATGTTGTCAGGCATTGGAAGTGTTCACCCACAGAATTACCATTTGTTGATGATCAGAGATACTGTCAAAATGTAACATGCTATTCTTATGGTGTTCTCTAACAACAAAATGTATTAACAATGCTCATCTACTGGCCATCAATTGCATATGAACTTTCCATCTTCTCTAGTGACAAGGCGGCAGAGAAATTTAAAGGTGAGAACATGTCATCATAACTGGACTTGGGAGCAGGCTTAAACTCGTAAGGGCCAGCCTTGGTTCCCCAAACCTGAGCATAAGTGGGCAATGCATCAAAATAATATTCTTTTCTTTTTTCACAGGCATAGCAAGTCAAAACGTAGGAAGCCTACCTGGCTTCCATTGTCGTCAAAACCCTTGTCCCAAATGTGTGTTTCACCATTCTTGTGAATGGACAGATCAGATGTACAATATGCTGCACCACCCTGTCAAAAGATTAACCTTCAGATGGAATCAACATAGCTAATCATTGCATAAGAGGATAATCCCTAGGTGTGAATTGATATTGAAATAAAAAGGGCAATTTCAAATTATTCTTGGTCAGGAAGAAGAATAGGCATGTAGATTCAGAATGGAGAATAAGTAGCTCACCCAACTGTTGGGAAAACCTCCCAGTGGGGTTGATCCTTCATATAAGCAGCGTTTTCCGCGTTCACATCGTGATAAGTGTATGGTGGTCAAATGCTCTGCGATATCCTGAACACGAAATACTTGAGTGCAAGGACAGTTGTATATGCCACAAGCTGGGATCACCGTAAGAAAAAACACCGTAAAAAAAACAAGCTGGGATGTGTGACCACATTGTCAGAACATGAGCCTGGCAAACTGTCATGTTTCTTCAGTTAACTGTATCGCTTCCGAAAACGCTTCGTGGAATCGGATGGCTAGCTGCTCGGGTTAAACCTCGCTTGACGGCGGAGATCATTTAAGACAAGTTACTGTTTACTTTCATATTCTTAACCTATATAACAGCCGGGTTGTGGCTGAGCTGGGCATTGAGAATTATTCCCCTTTTATTCCGGCCATGTGACAATGAACACATACTTCATATACGTTTCAATATAGATGTGAAGGCTTCCCAAAGCCCTATAAATAGAGGTCCTCACCTCTAGTTTGTAGGCAGACTATGTACCCCACTACCTATAGAAGAACTTGGCGTTGTTATCTAAGATCTTGGACTAGATCTTGTGCTCTAGGAATTTTGGATTTAACTCTTGCTGCCATATCGGCCCTATCTCCGCCTCTAGAGCAATATCTAGCACAGCACATCGAAATGGTTCCTTCAACACTTGTGTTGTACACATTGTAGCAGCAAGGTGTAGTTGCTCCTCCACAACCTTGTGCTGCTTCAGGTGGCTAGTTCTTGTTGTTCTCTTTGATAGTGGAGCTGCAGCAAGCAATGAAGCAATTGGAGAAGAGATGAATGCTGCCAACGAAGAAAATTCATCAAGGATGAAGATGTTCACAGGGAAGAAGAGGAGGTAATCTTGGAGCAAGATTACTGACTACCACAAAAATGTGCAGTTCAGTGTGCTTCAAGAAGGCCAATTTATGTTGAAGCTTTTGAAGGTGAAGAATATGATGATGCCCTTGAACCTAATCTCTATGCATATCAGAGAGTACCCAACCCTACATATGCAAGGGATAAAGACAAGGTGAAAGCTGAGATCCCAACTTTTAATGGAAATGTTGATATTGAAGGGTGCCTTGATTGGTTATATGAAGTGGAGACTTTCTTTGAGGTCATGGAGATTCCGGAAGATCGTAAAGTTTCTTTGGTCGCCTACAAGTTGAAAGGAGGAGCCAGTGCATGCTGGCATCGCCTTCAAGAAGAACACAGCTGAGAGGAGAACCTCGTGTGAGAACTTGGCGGCGAATGAAGAGTCTTATGAATGGGAGATTGCTAATTATGAGAAGATCATGTTTATTCAGTTTCAAAATTGCGCCCAAACAAATAGGACTGTTTCAGATTACATGGAGGAGTTTTTAAGGCTACAAATGAGGTGCAACCTTGCCGAAACTAAAGATCAACAAGTTGCAAGGTATATCAATGGTCTCACTGAGCTATTCAAGATCGATTGATGATGCAGCAAATCTGATCCATTGTCAAGCACAAGCTCTAGCCTTAAAGGCCAAGAGGTTTATGAGGACAAGAAAGACAACTAAGGCTACATATCCTCGTACCGAAGGCTCGTCTAGGAGTCACACTAATAGAGTGGAAGAAAAGACCGCTCCACCAAAGGCAAAACAACCCATCCCGAAGCAAACTAGACTATAAATGTGGTGAAGAGGGATACATATCCAGTGGTTGCCCACTAAGGAAATTTGTTAACACAGCTATCCATGATGGTGAAGACGATGAGGAGGAATACAAATTTGAAGATGTAGAGGGATAAGAGGTTTATCAAGAAGAAGGTGAAGGGGTGGTATGTGTGATTCAGCGTCTCCTATGTTCACACCACAACCTGACGACATAAAACGGAAGGAAATATTTGAGAGCAAATGCACTATGAATGGCAAGGTATGCAGATTAGTAACTGATAGTTGCAGCTGCGAGAATCTTATCTCACAGAATTTGGTGAACCATTTAAAGCTTGAAACTCATGATCATCCAAATCGCTACACTATTGGGTGGATCAAGGAGTGAATATAAGGATCTTAGAGTAGATCTTGTGCTCTAGGAATTTTGGATTGAACTCCTGCTGCCACATTAGCCTGTTTCCGCCTCTAGAACGATATCTAGCGCAGCACATAGAAGTAGTTCCATCAACACTTGCGTTGTATATTTTGTAAGTTGTTCCTCCACGACCTTGTGCTGCTTTAGTACACCACTTTGGCGGCAGCGCAGTTCGACAACGAGATCTGGTGTGGGAGATCCAGTTGCTGGACTAGTTCCGATGTGAAATTCTCTCTCCTGAAGGCCAGATCCAGATGAGGAGGAGCAAGATGGGAAATGATGACGAGGAACTACAAGATCTCCTGGCCATGCGATCCGAGGTCTTTGAGAACCAGAAGGAAACACAGTCTGTCAGATCGGACATAACAACACTGCAAGCAGAGGTACGAGCTATATGTGCTAAGCAAACCATAAGCTCATGATGAAGTTGCTAGAATTTGGTTTCAGAATACAATACAAGAAAGGCGCCCTTAACAGAGTAGCTGGTGCTTTATCAAGGAAATATTGTTCATTAATGGCAATTTCTCAAATCATCCTGTGACGGTCACAGGAAGTGGCAGCAAGCTATACTTCAGATACAACCTTCAGACCAATATTGGAGAAACTGTTACTGAAGGACTCCAACCATTCCTCCGAAATTCGCCAGCGATGCGAGTGCGACGACCATTGGACGCCCAAAGAGGGTTGGCCGCTAGACGTCGCGTCACCGCCCAGGGAGGCTCCATCATTCACGTCGGAACACTTCAGTCTCCGTGCAGATGAGGACATGGTCGATGAAGATGATCTGGAACCTTTGCCCCCTACCTGGCGCGCCAAGTGTCAAGGATGGACATCAGGGATCGTGGGAATCAGCTTTTTTCGTTCGGCCAGAGGCTAAAAAACACTCCAGAAATCCTTGAGGCAGGATACGGCTTTTTTACCCAAGTTCAGGCCACCGAGATGGTGTAACACACTCCAGAAATCTTGGTCGATGAAGATGATTTGGAACCTTTGCCCCCTACCTGGCGCGCCAAGTGTCAAGGATGGACATCAGGGATCGTGGGAATCGCCAAAAACACTCCAGAAATCTTTGAGGCAGGATACGGCTTTTTTACCCAAGTTGAGGCCACCGAGATGATGTAACACACTCCAGAAATCTTTGAGTACAGGACTCTCTTAGAGAGCTAGTTTTCTTTACCCAACTACTTTCTACTAGATGGTATTCTTCCAGGTTGCGAACTTCTTGCACGGCCTTGGTCCTCCTACCTGGCGCGCCAAGTGTCAAGATAGGGCCTGGGGGGCACCACAGTAGCCTGTTACAAACCAAGCCACAATCGATCTTGGGCGACCTAGCCTGTGCAGCCCACGCGGTTCCGTTAGAGGATAGAGCAGTGGGAGTAGGTCATGTTGACAAGTCAAACCTCTCCAACCGTACACAGCTCGCCAGGTCCAACTTGCCAGCGGGAGACAGCCAAAGAGACATGCTACATCCAGCATGTTGATAGTACAAAAAAACGACCTGCGCTCCCGATAAGGGCAGGCCATATCACCTCGGTTAGGAGCAAACCGACTTACTGTTCAGAATCAACATAACTTATGAACCGTAGGTTACATAGACATGCAGGCATAGCTATTAATGTGCTTGTCGGCCTCGGGTCTCACGGAAAGCCCGGAGAGAAGTGACCAAGCATTTGTGCTTGATCTTTTGCCAACTTGTGGGCCCCTTAAACGATCCGTAGGCGAGGATCGGTTGCTCGGGGGAGGGTAGTTGATCGGGAGGATCCCGACCAACTCTATAGATTCCCTGTGATTGCCAGTGTCTTCATGCTTGGGAGGCCCCGGGTATGGTTTTCTCTCTTTCTTTAAGTATTAGAACATAAAGCTAGGCCCATCTCCAGTAGGCATGGGCGACCCCGTTTCCCATGTTGCTGACAAATTCGCAATCCAATGAAATAGTTTGTCTAAGCTCAACAACAAAGAACACTAATATGACATAATGACACTACAAACTAGGTTGATGAACACAAATTGGAAGAGAATCTAGCAGTCCCAATTCCCATCTTGGGAAACAAATCTATATGTCAAATAAAATAAATAGAGGGTAAAGTAATCTCAAGAGTGCCAATGAGTATTGCAGATTATAAAATATTTTGACTTACAAACACCAAGCTAGTTCATCCACTATGTCACTACATTAGAACCCACCATGACATGGATTCATGGGCAAGATGAATTAAAATTCCACATCAGAAATTAAAGTAAAGGGGATGTCCCATAAGTGGGCGTCCTGAAAAGTATGGTTTCATCGGAAACAAGACATACCGCAATTACTTCTTCTGGCTGCGGCCTCTGATCTTTTTGTCGGTCACAGAAATTCTTATACTCTTCAACATCTCTAATTGCATAAGAACTCAACTGTCCAATGGGATAATTCAAAACGTTATCTCAACAAAGCATGGTTGAATTAAAGGTACTTCAATTGCCATTGTACTGCTTTTATTGAAACCAAACATTCAAACTTGTTGGGCAAATGTCATCCAAGATTCAAATTACAGTTATTAAATGGCCAAAAGCAAGTATTGTTGGCTCGTATCAAATCACAGTACTACTATGTTTTAAACTATTTTACCACCATTCATAAAAAAGAAAAACGGGTTGGCAAATTTGGTAGAGCGAAGTTGTGCGCAGCCGGTGATTACCAGAACGATTGATTATATTACGATCACCAATGAGCAGGGCTAGGAGTTTTGCGGCAGCCAGTAACTAGATTACCAGAATCATTAATTATATTACGAGCAGCAGCGAGGCAAGGAGTTGGGCAGAAGGCAGACTAATTATATTACAAGCAGAAGCGGGGCAAGGAGTTGGGCAGCAGGTAGCAACTAGATTACCGAAATGATTAATTATATTACGAGCAGCAACGGGGCGAGGAGTTGTACGGGGGCGTAACTAGATTACGAGGGCACTTAGTTATCTTAAGGTGGGGCAGGATTAGTCGAGCGGCTCGCACAGCGGGCAGAGCCCACGATTAGACAGCATTGATAGACACGATTTTAGCATGTGTATGTTACATCCTACAACCGGGTGTAGTTACACCCACGTCTCATATATTACCATTTAGTAGTATATATACTATTTATCATTTTTACTATGTTCATATACTATATCTAAGAATAAGATGCTCCAAACTGAGCTACATGGAAAATTGCAAGCAAGCCCATTGTTTTTACTATATTTGTGAAATACATAAACATTTGCATTTTTGTACGTAAAAATTGTATACTGCATAAACTAAGGGCTTCGATGATATTTTTTCGTGAAACTTGTATTTAGGCATCCTATATACATAAGAGAGTGATCCCCACTAATTTATTTACCTCAACATGCAAGCATGCCACCTCACCATGAATGGAATGAGGCCCACCTCAACATGCAATCATGCATAGAGAAAGACCCACCACAACATTCAACCATGCATGAAAAAATATTTTCCATTCAATTATTCTACTTATGATCAATGTATATTTTGCAACTCTACATAATCAAATATATTAAGTCATATGTTAGCAACCCAAATTTTCATAAACCGATTCCTGCAGCAACAACCCAAATTTTCCTCATTTTTTTTCCTACAACCGGTGGTAGTGCACTCACGTGAGTTTTGTATGTTGTATGTAGAAGGTATTTTTTAAATATACAAAAAAAACTATGGACTCACATGCAAATTTTTCATATAGCTCGATTAGGAAAATCTTAGACATAATATATGAAGATACTTAAAATGATAAAGTAGTATATATACTACCACATGATAATATGAGACGTGGATGTAACTACCACCAGTTGTAGGATGTATTTTTCCTATGTGTGTGTGTGTATAGACTCTAATAACCAACGATCGTTCCGATATGTTCCTCTCCAACCCATGTGCACCTTCCCCTTTTCTTGTTACTAATATATGCATGCGTGCAAAAAAGACAACTGATGATGTCATCCTATATTCTCTCCAATTCTAAAAATTCAAAATGTTTTATAGTTCAAACCGTCGGTCCGATTCAAAATCTGCTTTCACTATTAAATCTATCATGGCGAGATCTTTGAGGGTGTGTTTGGTTTGTGCCCCAACTAGCCCAACCAAAAAATTGGCATGACCGAAGTGAGGGCATGACCAAAATTTTGGTAGGTTATCATTGTTTGGATTGTAGCCAATGTACTTGCCCAAATTTTGGTAAATCACTAAGACTTCATCTGGTTTGCCACTAGCAGAGTTGCCAAATGTTTTATACAAGTAACTTGGATTGATTAGTGCTTGATCTGATTGTAATTTGGATGTACCTTGAGCCAACAAAGAAAGAGACATTAAAAATAAGGTTTTTGTAATATAAAAAATAATTAAATATAATATGCCAAAAGATAAACATGCAAGAGAAGAGTATTAGTAGTGATTTTGGGGACATTTGTCCAATAGTAAAAGTTTTTTCTTCTGATCCAAGGAAGTCCAGTAGTAAAATGTATGTTAGGCTGGAGCTTACACTGGACTGATTCATCCAAACTACCCGTCAATGAAAAAATCCATCCAAACAGCTGTTCGGTTGCCCTAAGAAAAACTGTTCGGTCATCACGCAGCTGCCCACGTGATTAATCCGCCGTATTATTTGGCGAGGCCTCCGTAAAAGCACCGGAAGAGACCACCGTGTAAAAGCAAAAAACAAAACGAGACCCACGTAAAGAGTGGGCAAGAGCAGGCTGCCAATTATTCGGCGAGCGTTTTCCACGCCCTCACTGCGCCCACGAATTGGCGAGAATAACACGCGGGCATCGCGGGCCGGCTGCGCGAGCCAATTTTTTGGTGCCAGTCCAAACGGTGGCCAAATCCCATGGGCGAGCCGATTTTTTGGTAAGGCTGGTGTTGGTGGTAAACCAAACGTACCCAGAAACTATATCCCATTTTGGTATGGTCCGACAACTTTTTTTTCGAGTCCAAAGGTACCACGCTTGGGCTACATAAGTTATCACGATTGCACTGCATAAGCTATCATGTTGTTTACGCTGAAACTACCAGGGCTATAAAAAATGGTTCCCCCAACCTTTTCCCTACATATGCATGCACTCGAGGACAAAAGCTGATAACTACGTACAAAACACCGCGGTAATTTTGACCCAAGAGCAACAGAAGTTTGGCCAACTCTTGGCCGGACATCCGGCCCCAGCCCCGGAAGTTCGGCACCCGCGAGTGCCTAACCGGGCCAAAGGCCCATGTATCCCCTCTTTCCCCCTCTCATCTCGTGGAACATATATAGACCCTCTCCTCCTCCTAGCTAGGGTTAGCAAAGGTTTAGCTCATTTGAGATTGAGTTTTGCTCATCCACTTACCTCTCCCATGGAGATCAAGGCCTCCATGCGAGAAGATCCCCCAAGTGGATTCAAGACCCCTTCTTAGGGAAGATCCTGTTGGATTCAAGACCTCTCTCCTTCAAGGATTGGGATGAACTAGTACCCCTATTACCCTCTTGTTTTGGATTTGGACCCTTGTATCCCTATATGTGTATGTGGATTTAGCATATGTGTGATTGGATCTTTGTCTATTGAGTGTTCTTCTTGTGTTCCTCTCTTGATTTGCTCCCTTTTCCCCCTCCAAGTGTGAAAAGATCATGAACTAGGGTTCCACCCTACATCATTACAGGGGTAAGTTTCACCAACCTTTTTCATGAGTCGAAGTTACCACTGTATTTGTACGCAAGTTATCAGGTCTACGGTTCGTATATTACCAAGTTATTGTGGGTATGTTTTTAAACAACATTTTTTCCACTGTTCAAAAGTTACTGCAGTGTTTTATATACGTAAGTTATCAGGTCACCATGCTATTTACACAGAAGTTACCACGGTGTTCTAGCTGGTTGTAGGATCTAATCTTTGATGTTTAAGTCAACTCACACCTCTAGTGTATTTTGGTAATATACCTCTAGTATTTTTCTAGGTAAAAAAATATACAAAAGAAATGACAGCAGAAGAACATTGCGATCAGATCTGCAATACGTAGCTTACCACAACATGAAGGTATAAAAATTATCTAACATGTATATAATCACAACAAAGAGCCTTCCTAGGTGATTGCTGGGTGGACTTCTAATAGTACTTGAGCCACCAGGTCTCAGGTTCGACTCTCTACTTCGCACTTTTTTTACCGAGATTAAAAAAGAAGGCAACCCAAGCGAAAGAGGTAGCCCAAGCGGGGATCGCGAGAGGTGCGGCAATCGCCCGAAAAACAGGAGCTGCTGGATCAGGACGTGCTCCGTCGTTCGATTCGAATCCAGTGGTACTCAAAGCATTCGAATTGTAGCTAAAATTCAATGGTTCGCTGGTTAACTTCTTTGCGTGCGTGCGTGCATGCATGCGTGTGTCTGTGTGTGTGTGTGTGTGTGTGTGTGATGCTAAAGTAAATGTGCATGTAGAATAACTTATTCTACGTGGACCCCTAGTAAAAAGTGCGTAAACTATAGTAACATAGTATGCAAAATATAGTAACTTTTGGAAGAATGTAGTAAATTGCAGACTTGGATAGTGAAAAATTATTTTGGAATTACTACATTTTGTACACTGTATTACTAGATTTTGTATGAAGTGCTACTAGGGGTGTAGAATAAGCATTTTGCGCTCACGCTTAAGATAATGCTACCGTAGTATGATTATTATGTCTTTGCCACCAGGCCTCCCGCTTTTGTCTAATCTGGCTTTGAGATCCATGTAGCATCTTTTAGGTTTGTCATCAATTAGTCTTTCATTTATCCAATTGCATTAAGACTAGTTCATTACCACCTGACACCTTTGTACTGCACACTACACTTAAAGTTAGACTAGTCATGACTGGTAACAGAATTAGATGTTGATAGTATGTATACACGCATCCATTTTGTGGAATCTTTTTTGAGTTCATGGGGCATTTTTTAGGGAATCTTCATCTTACTCACCAACCAGCATCTTTAGTATTATAGAAAGTTAGGAAGCTATAGCATTTTCATACATATGGGATTGAATTAGAAGGTTTACTATTCATGATCTGACATTTTGATACCCCTGGTCTGACACATGCTCTGCTGGCAATCGTATTAGTGCGATCAATAGCATGCATCATTAACATTTAACTGAATCCCGATATACGGAAGACTATAGGATAGTGTGCACACAGATCACAAGGCATGCATAGCAACCGGGATAGCACGGGGTGGTATAGCCACCAGGGGGTAGCATTAGCATAGCAACCGAGAGGCAAAAAATCCGCCTTAATACATCCTACTATCAGGTGTAGTTACACCCATGTCTCATATACTACCATGTGATAGTATACATACTACTTTATCATTTTTATCATGTTCATATACCATATCTAAGATACTCCAAAGTGAGTTATATGAAGAAAAAAAAATGCAAGTGGGCCATAGGTTTATTATATTTGTAAAATACGTACATATATGTACGTAAAAAGGAGTATGCTCACAATATGGTACATACTGCCAAAAAAGTAGTATATATACTACATACTACGCTTATATATACTCCGGTATGATAGATACTACCTAGAACATACGGAACAAAAGTGGGAGTAACTACACCCGGTCATAGGAACCCATTGTCGAAATACACATTTCAAAAAGTTGAAAAATTCGAAACAAAAATCCCACGTGTATATCCGGACATTTTATGTGCGTTCACAAGATTTCGGTGAAAAACGACGTTTTTTGTGGCTTGTGTAAAAAGGACAATTTCTGATGCTTCATTCTAACTATTCACGAGGCATTTCTTTATCGTTTTTACACAAGCCACAAAAAACGTCGTTTTTCACCGAAACCTTGTGAACGCATATAAAATGTTCGTATATACATGTGGGATTTTTGTTTCGAATTTTTCAACTTTTCGAAATGTGTATTTCGACAATGGGTGCATATGCACCTAGGAGCCAAAGGCAATTACCGATATATATATATATATATATATATATATACACACACACACACTAATAAAGCACGCATTGCTTCCGTCGGGTTCACCGTCATCCTTTTTTTTCACTTCTTCCGTACGTGGTCTCTTTGGCCGGTTCCTACGAGGTGGTACTATTCCCCTGCCTCCTCCAAGATTTGAGAAAAAGTCCGTCGTTAGCTTTTTGGTTTCGCCCGTCGTGCTCCCATGGGCCACACAGGCGGACATCTGAGGAAAACCTAAAAAAAGGCAAGGCGATGAAAGAATTCGAACTCGTGACTAGCTCAACCTAAGATGGAACTCCGACCACGCTAGCCAGATGAATCTACTAGCTGATCTGCATTAAATAAAGTTATTCCCTACCAATAGACTAAAGCCAGGCGTGGAGGTTGTGGGCTAGCTGAACACACATGTAGCCATAATAAGAATCCTAATTCAACCTTGCTTCATATATATACATGAGTCTGAATCCTACTTATCTACACGTACAAGTCTGTAGAAAAGGTTCGTTTCTTCGTACGTACTTCTTACAAGCTACGTCGTTTCTCAACTGGGCCTTGCTGCCTAGGCGTGTTGCTAGGTCTTCTTAATTTGGCTGTCAGCAACAAGAATAGGCTCTGCTAGAACTCACAAAAAAGAAGCGCCAAAAAAGGGATCGAGCTTATAACCTCCTGTCCAGTCTAAGCTAAAGTACATTAGTCCCACCTTGCTCCCTTAAACTTATTCACATCAATTTATATATGTTTGTAGTGTGTTGTCTGGCGTGAGCTAAGAACCGAGATCCATGAGACATACATGTTGGATTTAATGGGACAGAGGGAGAGAAACTATCAGATTATATGTTGGCTAAATTAAACAGAGTTTGTGAGGCATTTGTGGCGGAATTAAAGGGAACAGAAGAGAGAGACCATCAGATTATATGTTGGTTAATTATATGATGGGATTCATGAGACATGGGAGAGAGTAGGGCGTTTGTGGCGGAATTAAAGGAAGAGAAGAGAGAGACCGTCATACACCTTGAATTGTTATTTTTCCTGACTGAAGAGTATCAACTGTTCAACAGCAGCGTTTGACACGTTAGTGTTAGCCTCAGTATTCTTATATACTACTCCCCTTGTCTCAAATTAGTTGTCTTACATTTGTATATATACAGATATTATATATGCAACAGAGATCTTTTTTACAACACAAACTTTATTGTGTTATGCCGAGTGTTAATAATAGTTTGATTTTGATTAACATATCATTACTTCAAAATTGATGCCTAGGATTTTCACTATTAGACTACAAAAGATATGTCAGCTATGGGCACCATGTCATTAGGATTCAATCAACATACATACATAAATTTAAACGGCTTCTTTGCATTTGTTATACAAAGGGGTATAATACTGTATTATTCTACAAAGTAGTAGTTCTGCTGCAGCACTGCTGGCAAACATGGTCGCTCTCTCAGTCGATGGTGTGTTCGTGGAAGGTGACATCCCAGCAACGGCCGGAATGGTGTTTCGGAAGCAGGATGACTCGGTGATATTCGCTGTATATCGATAGTTATTCCATTGCAACGAATCTCTCGAAGCGGAGGTACATGCGATAATAATTTGCATGGGGCTACATATAAAATATTCTGACATGCCTATCATTGTGCAATCGGATTCAGCATTGTCCATTCTTTCTGGTAATAGCTTGGATTGCTCCGCCTACGGAGATTATTACTCATAAAATTCATAGAGATCAGAATAGAGGTTGCAGATTGCTTAGCACGACGGTGTGGTTTGATCAAGGACCTCCATCTATACAGAAAATCTTACCTCTGAGTTATAACCATGTTATGGAATAAAACTCCCATTAAACCCGCGAAAAAAGCCAAGTACTTTTGCTGCCCCTTAATGTTTATATCCACATGAATGGTCATGGTCATGTATATTCTACAAGATGTGATTTATCAGCCACATCATTCTTTCTTTTTTTTGGTGGCGAGCCACATCATTCTTAGCTTTTGCTGCATCATATTTCCGAAGATCGAATAAAATTACATACCTTCTAGACTAATTCCTCAATAACTTTTGTTCCACTCTATTTATACAGTGGAAAATTAATCATCGACAGTGGTTTTCGCAGGTAAAGGTGCTCGCATTTTTCTATTTTTACCCGTTGCAACGCACGGGCTTTTTTGCTAGTTATATATATAGACACACACACAATAAAAGGTCTAAGACGTGTTTATTAACGGTAAATAAGTATCCAGCTTACCTCAACGTCGCATTTCATCTCCTTTGGACATGGCTTTACCATGTAGAATCTCTGCAAGCACCAGCAACTTGCGATTGTTACTTACATATATGCAAGAACAACAGACTAAAGAACTGTAGTCGAACTTCATTGTTAAATCATCCAAATAACACGCTACAAATGGGTATATGAAGTTCTACTGTCTGACAATAACACCCTTGTTCTGTTTTCAAAATGTATTATTCAGTTTGCGTTGCATCATATTATGTCAAATGAATTAAACATATCAGTTATAAAAGTATTCAGGTGGCAGAGTATGCAAAATTTTCTGCACTACCTACAAACTGACAAGTAACATCTACAACGCGAAACAAAATAGACAGGTATACCAAGAGCAAAGTACGCACAAAAACCTTATGTTGCCATAAAGATGTGTATTAGCAGAAACATGAAATGGACAAATATTTTATGGGTGTGCTTTGGATGCTCATCGAAAGAGTGGAACATGAAAAATATTTCCCTTGATCAGATATCACAGAATACAAAAGAAGAGGATAATGATGAACTGACATGATATGGTACACTAAAAAGCACGGACACGGCAGGAATTGCCGATTGGTCGTGTCGACACGGCGGGATACGGCTGGATACGCGTATCCCCCAGTATCCCCTGATTTTCGATTAAAAAAAAAAGAAAAAAGCCCAGGGACACGGCGGGACACGTACGTGACACGGACGGGATACGGCCGGCCCCAAAAACAGCCCAAAAACAGCCATGGCCCAAAACGAAACCCTATTTTTGCAGGAATCGCACGCAGCTCTCCACACATGCAACAACGAGGGACTCCCAGTCCCAGGTCCCAGTCTCTTCTGGATCGAAGCCGCCGCCACCTCCTGGAACGAAGCAGCCGCCGCCGCCGCCGGCGAAGCTTGGATCCAACCGGCCACCACTACCCCCACACCAGGAGGCAGCAACCTCTTCTCCTGACGGCAGGTAACCCTCCCCAATCCCTGAACTAACAGCCTCTCCTCCACTTCTTGACCTGTTTTATTCAGATTTGATCTTCCATTCAGCTGCTGGATGTTGTGCTTGCTGCTTGCTAGCTGCTGCTCTTTGAATGCCTGTAGATTGTAGTAGTAGTGTACTAGACTACTAGTGTAGTACTGCTTGTCTGCTTCAGTGCTTCTTTTTGCTAGCTTAATATCATCCTGCTCTTGAATGCTTGTAGAGCATGGCATCTGGGAGTGGCACAGCCTGTAGCCAATCGTCCGTGGGTGAGAGTGAAGGGCAGTCTGGTCCTGGTGTTTTGCAAGATGCAACTTGCAATGACATGGTGGGACAAGGATCAATCAAGCACTTGATAAAAGAGACACCGAATGGGGCAGTATCTCTATTCTAATCTTTTTCTCCTTTATTTTCTGTATTAACTCTATATTACATGACATATTTTTATTTTATTTTACATATGCTCACCGTATCCCCGAATGGCTGTTTTTGGAAAATGCCGTATCCCGTATCCCCGTGTGCGTATCCCCGACTTTCCGTCCCCGTGTCCATGCTTTTTAGATGGTACATAGAATATGTTTATACACGTATGGTTGCAGATGATAGCCTAAGCTTATTTAACATGTATTTGATATGAGGAATTTAAGTAGGTACAGGAACACTTCAAGAATTGATGGCCAGGTACCATATATGTTTGCACATGAAGTACAATCTTTTATTTGAAAGAGTGAGACTGTTTAGGTTTTCTTTAGATGGGACTTTTTTAGACCATGACCAAAGAAGATCTTTAGATGGGCAGTTTAGAAGTTACCATACTTGTCGGAAAGGTTTTTCTGGAGCTCTCCAAAATGCCTGCAAAAGGAAGTATGACACTGAAGTTCCTGGAAGAGACCCGCAAAAAAAAAATCCTGGAAGAGGCTACAAATTTGAAGGATTTATTACAAGAGCAATTGGCATACTTGCTCAAAGTAGAGCACTCCAGAACCATCCACCATCTCAGTTGCAGGGCAAGTGAGCATTCTAGAAGAATGGAAGGCCAAGTTATACACAAGATGTTTAGGTGACAGAAGGTAGATTAGCATAGTTAGTATTTAAACTTATGCCAAAGGAAGTAAGTGCAGAATAGTTACATTAATTCAACCATGTGACATTTAATGGGATACTAATTTATTTTTATTTTCAAAACGTATTTTGGTATCACGTTTAGAAAACTATATTTCCATCCAATGCATCTGGTAGAACTTTGAGTAAACAAGGTACCATAAGAAAAGAAGTACCCTGATATCCTCTTATGGTTTAACAGTGGTTATTTGGACCACACATAGATTGAGAATCACTTTTGAGAAAACTGTTTTTCAAGACTTATAGGAGACCAGCTTTTAACTTGCTACTCTATTAAGATGAGTCAATAAATATGTTGTTTGCATCGAGTACAACAGAACTATTTTCTCTAGGGTTTTGCTAACGTTGTGGTTCGTTAAGATCAGAACAGAAACCAAAAACAAGCCATTTATGGATATTGTCAGTAAGTATGTGCAGATCCAGTATAGCGTCTTTTTCACTCCACAAGGATCAAGATCAAATGAATACTTATGGTAAAAAAGATAGGGAAATTCTTGATTATTCAACGTCGGATCGAATCATGTCCAATGGCCATTGGAATTTTATCTATCCTTCTATTTTTCACATTTTATCATTAGTATTGCAGCCTAGGGGTGTTATTCGACTCTTGCTCTCGGCCAAGAAAGACATGATGCTATGACAATGCTCTACAGCTGCCACTTCAAGTTATGTTAGAAATTTATCGCCGTAATGTAATTTTACACAACATTTATGTGGAGTTGTGGACAGCAGCCAGAACCCGGCAACATTGCTGGATTCCCCAATCATTTTGGCACTACCCAAGAAAAAATAAAACTAAGGCAACCACCACCATAAGGTGATGAATCAAAAATCTACAACAATGCTCAACACACATGTATTCATATAATCAACGTGAATTGTACCAATACAATAGGAATGAATAACTGGTTATGCATATCCCCAATATTAGGAAAGCACAAGTTTAGCAAATTCATAACAAAGTAGTAACAGCCAACAAGTAACAACCGAGGAACACCTCAAGCCGCTTCCACAACTACCCAAAAGAAAGTCGCATCTTTCGATTGGCAAATAGCATCGTCCGAAGACAAGAACCCAAACGAACATCCCAACAACTAATGTGCAAACGGAATGCTTATGGGAAGCATAATTTTCACCTAAGGTTGAAATAGTTTCCAGGATCCTGCCTCGCCTGCTCCCTCGAGAACTGCACATAGAACCAATCATGGCAATATAAACCAAGAAACGTATCAAGGCACATAATTGTTATTTTCCTTAGCTCAAAATTGCAAAATTTTAGACGAATTCTCAGGGGCAGCCACTCTAAACGGAGGCTACAATTCTAGCCGGGGGGCTCACCTTTTCACCGGAGAGGGCGTCGGCGACGGCGCGAGCGTGGTCCCACCGGGTGGTGGAGCGGCGCAGACGCCGGATGAGAATAACGCCGCCGAAGACGACGAGCGCCTTCAGCAGCGCACCCCGGACTATCCCGCCGACTCCTCCACCGGTTCCTCCGGGGGTGTCCTCGCCGGAGCCCATGGGGTGTTCCACGGCGAACTCGCGAGGACCGACACGAGGTACGGAGGTGGAAGAGGATCAATCAAGAAAGAAAGAGAAAGGGAAAGTATTTCTGTGGACCGCGATAGTACGGAGTACTGCGTTCGTTATCTTGGGAAATCTAATGAGCGTGTATAAATAATTTTGTCCAGAACTAAAATGACTTGTTTTTTTGCGTGGCGGACTAAAGCTCGTCGTAAATGGGAGTATCATATCTTTATCTTTACGTTTTTTTACGTATACACCTTTACTAGCAAAAAATGCCTGTGCGTTGCAACCGGAAAATAAAATTAGCATACGTCTGTAGCGCAATAATACACAAACAAAATAAAATACATGGTTAGTTCTCTTCAGATATGAAGGTTATATATAAAAGATAGCAAAAGAGTGAGAAGAAAAACAGAATAAATTACATATGATGTAAAGATTTAATCATTTAGATCAGTCACTTTGTTCATGCATGTCTTCCTCGTACTGCTCCTCTGCCGAAGAAGGGACCGACAAACGCTTTGTTTATTTACCATCATGTTTTCAGTTCGAATTTGGCGACCTTAATCTAGTTTGGGGGCTTCTAGACGATGGTCGATCATGTTTTGAGTTCTCAATTTCTAAACATCTAAAAAAGAGGCACTTTTGTCTAGCCTCGAAGACGTGATGGCTTACCGGACACCAAACAGTGATGGTTAACGAGGAACCAAGGCCAACCATGGATAACCATGAGCCCGCGAGCTGACGAACATGGTCTCCTCCATCTGCAATCAAAGAACATGAACTTAAGTAGGTCTGCTTATCTTGCTCTATTCATGTAAATCAGATTCAGAGGAAAGACATGTAATTTAAAGAATGCCGGCAGTGAAAAAAAAGGCGAGAGTAAGCTACCATTCAGATCAAATTGATGACTACATCAAATTCAAAAAATGATCGACCATATTGTCGATGAATAAATACATGATTTATATAATAAAGAGAATGACTGCAAATCAGTATTACTTCTAACAAATTGTAACCACAAATATAACCATGAGTACTTCGATCTCCATCAAGTAAAGTAATGGCCTAACATACATGATGTGGTTCTTGCCACAACCATCTAATTGGTAAACTCTGCAGACTCGGTCGCTGCCCAATGTCAGCCTGGCCAGTGCGTCACTGCGGATGCAGTCCACAGCGGGTCCATCTCGGTGTCTTGCAGGCGCAATGGCGTGCAGACGCCAGACTCCCGGTTGCAACCCCGTCTATCCCACATTCCGGGCTGATACATTGATGGATATCCTGAATCCTGATTACTAACTGACCTGAAATAGAGCTGCAGTACAATAGCTAGCTTGGTGACCTGGTTTGTTGAAAACCATCAGGATGCAATTCAGAAAGCATGTTCCTTAACTATTATCAATCATTGCACTTACCTGAATTTTCAGGTAAGGATGCACAAAAGTCAAACTAATCAGTTCATTCACGTTGGTCTGCATCAGATCCATCAACACACACATCACGCTTGTAACACCCCGATGATTAAACAACAGTGATCACCTCGGTTACTGTGGCTAACCTCACGAACAATCGAACCCGGTCTACAAATAAATTCAAAACAAAAACAAAGATAAAAAGTTTCAAAAACTAAATCTAAAATGTTCGGGGGTTGTCTAAAATAGCAAACCTAATTATGGTGGGGTGCATTAAAATTACGTAAAATGCTTTGGCATTTTAAATAAGCTAAAAACAGAAAAGAAGAAAATAAGAAAAGAAAAGAAAACGAAAGAGAGAGGAACCCCTACCATCTCGGCCAAATTTCTTCCCCGCCCAAATTTCCCTCCCACTGCCCTCGCCCGCCCAAACCCCGCCACTTAACCCCCCATGGTGAAACCCTAGTCACCCCACTCACTCGCCCCCACTCGCTCCACCCCGATCCCTATTCCCTTCCCCGCCCGATCTAGATCGGCGAGCCCCCCACGCTTTCATCGCCGGGCGCCCACGCCCTCAACCGGCCGCCTCCTCTCCCCTCTCCGCCCGAGCCCTCGCCACTGTCGCCCATCGCTAGGCGCGCCCCATGGATCGACCCGACCTCCCGCCCACCGGACGCTTCTCCCGACGCCGGGCCGCTTCCCACGCCTCCTCCTCACGGACGCCATCGACCTTCACCGCCCGCCGCTAGTCCCCACGGCTCACCGTGAGCTTCGCCCCCCCCCCCACCTCTGCTGCTCTTCCTCCCGAACGACGCTGCTGCCCGAGTTCTGCCGCTGCTCGCCGTCATGCCACGCCTGACCCCCCGTTCTCTCTCCCCTGAACGGCGCTCGTCTCTCGACCACCGAACCCCGCTTCTTCCGACGTGCCCTCGGCGAGGCGCTGGCAGCGACGCCATGACTAACTCCGGTGCCCCGCACAGACCGTGGCCGTGCCGATCGCGCTGACTCAGACCACCTCTCGCCATGGCGGCCGCCGACCCATCATGCGTTCAGCACGGCCTGCCTCGCCTTCCCGGCCATTCCGGCCATGACCAGCGGCCACCGCTTGCCGCCTTGCGCTGGCGCCGGCAGCCGGCCCACCTCGCCAGGTCTGCGGCCCCTCGGTCGTCGTCGTGGCCTCGGCGCCTGACCCCGTTCGGCCTCGGCACGGCACCGGCCTCACACTTCAAGACGCCTGTTGGCCCCTGGTCGATGACATGGGGCCCCACCCCACCAATGATTTTGAAAATAAAAAGAAAATGAAAATTAAATAAAACTAATTAACTAATTAATTAATTAATTAATTAATTAATTAAGTAATTAATCTAATTAATTCGATTAATTAAACCTAATCACTAATTAACCTAATTAACTAATGTTAATTAAATTTGATTAGGTTAATTAGAAAACAGAGAATGACATGGGACCCACACGTCGGGGTTGACTCAGGCCAACCCCGCTGATTCCGACGTTAGCATGACATCATGTCGACGTCATAAATACATTTTCAATTAATTAAATAATTAATTAAATTCCGAAATTATTAAAATCTTTTAAAATCATATCTTTTAATCCGTAACTTCGGATTAAAATATTTTCAACATGAAAGTTGCTCGAACGACGGACGAATCCGGATCACGCAATCCGTTCGTCGACCACACACCCCTAACCTATCGAACCTGCAACTTTTCCTCCGGCTCCTCCGCCTGAAAACCCAAAACACCGGATTACTTCTCGGATGTTTTCCCCTAACCAAGACTCCCTCATACCACGTTAGGGCACGCCTAGCATCGCTTCTTGACATGTCATGCATCGATATGCATCTGCTTACTTTGTATTCATTGTTTCTTCCCCTCTTCTCTCCGTAGACTACGAGACCGACGCCGCACTGCCGCTCGACTACGGTGTTGACGACCCTCTCTCTTGCCAGAGCAACCAGCAAGCCCCCCTTGATCACCGAGATATCGCCTACTCTTCTCTATACCGCTTGCATTAGAGTAGTATAGCATGTTACTTGTTTTCAGATACTCCTATATCGCTTTGCATAGCTTTGTCCTTGTAACTTCATTGTTACCTTACCGCAATCCTATATGCTTAGTATAGGATGCTAGTACTTTCATCTGTGGCCCTACTTTCTTGTCCGCCATTGTGCTATATTATCGGGCCGTGATCACTGGGAGTTGATCACGGGTATATACTATATACTTATACATGATACATGTGAGACTAAAGTCGGTCGGTGATGGAGCACCATGAGTGGATCTTGAGGCGAGGGACAGGCAGGTTGAGACCGCCTAGGAGAGAGGTGGGCCTGCCTCGTCGGCGTTAGCGGTTACTTAACACGCTTAACGAGGTCTTGGTATTTGATCCGGGTTGGCTACGAGCTTATACGCACTAACCATCTACGGGAGTAGTTATGGGTATCCCGCGCGTGGTATCACCGGTACTTCAGACGTCACGACGAGAGCGGCCTACACGGATTGGACCGGAACGCTCGATGGGCTAGGTCTGCTTCCGGCCACAGACGCGTGCAGTGTGTGCTCAGTATGATGGGCCCGCACCCTGCTTTAGGTTTAGACCGTGCGTGTTGGCCTCTCACAGTGCCTAGGTGGGGCTGCGACGTGTTGATCTTCCGCGGCGGGCATGACCCAGAAAGTGTGTCCGCCAAATGGGATCAAGCGTCTTTGGGTAAGATGGTGCACCCTGCAGGGAAGTTAATCTATTCGGATAGCCGTGATCTTCTGTAATGGGACGACTTGGAGTTGTACCTTGAGCTTATGACAACTAGAACCGGATACTTGATAAAACACACCCTTTCAAGTGCGGATACATCCGGTGGTCGCTCTCGCTCGTGGTTATGAGCGTGGGATTGCGGGTAGGATTATTGCTATATGATGTTACTTGGAGGACTTCCGTTGTCCTCTTCATGCATTGTAAGACCGGTGTCCGAAGCGTAGCCTTCGTTAAGACTAGCTATCCCCTCTTATTCGGCATTCTGCAGCTCACCCCACCGATATGACCCTTTACACATATATCCATGCATATGTAGTGTAGCTCCTTGCTTGTAGTACTTTGGATGAGTACTCACGGTTGCCTTGTTCCCCTTTTCCCTATCTCTACTCGATTGCTGCAACTGCACGATGGAGCCCAGAGCGACGCCACCGCCTATGACGACTACTACTCCAGAGGTGCCTACTACTACGTGCAGCCCACGATTTACCGGAGTGACCTAGGAGGATCCTGGCAGGAGGCCCGCTCCTCTTCGATCTCAGATCCCGGCTTGTGCTAGCCATCTTATGGCAACTTGTTTAACTTATGTCCAGACTCAGATATTGTTGCTTCCGCTGACTCGCCTATGATCGAGCACTTGTATTCAAGCCCTCGAGGCCCCGGCTTGTATTATGATGCTTGTATGACTTATTTTATTTGTAGAGTTGTGTTGTGATATCTTCCGTGAGTCCTTGATCTTGATCGCATACATTTGCGTGCATGATTAGTGTACGATTGAATCGAGGGCATCACAAGTTGGTATCAGAGCCGACTGCCTGTAGGAATCCCCCTTCCACACTCCTTGGCCGAAGTCGAGTCTAGACATTGCAAAAACTTTTACTAACTTGGCTGTGTGCCTTACGGCCCACGCCGCCATCGGGTGGTACTAGGATCTTTTACTCCTCGACCTTTACTCGACTCAACTCTCTTCTTCTCGGGTTAAACGATTTTACTAACTATCACTAGGATCCCGTGACCGCATTCACCCCAAAGTTGGATATAGCCTTAGTTGTTCTTGGAATTGTATTTGAGCAATTTCCACACCGTCATTTGACTCCTTTGAAACGCCTTTGTTTTCGAGATGGAACCCACGAGGCAGGTCGTGCGCCACACGACGGCCATTGGTGCCTCGGGATCACTGCGGTGCTAGCCGAGATGATGACCTATCTAGGTTATCGCTGGCACCCCGAGTACACCGCCTATGAGGAGTACCGGACTATAACCGTGAGCGATCACGCCATCGCCCACCTCTACTCTCGGAGTACGAGTCCACTATTGTGCCGCACACCGCACATGGTGTTGGAGTGACTATCGATATGGCGTCCACGATGTCGCTTATGCCGCTCGACACGCCTTCGCAGAGTATCGAGAGTTGGACACCTCCCCTTCGGGCACATTGCTATCGCGTCGATGTTGGTGAGGAGGGTTACTACACCGCCGCCTACACCATCGTCACCAGAGAGCCCTTCCACCATCGTAACTTTGTTCGCATGTCGATGGGCTGGATCGAGCTAACCGAGCTCTTCGCCACGAGTTGTACATCACCCGTCAAGACCTCTACCGTGCTCGACGCCGATGCACCCTTTGTCCGATCCGGAGAGCTGCGTTCTCGCGATCTACCCAGCCAGACCGTGATGCCCCGGGGTGTCGGTTGGCGACGTGGAGGCTACTCTCCCGCGCTTGGCCCTTTCCGCCACCGGACGCCGGATTCAGACTGAGTATCCGCGCCCCTGTGTCACCGACGTGGAGGACTATCCACCGCCGCACTATCACTTTCAGTTACAGCTACCTCCGCAGATCATCGTGGGACTGATGTAGACTTGCTTGTTAGTGTTTGATGTATTCGCCATGAGCTCGCGTGCACGCCTATGATGTAGTAGTCTATGTATTGGGCTCTATGTATCGAACTCTATGCATGATTCCTTTTGTAAGACATGCCAACTACTATATAGTTCCCATCATGCTTTGCTTTCATTATGCATGTTTCATCATGAATGATTCTGCCTCTTGTTTAATTTCTCAAATGCTGAACTACCTGTTATATAATAGCAGGATGGTTAGGCCAGCAGGTCGTGGTCGTGGTGCCAACTTCCCACCACCGCTCGAGTACATGGCTGGTATGATCCAACAGCTTGAGATGAATCGCCAGCCATGGAGAATATGATGGCTCAGCCTCGCCCCAATATGAACCAAAGACCCAAACGGAACAACTCGCAGGATTTCATACGCTCAACCCCAAAGGTACCGCAGCTCAACCCAGCCATCGGATGTCGATGATCGCTCCGTGACATCACCTATGAGATGGAGTCTGCTGATGTAGCCTCGCCAGCTATGTCACCTTTGCTTCCTTCTTCTGAAGGGACCCGCAACTCAATGGTGGGACAGCCACCGCGTACTCTGCCAGCTTGAACACTCATCACCGCCGGACTTCCGTGCTGCCTTCCGTGCTCGCTTCATCCTCAAGGGTCATGGACCGGAAGAAGCGTGAGTTCCGCAACCTCACCCAAGGCAACAAGACTGCGAAGCTTATCACGAGAGTTCTTGGACTTGTCTCGCTATGTCAAGAGGATATAGCAACCGATGCACGCAGACAGAGAAGTTCCGTGACGGTCTTCAAGTCGACATCAAGCTCGCACTTCTAGTGCATGACTTTGCTGATTTCGCCACCTTGGTGAACAAAGCTATCAATGTCGAAACTGGTCTGCAGGAATACCAGAGCTCTAACAGCGAACTGCGACACGGGCTCATCTTCGGCCCGTCCTCGCAGGCGCAAGATATGGATTCCCAACGGTATGTACCAAATTAATGCACCTGCTTCAAGGCGTAAACTATGCTACACCTCGCCCGCCTACAACTAAGCGGCCAAGCTTCCAGCTCCACCACCCCAAGCTCCTGCTCCCACTCCCAATAATGGCTTATGCTTCAAAGTGACAACCAGGCACCGTATAGAGAATGCAACCGTAACTGTAATCACCGGCCCTTCCAAAGAATGGCCGTGGAAACACCTGAACCGCAACAACACCGCCAAGTCTTATGGGCAAGCTCAGGCCAACCACGTTGATCCGAACGAAGCTCAAGACCAGCTGCTTCGTGATGGGTACACTCGTAAATTCAAGACAGATCTGCTTTATTCGATTCAGAGCATCGCATTCATTCATGTCCAAGACTTTGCATACAAGCACGACGTTAAGTGTGAAGAGATGAACTCTTCGGTAGTGGTAAAACCCCATTGGGACAATGTCAAACCTCCATGGTTGGCGCCGACGTCCCCGTGGAAATCGAAGGGTTGGAATTCTATGCCTCCCCATTATCCTCAAGACGCCTAACATCGACCTCATTTTGGGGATGGATTGGTTGAAAGCGATCTCGCGCGTCAATCGCTTGCGCCACTAAGACCGCCCATCTGCTACACCCTTCGATGAAATCGTAGCTACAATGCTCGTTCGGTCCAAGATGCCGAGGCAAGGCTCTATGCATTGAATGCATTGAACGCCGCACCCTCGAGGGAATTGAAAACATTCCCGCTGCTTGCGATTTCCAAGACGTCTTTCTGAAGAACTTCCAGGATTCCCCTGCTAGGGTCTGTCGAATTCGTCATCGACTTGAAACCAGCACCACTCCTATAGCCAAGCGACCATACAAGATGCCGCCGCATGAACTCCTTGAACTAAAGGAGGAAATCGATAAATCTCTTCAAAGTGGCTTCATTCGCCCAAGTTGCTCACCTTGGGGAGCACCTTCTCTTTGTCAAGAAGAAGGATGGGACAAACCGATTGGTCCAAGACTACCGTCCTATAAATCAAGCTACCATTCGAATAAGTATCCTCTTCCTCGATCAATGATCTCAGATGATCAATCGGCTGGTTCGTCGGTGTTCTCGAAACTCGACTTGAGGTTGGGTTACCACCAGATCCGTGTTCGTGAGGAGGATATCCCCAAGACCGCATTCGTGACTCGTTATGGTTCATACGAGTACACCGTCATGTCTTCGCTTAACCAATGCTCCAGCCACCTTCTCTCGCTTTGATGAACTATATATTCATGGATTACCTCGACAAGTTCGTCGTGGTTTATCTGGATGATATCCCGATCTTCTCCAAGAATGAAGAAGAACATGTCAACATCTTCGCCTTGTCTGCCGAAAATCTACGAGAGCATCGACTCTATGCCAAGTTCTCCAAGTGTGAATTTTGGCTTCCGAAGTAACCTATCTTGGGCATGTCATCTCTAAGGATGGTATTGCCGTCAACCCCGAACGAGTTCAGGCTATTCTCGATTGACTCCTCGGAAGAACGTTAAGCAAGTCGAAGTTTTCTCGGTCTCGCCAAACTATTGCCGTCGATTCGTCGAGAACTTCTCCAAGATTGCCAGCCCCTAACCAACCTGCTGTATAAGGGCGCCAAATTCCAATGGATGATAAGTGTCGTGAAAGTTTCCGAGCACTCAAAGACAAGTTGACTTCGCCCCCATGCTAGCTCCTCCCGATACTAAGAAGGACTTCGTCATTTATCGCGACGCTTCTCGTCAAGGTTTAGGCGGTGTCCTAATGCAAGAGCGCAGTAGTTGCTTATGCCTCTCGACAGCTTCGCCCTCACGAAGAGAACTACCCAGTTCATGACCTCGAACTTGTGCCGCCATTCATGCATCAAGCAAGGCGACATTACCTTCTCGGTAATCGCTATGAGATCTTCACCGACCACCAAAGTCTGAAGTATCTCGCTACTCACCCAGACCTGAACCTCCGCGCCAGAGATGGATGGAGACTGCATGCAGACTTTGATTTGGGTATTTCCTATACGCCTGTGCAAGGCTAATGTAATGGCTGATGCCTTGAGCCGCAAGTCTTATCAAGAACCACCTTCAGTTTACCAAGTTCAGCCCCACTTGTTGAAGAATTGAAAGTCGAACCTTCATATTGTTCCTCCGGTGCACTCGCCCCCTCCTCCGGAGTTCCGCAAGATGAATCTCCGTGTTGTTCCCCGTGGTTCCCTCTATACCCCGCTGTTGAACCCGATCTCGTGGGCACCATAAAGACAATGCAGGATTTGACTCAAGTCTACAAGCTTAAACAAGACGTCAAGAAAGGAAATCCTCATCCTTCACTATTGCCGATGATGGCGCTTGTACTTCAAAGGCCGCCTAGTGGTGCCGTAAGAAGGAAAACCTGAATATGACTCGAAGGTTATGAAAGAAGCTCATGATACGCCTCTATGTATCCACCCCGGCAAGACAAAGATGTATCAAGACATTCGCCGAGATTCCGTGGTCTAATATGAAGCGTGACATTGCTCGCTATGTTTCGAGTGTGACGCTTGCCGTCAGATCAAAGCAGAACATCAAAGGCCTTTGGAACTCGCAGCCTATCTCTATTCCCGAATGGAAATGGGACCATGTTGAAATGGACTTCACATCGGATTCCCCAAATCGCAGAAAGGTAATGATGCTATTCTTGTCGCCATTGACCGCTTTCTAAAGTTGCACATTTTCCGCGGTCAAAGAAACGATCATCGCTAGTCACTTTGCAACGCCTATATGTCCAAAATTGTTTCACTTCACGGTATTCCACCGGTTATCGCTTCGGACCGTGGCAGCTTATTCACTTCAAGATTCGGGCAAGTTTTCAAGAAGCTATGGGGACTCATTTATCTTTCAAGATCTGCGTTTCATCCGCAATCTCAAGGGCAAGTTGAACGTGTCAACCAAATTCTCGAAGACATGCTTCGAGCTTGTGTTGTTTCCTTCGGCAAGAAATGGGAGGAATCTCTCCGTATGCTGAGTTCTCTTATAATAATAGCTATCAAGCTAGTCTCAAGATGGCCCCTTGAAGTGTTATATGGACGAAAGTGCCGAACCCTCCGAATCTGGTCGAAATCGGGAACGCCCACTCTTCGTCCGGATATTATCCAACATGTCAAGAACAAGTCCGCATTATTTGCGAGAATCTCAAGACCGCTTTCACCACGCTAAAAGAGTAATTATGACCGCTATCACAAGGACATGGTCTATCAACTCGGCGAAAGGCCTATCTTCGCTTACACCAATGAAGGGTGCTCACCGCCGGATCAAGGGCAAACTAGCTCCTCGCTATATTGGCCCTTTCACTATTCTCGAAAGGCGTGGACAAGTGGCTTATCAACTGGAGCTCCGTCGAACCTTTCTCGGGTTCACGATGTGTTCCACGTGTCACAACTCCGACGCCGCTTCAAGGACCCAATCCGGCGAAGGACCATGAAGTGCTCGAATTGCAACAGACCTCTCCTATAAAGAGCATCCGTCCGCATTCTCGACTGTTGAACGCCGCACACGCCGGAAAGGCGATCAAGTTCTCAAAGTCCAAAGGGTCGAATCACTCGACGAAGCCACACTGGGAACGCGAGGATCGACTACGAGATGAATATCCCGCACTCTTTCCTTCTACCTCCTAAATCTCGGGACGAGATTTCTTGTAGTGGAGGAGATTTGTAACACCCCGATGATTAAGCAACAGTGATCACCTCGGTTACTGTGGCTGTGGCTAACCTCACGAACAATCGAACCCGGTCTACAAATAAATTCAAAACAAAAACAAAGATAAAAAGTTTCAAAAACTAAATCTAAAATGTTCGGGGGTTGTCTAAAATAGCAAACCTAATTATGGTGGGGTGCACAAAATTCTGTAAAATGCTTTGGCATTTTAAATAAGCTAAAAACAGAAAAGAAGAAAATAAGAAAAGAAAAAGAAAACGAAAAGAGAGAGGGAACCCTGGCCCACCAGCCCTCCCCACTGCCCCCTCTGCCCCCGCCCAAACCCCTACCACTTAACCCCCCCCAAGGGTGAAACCCTAGTCACCCCACTCACTCGCCCCCACTCGCTCCACCCCGATCCCCTATTCCTTCCCCGCCTCGATCCAGATCGGCGAGCCCACGCCAGCCCCCATCACTGGCGGCCTCCCCTGCTTCAACCGGTCGCCTCGCTCCCCCTCTCCTCTCCGCCCGAGCCTCGCCATCGCCGCCCGCTGGCGCTGGCGCCACGGATCGACCCGACCTCCCCGCCTCACCGGACGCTTCTCCCGCCGCGACCGCTTCCTCGCTCGCCTCGCCGACGACATCGACCTTCACCGCGCCCGCCACTCTAGTGCCCACGGCTCACTGTGAGCTTCCTCCCCCTGCTCGTTCCTCTCCCCTCCGAACGACGTTGTCCGCCGGAGCCCTGTCACGGCTCCGGCCATCATGCCACGCCCCCCTGCTTTTCCTCTCTCCCTGAACGGCGCTCGTCTCTGCCACCGAACCCCGGCCCTTTCCGACGGCCCTCCGGCGACGCTGGTGGTGGCTGACACATGCCAACTCCGTGTTCTCACAGACTTTGCGGCATTGCCGATCAAGGCTGACTCCAGACCACCTCTCGCCATGGCGGCCGCCTCGACCCCCATCATGTTCTCAAGACGGCCTTCTACTCCTCCTGGCCGCTTCCGGCCGCCGCCTCGACCACCGCTTTGGTCGCCTTGCCGGGCGCCGCTCAAGAGTCTGCCAACCTCGCTGTGGCGGCCCCTCCGGCGTCGTCGTGGCCTCGGCCGCCTGACCCCGTTCGGCCTCGAACACGGCACCGCCTCAGCACCCCAAGACGCCTGTTTGGCCCCACAGGTCGATGACATGGGGCCCCACCCCACCGAATGATTTTGAAAATAAAAAGAAAATGAAAATTAAATAAAACTAATTAATCTAATTAATTCTGATTAATTAAACCTAATCACTAATTAACCTAATTAACTAATGTTAATTAAATTTGATTAGGTTAATTAGAAAATGAGAATGACATGCGGACCCACTTGTCAGGGTGACTCACCAACCTAGTTGATCTTGCCGACGTCAAGATGACATCATGTCGACGTCATAAATACATTTTCAATTAATTAAATAATTAATTAAATTCCGTAAATTATTAAAATCTTTTAAAATCATATCTTTTAATCCGTAACTTCGGATTAAAATATTTTCAACATGAAAGTTGCTCGAACGACGAGACGAATCCGGATCACGCAGTCCGCTCGTCACCACACACCCCTAACCTATCGAACCTGCAACTTTTCCCTCCGCCCTCCTCGCTCGAAAACCCAAAACACCGGATTACTTCTCCTGATGTTTTCCCCTAACCAAGACTTCATACCACGTTAGGGCACGCCTAGCATCGCTTCTTGACATGTCATGCATCGATATGCATCTGCTTACTTTGTTTTCATTGTTTCTTCCCCTCTTCTCTCCGTAGACTACGAGACCGACGCCGCACTGGCCGTTCGACCACGGTGTTGACGAATTCTCTCTCTTGCCGAGCAACCGTGCAAGCCCCCTTGATCACCAGATATCGCTTACTCTTCTCTATATCGCTTGCATTAGAGTAGTATAGCATGTTACTGCTTTCAGATACTCCTATACCGCCGCATAGCTCGTCCTTGTAACTTCATTGTTACCTTACCGCAATCCTATATGCTTAGTATAGGATGCTAGTACTTTCATCTGTGGCCCTACTTTCTTGTCCGTCTGTCGTGCTATACTATCGGGTCGTGATCACTCGGGAGTTGATCACGGTATATACTATATACTTATACATGATACATGTGAGACTAAAGTCGGTCGGCCGATGGAGCACCCATGAGTGGATCTTGAGGCGAGCGACAGGCAGGTTGAGACCGCCTAGGAGAGAGGTGGGCTGGCCCTGCTCGGCGCTCACGGTTACTTAACACGCTTAACGAGGTCTTGGTATTTGATCCGGGTTGGCTACGAGCTTATACGCACTAACCATCTACGCGGAGTAGTTATGGGTATCCCGCGTTGTGGTATCACCGGCACTTCAGACGTCAACGACGAGCGCTGCCACGGATTGGACCGAACGCTGATGGGCTAGGTCTGCTTCCGCCACAGACGCAACGTGCGTGTGTGCTCGTATGGCGATGGGCCTGCACTGCGGCTTAGGTTTAACCGGCGTGTTGGCCTCTCACAGCCTAGGTGGGGCTGCGACGTGTTGATCTTCCGCGGCGGGCATGACCCGTGAAAGTGTGTCCGCCAAATGGGATCAAGCGTCTTTGGTAAGATGGTGCACCCTGCAGGAAGTTAATCTATTCGGATAGCCGTGATCTTCTGTAACAGGACGACTTGGAGTTGTACCTTGAGCTTATGACAACTAGAACCGGATACTTGATAAAACACACCCTTTCAAGTGCCGATACATCCGGTGGTCGCTCTCGCTTCGTGGTTATGAGCAGGGGATTGCGGGTAGGATTATTGCTATATGATGTTACTTGGAGGACTTCCGTTGTCCTCTTCGTCTGCATGTAAGACCGGTGTCCGAAGCGTAGCCTTCGCTAAGACTAGCTATCCCCTCTTATTCGGCATTCTGCAGCTCACCCACCGATATGGCCCTTTACACATATATCCATGCATATGTAGTGTAGCTCCTTGCTTGCAGTACTTTGGATGAGTACTCACGGTTGCCTTGTTCCCCTTTTCCCTATCTCTACTCGATTGCTGCAACTGACGATGGAGCCCAGGAGCGACGCCACCGCCTATGACGACTACTACTCCGGAGGTGCCTACTACTACGCAGCAGCCGGCCGACGACGACTCAGAGTGACCTAGGAGGATCCTGCAGGAGGCCCGCTCCTCTTCGATCTCAGATCCCAGCTTTGTGCTAGCCATCTTATGGCAACTTGTTTAACTTATGTCCGTACTCGATATTGTTGCTTCCGCTGACTCGCCTATGATCGAGCACTTGTATTCGAGCCCTCGAGGCCCCGGCTTTTATTATGATGCTTGTATGACTTATTTTATTTGTAGAGTTGTGTTGTGATATCTTCCCGTGAGTCCTTGATCTTGATCGTACACATTTGCGTGCATGATTAGTGTACGATTGAATCGAGGGCGTCACAACGCTAGCATCAGAACCACACATTGGAGAGAGGAGATGAGACAGCAAGGCCACCGCGCGGGGATGCAGTGTTGTTGCAGCTAGAGGCCGAAGGGGCGGTCGCCAGCAGGAGCTCGAGGGCGGTGCTGCTGCTTTGGCCTCACGGCAGAACAACGTCGATGCCCGATACAGGCAGTGGCGGGGTTGTAGTTGTGGTAAGGATGTGATGTGGCAGTCTATAGGAGCGTAGTGGCCGGGCGTTGCATGCCATGGTTCCCGGCGGCTGGTGGAGGCGGTTGGATGCGTCGTAGCCATCTCCGCCGCCGCGTCCTCCGCCATCTCTGCCGCTGAAAAGGGCGCCAACCCTCACCCAAGCACGCGCCTTGGCTAGGCGTCCTCCATCCTCCGCCACGAGCACGGCGGCCACCTTCTCATCCTCCGTCGCGGCAGAAGCCATCTCTGTCGCCGGCAAGGACGCCACCCCTCATCCGACCATGCGCCCCAGCGAGGCATCCTCCATCCTCCCGCACGAGCACGACGGCCGCAACGTAACCGCGTGGCATAGGTTGTTGATACTTCCAATCGGGCTTTAGTTTTTATATTGAGTTGACCGGAAACAGGCTTGGAGTAGTACAGACCAAATCGGCAACGTGTTGGAATTGGATTGGAGTTTTATTGAGGGACCGGGTGAAAGTACAACTCATCTAGCGTCAAAACAGAGGACTATACTACCATGTATGAAAAATTGGTATTGACGGACGGACGGACACGGTTACATGAATAGTACCACCTCGGATGTAAAAAATAATATAGGTGGAAAAAACTGAAAGCGTAAATTCACGAGAAGAAGCGTATTGTGACGGTGAACCCACGGAGTCAATCCGTGCTTTATTATTAGGGATAGATTTCTCAAATAATAGCGAGATCGTTTACAATAAGACGAGAAATAAAGTCCGGGATTGAGCACTCCCAAACCTCCGAAAGTCTACTAGAAAGAGAGCATTTGGCTATAACATCAGCTACTTCATTTGCTTCACGTAGACATGTAATGATCTCGTACTGAGCAAAGTCCAGTCCCAATTCTTTTCCTTCTATCACAATAGCTGAGTCCTGCCCCGAGTAATCTTCTAGGTTAAAATCTTGAACCGCATTAGAACAATCGGATTCAATCTGTATGGTAGTGCAACCAATCCTTGAAGCAAGATAAAACCCATTGCGAATGGCCATCATCTCTGCTGACTCTGCGGATGCCACATGCGGTATAAACCAACCAGCAACAGCAGTAAAATCTCCACACTCATCCCGCGCTATAGCTCCCATACCTTCAGTCATATTTTCACAGCAAAAGGAAGCATCCACATTGATCTTCACCACTCCCCTTCTCGGTTGCTGCCACATGTGATCACGTTTTCTCATTGGTTGATTTGCGGCAAGAGAGCGAAAAAAATTTGTAGCAAGGACTCGGATTGAAACTGTTGTTCGGTCTGGTGCTGGAATATGCTTCTCCTTCACTATCTGTCTCCTTTGCCACCATATATACCAGTTAGCCACTGCCATTAACTCTTCCGTCGGTAAACCCTCCTTGATTTCATGATTGTACGATGCTGAAAACAATCACTTCTATCCACACTTACAGTTGTAGGAAGACCAAGGTATTTGTCAGGGAGAGCTTCTGTTAATATGTCGAGGTTTCTGCACACCTCTTCCCTCACGGCTACACTTGTGTTGGGGCTGAAAAAACACTTGATTTTGCCGTGCTTACAAGTTGTCCCGAGCTTGCACAATATACATCTAAAACCCTCTTCAAAGCATTAACATTCTGCACATTTGCCTTCATAAGTATGAGAGAATCATCTACAAAAAGAAGATGAGAGATGGATGGTGCATTACGACACACTCTAATACCTTCCAGTCCACCCACCTCTTCCTCATGCGCCAACATGCTTGATAATCCTTCTGAGCATAATAGAAATAAATAAAGGGACAATGGGTCTCCTTGTCTCAAACCTCTAGTGGGTAATATATCTTCAGTTTCCGTACCATTAAACCTTATCTTATAACTTACCGAAGAGACACATTCCATGATCATCTCTATCCAACCTGGATCAAATCCAAGTTTTAGCATCATTTTCCTCAGAAAGCCCCACTCCACACGATCATACGCCTTCATCATGTCCAATTTGACTGCACAGTACCCATTAGAGCCATGGATTTTTTTCTTTATTGCATGGAAGCATTCATATGCAATTAGCACATTATATGTTATAAGTCTCCCTGGCACAAAAGCACTTTGTGTGGGGGATATAATCTCAGGGAGTACTTCCATATAGAGTGCATTGAATACTATGAGAAGTTTGATACTTGATGATTGTTTTGAGATATGAAGGTGGTGATATTAGAGTCGTGCTAGTTGAGTAATTGTGAAATTGAGAAATACTTGTGTTGAGGTTTGCAAGTCCCGTAGCATGCACATATGGTAACCGTTGTGTGACAAATTTGAAGCATGAGGTGTTCTTTGATTGCCTTCCTTATGAGTGGCGGTCGGGGACAAGCGATGGTCTTTTCCTACCAATCTATCCCCCTAGGAGCATGCGTGTAGTGCTTGGTTTTGATGACTTGTAGATTTTTGCAATAAGTATGTGAGTTCTGTATGACTAATGTTGAGTCCATGGATTATACGCACTCTCAACCATCCATCATTGCTAGCCTCTTTGGTACCGTGCATTGCCCTTTCTCACCTCGAGAGTTGGTGCAAACTTCGCCGGTGCATCCAAACCCCGTGATATGATATGCTCTATCACACATAAGCCTCTTTATATCTTCCTCGAAACAGCCACCATACCTACCTATTATGGCATTTCCATTGCCATTCCGAGATATATTGCCATGCAACTTTCCACTGTTCCATTTATTATGACACGCTTCATCATTGTCATATTGCCTTGCATGATCATGTAGTTGACATCGTATTTGTGGCAAGGCCACCATGCATATTTTTTCATACATGTCACTCTTAATTCATTGCACATCCCGGTACACCGCCAGAGGCACTCATATAGAGTCATATCTAGTATCGAGTTGTAATCCTTGAGTTGTAAATAAATAGAAGTGTGATGATCATCATTATTAGAGCATTGTCCCGTGTGAGGAAAAAAAGAGAAAGGCAAAAAAAAGAGAGAAATGCCAAAAAAAGAGAAGTCCCAAAAAATGAGAGAAAAAGAGAGAAGGGGCAATGTTACTATCCTTTTTCCACACTTGTGCTTCAAAGTAGCACCATGATCTTCATGATAGAGAGTCTCTTATTTTGTCACTTTCATATACTAGTGGGAATTTTTCATTATAGAACTTGGCTTGTATATTCCAACAATGGGCTTCCTCAAATGCCATATGTCTTCGTGAGCAAGCAAGTTGGATGCACACCCACTTAGTTTCTTTTGTTGAGCTTTCATACGTTTATAGCTCTAGTGCATCCGTTGCATGGCAATCCCTACTCCTCGCGTTGACATCAATTGATGGGCATCTCCATAGCCCGTTGATTAGCCGCGTCGATGTGAGACTTTCTCCCTTTATGTCTTCTCCACACAACCTCCATCATCATATTCTAGTCCACCCATAGTGTTATTCATACGTCTCCGTCGTGTCTAATTTTCCAAACACTTTGCCCTTGTTTTGGACTCTAACTTGCATGATTTGAATGGAACTAACCCCGACTGACGCTGTTTTCAGCAGACTTTCCATGGTGTTATTTATGTGCAGAAACAAAAGTTCTCGGAATGACCTGAAACTCCACGGAACATATTTTTGGAAAATATTAGAAATATCGAAGAAGAATCCACGTCGGGGCCCACACCTGTCCACGAGGGGGGGCGCGCCTGCCTGTGCGCGCCCCTGCCTCGTGGGCCCTTTGACGCCCACCGACCTCAACTCCAACTCCATATATTCACTTAGGGAGAAAAAATTAGAGAGAAGGATTCATCGATTTTTACGATCTGGAGCCGGCGCCAAGCCCTAAAACCTCTCGGGAGGGCTGATCTCGAGTCCGCTCGGGGCTCGGAGAGGGAATCCGTCGCCATCGTCATCATCAACCATCCTCCATCACCAATTTCATGATGCTCACCGCCGTGCGTGAGTAATTCCATCGTAGGCTTGCTGGACGGTGATGGGTTGGATGAGATCTATCATGTAATCGAGTTAGTTTTGTTAGGCTTTGATCCCTAGTATCCACTATGTTCTGAGATTGATGTTGCTATGACTTTTCTATACTTAATGCTTGTCACTAGGGCCCGAATGCCATGATTTCAGATCTGAACTTATTATGTTTTCATGAATATATGTGAGTTCTTGATCCTATCTTGCAAGTCTATAGTCACCTAGTATGTGTTATGATCCGGCAATCCGAAGTGACAATAACCGGGACCACTCCCGGTGATGACCATAGTTTGAGGAGTTCATGTATTCACTATGTGTTAATGCTTTGGTCCGGTACTCTATTAAAAGGAGGCCTTAATATCCCTTAGTTTCCGTTAGGACCCTGCTGCCACGGGAGGGTAGGACAAAAGATGTCATGCAAGTTCCTTTCCATAAGCACGTATGACTATATTCGGAATACATGCCTACATTACATTGATGAATTGGAGCTAGTTCTGTGTCACCCTATGTTATGATTGTTACATGATGAACCGCATCCGGCATAAGTCTACATCACCGATCCAATGCCTACGAGCTTTTCACATATTGTTCTTCGCGTATTTACTTTTCCGTTGCTCTCATTATAATCACTACAAAACCCAAAATATTACTTTTGCTATCGTTACCGTTACTTCCATATTACTTTGCTACTAAATACTTTGTTGCAGATACTAAGTTATCCAGTGTGGTTGAATTGACAACTCAACTGCTAATACTTGAGAATATTCTTTGGCTCCCTTGTGTCGAATCAATAAATTTGGGTTGAATACTCTACCCTCGAAAACTGCTATGCGATCCCCTATACTTGTGGGTTATCAAGACTATTTTCTCAAGGCCGTTGCTGTGGAGCATAGCTCTATTCTTTGAGTCACTTGGGATTTATATCTACTGGTCCCTATGAAGAACTTGAAAGACGCAAAAACAACAATTTATCCCTCAACCGCGAGGGGAGGTAAGGAACTGCCATCTAGCTCTGCACTTGATTCACCTTCTGTTTTGAGTAAGCTTGCGACACCTAAACCTGCTTCTGCTATTCATTCTGATATGACGCATGTTATTGATGATGCCACTTCTGCTATGCATGATACTTATGATGAAACTACTTCTATGCTTGATATTACTGTGCCACTTGGTGAATTTCTTGATGAGCAACTTGCTAGGTCTAGAGAGAATGAAATTATTGAAACTGATAATATTGAAGATAGTGATGATGAAGTCTCTCCCCCTAATAACTATGAATTGCCTGTTGTTCCTGAGGGTTATGTTCTGGAAGAAGGAGCTGCTAGAGCTATTTTAGCTTGCAATGATAGATATGATCTAAAGAGGTTATTAGCCAAATGGAAGCAGCGATCTCTTAATGCTAGAATGAAACCTGACCCTGCTTTTGCTACTTCACCTATCTGTGTTACTGATAAGGATTATGAATTCTCTGTTGATCCTGATATAATTACTTTGGTTGAATCTGATCCTTTTCATGGCTATGGATCTGAAACTGTTGTGGCACATCTTACTAAATTAAATGATATAGCCACCCTGTTCACTAACGATGAGAGAACCCGCTACTTTTATATCCTCAAAATATTTCCGTTCTCATTAAAGGGTGATGCTAAGATATGGTTTAATTCTTTTGATCCTGGTTGTGTGCGTAGTCCCCAGGATATGATTTATTACTTCTGTGCTAAATATTTTCCTGCTCATAAGAAACACGCTGTTTTAAGGGATATATATAATTTTGTGCAAACTGAAGAAGAGAGTCTCCCATAAGCTTGGGGGAGGCTTCTCCAATTACTTAATGCTTTGCCTGATCATCCTCTCAAGAAAAATGAAATACTTGATATCTTTTATAATGGACTAACCGATGCTTTCAGAGATTACCTGGATAGTTGTGCTGGTTCTGTTTTCAGGGAAAGAACATCGGATGAAGCTGAAATTCTATTGAATAATATGTTGACAAATGAAAATAATTGGACACTTCCTGAGCCAGCTCCTGAGCCTATTCCTAAACCAACTCCGAAGAAGAGGGGTGTTCTATTTCTCAGTCCTGAAGATATGCAAGAGGCAAAGAAATCTATGAAAGAAAAAGGTATTAAAGCTGAAGATATTAAGAATTTACCTCCTATTGAAGAAATACATGGTCTTGATTTACCGCCTGTTGAAGAAACATATCATCCTAATCCTTCACCTATTAAAGAAACACATGGTCTTGATAACCCTACACAGGTAGTAAAGGTAAACTCCGTCTATAGATTTGACGAAGGTGATATTCCTCACTATAAGTCTGCTAGACAATGCTTAGAAGAGTTTGATAATTTTAATGTCAAACAAGAAAACCTCAATGCTTATTTGGGTAGACAATTGAAATACAATTCCGACATGCTTGAACACTTGGGTGATTATATGTCTAATGCTAAAGGTGAACTTAAACTCATTAGTAAGCATGCTTCTATGGTTACCACTCAAGTAGAACAAGTACTTAAAGCTCAAAATGATTTGCTCAATGAATTGAATAGTAAGAAAAATGATTATGCTGTTAGAGTGGCTACTAGAACCGGTAAAATGACTCAGGAACCTTTGTATCCTGAAGGCCACCCTAAGAGAATTGAACAAGATTCTCAGAGAAATAATATTGAGACACCTAGTCCTTCTAAAAGGAAGAAAAAGAAAAATGATAGGACTTTGCATGCTTCTAGTGAACCTATTGCTGAACCACCTGAGAATCCAAATGATATATCTATTTCTGATGCTGAAACACAATCTGGTAATGAACATGAACCTGGTGATAATGTTAATGATGATGTTCATGTTGATGCTCAACCTAGTAATGATAACGATGTAGAAATTGAACCTGCTGTTGATCTTGATAACCCACAATCAAAGAATCAACGTTATGATAAGAGAGATTTGTTGCTAGGAAACACGGTAAAGAAAGAGAACCATGGGTTCGAAACCCATGCCTTTTCCTCCCAAACCATCCAATAAAAAGGATGATGAGGATTTTGAGCGCTTTCTTTGAAATGATTAGACCTATCTTTTATGTATGCGATTAAGCGATATGCTCAAAATGAATCCTTATGCTAAGTACATGAAAGATATTGTTACTAATAAAAGAAAGATACCGGAAGCTGAAATTTCCACCATGCTTGCTAACTACACTTTCAAGGGTGGAATACCTAAGAAACTAGGAGATCCAGGAGTACCAACTATACCATGCTCCATTAAAAGAAACTATGTTAAAACTGCTTTATGTGATCTTGGAGCCGTTGTTAGTGTTATGCCTCTCTCTTTATGTCGTAGACTTGATTTGAATAAGTTGACACCTACTGAAATATCTTTGCAAATGGCTGATAAATCAAGTGCTATACCTGTCGGTATTTGTGAGGATGTGCCTGTTGTGGTTGCAAACGTTACTATTTTAACGGACTTTGTTATTCTTGATATTCCCGAGGACGATAGTATGTCTATTATTCTTGGAAGACCCTTTTTGAATACTGCATGGGCTATTATTGATTGCGACAAAGGCAATGTCACTTTTCATGTTAATGGTAATGAGCATACGGTACACTTTTCGAGGAAACAACCTCAAGTTCACAGTATCAACTCTATTGGAAAAATTCCATCGATTATTTTTGGAGGTTTTGAATTTCCTCTTCCTACTGTCAAGAAGAAATACGATATTCTTATTATTGGGGATGTGCATATCTCCGTTGAGGTAACATAGTGTTATTCGAAATTTCTCCAGTTCCATGTTATCCGGTAAGAGTTTGTTAACAAGACTTGATCAACCTTGTTAGTGGATTCCTTTTGATGAGCATGAGATGGATGAAACTAGAAAGCACAACCTTCTATACCCTCTCTCTACTTTCTGTTATTTAGTTGAAACAAAATAATAATTGTATTTTTTCTGTTTGTTTTCTGATTTATCTGTGCAATATAAAAATACCCCAAAAATAAAAGTTCGCCAAATGCCCTGAAAATGGAATATGATTTTTTCTGGAATATTTGAGAATATCTGGCACTGAGAACACAGCAGGGGGAGCAAGCACCTGGCCACGAGGGTCCAGGGCGCGCCCACCCCTACAGGGTGCGCCCCCTACCTCATGGGCCCATGGTGGCTCCCCTCCACTTATGCCAGCCACCACATACTTCTTCTTCCTCCCAAAAAAAATCACCATCCAGCTCAAGCACGAGTTCTAGCTCATTTTGCTGCAATTTTTGATCTCCTTGCTCAAAGCACCTCTCACAAAACTGCTTGGGAGGATTATTCCTTGGTATGTGACTCCTCCATTGGTCCAATTAGTTTTTGTTCTAGTGCTCTATTCATTGCAAATTTGTGCTGCCTAGGTGACCATGTTCTTGAGCTTGCATGTCAAATTTGTATGGTTCCAAGTAGTTCTAATGCATGATATAGTATCTAGTCACTTGTAGGAGTAGTTGCTATCAATTTTGTTGAGTTTGGTTCACTTTTGTTTGAAGTTACTAAAAATTTCAGAATTTTCAGAAAATAATGAAAGAGATTTTTGAGGGGCTCGTCGAGCCGAAGCTCGAAGGAAAAGCAAAGTGGAGAAGCATAGAGGCCCAAATATAATCTGCCTCGCACCGCAAAGGTTTGGCCGTGTGAATGGCCTTCCAATGATTTCTTGAGAGAAGCCGGGATTTATGATGATTTTTATGAATTTGCTGAGAATGCAGGCCTCACCAACTTCCTCCGCGACCAACGCGAACAGTATCTCTTACTCACCAATACTTTTGTGCAAAACTTCTACTATTATCCTAAGGAAACACCTCCTTCAGTAGAGTTTCATTTATATGATGTGGCTAAGAAGATGCCACTAGATGAATTTTGCAAGATTTGCAAAATACCTTTCGAGGGTAGCTTAGAGGAACCACATCGTAAAGATGTGGACAAGTTCATTGGTACTATCACTGTAGGGGAAACTAGGAAGGTTTCCGATGCAAGAATCACTAGCATACATTTTCCTGTTTTACGCTACTTTGCCATATTTGGTAGTCGTTGCTTAATTGGTCGCGGAAACTGTGGAAACCTTAGTGTTCCTGATATTATCATTTTGTTCCATGGTTTATTCTGCGATAACACTGTTAGTATGGGCGGAATTATTGCTAAACGGTTAAGTTTGAACCGTACAAAGGGCCCCATCTTTGGAGGTATTTATGCTTCACGCCTTGCTGCACATTATAACATACCTATTAGGCACTATGAAAAAGAAGAAAAATTGCTGCCCAATGCTTATTTAGATTATAGGAGTATGGTAGCGCATGACTTTATCGTTAAGAATAGGGAAGGGGCGCTTAAATACAAATTGTTCTTTGATAAACATCACCCTGAGACTATTACCTTGCCTGCTCCTTCCTTGTTTGATTTATCTGCAGGCCAGTATCTCGTTCCACTGGCGGCCATTCACACGCCTACCGGAACCCTACACCAGCCACGGAGCCGGAACCACAATTTGAATCTCCACGACAGTCTAGTTACTAGTAGGATCCGGAGATGATTTCCAACCAGTGGCAGTCAGAGTCTTCTTCATCTTAGTACGACCCCGGCTACAATTATGGATATCCGCCAGGTCATCCGTGGCAATAAACCAACTTAGGCCAAAAGCCTAAGCTTGGGGGAGTACGTATTTCCCACCGACATTACATTTATGTTTACACACTCATTGCTAGATGTCGGTGCTCATACTTTTTCACTATAATATCCATGCTAGTTTATTTTCCTTTTTATGCTTTCTTCTGGTGTGTCTGATAAACCTTAAGAAAAACCAAAAATAATTAGTAATAGCTTTAGCTAGTTTACCTTTCTTGCTGTAGTAGTAATAATTAAAAAGAAAACCCCAAAAGATTTCACGTTCTTCTTTTGCTTGTTGGGAGCTTTCCCGTGTAAATAGTTTTATTTCTTTTCTTTTCTTTGGGCGTCGATAGGAGAAGACCACAATTAAATTGTTGAAGTGGCTCTTATATGCATTATTGTTGATTTAACCAAGAGACCATATTGCCTTGTCTTCTCCTGTTTATTGAATGCTCGCAGATTCCAGCTTAGTCCAATGCACGTGCACTCTTATTATTATTCACACCGTTCGGTCGTGCAAGTGAAAGGCAATTATGACGATATATGATGAACTGACTGAGATGAGAGAAGCTGGTATGAACTCGACCTCTCTTGTTTTTGTAAATATGATTAGTTCATCGTTCCTGATTCAGCCTATTATGAATAAACATGTTTGCAATGACAATTAGAGACTATAGTTGCTTATGCCATGCTTAATTAGCTAGGAGTTTATAATGGTTTACCTTTCGTGCCAACATGCTATTAAAATGGTTGTGATGTGGTATGATGGGGTGGTATCCTCCTTTGAATGATTCAAGTGACTTGACTTGGCACATGTTCACACATGTAGTTGAAACAAATCAACATAGCCTCCACGATATTTATGTTCATGGTGGATTATATCCTACTCATGCTTGCACTCAATGTTTATTAATTTTAATGCATGTTCATGACTGTTGTCGCTCTCTAGTTGGTCGCTTCCCAGTCTTTTGCTAGCCTTCACTTGTACTAAGCGGGAATACTGCTTGTGCATCCAATCCCTTAAAACCCAAAGTTATGCCATATGAGTCCACCATACCTTACTATATACAGTATCTACCTGCCGTTCTAAGTAAATTTGCATGTGCCAAACTCTAAACCTTCAAATGAAATTCTGTTTTGTATGCTCGAATAGCTCATGTATCAACTAGGGCTGTCCGTATCTTCCATGTTAGGCGGGTTATTCTCAAGAGGAGTGGACTCCGCTCCTCACTCACGAGAAAATGGCTGGTCACCGGGATGCCCAGTCCCATGCTTTATGCAAACTAAATCAAAATAATTGCAAACAAAACTCCCCCTTGGACTGTTGCTAGTAGGAGGCACTCGTTGTTTCGAGCAAGCCATGGATTGATGCTTGTTGGTGGAGGGGGAGTATAAACTTTACCATTCTATTTGGGAACCGCCTATAATGTGTGTAGCATGGAAGATATCGCCATCTCTTGGTTGTTATGTTGACAATGAAAGTATGTCGCTCAAAATATTATTTATCTCTATTTCAAAACCGAGCTCTGGCACCTCTACAAATCACTGCTTCCCTCTGCGAAGGGCCTATCTATTTACTTTTATGTTGAGTCATCACCCTCTTATTAAAAAGCACTAGCTGGAGAGCACTGCTGTCATTTGCATCCATTACTATTAATTTGTATTGGGTATGACTATGACTGGATCTCTTTTACCATGAATTACAATGTCTAGTCAGTCCTTGATCCTTAAAGGTGCTCTGCATTTATGTTTTGCGGTCTCAGAAAGGGCTAGCGAGATACCATCTTGTTATATCATATTATTATTGTTTTGAAAAAGTGTTGTCATCCTAGATTTATTATTATGGCTCGCTAGTTGATTATGCCATTGATATGAGTAAACATGAGACCTAGGAGTTATTGTGAATGTGGTTAGTCATAATCTTTGCTGAAAACTTGAATGCTGGCTTTACATATTTGCAACAACAAGAGCAAACAGAGTTTGTAAAAGTTTTTCTTTATCACTTTCAGTTTATCAACTAAATTGCTTGAGGACAAGCAAAGGTTTAAGCTTGGGGGAGTTGATATGTCTCCGTCATATCTACTTTTCCAAACACTTTTGCCCTTGTTTTGGACTCTAACTTGCATGATTTGAATGGAACTAACCCGGACTGACGCTGTTTTCAGCAGACTTTCCATGGTGTTATTTATGTGCAGAAACAAAAGTTCTCGGAATGACCTGAAACTCCACGGAACGCATTTTTGGAAAATATTAAAAATACTGGAAGAAGAATCCACGTCAGGGGCCCACACCCTGTCCACGAGGGTGGGGCGCGCGCCTGCCACCCTGGGCGCGCCCCTCCTGCCTCGTGGGCCACATGACGCTCCACCGACCTCAACTCCAACTCCATATATTCACTTTCGGGGAGAAAAAAATTAGAGAGAAGGATTCATCGCGTTTTATGATACGGAGCCACCGTCAAGCCCTAAAACCTCTCGGGAGGGCTGATCCGGAGTCCGTTCGGGGCTCCGGAGAGGGGAATCCGTCGCCATCGTCATCATCAACCATCCTCCATCACCAATTTCATGATGCTCACCGCCGTGCGTGAGTAATTCCATCGTAGGCTTGCTGGACGGTGATGAGTTGGATGAGATCTATCATGTAATCGAGTTAGTTTTGTTAGAGTTTGATCCCTAGTATCCACTATGTTCTGAGATTGATGTTGCTATGACTTTGCTATACTTAATGCTTGTCACTAGGGCCCGAGTGCCATGATTTCAGATCTGAACCTATTATGTTTTCATGAATATATGTGAGTTCTTGATCCTATCTTGCAAGTCTATAGTCACCTACTATGTGTTATGATCCGCAACCCAAGTGACAATAATCGGGACCACTCCCGGTGATGACCATAGTTTGAGGAGTTCATGTATTCACTATGTGTTAATGCTTTGGTCCGGTACTCTATTAAAAGGATGCCTTAATATCCCTTAGTTTCCGTTAGGACCCCGCTGCCACGGGAGGGTAGGACAAAAGATGTCATGCAAGTTCTTTTCCATAAGCACGTATGACTATATTCGGAATACATGCCTACATTACATTGATGAATTGGAGCTAGTTCTGTGTCACCCTATCTTATGGTTGTTACATGATGAACCGCATCCGGCATAATTCTCTATCACCGATCCAATGCCTACGAGATTTTCACATATTGTTCTTCGTGTATTTACTTTTCCGTTGCTACTGTTACAATCACTACAAAACCCAAAAATATTACTTTTGCTACCGTTACAGTTACTTCCATATTACTTTGCTACTAAATACTTTGCTGCAGATACTAAGTTATCCAGGTGTGGTTGAATTGACAACTCAACTGCTAATACTTGAGAATATTCTTTGGCTCCCCTTGTGTCGCAATAAATTTGGGTTGAATACTCTACCCTCGAAAACTATTGTGATCCCCTATACTTGTGGGTTATCAGCTATGTCCATGGCTCGCGCTCATGTATTGCGTGAATGTTGAAAAAGTTTGAGAATACTAAAGTATGAAACAATTGCTTGGCTTGTCATCGGGGTTGTGCATGATGAGAGCATTTTGGGTGACGAAATTGAAGCATGGCCAAACTATATGATTTTGTAGGGATGAGCTTTCTTTGGCTATGTTTTTTTGAGAGGACATAATTGCTTTGTTAGTATGCTTGAAGTATTATTATTTTTATGTCAATATTAAACTTTTGTCTTGAATATTTTGGATCTGAACATTCATGCCACAATAAAGAAGAGTACATTGGAAATTCTGTTAGGTAGCATTCCACATCAAAAATTCTGTTTTTATCATTTACCTACTCGAGGACGAGCAGGAATTAAGCTTGGGGATGCTGATACGTCTCCAACGTATCTATAATTTTTATCGTTCCATGCTATTATATTATCTGTTTTGGATGTTTAATGGGCTTTGATATGCTCTTTTATATTATTTTTGGGACTAACCTATTAACCGGAGGCCCAGCGCCAAGATTCTTGTTTTTTGCCTATTTCATGTTTTCAGAAAAAGGAATATCAAACGGAATCCAAACGGAATGAAACCTTGAGGATCTTTCTTGGAACAAACACAATCTAGGAGACTTGGAGTGGAAGTCGAGAGGCATAGCAGGCGGCCACGAGGCAGAGGCGCCCCCCACCCTCGTGGGCCCCTCGTAGCTCCACCGACCTACTTCTTTCGCCTATATATACTCTTATACCCTGAAAACATCCAGGAGAGCCACAAAACCACTTTTCCACCACTGCAACCTTCTGTACCTGTGAGATCCCATCTTGGGGCCTTTTCCGGCGCTCCACCGGAGGGGAATCGATCATGGAGGGCTTCTACATAAACACCATAGCGTCTCCGATGATGTGTGAGTAGTTTACCACATACCTTTGGGTCCACAGTTATTAGCTAGATGGCTTATTCTCTCTCTTTGGTTCTCAATACAAAGTTCTCCTCGATGTTCTTGGAGATCTATTTGATGTAATACTTTTTGCGGTGTGTTTGCCGAGATCTGATGAATTGTGGGTTTATGATCAAGATTATCTATGAACAATATTTGATTCTTCTCTGAATTCTTTTATGCATGATTTGATATCTTTGCAAGTCTCTTTGAATTATCGGTTTAGTTTGGTCTACTAGATTGATCTTTCTTGCGATGGGAGAAGTGCTTAGCTTTGGGTTCAATCTTGCGGTGTCCTTTCCCAGTGACAGCAGGGGCAGCGAGGCTCGTATTGTATTGTTGCCATCGAGGATAAAAAGATGGGGTTTATATCATATTGCTTGAGTTTATCCCTCTACATCATGTCATCTTGCCTAATGCGTTACTCTGTTCCTATGAACTTAATACTCTAGATGCATGTTGGATAGCGGTCGATGTGTGGAGTAATAGTAGTAGATGCAGAATCATTTCGGTCTACTTGACACGGACGTGATGCCTATGTTCATGATCATGCCTAGATATTCTCATAACTATGCGCTTTTCTATCAATTGCTCGGCAGTAACTTGTTCACCCACCGTAATATATGCTATCATAAGAGAAGCCACTAGTGAAACCTATGGCCCCTGGGTCTATTTTACATCATATTAGTTTCCCGTCAACTTGCCAATTTATGTCACTGTTTATTTTGCAATCTTTACTTTCCAATCTATACAACAAAAATACCAAAAATATTTATCTTATTATCTTTATCAGATCTCACTTTTGCAAGTGGCCGTGAAGGGATTGACAACCCCTTTATCGCATTGGTTGCAAGGTTCTTGATTGTTTGTGCAGGTACTAGGCAATTTGCGTGTAGTCTCCTACTGGATTGATATCTTGGTTCTCAAAAACAGAGGGAAATACTTATGCTACTTTGCTGCATCACCCTTTCCTCTTCAAGGGGAAACCAACGCATGCTCAAGAGGTAGTAGATATGTATTTATATTGAATGGTGGAGCTGTCAGTTGGTGCAGTTCCAAGCAAAGTGTCGTGGCGGGATCTACGTGTGAAGCGGAGTACATAGCTGCTTCTGAAGTAGCAAATGAAGGAGTCTAGATGAAGGAGTTCATATCCGATCTTGGTTTAATACCTATTGCATCGGGTCCAATGAAAATCTTTTGTGACAATACTGGAGCAATTGCCTTACCAAAGGAATCCAGATTTCACAAGAGAACCAAACACATCAAGAGACACTTCAACTCCATCCGCGATCAAGTCAAGGAGGGAGACATAGAGATTTGCAGAAATACATATGGATCTGAATGTTGAAGACGCGTTGACTAAGCCTCTTCCACGAACAAAACATGATCAACACCAAGACTCCATGGGTGTTAGAATCATTACAACCTAATCTAGATTATTGACTCTAGTGCAAGTGGGAGACTGAAAGAAATATGCCCTAGAGGCAATAATAAAGTTGTTATTTATATTTCCTTATATAATGATAAATGTTTATTATTCATGCTAGAATTGTATTAACCGGAAACTTGATACATGTGTGAATACATAGACAAAACAAAGTGTCCCTAGTATGCCTTGTTGGAGATATGCCCTAGAGGCAATCATGTATGATGATATTTCCTATGTGTTTATGAATAAAGATAGTCCTTGGACATTATCAATGATGTGTATCAGCAAGTACGTGACTTGTTTGTGGGACTATGCATTGTATGATGACTGTCCTAAAAGGTCCCTAGTCGAAAGGGTTGTGTGGACGCGCAGCCGACTAGACTAGCATATGACACGGTCGACGGCTTGGTCTCACTAGCCATGGAGCATTGGATGCTAACCGGATAATATGGACTTGGAAGGATCTGGTCGGATTCGACGTAGTCGGATCCGAGTTGAGATAAGGTCAGAGTCGGACAGACCCAACTATGAGACACAGCGATATGTCATTTGTGAGTCTCTAGTACAACATACGTTCTATGTCCTAAGACCTGAGCTGACGCATGTACTCGGGAAGGTGACAGACTTGCTTTGGGCCGACCAAACGCTACTCTGTGACTGGGTAGTTACAAAGGTAGGTTTCGGGCTTGTCCAGACCCATGCCGCGAGACATGGTCGAGCAAGATGGGATTTGCCCCTCCGATCAGGAGAGATATACTCTGGCCCCTCGTGTGATCCGACCAGGATAAGCATGGCCATGCGACAAGGATTATGAGATAATCCGGATAGTGGTCGGCATCACTGGAGTGAGAAAGAGATCGGGCTAGCACAAGGATGACAGACTCGCCTTGAGCTCGACAACATACATCGTGTGGCAAAAGGAATGGAAGTATGATGTACAGGTTCGCTATCCAGCTTCATAGTCTCCTTGGTGTTCGGCATGCCTTGCTAGAGGCCGCTACCAACCGTGCAGTTCGGAGGTGATCCGAACTGCGACCAAGCCGGCTTGAACCTAAGGGATCGCGCGCTTAATGGAAGGAACCTACGAGGTTGGATCCGAGGACACTGGTCGGATGTGATCCGAGCTGTATTCGGATTGTGGCCGAGTAGACTTATGGGCTTTAGGGTCCGTGCGAGGCCCAAGTTTTGAGCCCGCAATGGACGCCTATATAAAATGGAGGTGCCGCACACTCAGGCGGTTGATTGCTTCAGCGCTATCACTAGGGTTTGCATGTGTTGCGAATAGACACCTCCACTCACCGCCAGTTGTGTGATGGGACCTAGCAGTCCGCCGCACGATGTTCCTCCTGCACGCGCGGATACCGTTAGAGGCGGTGCACTTGCGCCGCTCCGGCGAACTTGTACGTGGGATCGGACGACCGGCTGTTCGAGGGAGATTGGACGAGGAGGAGACGAACCACACGGACGCTCTGCCCCAACTCTTCTTCCGCTGCACGGCACTACGCGTTTAGTGGTAACAAAGTGTGATCCATCTCCCGTAGCATGTTCTTGGCTGTTCTGCGCATAGGAAATTTTATTTTGCGGTCGACGCACCCTACGGTAGAACCCAACAGTGGTATCAGAGCCTCTGCTATAGGATTTGGTTTCAGATCGTATGCATATTAGATATGTGGAGGCGGCAGGTGAGACTGTTGTCGTTGATTAGATCGGCTATGTGCACGGTTGATGTGATCAACTGCACGTGGGGATCGTTGAGGCTATGTTTTCTGTCAATCAGGATCGATGAGGTCATGACACAACCTACCCCTACCGGTGTAACATCCCAAATTTTCAATTTGGAATGTTATACATTAGGTCATCATGCATATCATATTTTCTCGCATTTCTCCGATCCTAGAAAATTTCACGCAACTCAAGGACCCTCGGAGAGAGTTGGAAGTTTCATTATTTTCATATTCGGGATTTCTCAAATTATGAAAATATAGGATCATTGGATTTATTTAATTATCTTCATAAGTTTTTCCGATAAAAAATTAAGAGAGGAATAATATGACTTTCCCAACATTTAGGAAAATGAAGATTTTATAAATAAATCAAATATTGGTTTTGAAAGTTTATTTGCTTTAGGCAAAAAAATGAGCATTTTAAAAATATGCATATTTGCCCCGTTTTAAAGTTCATTTTGTTCGACTCATTTTTAGGAGTCGGGGAAAATTTATTTTATTAAATTTGGAGTCCGTTTGGTTTGATTTTTTATTTCGTTTAGTTTTGTTTAAAAAAAAAGCTGCCGCTTTGGGCCAAGGGCCCACCTGCCCAACCGCCGCCGCCCAGCCGCCTCCTCCTCCCCGCGCGCTGCCCAGAGACCAGCGCCGCCGCCGCCTCCGAGTCCGGCTCGGACCACCGCCGCCGCCCACCGCTGCCTCCCCAAGGCACGGAGCCCCCTCCTATTTATACCGCCCCTCTCTCTCTCACCCCGAGCCCCAACCGCCGCCACCTCGCTGAAGGCCGCCGCCGCCGCCGCCGTCGCCGCCTGCCGCCCGTCGCCCGACCCGCCACCCGCCGACCCAGCGGGAGCCCCGGAGCCCGCCGGCGACTTCACGGAGGTAGCCGCCGCCACCACCCCCATCGATCCGTTTTTCTTTAAAAACCGATCCGGTTTTTCGTCGTTGCGGTTTAAAAAAACCCTAGATGGTTTTATTTTTTTGTTTTATTATTTAGTGAACGCTCACCGACCGCTCGTTTCAATGAACGTGTTCGCCGGATTAGTTCTGTTAACGAACGTCCGCTGTTTAATATGTTCGTCGCTTTTCTTTTAATCGGATTTAATCCGTTATTTTCGATTCGATTTCGATTCGATTTTCAAATCTGTTTATTTTCTCGCTCGTTTATCGGAATCAGTGATTCAAGCGCTGAGTTTAGATTCTGAAACCGCCGTTCGACTAACCTACTTAAACAAGGGTTTGCTACTGTAAAATTTTGACCTAGTTTCATATTGCTAAAACCGAGTCATTCTCTCTCGATTTTCGACTTTCGATGTTTTATTTGGTTTGATTCTTTTGTAACTGTGGTTCTTAAGTTGAACTCTCTGGTTAGATCTTTTATTCGAGATTTCCTGTGCATTAGTTGAGTACTTATTGTATGCTTGTTGTTTGTCTGCGTTAGATCACCGGTGCGCCGCTTGTTACTTTGAATCTCTAGGTCTCATGGATCATCGACAAGGCAAGTAACACTTGATCATACCTTTTCTACTACCCAGCTTTTATTGCATTAGATCAAACCTCAAACACTTGCATGTTTAGGATCTAATTAAATTGTGGGATTGGGAAGTAGATTGAGGTAGTACCTATTACTGCTTACTTATGAAACCTTGGGAGTTACTTCTCGTTTGCTTATTATGCCATGCTATGCTAGTAGACGTGGATTGGGTGAGTGAATATCCATGACAGATGTGAGATTGTTAATTAATGGTTTATCTAAGGTGGCAACCTAAACACACATCTGGGTGGATTGAGGCACTGGTTTCTATCAGACTTGCTGTATTTCTTCTGACCGCCACCTGTGCTCTAAGGGATCATAAGATTATTCAAACTGAAACTTCCGTGTGCAGCCACAAGCCAATTATGGGCTCTGGCGTAGTTGACTAAGTTGTGCGAACTCTTACGGGTAGGCTAGCTGATGTAGGGGATGTAGGTTGGTACGGTCTACCCACATGTAAGGTGCTAGCGCTTCGAAAGACTATGTCTCGGTCATCCGCTTCTCAAACACCATGTAGTCACGAGAACCAAGCGGAGGCGATCGAGTCTTGTGGGGAAAAGTGCAAACCTCTGCAGAGTGTATAAACTAATCATGATTAGCCGTGTCCCCTGTTATGGACGTTTTGAGTATCTGGTAATTGAATATCATGTGAATCTCAACATGTTACTTCTAATAAATGTTATTGGGTTTTGATGAGTACTTTTTAATTGGGATTGAGGATGTGTCAACCATTCTCAATGTTTAACAACCACCATGATAGTTAAATAAAATTATTCCTTTGTTGTAGGGAAAACTAGCTTTATGCAAAATGTAACCAGAGAGCCTTACCACCAGCCATATATGCATGTAGTATAGGCTTATTTCCTTCATTGCTCTCTATGTGTTACATTGCCAAGATATTCCATGTCTTGACCGTTTTGGGCTGCAACTTTCACGTTATGCACTTTTCGAATTTACAGTAAGGTGTTAGGTCGTGGTTCTATACTCGGTGATGCCGATGGAGTTGATGGACTCACTTATCTTCCAAGCCTTCCATTGTTATTATTAGATGGCCTTAAGCCATATTATTGTAATAAGTTCCCTTGTGGACAATGATGTAATAAGTGTGTGATTGCTACTCTGCTATAAATCCTTCAAGCTTGTGTGGTGTCGGCATTCTTCGATCCAGGATGACATCGAGCACGAGACTTGATCAATTCGGTCCGGTCGCTCTGAGATGGTATCGAGCACACGCCGATCGTAGGACACGACCACTAAGTTAAAGCCATAGATCACTACTCTCTTCCCATTTTCTAACTCCTCCTCTTTTCTACTCTTAGGATGACGGACGCGAAGATCAAGTACACCCAACCAGATGAAGGCACACCTTTTGGATTTCACTTGAAGGAAATCACCAAGTACGTGAACATTGGACTACCCAGCTTCACCGGAACTTTCAACGCCACTCTGCCTGAAGAGGAGCGCTGGAAGATTCAAGCTCACGTTCCAGGAAGGACATTCGCCCCAATCACCAAGCCTATAGATAGTGTTTTCAATTGCACCAACTTGGAGTCCAGGAAAGAGCATGGCAGCTCACATCACCATGGGACGCATTGGAGAAGTTTATCAAGAAGACCTCAAGGACACTATCTACCAGATTTATGGACGCCGAGATGACAAATGGGACATAGTCAAGACCAAGAAGGATAGATCCATTGCAGCTTTCATCCAGAGTTAAACCAGCACATTCGGCGCCAGAGAACCAAATGTGCAACGATATGTTGGAGTTGCGAACGCAAAAGGAAGGATCATCGAACTTGAAGAAGAACTAAGGACTACCGCAAGGACTACATGGACGAGATCGTAGCTCTAGCAAGACACAATAACGATCTTAAGTACGAGATCGAGGAACTCAAGAAGAAGTTGGCGCCAGAATGAAGACCAAGATGTCGGTTGCCCAAGCGACTACATCAACATCGACGACACCGAATCGGATCCAAGTGAACCCGACTTTGAAGACGAAGTGGAGCGGACATCATGGAGTCTTCCACCGGTTCAAATTAGTAGAAGTCCCCCACATATTAGTAGTATTCCCCCCATGTAAACATTTTAGTACACGCACTTTTGCGATAGTTAGATCGTTGTAAGCCCTTGTTTGATTGAATGAAGTGATTTTGTGTGCATTTGCTCATGTGCATTTGGGTAGTGATTCCCCTTAGACCTCATTCTATTCTTAAATTCTCGTCTTTTCTAAACCCATCAGATGCCTCCGAGACGCGACCCCGGGTTTGTTTTCCCGCCAGAGATCACCCAATTGATTCAAGCAGAGAATACCCGATTCAAACATTGGTGCGTAACCGTGGCAACAACAACAACAACAACAACCCACCACCACCACCACCACCGCGATCACCCGACTCGTTTTCTTAGACTGAATCCGCGGTATATTCCAAGAGCACCGAGCCGATTGTGGCGGATGATTGGCTCCGCAAGATAGGAAGGAGTTGACCATCGCAGGATGCACGGATGGTGAAAGAGTGAAGTTTGCAGCACATCACTTGAAGGACCCGCAGCAAGCATGGTGGGAGAATTTTACACCACTTACCCGTGAGACACCGCACATGGGATCTGTTTGACCAAGCTTTCCGTCTTGCCCATGTTTCAGCAGGAGCTATGGCCATAAAGAAGCGTGAGTTTCGCAACTTACGCCAAGGAGGAAGGATGTTGGCAAGATGTGGATGAAGTTAGTAAGTTAGCACGTTATGCCCTAGATGACGTTACTACGGATGCAAACTAAACAGAGAAGTTTCTAGAAGGACTGAATGATGAGTTCAAGATGCCGTTGATGGTAGCAAGTTTCAACAACTACCAGGAGTTGGTAGACCGAGCCCTCATGATTGAAGGAAAGCAAAGACAAATTGAGAACCGCAAGAGGAAGTATGGGCAAGGGAAGTATAACTCGGAGCCCAATGAAGCCTCGTTATACCCTAAATCAGAATTCAGTTTCAGATACCCATGGAGGAGGTAATTCGCATAACCATAATGGCACCAAGAATGGGAGCGGGAATGGAGGAAGCAATGGACAGAACCGCACCAACCCGTCAACACCATCCAAAGTAGACTGAGTCACATCACTTGCTTTAAGTGCCGCAAGATGGGCATTATGCCAATGACTGCCCGAAGGCGAATGGAAATGGCAATGGAAGCTCGGAAAGAAGCCCAACCCTTTCAACAGGGGATGTGAACCACATTGATGTGGAGGAGGTTGAAGATCAGCCGATCGCATGTCGGTAAGTTTTTGGTTAAGTCATTTATGCAGTTGTTCTTTTCGATCTTGGTGCATCGCATTCATACATATCAAGGGATTTGTGGATAAGTACAAATTACCGACCCAAGCCCTTAGGTCACCCATGCTAGTAACCTCACCCGAGCAGAGTACATGGCTAGTAAATGGTGTGATCGATTGCCATTAAGGATTGGACACTATGTTTTCCCTCGGACCTAATAGTTCGGAATCCCAAGGATTGGATGTGATATTAGGAATGGATTGGTTATCAAAGTATGGAGGAACATAGATTGCACCACAAAGTCAATTTTGCTCACCACCCCGAGGAAGAAGGATCAAGTATGTATCACGCAGTGAGCCGAGGAGAGCGCAAGTAAATTTCTTATCGAGTGGTGCGGAAGAAGTACCATGGTGAAGGATTTTCTGATGTATTTCGGAAGAATTGCCGGGAATGCCACCGATAGAGACATTGAGTTTTGATCGAGCTGCTGCGAGAACAGGCCCGATATCGAAGCGACCGTCTGTGATGTCCGCACAGGATCTAGCGGAAATCAAGAAGCAGATTAAGGAACTATTGGATAAAGGTTTTATTCGCCCAAGTTCTTCACCTTGGGGATCACCCGTATTGTTAGTGGAGAAGAAGGATGGATCGTTAAGAATGGTTGTTGATTATCGTGGATTGAATGAAGTAACAATCAAGAACAAGTACCCACTACCAATGATAAATGATCTGTTTGATCGCTTACAAGGAGCTAAGGTGTTTTCCAAGATCGATTTGCGATCAGGGTACCATCAGTTGAAGATTCGAGAGCAGGACATACCTAAGACAACGTTTACCACGAGATATGGACTGTATGAGTATACCGTTATGTCATTTGGACCGACTAACGCACCAGCCTATTTCATGAACCTGATGAACAAAGTGTTTATGGAGTTTTTGGATAAGTTCATCGTGGTGTTCATTGATGACATTTTGATTTTCTCGAAGGATGAAGAGGAACATAAGGAACATTTGAGATTGGTTTTGGAGAAATTGAGGGAACACCAGTTTGTATGCCAAGTTCAGCAAATGTGAGTTTTGGCTAAAGGAAGTTGGATTTCTCGGACATGTTATATCCGGAGAAGGAATAGCAGTTGACCCCACAAAGGTTGAGACCGTAACCAAATGGGAAGCACCAACGACCGTTGGAGAGATTCGGAGTTTCCTTGGACTCGCAGGATACTACCGAAGATTCATTGAGAATTTCTCAAGGATTGCCAAGCCTATCACTGAATTGTTGAAGAAGGATAACAAATTCATATGGACTGAGGACTGTGAGGCAAGTTTTCAGGAATTGAAGAAAAGATTGGTTACCTCACCAGTTTTAATATTGCCAGATCAGACCAAGGATTATGAGGTGTATTGCGACGCTTCACGTCGAGGACTTGGAGCAGTGCTTATGCAGGAAGGAAGAGTTGTTTCGTATGCTTCACGACAACTTAAGCCCCATGAGTTGAATTATGCCACCCATGATTTGGAGTTAGCAGCCGTTGTGCATGCCTTAAAGACATGGAGACATTTTCTCATTGGAAATCATTGTGAAGTATATACGGATCACAAGAGTTTGAAGTACATCTTCACATAGAAGGAATTGAATCTCAGACAAAGGATATGGTTAGAGCTTATCAAGGATTATGATATGAGATTGCATTATCACCCCGGAAAGGCTAATGTCGTAGCAGACGCATTGAGCCGTAAGAGCCACGTCAATACCCTAATGATGGGAGGGATACCCAATGAGTTAGCCGAGGACCTTCGAGAGCTATGTTTGGAAATAGTTCCGAGAGGCTATGTAGCAGCATTGGAGATTCATCAACACCGATGGACAAAATCGAAAAGCCCAAAAGGCGGATAAGGAAGTTGCCTCTATAAAGGAGAAAATGAGCAAAGGAAAAGCTAAAGGATTTCGTGAGGATGAGCACGATACCCTATGGTTTGAGGACCGTGTTTATGTGCCCAATAACCCGAGATCGGGAAGTTGATTTTGCAAGAAGCTCATGATTCACCCTATTCGATTCACCCAGAAATACCAAGATGTATTTGGATTTGAAGAATACTTTACGGTGGACCGGAATGAGGAAGGATATTGCGGAGTATGTAGCAGTTTGCGATGTATGTCGAAAAGTAAAGGCGAGCATCGAAGCCAGCAGGATTGTTACAACCATTGCCGATACCGAATGGAAGTGTGATAAACTAGGCATGGATTTCATCACAGGTTTGCCAAAGACCCGTTCAGGATATGACTCGATTTGGGTTGTAGTCGACCGCTTGACGAAGGTAGCTCATTTTATTCCAGATAAGACTACCTATAGCAGTGCTAAGTTGGCAAAGATATACATGACCAGAATTGTGTGTTTACACGGAGTTCGAGGAGCATCGTATCGGATAGAGGAACCCAATTTACCTCAAAATTTTGGAACCAGTTGCACGAAACATTGGGAACCAGACTGGAATTCAAGACAACTTTCCACCCACGAGACCGATGGACGGATCGAGAGGGTCAATCAGATTTTGGAGGATATCTTTGAGAGCTTGTGCACTAGATTATGGATCTAGTTGGGATGATAATTTGCCGTATGCAGAATTTTCTTACAACAACAGCTACCAAACCAGCCTAAGGATGGCACCTTCGAGGCTCAGTATGGAAGAAGATGTAGGACACCGTTGTCATGGGACTGGCCGAGATCGCTCGCTTGTTTGGACCAGATTTGATTAAGGAATCTGAGCGAAGGTTAAACTGATTGGGATAGGCTCAAGGTAGCCCACCTCCGCACAAAAGAGCTATGCCGATTCAAAGCGCCAGCGATCGAGTATGAAGTTGGAGCAGAGTATATCTTAGAGTATCCCCGCTCGAGGAGTTAAGCGTTTTGGAGTTAAAGGAAAGTTAGCACCACGTTTAGTTGGACCGTATAAGATTTTGCAACGCATGGGAGAAGTTGCTTATAAGCTGGAATTGCGGAAGGACTGTCGGGAGTTCATGATGTATTCCATGTTTCTCGATTGAAGAAATGTCACCCGAGATAGCGAGAGATACCGTTAAGAGGCATTGCCACCGAAGCAATTCAGTTGAAGGATGATTTAACATATGAGGAAAAACGGTTAAGATTCTCGATTATGCTAGCAGAGTTACTCGCATGACAAAGTTATCAAGTTTTGCAAGGTTCAAGGAGCCACCACAATCAAGATGAAGCCACCGGGAAAGAGAGGAAGTTTTGCTCAAGGACCACCCTCACCTATTTTCTAGCCAACCCGAATCTCGAGGGAGATTCCTCTTAAGGGTAGGTTTGTAACATCCCAAATTTTCAATTTGGAATGTTATACATTAGGTCATCATGCATATCATATTTTCTCGCATTTCTCGATCCTAGAAAATTTCACGCAACTCAAGGACCCTCGGAGAGAGTTGGAAGTTTCATTATTTTCATATTGGGATTTCTCAAATTATGAAAATATAGGATCATTGGATTTATTTAATTATCTTCATAAGTTTTTCGATAAAAAAATTAAGAGAGGGAATAATATGACTTTCCCAACATTTAGGAAAAATGAAGATTTTATAAATAAATCAAATATTGGTTTTTGAAAGTTTATTTGCTTTAGGCAAAAAAAAATGAGCATTTTAAAAATATGCATATTTGCCCCGTTTTAAAGTTCATTTTGTTCGACTCATTTTTAGGAGTCGGGAAAATTTTATTTTATTAAATTTGGAGTCGTTTGGTTTGATTTTTTATTTCGTTTAGTTTTGTTTAAAAAAACGCTTGCGCCCGCTGCTGGGCCAAGGGCCGAGCCGCCCAACCGCCCATGCCGGCCCGCCCCTCCTCCCCTCAAGACGCGCCCATGGAGGAGACCAGCGCCGCCGCCGCCTCCCGAGTCCGGCTCGGACCCGCCGCCGCCCGCCACCGCTGCCCCCCCCAAGGCACGAGTCCCCCTCCTATTTATACCGCCGCCCTCTCTCCTCCCGAGAGCCCCAACCGCCACCCGCCTGAAGGCCGCCGCCGCCTCAGCTCGACGTCGCCGACGCCGCCGTCGCCTCGACCCGCCACCCGCACGACCCGCGGACCCGCCGCCCACCCGCCGGAGCCCGGAGCCTCACGGCGACTCACGGAGGTAGCCGCCACCACCACCCCACCGATCCGGTTTTCTTTAAAACCGATCCGGTTTTCGTTCGTTGTTCGGTTTTTTTAAAAAACCTAGATGGTTTTTATTTTTTTCGGTTTTATTATTTAGTGAACGTTCACCGACCCGTTCGTTTCAATGAACGTGTTCGTCGGATTAGTTCTGTTAACGAACGTCCGCTGTTTAATCTGTTCGTCGTTTTTCTTTTAATCGGATTTAATCCGTTATTTTCTGATTTCGATTTCCGATTCGATTTTCAAATCTGTTTATTTTCTCACTCGTTTATCGGAATCAGGTGATTCAAGCGCCTGGAGTTTCGTTACGAAACCGCCGTTCCGACTAACCTACTTAAACAAGGTTTTGCTACTGTAAAATTTTGACCTAGTTTCAGATTGCTAAAACCGAGTCATTCTCTCTCGATTTTCGACTTTCGATGTTTTATTTGGTTTGATTCTTTTGTAACCAGGGTTCTTAAGTTGAACTCTCTGGTTAGATCTTTTATTCGAGATTTCCCTGTGCATTAGTTGAGTACTTATTGTATGCTTGTTGTTTGTCTGCGTTAGATCACCGGTCGCCGCTTGTTACTTGAATCTCTAGGTCTCATGGATCATCGGCAAGGCAAGTAACACTTGATCATACCTTTTCTACTACCCAGTTTTTATTGCATTAGATCAAACCCTCAAACACTTGCATGTTTAGGATCTAATTAAATTGTGGGATTGGGAAGTAGATTGAGGTAGTACCTATTACTGTTTACTTATGAAACCTTGGGAGTTACTTCTCGTTTGCTTATTATGCCATGCTATGCTAGTAGGCGTGGATTGGGTGAGTGAATATCCATGACGGATGTGAGATTGTTAATTAATGGTTTATCTAAGGTGGCAACCTAAACACACATCTGGGTGGATTGAGGCACTGGTTTCTATCGAGACTTGCTGTATTTCTTGGACCGCCACCCGGCTCTAAGGGATCATAAGATTATTCAAGCTGGAAACTTCCGTGTGCAGCCACAAGCCAATTATGGGCTCTGGCGTAGTTGACTAAGTTGTCTGAACTCTTACGGGTAGGCTAGCTGATGTAGGGGATGTAGGTTGGTATGGTCTACCCACATGTAAGGTGCTAGCGCTTCGAAAGACTATGTCTCGGTCATCCGTTTCTCAAACACCATGTAGTCACGAGAACCAAGCGGAGGCGATCGAGTCTTGTGGGGAAAAGTCATAAACCTCTGCAGAGTGTATAAACTAATCATGATTAGCCGTGTCCCCGGTTATGGACGTTTTGAGTATCTGGTAATTGAATATCATGTGAATCTCAACATGTTACTTCTAATAAATGTTATTGGGTTTTGATGAGTACTTTTTAATTGGGATTGAGGATGCTGTCAACCATTCTCAATGTTTAACAACCACCATGATAGTTAAATAAAATTATTCCTTTGTTGTAGGGAAAAACTAGCTTTATGCAAAAATGTAACCGTAGAGCCTTACCACCAGCCATATATGCATGTAGTATAGGCTTATTTCCTTCATTGCTCTCTATGTGTTACATTGCCAGCATATTCCATGTGCTGACCCATTTTGGGCTGCAACTTTCACGTTCTGAGACTTTTCGAACGACAGTAAGGTGTTAGGTCGTGGTTCTATACTCGGTGATGCCGATGGAGTTGATGGACTCACTTATCTTCCAAGCCTTCCGCTGTTATTATTAGATGGCCTTAAGCCATATTATTGTAATAAGTTCCTTGTGGACAACGATGTAATAGGTGTGTGATTGCTACTCTGCTATAAATCCTTGAAATCTTGTGTGGTGTCAGCATTACTGATCCAGGGATGACACTGAGCACAGAGACTTGATCCATTCGGGTCTGGTCGCTACAACCGGTCGGTTATCCGCCATCGGGGTTAACAGTGAAACGTAAATCCAAATCGAATTCGCGATCATCGATAAGATCGATCAGATCAGAGAATTCGGCGTGATCGGAGTTCTGATGTGATCTGTGATTTCCAAAAACGTCGGGCGTAGCGCCTTGTATTTCGTACCCGACACACAAACCGATAGAATGCGATTCTATGAATAACTTTGTGTTTGGAGGGTTTGATGTGAATAGTATGGCTCGTGTGTATGTGATGTATGTGTGTAACTTATACATGGCCTGCGCGTCATGTTTGTCAGCCGGCAGGAGCCAAAGTGCTGTCATTATATTGTATAACAACCTGCGTTTCGACTTGTGACTCTATGTAAAATTCATTACTAGTTGTAATAGTTGGATAATAGAGATCAGGTTGGTGGCTTGGCGTCCCGGCGTGACAAACAAGATGGAGTTCCTAGATGGTCATCGGAGTCGGAGCCGACCTGGAAGAACGTCCATGAAGGAGCCATACTATTTCAAAATATATGTTTATTTGTGATTGTTATGCTTCTTGTTTTCTATGCATGTTAGAATGGTAGAAAGATCCCTCATGAATATCTAGCGAATTGCCATCCCTGATGTTGCACCTTTGCACGTCAAGTACATCTAGTAGTGGGCTCATAAAATTGAGGTGCTGTTGGGTGTCCTTGAACTGAAGGGTTCGTGTCGGACACGAACATGCAGTGCATCAGGTTAACTTGACAAGGCTATCAAAACGGTTTTGGGCCTTGTGGCAAAGAAGGTTGGGGGCCGGGTATGAGATACCTTCCCGATCCGGCGAGTCGTATAGAATACGATTAGCAAGGAGTTGCTTACGGATAGGCATGTTGTCTAGCAGTGATGCTAAAGCTCACTAGTCGCATGTGCTAGTCGGATCCTGAATCACTGAGAGTTTGCGGAGGGATGCCAACTTTAGTGGGAGTATTTCTATTTAGGCTTGAATTACTCTACATAAATACATTGCTTAGTGATTGCATATTTTCTGTTGTAGATTAATGATACCACCTGCTCAACCCAACTTTGCACTGAAATCAATTCTGGAAAAGGATAAATTGAATGGAACAAACTTTACCACCTGGTATAGAAATCTGAGAATTGTTCTCAAGCATGATAAAAAGGAACATGTTCTAGAGGATCCACTTCCGAGGAACCTGCCGATAATGCTAGTGCCAAAGCTAAAATGCCTATCGAAACTCATTGATGAATCAACGGAGATCACCGTCTCGATCTTTGGCTTGTATGGAGCCCGATTTGCAAAGATTTCAAAATGTTGAGGCTTACGATATGATCGAGAGTCTCAAGAGCATGTTTCGGACCGTGCTAGGACCGAAGGTTCAACGTCTGGCGATCCTTGATGGATTGCAAGCTGAAGGAAGGTGATCCATCGAGCCCGCATGTGATCAAGATGATCGGATATGTGCAAGCTTTGGATCGGTTGGGCTTCCGCTCTTGGATGAGTCTCTTGATGCAGTTCTGGGTTCTCTTCCGCCCAGCTATGGCACGTTCATCTCGAACTACCATATGCATGGCATGGATAAGAAGCTCACTGAATTGCATGGGATGCTCAAAGTGGCAGAGCATGATATTAAGAAAGGCACGCATCAGGTGTTGATGGTGGAGAAATCGGCTAAGTTCAAGAAGAGTCGGTCTAAGAAGAAGGCTAAGGCAAAGGGCACGGAGATGGTAACCTCCGCCGCCGCGCCAAACTCTGGACCGGACTCAAAGACCATTTGCTATCATTGCAAGGAGACCGGTCACTAGAAGAGGAACTGTAGCAAGTGGCTTGCAGAGCATGGCAAGAAGGCCGGGAATGCTACTTCAGGCAAAGGTACACTTGTTGCATATGTTATAGACATTTACCTTGCTGACATACCTAGTAGCTCTTGGGTATTTGATACCGGATCGGTTGTTCATATTTGCAACTCGATGCAGGGGCTGGTAAGAACTAGGCGTGTGGCATAAGGGGAGATTGACATCAGGGTCGGCAACAAAGCAAGAGTTGCTGCGTTGGAGGTTGGTACGATGCAGCTCTAGCTTCCTTCTGGATTTATTTTGGAATTGAATAATTGTTATTACATTCTTGCACTTATTTTCTGCCTCATGCTTGATGAGTCAGGGTTATGAATTCAATTTAAAGGACAATGGTTGTTCGTTTTATTTGAATGGTATGTTCCACGGCTATGGACCCGTTGTTGATGGGCTATTTATATTGAATCTAGAACAGGAACCGGTCTATAACGTGAATGTCAAGAGGCATAAGCCTAATGAGATAAATCCGACATACTTTTGGCACTACCGGCTTGGACACATTAGTCTGAAACGCATGAAGAAGCTCCATGATGATGGGCTCCTAACTTTGTCCAACTTCGGGTCGTTCGAGACATGTGAATCATGCTTGCTCGGCAAGATGACTAAGTATCCTTTTGCAAAGAGTTGCGAGAGAGCATCCGAGCTATTGGAACTTATACATAGTGATGTGTGTGGTCCAATGAGCACAACTGCCAGAGGTGGCTATCAGTACTTCGTGACTTTTACCGACGACTTGAGTAGATATGGATATATCTATTTGATGAGGCACAAGTTGGAAACTTTTGAAAAGTTCAAAGAGTTTCAGAATGAGGTTGAGAATCAGCTTGGCAAGACTATAAAGCTTCTCCGATCAGATCGTGGAGGTGAGTACATGAGCCAGGAGTTTGATGATCATCTGAAAAGCCGAGGTATAGTACCTCAGCTCACGCCTCTGGGTACGCCACAGAGAAACAGCGTGTCAGAACAGAGCAATAGGACCTTGTTGGACATGGTTCGGTCAATGATGAGCAAATCGGATTTACCCTTGTCATTTTGGGGATACGCTCTAGAAACTGCAGCTTTCACACTTAAGGGTACAATCAAAATCCGTAGACAAGACACCACATGAGATGTGGACCGGGAAGAGACCCAGTTTGTCTTTTCTAAAGATTTGGGGTTGTGAAGCATTTGTCAAGAGACTTATGTCAGACAAGCTTACACCTAAGTCGGATAAATGCATATTCGTGGGATATCCGAGGGAAACCTTGGTATATAGCTTCTACAACCGGGAAGAGAACAAAGTGTTTGTTGCTCGGAACGGGGTTTTCCTTGAGAAAGAGTTTCTCAGTCGGGAGGCCAGTGGGAGGACGGTCCGACTCGAAGAAATTCAAGGACCACTCGGGGATGGCTCGGCTGGTGATGAGATCATACCGAGTCGATCAGGAACCCGTAGTGGGCGGCACCTAACCACGGAGGTCGGAGAGATTGCGCAGAGTGCGTGATGTATTGTTGCTAAAAGCGACAAGCCGACCAATGTATCTTGAGCGATGGTAAGCCAGATTCGAGGCATGGTGGAGGCCATGAGATCCGAGTTAAAGTCCATGGATGAGTGTGACGCCCGGATAATTAGGCTATAGTAATCCCACGTTAACGATGCCACGTCACCTTGGTTCTTGTTGATAATCTCGCGTTAGTTGAAACGATTCAAATTCAAAATTTGAATTTAAGTTAAAACCATCGGGGTTTCAAAAGTCAAAACTAAATTGTTCCTAATGTGTCAAATAATTCATAGACCATGTTGGTGGAGAGGCCACACCTTTATAAAGTATTTAGATGCACTAAAGTAAAGAAAATTGTGGCTAAAATCAAATATTTAAATACCTCTTAAATAATAAAAATGTAGCAAGTAATTATTACTACACCAAACTTTTTGAGGTAATGGCCTATATTATAAAAATACTTTAGGAGTTTGTTTTGTATTTTATAAAATTAAATAAAATAGGTGTAACTAAAATAGAATGTAAAATAGTAAATCTGAAAAAGGAAAAGAACAAAAAAAGGGCAAAGCCCCTCTCCTGGGCCGAGTGGCCCAACCTGCCACCTGTGCCACCAGAGGCCCACCCCGCACTCCCCATATCCTCACCCCGAAACCCTAGCCCAACCACCCCACACTCCCCCCGCTCTGCTTTCCCCCCTCGATCCAGATTGATCGGGCCTTCGATACAGCGCCCTCGCCGACCGTCGACCACCGCGCCGAGGACCGTGCCACCGGGCGCCTTCGCCTCGCCGTCCTCCTCGTCGCCGCCTCTCGGCTCACTCCCCCTCGCTCCTCTTCCTCGACCCGATCTGGATCGAAAGAACAACGAGCCCGACGCCTCGACATCGGCGCCACCCCACCGTCCCTACCTCGCTGACGCCGCTTGTCACGGACAGACAGCCTGTCTCCCCGCCTCTACTTCGACCCAGCACCGATCCCGTCGCCTCGGCGTCAGACGCAAGACCGCCCCTCGCCAGCGTGATCACGCCCGAGGAATCGTCGACCACCGCCGCCGCAAGAGACCCGGCGCCGACGCTGCCCCGCCATCGCCGCGTCCTGTCCTCCTCCCGCCGATCAAGCGCCCGCCTCCCGGCGTCGCGGCGACGCCTCGTCCCGTCCTCCTCCCCAAAGGCTCCATCGAGCCACGCCGACCCCCGCGCGCCAGCGCTGGTGAGGCCATCGGCCTCCACATCCCCTCGGCCACTTTCTCTCCCCCTTGCGGTCACCACGCCCGGATGCACGCTCGCGCCCCAGCAAGACGCTAGCGCGCCGGTCGCGGCGCCATCGCCATGGCCGTCAGTCGCACTGCCCCCAATCCCTCATCGCTCGGGTCTCGCCCGACTTCTGGCCAGCAGCCCACGCCACTGCCTCGCCGACCTCCGGGGCCTCATCCGCGCTGCGTTGCGCCTCGACCGAGGTCGTTGCCCGCCACTCATTGCCGAGAGCGCCCGTGTGCGTTCCCAGCCGCCAAACCGTGGCCTTAGCCACTGCACATGGGGCCGACCCATTTAAAAAGTGAATAAAGAATTGATAATAAGTAAATAAAAATATTAATTAATTAGTTAATTAAATTAATTAACTTAATTAATTAGGTTCGATTAAACTAATTATAATCTATTACCTAATAACCTAGTTAGACTAAATTAACTAGTTAGTTAATGTAACGACCAATGACAGAGGGCCCACTTCGCTGACCCCAAACGTTGACTGGTCAACAGGACCCCGACCCACTGTCGACCTCTGGTACACTTCGTATGCAGAGTGGGTGCACCTAGCATTTAGCTATTTAATTTCGAATTAAATTAAATCCGTAAAATCTAGAAAATGATTAAATCTTTATAAATTAATATAAAATAATCTATAACTCGGATGAAAATACTTTGTACATGAAAGTTGCTCGAGCAGCGAGGCGAATCCGGATCGCGGTCCATTCGTCCGCCACACCCCCTAACCTATCGAACTCAAGAACTTTCCCCTCCTTCCTCTCTTTGAAAACACGAAACACCGGAATGCTTTCCGGATGTTTCTTAACCGGTACCACCTCATACCACGTTAGAACACGCCTAGCATCGTTACTTGTCATGTCATGCATCGATATGCATCTGCTTTACTTGGTATTCATTGTTTCTTCCCCTCTTCTCTCGGTAGACTACGAGACCGACGCTGCCGCCCGGTTCGACTACGGTGTTGTGACCCCTCCTTGTCGAGCAACCAGGCAAGCCCCCTTGATCACCAGATATCGCCTATTCTACTCTATACTTGCTTGCATTAGAGTAGTGTAGCATATTCTTGCTTTCATTGTACCTATCCCGATGCATAGCCTTGTCCTTGTTACTCTCATTGTTACCTTACGCAATCCTAAATGCTTAGTATAGGATGCTAGTACTTTCATCTGTGGCCCTACATTCTTGTCCGTCTGCGTGCTATACTATCGGGCCGTGATCACTCGGGAGGTGATCACGGGTATACTATATACTTATACATGATACATGTGGAGACTAAAGTCGGGTCGGCCGGTGGAGCACCATGAGTGGATCTTTGAGGCGGAGCGACAGGGCGGGTTGAGTCCGCCTAGGAGAGAGGTGGGCCTGGACCTGTTTGGCATTCGCGGATACTTAACACGCTTAACGAGATCTTGGTAATTGATTTGAGTTGGCTCTGAGCTTATACGCACTAACCATCTACGCGGGAGTAGTTATGGGTATCCGGCGTCGTGGTATCGGTAAGCACTTCAGACGTCACAGGCGGTAGCCACGGATTGGACGAACGCCACTAGGCTAGGTCTGCTTCGGCCGCCCACGCAACGTCTTGTGTGCTCGAGGCGATGGGCCCAGCACTGCTGCTTAGGTTTAGACCGGCGTCTTGGCCTCTCTGTTGTGCCTAGGTGGGGCTGCGGCGTGTTGATCTTCAGCGGCGGGCATGACCGAGAAAGTGTGTCCGCCAAATGGGATCAAGCGTCTTTGGTAAGATGGTGCACCCTGCGGAAGTTAATCTATTCAATAGCCGTGATCTTGATATGGGGCGACTTGGAGTTGTAACTTGAGCTTATGACAACTAGAACCGGATACTTGATAAAACACACCCTTCCAAGTGCGGATACAACCGTGGTCGCTCTCTCTCGTGGATATGAGGAGGGATCGCGGGTAGGATTATTGCTATGTGATGTTACTTGGAGGACTTCAACCTACCCCCTCCTACATGTTGCAAGACAGGTGACGAAGCGTAGTCTTCGATAAGACTAGCTATCCCTCTTATTCGGCTTTCTCGCAGCTCACCCACCGATATGGCCCTTTACACATATATCCATGCATATGTAGTGTAGCTCCTTGCTTGCAGTACTTTGGATGAGTACTTACGGTTGCCTTGTTCCCCTTTTCCCCTATCTCTACTCGATTGCTGCAACAGCACGATGGAGCCCAGAGCGAGACGCCACCGTCGATGGCGACTACTACTGGAGGGTGCCTACTACTCGCGTGCAGCCCAGCGACGATTTACCACCGGGAGTAGTTAGGAGGATCCTGAGCAGGAGGCTGCGCCTCTTCGATCTGTATCCCAGTTTGTGCTAGCCATCTTATGGCACCTTGTTTAACTTATGTCCGTACTCAGATATTGTTGCTTCCGTGACTTCGTCTATGATCGAGCACTTGTATTCGAGCCCTCGAGGCCCCGGCTTGTATTATGATGCTTGTATGACTTATTTTATTTGTAGAGTTGTGTTGTGATATCTTCCGTGAGTCCTCGATCTTGATCGTACACATTTGCGTGCATGATTAGTGTACGATTGAATCGAGGCGTCACAAGTTGGTATCGAGTCATTGCTGTAGGAATCCCCCTTCCAACTCCTTGGCCGAAGTCGAGTCTAGACTTTACAAAACTTTTACTAACATGGCTGTGCGGCCCATGGGCCCACGTCGCCATTGGGTGGTATTAGGATCTTTTACTCCTCGATCTTTACTCTGGGATTCTCGAACTCTCTTCTATTCGGGTTAAACGATTTTGCTAAAAACAAAACTAACTTTAGGTTCTCGCAGTACTTTCTCCCGAAGAGCCCTCACTTGAGATGATCGCCTGCGCTAATCGGAAGATTCCGAAGATACTCTCTGATGTTCTCTCGAGACTTTGTGCCCATCACTTTTGCTATTCCTGACCACCGATAAATCCGTATGGAAAACTACTTACACTTGCCATTCATACGATCATCCCCCATTGATCTTGTTATTACAAGATACCCCGAAGTTTTCTTTATTGTTCCGAGAATACCTTGTGCCTGCTGCCTAGCAGTTCTTTGCCACATGAATACCCCTTCAAATAAATCCTCGCACTTGTCGAGTATCCGCTCATCCCCAGTTGTTCATGAGTTTCACAAAAGTCTTCAAAATACTATTCGATCTTCCAAAAATCCTCTGGAGCCTTTGGCTCTTGAAATTCTTGCTTGCTCGCATTATGGTTAATCCCATAAGTCTCGTAGTCTTATTGACATTCCTTGTCATTATCATTTTGGGTCTATTGACTCAATATGTTTGCGAATCGACGCAATCATCATTGATCCTTATAAATTACCTTTCTACCTGAGCTGCCATTCTTTTAACTGGAATTGGTTCTCGACCAATCCAATTGTCGTTGATTGTATCCCTAATTCTATTCAGCTTATCCATTCTTGATCGAGCATTTGCTCCTCGATCCCTTGATTTGAAAATCATAATTACTTACTAATTAAGCGTTGAACTATTCAGTTGTTCTATAAACCGATGCATTTGCAATCTTTCTTCCTCGATTGGGTATCGATACTCATATCAGCCCCATCGTGGATCGCCATATCCTTTGTTGGGTTATTATCCGACAGTGTCCTTCATAATTAATCACTTTGTGAGTTCCTTCTCCGATACATAATGCCTTTGGTAAATTGTATCCTTTCCTTTTATCAACCATGCTCGCTTTCGAGCTGGTGGCATTTACTCTTGAAGCTTGTGGTATATGTTTCCATGATACCCCGACGGGTTGAACCTATGCCTTCCTTTATATGTGTGAACTCGGAAGTTTTCACGAGTCATACTCATCCGGTATTTCACCGGTAAAACTTTCAACACTAATGCCTTTATCAAAGCGAGAAGTGAATGGAAGGTTATACATTGAAGAAGTGGAGTCGACCTTGAACTTTGTGTTCATGCCCATGGACACGATGTAGATCCTATCATGGAAACTTCTTGTAATAATAACTATTTTCTTGGTAGATATCATCCGGTATCGTGAATTGATCCTCGCAACCGTGGTTCCGACCATGTTGTTCTCCTTGATTCTATTTCTCGCAAGTTAGAGTACTTGTCTTCTGCAGAGCATTACCCCAGTCCAACCTCTACTTTGATCTGTCGTTGAGTGTTACCCCCTGGTATCTCGAGATTATCATGGAACTGCATAACTTCTTATGAGTTCTTCATCAAGTGCTACCTTCCCACTGATTCCAAATTTTCACGGGCTCTGAGTTATTAAACACTCAAAGACACCGATAACTGAACCGAGTCCGCTCTACGGTTCAACAACTCTTCAGTAAGCTTCTATAAGTACGAGTTTGTACCCGATCACGCCATTCCTAGCCTATTTGGCTATATCATTGTCGTGATGATTTTAAGCTGTGCTACCGGTCCTTCTTCTCGAGCACAATTTTCGACGATGAACTAACCTTACGTCGATCCTCATCGTCATATCATTTTACCTTGAACAACAAGCTTGGTTTCGAGTTTGTGTCGCACCCTTGGTTCTAATAACCTTTCACTTCATCATTACTTTGACTTGATGTAAATGCGATCAATTACATCTTCGAGAACTCTCGCGACAAAGGTGTCGTGAGCGTCAACATTCTGAGCTCATCCAGGATATCAATTGAATTCATGATGAGAAATACCATCCTTGCCCTCGATGAATTGTATTATCATCGATCACTTTATTGCCATTCCCCCCCAACACAAGCTTGTTCATGTTTGGTGTTATACCTTGAGTTCCTTGCTACCCAGCAATTGTTCTTCTTTACCTTGGAGTATTACCATCCTTTATGTCAAGAATGTTCTGAGATTTGTTCCACCTCTTGAGGATTCTTGACATAGAAATACTTCTCACCATCACCATTCTTTCTTGGTCCCCGTGTTAATTCCAACAAGTGGACGGTGTTGTTTGGATTCTTTCCTTCTAGCAACCCTATTTTTTTGAAGTTAATGGTCGATGGTTCATTCTTAGGCTATCGATTATTGAATCACCATTCTGACATTGTTCGTGCAACCCAACCCATCGGGCGCACCTTTCAACCAATGTTTACTTGTGTATGTTTTCCTCGAGCATACTTCCTTATATCATTTGATCTGACAAATGTTATCTCCTTGTTCATTAAATGTGGAAGTCTATCTTTTGGGAATCTCGGTGAATTGCCGTTGAGTTCACCAGACACCTCCTTGTCCTCTCCTTGGGCTAATGATGGACTCTTGTTAACGGAAATCACTTCATAGTTCATTTCCCCGAGAATCTTACAATGTCATCTCGTCAATTTGCGTTGCACCTTTTCTTCTCAGGTATCCTAAGTCTGAGGTATCCTGACACCAATCGGATCTGAATCTCGGTCAGCTATGATGGTTGGGACAACTTTCCAAGAGTTATGATGATGATCCTTTGATGACCCGGTAGCATGATGTCATGCCTAGCACCCCCGGGTTGGAGGACCTATCATTATAGATTCCTTTTCAGCAGGGTTATCCATTCATCCATGAGGGAATTGTAATACTGTTTCTACAAGTTACTCCTGATGGATCCTTCGTGATTCCAAAGTCTGATCTTCACCTGAAGACCATGTCAATGCTATCTCGAAGCATGTCTGTGATACTCGATTTTCAACAAGAACATTCAAAGCCCAATGCTAAATGTTTCTTGCTAAATTATCAAACACCGTTGTATGGGTAATGTCATGAAATTTCTCTCCCTTACCTAAAGGGTTTTCTACATTATCTCTGTCAGGATATCTTGCTCGCTTGTCCTTGGGAAGGATATACCCTTGAAATATGTGTTTAAACATATTTTCCTTTCCATTATTCTGCTTAATCTGATGATCATATTTTCCATCCATTGGTTTGTTTAAACCTTTTCTATGATCTATATGATATAAGCAGTAATAATCCACTGCTTGTGCAAACACCTCGATGTACAACTCTGTCAGTAAGACCTTGTTACTATTGTGATGACATTCCGGTAGCCACCGATGGACGAGAACCTTGCCTATTGGTCCGCCTCGTTCAACGAAAGGTGAAAGTGGTTCTCTTCGTCCCTCGCCCTTGGTACCAACGTTGATGCCGACATAACTGACATGGTACTCTCTGACATGCCTTGCTATCATGACCGTGAAAGATGTCACTGCTCCTATTAAAAAAACCCACATGGTGGGCCCATAACCCACAGTTTCACAGGATCGAAACCTGACTGTCCCAGTACACCCCTATTCCCAAAGTTATTCCTCGACGTGGCCTCGTATGTAATTCACGGGCCACCGTCATAGTGATCTATTCGGTATCGACGCAATACTTACTCTCGCTACTCAACCCCTTTCTCACTCGTTTGGGGCTTGAGCAACTATCTATCCGCTTGGAGCCTATTATGGTACCTTCGTACCTTACTCTCGAGGTATTTCATATGTTCAACTCGAGAGATAATCTTATACTAATTCATGGGTTAACCCAGATTGTTTCCCTCAAAAGCATTATGTCGTAGTGAGCTGCCCTTATCTTTCGTAAGTACGATGGAGTTCGAAGAAATGATGACCAGTTTATCATGATGCATCGGAATAAAGGATTGAAGACATCAACGAAAGGATTAACTTCTTGAGAAGATCCGTTAGATTATCGTAACGAACTTTCCCTTACTCCCCTCTTAAATCTCGGACGAGATTTCTTGTAGTGGAGGAGAATTGTGGCCTTGGGATAATTAGGCTATAGTAATCCCGTTAACGATGCCACGTCACCTTGGTTCTTGTTGATAATCTCGCGTTAGTTCGAAACGATTCGAATTCAAAATTTGAATTTAAGTTAAAACCATCGGGGTTTTCAAAAGTCAAAACTAAATTGTTCCTAATGTGTCAAATAATTCATAGACCATGTTGGTGGAGAGGCCACACCTTTATAAAGTATTTAGATGCACTAAAGTAAAGAAAATTGTGGCTAAAATCAAATATTTAAATACCTCTTAAATAATAAAAATGTAGCAAGTAATTATTACTACACCAAACTTTTTGAGGTAATGGCCTATATTATAAAAATACTTTAGGAGTTTGTTTTGTATTTTTATAAAAATAAATAAAATAGGTGTAACTAAAATAGAACAGAAAATAGTAAATACAGAAAAAGGAAAAGAACAAAAAAAGGGGCAAAGCCCCCCCTCTCCTTGGGCCGAGTGGCCCAACTGGCCACCCAGGCCACGAGGAGGCCCACCCCGCACTCCCCATATCCCTCACCCCCGAAACCCTAGCCCAACCACCCCACACTCCTCCCCCACTCGCTCTTCTTCCCCTCGATCCAGATTGGATCGGCATCGATACCGCCCTCGCCCGCGTCGACCACCGCCGCCGCACGAGGACCGTGCCACCCGGAGCGCCTTCGCCTCGCCGTCCTCCTCGTCGCCGCCTCTCGGCTCACCTCCCCTCGCTCCTCTTCCTCGACCCGATCTGGATCGGGAAGAACAACGAGCCCGACGCTTCGACATCGGCGCCACCCCACCGTCCCTACCTCGCCGCGCCGCTTGCCGTCGCGGACAGCCCCCATCTCCCCGCCTCTGCCGCCCGACCCCGCACCGATCCCGTCGCCTCGGCGTCGACGCAGCACCACCCACCTCGCGCCAGCGTGATCGCGCCGAGGAATCGTCGACCACCGCCGCCGCAAGAGGACCCGGCCGCCGGCGCTGCCCGCCCGTCGCCAAGGCCCTGTCCTCCTCCCGCCGGATCGCCCGCCTCCCGACGTCGCGACGACGCGCCTCGTCCCGTCCTCCTCCCCAAAGGCTCCATCGAGCCACGCCGACCCCCAGCGCGCTTAACGCTGGTGAGGCCATCGGCTTCGCATCCCCCGGCCTTTCTCTCCCCTCGGTCACCACGCCCGGCACGCTTTCGCGCCCAAGACGCGCCGCAGCGCGGCCTCGTCGCTTCGCCATGGCCGTCGGCGAGGAGTCGCACTGCCCCAATCCCCTCTCGCCCGGGTCTCGCCCGACTTCACGGCAGCATGCCTTGCGCTGCCTCGCCGCCTCGGGGCCTCATCCGCCTGCGTTGCGCCTCGACCGAGGTCGTCGCCACCAGGCGTCGCGCTGAGCGCCAAGCGTGCGTTCAAATGGCCAAACCGTGGCCTTAGCCCACGCACATGGGGCCCATTTAAAAAAGTGAATAAAGAATTGATAATAAGTAAATAAAAATATTAATTAATTAGTTAATTAAATTAATTAACTTAATTAATTAGGTTCAGTTAAACTAATTATAATCTATTACCCTAATAACCTAGTTAGACTAAATTAACTAGTTAGTTAATGTAACGACCAATGACAGGGCCCCACTTCGCTGACCCGATCAAACATTGGTGGTCATCAGGACCCCGACCCACTGTCACCTCTGGTACACTTCTGTGTACGCAGAGCTGGGTGCACCTAGCATTTAGCTATTTAATTTCGAATTAAATTAAATCCAAAAAATCTAGAAAATGATTAAATCTTTATAAATTAATATAAAATAATCTATAACTCGGATGAAAATACTTTGTACATGAAAGTTGCTCAGAACGACGAGACGAATCCGGATACGCAGTCCGTTCGTCCGCCACACCCCCTAACCTATCGAGCTCTGCAACTTTCCTCCTCCGGCTCCTCTGCTGAAAACACGAAACACCGGAATGCTTTCCGGATGTTTCCCCTTAACCGTACCACCTCATACCACGTTAGGGCACGCCTAGCATCGTTACTTGTCATGTCATGCATCGATATGCATCTGTTTACTTGGTATTCATTGTTTCTTCCCCTCTTCTCTCCGGTGAGACTACGAGACCGGCAGCTGCTGCTGCCCGGTTCGACTAGGGTGTTGATGACCCTCCTTGTCGAGCAACCAGGCAAGCCCCCCTTGATCACCAGATATCGCCTATTCTACTCTATACTGCTTGCATTAGAGTAGTGTAGCATATTCTTGCTTTTACATTGTACCTATCCCGATGCATAGCCTGTCCTTGTTACTCTGTTGTTACCTTACGCAATCCTAAATGCTTAGTATAGGATGCTAGTACTTTCATCTGTGGCCCTACATTCTTGTCAAATGCCGCGTGCTATACTATCGGGCCGTGATCACTCGGGAGGTGATCACGGTATATACTATATACTTATACATGATACATGTGGAGACTAAAGTCGGGTCACCGGTGGAGCACCCATGAGTGGATCTTTGAGGCGAGCGACAGGGCAGGTTGAGTCCGCCTAGGAGAGAGGTGGGCTGGCCTGTTTGGCGTTCGCGGATACTTAACACGCTTAACGAGATCTTGGTATTTGATCTGAGTTGGCTCTGAGCTTATACGCACTAACCATCTACGCTGGAGTAGTTATGGGTATCCGGCGTCGTGGTATCACCAAGCACTTGAGACGTCGTGACGAGCGGCCTTGCCGGATTGGACTGAACGCCACTAGGCTAGGTCTGCTTCGGCCGCCCATGCAACGTGCATGTGTGCTCGAGGCGATGGGCCCGCACCCTGCGCGCTTAGGTTTAGACCGGCGTCTTGGCCTCTCTGTTGTGCCTAGGTGGGGCTGCGGCGTGTTGATCTTCAGCGGCGGGCATGACCCAGAAAGTGTGTCGGCCAAATGGGATCAAGCGTCTTTGGGTAAGATGGTGCACCCTGCAGGAAGTTAATCTATTGAATAGCCGTGATCTTGATAGCAGGACGACTTGGAGTTGTACCTTGAGCTTATGACAACTAGAACCGGATACTTGATAAAACACACCCTTCCAAGTGCGGATACAACGGTGGTCGCTCTCTCGAGGGATATGAGGAGGGATCGCGGGTAGGATTATTGCTATGTGATTTTACTTGGAGGACTTCAACCTACCCCCTCCTACATTTGCAAGACAGTGACGAAGCGTAGTCTTCGATAAGACTAGCTATCCCCTCTTATTACGGCTTTCTGCGATTCACCCACTCATATGTCCCTTTACACATATATCCATGCATATGTAGTGTAGCTCCTTGCTTGCAGTACTTTGGATGAGTACTCACGATTGCCTTGTCCCCTTTTTCCCCTATCTTTACTCGATTGCTGCAACAGACGATGGAGCCGAGGGCGAGACGCCACCGTCGATGGCGACTACTACTGGAGGTGCCTACTACTGCGTGCAGCCCAGCGACGACCGGGAGTAGTTAGGAGGATCGAGCGGGAGGCCTGCGCCTCTTCGATCTGTATCCCGGTTTGTGCTAGCCATCTTATGGCACCTTGTTTAACTTATGTCTCGTACTCGGATATTGTTGCTTCCGCTGACTTCGTCTATGATCGAGCACTTGTATTCGAGCCCTCGAGGCCCTGGCTTGTATTATGATGCTTGTATGACTTATTTTATTTGTAGAGTTGTGTTGTGATATCTTCCCGTGAGTCCCTGATCTTGATCGTACACATTTGCGTGCATGATTAGTGTACGATTGAATCGGGGGCGTCACAATGAGAATCATGTCTGGGACTTGGTTGATTCGCCGCCTGGCGTAACAGCCATAGCTTGCAAATGGGTCTTTAAGAATAAAACCGATGTGGAGGGAAATGTTCAGATCCACAAAGCTCGGCTTGTCGCTAAGGGTTATGGACAAGTTCAAGGAATTGACTACGACGAGACTTACTCACCGGTAGCGATGCTGAAGTCAGTGAGGATCGTACTAGCTATAGCTGCATATTTCGATTACGAGATATGGCACATGGATGTCAAAACGGCTTTCCTTCACGGAAATTTAATCGAGGACGTGTATATGATACAGCCCGAGGGTTTTGTCGATCCGACTAGCACTAGTAAGGTATGCAAGCTCAAGAGATCCATTTATGGGTTGAGGCAAGCATCTCGGAGCTAGAACATTCGTTTTGATGAGGTCATCACTGGTTTCGGCTTCATCAAAAGCGAAGAGGACTCTTGTTTATACAAGAAGTTAAGTGGGAGCTCGATAGTGTTTTTGATCTTGTATGTGGATGACATACTACTGATCGAAAATGATGTTTTGATGCTGAACTCGGTCAAGGAGTCATTGAATGGCAAGTTTTTGATGAAGGACCTTGGTGACGCAATGTATATTTTAGGCATTAAGATCTATAGAGATAGATCGAGGAGGCTGCTCGGCTTAAGCCGGAGCATGTACATAGATAAAGTGTTGAAGCGGTTCAACATGAGTGAGGCGAAGAAAGGGTTCTTGCCACTCTCACATGGTATAAGGCTAAGCGAGACTCAGAGTCCTTCGACATCTGATGAGCGAAGCAGGATGAGTAGGATTCCGTATGCCTCGGCAATCGGATCCATCATGTATGCCATGATATGTACGCGGCCCGATGTTACTTTTGCAATAAGCCTAACAAGTAGATACCAGGCCAACCCAGGTGAGAGTCACTGGGCAGCAGTAAAGACTATTTTGAAGTACCTGAAAAGGACTAAAGAGATGTTCCTAGTTTATGGAGGTGAGGAAGAGCTCGTCATAAAGGGTTACGCCGATGCTAGTTTCCAAACCGATAGAGATGATTGTCGATCATAGTCCGGATTCATGTATGTCATGAACGGAGGAGCAGTGAGCTGGATGAGTTCCAAGAAAGATACGGTGGCCGATTCTACCACAGAAGCCGAATACATTGCGGCTTGTGGAGCTGCGAAGGAAGGTGTTTGGATCCGGAACTTTCTGGATGATCTTGGTATTTTCCCAGCCTCGGTAAACCCGTTGGACCTTTATTGTGATAATTCTGGTGCCATCGCACAAGCCAAGGAGCCGAGGAATCACCACAAGGGAAGACACATAGATCGGAAATATCACCTGATACGAAAGATCGTAAAGAATGGTGATGCAGAGTTATGCAAAATTCACACGGATGCAAATGTTGCAGATCCATTGACTAAGCCGCTTCCACAACCCAAGCATGAGGGGCACGTTAGAGCTATGGGCATTCGATGTCTATTTGATAGACTCTAGTGCAAGTGGGAGACTGTTGGAGATATGCCCTAGAGGCAATCATGTATGATGATATTTCTTATATGTTTATGAATAAAGATAGTCCTTGGACATTATCAATGATGTGTATCAGCAAGTACGTGACTTGTTTGTGGGACTATGCATTGTATGATGACTGTCCTAAAAGGTCCCTAGTCGAAAGGGCTGTGTGGACGCGCAGCCGACTAGACTAGCATATGACACGGTCGATGGCTTGGTCTCACTAGCCATGGAGCATTGGATGCTAACCGGATAATATGGACTTGGAAGGATATGGTCGGATTCGACGTAGTCGGATCCGAGTCGAGTTAAGGTCCGAGTCGGACAGACCCAACTATGAGACGCAGTGATATGTCATCTGTGAGTCTCTAGTACAACATACGTTCTATGTCCTAAGACCGGTGGCGCATGCACTCGGGATGGTGACATACTTGCTTTGGGCCGACCAAACGCTACTCTGTGATGGGTAGTTACAAAGGTAGGTTTCGGCTTGTCGGACCCATGCCGCGAGACATGGTCGAGCAAGATGGAATTTGCCCTCCGATCGAGAGATATACTCTGGGCCCTCGTGTGATCCGACCAGGATAAGCATGGCCATCGACAAGGATTATGAGATAATCCGGATAGTGGTCGGCATCACTGGAGCGAGAAAGAGATCGGGCTAGCACAAGGATGACAGACTCGCCTTGAGCTCGACAACATATATCGTGTGGCAAAAGGAATGGAAGTATGATGTACAGGTTCACTAACCAGCTTCATAGTCTGCTTGGTGTTCGGCATGCCTTGCTAGAGGCCGCTACCAACCGTGCAGTGTGGTGGTGATCCGAACTGCGACCAAGCCGGCTTGAACCTAAGGGACTGCGCGCTTAATGGAAGGAACCTACGAGGTTGGATCCGAGGACACTGGTCGGATGTGATCCGAGCTGTATTCGGATTGTGGCCGAGTAGACTTATGGGCTTTAGGGTCCGTGCGAGGCCCAAGTTTTGAGCCCGCGATGGACGCCTATATAAAATGGAGGTGCCGCACACTCAGGCGGTTGATTGCTTCAGCGCTGTCACTAGGGTTTGCATGTGTTGCGAATAGACACCTCCACTCGCCGCCAGTTGTGTGATCGGACCTAGCAGTCCGCCGCATGACGTTCCTCCTGCACGCGCGGATACCGTTAGAGGCGGTGCACTTGCGCCGCTCCGGCGAACTTGTACGTGGGATCGGACGACCGACTGTTCGAGGGAGATCGGACAAGGAGGAGGCGAACCACACGGACGCGCTGCACCAACTCTTCTTCCGCTGCATGGCACTGCGCGTCTAGTAGTAACGAACCGTGATCCATCTCCCGTAGCATGTTCTTGGCTGTTCTGCGCGTAGGAAATTTTATTTTGCGGTCGAAGCACCCTACGGTAGAACCCAACATGCCTCTACTAGACTAGGTCATTAATCGAAGATGGTTAAGTTTCCTGACCATAGACATGTGTTGTCATTTGATGAACGGGATCACATCATTAGGAGAATGATGTGATGGACAAGACCCATCCGTTAGCTTAGCATAATGATCGTTAAGTTTTATTGCTAGTGCTTTCTTCATGACTTATACATATTCCTCTGACTATGAGATTATGCAACTCCCGAATACCGAAGGAACACCTTGTGTGGTATCAAACGTCACAACATAACTGGGTGATTATAAAGATGCTCTACAGGTGTCTCTGAAGGTGTTTGTTGGGTTGGTATAGATCAAGATTAGGATTTGTCACTCCGTGTATCGGAGAGGTATCTCTGGGCCCTCGCGATAATGCACATCACTACAAGCCTTGCAAGCAATGTGACTAATGAGTTAGTTACGGAATGATGCATTACGGAACGAGTAAAGAGACTTGCCAGTAACGAGATTGAACTAGGTATGAGGATACCGACGATCAAATCTCGGGCAAGTAACATACCGATGACAAAGGGAATGACGTATGTTGTTATTGCGGTTTGACCGATAAAGATCTTCGTAGAATATGTAGGAACCAATATGAGAATCCAGGTTCCGCTGTTGGTTATTGATCGGAGATGTGTCTCGGTCATGTCTACATAGTTCTCGAACCCGTAGGGTCCTCACGCTTAACGTTCGATGACTATTTGTATTATGAGTTATGTGTTTTGGTGACCGAAGATTGTTCGGAGTCCCGGATGAGATCACGGACATGACGAGGAGTCTCGAAATAGTCGATAGGTAAATATTGATATATTGGACAATAGTATTTGGACATCGGAATGGTTTCGGGATGTTTCGGATATTTATCGGAGTACCGAGGGGTTACCGGAACCCCCCGGGGAAGTAATTGGCCAACATGGGCCATCGGGGAGAGAGGGGGCCCACAAGGGGTGGCGCCCCCCATGGGCTGTCCGAATTGGACAAGGAGAAGGGGGCGCGGCCCCACTTTTCTTTCCCCATATTCCTCTCCTTCAAGGGTGGAATACCTAAGAAACTAGGAGATCCAGGAGTACCAACTATACCATGCTCCATTAAAAGAAACTATGTTAAAACTGCCTTATGTGATCTTGGAGCCGGTGTTAGTGTTATGCCTCTCTCTTTATATCGTAGACTTGATTTGAATAAGTTGACACCTACTGAAATACCCTTGCAAATGGCTGATAAATCAAGCGCCATACACAGCCGGTATTTGTGAGGATGTGCTGTTGTGGTTACAAACGTTACTATTTTAACGGACTTTGTTATTCTTGATATTCCGGACGATAGTATGTCTATTATTCTTGGAAGAACCTTTTGAATACTGCGGGGGCTGTTATTGATTGCAACAAAGGCAATGTCACTTTTCATTTTTAATGGTAATGAGCATACGGTACACTTTCCGAGGAAACAACCTCAAGTTCATAGTATTAACTCTATTGGAAAAATTCCATCGATTATTTTTGGAGGTTTCGAATTTCCTCTTCCTACTGCCAAAAAGAGATATGATATTCTTATTATTGGGGATGTGCATATCCCCGTTGAGGTAACATAGTGTTATTCGAGATTTCTCCGGTTTCATGTTATTCGAAATGAGTTTGTTAACAAGACTTGATCAACCTTGTTAGTGGATTCCTTTTGATGAGCATGAGATGGATGAAGTTAGAAAGCACAACCTTCTGTACCCTCCTTCTACTTTTTGTTATTTAGAATAAATAAAGTAAAATTAGTATTTTCTGTCTGTTTTCTGATTTATCCGTGCAATATAAAAATACCCCAAAAATAAAAGTTCTCCAAATGCCCTGAAATTGAAATATGATTTTTTCTGGAATATTTAAGAATATCTGGCACTGAGAACACAACAGGGGGAGCAAGCACCTGGCCACGAGGGTCTAGGGCGCGCCCACCCCCCCTAGGCGCCCCCTGCCTCATGGGCCCATGGTGGCTCCCCTCCTTTTATTCCTGCACCCACACACTCCTTCTTCCTCCCAAAAAAATCACCAACCAGCTCAAGCGCGAGTTCTAGCTCATTTTGCTGCGATTTTTGATCTCCTTGCTCAAAGCACCTCTCACAAAACTGCTTTGGGGGATTATTCCTTGCTATGTGACTCCTCCATTGGTCCAATTAGTTTTTGTTCTAGTGCTTTATTCATTGCAAATTTGTGTTGTCTAGGTGACCATGTTCTTGAGCTTGCATGTCAAATTTATATGGTTCCAAGTAGTTCTAATGCATAACATAGACTCTAGGCACTTGTAGGAGTAGTTGCTATCAATTTTGTTGAGTTTGGTTCACTTTTATTTGAAGTTACTAAAAATTTCAGATTTTTTCAGAAAATGATGAAGAGATTTTTGAGGGGCTCATCGAGCCAAAGCTCGAAGGAAAAGCAAAGTGAAGAAGCAAAGAGGCCCAAATATAATCTGCCTCGCACCACAGAGGTTCGGCCGTGTGAATGGCCTCGCGATGATTTTTTGAGAGCAGACGTTATTTATGATGATTTTTATGAGTTGGATGAGAATGCAGGCCTCACCGACTTCCTCCGCGACCAACGTGAACAGTATCTCTTACTCACCAATACCTTTGTGCAATATTTTCATTTCCATTCTAGGAGGTAACCACCTACGGTGGATTTTTATTTATATGATGAGTATAAGGAGATGACCCTTCGTGAATTCTGTGAGGTGTGCAAGTTACCTTTTCCGGGTTTCATAGAGGAACCACATAGTAACGATGTGGAGGGGTTTATTGATACAATTGCTGTAGGGGAAACGAGGAAGGTTTCCGTCGCACGAATCACTAGCATACATTTTCCTGTTCTATGTTACTTTGCTATATTTTCTAGTAGGTGCTTAATTGGTCGCGGAAACTGTGGAAACTTGAGTGTCCCTGATATTATTATTTTTTTCCATGCCTTGTTTCGTGATGATACATTTAGTATGGGCGCCATTGTTGCAAAGCGGTTAAATCTTAACCATACTAAGGGCCCCATCTTGGGAGGCATCTTTGCCTCGCGCCTTGCTACATACTATAACATACCTATTAGGCACTATGAGAAAGAAGAAATGTTGCTGCCTCCTGTTTATCTAGATTATAAGAGTATGGTAGTGCATGATTTTATTGTTAAGAATAGGGAAAGGGCGCTTAAATACAAACTGTTATTTGATAAAAATCACCCTAAGACTATTTCCTTGCATGCTCCTTCCTTGTTTGATTTATCTGCAGGCAAGCACCTCGTTCCGCTGGCGGCCATCCAGAGCCAGAATCACAATTTGATCCTCCACGACAGTCTGATTACCTGTGGGATCCGGAGGCGATTGCCAACTAGTGGCAATCCGAGGCTTCTTTTCAGTACGACCCCAACTATAACTTTGGATATCCGCTAGGCCAGCAATGGCCATAGACCAACTTAGGCCAAAAGCCTAAGCTTGGGGGAGTACGTATTTCTCACCGACATTACATTCATGTATACACACTCATTGCTAGATGTCGGTGCTCATACTTTTTCATTGTACTATCCATGCTAGTTTATTTTCTTTTTCTTGCTTTCTTCTTGTGTGTTTGAAAAACCTTAAGAAAACTAAAAAAATTAGTTGTAGCGTTTAGCTAGTTTACCTTTCTTGCTGTAGTAGTAATAACTAAAAGAAAACCCAAAAATATTTCCTGTTCTTCTTTTGCTTGTTGGGAGCTTTCCTGTGTAAATAGTTTTATTTCTTTTCTTTTCTTTGGTGGTCGATAGGAGAAGACCATAATAAAATGTTGAAGTGGCTCTTATATGCACTATTGTTGATTTAACCAAGAGCCCATATTGCCTTGTCTTCTCCTATTTGTTGAATGCTTGCAGATTCCAGCTTAGTCCAATGCACGTGCACGATTATTATTATTCACACCGTTCGGTCGTGCAAGTGAAAGGCAATTATGACGATATATGATGGACTCATTGAGATGAGAGAAGCTGGTATGAACTCTACCTCTCTTGTTTTTGTAAATATGATTAGTTCATCGTTCCTGATTCAGCCTATTATGAATAAACATGTTTGCAATGGCAATTGGAGACTATAGTTGCTTATGCCATGCTTAATTAGTTAGGAGTTTATAATGGTTTACCTTGCGTGCCAACATGCTATTAAAATGGTTGTGATGTGGTATGATGGGGTGGTATCCTCCTTTGAATGATTCAAGTGACTTGACTTGGCACATGTTCACACATGTAGTTGAAACAAATCAACATAGCATCCACGATATTTATGTTCATGGTGGATTATATCCTACTCATGCTTGCACACAATGTTTATTAATTTTAATGCATGTTCATGACTGTTGTCGCTCTCTAGTTGGCCGCTTCCCAGTCTTTTGCTAGCATTCACTTGTACTAAGCGGGAATACTGCTTGTGCATCCAATCCCTTAAACCCCAAAGTTATGCCATATGAGTCCACCATACCTTCCTATATGCAGTATCTACCTGCCGTCCTAAGTAAATTTGTATGTGCCAAACTCTAAACCTTCAAATGAAATTCTGTTTTGTATGCTCGAATAGCTCATGTATCAACTAGGGTTGTCCGTATCTTCCATGTCAGGCGGGTTATTCTCAAGAGGAGTGGACTCTGCTCCTCACTCATGAGAAAATGGCTGGTCAACGGGATGCCCAGTCCCATGCTTTATGCAAATCAAATCAAAATAATTGCAAACAAAACTCCCCCGGGACTGTTGTTAGTTGGAGGCACTTGTTGTTTCGAGCAAGCCATGGATTGATGCTTGTTGGTGGAGGGGGAGTATAAACTTTACCATTCTGTTTGGGAACCGCCTATAATGTGTGTAGCATGGAAGATATCGCCATCTCTCGGATGTTATGTTGACAATGAAAGTGTGCCGCTCCAAATATTATTTATCTCTATTTCAAAATCGAGCTCTGGCACCTCTACAAATCCCAGCTTCCCTCTGCGAAGGGCCTATCTATTTACTTTTATGTTGAGTCATCACCCTCTTATTAAAAAGCACCAGCTGGAGAGCACCGCTGTCATTTGCATCCATTACTATTAATTTATATTGAGTATGACTATGACTGGATATCTTTTACCATGAATTACAATATTTAGTTAGTCCTTGATCTTTACAGGTGCTCTGCATTTATGTTTTGCGGTCTCAGAAAGGGCTAGCGAGATACCATCTTGTTATATCATATTATGATTGTTTTGAGAAAGTGTTGTCATCCGAGATTTATTATTATTGCTCGCTAGTTGATTATGCCATTGATATGAGTAAACATGAGACCTAAGAGTTATTGTGAATATGGTTAGTTCATAATCTTTGCCGAAAACTTGAATGCTGGCTTTACATATTTACAGCAACAAGAGCAAATAGAGTTTGTAAAAGTTTTTCTTTATCACTTTCAGTTTATCAACTGAATTGCTTGAGGACAAGCAAAGGTTTAAGCTTGGGGGAGTTGATACGTCTCCATCGTATCTACTTTTCCAAACACTTTTGCCCTTGTTTTGGACTCTAACTTGCATGATTTGAATGGAACTAACACGGGTGGCGCTATTTTCAGCAGAATTTCCATGGTGTTATTTATGTGCAGAAACAAAAGTTCTCGGAATGACCTGAAACTTCACGGAGATTATTTTTGGAAATAAGAAAAAATACTAGCGAAAGAATCAAGGCCAGGGGGCCCACACCCTTTCCACGAGGGTGGGGGGCGCGCCTGCCCCCCTGGGTGTACCCCCTGCCTCATGGCCCCCCTGGAGTTCCACCGACCTCAACTCCAACTCCATATATTCGTGCTCGGGGAGAAAAAAAATCAGAGAAAAAGATTCATCGCATTTTACGATACGGAGCCACCGCCAAGCCCTAAACTCTCTCGGGAGGGCTGATCTGGAGTCCGTTCGGGGCTCCGGAGAGGGGAATCCGTCCCCGTCGTCATCATCAACCATCCTCCATCACCAATTTCATGATGCTCACCGCCGTGCGTGAGTAATACCATCGTAGGCTTGCTGGACGGTGATGGGTTGGATGAGATTTATCATGTAATCGAGTTAGTTTTGTTAGGGTTTGATCCCTAGTATCCACTATGTTCTGAGATTGATGTTGCTATGACTTTGCTATGCTTAATGCTTGTCACTAGGGCCCGAGTGCCATGATTTCAGATCTGAACCTATTATGTTTTCATGAATATATGTGTGTTCTTGATCCTATCCAGCAAGTCTATAGTCACCTACTATGTGTTATGATCCGGCAACCCCGAAGTGACAATAATCGGGACCACTCCCGGTGATGACCGTAGTTTGAGGAGTTCATGTATTCACTATGTGTTAATGCTTTGGTCCGGCACTCTATTAAAAGGAGGCCTTAATATCCCTTAGTTTCCATTAGGACCCCGCTGCCACGGGAGGGTAGGACAAAAGATGTCATGCAAGTTCTTTTCCATAAGCATGTATGACTATATTCGGAATACATGCCTACATTACATTGATGAATTGGAGCTAGTTCTGTGTCACCCTATGTCATGATTGTTACATGATGAACCGCATCTGGCATAATTCTCCATCACTGATCCAATGCCTACGAGCTTTTCACATATTGTTCTTCGCTTATTTACTTTTCGGTTTCTACTGTTACAATCACTACAAAACTCAAAAATATTACTTTTGCTACTGCTACCGTTACTTCCATACTACTTTGCTACTAAATACTTTGGTGCAGATATTAAGTTATCCAGGTTTGGTTGAATTGACAACTCAACTACTAATACTTGAGAATATTCTTTGGCTCCCCTTGTGTCGAATCAATAAATTTGGGTTGAATACTCTACCCTCGAAAACTGTTGCGATCCCCTATACTTGTGGGTTATCAAGGAGACACAAACCACAACTCAGACAAGCTCAAACAAAATTGGGTTAAGTTGAGGTGGCGGAAGTGTATGGTGGGCAAAGTTATGCGATAGTTATGGTGGAGGTTGATGAAGAATTAACCGTCCCTAAGTAGCCGAAACACCTTAGGAGACTCAAATCACTACTCAAGCAACCACAAATGCAATGGGGATCAAAATGGGTTAGGTTGAGGAAGGCTATGGTGGTATTGCAGATGATATGGTGGATGGCCTAAGCAAAGATGCCAAAGTTACAAAAATTTGATGGAATCAAATGGTGGTGAAACCAATGTGAGGACCTTGGGCACGGTGATAGCTTCAAAATGATCCAAAGAACACTCAACTCAGAGTTCCGAGCGAAAAGTTATGATGGAAACGGTGAAAGATGCTGATGCTGAAATTTCAGGGAATGTTTCTGGTTAGGCCGGAAGATCCGGGCCTAGGGCCGGAAGTTCCAGGGGGGGGGGGGTGGCCAGAAGTTCCGGGGGTCGCGGAAAAATCACGTGGAGTCTGGGGGATTTTGGGTAAACTCTTTGTTTAGCCCGGAAGTTCCAGGGTAAGGACGGAAGTTCCGAGGGTCGTGGAATTTCTTCCGGGACTAATCCTAAATTCCGGATCAGAGAACAGGGGCCGAAAAACTCGATTTTCAGGGTCAAATTGGGAAGATTTCATGGATGGAAATGGGGCAAAAGATGGGGAAGGCTAGATCCACTCGTAACAAAGCAAATCCATGTATCAAAATCAACAAAACATCATCCAAACCAACAAATCACAAAAAAATGGGGCTATTTTTGGTGGGGATTTTCGAATTTAGGACGAAATCAAGCCAAAAAAGGCTAGAAACAGAGGGCGGAGACTCCAAATTCGTGATCAATGTGCCTCATGATACCAAGATGATGTAGGGTAGAATCGTAGGGCCTGATCTTTCGTGAAATGGAGGGGATCCCATAGAGAACACGAAGAACACGAGGGGAAACGCGAGGGAAATCACGAGGGGAAACGAGAGAAAACACTCAAATCAACAAGAAACGATCACACATGTGCTAGATCCTCGAAACATAAAGAGATACACAATCCAAAGTCAACAAAGGACGATACATAGGGTAACTAGTTCATCTCCGTGAGGAGGTCTTGAATCCGCGAGGGATCTTCCCGTGAGGGGTCTTGAATCCGGTGTGGATCTTCTTCGGTAGAGGCTGCGGTCTCTCGATCAAGAAGAACCACAAGGATGAGCAAAGCTCTATCTGTAAAATGAGCTAAACCTATGCTAACCCTAGAATGGAGAAGGGGATGAGTATATATAGTGGTAGCCACGAAGGGGTAATTGAGGGCGAAAGGTACATGGGCTTCGGGCCGAGTGTCTGCGCTGGCAGGCGGAAGTTCCGGGGACGGCCGGAGTTCAGGCGCGGAGGTTCCGGGCAAAGGTCCGGCCAGGTTCCGGGCTATCCAGAGAGTTGGCACGCTCGGGGCTGGTCTTGACTCCGGTGGCCGGAGGTTCCGGGTAGACCGGAAGGTCCGGGGGCCGGACATTCCGGGCAGAGGCCGGAAGTTCCGGGCTTTCCAGAAGCTTGTCCATGCTTCTTCTGCCTTCTCTTCCACGCTTCCCTCGCGGATGGTGTAGTTGTTCCTTGGCACTTGCACTCCTCCTCGATATTCGTGAAGCGCCGACAATACCTATGCATGCACGATGGAGGGTCAAGTAGTATACCATCCTTGAAGGGGTCAAGTGAGCACGTGTAAAGGAGAGGATTCACCTTTATGTATGTGAAATAGATGTCGCACGTGTCACTTGCCGAATGAACTCTTGACATGGTGATTTCTGTAGGATGCTCTGCATCACCTGGAGATTTCAACCTCCCGTGTTTCATTGATTTGTTCATAACTTTCACACCCGTGTTCTATAGCTATTGACATTACCCGTCCATCTAGATAGGTTCAAACACCATTTGACTCCATCATAATTTTGACATTTTGGCATCTTTGCCTAGGCCCTCCACCATATCATCCGCATTACCACTATAGCTTTCCACAACCTAACCCATTTTGATCAATATAGCATTTGTGGTTGCTTGAGTTGTGATTCAAGCCTCCTAAGGTGTTTCGGCTACTTAGGGAAGGTTGCTTATTCATCAACCACCACCACCACTTCCACATTCCCAACTCCGAAACCACCACCGCTTTTCCGCTACCACCATTTGACATTTTTCATTTGAGATTTTGAGTTCGTGATTTTTTTCGTTTCCTAAGGTGTTTGGCTAATTAGGAACGGTTCAACATCAAGAACACCACCACTCATCAGTGCCTCGGACTCGACATCGACTTCGACCACATCATTTGACACCAAGCCGTAAGCAAGGACGGTAACCTCGACAACACCATTGTATATCCCCTTGCCATTGCATTGTTAACCCCTAGCCCATTTTGCGTCACTTTCCTATCAAGACTATCCATTAAATATTCTCGGAAACATTACTTCTGCACTTTAGTGATAATCGATCCGCACCTTCCATTGCATACATACCTCATCTTGGTATCATCATCCCATCTCTTGTGTCGCAAGATTGTTCCCGCATATACACACTTGCTATCTTGGTTTGAGCGTTGCGCCTATTGGCCATATCAAGAAAAAGCTTTTAAGCAAAGAGAAAAACAAAGAGCTTGTAAGCATAACATCATACCACATTGCATATCACATTACCATCATTGATCATCTTGGATCACCGTGAGTACAACACCGGGAACCATACATACATAACATACTTGGGATACAAAGTCGATACGTTTTGTCTCTCATAGGTTGTGCACAAGTTTTGTATCTCGCCTATTGAGCAATTGTGTTAGCATCTCTCTGGAGCATTTTCTATGTATTCCACATTTTGTGCTCATTCCTTGGTTGCACGACCCCATTTATCTATCTGTGTGTGTGTTTTCGTGTGACATTCATTGCTATTGGTCTACTTATTTCACTTGCAAATTTGTGAATCTCTTTCAACATTATTGACTATTGCTAACAATTGCATCAAATTTTTGTGCCACTATCCTCACCAAGCTACTCCATAAGCCTTACTTGTGTAGGTGTGAGAATTGACAAGATCCGGTACCAATTGTGCTACTTCCATAATACCATATTGGGTGATCATTGATCCATATTCAACATTGGAAAAGGTACATTTGGTCTAGTTCTTCCTTTATTCCACTCACATTTGCTCGAGTCTTGTGATGGATAGGCAAAGCACATCTACTTCGGTCTACAACAACAACGACGAGTTTGATGCCACGAAAAACTTCTTCAACGCCAAGATGGATGCTCAAATGGAGGAGCTCAAAGCCCTCATCAAGACCTACAAGAGGTCTTCCTCATATTCGAGAAGACGCTCAAGTGCACATGCTTCCGATCTACCATCTCGGGCAAGGTCACATCGGCATCGACACCATCACCGACAAGAACGTGAAGGTCAGGAGCTCAACAACAGCCATCGCTCTAGGACTTCACCATCTACCTTGGATTCTTTGCCAAGCGACTTTAAGGCATCTTTGCCTTTGGACATACGACATCTTCGTCAACAAACGGCTCAAGATTACGATCAACAGAACCTCCCCAAGCTCAAGTCCGTGACTTCCACGAGCTACTACGACCACCAGATTCCTTTCTATGGGACTCAAGACCCCGAGGAGTATCTCGAGTGGGAGCACAACATGGACACCTACCTCAAGCTGCTTCAAGTCCCTCCTAAAGATCAAGTGAAGTGCGCCACAAGTAACTTCCATGACTACTTATCTACATGGTGGCTTTACACACCTTCGAAGAGCGTCAACATGAGTTGGCCCAGGATGAAGAGAGCTATGTGGCGAGAGTTCTTACCTTCCACCTACATAGAACAACTTCATGTAACATCCCAAAATTCTAAATTTTGAAATGTTATAATAAATAGATAGATTTGATTGATTGGTTGCTTGATTGTGTGAAATTGAGTGAAATTGAAACTTTTGAAGGTTAAATGAGAGGAATAAAGGACTTTCCCAAACTTTCATTTTGCATTACGTGATCTCCGTGAATTCAAATTCTTTTCACCACAAAACCACGGAGAGAAGATGACATGACTTCTTCCATTTATTTAAATGACAAGGGTGTTGAAAATATTTGAAGTTCATTTGAAATTATTTTCCAATTCATAAACTTCAAGCAACTCAATGATTTTCATGAGAGAAGATAAAATGACTTCTTGAAACATATGAAATATGAGTTGGGAGTTTAAAAGAATTACATTCAAAGCTCTTTTGAATTTATTTTCAATTTGGAGTTATTTGAGTTTTATTCAAATTATTTTTCTCTAAAATAAACTATATGGAAAATAGGGTAACATGATTCCCTACATCAGAAAATTGGAAGAAACAATTTGAATTAATTTTGGTATTTTAAAATGATTTTATTGGATTTTAATAGACCAGAAGCACTTTTTGTTTTATTTGAATTTGTGTGTATTTTATTTGACTCTAGAAAATGTACAGCTTGTAGGAAATCTTTTTCTGAAATTTTTGATATATAATATGCCTATATAAAGTTTCTGTTTTATTTTCGTTTTTCAGTTTATCGCTTTCTGTTAAAAAAAATAAATAACAAAAACTGCGCGCTCGCCTGAAACTAACTGTCGCCCACATGCGTAGCATAGCAGCAGGCCGGCCCGTTTTTCTTTTGTTTTCTTTTGTCTTTATTTTATTTTATTTTCGTTAATTTTTAGTTTTTTCTGAAACAAGTTTCAGAAAAAAAATAGACTTCGAAAAAAAAATGCAGCCAGTGTACGCGCGCGGCCGGGCCGAACTTTTAGCCCATAATTCTTTTCAAATTTCATCTGCGTACGTATATGTTTAGTCCCACATTGCCTAGCCTTTAACCTTTAAGCCTCTTTTCCACCAATAAATATAGACCCATAGAGTCTCTAAAAATCATTCGATTCGGGTTAAATCAATATTTTGATTTGACTAGATTCATTTAAGAAAAATATTTGTTCTCCTCTCTAGCGCGACTTCTGGAAATTGTCTTCTCTCTCCAAAGTCGTCTTTTCTCTGCCTTATAAAGGTATCTTTTTTTTTCTTCTTATACTTCCGTAGTTTATTATTTTTAGACTAATACGATAGATTAGATTATCAATTAGTCTACGTATTTATACATTAGACCTTAGTCAGTAGCTATTTTTTTTTAAAAAAACAGCTTGGCCTGATTTTTCAAATAGCCATAACTTTTTACTCGTTCATCCAAATTAGATGAAACCAACGCCCACTTCTTCGTTACAATCTCCTCTATCTAGTAATCCAACTCAAACATGTTTTTGAAAGTTTAAAATTTGAATTAGATCAGATTTGAATTTGAACTTCGTTTTGATCATAACTTGAGTTTCGTAACTCCGATTTAGTTGATTCTTTTTGCAAATCGAAGCTCTTGACCTAAACTTTTTGATAAGGCCAAATTCACATAATTTTGGTACTGTTAGAAATTGTTTTATGTTGCAAGAGTTATTTTCTTGGTTTTGATGTTTTCTGAATTTGTTTTCTTCGTTCTTTCCGATCTTTTGAGTGATTGCTTATGTGTGGTTACTATTGCTTGCTTACGATAGATTCACCAGAGTGTGACGAGTAGAACAATCAAGAGTTTTGAGTGCGAATCATCTTCATCAACATTGCAGGCAAGTTCACACTTTGATCATATCCTTTTTATACCCAGTTTTTATGCATTAGTTTCACCCTCAAACATTGCATGAGTAGGATTGATAACATGTGGGTATTGGGAAGTAGTTGTTGAGGTAGAACCTATTGCCCTGTTACTATCAAACCCTTGGGAGTTACTTCTACGCGTTGCTTATATTGCCATGCTATGCTCGTAGACGTGGTTTGGTTTGAGAGAATTCATGAAAGATGTGAGAGATTATTGTTAACTAAGGTTTAACTTAAGGTGGCTACTTTAATACACATCTGGGTGGATTGGTTGGGGCACCCTGGGGATATACCAGTGGACTTGCGGGGACTTTGAGGTTATACCGGTGTTGTCCTAGGAGATCCCGGGGTTATAGCGTGTGATCATCCTATGGTTCGCCACCCAGCCTCATAAGGTGGCTACTTTAATACACATCTGGGTGGATTGGTTGGGGCACCACAGGGATATACCGATGGACTTGCGGGACACGTGGGGTTATACGGTGTTGTCCTAGGAGATCCGGGGTTATACCGTGATCATCCTATGGTTCGCCACCCAGGCTCATAGGGATCTGAGATATTTTCATGCTAGAAATTTCCGTGTGCAGCCACAAGCTATTATGGGCTCTAGCATAGTTGAGTAAGTTACGTGAAGCTCTTGAAGAGGTAGATCGGCGGTAGTGGGTTTGTAGGTTTGGTATGGTCTGCGGAGTAAAGAGTTAATGTTTACGAAAGACTATGTCTCGGTCATCCGTTTCTCAAACATCATGTAGTGCGAGAAATCCAACGGAGGCAATCGAGTCTTGTGGGGAAAAGTGCACAAACCTCTGCAGAGTGTACAATCTAATCATGGTTAGCCGTGTCCCCGGTTATGGACAATCTTGAGTATCTAGTACTTGGAGTATCTGAAGTATCTCATCATGTTACTTAAATTAATTTGTTGGGTTAATGATTACTTTTAATTGGGATCATTGAGTTGGGGGTACCTTCTCAATGATGTTTCAACCACCATGATAGTTAAATTAACATATATTCCTTTGATATAGGAAAAAATTGGCTTTTCGCAAAACCTTTTAACCATAGAGCTTTTCCACCAGCCAAATATGCATGTAGAGATAGCCATTATTCATCAATTCTCTATGGTGTGAATTTGCGGTACATTCAATGTCTTGACCCTTTATGGCTGCAACGTCTCATGTTGCGGGATATCTTCTGACGAGTAAGTGATACGTTAGGTTACGATTTCTACACTCAACTTTGCCGTTGGTGTTGATGGGAATCCACAACCTTGTTACTTCCGCTATTTGGATTGAGGTAATGGTATTTACGTTATTTATACATGTGATTTACCTCTGTTATAAATCCTCGAGTACTGTGTGTCTCAGCATACCGATCCAGGGATGACACTTAAGCACAGAGACTTGACCGTCTGAGGTCGGGTCGCTACACTTCAACACCAATTGGAGAACACCATCCAAGGATCCAAGTCCCTCGACGAGTACTTCAAGGAGATGAAGAAAGCCTTGTGACGAGCCGGCATGGACAACCCCATCCGCATGAACTTCCGCTTCATGATGGGATTAAACAATGACATCTCCAAGACTATCTTCCTCGAGAACTACAAGTCCCTCGACAACAACTACATTGGTGCTCTCAATGCAGAACAAGAACTCATGAAGGCCAAGGCTTCTCCATCCCAAGCACACTTCACGATGACCAAGCTCCACGACAACGAGCATGAGGATAGTACCACCAAGATGTCCAAGCGGACGAGCTCCAAGACGACGCTCCCAAGTTCAACTTCACCGCCATTCACCTTTGTGGCATTGACGATGCTGAGTCTACCACGACTCTTTTTGAAGATGGCGCAACGACGAATACGACTATAGAGACTCTCAAGGAACAAGCTTTGGAGGCGAGCGATGTGGTGACGAGCAAGGATGATGCTTCCATCTTTGGAGGCGATAGTGATGATGTGCCATCTTCAGCCTTCATCCATGGCGACATTGATGAGATGGTTGAGCATGGGATTTTCCCTTCGACCACGAGGGTGTTTGGAGATTACTTGAGTGACTTGTGCCACCATATTGAGAGTGAGAGTGACTTAACCACTAGTCCCATATATGGCGAGTTTCCCCCATTCCCATGTGAGGAGAGCCACAACCCCCACCACTCATCTTAGATGAGTGACTCCACCATATGTGACTTTAAGTGCAACTACTTCGAGGGGAGTGAGTGAGCCACCGCATAGAGAGAGTGTGATAGTTGATAGGTCATGTGAGGACATTTTGATTTCTAACAACTTAAACTCTACCTCTATTGCATCTTCTCATTTGGTGCTAGGTCGCATATATGATGACGCGCCAACCTTCGACGACTTCGTCCTTCCTTTGGACAAGATGATGGCCACGGTGGAATATGATGCACCCCACATAGTTCCATCACGATGAAGATGGCCAAGATTTGATCTTTACCACCTCACCTACACCACTTGAGTGGAATGACAAAGGTACCATAGGTGACGGTGATGCTCTTGTCCCACTATTGGACATTGATTGCTTGCATGATGTTGATCCACCTATTACCATGCTTCATGCTAGTATGATTTCTCCATGCGATGATTTACCCATTTATGATGAGTTTGATGATTGCCATGTGGAGTCTATTACTTGTGATGCCATGTTGCATATGATTTCTTGTGATACTTCTCTTGGTCACATCATGTTTGACAACCCGCTTGACTTGTCATATGCTATGCATGAGAGCAGCCATATGTCATATTTGCAATCTCGTCGTAGTAACTATGCATATGCCATTAAAATAAACCCAATTTGCACATATGACATACTCCCTCCATTCCTAAATATGAGTCTTTCTAGAGATTTCAACAAGTGACTACATACGGAGCAAAATAAGTGAATTTGCACTCTAAAATATGTCTATATACATCCGTATGTGGTAGTCCATTTGAAATCTCTAAAAAGACTTATATTTAAGAACGGAGGGAGTATATGACAAGCCCATGGTTATTGGCATTTGTTTTTCTTGTGATGATATTGATATGCTCCCTTTGCATCATTTACCTCATATGCCATGCCATGACCACCTAACTTCACACATGCATTGTTTGCCATGTTTTCAATATTCTCCATATGATGCTGATGACCCACAAGTATAGGGGATCAATCATAGTCCTTTCGATAAGTAAGAGTGTCTGACCCAACAAGGAGCAGAAGGAAATGTCAAGTGGTTTTCAGCAAGGTAATTTCTGCAAGCACTAAAGTTGTCGGTAACATGTAGTTTGATAGCAAGATAATTTGTAACAAGTAACAAGTACAATAGTAACAATAAGTCTAGCAAGGTAGCACAATCCTTTTTGTAGAAAAGGACGGGCCAGAACGGTCTCAGATAATAAGCAAAACATTCTCGAGGACACGGGAATTAGGTTAAACAGAGCTACAAGGGGCCCACAAGCTCAGGGGACGCGCCTACCCCCAGCATGCCTGGTGAGCTCGTGGCCTTCCCGTATATCTTATGGGTTCCTCCCAAAGCTTCTAGGGTCCCTTCGTAACATCCCAAATTTTCAATTTGGAATGTTATACATAGATCATATTGCATATCATATTTTTGTGCATTTGTTGGCTCGATCCTAGAAATTCTATGCAACTCAAGGACCCACGGAGAGAGTTGGACATTTCGTTATTTTCATATTTGAGTTTTCTCAAATTTTAAAAATAGGATCATTTGATTTTATTTATTTTATCTTCAACTATTTGTACTATCAAAATATGAGAGAGGGAATAAAATGACTTTCCCAAAATAAAGAAATAATGAAGATTTAATAAAAAATCAAATAAAATTTTATTTCGGAGTTTTTCACTTTTTTATTTGAATTTAGGAAAAATGCGTGTTTTTCAAAATTGCATTTAGGCCCCAAACAAATATCCATCTAGTCCGGCTTGATTTTAGAAGCCGGGGAAAATTTATTTCGGGATTTTTGGAGTCCGTTTAGTATTTCTTTTTATTTTTCTTCTGCGTGGAATTATTTAAAAAAAAAACGCAACCGACCTTGGGCCGTGCCCGAGCGGGACTCGGCTCGGGGGTGCTAATAAATAGCCGCCTTGGCGCCCAAATTAACCGCCGCCGCCATGCCCGCCGCCGCTTACCGTCGCCGGAACCGCCACGACCCGCCGCCCTTCTGCCGACTCACCGGACCCGCCGCCGAGGTTCGCCGCCGCCTCGATTCCGTGCGCGGTTTTTAAAAAACCGGCGGTTTTCTTTAAAAACCGGCGGTTTTTCTTGAGTTTTTTCGATTTTTTTAGTTTCGGTTTTTTTAGGTTTAGGTTAAATAACGAACGTTCGTTCGTTCGTTTTAACGAATGCGTCCGTCAGATTAGTTTAGTTAACGAACGTTCGTTCGTTAACCTGTTCATCGTTTTTCTTTTTCTCGAATTTAATTCGTGATTTTTCCGATCGTGATTTCTGATCCGATTTTCGTTTTAGTTTAACTTTTCGCTCGTTTATCGGAATCAGGCGATTCAAGCGCCTAGAGTTTAGTCTCGAAACCCTCATTCCGAATAACCAACTTAAACAAGTTTTCGCTACTGTAAAATTTGACCTAGATCCAGATTAGTAAAACAAAGCTGTTTGCTTTCGCCGTTTGACTTCCGTTGCTTCGTTTGATTTGTTTCTTTTTGCAAACCGGAGTTCTTAAGTTGAACTATCTGGTTAGATCTTTTATTTGAGTTTTACCTGTGCATTAGATGAGTACTTATTGTATGCTTGTTTGTTTGTCTGCGATAGAATACCCGAAGTGCGCCGCCTGTTATTTCGAGTCTCTAGGTTTCGCGGATCATTAGCAAGGCAAGTAACACTTTGATCATATCTTTTCTCATACCCAGTTTTTATGCATTAGATCAATCTTCAAACATTGCATTGATTTAGGATCTAATTAAATTGTGGGATGGGAAGTAGTTGAGGTAGTACCTATTACCTATTTATTTTTCAAATCCTTGGGAGTTACTTCTACGTTTGCTTATATTGCCATGCTATGCTAGTAGACGTGGATTGGGTGAGTGTATCCATGACAGATGTGAGATTGTTAATTAATGGTTTACTTAAGGTGGCAACTTAAACACACATGTGGGTGGATTGAGGTACCTGGTTTCCAGGATTTGCCTGTTTTTCTTCGGAACGCCACCTAGGCTCAAAGGGATCATAAGATTATTCATGCTAGAAACTTACGTGTGCAACCACAAGCCATTATGGGCTCTGGCATAGTTGATTAAGTCGTGCGAACTCTTACGGGTAGACTAGCAGATGTAGGGGAAAGTAGGTGTACCGGTCTACCCTATGTAAGGTGCTAGCGCTTACGAAAGACTATGTCTCGGTCATCCGTTTCTCAAACATCATGTAGTGCGGGAAATCCAATGGAGGCGATGGAGTCTTGTGGGGAAAAGTGCGCAAACCTCTGCAGAGTGTATAAACTAATCATGGTTAGCCGTGTCCCCGGTTATGGACATCTTGAGTATCTAGTACTTGGATATCACGTGAATCTCAACATGCTACTCTAATTAATATTATTGGGTTTTAAATGAGTACTTTTAATTGGGATTGAGAATGTTGTCAACCATTCGCAATGTTTAACAACCACCATGATAGGCAAATAATTTTATTCCTTTGCAGTAGGGAAAAATTGGCTTTACGCAAAAACTGTAACCATAGAGCTTTCCACCAGCCAAATATGCATGTAGTATAGCTTATTCCATTATTATTCTCTATGTGTTACATTGCCAGCATATTCCATTTGCTGACCCGTTTTCGGGCTGCAACGTTTCATGTTGCGACTTTTCGAACAGAAGAGTAAGGTGCTTAGGTCGTGATTCTATACTCGGTGATGCCGTTGGAGTTGATGGACTCGCTTATTCTTCCAAGCCTTCCGCTGTTATCGAATTTAGATGGCCTTAAGCCATATTTATTTTAATAAGTTCTCTCTTGAGACATTCGATTGTAATAAGTGTGTGATTGCTACTCTGTTATAAATCCTTCGAGTCTTGTGTGGTGTCAAGATTCTTGATCCGAGGATGACACTGAGCACGAGATCGACTGCTTGAGGTCCGGTCGCTACAAAGATGGTATCGAGCTCACGTTGTTGTGGGACATGGCCACTAAGCTAAAGCCCTAGATCACTACTCTTTCTTCTCATTTCGACTCCTCATCTTTTCTATTCTTTAGGATGATTTGATGCAAGGAACAAGTTCACACAACCAGATGAAGACTCACCTTTTGGATAGCACTTGAAGGAAGTCACTAGATACCTGAACATAGGAGTACCAAGCTTCACCGGGACCTTCGACGCCACTTTACCCGAAGAGGAGCGCTGGATGATTCAAGTCTACATTCCAGGAAGGACATTTGCACCAGTCACGGAGCCCATAGAATTTTCTTTTGATGCACCAACATGGAGCTTGGGAAAGAGCATGGCAGCTCATATCACCATGGGACGAATTGGAGAAGTTTACCATGATGATCTCAAGAATACTATCTACCAGATTTGTGGGCGCCGAGATGAGCAATGGGAGATGATCAACACCAGGAGGGACATATCAATCGCAGCTTACATCCAGGAATTAAACCAACACATCCGACACCGGGAGAATCGGATGTGCTTGTGAGATATGGAGGATCTGCGAAGGCTATGACCAAGATCAAGGAGCTAGAAGAAGAACTCAAGGCCACACGTGAAGACTACATGGAAGAGATCGTCGCTCTAGTGAGACGAGCGGCGACCTAAAGGAGAAGCTTGGAGTATTCATGGGAGGTTCAAGACCAAAAGAGAAGGCGAATCCACTTGCCCGGATAATTATATCATCATCGACGACACTGACTCGGATCCCGACGACAGCGATGATGACTTTGTTGATGAAGCTGGAGCAGATATTATGGAATCTTCATCGGAGCAGTTTTTCTAGTTGACCACCATAATAGTAGTAGTATTTCCCCCATTTTAAATTAGTTTTAGTCCAAGCACTTTGTAACGATAGTTAGACCGTTGTATATCTTTGTTGAATTGATTGGAGTGATAATGTGTGCTTTTGTCTCATGTGCATATGGGTAGTGTTTCTCACTAGACCTCATTCTATTCTTAACTCTCGTCTTTTCTATAAACCCTCAGATGCCTCCGAGACGCGACCCCGAATTTGTTTTCCCGCCAGAGATCACTCAGTTGATTCAGCAGCAGAATGCCTTGATTCAAACATTGGTACAGAACCAAGGCAACAACAACAACAACAACAACAACAACAACCCACCACCACCACCACCATTGACCATCGACTCGTTTCTTAAGGCTGAATCCGCGGTGTTTTCCGAAGAGCACCGAGCCGATAGTAGCGATGATTGGCTCCGTAAGATAGGGAGGAGTTGACCACTGCAGGATGTCATGATGGAGAAAAGGTGAAGTTTGCCGCACATCAGCTCGAAGGACCCGCAGCAAGCATGGTGGGAGAATTTTACACCACTTACCCTATAGACACCGCCACATGGGATCGGCCAAACCAAGCTTTCCGTCTTGCCCATGTTTCAGCAGGAGCTATGGCCATGAAGAAGCGTGAGTTTCGCAACTTACGCCAGGGAGGACGGACACAGCGAGATGTGGATGATTTCATGAAGTTAGCACGTTATGCCCCGATGACATTGCTACGGATGCGACTAAGCGAGAAGTTCCTAGAAAGACTGAATGATGAGCTGAGCATGCAGGTTGATGGTAGCCACTTTCAATAACTACCGGAGTTAGTAGATCGTGCTCTTATGATTGAAGGGAAGCAGCAGCATTGGCAATCGCAAGAGGAAGTATGGACGGGAAGTACAATTGGTGTTCAAAGCAGTGAAGCTACTGAAAGTGCGTTATATCGACTAGAGGGGGTGAATAGGCGATTTTATGAATTTTACAAATTCTTCATTTGAGGAATTTGCGGTGAGGAAATTCCTTAGCGAAGAAATACATGCAGCGGAATAAGTACTCGTAAGTAAGCATAACAGATTACAAGCATAGTCATCATGATGAAATGAAGACAATCACAGAGTACGAAAGCGTAATCACGAGATAACACAAGATGAAGACAAACGGTGAAGAAATTGAACGAGGAAATTGAGAAAATCTTGATCAAAGTCTTCAAACACAGATATGACAAACACTCAACACAAGAATGAGGAAATGAAAGGGTTGAGGAAATAGAACCAGATTGGGTTGGTGAAGACAATGATTTGGTAGACCAGTTCCAACTGCTGTCTCGGATTAATACGTCTGTTGGAGCGGCCGAGTATTTAAACTCGAGGACACGCAGTCCGGACACCCAACATCCTTGAAGCACGCAGCTCAGACACCAAGTCCTCACCGTATTCTCCTTGAACTAAGGTCACGCAGACCTCGTCCAATCACTCGTGGTAAGTCTTCAGCGACTTCCAAACCTTCACATACTTGGTCACTCGGCGATCCACAATTCCTCTTGGATGCTCTAGACCGTGACGCCTAACCGTCTGGAAGAAGCACAGTCTTCAAAGGTAAAAGCGTCGGATCCACGCTGGATCAATTTCTTGATGATGCTCAATCACTTTGGGTTTGTTGGGGTTTGGTTTTGGGTTTTCCTCACTTTGGGTTTTTCTCACTTGATGATTTTCGCCAAAGTCCTCGGAGGATGGGTTGCTCTCAAATGACAAGTGTCAAGTTCTCTCGAGCAGCCAACCAACTAGTGGTTGTAGGGGCGGCTATTTATAGCCTAGGGAGCAGCCCGACATGATAAGACATAAATGCCCTTCAATGATATGACCGTTAGGTGGATAAGATATTTTGGACAGCCGGCAAGAAGACAAAGAACGGTCGGAATTTTGAACATCAAATTCCTCGGGGCTATCATGTTCCTCCTTTGTGTAGGCAATTCAGACTGGCGAATTCCTAACTCCTCGCCGAAACAAATTCTCGGTGACTGTAAGAGCTTCGTCTCATCACATCAAGAAATTGACTGAATCTGTATGAGATTTCCAAAGGCTTCACTCGAAGGATTGGTAGGTGAGGATTTTGAGTTGAGCATCAAATGGAAATTTTTCCTTAGTATTTCCTCGACCCCTTTAACAAAGATGCGGTGTTTCCTATGACTCAAGAAAGAGAAAATGAAACTACGAAAACAAAAGCCTTCACGCTTCATATTCCTCAGCGATTACCAAGTCTTCGAATCACACCAATTTCTTCACTTTCAAAGTCTTGAAAAGTATTCGTAATATCAAATTCTTCAATTGAAGAAATTCATTTTAGGGTCGACTTTCTCTCAGAAATATCAAACTCCTCATAGACTTATAGACCTGTGTACACTCACAAGCGCATTAGTTACTTAACCTATAAGTCTTCAATACACCAAAATCACTAAGGGCACTAGATGCACTTACAATCTCCCCTTTTGGTGATTGATGACAATACAGAGTTAAGTTTTCAACGAGGATAAATATATGAAGTGTAAATACTGATAATGAGGATTTTGATTGCAAGATATAGAAGAACTCCCCGAAGATGTGCATAGTGAGGAAATTGCTTTTGAGGCAATGCACATTTGAAGAATTGAATCATGGAGATCTCCCCTATATCTTGTAATTCATACACGATTTAACATATAATATGAAGAATTTGAAATGCATGATGAAATATGGTGCTTGATGATATCGAGCATGCAAAATAATGCATAAAGAGTATCGAGCCCAATGCGTATGAGGAATTTGAAACTCTTCATGAGTATCGGATCCCAAATCAATTTGAAGATTTTCAACGAGCTCATGAGGATCGAGCATAACAAGGATCAACGATATCAATACTACTCAGAATCGAGCATAGAGCAAAAGCATAATGCATCAAAAGTATCAAAGCACCATCGGGTTTAAGATTACAACTCGATCCAATAAAAGGTTTGAGAAGAGCGAGAGTTGTAACTTAATAAAATATTGTATATAGACAAAGCGAGACCCGCTTGAAGACTAACTCAAATTTCTCCCCTTTGTCATCGAATGACCAAAAGGATCGGCGAGGACTAACGCTCTTGAAGAATTTCAAGTTGAAGGCGGGCGCCAAAGACATTATCGGGTTGTTCGTTGAAGTAGGACCAGCAGCAGTGTCTTCCAAATCTTCATTTTCATCGATGTCACGAGATGAAGAATAGGAGCTGGCCACCAAGGAAGGAACTTTGACCTTCTTGAATTTCTTGGAGGAGGTGCGACCACCAAATTCTTCCTTGAGTCCCATTGATTGCGTTCTTCTTCATTGTATACATGTGAAAGAACAGCCAGTGCGCTTGAAGGTTTCATGAAGATAGTAGTGGTTTTCTTCACCGCATTGTGAGTTGAGGTCATGTTGTAAAGAATAGTACCAAACCGACGTTTGACCCACTTGTGATTGCGATCAACCTTCCGATGAAGGCGAGGAGTAATTCACGATCGACCATCACCACAGGTGCGATTCCTTGAGGATTTTGCTTAACCGAGGTATTTGTCTTTGAGTCATGGGTGGCGAGTCATCATTGGTGGAGTAGGATGTTGCTTTGCGCTGTCCATCAATGGACGAATGCCTTCATCTATCACAGCAGAGCCTTTCCCTTTTCATCACCGAGGCAATTGGCCGTTTGAGGACTTCAATCGGGGCGGTAGCTGCGGTGGTTCAAAGTGTCGACCTTGTAATTCATGAAGATCTTGACTGATGAATCTCATAATCCAAGGCGCATAAGGTTTCAGCTCAAAAGGTGACATGGCAATGTTAGCGAGTCCTCATGAAGAAATCATGGAAATTGACGGAACGCCATGGATGATGTTGAAAAGCATATTCTTCATGATGCCAACGACTTCTTCATCATTCGAGTCGTGGCCCTTGATAGGACTCATAGTCTTCGACAAAATTCGATAGACTGCTCGAGGCACATAGAGCAATTCCTTGACGAGGAATTTGGTCCTTGGAGCTTGCCTTGGTTTCAATGGCTTCATCAACACTTGCATATAGTGATTTGAAAGTTCCTTTTCTTCATAGATCGACGTGCACCGCCAAGCTGGAGGACTGAGTGGAAGGGCACGAAGCAATTCACTTGCCGGAGCCTTGTAGTGAGTGTTTTCGGTCATCCAATCCAAGACCCATGAAGTTACATCTTGACATCTCCGGTGATGTGCGAGGTTGCATAGAATCAAGAATTAGCTCTTCATTCCAATCACATATATCGGTGCAAAAGTTGAGAAGACCTGCATCGTGAAGAACACTTAGAACGGGCTCAAAGCTCGGCGGTGACTCCATATCCACATGAGGAATATGAGCATGATCGAAGATTTTGTCCTTGTTGAAAAGCACCGAGGAATAGAAGTTTGCTTGACCGGCAGTCCGAAGCGCCTCTTCCTAATCCGAGGAGAGTCATAAGGATTATATTCAATGAAGAACACATGCTCAAAGAAAGAAATCTTCGCCTTGAACTTTTGTTTGGTCGAGAACGGATTCTTCGCTTTGGCGAGGGGTGTCGATCAGTTGCATCACCACCTCTGGAATCATAAGTTCAGTTCTTGACTTGAGGAATTTCTTGATCCTCAACTTGCGATCGAGGATTTTCAGCAGCAGCAGCAGTTTCATCAAGACTAGTGGCTGGAATTTCTTCATGCACGTAACTCGTGGGTTGATTTTCTTCAATGTCTATTTGAGCAATGCATGCGGGGGGTGAGGAACTTGTTGAAGCGGGGTGAAGAGAGGAGTATTGGGATGCTGACTTTCCCAAAAGTCATCATTGATTACCGGAGTGGTGCATCCAATATCCACATCTTCATTTTCAATTTCCTCGGCACCATCTTGAGGAATTTCATGGTCTCGATGAGGGAATGACTGGGGTTGAAGGGACAGCTTCCACTTCAATTTCTTCATCAATTTTCTCGATGAGCAGCGGAGATTGATGTTCTTCATCGATCCGGTTGGCACTTCATATTCTTCTCCAAAGGGAACCACTTCCTTTGAAGGTATGGAGGAAATTGAATAGCATCAATCGGGTTCTCAACAGAGCTGGTCATTGGCTTCATTTTCTTCGCAGTCAAGAATCGACGCAGCTGATGCTTTTCTCTTCTTCACAAAGCAGCTCGTTCAGAGCCTTGGTTTTCTTCACATCGAAGCGAGATGGAAGAATAGGAGTTGGAGTTGGCGCAGGAGGAGCCGAGGAATTTGGGCGGTTTCTTGAGAGCAACCGATGCGTTCCCTGTCTTGAGCAATTTCTTGAGCGCACCACTAGTGGGTGCCTGGCGATTTCTTCAATGGCTGGAATTTCTTCATCAGCCACAGAATCAGCATTTTCTTCAGCAGGTGAGCTTCAGCGTTCTCGGCATTTTCTTCATTAGGCTGAGCAGATGCTTGACTGAGGATTTTCATGTTGCATCGGTGTTGCAACACTTGTGAGATTCTTCGTCGATTGATTTAATCTGGTCTTGACAACTTGCCAATCAGCATAGTGCGTGTCAAAGTTCTTGCCGAGGTTCTGAATTTCAGTTTGAGCTTGAAGAAGTTCCTCAGGTGTCATCTTGACAACATTTTTCTTCAAGAACCTCTCCTTCTTGTATTGAGCCTTCTTGATTTCCTTCGCCTTCTCGAACTTCCATTTTTCTTAAGCAATGAAGTGAGTCAACATATGACTTTGACCAGGTGTCAAAGGAAGATCGAACAGAGGGTATTGGGATCGTTGTGCCAAAGGTCGATGAAATCGAGGACTTTCTTCGGTCCAAAAGCAAGGGCACAGCTGTTCCCTTGGCTCTTGCGGCTCTAGCTTGACGGTCTCGATGATTTCTTCAAGTTCTTCATCGATGCCTCATCATCGATGGCACGTGGGCGACAAGCTGTTTCTTCCTTGGACTAGGCCGAGGACCACGCCCAACAGTAGCTTTTGTCTTCAGCAGTCGGGCCGATGAAGAATTGAAAGCAGTGAGGAATTTGCAGAGGTGCTCGAGGCAATTGAAAAACCAGCAGTCCTTTGACAAGTGGCAGTGTGCACGGAACTCAAGGTTTGGACGAGCAGTGAGGACTTTGATGGAACGATGGCGGTGAGGAATTTGTCTTGAGAATTTGCCTTGAGGGAGCTGTTGAGGAACTTGGCCGTGAGGGCATGATGAAGAAGCACTTGGCTTATTGGCAGACTTCTTTTGCATCGATTTCCTCGGCTTGGCGAGACCTCGATGCAGCAGCAGCGGCAGAATCCTCATTGAATTTCTTCACCGCTTCCTTTGCTTGCTTAGCCAACTTAGCTTGGCGTTTAGCCCATTCCTCAGGAAACTCCTCACCGCGTTTGACGCTAGTGGGATCAGCTATTTGGCCTGGTGCCAAAGGAGCTCTTGGGCATGGAGGATTTAACGCGAATTTCTTCATGTACTTAGGTGTAACATAGCGGTATTCCTTCCATTCCCGTGCCCATCTCCGTTCAATTTTCTGAATGCGCACCTTGCGTTGGTTTTTGCTTTCCTCGTCTGATGTGCAATAATCAGCATATATTTCCTCAGGGATTTCGAATGCTGTCATGACCTCAGGTTTCTTTCCTCCCTTCTGCGGCTTCTTACCATCGCCATTTTCTTGGTGAGGAAATTGAACAATCGAGTTCTCTCAAGAAGTGTGCAGTTTTTCTTCGAGGAACGCTGCAAATGAGTTAAGTTGATGAGAACCTAGGGATTCAGCAGCGGACATTTGTACCGTGAATGAGTATAGGTGCGAGGAATTTGAAGAGGTCATATGTGTTCTCGTGAGGGTTTTCAAAAGAACAAGTTAGAGGATTTTGACCAGATGAGCCTTGAAGAATTTCAATAAGCGTTCTTTATCTTAGGTTCCAGAGTTGTATAGATCGAAGATCCACACAATTGAGGAATCTTGAAGAAAATCATAGCTTAGTGAAATGATTCAAGAGATTTGAGGTGTTCATATGTGTGAGGAATTTGAAATAAACACCTTTGAAGAATTTGAAGAAAATTTGAGAATCAAAGCGAGTAAATAAAAGTAACTTTTAATTTACCCGAAGTGAAGAACACGACGAACTGAGATGAACAGTTTAGAAGTTCGTCCGTTCAGATCTTCTCCGCCCTAACTTGGCAGAGGAAATCAGCTACGGCGACGGCGGAGTGAAGAAATTCCACGGTCGGCGCGAGTACGTCGGCGAAGAGGTCAAGGCGGTGAAGCTTTTCCTCACCGGCGACGATGGAGTAAGCGGGCGCTAGGGTTTTGAGGAGCTCGGCGGGAGAGAGATCGGCGAGTAAAAGAGTGAGGAAGGGAGAGAGGGGTATTTATAGCCACGGTGAAAAGCGGCTCGTCCAAAGATTTAGGACGAACATGCCCCTGACCGCTTCCCTTCTCATGACATGTGTCACCCACGTACAGTGTAGTGGAGATCGTGTGCGATCGTGGGTGGATATAATAATGCATCGTGGGATGCGGAACGGTTTGAGCGGTAAAATCGAAGTTTGGATAAGATTCGTTTTAAAAATTCCGTTCGCAATTTCTTCAGCTGTCAAGGACACGGTGAAGAATTTGAATGAGTTTCAAAGTAGAACGCACATGAAGAATTTGTGAATGGATTGGGTTGAGTATAGCATAGAGGGGAAAGGGTCCGATCACATTCACTTAGCAGAAAAAGCGACTTGAAGAAATAACCATAAGTGAATGCTGTAGAGGACATAAATCCATATATATATATAGCCAATGAAGAAAGACGACGGAAACAGTGAAGATTTTGCAAAGTTGAAGAATTTGAAAACTGAAGAATTTGAAAAAGCGAAGAATTTCAAAACTCAAGAATTTCAAAAGCGAGGAAAACTCAAATTGAAGATTTTCAACTTTGGTGGTGGCGTGACCCACCAGATAAGAATGATGATTTCAGACACAGCGCACAATTGTCGTAGGGTTACGAGAATCAAATTCTTCATTAATTTCTTCACATTTAGAGTGTTATTCTTCATTGATTGAAGAAAACGTTTCTTCATGTGTTGCACATCTAAGTCATCAATTTTGCATAAGTGTTAGGATGTGTGTCCTTTTCAAAGAACGTTCAAGATTCTAAGATATTTAGCTCACACCTCAACTTGCTAAATCTCTTCTCATCCAAGGGCTTAGTGAAGATATCATCTAGCTGTTCTTGATCTTCACGTGCTCGATGGAGATGTCGCCTTCAACACATGATCACGAAGAAAATGATGGCGAATTTGAATGTGCTTTGTCTTCGAGTGCTGAACTGGGTTGTGAGCAATCTTGATGGCACTCTCATTGTCACAATAGAGAGCACATTCTTCACGTTGATGCCGTAGTCCTTGAGGGTTTGCTTCATCCATAGTAATTGAGCACAACACGAGCCAGCAGCAATGTATTCAGCTTCCGCAGGGACGGTGATACGCAGATTCTGCTTTCTTCGAGGACCAATGCACCAAAGATCGTCCGAGGAAATGACAAGTACCAGATGTTGACTTGCGGTCCACACGATCACCAAAGATAGTCGAGTCGAAATATCCAATGAGATCAAAAGTAGAGCCCTTGGGGTACCATAATCCTAGTGTTGGTGTGTGAGCTAGATATCGAAGAATATGCTTCACAGACCTTATGGTGTGATTCCTTGGTGTAGCTTGAAATCGGGCACACATGCAAACACTAAGCATTATATCTGGCCTAGATGCACATAAGTACAATAAAGAACCAATCATGGAGCGGTATACCTTGTGATCAAGTCAATACCATTTTCATCGATTGCATAGATGGCCATTTGTGGGCATAGGAATTTTGACACCTTTGCAATCTTGCATGCGAATTTCTTCGTGGACATCTTTGAGGTATTTCTCCGAGATATGAATATGCCATTGTGTTGTTGACGAATTTGAAGACCTAAGAAGAATTTCAACTCTCCCATCATAGACATTTGATATTCTTCACTCATCATATAGGCAAATTCATCACTATAACGTTGGTCAGTACAGCCAAAGATAATATCATCAACATATATTTGGCACACAAATAGTTCACCATCATAAGATTTAGTAAAGAGAGTAGGGTCGAGTGAACCGGGTGTGAAGCCATTCTTCACGAAGAATTCCTTCAATGTATCATACCACGCCCGAGGGGCTTGCTTGAGGCCATAGAGGGCCTTATTTAGTCTGAAGACTTTGTCGATTCTTTGGATCTTCAAAACACGGGGTTGAGCAACATATACTTCTTCCTCAAGCTTACCATTGAGGAATGCACTTTTCACATCCATTTGATATAAAGTGATATTGTGATGGTTAGCATAGGCGAGTAATATGCTAATAGACTCAAGTCTAGCAACAGTGCAAAAGTTTCATCGAAATCAATTCCTTCAACTGCGTGTAGCCTTGAGCTACTAGTCGTGCCTTATTCCTCACCACAAGACCATTTTCATCTTGCTTGTTGCGATAGATCCACTTTGTGCCAATGATATTATGCTTGCGAGGATCTGGACGTTTGACCAGTTCCTGGGCGTTGTTGAGCTCGAATCGATGTAATTCTTCTTGCATGGCCTGAATCCACTGGCTCGAAATGCTTCATCTACCTTAGTGGGCTCTGTGATAGAGACAAAAGCATAGTGCCCACAAAAGTTAGATAAATGTGAAGCTTTTGAGCGAGTGAGAGGACTGGCGCTTCAATGTCATCGATGATCTTGTCAACTTGCACTTCTTTTGCAACGCGAGGATGAGCTGGTTGTCTTGAGGAATTTGATCATTTTCCTCAAAGCACCATTTTCTTGACATTATCTTCATCACTCGGCGTTCTTGGCGTCTGAGGATGAATTCTTCAGCAGTTTCTTGAAGAGGAATGACATCCTCGGTTGCCTTGAACCCGATAGAATCCTCGGTGCTGGTTCGCCTAACACGAAGGTAGGTGCTCTCTTTGCGAGCCATTAGTTTCATCGAACCGCACATCTACATGTCAACAATCTTGTGAAGTGTGATGTTGAAGACTCAGAGGTGTGCGAGTCCTTTCCGTAACCAAGCATAAAACCTTCATGTGCTTTGGTGCAAATTTAGAGTGGTGGTGAGGATCTCTAATCCAGCATTTAGCAATCAAGACTTTGAAATAACTTACATTGGGTTTCTTGTCGTGAGGAGTTCATAGGCGGTCTTCTTGAAGAATTTGTGAAGATATACTGTTGATGATGTGGCACGCAGTGTCAATTGCTTCAATCCGAAACGACTAGGCGTTTTGTATTCATCAAGCATAGTCGCAGCCATCTCAACAAGAGTTCTGTTCTTGCGCCCACGACGCCATTTTGCCGAGGAGTATAGGGAGCAGATAACTCATGAGTAATACCAAGTTCATCAAGATAATCATCAAGACCGGAATTCTTGAACTCAGTTCCATTGTCACTTCTGATGTGCTTGATCTTCACACCAAAGTTGGTTGAAGCCCTCGAGGAAAATCGTTTGAAGATTTCCTGCACTTGATTTTTGAAACTAACAATGTGTACCCATGTGTAACGAGAGTAATCATCAACAATAACAAAGCCATATAGTGATGCATCATTAGTGACAGATGAGTAATGATTGGGACCAAAGAGGTCCATGTGAAGCAATTCGAAGGGACGAGTAGTGGTCATGATAGTCTTCGCTGGATGCTTGGCCTTGGTCATTTTTCCGGCTTCACAGGCACCGCATAAGTGATCCTTGAGGAATTTAACATTTTCAATGCCAATGACATGCTTCTTCTTCGCAAGCGTGTGCAAATTCCTCATGCCTGCGTGACCAAGTCGTCGATGCCATAGCCAGCCTTCTGAAGCTTTTGCAAGTAGACACACGGCTGGTTGTGGTCCTGTGGAAAAATCAACAATATACAAGTCTCCTCTCCTAAAGCCTTCGAAGACTTTGGAATTGTCAGCTTCCATAATCACAACACAACGATACTTGCCAAAGATAACAACCATATCAAGATCACAAAGCATTGAGACTGACATGAGGTTATATCCTAAAGACTCAACAAGCATGACTTTGTCCATGTGCATGTCCTTAGAGATAGCAACCTTACCAAGTCCCAATACCTGACTTTTGCCTTTGTCAGCAAAGATGATATGCTTCAGATGTGACGGTGATAAGGGAGCATCCATCAATAGATTCTTGTCACCACCATGTGATTTGTACATCCACTATCGAGAACCCACTCGGTGGCTTTGGGTTGATCATCCTGCAGATGAATTAGTACAACTTACGATCTCATATACTTCATCGATGAAGAATATGATATCAAGTTCATCGATGAATTTCATCGATCGAGATTTAGATAAGCGGTATGAGGACGTGTGAAATGAAAGTTCATTTCATCATGATTAGCTGCGTCCTTTCGAGCAATTTTGTCGTGCCCCAAACAAATTCTTGAGACGTTTAAGACACGCCCGGAGACCTGACCTCGCAGAAGAGATTAGTTCTTTTCTTCACCACCCACATCTCAAGGGGTGGCAAAGAGTTCATCATTCTGCGAGCACCATATGAGAATGGTGGCATAGAGGCCAAACCATTTCGTTTCACATAAGAGGGTTAGGGTAAGCATATGAATAAGCGAGAGAAATTCTTCGAGGACTTATGAACATATTGGTTTGAAGAATAATGCACATATTCATAGCCCTTAGCTCTACCCTGCGAAACAGAGTTGTTAGCACGATGATAATCATATGAGGACTTTGATCCTTTTGAGGAATTTGATCCACGTGAGGAATTTGGTCCATATGAGGACTTGGATCCATATGAAGAATTTGGTCCATATGAAGAATTTGATCTGGGGTTCCTTTTCTTCACGGTGGTGTCATGAGGACATTCATTTGAAGATTTTCAAGGCACTGCTTGGGAACCCAGATTTTCTTCATAGGGGGACCGTTCCTGCAGTTAGTGCCAACATATCTAGCAAATACTTCACCATTCTGATTTTTGAACAGTTTATAGTTTGAGTCAAATGACTCATCATCGAATGAGGAAATTCACATGTAAAACCAGATAAGGTAGATGGATCAATCGAGGTCCCTTTGCAGCAACCCATGAGGTTTTGGGATCCGCTCGGGCTTCGAAAGACGTTCCATCAACATTGAGTTTCCTCTCAAAGGCAATACCCTCTTTCCTAGGGTTCTGTTGAGGATCTGCTTTTAAGCACATCACAAAGAGTCGATGCCCTTTGAGGCTTTTGTACATGCTGTCATGTACAATTCCTTCAACCCTGCATCGTTAGTGATACTAGCAATGTCCTCGGTGAGGAATTAGTGATAGCAGAGGCAGGTGAAGAATTTGTAACAGTTGAAGCATTTGAACATTCAGTGAAGAATTAGCGATTCACGCTCAATGCACTTTAAGCATGGAGGAACGAGAAGCGCTGATTTGTTGAGCAAGTAATGAATCGCGCTCCTTCTGAAGATCTTCATAACTCACTCTTAGCTTCTCAAGATCTTGCTTTCTTTGAAGAAATTCATAAGAAAGTTTCTCATGATCAGATAAGAGAGTGTTATGATGACCTTGAAGGCTGTCAAGCCTAGACCGAACTTTCTCAAGATTTTCAATCGGGGCTTGAGTGCGATCCATTTCTTCACCTAACATATCATCACTCTTATCTAGCATGTTTTGAACCTTTTCAAAAGCCCTTTGTTGTTTTATAGCAATCTTAGCAAGTTTAGAGTAGCTGGGCTTGAGATCCTCATCAGATTCATTTTCACTAGATTCAGAGGAGGTGTAATTGAGTACCTTGGCACCTTTTGCCATGAAGCAATAGGTGGGGCGTAGTCATCATTTTCCTCATCGGGTTTGTCGGTGGAGTCGGTTTCTTGAAGTTGAAGATGGACTTGCTAACATAGGCGATAGCAAGAGCCGGACTAGCCACACCAGATTCGGATTCTTCAGACTCCTCCTCTTCCTCATTTTCCTCAGATTCAGCTTCAGAGTCCATTTCCTTGCCAATGAATGCCCGAGCCTTTTTGGAGCTGCTCTTCTTGTGAGAAGAAGATTTTGAGGATTTTGATGATTTCTTCTTCTTCTTCACGCCATCGTAACTGTAATCCTTGTGTTTCTTCTTCTTCAATTCCTTTTCCCATCGAGGACAATCTTGGATATAGTGACCAGGTTTCTTGCATTTGTGGCAAAGTCTTCGCTTATAGTCACTAGATGAGGAATCACCGCTTCTTGAGGATTTTCCAAAACGACCACGCCTTGTGAATTTCTGGAATTTCTTCACGAGCGATGCTAGCTCTCGCCAAATTCTTCAGATCTCCAAGGCTACTACCGATTCTTCACTCTCGATTCAGATTCAGCCTTGGCCTTGAGGCACGTGTTCTTCCATAGCCGTAACCATAGAGATCTCTCTTTTGAAGAAGTGGAACTCGTGAGTATTTAGCCTTCGAGGATATCGGCAGGATCAAGAGACTTGTAGTCAGCTTGTTCTTGTATCATCGGTGCAGAGTGTCAAATGAGGAATCGCGATCTTAGCAATTTCTTCACCACCTCATGGTCGGTGATGTCGGTGGCACCAGTGCTTGAAGCTCATTTGAGATGTCGGTGAGGCGATCGAAGGTTTGTTGAACATTTTCGTTGTCGAGTCTTTTGAAGCGGTTGAAGAGATTCCAAGAACATCAACTCGAGAGTCACGCTGAGTTGAAACACCTTCATTTACTTTGGACAGCCTGTCCCGTATGAGTTTGGCGATTCCAAAGCACTCACTCTTCCATATTGACCTTTGCTCGATGGCCACATATGATATTCTTCGCTTGAGAATCGAGTTGCTTGAATCTCTTCACATCAAGATCATTCGTAGAGGGTGTGACCGAGGAAACACCTTTTGTCACAACATACCGTAGATCGTTGTCAATTGCTTCAAGATGCATTCGCATTTTGTTTTCCAATGGGGTAGTCCGTCCCATCAAGGTAGGACACCCTGCTGAGACCTTGATCATACTGCGGTCGACATAACTAAAACTCGGTGGTTAAACTAAAATCACACGTAACAAGGGAGTACCTTGCTCGATACCAATTGAAAGTGCGTTATATCGACTAGAGGGGGTGAATAGGCGATTTTATGAATTTTACAAATTCTTCACCGAGGAATTTGCGGTGAGGAAATTCCTTAGCGAAGAAATACATGCAGCGGAATAAGTACTCGAAGTAAGCATAACAGATTACAAGCATAGTCATCATGATGAAATGAAGACAATCACAGAGTACGTAAAGCGTAATCACAGGATAACACAAGATGAAGACAAACAGATCAAGAAATTGAACGAGGAAATTGAGAAAATCTTGATCAAAGTCTTCAAACACAGATATGACAAACACTCAACACAAGAATGAGGAAATGAAAGGGTTGAGGAAATAGAACCAGTTAGGTTGGTGAAGACAATGATTTGGTAGACCAGTTCCAACTGCTGTCTCGCTTGTACGTCTGTTGGAGCGGCTGAGTATTTAAACTCGAGGACACGCAGTCCGGACACCCACCATCGAAAGCACGCAGCTCAGACACCAAGTCCTCACCGTATTCTCCTTGAACTAAGGTCACGCAGACCTCGTCCAATCACTGTGGTAAGTCTTCAGCGACTTCCAAACCTTCACATACTTGGTCACTCGGCGATCCACAATTCCTCTTGGATGCTCTAGACCGTGACGCCTAACCGTCTGGAAGAAGCACAGTCTTCAAAGGTAAAAGCGCCGGATCCACGCTGGATCAATTTCTTCATGATGCTCAATCACTTTGGGTTTGTTGGGGTTTGGTTTTGGGTTTTCCTCACTTTGGGTTTTCCTCACTTGATGATTTTCGCCAAAGTCCTCGGAGGATGGGTTGCTCTCAAATGACAAGTGTCAAGTTCTCTCGAGCAGCCAACCAACTAGTGGTTGTAGGGGCGGCTATTTATAGCCTAGGGAGCAGCCCGACATGATAAGACATAAATGCCCTTCAATGATATGACCGTTAGGTGGATAAGATATTTTGGACAGCCGTAGCAAGAAGACAAAGAACGGTCGGAATTTTGAACATCAAATTCCTCGTACTATCATGTTCCTCATCGTGTAGGAAATTCAGATCGAATTCCTAACTCCTCGATCGAATAAATTCCTCAAGGACTGTAAGAGCTTCGTCTCATCACATCAAGAAATTGACTGAATCTGTATGAGATTTCAAAGGCTTCACTCAAGGGATTGGTAGGTGAGGATTTTGAGTTGAGCATCAAATGGAAATTTTTCCTTAGTATTTCCTCGACCCCCTTTAACGATGCGGTGTTTCCTATGACTCAAGAAAGAGAAAATGAAACTACGAAAACAAAAGTCTTCACGCTTCATATTCCTCAGCGATTACCAAGTCTTGAAATCACACCAATTTCTTCACTTTCAAAGTCTTGAAAAGTCTTGAATATCAAATTCTTCATTGAAGAAATTCATTTTAGGTCGACTTTCTCTGTAAATATCAAACTCCTCATAGACTTATAGACCTGTGTACACTCACAAACGCATTAGTTACTTAACCTATAAGTCTTCAATACACCAAAATCACTAAGGGGCACTAGATGCACTTACATACGCTTTACCCAAAGACAGGAGGACAATTTCAGCATACTCACGAAGGAGGTAGCTCGCACAATCATAATGGCACCAAGAATGGAAACGGGAATGGAGGAAGCAATGGACAAAACCGCACCAACCCGTCAACACCAACCAAGGTAGACCTAAGCCATATCACTTGTTTTAAGTGCCGTAAGACTGGGCATTATGCAAATGAATGTCCAGAAGCTCAAAATGGTAACGGCAATGGGAGATCAGGAAAGAAGCCGAATCCTTTCAACAGAGGACAAGTGAACCACGTTACCGTGGAGGAGGTTGAAGCTCAGCCGGATGCGATAATAGGTAAGTTTTGGTTAAGTCATTTATCGCAGTTGTTCTTTTTGATCTTGGTGCATCGCATTCATACATATCAAGGGGATTTGTGGATAAGTAGCCTGCCCACTAGGACTCTTAAGACACCCATGCTAGTAAGCTCACCGGGAGCGGAGTATATGGCCAGTCAAGGATGTTTTCAAGTGCCATTAAGTATAGGGAGGCATGTTTTCCCAACGGATTTAATTATACTGGAATCCCAAGGTTTGGATGTAATTCTTGGTATGGATTGGCTGTCGATGTATGGAGGAAACATCGATTGCGCCAGTAAGACAATTTTGCTTAGGACACCAGAAGGAAGGAGAATCAAGTATGTATCACGGCATGAGCCGACGAGAGCACATGTAAATTCCCTTTCAGGAGTTGTGCAGGAGGAAGTACCAGTGGTAAGGGATTTCCCTGATGTATTTCCAGAAGAGTTGCCAGGCATGCCACCGGATAGAGATATTGAGTTTTTGATTGAGCTTTTGCCAGGCACTGGGCCGATATCCAAGAGACCGTATAGGATGCCAGCCCAAGATTTGGAGGAAATCAAGAAGCAGATTAAGGAGTTACTAGATAAAGGCTTTATTCGCCCAAGTTCTTCGCCTTGGGGATCGCCTGTACTTCTAGTGGAAAAGAAGGATGGATCATTAAGAATGGTTGTTGATTATCGTGGATTGAATGAAGTAACAATCAAGAACAAGTACCCACTACCGATGATCAATGATTTGTTTGACCAATTGCAAGGAGCTAAGGTGTTTTCCAAGATCGATTTGCGATCGTGGTACCATCGATTGAAGATTCGAGAGCAGGATATACCTAAGACGGCTTTTACCACCGTGCACGGGCTGTATGAGTATACCGTTATGTCCTTTGGTCCGACTAACGCACCTGCCTATTTTATGAACATGATGAACAAAGTGTTTATGGAGTTTTTGGATAAGTTAAATGTGGTGTTCATTGATGATATTTTAGTTTACTCAAGAATGAAGAAGAACATAAGGAACATTTGCAATTGGTACTCGAGAAGCTCGAGAACATCGCTTATATGCCAAGTTCAGCAAGTGTGAGTTTTGGTTGAAGGAAGTTGGATTTCTCGGACATGTTATATCCGGAGAAGGTATAGCAAAGGACCCCACTAAAGTCGCCACCGTGACCAATTGGGAAGCGCCAACTACAGTTGGGTAGATCCGAGTTTCCTTGGACTCGCAGGATACTACCGAGATTCATTGAGAATTTCTCAAGGATTGCGAAGCCTATGACCGAATTGTTGAAGAAGGATACCAAATTCATATGGACCGAGGAGTGTGAGGCTAGTTTCAGGAGTTGAAGAAACGTTTGGTTACCTCACCAAGTTAATTCTGCCGATCGTGCAAAGGATTACGAAGTTTATTGCGGCGCTTCACGCCGAGGACTTGGAGCAAAGCTTATGCAGGAGGGAAGAGTTGTTTCAGTATGCTTCACGACAGCTTAAGCCTCATGAGTTAAATTATGCTACTCATGATTTGGAGTTAGCAACCGTAGTGCATGCATTGAAAACTTGGAGACACTTTCTTATTGGGAACCATTGTGAGGTGTATACGGATCACAAGAGTTTGAAGTACATCTTCACGCAGTATGAGTTAAATCTCGAGCGGAGGAGATGGTTGGAGCTTATTAAAGATTACGATATGAGATTGCATTATCACCCTGGAAAGGCTAATGTTGTAGCAGACGCGTTGAGCCGTAAGAGTCATGTCAATACACTAATGACGGGAGAAATACCAAAGGAGTTAGCCGAGGATCTTCGTGAACTATGTTTGGAAATAGTTCCGAGAGGCTATGTAGCAGCATTGGAGATTCAGTCAACTTTGATGGATAGAATCAGAGAAGCTCAGAAGACTGGCAAAGAGATTGCCTCTATAAAGGAGAAAATGAGCGAAGGAAAAGCTAAGGGATTTCGTGAGGATGAGCACGATACCCTATGGTTTGAAGACCGTGTTTATGTGCCCAATGACCCGGAGATCAGGAAGTTGATTCTACAAGAGGCACATGATTCACCATATTCGATTCACCCAGAAATACCAAGATGTATTTGGATTTGAAGAATACTTTCGGTGGACCGGAATGAAGAAGGATATAGCGGACTATGTAGCGATGCATGATGATGTGTCGAGGGTGAAGGCGTAACATCGAAGCCAAAGAGGATTGTTACAACCATTGCCTATACCCGAATGGAAGTGGGATAAACTAGGCATGGATTTCATCACGGATTACCCAGACCCGCTCAGGCTATGACTCAATTTGGGTCGTAGTCGATCGCTTGACGAAGGTAGCTCATTTCATTCCAAAGAAGACTACCTACAAAGATTGCCAAATTGGCTAAGATATACATGACCAGGATTGTATGCTTGCATGGAGTTCCGAGGAGTATCGTGTCGATAGAGGAACCCAATTCACCTCAAAGTTCTGGAAGCAGTTGCACGAAACTTTGGGAACCAGGTTGGAGTTTAGCACAACTTTCCATCCGCAGACAGATGGACAAACCGAGAGAGTCAATCAGATTTTGGAGGATATGCTTAGAGCTTGTGCCTTGGATTATGGATCTAGTTGGGACGATAACTTGCCATATGCGGAGTTCTCTTACAACAACAGTTACCAATCCAGTTTGAAGATGGCCCCTTTTGAAGCCTTGTACGGAAGGAGGTGCAGAACCCCGTTGTTGTGGGATGAAGTTGGAGACCACCAGTTGTTTGGACCAGATTTGAATAAGGAGTCTGAACGGAAAGTGAAGTTAATTCACGATAGGCTCAAGGTAGCCCAGTCAAGACAGAAGAGCTATGCGGATTCAAAACGCAAGGAGACAGAGTATGAAGTCGGAGACAGAGTTTATCTTCGAGTATCTCCGCTTCAAGGAGTAAAGCGTTTTGGAGTTAATGGAAAGTTAGCACCCCGATTTATAGGACCATATCGTGTTTTGGAACGTATGGGAGAAGTCGCCTACAAGTTAGAATTACCCGAGGGATTGTCAGGTGTTCATGATGTATTCCATGTTTCTCAGTTGAAGAAGTGTCACGCAGAGATGGCTGATATACCCCTAAGAGATACAAAGTACACCGAAGTGATTCAGTTGAATGATGATTTGACCTATGAGGAGAAACTCAGAAGATTCTCAAATATGCCAATGAGTCACCCGCACAAGGTTATCAAGTTATGCAAAGTTCAAAGGAGCCACCACACCGAGGAAGAAGCCACCGGGAGCGAGAGGAAGATCTCTCCAAGGCCCACCTCACCTATTTGTTAGCCAACCCGAATCTCGAGGGCGAGATTCATCTTAAAGGGGTAGGTTTGTAACATCCCAAATTTTCAATTTGGAATGTTATACATAGATCATATTGCATATCATATTTTTGTGCATTTGTTGGCTCGATCCTAGAAATTCTACGCAACTCAAGGACCCACGGAGAGAGTTGGGGATTTCGTTATTTTCATATTTGAGTTTTCTAAAATTTTGAAAATAGGATCATTTGATTTTATTTATTTTATCTTCAATTATTTCTACTATCAAAATATGAGAGAGGGAATAAAATGACTTTCCCAAAATGAAGAAATAATGAAGATTTAATAAAAAAATCAAATAAGATTTTATTTCGGAGTTTTTCGCCTTTTTATTTGAATTTAGGAAAACTACGCGTTTTTCAAAATTGCATTTAGGCCCCAAATAAATGCCCATCTAGTCCGGCCTGATTTTAGAAGCCGGGGAAAATTTATTTCAGGATTTTTGGAGTCCGTTTAGTATTTCTTTTTATTTTTCTTCTGCGCGGAATTATTAAAAAAAACGCAACCGACCTTGGGCCGTGCCCGAGCGGGACTCCGCTCGGGGGCGCTAATAAATAGCCGCCGCCCCGAGCGCCCCAACCCACCCGAGCCGCCGCCGCCTACTGTCGCCGGAGCAGCCGCGGACCCGCCGCCGCCGACTCGCGGACCCGCCACGAGGTTCGCCACCGCGATTCTTCGTGTCATGAGGTTTTTTAAAAACCGAGCGTTTTTTCTTCGGTTTTCGGTTTTTAGTTTCGGTTTTTAGGTTTAGGTTAAATATCGAACGTTCGTTCGTTCGTTCGCTTTAACGAACGCGTTCGTCGATTAGTTTAGTTAACGAACGCTCGCTCGTTAACCCGCTCGTCGCTTTTTCTTTTCTCGGATTTAATTCGTGATTTTTCCGATCGTGATTTCGATCCGATTTTCGCTTTTAGTTTAACTTTTCGCTCGCTTATCGAATCAGGCGATTCAAGCGCCTAGAGTTTCGCCTCGAAACCCTCTTTCCGAATAACCAACTTAAACAAGTGTTCGCCATCGTAAAATTTGACCTAGATCCAGATTAGTAAAACGAAGCTGTTTGCTTTACCCGCTTGACTTCCTTTGCTTCGCTTTGATTTGTTTCTTTTTGCAAACCGGAGTTCTTAAGTTGAACTATCTGGTTAGATATTTTATTTGAGTTTTACCTGTGCATTAGATGAGTACTTATTGTATGCTTGTTTGTTTGTCTGCGATAGAATACCCGGAGTGCGCCACCTGTTATTTCGAGTCTCTAGGTTTCGCGGATCATCAGCAAGGCAAGTAACACTTTGATCATATCTTTTCTCATACCCAGTTTTTATGCATTAGATCAATCTTCAAACATTGCATTGATTTAGGATCTAATTAAATTGTGGGATGGGAAGTAGTTGAGGTAGTACCTATTACCTATTTATTTTTCAAATCCTTGGGAGTTACTTCTACATTTGCTTATATTGCCATGCTATGCTAGTAGACGTGGATTGGGTGAGTGTATCCATGACAGATGTGAGATTGTTAATTAATGGTTTACTTAAGGTGGCAACTTAAACACACATGTGGGTGGATTGAGGTACCTGGTTTCCAGGATTTGCCTGTTTTTCTTTGGACCGCCACCCAGGCTCAAAGGGATCATAAGATTATTCATGCTAGAAACTTACGTGTGCAACCACAAGCCATTATGGGCTCTGGCATAGTTGATTAAGTCGTGCGAACTCTTACGGGTAGACTAGAAGATGTAGGGGAAAGTAGGTGTACCGATCTACCCTATGTAAGGTTCTAGCGCTTCCGAAAGACTATGTCTCGGCCATCCGTTTCTCAAATATCATGTAGTGCGGGAAATCCAACGGAGGCGATCGAGTCTTGTGGGGAAAAGTGCGCAAACCTCTGCAGAGTTTATAAACTAATCATGGTTAGCTGTGTCCCCGGTTATGGACATCTTGAGTATCTAGTACTTGGATATCATGTGAATCTCAACATGTTACTCTAATTAATATTATTGGGTTTTAAATGAGTACTTTTAATTGGGATTGAGAATGCTGTCAACCATTCTCAATGTTTAACAACCACCATGATAGTCAAATAATTTTATTCCTTTGCAGTAGGGAAAAATTGGCTTTACGCAAAAACTGTAACCATAGAGCTTTCCACCAGCCAAATATGCATGTAGTATAGCTTATTCCATTATTATTCTCTATGTGTTACATTGCCAGCATATTCCATGTGCTGACCCGTTTTCGGGCTGCAACGTTTCATGTTGCAGACTTTTCAGACGAAGAGTAAGGTGCTTAGGTCGTGATTCTATACTCAGTGATGCCGTTGGAGTTGATGAACTCGCTTATTCTTCCAAGCCTTCCGCTGTTATCGAATTTAGATGGCCTTAAGCCATATTTATTTTAATAAGTTCTCTCTTGAGACATTCGATTGTAATAAGTGTGTGATTGCTACTCTGTTATAAATCCTCCGAGTAATCGTGTGGTGTCAGACATTCGATCCAGGGATGACATCGAGCACGAGATCGATCGCTTGAGGTCTGGTCGCTACACCCTTCTGTTCCAGAAAAAATCACCGTAAAGTTTCATCGTGTTTGGACTTTGTTTGGTATTGGTTTTCTGAAAAGTCGAAAACAAGCAAAAACAGGTACATGTACTGGTACTGGGCACTGGGTTATGTCTCAAAAAGTGATATAACATAGCATATAAATGCATATAAAGGATCCAAGATTGATAATACTATAACATCAAACAATAAAAAATTATAGATACGTTGGTGACGTATCAACATTCCCAAGCTTAATTCCTGCTCGTCCTCGAGAAGGTAAATGATAAAAACAATTTTTTTGATGTGAAATGCTACCTAACATGTGTATATGTAACCTCTTTTACGGTATAAATATTAAGATACAGGTGATTCAAGGAAATAGTCTATCACTTGATATAAGGACAACAATACTTAGGCATACTAACAAACAATCATGCCCATCAAAATAAAGAATGCTAAAGAACTCTATCCCTACAAAAACATATAGCCCATCATGCTTAGTCTTCCTAGCATTAATATATTAACCATGAACTACCATGATCACAAGACGAACAATTGGATCATACTTTTTAATGCGCTTCAACATTTTCAACCCCACACAATACATGAGCGTGAGCCATGGACATAGCACCATAGGTGGAATAGAATGCAGTGGTAGAGATTAATAAGGAGAAGTCAAAAAAGGAAGAGAGTCTTGCATCGATGCGACTAATCAACGGGCTATGGAGATGCCCATCAATTGATGTCAATACGAGGAGTAGGGATTGCCATGCAACAAATACAATTAGAGCTATAAGTGTATGAAAGCTCAGCGGAAATTAAGTGGGTGTACATCCAACTTGCTTTCTCATGAAGATCTCGGGCATTTGAGGAATCCTATCATCGGAATATACAAGCCAAGTTCTATAACATTGAATTCCCACTAGTATATGAAAGTGACCACTCAGGAGACTGCCTATATGAAAAACATGGTGCTACTCTGAAGCACAAGTGTGGAAAAGGATAGTAACATTGCCCCTTCTCTCTTTTTCTCTCATTTTTATTTTCGTCCGGACACTCATCCCAATTTGTGGGGGAATCATATTCTCCATCATCCTTTCCTCACTGGGAAAATGCTCTAATAATGATGATCATCAAACTTTTATTTACTTACAACTCGATAAATAGAACAATATTACTATATATGAATGCCTCTGGCAGTGTACCAGGATGTGCAATATTCTAGCATAACATGTATGATAATGATGAACAGTGCCTGAGCAACAAATAGTATGTCAGCTATATGATCATGCAAAGCAATATGACAATGAGTATGTATGTCATGAAAACAGAACCATGGAAGTTGCATGGCAATATATCTTGGAATGGCAATGGAAATGCCATAATAGGTAGGTATGGTGGCTGTTTTGAGGAAGATATAAGGAGGCTTATGTGTGTCGGTGCAACAAACATTCACGTTTGCTGTCCGGACTCGTGCACAGGCATGCTGACGATCATACATCTAGCACCAAAACATGACACAAAGTTAAGCCAGAGAAGCTGCTCTTTGTTAGATCAAGGAGAGCATTAAGGAGGACAAGATAGCAGAAGCCCACCTTGGGAAGGCCTCCCTTGCCTGGCAGGAGAGCCTGGCTAGGTTGAGGCCGCACCTAAGGACCGGTCCATATTCGCCCGGCATGCTTGCCGGAGCCGCCAAGATCAAACCCCGCCAAGCTCCCTTGACGAGGAACCTTCACTAAGACGCCACCTCTCCACCTCATCGCACCCGAGTCGCTAATCAGTGCGTTGTCAAGGTACTAAGCAACCAGGTGGACCCTATCCAACATGTGGCGGCATGGAAGAGAGAAGAGATTAGCTTTATTGACACCCGTCCAGGAGGCGTGTCAAGCTGATGAGAAGGGGCAGATAAGCGGCGTGGCAGGCTTGCCGGGCTTCACCCTCAGCACGACACCTAGCAGTGCATTTAATGCACTTTGTCCTAACTGTCAGAGTTAGGTATGGTAGCACTGTTAGCTATCTAATCACACTCAAATGACTGTTTTTCCACTCTGGTCACCCCTTAACCTATAAAAGGAGGCCCGAGGCAACCTAGCAAAGGGTTCGGACATTTTTTTGATCCCACAACACTTGTACGCTCATGTCACTCTCCCCGAGGCAACCTTGCGGGGCTAGAGTGCGTAGAGCCTTTGTGTTCCCTTAGATCAAACCACCACCACAACACGAGTAGGGTTTTACGCTGCAAAGCGGCCCAAACCTGGGTAAATGGAGAGAGTCCACCATCATGCTGTCGCCTGCTGCTTCTGTTCTTTGTGCAATGTGGCCGTCCCCATGCCGAACCACGAAGGGGCACCCATACCCCATAGGTGATCGTGCTTCGACGTCGACATCTTTGGCGCGCCAGGCAGGGGGCGTCGCTTGTGGAAACCTGAAGCAATAGCCATTGCGTCGATCTTCGTCAATCTTCATCATCCATGGCTTCCAAGAAGACAAGTGGAGCAGGGGCGCATCCTTCCACCTCGAAGGCTTCATCGCACGTGGCTGCGAGTGCTGCAGGCGCCGCAGCTGCGGCGGTCGGAGCCGGCAAGGTGAGCGATGCCGTCAACACTCCCGTCATGGCTGGAGCAGGGGCCGCGGGCGCGGCCGGGCCTCCTCAGCATGCCGCCGATCATACTTCCACCGGTGCGGGTCACGGGGACACACAACTTCCTCCTGCTCACCCCACTGGCGTGCTCAACCAACGTGACGTCGACGCCCGTTCCGATGCGAGCCAAGACGCACTGACCGCACCGCCTGGAGGGGCGGAGATGAGACGTGCACCTCGTCCCGCATCGGGCGAGCGCAAAACCACCCCGAGCGACGCTGTTGGCCCACAACGACCATGCCCGCATGGGAAGAGCCTAGTCGAACAAGAGCCCGGTCCCCAAGAACAGCTCCGGTTGCGTCAGGTCCCTTCGGTAGCAGGCATGTGGCGTCGAGAGCCCGACGACGCTCCTTCTGGCTCAACCAGAAGCCGAGCAATGCTGCGCTCTGCCCCCCACGCCATGCCGGAGACTGCGGCCGAAGTGGTGGCAAGAGCTCAGCTGTTGTTGGACTTTCCTACAGCGACAGACAAAATGGATGAGTGGAGAGCTACCATCCAAAGCCTCCTTGGGTTTTCTGAGATCAACAAGACTCCATGCGCGGAGCCATTGCGACGCCCATAGGCAATGCCGGCGGCCCATGCAGGTGGTCAAGATGGGAGGACCGCACCTACGGTGTAGTCCCCTCCACGGCAGCCCACACAGGGGTGGCCACAGCGAGCTCAACAACCCCAAGGTATTGATGATCATGATGAGGCATCAATGGCCTCATCGGATCTGCGACTCCAGTAAGATGAATGTCAATTGTTGAGAGACAGGAGGAAGGAGGACGCTCGCGTCACCATTCAGTGGCGTCACGAGACATGCCATCAATCAGATAGGCGTAATAGTGCCGATGTCGACAAGCCCGATCCCAGTGCTGGCGGATACCTAACTTACGAGGTAGGCTCCCCAGCCTTCACCCACAAGCTGCGACAAGTCCAGTGGCCATCCTCTCGCACCTTCAAGCCTGACCTGCCGGAGAAGTACGATGGGAAGCTGAACATGACAGAGTTTTTGGGCATCTACACGATTGCCGTTCAAGCCACCGGGGGAAGGGATGAGAAGGTATTTGCCAACTACTTCCCGTTGGTTCTCCAATGTGAGGTCCTGGCTAATGCACTTGCCATAGGATTCCATCTCCTCTTGGGTAGACATGTGCGACAAGTTCGTAGGCGCCTTTATAGGTGGGTACCAAGAACCAGGATGACCTAGTGACCTGCAAACCCTTTCATAGAAGGAAGGAGAGAGTTTGTGCAAATACTTGTAGAGGGTCACCCGAGTACACCGCAACATCCTAAAGATACAACCGTCAGCTGTGATTGCCGCATTTCATACGAATGTGCACAATCACAGAATGTAGGAAGTTGAATGTCTGGTTGCCCAAGATCGTCAGCATGCTCTATACGCTGGTGGATAAGTGTGCTCGTGCTGAAGAAGGGAGAAGACTTCTAGGGGAAGAGGTTGGTGTCGAAGTCGATTCGGAGGATGACGACGACCTTGCCACCCCCAGGAAGAAGAACAAGAAGCCCATCAAGAAGGAAAAGGAAAAGGCATTGATGGCCGTTGAGAGTGTCAGTGATCTTAGCGCTAGCAAGAAAGCAAAAACTGAGACGTCCAACAAGGAAGCTACTACATGCATTGATTGTCGGGCGGCGGCGACAGCTGAGAAAACCGGCTAGTCTGACGGGCCGTACTTCAAGATCCATCGGACCAAGGGTCATGATCTCCAAGATTGCTAGCAAGTCGAGCAGTTGGTTGAGAAGCAGAAAGCTGAGTATGAAAGGCGCGATAAGGAGTGAAATCAGAATGGTACTGGCGGGAAGGGTCGTGGTGGTCGTAATGGGCACCGCGACAAGTCTGATCACCAGAAAGAGAAACCCGCCAGAGGCCGTGAGAGGAAAGAAAACAAAGATGACAATGAAGAAGAAGATGACGAAACCAGTGAACTGGAGTTCCGGAAAGCTACCGAGGCAATGTGCATTGACGGAGGTGCATCTTTGCACTCCTCTCACCGCCAGCTCAATCAGTGGGTGCGGGAGGTTAATGTCGCAGAACCAGTAGCAAGCGCTCGAGAACCGCTCAAGTGGTCCCACACGCCCATTATCTTTGACATCGAGGGTCATCCAGACCACACTACTACGGTAGGATGTTTGCCGTTGTTGGTTTCACCAACAATCCGCAACCTCAAGGGATGTTGGTTGACGACGGAGCAGGCTTGAATTTGATTTCTCCTGGCATGGTGAAGAAACTCCAGATCCAGATGAAGACTTGAACAACACTGACACTTTCCAAGGAATCAACCAAGGAAGGAGCCAGCCGAAGGGAACGATTACCTTGTCGGTAACATTTGGTGGGGAAATAAACTTCAGGAACGAGAAGATTGTGTTCGATGTTGTTGAAATTCCCCTGCCATTCAACGGGATTCTTGGCCGACAGGCTCTGGCCAAGTTCACGGCGGCCTCCCACTACATCTACAACACTTTGAAGATGCCTGGTCCTATGGGCGCGATAACCCACAAGTATAGGGGATCGCAACAGTTTTCGAGGGTAGAGTATTCAACCCAAATTTATTGATTCGACACAAGGGGAGCCAAAGAATATTTTCAAGTATTAGCAGCTGAGTTGTCAATTCAACCATACCTGGAAGACTTAATATCTGCAGCAAAGTATTTAGTAGCAAAGTAGTATGGAAGTAATGGTAACGGTGGCAAAAGTAATAGTAGCAGTTTTGTAGCAATTGTAACAGTGGCAACGGCAAAGTAACATAGCAAAGATCAATATGTGAAAAGCTCATAGGCAATGGATCAATGATGGATAATTATGTCGGATGGCATTCATCATGCAATAGTTATAACCTAGGGTGACACAGAACTAGCTCCAATTCATCAATTTAATGTAGGCATGTATTCCGAATATAGTCATACGTGCTTATGGAAAAGAACTTGCATGACATCTTTTCTCCTACCCTCCCGTGGCAACGGGGTCCTAATGGGAACTAAGGGATATTAAGGCCTCCTTTTAATAGAGAACTGGACCAAAGCATTAGCATTTAGTGAATACATGAACTCCTCAAACTACGGTAATCACCGGAAAGAATCCCAATTATTATCACCTTGGGGTATGCGGATCATAACTCATAATAGGCGTCTACAACTTGCAAGATAGGATCAAGAACACAAATATATTCATGAAAACATAATAGGTTCAGATCTAAAATCATGGCACTCGGGTCCTAGTGACAAGCATTAAGCATAGCAAAGTCATAGCAACATCAATCTCAGAACATTGTGGATACTAGGGATCAAACCCTAACAAAACTAACTCGGTTACATGATAAATATCATCCAACCCATCACCGTCCAGCAAGCCTACGATGGAATTACTCACGCACGGCGGTGAGCATCATGAAATTGGTGATGGAGGAAGGTGGGTGATGATGATGGCAACGGTTTCCCCTCTCTGGAGCCCCGAACAGACTCCAGATCTCCCCCCGATGAAGAACAGGAGGTGGCGACGGCTCCGTATCGTAAAACGCGATGAATCCTTCTCTCTGATTTTTTATCCCGAACGTGAATATATAGAGTTGGAGTTGAGCTTGGTGGAGGTCCAGGGGACCCACAAGGTAGGGGGCGCGCCCAGGGGGTAGGGCGCGCCCTCCACCCTTGTGGACAGCAGGTGGGTCCCCTCTGGTTGATTCTTTCGCCAATATTTTTTATTTATTCCAAAAATATTCTACGTAAATTTTCAGGTCATTCCGAGAAATTTTGTTTCTGCACAAAAATAACACCAAGGCAATTCTGCTAAAAAAAATCGTTATTCCCGGTTAGTTCCATTCGAATCATGCATATTAGAGTCCAAAACAAGGGCAAAAGAGTTTGGAAAAGTAGATACGATGGAGACGTATCAACTCCCCCAAGCTTAACCCATTGCTTGTCCTCAAGCAATTCAGTTGACAAACTTAAAGTGATAAAGAAAAACTTTTACAAACTCTATTTGATCTTGTTGTTGCAAATATGTATAGTCAACATTCAGGTTTTCAGCAAAGATTATGAACTAACCATATTCGCAGTAACTTTTAGGTCTCACATGTACTCATATCAATGACATAATCAACTAGCGAGTAATAATAATAAATCTCGGATGACAGCACTTTTTCAAAACAATCATGATATGATATAACAAAATGGTATCTCGCTAGCCCTTTCTGAGACTGCAAAATATAAATGCAGAGCACCCGTGAATATCAAGGACTGACTAGACATTGTAATTCATGGCAAAAGGGATCCAGTCACAGTCATACTCAATATCAATTAATAACAACACATACAAAATGATAGTGGTGCTCCCTAACTGGTGCTTTTTATTACAGGATGATGACTAAGCAATAAAAATAAATAGATAGGCCCTTCGTAGAGGGAAGCAGGGATTTGGAGAGGTGCCAGAGCTCGAGCTTTAAAACAGAGATGAATATATTTTTGAGTGGTATGCTTTCATTGTCAACATAACAACCAAGTGATCTCGGTATGTTCCCTGCTAGATACATTATAGGCGGTTCCCAAACAGAATGGTAAAGTTTTTACTCCCGCTCCACCAACGAGCACACTCCATGGATGGTCCGAAACAACGGGTACCGTCCATACAAACAACAGTCCCGGGGGAGTTTTGTTTGAAATTATAGTTTTATTTGATTTGAGCATGAAACTTGGCATCCCGAATACCAGCCACTTTCTCGTGAATGACAAGTGAATCAACACTCATCGTGAGAATAACCCACCTAGCATGGAAGATACTGACAGCCGCCAGTCGCTACATGAGCGATTCGGGCATACAAAACAGATTATTATTTGAAGGTTTAGAGTTTGGCACATGCAAATTTACTTGGAATGGCAGGTAAATACCGCAAATAGGTAGATATGGTGGACTCATATGGAACAACTTTGGGTTTATGGAAGTGCATGCACAAGCAGTATTCTCGCTTAGTACAAGTGAAGGCTAGCAAAAGATTGGGGAGCGACCAACTAGAGAGCGACAACAATCATAAACATGCATTCAGATTAATCAACATTAAGTGCAAGCATGAGTAGGATATAAATCACCATGAACATAAATATCGTGGAGGCTATGTTGATTTTGTTTCAACTACATGCGTGGACATGTGCTAAGTCAAGCCACTCGAATCATTCAAAGGAGGATACATCCTATCATACTACATCACAACCATTTTAAAAGCATGTCGGTACGCAAGGTAAACCATTATAAACTCCTAGCTAGTTAAGCATGGCATGAGTAACTATAATCTCTAATTTTCATTTCAAACATGTTTCATTCATAATGGACTGAATCAAGAATGATGAACTAATCATATTTACAAAAACAAAATAGGTCGAGTTCATACCGGCTTTTCCTCATCTCAATCATTTCATCAAATATCTTCATTATTTCCTTTCACTTGCACGACCGAATGGTGTGGATAATAATAATAGTGCACGTGTATTGGACTAAGCTGGAATCTGCAAACATTTATTCAAAGGAGAAGACAGGGTAATATGGGCTCTTTGTTAGATCAATAATAATATATATGAGAGCCGCTCAACATTTTCATCGTGGTCTTCTCCTCTCGACCCAATGAAAGGAAAGAGAATTTCAAAGAAACATACTGAAATATTTTTTTGAGATTTTGTTTTTCTGAAGAAAGTAAAACAAGAACGAGAAAAACTATTTACACGGGAAAGCTCCCAAGAAGCAAAAGAAGAACGAGAAATCTTTTTGGGTTTTCTTTTAATAGACTACTAAATAAATAAGGAAAGGAAAACTAAAAAGAAGCTACAACTAATGTTTTTTGGATTTTCTCGAAGTTTTTTCAAACACACAAGAAGAAAGCGAGAAAAAGAAATAAACTAGCATGGATAATACAATGAAAAAAGTATGAACACCGACAACTGGAATGAGTGTGTGAACATCAATGTAATGTCGGTGAGAAATACGTACTCCCCCAAACTTAGGCCAAGCCTAAGTTGGTCTATGGCCACGGCTGGCCTGGCGGATATCCAAAGTTGTAGTCGGGGTTGTACTGGGCTGCTACAACTACTGCCTAAAGGGCTGCAGTATGGAGGCGAGCAGCCTCCACCTCGCTCTCGTACTCGTTTGCCCCCTCTCTAGTTATAAAATATCTCCCTTTTACCTGTAAGTTAAAGAAGGCATGAGCAGGAAGGGTAATATGGACAACACGTTGCCGGTCAAAGATTAGTCGATACAGGAGGGACTGTTCGTTCCTCACAAGAAATTGGTAGCCTACCAAAGCATTATAATCAAGGAAAGCAGGTGGTAACTCAATGTCATTCCCCCTTACGGGTATCCCAAGATAATTAGCTAAACGGGTGGCATAAATCCCACCAAAGAGGTCTCCATCTTTAGCATTAAGATGTAACCTTCTCGCAATAATAGCCCCTAAGTTATATCGTCTATCACCCATTACCGCGCACTTGAGGACACTAAGATCTAGTGCGCAAAGGTGGCTATGCTCATGCTTACCGTTAATGCATCTACCTATAAAGAGAGCAAAATTATGTATGGCATGAAGTGAATGCTCCCTATGGTAGCTTGTGTGATATTTCTAGTTTCTCCCACAGTGATGCTAGCAAGAAAGTCATTACACTCAGTCTTATGAGGTTCACTAAGGATGCCCCACTGTGGAATTTTGCATGCTTTAATAAAATCTTCTAGGTCCATGGTATATGTTTTATCATAAAGATCAAACAGAACAGAATGAGTATTGCGCTTAGATGTAAATTCAAACCTCCACACAAAGGAATCGGTGAGGTGATAGTACTGCCAACACTTATCTGACACGAAGTCCTCGAGGCCAGCATTTTGTACGTACACATCAAATTCCTCCTTGAAACCTTCATGAATCATGAATTGATCCAATGGCCATTCGCAAGGCCGTACTAGAGCTTCCCTTGGTGGTTCAAGATCCGGCTCACGTATCGCGAGCCTTGGGGCTTTCCTGCTCGAGGAACCACCTTGGTATATTCTGCTAAACATGTTTCTTCCTCTGAAAAATTTCTGAAAATTTTAATGACTCAAAATAAAAGTAAACCAAACTCAACAAGATTGATAACAACTACTCCTACAAGTGTCTAGAGGCTATATCATGCATCAAAACTACTTTGGACCATATAAATTTGACATGCAAGCTCAAGGACAAGGTCACCACAATAGCATAAATTTGCAATATATAAAGCACTAGAACAAAAACTAATTGGACCATTGGAGGAGTCACATACCGAAGAACAATCCCCCAAAACAGTTTTGCAAATGGAGCTTTTCACAAAGAGATCGAAAATGGCAGCAAGATGAGCAAGAACACGAGTTTGAGCAATGGGATGATTTTTTCTATGGGAAGATGAAGTGGATGGGTGCTGGAATAAGTGAGGGGGGCCCATGTGGGACCCACAAGGTAGGGGCGCGCCCTCCACCCTTGTGGCCCACTGGTGCAGCCCCCTGGTGTGTTCTCAATGCCAAAATATCTTAAATATTCTATAAAAAATCATACTAAATTTTCAGGGCATTTGGAGAACTTTTATTTTGGGACTTTTTTATTGCATGGATAATTCAGAAAACAGACAAATAATACTATTTTTTCTTTATTTATTCTAAATAAAAGAAAGTAAAAAGTAGGTACAGAAAGTTGTGCTTTCTAAATTCATCCATCTCATGCTCATCAAAAGGAATCCATTAACAAGTTTGATCGAGTCTTATTAACAAACTTCTTCCGAATGACATGAAACCGGAGAACTTCCGAATAACACTAGGTTACCTCAACGGGGATATGCATGTCCCCAACAATAAGAATATCATATTTCTTTTTGACAGTAGGAAGAGGGAATTCAAAACCTCCAACAACAATAGTTGAAAATTTCCCAATAGAATTGATGCTATTCACTTGAGGTTGTTCCTTCGGAAAGTGTACTGTATGCTCATTACCATTAACATGAAAAGTGATGTTGCCCTTGTTGCAATCAATAACAGCCCCTGCAGTATACAAAAAGGGTCTACCAAGGATGATCGACATACTGTCGTCCTCGGGAATATCAAGAATAACAAAGTTCGTTAAGATAGTAACATTTGCAACCACAACAGGCACATCCTCACAAATACCGGAGGGTACAACAGTTGATTTATCAGCCATTTGCAAAGAGATTTCAGTAGGTGTCAACTTATTCAATTCAAGTCTACGATATAAAGATAAAGGCATAACACTAACACCGGCTCCAAGATCACATAAAGCAGTTTTAACATAGTTTCTTTTAATGGAGCATGGTATAGTTGGTACTCCTGGGTCTCCTAGTTTCTTTGGTATTCCACCCTTAAAATTATAATTAGCAAGCATGGTGGAAATTTCAGGTTCCGGTATCTTTCTTTTATTTGTAAGATTGTCTTCATACTTAGCATAAGGAGACATTTTGAGAATATCAGTCAAATGCATACGCAAAAAGACAGCTCTAAGCATTTCAACAAAGCACTCAAAATCCTCATCATCCTTTTTCTTGGATGGTTCAGGAGGAAAGGGCATGGGTTTTTGAACCCATGGTTCTCTTTCTTTACCATGTTTCCTAGCAATGAAGTCTCTCTTATCATAATGTTGATTCTTAGATTATGGGTTATCAAGATCAGCAGCAGGTTCTACCTCCACATCATTATCATTACTAGGTTGAGCATCAACATGAACATCATCATTAACATTAGCACTAGGTTCATGTTCATCACCAGATTGTGTCTCAGCATCAGAAATATAAATATATTTGGGATTCTCAGGTGTGTCTATAACAGGTTCACTAGAAGCATGCAAAGTCCTATAAATTTCCTTTTCTTTTTATCACTAGGAGGACTACGTGCATCAGTATTAATTCTCTGAGAATCTTGCTCAATTCTCTTAGGATGGCCCTCAGGATACAAAGGTTCCTGGGTCATTTTACCACCTCTACTCATAATCCTAACAACATTATAATTATTCTTACTATTCAACTCGTTGAGAAAATCATCTTGTGCCTTAAGTACTTGTTCAACTTGAGTTTTCACCATGGAAGCATGCTTACTAATAATCTTAAGATCACTAACAGTTCTACTCATATAACCACCCAAGCAGTCGAGCATGTAAGCATTATGTTTCAATTGTCTACTAACATAAGGATTGAAATTTCTTGTTTAACAATAAAATTATCATACTCATCCAAGCATTGACTAGCAGACTTATTATGAGGAATATCACCTTCATCAAATCTATAGAGAGATTTTACCTCTACTACCTGTGTCGGGTTATCAAGACCATGTATTTCTTCAATAGGCGGTAGATTCTTAACATCTTCAGCTTTAATACCCTTTTCTTTCATAGATTTCTTCGCCTCTTGCATATCTTCAGGACTGAGAAATAGAATACTTCTTTTCTTCGGAGTTGGCTTAGGAGTTGGTGCATGAAGAGTCCAATCATTGTCATTACTCAATATATTCTTCAATAGCAATTCAGCTTGCTCAACAGTTCGTTCCCTGAAAACACAACCAACACAAGTATCTAGGTGGTCCCTAGAAGCATCAGTTAGTCCATTACAAAAGATATCAAGTATTTCATTTTTCTGGAGAGGATGACCAGCCAAAGCATTAAGTAATTGGAGAAGCCTCCCCCAAGTTTGTGGGAGATTCTCTTCTTCAATTTGCACAAAGTTAAATATTTCCTTTAAAGTAGCTTGTTTCTTATGAGCAGGGAAATATTTTTCAGAGAAGTAGTAAATCATATCTGGGGACTACACACACAACCAGGAGCAAGAGAATTAAACCATAACTGAGCATCACCCTTTAATGAGAAAGGAAACAACTTAAGAATATAGTAATAGCGAATTTTTTCCTCATGAGCAAATAGGGTGGCTATATCATTCAATTTAGTAAGATGTGCCACAACAGTTTCAGATTCATAACCATGGGAAGGATCAGATTCAACCAAAGTAATTAACTCAGGATCTACAGAGAATTCATAATCCTTATCAGTAACAAAGATAGGTGAAGGAGCAACTTAGGATCATATTGCATTCTAGCATTCAAAGTTTTTTCTTTCCACTTGCATAATAATTTCTTAAGATCATCTCTATCCTTACAAGCAAGAAAGTCCCTAGCTACCTCTCCATCCATAACATAACCTTCAGGCATAACAGGAAGTTCATATATTGGAGAGCTAATCTTATCAGGTATTTCAAAGTTTTCAGTTTCAACAATTTCATCAGTTTCAGATATATCATCATCTTCAGCAAAATCAATAGTTCTAACTCTAGCAAGATTTTCATCAAGTAATTCACCTAGTGGCACAATTTTATCAAGCAAAGTAGTAGCATCATAAGCATCATTCATAGTAGAAGTAGCATCCTCAATAACATGCGACATATCAGGATCAATAGCAGGTGTAGGTGTCGCAAGCTTACTCAAAACAGAAGGTGAATCAAGTGTAGAGCTAGATGGCAGTTCCTTACCTCCCCTCGCAGTAGAGGGAAAAATCTTTCTTCTAGTATCTTTCAAATTCCTCATAGTGATTAACAGATATAAATCCCAAGTGACTCAGAGAATAGAGCTATGCTCCCCAGCAGCGGTGCTAGGAAAAGGTCTTGACAACCCACAAGTATAGGGGATCGCAACAATTTTTGAGGGTAGAGTATTCAACCCACATTTATTGATTCTATATACACAAGGGGGGCCAAAGAATATTCTCAAGTATTAGCAGCCGAGTTGTCAATTCAACCACACCTGAAATACTTAATATCTACAGCAAAGTATTTAGTAGAACAGTAGTATGGAAGTAATGGTAACGCTGGCAAAAGTAAGAGTTGCAGTTTTGTAGCAATTGTAACAGTGGCAACGACAAAGTAATGTAGCAAAGATCAATATGTGAAAAGCTCGTAGGCGATAATTATGTCGGATGGCATTCATCATGCAACGGTTACAACCTAGGGTGACACAGAACTAGCTTCAATTCATCAATATAATGTAGGCATGTATTCCAAATATAATCATACGTGCTTATGGAAAAGAATTTGCATGACATCTTTTGTCCTACCCTCGCATGGCAGCAGGGTCCTAATGGAAACTAAGGGATATTAAGGCGTCCTTTTAATAGAGAACCAGACCAAAGCATTAGCACTTAGTGAATACATGAACTCCTCAAACTACGGTAATCACTGGAAAGAATCCCAATTATTGTCACCTTGGGGTATGCGGATCATAACTCGTAATAGGTGTCTACAACTTGCAAGATAGGATCAAGAACACAAATATATTCATGAAAACACAGTAGGTTCAGATATGAAATCATGGTACTCGGGCCCTAGTGACAAGCATTAAGTATAGCAAAGTCATAGCAACATCAATCTCAGAACATAGTGGATACTAGGGATCAAACCCTAACAAAACTAACTCGATTACATGATAAATCTCATCCAACCCATCACTGTCCAGCAAGCTTACGATGGAATTACTCAGCACGGCGGTGAGCATCACGAAATTGGTGATGGAGGAAGGTTGGTGATGATGATGGCGACGGATTCCCCTCTCCGGAGCCCCGAACGGAATCCAGATCTGCCCTCCCGATGAAGAACAGGAGGTAGCGGCGGCTCCATGTCGTAAAACACGATGAATCCTTCTCTTTGATTTTTTTCTCCCCGAACGTGAATATATAGTTGGAGTTGAGGTCGGTGGAGGTCCAGGGGACCCACAAGGTAGGGGGCCACGCCCAGAGGGTAGGGCGCGCCCTCCACCCTTGTGGACAGCAGGTGGGTCCCCTCTGGTTGATTCTTTCACCAATATTTTTTATTTATTCCAAAAATATTCTCCGTAAATTCTCAGGTCATTCCGAGAACTTTTATTTCTGCACAAAAATAACACCAAGGCAATTCTTATGAAAACAACGTTAGTCCGGGTTAGTTCCATTCAAATCAGGCAAATTAGAGTCCAAAAGAAGGGCAAAAGAGTTTGGAAAAGTAGATACGATGGAGACGTATCAGGGGGTGATTACCATCTCGTCAGATAAGAGATATGCAGTCATCTGTGTGGATAAGATGTATAGAGATGCGGTCGCAGCAGAGGCCGTCGGGGCCCCAGCTCCCACCAAGAAGGAGAAGAAAGTCAAGGAAACCGGCAGGGACTCCGATAAGGACTACATGAAGTGCATCTCTTCGGAGTGTGATGCGCCCAGCAGCGACTTGCCAGAGAGTTCTACTGGCAAAAGATACAAGGCCACTTCCCCTATAACCAAGAAAGTTCCGGCGAGGTAGGATGGCACTGATGGTACTTTCACCATTAGTGCCACCCTTGATGACAAATAGGAAAGCGCACTCGTTGCCTTCCCGCGGGCTAATGTTGACGTGTTTGCCTGGCAACCGTCTGACATCCTCGGTGTTCCCAGGGAGGTAATCGAGCACCACCTTGCTGTCTGTCCTCACGCTTGCCCCGTCAAGCAAAAAGTCAAGAAGCAAGCCTTGGAGCGGCAATAGTCCATTGCTGAGGAAATTAAGAAGCTGGAAGCAGCAGGTTTGGTCTGAGGGGTACTGCATCCAACTTGCTTAGCAAATCTGGTGGTGGTGCGCAAGGCTAACGGGAAGTGGAGACTTTGTATTGACTTGAACAAATCTTGTCCAAAGGACCCCTTCCCCTTGCCGCGCATTGATCAGATTGTTGACCCCACCTCTGGATGTGACTTAGTGTCCTTGCTGGATGCGTACTCTGGGTATCACCAGATCTTCATGTCCAAGGAAGACGAAGAAAAGACCGCCTTCATCACCCTTGTGGCACGTACTATTTTGTGTGTATGCCCTTCGAGCTAAAAAGTGCTGGTTCTACATTTGCAAGGGTCGTGTAGATTGGTTTCGAACCACAGCTGCACAGAAACATTGAAGCATACATGGATGATATCATGGTCAAAACAAGGACAAATCTTCACTCATTGAGGATCTAGAAGAAACCCTTGCAAACTTGCGGAAGATCAACTTGAAGCTCAATCTGGAGAAATGTGTGTTTGACGTTCCGTTCGGCAATCTTCTTGGGTTCTTTGTGTCTCATCGAGGGATAGAAGCCAACCCCGACAAGACCAAGACAATAGAGCAGATCCAAGCCCCAAAGACCATCAAAGATGTGAGATGCCTGACTGGCTGTGTGGCCGCACTGAGTAGGTTCATTTCTAAATCAGCTGAGCGCGCCTTGCCGTTCTTCAAAATTTTGAAGAAGGCTGGTCCAGTAAAATGGACTCCAGAGGCCGAGGCTACGCTGCAGGATTTAAAAGCTTACCTTTCTTCTGCCCCAACCTTGGTCGCACCCCAGCCACAAGAGTCGTTTCTGCTATATCTAGCGGCAATGAATCAGTGGTCATTGCAGCATTAGTAACATAGAGGGAAGTGGACAGCGAAGAAGCTACTGCGGTAGAACCACCCATTGTTGAGCCAGCTTTGTCCCTGACAAAGCCTGCCTGCAGCGACGAAGGAGGATCACAGATCGGCACTTACAAACAGGAAGGGGTGGCAAGAAAGAAGATGGTGCAGCGATCAGTTTACTTAGTTAGCTACCTCTTGCAGGGGGCGAGATCAATGTACTCTGGTGTCCAAAATTTGATCTTCGGCCTCCTCATGGCCTCGAGGAAGCTACACTATTACTTTCAAGCCCACGAGATCACCATTGTGACTCGCCTCCCACTACAGTGAATCTTGAGGAACCCTGAAGCCACCAGCAGGATGGTAGAGTGGGCTCTGGAGCTATCAAGTTTTGCCTTAAAATTTGAGAGAACGGAAGCTATCCAAAGCAAAGCACTGGCAAAATTCATAGTGGAGTGGACGCTGACGCCTGATGAAGAGACTGTGGAAACTGCCCTCCCCGGCAAGGAGGCCCCTAAGGAATGGGTCATGTACTTTGACGGTGCTTTCTCACTCCAAGATGCTGGCGCGGGAGTATTACTCGTTGCGCCCACCGGATAACACCTCAAGTACGTTGTCCAAATGCATTTCCCCAGGGAAGATGCCTCCAACAACATACCAAAATATGAAGGGCTCCTTGCCGGGCTCCGGTTGCTGTCGAATTTGCTAATCAAGAAGTTAATCATAGCGGCGACTCCCAACTTGTTGTGAAGCAGGTGAACAAGGATTATCAGAGCCCACTCAGGGAAGCTTATGTGGAAGAGGTGAGGAAGCTGGAGGAGCACTTTGACGGGTTGCAAACAGAGAACATACCCCGTGCGGAAAACAGCATCACTGATCACTTGTATGTGCCAAACTCTAAACCTTCAAATAAACATTATGTTTTGTATGCTCGAATAGCTCATGTATCAACTAGGGATGTCCTTATCTTCCATGTTAGGCGGATTATTCTCAAGAGGAGTGGACTCCGCTCCTCATTCACGAGAACATGGCTGGTCAGCGGGATGCCCAGTCCCATGCTTTAAGCAAACTAAATCAAAATAATTGCAAACAAAACTCCCCCTGGGACTGTTGCTAGTTGGAGACACTCGTTGTTTCGAGCAAGTCATGGATTGATGCTTGTTGGTGGAGGGGGAGTATAAACTTTACCATTCTGTTTGGGAACCACCTATAATGTGTGTAGCATGGAAGATATCGCCATCTCTTAGTTGCTATGTTGACAATGAAAGTATGCCGCTCAAAATATTATTTATCTTTATTTCAAAACCGAGCTCTGGCACCTCTACAAATCCCTGCTTCCCTCTGCGAAGGGCCTATCTATTTACTTTCATGTTGAGTCATCACCCTCTTATTAAAAGCACTAGCTGGAGAGCGCAGCTGTCATTTGCATCCATTACTATTAATTCATATTGGGTATGACTATGATTGGATCTCTTTTACCGTGAATTACAATGTCTAGTCAGTCCTTGATCTTTAAAGGTGCTCTGCATTTATGTTTTGCGGTCTCAGAAAGGGCTAGCGAGATACCATCTTGTTATATCATATTATGATTGTTTTGAGAAAGTGTTGTCATCCGAGATTTATTATTATGACTCGCTAGTTGATTATGCCATTGATATGAGTAAACATGAGACCTGAGAATTATTGCAAGTGTGGCTAGTTATAATCTTTGCTGAAAACCTGAATGCTGGCTTTGCATATTTACAACAACAAGAGCAAACAGAGTTTGTAAAAGTTTTTCTTTATCTCTTTCAGTTTATCAACTGAATTGCTTGAGGACAAGCAAAGATTTAAGCTTGGGGGAGTTGATACGTCTCCGTCGTATCTACTTTTCCAAACACTTTTGCCCTTGTTTTGGACTCTAACTTGCATGATGTGAATGGAACTAACCCGGACTGACATTGTTTTCAGCAGAATTGCCATGGTGTTATTTATGTGCAGAAACAAACATTCTCGGAATGACCTGAAACTCCACGGAACGACTTTTCGGAAATAATAAAAAATCCTCGCCAAAGATGAAGACCAGGTGGCCCACACCCTGTCCACGAGGGTGGGGGCGCCCCCCTAGGGAGCACCCCCCTACCTCGTGGGCCCCCTGGAGCTCCTCCGACGCCAACTCCAACTCTATATATTTGCTTTCGGGGAGAAAAAAAATAAAGGAGAAGAAATCATCGCGTTTTACGATACGGAGCCGCCACCAAGCCCTAAAACCTCTCGGGAGGGCTGATCTGGAGTCCGTTCGAGGCTCCAGAGAGGGGGATTCGTCGCCATCGTCATCATCAACCATCCTCCATAACCAATTTCATGATGCTCACCGCCGTGCGTGAGTAATTCCATCGTAGGCTTGCTAGACGGTGATGGGTTGGATGAGATTTATCATGTAATCGAGTTAGTTTTGTTAGGGTTTGATCCCTAGTATCCACTATGTTCTGAGATTGATGTTGCTATGACTTTGCTATGCTTAATGCTTGTCACTAGGGCCCGAGTGCCATGATTTCAGATCTGAACCTATTATGTTTTCATGAATATATGTGAGTTCTTGATCCTATCTTGCAAGTCTATAATCACCTACTATGTGTTATGATCCGCAACCCCAAGTGACAATAATCGGGACCACTCCGGTGATGACCATAGTTTGAGGAGTTCATGTATTCACTATGTGCTAATGCTTTGTTCCGGTTCTCTATTAAAAGGAGGCCTTAATATCCCTTAGTTTCCATTAGGACCCGCTGCCACGGGAGGGTAGGACAAAATATGTCATGCAAGTTCTTTTCCATAAGCACGTATGACTATATTCGAATACATGCCTACATTACATTGATGAATTGGAGCTAGTTCTGGTCACCCTATGTTATGATCGTTACATGATGAACCGTGATCCCATAATTATCCATCACCGATCCAATGCCTACGAGCTTTCCATATACTGGTTTACGCTTATTTACTTTCCCGTTGCTACTGTTACAATCATTACAAAACACCAAAAACATTACTTTTGCTTCCGTTACTTTTGTTACCATTACCACTACTATCATACTACTTTTCTACTAAATACTATGCTGCAGATATTAAGTTATCCAGGTGTGGCTGAATTGACAACTCAGTTGCTAATACTTGAGAATATTCTTTGGCTCCCCTTGTGTCGAATCAATAAATTTGGGTTGAATACTCTACCCTCGAAAGCTGTTGCGATCCCCTACACTTGTGCGTTATCACGGCGGCTCCTACCGCTGACATCTGGCCCCAGCGCCCCGACGTTACGCTCGCAGCCCCTCGGTGCCCCGGCCCCTCGGCGCCCTCGGTGCCCGCCCCCTCCCCCGGCGCCTGTGGCCGGTCCGGTCACCCGCGCTCGCCCGAGCTCGCGCTACGCCTCGGATGACTACGTCCATGCGGCGTCCACCTCCGAGCCCTCGCTGTTGGCATCCACCGTTCGAGCCGCTCTTCGTGACCCGCTCTAGATGGCTGCAATGCAAGAGGAGTTTGACGTCCTATTGCTCAACCGGATGTGGCAGCTTGTTCCCCGTCCTCGGCACGCCAACGTGATTACCGGTAAGTGGGTCTTTAAACACAAGCTCCGTCCCGATGGTACCCTTGATCGCTATAAATCGTGCTGGGTCTTTCATGGCTTCCGATAGCGTGCTGGCATCGACTTCACCGACACCTTCGCTCCAGTCGTCAAGCCCGACACGATACACATGGTTCTCCACCTTGCGGTCTCTCGTGCTTGGTCGGTGCACCAGATGGACGTCTCCAATGCCTTCCTCCATGGTCACCTCGAGGAGCAGGTCTTCTGCCAGCAGCCCACCGGGTTTGTTGACCCGGTGCTTCCCGACCACGTGTGCCTGCTTTCGCGGTCCTTGTACAGACTCAAGCAGGCTCTATCGTAGTCCTTTGATAAGTAAGAGTGTCGAACCCAACGAGGAGCAGAAGGAAATGACAAGCGGTTTTCAGTAAGGTATTCTCTGCAAGAACTGAAATTATCGGTAACAGATAGTTTTGTGATAAGGTAATTTGTAACGGGTAACAAGTAATGAAAGTAAATAAGGTGCAACAAGATGGCCCAATCCTTTTTGTAGCAAAGGACAAGCCTGGACAAACTCTTATATAGAGAAAAGCGCTCCCGAGGACACATGGGAATTATCGTCGAGCTAGTTTTCATCACGCTCATATGATTCGCGTTCGGTACTTTGATAATTTGATATGTGGGTGGATCGGTGCTTGGGTGTTGTCCTTACTTGGACAATCATCCCACTTATGATTAAGGTAAACCTAACCATAGCATGAAACATATGGATCCAAATCAGCCCCTTACGAAGCAACTCATAAACTAGGTTTTAAGCTTCTGTCACTCTAGCAACCCATCATCTACTTATTACTTCCCAATGCCTTCCTCTAGGCCCAAACAATGGTGAAGTGTCATGTATTCGACGTTCACATAACACCACTAGAGGAAAGACAACATACATCTCATCAAAATATCGAACGAATACCAAATTCACATGACTACTTATAGCAAGACTTCTCCCATGTCCTCAGAAACAAACGTAACTACTCGCAAAGCATATCCATGTTCATAATCAGAGTGGTATTAATATGCATAATGGATCTGAACATATGATCTTCCACCGAATAAACCAACTAGCATCAACTACAAGGAGTAATCAACGCTACTAGCAACCCACAGGTACCAATCTGAGGCCTTGGGACAAAGATTGGATACAAGAGATGAACTAGGGTTTTAGAGGAGATGGTGCTGGTGAAGATGTTGATGGAGATTGACCCCCTCCCGATGAGAGGATCGTTGGTGATGACGATGGCGATGATTTCCCCTCCCGGAGGGAAGTTTCCCCGGCAGAACAGCTCTGCCGGAGCCCTAGATTGGTTCCGCCAAGGTTCCGCCTCGTGGCGGCGGAGTTTCTTCCCGAAAGCTTGGGCGCGCCCCCACCCTTGTGTCCAGGGTGTGGGCCCCCTCTGGTATTTTCTTCGCTCAGTATTTTTTATAAATTTCAAAAAAGACTTCCATGAAGTTTCAGGACTTTTGGAGTTGTGCACAATAGGTCTCTAATATTTGTTCCTTTTCCAGCCCAGAATTCCAGCTGCCGGCATTCTCGCTCTTCATGTAAACCTTGTAAAATAAGAGAGAATAGGCATAAGTATTGTGGCATAACGTGTAATAACAGCCCATAATGCAATAAATATCAATATAAAAGCATGATGCAAAATGGACGTATCAACTCCTCCAAGCTTAGACCTCGCTTGTCCTCAAGCGGAAGCCGATAACGATAAATATGTCCACATGTTTAAAGATAGAGGTGTCGATAAAATAAAATACGGACATGAAGGCATCATGATCATTCTTATATGAGAGCGCTAGAAAAATCGGTTTGTTACTAATTTATAATCATCACTAGTAACGGATGCAGAAATTGTGAACCAATTCTCTCAAAAAAAATGAAGCGAGGAGAGGAACGTTCACGTGGGCAACTGCCGACGAAGGAAGGAGTACGTACTCCTGGGAGTACTAACCCATTTTCCTATATAGGACTCCTCTTTTATACTCCCGGGAGTATGTACTCCCATGGAGTAAACGGGTTAGCGCTTATTAGATCTAATCACTAATTGCTCCACCAGCCGATGCATGCATGCATGCATGCATCAACAGACGGAGAGATTCGAGGATCCTGCTACAAAGATAAGGTTCTGTTCGTTCAAGGCAACAATCACAGGCACTTAATATTTTTGTATGAAGACTAATAACTACAATGCGTCTCATACTTGCTCTTTACTTATTTAATAATTTGTCTACGCACTAGCATGAACTACCTATTCCGGTAGTTGCATACTGACCTCTTCCAGCAACATATATACTACTTTGGGGAGATAGTCTATACCAGCTTTTGTATGTGATTATATACTACTTTTTTAGTAAGGGAGTATATACTGTTTTTTTGGTAGGGAGTATATACTTTTTTAGTAAGGGAGTATATACAACTTTTTTTGATAGGGGAGTATATACTTGTTTTTTATGTAGGGGGTACATACAATTTTTTTATGTGAGTATGTACTACTTTTTTGGTGGGGAGTATATACTGCCTTTTTGGTAGGGAGTATATACAATTTTTTAGTAAGGGAGTATCAGTAAGTATATACAATTTTTTTGGTAGGGTAGTATACATTTGTTTTTTTGTTACGGGAGTACTTACAAGTTTTTTTTACGTGAGTATATACTGGTTTTATGTGAGAGTCAAGTCATTGCAATGAGTTAAAAGATGAAGCAGGCGGGTGGCCGAAATGAGTATGATAAATTCAAAGTATACATAAAATAGTATATCAAAAACTAGATGAAACAACAGGTGTAATTCATTTTATAATGTGGTTGTATATATGGCACTAAACACAGAAGGCTTCTCCGCAGAAAAATAAAGCACTTGTTGTACAAGGAAATGTACGTTCCTTTCCAAAATATTCCAGCAGCAATTTCATACAAAGACGAAACTGAACATATAAAGAAAGATGGCAGCAAGGTGCGGTTCTTGATCCTTCAATGAAAGGTTTCTACAGAGTGATAAAATTAGCAACCAGAGCTACTGTTTCTTTTTGCGGGGTATACTACTTACCCAAAGATGAAATAACAGCGAGAATCACTACTCCCTCCTTTTGGAACAGAAAGAGTATCTCTGAATCCATTTGATCATACGTCCACTAACAAAATAATTCAAGATATATGTCAATCTGTATATGGCTAGCTGGGATCGACGATGCGACACTACGGCATTGACCGCCAGAAGCCATATGGATCAATTCTTCCACGTGAGACTCCCAGCCCCCATCCAGAAGGAACATCCACAAAGCACCGTAAAATTCTTCCGTCCACAAAAATTCAGCAAACAATGAGATCCAGGACGGGACCACATGCGTCTCTTTCAGATCTAAAAGAAAGCAAGACAACTATGGTTAATGGATGGGAAGATGTGACGGATCTGGACATGGGATTAACATGCAGAGAACGTCCAAGAGAAAAATCACTGACCTCTTATGCCCATAAATCTCAGGTTCGGCCGGTCTTGTGCTCTCCGATCCATTGGCCGATGCAAGATGTAATCTAGATGGGTCGCCGGGGAGTGATGGTGGCGGCCGCCGCAGTTCCGCTGCTGACGTGTGCCGGGGAGCCTGCCGTTTCGGTTTGGGATGTGTGAGGCGGACGGAAGGATAAGGTATGAGAGCGCCAGAAAAATCGGTTTGTTACTAACTTATAATCATCACTCGTAACGGATGCAGAAATTGTCAACCAATTGTCTCAAAAAAAATGAAGCGAGGAGAGGAACGTTCACGTGGGCAACTACCGACGAAGGAAGGAGTACGTACTCCTGGGAGTACTAACCCATTTTCCTATATATATAGATAGGACAACACTATTCTAATCCCAGGATTAGAATAGTTATTCTGATCAGAGTCGGCCCTATAAAGGCCCGACGGCTCTTCCCGAACTCCTGAAAACAGAAACTAGAATAAACCTGGCCGGTCCATCAGACGCGTTCGACCAGCCCACTCCCCCATGACGACCTTCCCAACCTCCCCCACCTCCCGCACCACCTCTGCCCCATCCCCGCCGCCGGTCCCCTGGCTCCGGCGCGCGTCCCGCCGCCGCCCCCTGGCTTCGTCGCACCGCCCCATCGCCTAGATCCGGCCCCCGCACTGCCCCATCGCCTGGATCTGGCCTCGGTGCCACCCGCGCCCGGGTCTTGCCGCCGCGCCGCCCTCGCATCTGGTTCTGGCCGTCGTGCCGCCCCCGCGACCGGATCCACCATCAGCACGCGCGGCCGCGTCCTACTCCGGCATGCCTCCCACCGCCGCACCTCGAGCCCCGGTGCGCCTCCCACCATCGCCTTCCTCCCCATACCTCAGGCGTGCCGCCATCACCTCCCTCCCAAGATCGCATCCCGCCGCCACCCTCGCCTTTCACCCAAGGCTGGCCCGTTGCAACAGTCCCGCTCTCCTCCTCCCTGATGAGATGGGGAGAATATCCCCATTTCCGTGGAGCCCCGCAGATGACCTTCACCATGGCGGACTCACACGCAGCCTTCTCCGTCTCAGACGAGCATGAAACACCGCCATGTAGCAGTAGTAGAAGTTGGTGGTGGTCGGGGTGGCTGTGCTCGCTTTCTCTCATGCTGCTCCTAGACTCCATCAAGCACACACGCGAGGGAGACGGGTTGGACGCAGGGAGAGGGCTAGGATCCTCCTATACTGCTTCTTCTATCAATGTATTTCTTCCCCATGGAGCAGATCTGAACTACACAACCCCTACGCCTTCTTGCTCATATTAGAGGCTCCAAAAAAATAGACGCCATATTATACTGGCAGTGGAGCTATGTGGTTCGCTCTATGATTGCTCTCAACCATGTGTTCGAATTTTTGTGCAAATGCAGTAGGAAACCGCAATCTCTCTTTGGTTCAGACTTGAGATATGTTTTACTATGGCTTTAGAAATGTGCATATGCTAGTGCTAGTGCTAGTGCAGATGTTGAGGAAATTATAGTATGGCTACAGCCTACATGCCAAGTTAAGATTTTAGAAACGTTTTTGTGACGTTCTACTATGATTTTGTGCCAAGTTCAGATTTCAGAATCCTTTGCTGAAGTTCTTCTACGGTTCGTTCGTGCGTGTTTCAGTGTGGTGTGCTGGGTGCGTGTGTGTCCCGTGGGACGCAAGTTCACCACTCTCTCTGTTGCTACTAACCTCATGTGCACGCAGCACCTGCTACGCTGGTGATGTTTTCTTTTCCGCACAGAAGTTGCTCTCTCCTCTCTCTAATTAACTCGTTGATGCAACATAAAGCAAGACATTTTGGTTTCACTACCGTTGTATGCCCAGTTCTACTATAGCTATACGTTGATCACTGTGAAGTTCTACCAGTACTATATGACAAGTTCTACTACTGCTATACATCACTTTACTACACATCAAATCTTTCTCAGCTTTTATAGTAAAACAAGTACATACAAGGTGAAAAAATGTACCTAAAAAGGTATAAAAAACCTGGAAGTTCAAATTTTGAAAACCGAGTGGCTCGATGTTTATTAAAAAACATAATTTTTATTGGTTACTAAAAAAATAAAACCAAGAAGTCCAAATAAAAAAAGAGGATCAGTTCGATGATTATACAAAATTTAGATTTCCTCATTATTGAAGAATGGAAACAAAAAGTTCAAAATAAAATAATGTAGTAGTTCGATGTATAAAAGTAAAAAAAATCTAAATCCGCTAACAAGAAGATCATAGGAAGTTCAAGCAGAAATAATAGAGCAATTTAAAAGTAAAAGAGAACTTAGAATTAGATATTTCATCGCTTCTAAAACAAAAAAACAGGAAGTTCAAATTTTAAAATTAGAGAAGTTCAAAATCATAAAAAGGACTTTCATTGTATCTTAAATTAAAAAACTCTAGAAGTTGAAATTTAAATAAGGGACAATTCAGTATTTGTTAAAAAACTAGGATATTGTAGTTACTAAAAGAAATAAACCAGAAGTCCAAATTACAACAAAAAAGAAATTAACTAAGAAGTCCAAATTACAAAACTAGGATATTTTTCTAAGAATAAGACTAAGAAGTTAAAATTAAAATAACAGAGAAGTCTCAAGATTATAAAAACTCAAAATTTTCTCGTTACTAAAGCATAAAACGAAGAAGTTCAAGGAAAAACTAAAATGTTTAAAAATATATTTTCCCCATTTCTAAAAACTAGGAGTTCAAACGGAAATAACAAAGTTGTTCAATGTTTATTTCAAAACTAGGATTTTAACCTTATTAAGATAATCGATATCACTTAATATTAAAGAATCAACCATGAAGTTCAAATTAAAAAACATGTGAAACTCGATTTTTATTTAAAAATAAAAAACACTTCTTTAATAAAAAAAATGTGAAGTTCAAATTCAAAAACACAGAAGCTCATGACTAGTTCAATGTGAAATTCAAATTAAAAAACAGAGAAGCATGAAGTTTATAAAAACTCATATTTACATGTAAAAAAATCGGTACCATTTTTGGCATTTTAAAAACTACTCATGAATGGCAACAAGTTTAGGAAAAAATTCTACATGAAAAATTGCTTAAAAAAACATAAGCTTTTCAACGGTATATGATAATTTGAATGTTTTGTGTATATTCCTCAAACCAAGTTTTAGCGTTTTCAAAAAGATGCTTGTACAACCCATCATGGTTTTGTAAGGAAACACTTTCCAATAGTTTTCCATTGGTGTCATTTGCTCATATTTGATAAGTGCGCTCGGAATTAGAGGCAAAAAAATTAGAGATCGCTTCAAATTAAAGAATAAAAACCGATAAGTTCTATTTCAAATAACGAAGAAGTTCGATGTTTCTACAAAACCTCCAATTTTCACATTTCTAAAAATACACAATGAAGTTCAAATAAAAAGGGTTGATCGGTTCAATGTCTATAAGAAACTCAGATATTTTTACGTAACAGAGATAGTTTCAGAGTGATAACTGTTAGAAGTTCACGTACTACACGGTGTGCATTTTGTATGAAAAAAAAAGAATGTAAAAGAAAAGGCTAAAAATATTTTTGCTAGAAGTTCAAGTGCTCGGCCCGAGAAAGCTAAAAAAATTCTTGTGAGAGAGGTTGAACAAAAATACATGACAGAAGTTAAAGGTGAATACAGCGGGAAGTTCAACTACTACACGGAATCTGTTTCGGGTAAGAATATATGAATAGAAAACAAAAAGCTTAAAAAATATGTTGCAAGAAGTTCACGTGCTCCTCCAAGCATAGTTCAAAATTCATATGTGAGACGTTTGTCGTTCATTTACATGTTGAAAAAAAGCAAAAAAAAAAAAACAACATTGTTTTGCCATTTTAAAAACTGCTCTCAAACGGCAATGAATTTGTAACACATGTCTACATGAAAAACTTGCCGTGATTCATAAGCTTTCTACCGGGTATATTAAGTGTCACATTTCGATGGACGGTTTAAAATTTTCATGTATACCATTTAAAACACGTTTTGATGTATTCAAAAAATTCTTATTGTTGAAAGAAGTTCATAGTGACAACAACGAGAAGTTCAAGTACTGCAAGGAATGCATTTCAGGTGAGAATAAAAGTATAGAAAAATAAAAGATTAAAAGGTTTGTTGAAAGAAGTTCAAGTGCTCTTTCCGAGGAAGTTCAGAATTTTTTGCGAGAGAGGTTCACCTTGTATTTCCATGTTCTATTTTTTCCGTATAAAATTTGAATATAATTCTTTACTCTAAATATAAAAAGGTGAAGTTCAAGTTGAATTACAGAGAAGTTCGGAGTTTATTAAAACCTAGGATTTACCTGTTCAAAAAATAAAAAACACAACGTCATTTTTTGCACCTTTTAAAAAAACTCATAAACGAAAAAAAGGTTGCTAGAAGTTCAAGTGCTCGGCGAGGAAAATTTCAAAAAAATCTTGTGACGAAGGTTCACCGTGTATTTAGATGTCCGAAAATACATAAAAATATGTTGTTTTTTGTGTTTTAGAATAATCCTCTCAAACCAGAGAGAAGTTCAAAATGATAACAACCGGAAGTTCACGTACTACATGGTGTGTATTTCATATAAGAAAAATACAATAAGGTGAAACAGAGTGAAGTTCAAACAGACCGCCCCAGAAGTTCAACTACTTCACGCATTGCAAAAAACAACACGTCAAAAACAGAGTGAAGCTCAAAACAGATATGCCCGAGAAGTTCAACTACTTCACGAAATGGATGACAAAATTACAAACAAAAATACGTCACCGATGTTCAACGTGAAAACAGTAGGAAGTTCAACTACTACGCTGAATGAATTTCAGATGAAAAACTTTTAAAATCGTCGCGAGTATGAAAAAATGTTCAACACGGGAAAGTTGCGTGTTTACAACAGCATTCCATCGGTATATCACCTGCTCAATTCCAGTGAGTGGATGGAGAGCTATGAGCAGTGGATGAAGAGCTACGAGCAAGAAAAATCACGTGAAAAATAGAGTGAAGTTCAGGTACACGCACCGAGAAATTCAAGTTCTTCACGCGATGCATTTTTTAAAAATCTATTTCGCGATAAAGGCAGAACGAATGATCCCGCCATTTTCGAAATTACTTGAAAACGGCTAGGAATCAGACAAAACCATCAACATGAAAAAGTTTCGCATTTTCCGTAGCTTTTCAGCGGTATATTATTTGCCCAATTCCGATAAAGTTTGCAGAAATTACGGCAAAAATAAATTTTTAGCCATTTTTAAAATCGACTTAAAACAGTAAGGATTGAGAGAAACTATATATATAAAAAAATTTCAATTTCCTCATGCTTTCCAATGCCGTATCATTTGTTGCATTCGGACGTACAGTTAAAAAATTAGCTTGAAAATACGAACTCGGTAGGACTTGGGCCATTTTCTAAATTACTCTTAAACCATTCAAACTTAGAAAAAAACTTTCAAGATGAAAGATTAGCGCATTTTCATAAGCTTTCCAACGCCATATCATATGCCTTCATTGGATTAGCCGTTTAGAAATGACATCGAAAAAACAAACTCAGCTGTTCGGTTTATGAAATTTTACGTTTTTTCAAATTACTTTTTAACCATAGGGAATTAGAACAAACTTTCAACATGTGTAAGCAGCGGTTTTGCAGCAGCTTTCCAATGCCATATTATATGCCTCATTCCGATATACGGTTTAGAAATGCGATCGAAATTACGATTCACGTTTTTGTGTGAAGAAAAAACGGTTTTCAAAACTGCTCTTAAACCGCTTACATTTTGCGAAAAATTTAACTTGGGTCATGATACTCGTGTCCATAGCTTTCCAACGGTATATAGCAGGCCCTATTTGGGCAATGTTGCGGAAGTTCAACCTAGCACGAAAGTTCAGTCAAACAACTCGAGCAAAAATCGCAAAAAACGCGAGTTCTTCACGACGAAAGCAAAATCCGCCTATGAGCGAGATTCCTATCTAAAACGAGTATTTAGTTGCTAAACGGTTTATAAATGCGATCGAAAATACGATCCACGTTTTTTTGTATGAAGAAAAAACGGTTTTCAAAATTCCGATAAAGGTCGGGTTCGTATAGAGGGAAGTTCAGGCGCGTGTACAAACAAAAATACGTCACAGAAGTTCAATGTGAAAATAGCATGAAGTTCAACTACTACACTGAATGAATTTCAGATGAAAAACTTTCAAAATCGTCGCGAGTATGAAAAAATGATCAACACGGGAAAGTTGCGTGTTTACAGCAGCTTTCCATCGGTATATCACCCGCTCAATTCCCAAGAGTGGGATGGAGAGCTACGAGCAGTGGATGAAGATCTACGAGCAAAAAATCACGTGAAAAACAGAGTGAAGTTCAGCTACACGCACCGAGAAATTCAGGTTCTTCACGCGGTGCATTTTCGAAGAATCTGTTTCGCGGTAGAGGCAGAACGAATGATCCCACCGTTTTCGAAATTACTTGAAAACGGCTAGGAATCAGAGAAAACCATCAACAAGAAAACGTTTCGCATTTTCCGTAGCTTTCCAACGGTATATTATTTGCCCAATTACGATAAAGTTCGTAGAAATTACGGCGAAAATATGTTTTTCGTCATTTTCAAAACTGACTTAAAACCGTAAAGAATTGGGAGAAACAATACATACCAAAAAGTTTCACATTTGTTCAAGCTTTCCAACGCCATATCATTTGCTGCATTCGGACGCACGGTTAAAAGATTAGCTCGAAAATACGAACTCAGTAGGACTTGGACCATTTTCTAAATTACTCTTAAACCATTCAAAATTAGAAAAAAACTTTCAAGATGAAAAAGTAGCGCATTTTCATAAGCTTTCCAACGCCATAGCATATGCAAAGATTAGCCATTTAGAAATGACATCAAAAAAACAAACTCAGCTGTTCGATTTATGAAATTTTACGTTATTTCAAATTACTCTTTAACCATAGGGAATTAGAAAAAACTTTCAACATGTCGAAGGAGCGGTTTTGTAGCAGCTTTCCAACGCCATATTATATGCCTCATTCCGATAAACGGTTTAGAAATGCGATCGAAAATATGATTCACGTTTTTTGTGCGAAGAAAAAACAGTTTTTAAAACTGCTCTTAAACCGCTTATATTTTGCCAAAATTTTAAGTTGGGTCATGATATTGGTGTCCATAGCTTTCCAACGATATATAGCAAGCCCTATTTGGGCAATGTTATGGAAGTTCAACCTAGTTCACAGAGAAGGTCGGTAGCGTTACTCGAGCGATTCGAGTTGTGATCGAATATTATTCGTCCCGTGATCGTAATAGTGTTTATGTATATATATATATATATATATATATATATATATATCTTATATATAGTCATATGATTTCTTATGCTCAAGTAATAATCTATTCACAATGTAAAGTATGAATCAAAAACATCATTGAGAACTAACAAACTATAATCTCAGTCATTGAAGCAATTGCAATTTATCATAACATCGTAAAGAGTCAATATAAGAGCTTTTCAGCAAGTCCACATACTCAACTATCATTTAGTCTCTCACAATTGCTAACACTCACGCAATACTTATGGGTATGGAGTTTTAATCGGACACAGAGAAAGATAGGGGCTTATAGTGTTGCCTCCCAACCTTTTACCTCAAGGGTAATGTCAACAATAATGATTCATGTTAATTTACATCCAATTGATATATATATATATATATATATATATATATATATATATATATATATATATATATATATATATATATATATCGTCTTTCCATCACAATGTGCTTGCCAAAGGATAAAATGCAAAAAGGAAAGGTGAAGATCACCATGACTCTTGCATAAGGAATAAGACAAAAATAAAAGATAGGCCGTTCACAGAGGGAAGCAGAGGTTGTCATGCGCTTTCATGGTTGGATGCACGAAATCCTAATGCAAAAGAACGTCACTTTATATTGCCACTTGTGATATGGACCTTTATTATGCAGTCCGTCGCTTTTATTTCTTCCACATCACAAGATCTTATAAAGCTTATTTTCTCCACACTAATAAATCATACATATTTAGAGAGCAATTTTTTATTGCATGCACCGATGACAACTTACTTGAAGGATCTTACTCAATCCATAGGTAGGTATGGTGGACACTCATGGCAAAACTGGTTTTGAGGGTATTCGGAAGCACAAGTAGTATCTCTACTTGGTGCAAAGAATTTGGCTAGCATGAGAGGGAAAGGCAAGCTCAACATGTTGGATGATCCATGACAATATACTTTATTACAGATATAAGAAAACATAACCCATTACGTTGTCTTCCTTGTCCAACATGAACTCTTTAACATGTCATATTTTAATGAGTGCTCACAATCATAAAAGATGTCCAAGATAGTGTATTTATATGTGAAAACCTCTCTTTCTTTATTACTTCCTATTAATTGCAACGATGACCAAAACTGGGTTTGTCAACTCTCAACAACTTTTATTCACCATACTCTTTATATGTGAAGTCATTACTCTCCATAAGATCAATATGATCTCTTAATTCTTTTTATTCTTTCTCTTTTCTTATTATTCCCTCAAGATCATAGCAAGATAACCAAAGCCCTTGACTCAACACTAATCTTTATTATATATAGCTCACGGACTCGATTACATAGAGAGATCATAAAGCAAAACTCAAAACTAAATCACACTAAAACTTTATTCTACTAGATCAAGACATTACTAAAAGGATCAAACTAAGAAAAATGGTAAAGATAGGAGTGTGATGGTGATACGATACCGGGGCACCTCCCCCAAGCTTGGTAGTTGCCAAGGGGAGTGCCCATACCCATGTGATTATATCTCCTTTGCTGGTGAAGGAATTGTTGATGATGTAGGCTTGTCGTCCCTCTTCCAAGGCATAGGCTCTCCATCATAGAAGGATGATCGAGTCTCCGGGATCCTTAAATCTGCAGCCAAACTCATCCTCTTGAATCTATATTCATACTCATAGTTTTGGTTTTGCAGGTCATGGATCTGAGCTTGGAGGTGCTCGATTTTCTTGTGAAGCTTGAAGATGTCCTCCCCGATGTCCTTGGTGTCCAGCTTGTGGTTGTTGGTGAACTCCGTGATCATTATGTGATTGGAGTCAAGTCCGCGCTCCACCATCTCCTGACACTTGAAAACTTGTTGCTCCATTGCCTCGAGCCTTGTCTCCACGCTTCCGGACCTCCTTGGTCCCTCAACATCGCGGATGTGCAGCACCCCCTCATGCATCTCAATGGTTTGAGGGTGTTGCAGCACCTCTGCAAGGTAGGGGTTGATGACCTTCTCGAAGAACTTGTCCTTGGGGGCACTTGGAGACGTCATGGCGATCTAGATCAGTCAGAAAAACAGCTCGAAACAAAAACACAGGATATTTGCGTGATACGTTGGTCAAAACCTTCGGGAGATTCTATAATGAATTTTTACCGACCAAAAGAAGTATCGTGCAAGAAAACGGAGTCCGGAGAGCGCACGAGGTGCCCACGAGGCAGGGGGCGCGCCCAGGGGGTAGGGCGCGCCTCCCACCCTCGTGGATGCTACGTGTCCTTCCCGGACAACTTCTTATTTTTCCTGTTTTCCTAAATATTCCAAAACGGAGAAAATTTGCCATTAGAACTGTTTTGGAGTCGGTTTACTACCGTACCACGTACCTATTCCTTTTTGGAGTTTGAAGCATGCTGGAAAGTGTCTCTTATGTATTCCTCCAGGGTTACGGTTTCAATAACATTGGTTTCAACATTTATAGGATTACCTGAGATATAATGTTTGATTCTTTGACCGTTCACCACCTTCGAATTTGTGCCTTCGAAGTTGTTGATTTTTATGGCACTGGAACGATATACCTTCTCGATAATGTAAGGACCTTCCCATTTAGAGAGAAGTTTTCCTGCAAAAAATCTTAAACGAGAGTTGTATAACAATACATAATCACCTACATTAAACTCATGCTTTTGTATCCTTTTGTCATGCCATCTTTTAACCTTTTCCTTGAACAGTTTGGCATTCTCATAGGCCTGGGTTCTCCATTTATCAAGTGAGCTGATGTCAAAAAGCCTCTTTTCACCGGCAAGTATGAAATCATAGTTGAGCTCTTTAATAGCCCAATATGCCTTATGTTCTATTTCAAGAGGTAAGTGACATGCTTTTCCATAAACCATTTTATACGGAGACATACCCATAGGATTTTTATATGCAGTTCTATAGGCCCATAATCCATCATCAAGTTTCTTGGACCAATTCTTTCTAGATCTATTAACAGTCTTTTGCAAAATTAATTTGATCTCTCTATTACTCAATTCTACTTGGCCACTAGATTGTGGATGATAAGGAGATGCAATTCTATAATTAAGATCATACTTAGCAAGCATTTTACGAAAGGCACCATGAATATAATGTGAACCACCATCAGTCATTAAATATCTAGGGACTCCAAACATCGGAAAAATAACTTCTTTAAGCATCTTAATAGAGGTGTTATGATCAGCACTACTAGTTGGAATAGCCTCTACCCACTTAGTAACATAATCAACAACAACTAAAATATGTGTATACCCATTAGAGGAAGGAAACGGTCCCATGTAATCAAAGCCCCAAACATCAAATGGTTCAATAACAAGTGAATAATTCATAGGCATTTCTTGACGTCTACTAATATTACCAATTCTTTGACATTCATCACAAGGCAAGACAAACTTACGGGCATCCTTGAAGAGAGTAGGCCAATAAAAACCGGATTGCAATACCTTATCTGCAGTTCTATCTCCAGCGTGGTGCCCTCCATAAGCCTCATTGTGACACTTGCGTAGGATCTGTTCCTGTTCATGCTCAGGTACACAACGTCTAATAACACCATCTACTCCTTTATAAAGATGTGGGTCATCCCAAAAGTAATGTCTCAAATCATAGAAAAACTTTTTCTTTTGCTGGTATGTGAAATTAGGTGGTATAAATTTAGCAACAATGTAATTAGCATAATCAACATACCATGGAGCAGTTCGAGAAGCATTTATGACAGCCAATTGTTCATCAGGAAAGCTATCATCAAAAGGTAGTGGGTTATCAAGAACATTCTCTAACCTTGACAAGTTGTCTGCAACGGGGTTCTCAGCTCCCTTTCTATCAATAATATGTAAATCAAATTCTTGTAGCAAGAGAACCCATCTAATAAGTGTACTTTCTTTTCCTTAAGGTATTTAATAGCAGCATGATTAGTGTGAATAGTTACTTTAGAATCAACAATATAAGGTCTGAACTTATCACAAGCAAAAACAACTGCTAAAAATTCTTTTTCAGTAGTAGCATAATTTCTCTGGGCATTGTCTAGAGTTTTACTAGCATATTGAATAACATTTAATTTCTTATCAACTCTTTCCCCTAAAACAACACCTACAACATAGTCACTAGCATCACACATAATTTCAAAAGGTAAATTCCAATCAGGTGGCTGAACAATAGGTGCAGAAATCAAAGCTTTCTTAAGTATTTCAAATGCTTCTACACAATCATCATCAAAGACAAAAGGTATATCTTTTTGTAATAGATTAGTCAGAGGCCGAGAAATTTTTGAGAAGTCCTTAATAAACCTCCTATAAAAACCGGCATGACCAAGAAAACTTCTTATACCTTTGATGTCCTTAGGACACGGCATCTTTTCAATAGCATCAACTTTAGCTTTATCAACTTCAATACCTCTTTCAGAAATTTTATGTCCCCAGACAATGCCTTCATTAACCATAAAGTGGCATTTGGCCCAATTCAAGACAAGATTAGTTTCTTCACATCTCTGCAAAACTCGATCAAGGTTGCTCAAGCAATCATCAAAAGTGGATCCATAAAGGGAGAAATCATCCATGAAAACCTCACAAATCTTTTCACAAAAAATCAGAGAATATAGCCATCATGCATCTTTGAAAGGTAGCAGGTGCATTACATAAACCAAAAGGCATACGTATATAAGCAAAAGTACCGAAAGGGCAAGTAAAAGTGGTCTTTTCTTGATCCTCAGCTGACACAGGTATTTGAGAGAAACCAGAGTAACCATCTAGAAAGCAAAAACGTGTATGTTTGGATAATCTTTCTAGCATTTGATCAATAAAAGGCAAAGGGTAATGATCTTTTTTAGTAGCTTTATTTAATTTGCAGAAATAAATTACCATCCTATAACCTGTAATAATTCTGCGGGATCAATTCATCTTTATCATTAGGAATGACATTAATACCTCCCTTCTTAGGGACACAATGGACAGGACTTACCCACTGACTATCAGCAACGGGATAAATTATACCTGCCTCAAGGAGCTTTAATATTTCCTTTCTTACCACTTCTTTCATCTTAGGATTTAGCCGTTGTTGGTGATCAATAACTGGTTTGGCGTCTTTCTCCAAATTTATTTTGTGTTGAAGTAGAGTGGGACTTATGCCCTTAAGATCATCAAGAGTATATCCAATAGCAGCATGATGCTTCTTCAGAGTTTTCAATAATTTCTCTTCCTCCTTCTCTGAAAGGTTAGCACTAATAATAACAGTATATATCTTCTTTTCATCAAGATAAGCATATTTAAGAGTATCAGGTAATGGTTTAAGCTCAAACACGGGATCACCCTTGGGTGGAGGAGGATCCCCTAGAATTTCAACAGGCAAGTTGTGTTTCAAAATAGGTCCCTATTTAAAGAATACTTCATCTATTTCCCTGTAACGCCCTCGATGCGGCTATATCTCCCACGTGTCGAAGCACGACTTAGAGGCATAACCGCATTGAAAGCAATGTCGCAAGTGAGGTAATCTTCACACAACCCATGTAATACATAAGGAAAGAGATACATAGTTGGCTTACAAATGCCACTTCACACAATACATAAATAAACATCCATCATCCAGATTACACTCAAGGTCCGACTACGGAACCAAAATAAAAGAAGACTACCCCAAATGCTACACAGATCCCCGATCGTCCCAACTGGCTCCACTCATCGACCATCGTGAAAAGACACATAGTAACGACGACGTTCCTCGTCGAACTCCCACTTGAGCTCGGTTGTGTCACCTGACCGCATCGTTGGCACTGCAACTGTTTTGGTAGAATCTGTGAGTCACGGGGACTCAAAGAATCTCACACCAGCGAGATCAAGACTATTTAAGCTTATAGGAAGGACAGAGTTGTGAGGTGGAGCTGCAGCAAGCGACTAGCATATATGGTGGCTACATTCGCAAAAGAGAGCGAGAGGAGAAGCAAGGCGCGGTCGTGAAGCTAGTAGCGATCAAGAAGTGATCCCGAACTACTTACGCCAAACATAACTCCAACATCGTGTTCACTTCCGGACTCCGAGAAGAGACCATCACGGTTACACACGCGTTGATGTGTATTGATTAAGGTCAACTTCGGTTTTCTACAACCGACATTAACAAATTCCCATCTGCCTCATAACCAAGGGCACGACTTTCGAAAGATAATACCTGCAGGGTGTCCCAACTTAGCCCATTATAAGCTCTCACGGTCAACGAAGGATATTCCTTCTACCGAAGACCCGATCAGCCTCGGAATCCCGGACTACAAGACATTTCGACAAAGAATAAAACAAGACCAGCAAAGCCGCCTGACAGCCGACAAATCCCGATAGGAGCTGCACATATCTCGTTCTCGTGGCACATCCGGATGAGACATCCTCGAGTAAAACCAAGCCTCAAGCTTCCCAAGGTGGCCCCTGATGAGCTTTCGTTTGGGCCAGACTCAAGGAGCACCGGTCCGGGGTTAAAATAAAGATGACCCTCGGCTCGCGAAACCCGGGGAAAAAGGCTTAGGTGGCAAATGGTAAAACCAAAGTTGGGCCTTGCTGAGGAGTCTTATTCAAAGCAAACTGTCAAGGGGGTCCCATAAATCACCCAACCGTAAGGAACGCGAAATCAAGGAACATAACACCGTATGACGGAAACTAGGGTGGCAAGAGGGAACAAAACAGCAGGCATAAGGCCGAGTCTTCCACCCTTTACCAAGTATATAGATGCATTAATTATAGCAGATATATTGTGATATCCTCAACAAGTAAACATGTTCCAACAAGGAACAACATCTCCATGTTCCAACAAGGAACAAACTTCATCTTCACCGCAACTAGCAACGCTATAAGAGGGCCGAGCAAAGCGGTAACATAGCCAAACAACGGTTTGCTAGGAAAGGATGGTTAGAGGTTTGACATGGCAATATGGGTGGCATGATAAGCAAGTGATAGGCATCGTGGCATAGGCATAGCAAAAGAGCGAGCATCTAGCAAGCAAAGATAGAAGTGATTTCGGGTATGGTCATCTTGCGCAAGGTTCTCGAGTTGTCGAAAGCTTGATCCTCGTAAGCGTTCTCAACAGGTTCCTCGCTCACGCACTCGCCTCCCGCTCTACCCAAAGCAAGAACACAAACGAAGGAACCACAATAAATCACGGTGCAATGCACAAGCAACATGATGCAATACATGGCATGATATGCGAGATGTGATATGCAAAGCGTATGCGTGCTCCGGAAGGAAAATGATGAACCAGGCATCAACTTGGCAAACCAAGTATGCCGCTGAAAGGTGAGATGATTTCGGTTGAAATCGATATAAAGATCACGGAATCGGATGCACGGTTTGCAAATGACAAGCAAAACAAGAATGGCACAAATCGCCATTAACAAAGATGATGCCACATAGCAAGCAACAATAAATTAAGCTACTGCACCCAAACGTATCAGAAAAGCATATGGCAGTGATCTACTCAAGATGCTTGACAAAAGATGAACACTAAGCTACGGCTAAATCACATCATAACAGGTCCAAACAAGCATGTCAAAAGTGCAAAATATATCAGCTTCACAGACTTAGTGAAAATACTGAACATGGCAGATTCAGCATCAGGAAGCAATGTTCAGAGCAAGCAAACAACATGCTAAAGGAACTTATAATAGCAAAACAAGGCATGGCATGAATCTACTCAAAGCATAGAACAAAAGTCCCTTACTGACCATGAACCAAAAGGGATCAGAAAATGTAATAGCACCCATGTCAATATAGCAAGTTTCGTTAACAGATTCAGCAACAAGGCATGACAAAAACAGATAACAAGTAGGCATGTTTAAGAGCTCGATGCACTCACTACAGAGCATTTCATGATAAACTAAGCATACATCCATCAAGAAGACATGGCATAGAAGCTATACATGGCAAGAACAACATCATAGCATACACGGATCAACTACAACAACCTTGGCAAAGTTGAATAACATGTAAACAATCTGCCAGGAAACATTTTATAGCAAAAGTAGAGCTCGATTGACTCAAGCTATGGCACTCCATAATTGCAAACAAGGGCATGGATGGATAGAGCATAACCATATGTTCAAAACATCCTTACTGAAGTAATTCAAAATAAGCATGGATCTCTCTGTAGCATCAAGTTAACATGGCATAAAAATATCAGCAAAACAGGGGCTGAAATCAGCAACATCATGAAGCCTGGTTTGCATGCTTGTGCTAGTCACCACAGAGATCACAAAAATACAGGGCATACACCCCTGTAAAGATGGCATGACATATTACAAAACACATGTAGGACTCAAGATCATAGGGTGCACACATCAATCATGGCAAAAATGACAAAAGTGCATGTTCTGATAAGAATCTAAAACTAACATCACATAGCCCTCTTCTAACAGCATTTCGGGCATCAAGATGAGCTCAAACGAAAATTATGCAATGAGATGAAATGATCTACTAATCGAGGCGAACAATTCGATATGCTACACGCCCGAAACGGAGCCACGGGTGCAAAGTTATGATGCGTTGAAGATGCAACAAAATATCTGCAGAAAATGACTTAGATGAAATCCGGGGCTCGGGGAAAGTCAACCTGCGATTTGGATCTAGATCCGGCTGCGGGCGCGAACCGAGGCGGCGGTGGCGGCTCGCCGGAGAGGGAGGAAGGAGAGGCCGGGCCGACCGGAGGAGGCGGGGGCGGGCCGGGCGCGGCGGCGGCGGGCGGCGGGCGGCCGCTGGCGGGCGGCGGAGGCGGCGGAGGCGGCGCCGGGCGGCGCTGGCATGGACGGCGGGCGACGGCTCGCTGGGCGGCGCGGGCGACGGTCGGGCGGGAGGGCGAAGCGGCGGCGGGCGCGCGGGTGGGCGCGGGCCCCACACTGGCTGGCCGGCAGCGGCGGCGACGGCGGGCACGCCCACGTGGCGGCGCTATGAGTGGGCGGGCGGCGGCGGGCGGACACGTCTGGCCCGGTCGACGGTGTCCGCGCATGCAGAGGAGCGGGCTAGGGTTAGGTAGGAAATGATCCGGGATTTTGGGGGAGGCTATATTTATAGGTAGAAGGAGCTAGGAAGCTCCAAATGAGGTGTAGTTTTCGCCACGCGATCGTGATCCGACGACGGAGAGCATGGAAGTGACTTAGATGGGTTATTGGGCTGTTTTGGAGGGTGTTGGGCTGCAACTTAAAAGAGGCCTTTGCGAGAGTAAGGTTAACCGTTGGAGTACCAAACGAGCTCGAAATGACCCGAAACTTGACAGTGGTCTACGGTGGTGTACCAAGGCCACTTGACAAACCTCGGTCCATTCCGAGAAAGTTTAGTACCCGCTCACGGAAAAATGTAAAAGGGGACACCGGGGGACATAGGAGTGCCGGATTGCATAACGGACAACGGGGAAAATGCTCGGATGCATGAGACGAACACATATGCAAATGCGATGCACATGATGACATGATATGAAATGCATGACATGGACAAAATGCAAAAATGAAGAAAAACCCAACCACGGAGGGAATATCATATCACAATGCCGAAAATGGCAAGAGTTGGAGTTACAAATATGGAAAGTTACATCCGGGGTTTCACATTCCCTTCTTTCATTCATAAACATCTAATTTTCATGGTCGAGCAAATATTGTTCTAAAGGATCATTTGGAGGCACGTCAATAGAAGCAAGACCAATAATTTCATCTTTACTAGGCAATTCATCATCACGGTGTTGTCTACTAAATTTAGCAAAATTAAACTCATGAGACATATCACCCAAACCAATAGTAACAACATCCTTTTCGCAGTCTATCCTAGCGTTAACAGTGTTCAAGAAGGGTCTACCAAATATAATGGGACAAAAGCTATCTTGTGGGGAACCAAGAACAAGAAAATCAGCAGGATATTTAACCTTCCCACACAAGACTTCAACATCTCTAACAATCCCAATCGGTGAAATAGTATCTCTATTGGCAAGCTTAATGGTAACATCGATATCTTCTATCTCAAAGAGGTGCAATATCATGCATAATTTCTTCAGATAAAGAATGGGGTATTGCACTAGCACTAGCACCCATATCACACAAGCCATGATAACAATGATCTCCTATTTTAATGTAAATAACAGCATGCCTACCACAGGTCTATGTTTATCTTTAGCACCAGGTTTAGCAATTCTAGCAGTCTCATCACAGAAGTAAATAACATGCCCATCGATATTATCAGCCAATAGATCTTTAACCATAGCAATTTTAGGTTCAACTTTAACTTGCTCAGGGGGTTTGTGTGTCCTAATATTACTTTTGTTGACTACAGTTGAAGCTTTAGCATGATCCTTTATTCTAACAGGGAAAGGTGGTTTCTCAACATAAGCAGTAGGAACAATAGGATCATTATGAGTGATAGTCTTCTCTTCAACTTTAATAGGTGCAACTACTTATACTTCAATGGGAGGATTATATTTAAACCACTTCTCCTTAGGGAGATCAACATGAGTAGCAAATGATTCACAGAAAGAAGCTACTATCTCAGAGTCAAGTCCATATTTAGTGCTAAATTCACGGAAAGCATCGGTATCCATAAAATAATTAACACAATCAAACTTAGGTGTTATACCTGACTCCTTACCTTCATCGAGGTCCCAATCGTCAGAGTTGCATTTAATTGTTTCCAATAAATCCCATTTGAATTCAATAGTCTTCATCATAAAAGAGCCAGTACAAGAAGTATCGAGCATGGAGCGATTATTGAGAGAAAGCCGAGCATAATTTTTTTGAATAATCATTTCTCTTGAGAGCTCATGATTGGGGCATGAATATAACATTGACTTAAGCCTCCCCCAAGCTTGAGCGATGCTTTCTCCTTCGCGAGGCCAAAAATTATATATATAATTACGATCATGATGAACAAGATGCATAGGATAAAACTTCTGATGAAATTCCAATTTCAATCGTTTGTAGTTCCATGATCCCATGTCATCACATAGCCTAAACCATGTCAATGCATATCCCTTCAAAGATAAAGGGAAAACCTTCTTGATGACATCCTCGGGCATACCTACAAGCTTAAATAATCCACAAACTTCATCCACATAGATTAAGTGTAAATCGGGATGCAATGTTCCATCTCCCTACAAAAGGATTAGCTAGCAGTTTCTCTATCATACCCGAAGGAATTTCAAAGTAAACATTTTCAGTAGGTTCAATAGGTTGAGGGGTAGCTAATTGTGGTTCCGGACGGGGTGAAGATACCCCGAACAAACCCCTCAATGGATTGTTTTCCATAGTAACAAGTGACAGTAAATTTCAGCACACTATATAAATTTTTCCTTACCAAATTCCACCTACCAAAGGCGCTTCACTCCCTGGAAACGACGCCAAAAAAGAGTCTTGATGACCCACAAGTGTAGGGGATCTATCATAGTCCTCTCAATAAGTAAGAGTGTCGAACCCAACGAGGAGCAGAAGGAAATGACAAGCGGTTTTCAGTAAGGTATTCTCTCGCAAGCAATTGAAATTATCGGTAATGATAGTTTTGTGATAAGGTAATTTGTAACGGGTAACAAGTAATGAAAGTAAATAAGGTGCAGCAAGATGGCCCAATCCTTTTTGTAGCAAAGGACAAGCCTGGACAAACTCTTATATAGAGAAAAGCGCTCCCAAGGACACATGGAAATTATCGTCAAGCTAGTTTTCATCACGCTCATATGATTCGCGTTCGGTACTTTGATAATTTGATATGTGGGTGGACCAGTGCTTGGGTGTTGTCCTTACTTGGAAAATCATCCCACTTATGATTAACTCCTATTGCAAGCATTCGCAACTACAAAAGAAGTATTAAGGTAAACCTAACCATAGCATGAAACATATGGATCCAAATCAGCCCCTTACGAAGCAACTCATAAACTAGGGTTTAAGCTTCTGTCACTCTAGCAACCCATCATCTACTTATTACTTCCCAATGTCTTCCTCTAGGCCCAAACAATGGTGAAGTGTCATGTAGTCGACGTTCACATAACACCACTAGAGGAAAGACAACATACATCTTATCAAAATATCGAACGAATACCAAATTCACATGACTACTTATAGCAAGACTTCTCCCATGTCCTCAGGAACAAATGTAACTACTCACAAAGCATATCCATGTTCATAATTAGAGTGGTATTAATATGCATAATGGATCTAAACACATGATCTTCCACCGAATAAACCAACTAGCATTAACTACAAGGAGTAATCAACACTACTAGCAACCCACAGGTACCAATCTGAGGCCTTGGGACAAAGATTGGATACAAGAGATGAACTAGGGTTTTAGAGGAGATGGTGCTGGTGAACATGTTGATGGAGATTGACCCCCTCCCGATGAGCGGATCGTTGGTGGTGACGATGGCGATGATTTCCCCCCGAGGGGAAGTTTCCCAGAATAGCTCACGGAGCCCTAGATTGGTTCCGCCAAGGTTCCGCCTCGTGGCGGTGGAGTTTCTTCCCGAAAGCTTGCTTATGATTTTTTCGAGGGTAGAAGACACCATATAGCCAAAGATGGGCATCGGAGGCCTGCCAGGGGGCCCACGAGGCAGGGGTGCGCGCCCAGGGGGGTAGGGCGCGCCCCCCACCCTCGTGGCCAAGGCGTGGGCCCCCTCTGGTATTTTCTTCGCTCAGTATTTTTTATAAATTCCAAGAATGACTTCCGTGAAGTTTCAGGACTTTTGGAGTTGTGCAGAATAGGTCTCTAATATTTGCTCCTTTTCCAGCCCAGAATTCCAGCTGCCGGCATTCTCCCTCTTCATGTAACCTTGTAAAATAAGAGAGAATAGGCATAAGTATTGTGGCATAACGTGTAATAACAACCCATAATGCAATAAATAACAATATAAAAGCATGATGCAAAATGGACGTATCATGCTGGCATCGACTTCACCGACACCTTCGCTCCGGTCGTCAAGCCCGGCACGGTACGCATGTTTCTTTCCAAACACATTCCAAAGCAAATCAATACTAGTTCAATATCTTTCCTTTTTACTCCAAACTATCTCTGTTCAATCTGTACTGAACCTTTGTTTTTTCCTTTACTCAGCAGATGCAACGTGCAAAACAGAATTAGATGATGATGATGCACGAAAGAGCGGATGGATGGCGACAATGGCGGTGGAAACTATATGGCAGCGGAATATGACAATGAAGTGGAAGATGATATATGGGGATGCAGCGTGAAAAAAACGTGACTAGAACTCGAAACTCTAAAAGCGTAGGCACTAAAACCAGCAACTCGACACATGATGTAACCGAAAATTCAACAATGCAAAAACTAAGTGATAATAGCGAAAGGCTCGGACTGTGTGGGACACGGATGAACTAATCTAACTTTTTTGGCTTTTTCGTGGACTGTAGGTATGAATGACAAATGCGATCTAAACTATGCAAAACTGGAAAATCTCATCGAGCAACCTGAAAACTGATACCACTTGATAGGGGCAGGGGGGCCCGGTTTTTTGATAACTATCGATTTGGGGGAGACGACTGACGACCCGACTACAAATGTGCATGACGTTGCGCCTTAGCAATCGCTAAACTAACTCCGAGAGGTTATTGGCCACGCTGGAGCACGATCAACCTGACCACGAAGGTCTATTCTTGCAAGCAATCGAAGAACAAGCAAGAATATGGTAAAGCAATCTGAATATTGTGAATATGGATGAAGTATTGATAAAAGTGGGGTTTCATAAGCGGTCTTGGCCTGGTCGTTGAACAGAAATGAAGTATACGAAGTTGCAGCGATGGCTAACTTTTAACTAAATAAAACCCAAGTCTAAATGATGCCTTAAGGGCTATATTTATAGGGGAAAAGAGAGGGCATTTCGTCCATCCTTGGCAAGGTGGGACTAAAATACCTCCCGGTTCGTTTACCCTATAATATGGACTCTAAAAACAGCCTATGAAGTAGTATTTCGAAATTACATGGGCCTGGCCCAAAAATAAGGTGGTGCAGCACCAATAATAAGCTATGGACGAAATTTATAAAAGGCCATCTTGTATATTTTGTCCATCTTCTTGTATGTCATCATGGTGGCTTCAAAGTGCGGAAATCTCCACTACAAACCCTATTCTTGTTCTCTTCGCACGCGCCTTCGTCTTCACGCTTGATCATGCTCAAATGTTCATCCTTCCTGTCCATGCTAGGCCCTTCAATTGTAAGCAACAAAAATGTATCGAAGTTAGGTAGCATCATATTCTCATGAACTTTAGAAACATTACCAAGAAATGAAAGTACCTGATAATATAACTAGCATGCGCGATCTATACTAATCAATCCAACAGTTATAGTAGTAGGGGTTTTGGGTGTAACTATGGCATCCATGTCCTCATCATGAACCCTGCGGCTATGATAGCGGCGCAGGGCTTGCTGGTATCGTGCAGCACGTACAGCTGCCCGGAGATGGTCCTCCTCGAGGAGCATGGCATCATCATGACGTAGCTGCTCTTGCGCTACTTCATCGTAGGCAAGTACCCGAGGTGACCCGTATATGAGTTCCGTGGGGAGCACTGCTTCTACCCCATATATCAAGGAGAAGGGAGTCTGGCCAGTAGCTCTATTTGGTGCCATCCGGATTGACCGAAGAACCATCGACAACTCATTGATCCAGCACTTGCTGCATTTCTGCAATCTATCAAAACTTCTTGTCTTCAGCCCTCGCGGCACTTCTACGTTCATCCTTTCCGCTTGTCTGTTGCTCCTTGGATGGGCAACCCAGGCGAAAGAGACCTTGCTTCCAAGGCTTTGGATGTACTGCATGAAGGCGCGGCTAGTGAACTGGGTGCCGTCTTTGGTGATTACTCTGTTGGGTACTCCAAAATGACACACCAGTCCCATGAAGAACTTGATAGCTGACTGCATCGTCACCTTTCTAACTGGTTCCACTTTGTGGCACTTTTGTAAACTTGTCGATTGCCACGTACAAGAATTCAAAGCCCCCGGTAGCACGGGGAAGGGACCCAAGATGTCGAGCCCCCAAACTGCGAAGGGCCAGGATAAAGGGATGGTCTGCAAGGCTTGAGCTGGTTGATGGATATTCTTGGAATGGAACTGGAATACTTCACACTTGGTGACGAGCTCAGTAGCATCTCAGAGGGCGGTAGGTCAGTAGAATCCTTGCCGGAAAGCTTTCCCGACAAGTTCTCTCGATCCTAGATGTGAGCCACACACGCCTCCATGTATCTCCAGCAACATCACTAGTCCATTCTCGCGACTGATACATTTCAGCTTCACATAGTTGGTCCTCTTTTTGTACAAAATTTATTCCACAAACTGATACATACTTGATTCCGGGCCACTTTCTCAGATTCCTCTGGACCGTCAGGAAGTTCTCAAGTTTGCAGGAATTGGACTATGTATTGTGCCCATGTCGGAGCCTGAGGCTCGACGATAAGGACTAAAGGCATTTCTTCAGCTGTGGGAGCACTTTCTTTAACGACAAGAATTTGAATTTCTTCTTGAGAGTGTGGCTCACTAGTCAACACAGGGTCTACCCCGGCAACCTTCTCGCCAGCGGCTCCAGGGAGCTCTGCCAGAAAATGTTTGCTGGTGTTGATTTTCCTTCTTTTTCTGTCCAAGGCTGACGGAGAAACTGTTGGTTGGGTGAGGTGGACCACAAAAGTGTCTGGTTCCACAGGAAGCTTCTGTGCTTATTCCTGCTTAGTACAAGTGAAGGCTTGCAAAAGACTGGGAAGCGACCAACTAGAGAGCGATGACAGCCATGAACATGCATTAAAATTAATAAACATTGGATGCAAGCATGAGTAGAATATAATCCACCATGAACATAAATATCGTGAAGGCTATGTTGATTTGTTTCAACTACATGTGTGAACATGTGCCAAGTCAAGTCACTTAAATCATTCAAAGGAGGATACCACCCCACTATACCACATCACAACCATTTTAATAGCATATTGGCACGCAAGGTAAACCATTATAACTCATAGCTAATCAAGCATGGCACGAGCAACTATGATCTTTAATTGTCATTGCAAACATGTTTATTCATAATAAGCTGAATCAAGAACGATGAACTCATCATATTTACAAAAACAAGAGAGGTCGAGTTCATACCAGCTTCGCTTATCCCAATCAATTCATCATATATCGTCATTATTGCCTTTCACTTGCACGACCGAACGATGTGAATAATAATAACAGTGTACGTGCATTGGACTAAGCTGGAATCTGCGAGCATTCAATAAGCAGGAGAAGACAAGGCAATATGGGCTCTTGGTTAAATCAACAATAATGCATATAAGAGCCACTTCAACAATTTAATCATGGTCTTCTCCTATCGACCCCCAAAGAAAAGAAATAAAAATATTTACAGGGGAAAGCTCCCAACAAGCCAAAGAAGAACGGGAAATCTTTTTGGGTTTTCTTTTTAATTATTACTACTACAGCAGGAAAAGTAAACTAACTAGAAGCTATTACTAATTTTTTTGTTTTTCTTAAAGTTTAACAGACACACAAGAAGAAAGCAAGAAAAAGAAAATAAACTAACATGGATATTACAGTGAAAGAGTATGAACACCGACATCTAGTAATGAGTGTGTGTAAACATAAATATATGTCGGTGGGAAATACGTACTCCCCCAAGCTTAGGCTTTTGGCCTAAGTTGGTTCATTGCCAAGGATGGCCTAGCGGATATCCGTAGGTGTAGCTGTGGTAAATCTTGTGATGAAGAGGACTCTGGCGCCATCGGCCGGCAGCCATCTCCGGATCCCAAGAATAAGCAGATCGGCGTGGAGGCTTGTATTGTGGTTCCGGCTCCGGGGCTGGTGCAGGATTCCGGTAGGCTTGAACGGCCGCCCACGGAACGATGTAAGGACCTTCAGACAAGTTAAACAAAGAAGGAGCAGGCAAAGTAATAGTCTCAGGGTGATGTTTATTAAAGTACAATTTATATTTAAGCTCCCCTTCCCTGCCCTTCACAATAAAATCATGTGCTAGCATACTCTTATAACCTAAATAAGCACTAGGCAGCAATTTTTCTTCTTTCTCATAAAGCCTAATGGTATGTTAAAATGTGCAGCTAGGCGCGAAGTATAAATACCTCCAAAGACGGGGCCTTTAGTACGGTTCAAACTTAACCGTTTAGCAATAATTCCGCCCATACTAACAGTGTTATCGCGGTATAAACCATGAAACAAAATTATAATATCAAGAACACTAAGGTTTCCACAGTTTCCGCGACCAATCAAGCAACTACTAGAAAATAAGGCAAAGTAGCGTAAAACAGGAAAATGTATGCTAGTGATTCTTGCATCGGAAACCTTCCTGGTTTCCCCCACAGTGATGGCGTTAATAAATTCTTCCACATCCTTACGATGTGGTTCATCTAAGGTACCCTCGAAGGGTATTTTGCAACCTCGCAGAATTCATCTAGTGTCATTTTCTTAACAACATCATATAAATGAAACTCTACTGAAGGAGGTGATTCCTTAGGAAAATAGTAGAAGTTTTGCACCAAAGTATTAGTGAGTAAGAGATACTGATGACGTTGGTCGCGGAGGAAGTCGGTGAGGCCAGCATCCTCAGCCAATGAATAAAAATCCTCATAAATCCCGGCTTGTCTCAAGAAGTCATCGGAAGGCCATTCACACAGCCGGACCTCCGCGGTACGAGGCAAATTATATTTGGGCCTATGTGCTTCTTCATTTTGCTTTTCCTTCAAGGTTCGTCTCAATGAGCCCCTCAAAAGTCTCTTCACCATTTTCTAAAATATTCTGAAATTTTTAGTAACTTTCAAACAAAAGTGAGCCAAGCTTAATAAAATTGATAGCAACTACTCCTACAAGTGCCTAGATGATATATCGTGCATTAGAACTACTTGGAACCATATAAATTTGACATGCAAGCTCAAGAACATGGTCACCTATGCAGCACAAATTTGCAATGAATAAAGCACTAGAGGAAAAACTAATTGGACCAATGGAGGAGTCACATACCAAGGAACAATCTCCCCAAGCAGTTTTGTGAGAGGTGCTTTGAGCAAGGAGATCGAAAATCGCGGCAAAGTGAGCTAGAACTCGTGCTTGAACCAGATATTCATGTTTGTGGGAGGAAGAAGAAGAGGATGGGTGCTGGAATGAGTGGAGGAGGGCCACCGTGGGCCCACGAGGTAGGGGGGCGCGCCCTGGGGGATAGGGCGCGCCCTCCACCCTCGTGGCCAGGTGGCAGCTCCCCCCGCAGTGTTTTCAGTTCCATAAATCCTCAAATATTCCCGAAAAAATCATATTAAATTGCATGGCATTTGGAGGACTTTTATTTTCGGGGTATTTTTATATTGCACGGATAAATCAGGAAACAGACAGAAAAATACTATTTTTACTTTATTTCAACTGAATAATAGAAAGTATAAAGAGGGTACAGAGGGTTGTGCTTCTAGTTTCATCCATCTCATGCTCATCAAAAGGAATCCACTAACAAGGTTGATCAAGTCTTGTTAACAAACTCATTCCGACTAACATGGAACTGGAGAAATTTTGAATAACACTATGTTACCTCAACGGGGATATGCACATCCCCAATAATAAGTATATCATATTTCTTCTTGACAGTAGGAAGAGGAAATTCAAAACCTGGAATTTTTCCAATAGAGTTGATACTATGAACTTGAGGTTGTTTCCTCGGAAAGTGTACCGTGTGCTCATTACCATTAACAGGAAAGTGACATTGCCCTTGTTGCAATCAATAACAGCCCCTGCAGTATTCAAAAAGGGTCTTCCAAGAATAATAGACATACTATCGTCCTCGGGAATATCAAGAATAACAAAGTCCGCTAAAATAGTAACATTCGCAACCACAACAGGCACATCCTCACAAATACCGACATGTATAGCAGTTGATTTATCAGCCATTTGCAAAGATATTTCATTAGGTGTCAACTTATTCAAGTCAAGTCTATGATATAAAGAGAGGGGCATAACACTAACACCAGCTCCAAGATCACATAAAGCAGTTTTAACATAATTTCTTTTAATGGAGCATGGTATAGTAGGTACTCCTGGATCTCCAAGTTTCTTTGGTATTCCACCCTTAAAAGTATAATTAGCAAGTATGGTGGAAATTTCAGCTTCCGGTATCTTTCTCTTATTTGTAACAATATCTTTCATATACTTAGCATAAGGATTCATTTTGAGCATATCGAGTTAATCACATACAAAAAGATAGGTCTAATCATTTCAAAGAAAGCGCTCAAAATCCTCATCATCCTTTTTCTTGGATGGTTTGGGAGGAAAAGGCATGGGTTTCTGAACCCATGGTTCTCTTTCTTTACCATGTTTCCTAGCAACAAAGTCTTTTTTATCATAACGTTGATTGTGGGTTATCAAGATCAACAACAGGTTCAATTTCTACATCTTTATCATTATTAGGTTGAGCATCATCATGAACATCATCATTAACATTTTTATTAGGTTCATGTTCATTACCAGATTGTGTTTTGGCATCAGAAATAGATATATCATTTGGATTATCAGGTGGTTCAGCAATAGGTTCACTAGAAGTTTGCAAAGTCCTATCATTTTTCATTTTCTTCTTTTTAGAAGAACTAGGTGCATCAATATTATTTCTCTAAGAATCTTGCTCAATTCTCTTAGGGTGGCTGAGGGAGTCCTGGATTAGGGGGTGTCCGGATAGCCGAACTATCACCGTTGGCCGGACTCCTGGACTATGAAGATACAAGATTGAAGACTTCGTCCCGTGTCCGGATGGGACTTTCCTTGGCGTGAAAGGCAAGCTTGGCGATACGGATATGTAGATCTCCTACCATTGTAAACCGACTATGTGTAACCCTAACCCTATCCGGTGTCTATATAAACCGGAGGGTTTTAGTCCGTAGGACGAACAACAATCATACCATAGGCTAGCTTCTAGGGTTTAGCCTCTCGATCTCGTGGTAGATCCACTCTTGTACTACCCATATCATCAATATTAATCAAGCGAGAGTAGGGTTTTACCTCCATAGAGAGGGCCCAACACAGGTAAAAACATCGTGTCCCTTGTCTCCTGTTACCATCCGCCTAGGCGCTTGCAGTTCGGGACCCCCTACCGAGATCCGCGGTTTGACACCGACATTGGTGCTTTCATTGAGAGTTCCTCGTATCGTCATCCTTAGGCCCGATAGCTCCTTGATCATCAACAACGACGCGGTCCGGGTGAGACTTTTCTCCCGAACAGATCTTACGATTCGGCGGCTTTGCTGCGGGCAATTCACTTGGCCATCTGGAGCAGATCGAAGCTTCGCCCCAGCCATCGAGTCAGATTTGGAAGTTTGAACTATCGGCCGACATCCGCGGAGACTTGATCTTGACGGATTCGAGCCACAACCAAGCGCTGCCTTTGTCTCGATGGGCACGATCTAGATTACTGCCGATTTAGCGATGCCACGGAGGCCGCACCGGCGTCCGCTCGACCCTTAGCTCGGAGCCGACTCCGTCGATCGAGGACGAGTGGTTTGACACTGCCTCGGGGGCTACAATCTCTACAGTGATTGAGCCGAACACCATCCCTGTCCTTTGCAAATCCCGTGACTCCAAGGTGCCAGACTCCTCTCCGGACTCCGAACCTCCCGCGCCCCGGCACTTCGAATCCGATTGGGCGCTGGTCATGGAGTTCACTGCCGCGAACATCTTTCAAACTTTCGCCCTTTGGCGACATCCTGAATTTACTAAAGTCTCTCTTTTTATCGGAGAGCCTGGCGGACTACGGTCGGGAAGGTTGAGATCTGGACGACGAAGAAATTCAACGCCCACCCACCACCCACTTTGTAGCCACCGCCGATGATTTAACCGACATGCTCGACTTCGACTCCGAAGACATCGGCGGTATGGGCGGCGATCTGGAGGCGACCAAGAACCAGCGCCTACTGAGGCTTTGGAAGGCCACCTCGTCATCGACATATACATGGTGGACATCCCAAAAGATGGGAGCAGCGATGGAACAGCGGAGGATGACCCCTCAAGAAACAGCCCAAGCGCCGGCGTCGTGGCGCCGCTCTAAATCCCGCCACAGCAAAAACGGTGATTACGGCACGGGAGATAATAACACCGGAGAGTGCGAAGACAACCCCCTCGGCAGGATTCAGCATAGGAGGTGGGAGAAGCCAGCCCTCATGATAGGCGGCGGGGGGAGGTGGAGGGCGATAATTATATGCCTCCCTCGAAGATGAGGCAAGCCTCGGCGATGGCCAATTTGTCATGCCCGAGGATCCCGCCGAGCAGGAGCGTTTCAAACACAGGCTTATGGCCACGGCAAGCAGCCTCAAGAAAAAGCAGCGACAGCTTAGAGCTGACCAAGACTTGCTAGGCAGACGGATGGATGAAGTCCTTGTAGCGAAGAATACGAACTCGAACGCCCCCAAAGAGATACCCAAACGCAGGCTGCTACCCCAATTAGAGGAAGCAGCACCCAAACCTACATCACCAGCGCATGATGTGGCCGACCGACCACCCGTGGTCGCGACGAGAGGCCTCTAGACCCTCCATTCAAGCCGCACTCCGGCGTCGCTCGAAAAATACCAAGGCGCGGAAAGCGCGCCGGACTGCGAGACATATTGGAGGACAAGGCAAGGCAAACAAGATCGATCTCACGGATCGCGTGGGCGCCCATGACGCGTGATGATAACCGTCACGCGGATACAGCAATTCGGCGGGCTGAACCAAGATGAGAAAACTCATTTGAGCTGCGTCGTGATATAGCTCAATCTGAGCGCCGCACACCCACTATGCTTCACGGATGAAGTGATGGATCATCAAATCCCCGAGGGTTTCAAACCCGTAAACATCGAATCATACGATGGCACAACAGATCCTGCGGTTTGGATCGAGGACTACCTCCTCCATATCCACATGGCCCACGGCGATGATCTACACGCCATCAAATACCTCCCACTCAAGCTTAAAGGACCAGCTCGGCATTAGCTTAACAGCTTGCCAGCAGAATCAATTGGTTGTTGGGAGGACCTGGAAGCCGCATTTCTTGATAACTTCTAGGGCACATACGTGCGAACACCAGACGCCGATGACCTCAGCCACATAATTCAGCAGCCAGAAGAATCGGCCAGACAATTCTGGACATGGTTCCTAACCAAGAAAAATCAAATCGTTGACTGTCCGGAGGCAGAGGCCCTTGCAGCCTTCAAACATAACATCCGCGACGAGTGGCTTGCCCGGCACCTAGGACAGGAAAAGCGAAATCCATGGCAGCCCTCACAACGCTCATGACCCGCTTTTGCGGGAGAGGACAGCTGGCTAGCTCGTAGTAACAACTTGACCAAAAACCACGGTAGTTCGGATACCAAGGATAGCAATGGCAGGTCGCGTCGCAACAAGCACAAGCGCCGCGTGCGGCGATAATCTTTGAAGATCGACGATCAATGCGGATTCAGAGCTCTAAACCGGTTAGCGGAAAAAGCCGTTCAAAAGAAATACTCGGGCCCGTCAATCTGGACCAAATACTCGATCGCTCGTGCCAAATACATGGCACCCCGAATAACCAGCCAACCACACCAACAGGGATTGTTGGGTCTTCAAACAGCAGCAAGTCAAATGCGAACTCAATGACAAGGGGCTGCATAGCGATGGCGAGGAGGAGCCCGACGCCCGAATAATAGAGGATGAAGGGCTTCCCCCACAAGTGCGGACGGTGAACATGATATCGCAACCCACATACCCAAAAGGGAGCGAGCGTGCACTAAGGGGCGTATATGCGATGGAGCGATCGCCCGAAGTTCAACCCATGGTCCTCTTGCCCGATCACCTTTGATCAAAGGACCACCCACTAGCATCCGCCACGGCGGATTCGCCGCGTGGTTCTTGACCCAATCATCGACGGATTTCACCTCACTAGAGTCCCGATGGGCGGCGGTAGCAACTGAACCTGCTTTATCGGGATACGGTCGCAAAATGGGCATAGACCCTCAAGGATTAAACCCACAAAGGCGACCTTTAAAGGCGTCATACCAGGTGTAGAGGCCAATTATGCAGGCTCAATTACACTCTAAGTGGTCTTGGATCCCGGATAACTTCCGAAGCATAGAGTTAATCTTCGACATAGTCCCGTTCATGGCGGCTATCACGCCTTTGCTTGGGCGAACCGCATTGCAAAGTTCAATGCGGTTCCGCACTCTAGCATACCTCAAGCTCAAGATGCCAGGCCCTCAAGGAGTAATCACGGTCAATGGAAACACCGAACGCTCTCTCCGAACGGAGGAGCACACGGCGGCCCTCACAGCGGAGGTGCAAAGCAGCCTCTCACAACAATTCTTGAGTCCGGCTATTAAACGTCCGGACACCGTCAAGCGCACCCGGAGTAACCTACAACAAGACCGCCTGGCACGATCCGAGCACGCGTAGCAACCCGGCCCCAACCCCAGCCCTCGCGAAATGCGAAGCCCGATTACTACGCGTACATAACTACGCTCTGGAGATACCATGGGCATAAGGGAGGGCATGACCACGGCATGCCCGAATGCAGCTCAACCGCACGGGGCTCCGATTGTGTCATTCTTTTCTTTCTTCTTTTCTCTTACTTTCGGGACTCCGTTTTCTAGAAGCCACCGTGCATGCACTAGAATTGCCGAACTCACGATGCAACAGCCAGGGAAGCGAAGTTCGTCGAGTGTCGGTGGTCTCTACTACGAGCATTATACCTGTTTTACATACCATCCCGCAGCTTACCCACGGAGAGGACATGTTAAATAGTCCCATCCCTTGCTTATCACACCATTTGTATCATTCTGCTTTCATTGCAGTACCTTTTGAATAAACAATACATAGCTTTTGCCTATTATTGCACTCCTTTTTATCTATATATATGTTCATTCATGACATGTTGCACCCGTACACTTTAGTGCGGCCAATACACCAGGGCTTAAGTACCCCAAAAGTATGGTGTGATAAGTCCGAACACTTTCACAAGTCGGCACCCGAACTTATATCACTATATGCATCGGCTCCGAATCATGTCTTGGGTCAATAGTTGGGTTTGCCTGCTCCCATGTTTTGGTACCTTAAGTTCCGTTATATCGGCTAAGGTAGCGCTAGGAGAACCACTGCGATTGTGCCCCGGTTGAGCTGGGTTGAGCACCTCGGTGGAAAGCTAAAACTGACCGTCATGATGGGGCGAGAGCGATCGCTGTTTGAGAGGTTTTTGGGTCCCTAAAGACTTATGCCGCTTAGGCGAGGAGTCGACATTGTCCGGCCAAAGGCGTGGATAGCGCCCGAACTCGGTCTTCGAATACTAGGGCTTCACCAAAATTTAAAATTATAAAATTCTATGGCTAAGTGAGAGTGTTCAAGCACTATAGTTCGGTTGCCTTGTTCGTTGTGTTGGCGCCTCCTCGAAGGACCCAAGAAGCAGGAACAAGAGCGCTCAAGTTTATCCCAACACCCCAAACTTTCGTGGCATGGGGGCTGAAGCCAACGACTTGCCATCTCTCAAATTTGATAAGCGGCCGCCTGAAGGTAATATTTTAAATTCTGGCGTTGCTTAGCGCATATGAACAAGTTTTCAGCGTCTGAGGATAACAAATGCGAGTCTATTCAAAATTACATCTTTGGAGCATTCACCGCTATAAAGCGGGCACCCTCTAGGACGCCCTCATAGTACATTTCGGGCTTGCGATGCTCCTTGCCCTTTGGTGGCCCATCCGTCACAAGCTTCTCAGCATCCAGCTTGCCCCAGTGCACTTTAGCACGGGCAAGGGCCCGACGGGCACCTTCAATGCAGATGGAGCGCTTGATGACTTCAATCCATGGACAGGCGTCCACCAGCCACCGCACTAGCCCGAAGTAGCTCCGGGCATGGCTTCCAATAGCCACACCAATTATGAGGCCCTTCATGGCCTGTTCGGCGACCTTGTGGAGCTCGACCAGCTGCTTCACTGGTCGCTCGAGGCACCGGATGTCGGCCTCGACATCTTGAGACCAGAACACCTTTTCCGTCGAGCTCCCTCCTTGGCGCGGTAGAACGCAGCGGCATCGGACACACTACGGGGCAGATCTGCGAATGCTCTTGGAGAGCTCCGGATTCGTAAGCATTAGATAATTCACTTTTACATGCTTGCTTTGCATAAAGAATGCCTTACCGCCGCTATCTTCTTTAATGATTCAATTTCTGGAGGGCTTTTTGGCTTCGCCTTAGCGGCGTTAGCGATCTCAAGAGCGAGGCGAGCTCGGACTCTCGAGTCTTGAGTCACGCTCAAACTCTCGTGTTTTTCGCGAGAGCACAGGCTCTTGCCGCACCTCCGCCACCCGCGCCTCCTGCTTCTCTCGTTCGGTGCGCTCACGCCGCTTTGCTTTCGGCCATGGACACCGCTTCCTTGAGGTCGCCACCTCGTTCGTGGCCCCTACAATACCCACGTTAGTCCTGCCATTTTGCAACCAAATCCTTTCTATAAGGTATTACTTTAATAAGGTATTACTTACCTTCCTTGTCCTCGAGCTGCTTCTTGGCAAGGCCGAGCTCGTTCTCGGACCGCTCGAGGATCTGCTTCAATGCATTGACCTCCATGGTCGGTCTGGCGAGAGGTCGGCGCAGCCTGCATTCCCATATTGACATACTTATGTTAGACTCCTGCGTATATCTTTTTAGATCCTCGGTCCGGCTTTTCTTTCCGAACACGAACTAAGCATCGAGGCTCTGTCTATCGGTAATATTTTTACATATTCTAAACTTACCTCAAAGCTTTAGAAGGCTGGTACATGCCAGTCAGCCCGCTCTTGGCGGACTGAACTTCTGATCACCACACTCATAACAAGTGCGGTGCTCCTCGTTGATGGGCGCCGTTAAGCGCCTCCGGCAAGCTATCCGTGCCTCCGGATGGGCCGAAGGTCACCGGCGTCGCGATCTTGCCCTTCTTACGAAGGGCCCGCTTGCCGGACTTTGGAACCACTGAAGGTTCCGCTACAGAGTCCGGCGCAGGGCCGGACTTAGAGCCCTCTGGGGTCTCACCCTCTTTGCGCCTAGAGTCCGGATGGTCGCCTTGCGGCGCCTCCAGGACCACCTCCTCCTGGCAGGGCCCCTTTTGGGACTCCACCGCGGTGTCGTCTGCGTCACTAGGAGAGGAGGCGGTCGGAAGTGAAGTGCTATTCACATCCGACGAATCTAGGGAGCCGCTCGACAAAGCGGCGAGCTCGTCCTTGGGCGGGCTACATGGTTATATTCGGCGTTAGAAGACATTATGTGACAAATAAAAAGTCATGAGCTATTCCGGAGTCTGGACACTTACGATCTCGCCAGGGGCTTGGCCCTTGGTGGCCACTCCTCCTCGTCATTGTCGGCGTTGGTGGAGAAGTCCGGAGGAAGGGTCCTTCCTTTCTTGGACCCTCCGGCCTCCCCAGTCGGGGCGGCCTTCCTTTTCTTCTCTCCCCCCGCTGGTGGAGAGGCTTCTTTTTCCTCCTCCCCGTCCTCAGGGGAGGATTCCTCCTCCCCGTCCTCAGGGGAGGATTCCGCCTCAGAGTCGTCGGACGATGAGTCCGACAACACCTGGCGTCGGGCGCTCCTTCGAGTCCCGTGGCCTTCTTCTTGGCCTTCTTCTCGGCACCGCGTGAGATGCCGGAGCCAACAGCCCCGTCAGCGGGCGTCCATGCTGGTCTTCGGCAAGGGCCAGGCGATTAACCTGCCGGACGTGTTCGCCAGATCTGTCAAAGGTAAGGAGTTTAGATCCCACATAGAGTCAAACTATGAAAAAAAGAGTCCGTGAAGGGCAAAATAGCTTACCTCGGTAGCTTGGCATTGCGAGCTGAATCCACGATCTTGATGGCGGATGTAGGAGCCTCGGCGTATGAACAGCACCTTCCGGGCATCTTCGTGCGTAGTGTCAAAGAGCCTTTTCAGAGTTTGGTGCTGTGCGGATCGAACTCCACAATTTGAAGGCCCGTTGTTGGCATGGGAGGATCCGGCGGATGAGCATAACCTGGACTACATTGACAAGCTGAGATTCTTGTCCACGAGGTTGGACGCGGTTTGGAGTCGGACAGCTCTTCGAATCACCCCACGTCGGGCCGTATCTTTCCATGATGTGAGCCATGTGGGGGAGCCGAATGGATCTCGGGGCCGCCGCCCATTGAGAGTCAGCGGCTCGGTGATGTAGAACCACCCGATTGCCATCCCTTTATGGTCTCCACAAAGGAGCCCTCGAGCCATAGGACTTTGGCCATCTTGCCGACCATGGCACCTCTGCACTCCGCTTGGCGGCCGCCCACTACCTTGACTTGACATTGAAGGTCTTGAGCCATAAGCGAAGTGGGGCTGGATCGAAGGAAGGCCTCGCCTACGACGATAAAGGCCGAGATGTTGAGGATGAAATTGGGGCGGATAGTGGAAGTCCAGGCCGTAGTAGAACATGAGCCCCGGACAAATGGGTGAAGTGGAAAACATTGTCCATGGAGGAAGTGGGTGAGAACACCACCCTCTCATGGGGCTGGGGGTGGGAATGAGCTGCCCGCGTCGGGGGCCGGTCTTGTGATGTCATTTGGACAAGTATCCGGCCTTCCGCAGCTTTTTTGACTTGTCCTCTCTGTGTGGAGGAGACCATCCACTTGCCTCCCGCTCTGGACATGGCTGGAGAAGGTTGAGGAGGGATGTGTGGACTTGGTATTTGGAGCTCGAGTGTCGCGAAATGGATGAGCAAAGGAGGAAGAGGCGTGGGTTAAAAGGTGGATCCTTATCCCCTTATATGGATGAATGAAGCTATCGTCCCCGCCAACTGGTAAAACTAAGCTTATCTCCCAAGCGCCGTAATCAATGGCGCGGTTGGGTTACCACGTCCATATTGATGGGAATCCCGGAATAAGGGGCACGATCTCCGCTTTGATAAGGCGTGCCAAGAAACCGCCTCGCTAAGCGTCTTTGAGGTGGAGCAGTAAAACGATTAGTATAAAGGCCTGGCCGTGGTGTGATGTCACGCCGTGGAATCGTCGGCGAGATCTGTGCAAAGTTATTCTCTCTACGGTGGTATGTGGAACTTGTTTTGCGAGCGGACACTATGCTTGTGTTCAAAATCTTCTATGAAGTATTTGGAGGAGGAACCCGCCTTGCAATGCCGAAGACAATATGCGTGGCGGACTAAGTAAATCATTGAAGCCTGGTTCAGGGAGACTCTTGAGGAGTCTGGATTAGGGGGTGTCTGGATAGCGAACTATCACCGTTGGCGGACTCTGGACTATGAAGATACAAGATTGAAGACTTCGTCCGTGTCCGGATGGGACTTTCCTTGGCGTGGAAGGCAAGCTTGGCGATCTGGATATGTAGATCTCCTACCGTTGTAAACCGACTCTGTGTAACCCTAACCCTATCCGGTGTCTATATAAACCGGAGGGTTTTAGTCCGTGGGGCGAACAACAATCATACCATAGGCTAGCTTCTAGGGTTTAGCCTCTCGATCTCGTGGTAGATCCACTCTTGTACTACCCATATAATCAATATTAATCAAGCGGGGTAGGGTTTTACCTCCATCGAGAGGGCCCGAACACAGGTAAAACTGTCGTGTCCCTTGTCTCCTGTTACCATCCGCCTAGGCCTTGCGATTCGGGACCCCCTACCCGAGATCCGCCGGTTTTGACACCGACAGTGGCCTTCAGGGCCCCGCTCATTGGGCGTACGTTCCACCTCCAATCAGAGGTACGCATCTCGAACAGGCACTGCAGCGCGTTCCGTTTGCATCCTTGTTTTCGAGACAGAATTCTGCTGATGTGTATGGTGTTGGTCCTTGGATTGAGATGCCCCATTTCGACGGATCCAACCCGAAGCTCTGGCAGGCCCGTTGCGAGGATTATTTCAGGTTTTGGGGCACACCGCAGAATCAGTGGATTTCCCTGGCCACTTCATTGTTTGAAGCATCTGCTGCTAGGTGGTTGGAATCGGTTCGTCGACGAGCTCCTCACGCCACCTGGGATGAGTTCTGCAAACTGCTCCAAAACAGGTTCGGCCGCAACTTGCATCAGACTGTCTTGCGGATTTTTTTTAACATTTCTCAGACTGGAACCGTGGAGGATTATGTTGAACAATTCTCTGAGTTGTTTGATCAGTTGTCTGCCTATGAGAGTTTTCCCAACACTGTGCATTATGTTACCCGTTTCATGGAAGGACTGAAACCTGCTGTAAGATTGGCTGTTGGCATTCAGCAACCAGCAGACTTGGAGACAGTTTATCAGTTGGCTATCTTACATGAGGAGTTGGGAACAAGCTCGGTTGGCCCGTCCATGGCTGGCGCCAACCGTAGAGCTTCTGTGTTGCCATTGCCACCCCTCCACAATCCTCGTCGTCCGATACAGTTGCTGTTCGTGTGGTTGATGGTAAGAAAGCAACAGATATTTTCAGAAAACCTGCTCCTGACAATAAGTGGAGTGCTCTGCGTGCTTATAGGAGAGCTAAGGGGTTGTTCTTTGTGTGTGGAGAGCGCTGGGGTAAGGATCACATTTGTAAGCAAGAAGTCCAGCTGCATGTTGTGCAGGAAATGTTGGATTATGTGCAGCATCTTCCACAGGAGTTGGCAACCTACACTGAAACAGATACAGTTTCTGAAGCCAATGCTATGTCACTATCTGCTGCAGCTCTGGGTGATACATCTGCAACTCCTGCTATGACAATGAAGATGAAAATTCAGTTGCAAGGCCGTACATTAACGTTTCTGGTTGATTCAGGTAGTTCTCATACATTTTTGAACTGTGCAATAGCTGAGTTGTTGTCAGGAGTGTCTGACAGGCCTGTTTCCATGGTCAGAATTGCCAATGGCAAGTTAATTCCCTGTTCCAAACAACTATTGCAAGGCAGGTGGACTTGTGGTGGTCATAAGTTTGTCAGTAATTTCAGGATTTTCCCTTGGGCTCCTATGATGGAATTTTGGGCATTGATTGGCTAGCTGCACACAGCCCTATGCAGGTGGATTGGTCTACTCATTGGCTTGCTTTCCAGCATGATGGTGCTCTCATAACCTTGCTTGGAGAAAATGCTGCTCAGCCTGTTTGCACACTGTTCAGTCTCTATGCTCTCACTTCTGCAACAGATACTGCTCTGTCTGAAATACCACCTGAAGTGCAACTGCTGTTGGATAAATATGCCTCTGTGTTTGAAGCTCCCTCTGGCCTGCCTCCTAGAAGACAGTATGACCACACTATTCCCCTGGTTCCAGGTGCCACTCCAGTGTCCCTTCGACCTTACAGAATTGCCCCTGCTCTGAAAAATGAGATGGAAAGGCAGGTACAAGAGATGCTGGACAGTGGCATTATCAGACATAGTAACAGCCCATTCTCCTCCCCTATGATCATGGTAGAAAAGAAGGATGCAACCTGTTGACCAGTGGTTGACTATAGACACTTAAATAATATTACTGTTAAAAGCAAGTACCCTATACCAGTTATAGATGAGTTCTTTGGATGAGCTAATTTGGATCTCATTGGTTTTCTAAGTTGGACCTTAGGGCTGGATTTCACCAAATCAGAATGGCACCTGGGGAAGAATACAAAACTGCATTCCAGACACATATGGGCCACTATGAATTCCTGGTCATGTCCTTTGGTCTCACTGGTGGCCCCAACACATTTCAGTTTGCTATGAATAGTGATCTAAAACCAGTCATAAGACGCCATAAGGGGAAGAAATTTGTTCTTGTTTTCTTTGATGATACACTGGTCTTCAATATCACATATTCTCAGCACTTGCAGCATTTGGAAGAGGTGTTGCAGCTCGTTCAAAAACAACAGTGGCAAGTTAAGTTATCTAAGTGCACCTTTGCTCCGCAGCAGGTTGAATATTTAGGTCATGTTATCAGTGGGCAGGGAGTTGCTACAGACCCAACTAAAATTGAAACTATTCAGAACTGGCCCGTTCTTGTTACTGTCAAGGAAGTCAGAGGATTTCTTGGTCTGGCTGGATATTACACGAAGTTTATCTGGCTTTTTGGAGTGATCAGCAGGCCCCTCACCAATCTTCTCAAGAAGGGGGTGTTCTTCCACTGGACATGCATTGAGCAGCAGTCCTTTGAGGCCCTCAAACAAGCTCTTGTTTCAGCACCTGTTCTGGCCCTCCCAGACTTCTCAAAACAGTTTGTGATTGAAACAGATGCATGTGATGTGGGAATTGGAGCAGTCCTCATGCAAGATGGGCATCCACTGGCATATGTTAGCAAGGCCTTGGGCCCTAGAAACTAGACCTTGTCTGTGTATGAAAAAGAATACTTGGCTATACTGCTTGCTGTAGACCACTGGCGTCAGTACTTACAATTATCTGAGTTTGTCATCAGAACATATCAACGCAGCCTGTCTAGCCTGTCTGAACAAAGATTGCATACGGTGTGGCAGCGAAAGGCACTTACCAAACTTTTGGGGCTCAGTTACACTATTTGCTACAAGAAGGGCACCGAAAATGGTGCAGCTGACTCGTTGTCGCGCAGACCACACTCTGTTTCTGAAACTCTTCCTAAAGTTTTGGTTGTGTCATCGGTTCAGCCAGTTTGGCTCACAGAAATATTGGACAGTTACTCAGATGATCCTTTCTGTGTTGGATTGCTACAACGCCTAGCGACTGATGCTAAAGCTAACAAGAAGTTCTCCTTAAAAGCAGGATTGCTTCGTGTGGATAAAAGCATTTGGATTGGCAATGCACCTTCCTTGCATCAGAAGGTCGTCACTGCTTTCCATGATAGCCCGATGGCGACCATTACAGTTTCCACGACACATACAAGCGAGTTCGTCATCTTTTCGGTGGGCAGGTATGTGAGGTTTATCAAAGCGGTTTGTGCTTGATGCGACTTGTCAACAAGCTAAGCCTGAACGTACTTCCTACCCTGGGCTTCTGCAACCACTGCCCGTCCCCAACATGCCATGGGAAATGGTCACCATGGACTTCATGGAAGGATTGCCCACTTCTGGAAGATATAACTGTCTTATGGTGATCATTGACAAGCTGCCAAAATATGGCCATTTGTTCCATTGCACCACCCTTTTACGGCCCAAACTGTTGTCGAGGCTTTCTTGAATTCAGTTTATAAACTGCATGGGATGCCATTGTCTATTGTGTCCGATCGTGACCGTATCTTTACCAGTCTCTTTTGGAAGGAACTCTTTACCAAGTCTGGAATCTTGCTGCGAATGAGCTCTACTTGTCATCCTCAATCTGACGGCCAAACAGAGCGTGTGAATCAGTAGGTCGAGTGTTTCCTTCGCTGCTTTGTCAGTGCTCATCTAGCTCATTGGGCTTAGTGGATACCATTGTGTGAATTTTGGTATAACACCAATTGGCACTCCGCTACTGGCTTTACCCCATTTGAAATCATTTATGGACACCCTCCGCGCCACTTTGGTGACGGTGATGGCGCGATTCGATCGAAGATCTTGAGCGATGGGCGGCGCAGGCGTCAAGTGGTCATCGACTCAGTCCGTCAGCACCTGTTGCGTGCTCAACAGCGCATGAAGGCTCAAGCCGACAAGCACCGCACTGAATGCACTTTTGCTGTTGGTGACTCTGTCTTTTTGAAGCTGCAGCCTTACCTTCAATCGTCAGTCGCTCCTCGGGCCAATCACAAGCTAGCTTTTAAGTACTATGGCCCCTTCAAGATCATTTCTCGGGTGGGAGAAGTCGCCTATCAATTGGATTTGCCTATTACCAGTCGTGTGCACCCAGTGTTTCACGTTTCACTGCTGAAGCGAGTGTTGGCGCCGGACTATCAGGTTCGTTCTCAGCTGCCGCCCCCTGACGCACATTTGCAAGTTCCTAAACAGGTGTTGCAGCAGCGAGTGGTCCGTCGTGGCAATGACTCAGTTGTCCAAGTCTTGATCCGATGGAGCGATTCTACCAAAGACATGGCCACCTGGGAGGACAAAGAAACCCTCAAGAAGTTGTTTCCTCATGCGCCGGCTTGGGGACAAGCCGTTTCTAAGGGAGGAGGAGTTGTCAACGATCAAGTGCCTCGAGCGAACGGTGGCGCTTGAGAAGCAGCGAGTTCAAGTTCCGGCCAGGCCTCGTCGCAAGCCTCAGCGGCCCGCTAGGCTTGCTAGGCCTGAGTGGGCCTAGTTCTCTGTAACGGATACATATACTGGTGTGTGTGCGTGAGTGGAGCCAGGCTGGCAGAATGGCTAGAAGCCAGGGCACGACAAGCGCGTGTGGCTCAGGAACTCGATCCCCTCCTCCTCTGATCCCTAATTTGTAATCCGAATGCTTGAATTCTACCATGATTGATGAGTAGAGAGAGTAGTGCTGAAAGAATCACGAGGAGAATCGGAGAGATCATGCCCGAGATGTGGGATTGGGCGCTGATGCGTTCGTGAACTGGAGACCAGAACGGGGAGGAAGAAGGGGCGTGGGGTCCAACCGTCGGTGGAACAGAGAGAAGAAGAAAAGAAAAAGGAAAGACTGGGGCGCCGCTGCTGCTGGGCTTCGGCCTGCTGGAGCTTGCCTCGCGCGCGGGCGGCAGATAACTGCTGGGCTGCTGTTGCGATGCGCCGCGTGAGCGGAAGATAGCGACTAGGCAATTGGAGAATAGGTTTTAGTATTTCCTATTTATTTTATTTACCGAAATGACTTTGGCTCCAAAAAAGAATCTAAATCATTTAATAAAAAAACCAAGACACCCACAAAACAATATATAGTTACATACAGCATAGTGAACAATTTTCCAGTCCAAAATACTTATATAGAATACATATAATATTTTATAAACTTTATTTTTGCACTTATAAAATGTTCCATAAAAAACTTTTGAACTCCGAAAAATATCAAAATTAAAACTGAAAGAACTGCCAACTCTTTTATAATGAAGGTATCATATTACCTTCTCTCACTTAGCTTAATTTTTTAGTTGGATTTGTTTCAAAAAGCAGAATCCAATAGCAAGAGTATTTGAATAATTTCTAGTTCAATTATTGTGGAAGTCATGTTATCCTCTCCCATATCCAATTTGAAACACTTTCAAATATACTCACAATTCAAAATAAAATCCAAATGAATATTCGAGAAAGTCCTTTTATTCCCTCTCATTTGTATATTCATTTTAATACCAAAAATTTCAAATCCTACGCAAATTTAGCAACACTCAAGCAACACAAACAAGTTTTAATAAATCCTATTTAATAATTAACATTCCAAAATTTAGAATTTTGGATGTTACAATCAACAGGTGGCCAAACTGACAGAGGACCTTGCCAAGAGCGCCAAGGAAGTCGTGGCTCTCAAGGAGGAAGTGGAAAAGGCGGAGATTCTTCTGAAGGAGGTGCAATCGCAGCTTTCCTCAAAGAGCCAGGACCTTGACACTGCCAACGGCACTATTACCGCCATGAAGGCAAGACTTGCCACCTTGGAGAGCGGAATCGAGTCTGCCGGAGCTCATGAGAAGTAGCCGATGAAGGACTTGGACAATGCGAGAATCCTCCGAAAGGACGCAGATGACAAACTCGCGAACCAACTTGAGCAACGTGACCTCTGGATCAAGAGTCTGGTTGATATTGCCGAGGGTGATGCGGAGCATCCTTCCATCATCCCCATGGACTCTACACCAACACATCAACCACCACATGGGCCCATGACAAGAGCTAGAGCACGTGCAATAGAATCTGAGGTGTTCACCTCTACTTGATATGCATATGGACACAAACGGAACTTGGTTGCTACCTCAACAAAATACTCTATGCCTCATTAGGTATGAAGAGGAGCACCACCAAGAAGCTCAGGAGCATCACCAAGGAGTAGGAGGACCACCTCAAGGCCATGCGGAGCAAGATGGAGCACAATAGCAGCAGCACTGGAAGTCCTAGGTGACCCCGTGCGCACGGGCCCCCGAGACCCCGTGGCGATGTTGCACCCCATGCGCACGGGCCCCCGAGACCCCGTGGCGATGTTGCACCCCATGCGCACGGGCGTGTACCATGCACACGGGACCCCCGTGCGCACGGGCCCAACTTACCCCATGCGCATGGGCCCTACCGGATGGGCGGCTGAGATTGCATTTTGGATCTCCTCTTCTTCCACTTCGTCCCCAAACCTATATAAGTCATACCTAGGGTTATGTTTAGGGTCAGCAAAGACATAGATAAGAATTTGAGAGCTTTGCTCCTTCTACCACCTCCATTGGAGATCAAGGCCTCTTTGGGAGAGGATCCACTTGTGGATTTCAAGACCTCAATCTTGAAGAAGACTACCATCAAGACCTCATCTCCTAGGAGTGGAAAGAACTCTACCATTGTATCTTTCCTTTGATTGTGTTTGTGAACTTGTGGATCTTATGTTGCTATTCTAGTGGATGTGTAATTGGGCATTGTTGGAGTGAATTCCTCTTTGTGTTTCTTGGTGTTCATCCCTTTTCCCCTCCAAGTGTGAAAAGATCCATCTTAGGGTTCCACCCTACAACATCTTGGTATCATGAGCAAGGTTGATTCACATCTTGGAGTCCCTAGCCTCCACTTTCAAGCTTGATTTTGTTGTTTTTCGTCCTAATTCGAAAATCCCCAGCAAAAATAGCCCCAAAATTTTTCTTGCAATTTGTTGATCTTGTGAGATTTGGTTGATTTGATCCACGAATTTGGTGTTTGGCAAGTTGATCCCATCCATCAAATTTGGCCACAAAATTGAAAATACCCATGGATCCGAAGCTTTTCGTCCGCTTCTAGAGGACCCCGTGCACACGGGCCTTATTTACCCTGTGCGCATGGACCATCCAGAGCACTTCGGCCATTTTCTGTTTTGCACCATTTTGACGCCCCACCATCACTCGTGTTCTTCCGCAATATTTCTCGTGGTTGTTTGAGTTTTTGATTGTGGCTTATCTCGTGTCCTAAGGTGTTTCGGCTACTTGGGCGCGATTTAACGTCATCATCACCGCCACTCGACCATCGACTCAGACTCACCGTAAGCAAGGGCGGTAACCTCGACGACACCGTTGCATTAACCTTGCCATTACCTTGATAGCTTCGAGCCTCTTTTGCGTAGCTTACCTATCGAGACTAGCTTGTTGTGTATTGCCAGGCCATGCCTTTAGTGCACCATTAGTGTTACGTTTCTCCCGTGCATATACTACTTGTTACCTCGCATTGTGGCTCGCATATCAAACATTGTGGCATAGTAAAAAAAGAGAGAAAAAGCTTTTAAGGAAAAGAAAAAGAAGGAAGAGAAGCAAGAGCTTGTAAGAAATAGCATTGAGCCACTTTGCCTAGTTCATCATCTTGGTTCATACATACATAATCATACGTGGGATAGTGAGATGACCCGTTTCTCTATTAAGTTGGTGCACTAGCGTATCTATCCCATTAGAGGATTCGATCTAGCGTCTCTCTAGTATCCATACAACAAGAGCATTTTCCGTGGTTCCACCTCCTAGAGATCACACCTTGCTTGTGCGTATCCCATTTATCTTCCGTGTGTGTGTTCCTAGTGATATCCTTGGGTTTGATCTTTTTGTGTTACTTGCCATTTGTGCATCTTTTCAACTTTTTCAATATCTTGATTAACATTTGCTTGAATTATTTGTGCCACTTCCTAACCGAGCTCCTCCATAAGCCTTTTACTTGTAGGTGTGAGAACCAATATCCAGTACCAATTCTACTATTATAGCATCACGTGTGTTTGTACTTGTTACATCCACAATCTTCGGTAAAGGTAACTTTGATTTTGTTCTCTCGTTTTCCTACTCACCACCACTTCCACATGATGGATAGGCCTTCTTCTTCGACGAACCCGCTCTTCAAAGAGCAAGATGGCGAACGCGACTACGTCACCAAGAACCACTTCTTCATCGCGCAACGAGTTCTACATCAAGAGAGTGAAGCTTTGGGTGATCACCTCGAGCAACTCGCCACCGACCTACGACAATCGGAAGCACGACAATGGGACTATTTGGACGCCAAGCTCTCCAAACAAATGGATGAATTTCACAACATGCTCGTGAGCCGCGCATCTTCCTCAACCTCTTCACCAAGACGACGCCACTCAAGTCACCACTCATTGTCCTATTCTTCTTCCGATGTGAGTCCTCCTCGGCGTGACGACAGTCAAGACTGCCATGCGCAAGAAAATCCGTTCCATGGCAATGGCCTCCGCGACCGAGTTCGAGCACGTGAACAAGTGCGACGCCAAGCGCGAGACGACATGGATCAAGAACAACCACCACCACATCGTTCACGTCAAGCATCTCAAGATGGCGATGCAATCTGGCAAGAGCACCCAAGCCGTGAAGCTCAAGCCCAGGCGGCTCAAGATGCACTCCGGGAGTCCACTCGGGCCGTTGCCCAACGCAGTCGTCAAGTTCGTGAGAAAGAAGAAGCCCTTCGTCAAGCACGAAAAGAAGAAGCCGCTCGACGTGAAGAACAACAAGAAAGGTGAAACTGGGAACATATGCCTCGACACCCTCCTTGGCAACCGGATCGAGTGATCCAAGACCCCCCTCCACGCCAAAGAGACACCAAGCGGATCTAGTGCTTGAAGATCCTCCTCCACGCCAAGAGCAACATCAACATCGTCACTATGATGAAGTACTCCGCTATGGCAAGCTCAAGTTCACCATGCCCAAGTTCTCCGGAAGCAATGACCGTCATGGGAATTGAAAGTCGACAAGATATTCCGTCTTCACAAATGTGACGAGGAAAAGAAGATCGCCATGGCATCCCTTGAATTTCAAGACTATGTCCTCATTTGGTGGGAACAAGTGATCGAGCGACGACGTGAGAAGGACGGGCCACCCATCACGACTTGGACACAAATGAAGGACGTCATGCGAGCTCGCTTTATGCCTACGTACTACACACGAGATCTCTTCAAGAAGTTGCAACTCCTCAAGCAAGGCACGAAGACAGTGGAAGAATACTATCAAGAAATGGAGATTGCCATGATACGAGCCAATGTCAAACAAGATGATGAGCAAACAATGGCACGCTTCTTGAGCGGCCTCAATCACCCAATACGGAAGATTGCCGAGTTCCAACCCTACTCCAACCTTCTCGAGCTAGTTCACAAAGCGACCAAGGCGGAACGACAAGTATAAGAAGACTTCAAATACGCCAAGTACTCATCCAAGACCTATGGCTCATACACTCAAGCTACCTCTACTACGACTTCGAGACCTCCTACCTTGACTAGAGCATCACCAAGTACCGGCGACAAGTCAAGTTCCAAGAAAGCGACGCCTTCCTCGACTCGTCCTCCAGCAAGCAACTACAAGAACAAGACCTCTTCTTCGGCAGCACCAGGCGATCCTGTCAAGACAAGTTTTATCAAGTGCTTCACATGTGGTGGCCGTGGACACATGTCTTTACAATGCATCAACAAGCGAACCATGATCGCCAATGATGATGGCACGTACGACTCCATGAGTGAAGACGAGATGGAAGCTCTCGAGCACGTCGCCATGCACCGTCAAGTGAACAAAGAAGAAGATGCTCAAGTCTATTGTGACAATGATTCAAGTCCCGCTCTCGTGGTCTCCAAGGTATTGACGCTTCAACACCAACAAGACGAAGACCAAAGGTGTCACATCTTCCACACTAAGGCCGACATCAACGGGCACTCCGTGAAAGTCATCCACTACAAAAAAAGACACATCCGTGACATTTTGGGCCAAACGAATTTTTTTTCTGTCATACATATGACACTTCTATGATGATAATTGTGACAAAACCCGGTATCATCATAGATGTGGTGAGCTCCTACTTCTATGACAAAAATCATGACGAAAATGGGCTTTTCATCACAGGCGGGCGGAGCGCAGCTGCATGACATTCTTTGGGCCGTCCATGAGGAAAAAACCATGGTAGAAGCGAGGGAGGAAAATTTGGGAGTTGCGGGGTTCGGTGGGAGGTCGGGGCGGCGATCGCGTTTCTCTCGTCTGATGCAGCGCGTGTGTGCGGGCGTTGGCTCTAAATAAACCCGGCGATTACCTTTGGAAGCTCGCGTTCTCGAACCCGAGGGATCGATCGATGGCTGTTAATCAACCCGATGGGCGATTCGCCGCTCTGAAGCCGATCGATTGGATGAGCGGTGGCGTTGCGGGGGCTGGATGAGCGATGGCGGTGGCGTTGCCTCTGGATGAACATGACCCGTGGTGTGGAGGGCTGGATGAGCGATGAGACGGTGGAGGGTGCCCGTGGAGGGTGGTTGAGCAGGACCCCGTGGTGTGGAGGGCTGGATGAGCGATGAGCGGTGGAGGGTGCCCGTGGAGGGTGGTTGAGCGATGGCAGTGGAGTAAGCGCCGCGGTGGAGGCTGGATGAATAGGAGCCCGTGGAGGCTGGAGGAGGTCGACGATGGCCCGTGGAGGCTGGAGGAGGTCGGCGGTGGAGATGAGCGGTATCCGTGGAGTCCGTTTTGCGATCATACACCCCTCCCGATGAACAGGACCCCGTTTGACCGTGGCGCTCCAACACAAGTCCGTTTACGTCCGTTTTGTGATACGCCACACCCTCCCGATCAACAGGACCCCCATTTTGACCGTGGGAGGTCCGTTTCCTCCGTTTTGCGATGCGCCACACCCTCTCGATCAACGGGACCCCGTTTGACCGTAGGAGGTCCGTTTTCTCCGTTTGCGATCGCCACACCTCCCGATCAACAAGACCCCGTTTGACCGTAGGAGGTCAGTTTCCTCGTTATGCGATGCGCGGGCCCCTCGATCAACGGATCCCGTTTGAGCGTGGCGGTCGAACACAAGGCCGTTTCCTCCGTTGTGCGGTGCGCGAGCCTCGTTTCCATCGCTGTTCCATCCAAGCCCTCCCGATGAACACGACCACGCATTCTGTTCCGACCCAGCCGGTTGGCTCCCCATGAACACGGCAGCGACACTATTTCTCCGTTCCGACCCAGCCATGTACGTGTCGCGAGTAAGCGTTGAGACCCTGCCCGTATGTACGTGCGTGGCGTATTTTCCTTCTTGCACCCTACGCCGTATGCGTGCGTGTACATGCTACGTCGCGGCGCCTCTACTCGACACGCGCGCGCCTCTACATCTCGACGACGTGCGGCGCCTCTACATCGACCGGTATGTGCGTACCGTTCGCGACGAATGACAACGCTTCGTGCGCTTGACCGGTGGGTCCCGTATCGAGCACTCCCTTGCGTGCGAAGATGTAGCTGGTGGGTCCCAGCGGTCGAAGCGAATCGTTTTTGCCCGGACGCACTTCCTTGCGTGCGAAGATGTAACTAGTGGGTCCCGGCATCGGGGCGAATCGTTTTTTGCGGACGCACTTCCTGCGTGCGAAGATGTAGTAGTGGGTCCCGGCGGTCGGCGAATCGTTTTTGTGAAATCTGATGGCCCGTCCGGTGGGTCCCGCTGTCGGTGGAGAAATAATTATTTTTCACGTAATAAGGAGGCACTTCCTTGCTGCAGCCATGGACTAAGCTATCGACCTCTCCACGTCTGATCCACGTCCGATGGAAGCCGTTCCTTGACAACGTTGACCACGCCCGGCGCCGAGAGCACCGGGGCAATGGGCGTGGCGAGGCCTAGGAAGGGATGACGCGGGCCGGAAAGACACGACGGTGGATGCCCCCTTAGAGAGTCTGAGGTTCACCGGTTCGCTGCGGTGTGAGGCTGCCGTCGCGCTTGAGAATAACGAGGTGTGGGTGAGTAGAGGATGGCTGGCCAGCGGTGGGGGTAGTAGAGGCGGTGAGGCCTCCGCGCATCGCAGCCCCGACCACAGGAGGCAGGAGCACGAGGCACGACCGGCGCTGGTTTGGTAATTTGGAGCAAGAAGACCAGAGGTTGAAGAAGCACTACGACCGTTGGATGGACATCGTCTGATCCTTTGGAGATAGAATCGTGCATATTGACTAAGTTGACAAAGCCCTCCGTCCCGTCAACTTAGTAGGCCCTAAGTCGACCTGCCACTATCTTTGGGTCCCACCACTACTAGGGAAAAGCCTAGCAGCAGCGGGTTTTGGGCCTATTAGTAGCGCGAGGCTGGCGCTACTAATAAGGCGCTACTGCTAGCGTATAGCGATGGCGGGTGCCACCAGCTACTACTACGATCCTTTAGTAGTGGCGTGGGTAAAACCAGCTACTACTACTACCAGCCATGAGTTTTTTTGAATTTTTTGAAAAAATATTTTGATTTTTCCCTAATTTTCAATTTTCTAAATTATTTTAACATCAAATCCTCTAATCACCCCTCATCGCTGCTCAATTTAATCTCTAATCACCCCTCATCATTCCAAATCATCTAACTTCCCGACGGTCACCCATCGTCTCACTACTCCAAATGAGCACGCTTAACTTCCGGGTTCTATTCTCCCTCGTTTCCAAGTCTGCACTTGTTGTTTTCGACAATAGTAAGATGTCAATCCTATTAACCTCGAATTTAGCTTGAGCATGAAGTCACACATTTCACTATTTGAGTTTGAAACTATTGTTCTAAAAATTAGTAACACTAATATTTCTTGAATAATTAGTTTGACCACAGTTTGACCACAGTTTGGCCATAGTTTGACCAGAATTTGACCAAAATTCAAAAGACTAAAATAATTATTTAGTAACACTAATATTCTAGAATAATTAGTTTGACCATTGTTTGACCACAGTTTGACCACACAGTTTGAAGTTTTTTTGATTTTTTCCACTCTAGATCTTAAAAGCCCCGTAACTTTTTTCTGTTAGGTTTTTGAGGATTTTGAAAATGTTTAACGGGGTTCCCCCAATTAAATTTGGATGTAACTTTTCGAGTAGATGATTTTTCATATAAAAAACTTTTTCATCCGAGTTAGTATGCAAAAGTTATGCCCATTTTTACAAATTCTCGAGAGATTTTGCAAATAAAGTTGAAATTCATATTTGCAAATTTTCCCAACAACTAGACCACATATCACATGGGAAACTTATTTTTTTTTTTTGACATTTTCATCATTTTCTTTTATTTTTTTAAAACTGAAAAGCGATCCACGAAGTAGAGTTTGAAAATGGGACCTTTAGTAGTAGCGCGTGTTTTACCCCTCGCTACTACTATGGCACCACTTAGTAGTAGCGAGGGCTAAAACCAACGCTCTGCTATCAAACAAGTAGTAGCGAGGTTTTAAAACCAGCGCTACTACTATGGCATGTCCCGGGGCACGTAGAGACAGCTTAGTAGTAGCGAGGTTAAAACCAGCGATCTGCTATCAACTTAGTAGTAGCGAGTTTTAAAACCTGCGCTCTTTGGTAAGTAGCGATAGCGAGGTTTTAACCCTCGCTACTAACTAACTTCTGTATAGGCTTTTCCCTAGTAGTGAGCTAACGGTAGATATTCTTTTTTGTGCGTAATAAGGAGGCACTTCCTTGCATGCGAAGATATAGCTGGTGGGTCAGAAATTGTCGGTAGTGGTAAAGTTTTTTTCGCCAAATCTGAGGCCCTTCGATGGGTCCCGATGTCGGTGGAGGAATCATTATTTTGCGCGTAATAAGGAGGCATTTCCTTGCGTGCGGCCGTGGACCCAGTGTCGGCCTCTCCACGTCTGATCCGCCGGATGCATGTCGATTAGTTGACCACGTTGACCGAACCCGCCGAGAGCACCAGGATGGTGGGCGGCGGCGAGGCCTAGGAAGGAAACGACACGGAGGCGGGGAAGACTTAGCGATTGTTTCCCATGCGGAGGGGAGTCTGGCCAACGAGGTTTCTTGGTTCGTCTGCCGTCGCGGAGAATAACAAAGGTGTGGGTGAGTAGAGGGATGGCTAGAACAGCGATGGGAGTGCGGTGGGGCTGTGAGGCTGCTGGCAGTCTGACCGACAGCCGGGAGGAGCGAGCACTCCAGCCGGGCGCTTGTTTGGCCATTTGGAGCGGGAAGAGCGAGATTGAAGAAGCACGACGGCCGTTGGATGGCCATCCAACGATCCTTTGCTTGTCGTCAACCTTTTTTAGGAAAGCCTCAAATCTGTGAAAACAACATACAGCCCATCTGCCATTATTTCTAATAATTTACAGCCCATTTGCTAATTCTTAAGGTTTTTGGAGCCCATATTCTTTTTGTTAGCATTACAGCCCATACTATGGCCACGGTTAAAAAATTATAGGAAATTTTGCATATTTCGGTGCGGTCCAAACTGTTTTTAATCCCGAAATTTCGAGTCACAGTCAAACTGATTTTAAAAATAAAGGTATATCAATATAAAATCCAACAAATTCTCCACTCAAAAAAATTAATGTAATTTAAAATCTCGAAATGAAAAAAAGATATTTGAAACTAATTGCCGGTTTGATGTGTTTTAAAAATGTACAACCCATTTCTCATTAATGATGGGCCATTTTCCTGGCCAGCTATAGGAAAGCTCTCCTCGTCTTGAAAGATTTGCAGCCCAACAGGCCTGATAAAGCGACTTACTTGGCAAATAACAAAAAAACTGGGCTGTGGCCGTGGACCCAGCTGTCAGCCTCTCCACGTACAGTACTCTTCCGATGGAAGTCATTCCTTGACCACGATGACCACGCCGCGTGGAGAGCACCACAGAGGTGGACGACGGCGAGGCCTAGGAAGGGGACGACGCGGAGCCGGGGAAGACGCGATAGTGGAAGCCCGCGCGGAGAGGAGTACGAGGGTTCACTGGTTCGGCTGCGGTGTGAGGCTGCCGTCGCCGCAAGGCCTGGCCAGCAGTGGGAATAGTAGGGCGGTGAGGCCTCATGGCAGCACAACCAACCATGGGAGGCAGGGAGCATGAGGCACGACCGGCGCTGGTTTGGTAGTGGAGCAAGAAGACCAGAGGTTGAAGAAGCACTACGGCCGTTGGATGGACATCGTCACAGTCCTTTGGAGCTAGAATCGTTCATATTGACTAAGGTGACAAAGCCCTTCGTCCCGTCAACTTAGTAGGCCCATTAAGTCAGCCTCCCACCAAGGTGGGCCCCAGCTAGCGAGGGGTATTCATTTTTTGTGCGTAATAAGGAGGCACTTGGTGGGTCCGAGCTGCCCGGTGAGGCGTTTTTGTAAATCGGTGGCCCGTCGGTGGGTCCCAGCGATCGAGGGCAAACATTTTTTAGCAAAATCGGTGGCCCGTCGGTGGGTCCCTAACTGTCGATAATCATTATTTTCAGCGTAATAAGGAGGCACTTACTTGCTGCGGCCATGGACCCAGCTGAGACTCTCCACGTACAGTATACTTCCAATGGAAGTCGTTCCTTGACCACGTTGACCTCGCTGCGTTCCGTTGCATGCATGCGTCCATGGGCGTGGTGCATCCCCACTGTCAGCCTCTCACGTACAGTCATCTTCCGATGACTCTCGGTTGTTGACCACGTTGACCACACCGTGCGGCGCACCTGCATGGAGCGACCGGAGATGGGGAAGGCGGGCGGTGGAGTCGCGAGATGGAAGGTGGGAAACTTCACTGGTTGGTGTGCGGCAGCACAGCCACGATGCACGGGAGACAGGAGCAAGAACAGAGGTTGAAGAAGGAGCACGACTGTTGGATTAACATCCAACGGTCCAGCTGTGTCGGATTTCGGGTTCCGGCAGACCCTTGAGGTTCGAAAACTGGGGTGCGCGCAGAGATCTTTCCCCTACCAGCTCACGCGTGAATGGTTTGCGAGGGATCTAAACTAGGAACGAAGAACAGCACAAGAGACACGAGGTTTATACTGGTTCAGGCCACCGTCGTGGTGTAATACCCTACTCCAGTGTGTGGTGTGGTGGATTGCCTCTGGGGCTGAAGATGAATAGTACAAAGGAAGAACAGCCTCGCGAGGAGCTGTTCTTGAGCTGGTGCGATGGACTGCTTGGGTGAGTCCAGTCGCTTCTCTCTCTCTCTCTCTCTCTCTCTCTCTCTCTCTCTGTTCGACTTGTTCTCCTCTCTGTTCGACCTGTTCTCCTCTCTGTTCGACTTGTTCTCCTCTGTGTTCGACCTATTCTCCTCTCTATTTGACCTGTTCTCCTCTCTGTTCAACCTGTCGTCCCTGTTCGAGCCTGTTCTATTTATAGGGGAGGCCGGGCCTCTTCCCAAATAATGGCGGGAAGAGGCGCCAACAATTAGCCATTTGAAGGGAACATCTAGTACACTTATCTGACTAAAGTTGGTCTTGGCTGCCAAAGGCTCGGCGGTGGCGCGTCACAGGCTCCATGATGACCTCCTTCCTGCCCTCTGCTGGTCTTGGTCTTGTTGCACAGGCGGTAACCTTTGCTGATGCCTTGCCACTGTGCTTGCCTCCTTTGCACCAAAGGGGAAGCGAGGACCTTCGCGGGCAGGCGCCCGCCTGGTCTCGTCGTCATGGCTTGCATCACGGGGCACCCTCGTGAGGTACCCTGCCTTGATCTCTCCGCCTCCTCGTGAGCCTGCCTGACGAGGCTGCTCCTGAGGAAGGTTCCTGTGGTCCACCCCGCGAGGCTTGGCCCCTCGCGAGGGTCTTGAGCTTGAGCCGATGAAGCTTGGCCACGCTGGGCCCCCACTTGAGCCACGTCGTAGGCATGGCGAGCAAGTCTGGGACCCCGTTCCCAAAAGCACGACAGTAGCCCCGGGGCCCAAGGCGCGCCCGGGCTTGGCTTAGCAGAGAAGCGAAGGGGCAAGTGCGAAGCGCCGTAGGCCCCAACAGCCTGCGGCCTTGGGTGCCGCATGGCGATTGATTGGTTGTGGGCGTCTCCGCTTCCCCATGATGCCTCGGCAACCGTCCGGCTTGACAAGTCCTGCAGAAATGGGTCATGATTACTGTGATCGTGGAGGCGGCGGTTGGCCTCCTCCGGCTATAAGTCTGAGACAGCAGAGCCCTTCAGCCCATCTCTTCGTGCTTCTTCTTCCTCTCCATCCTTGCCCTTGCTCCACATTGAGACAATGGCTCCGATCTGCTGGTTTTCTGCAGAAGAGAAGGGAAAGGCCCCTCGAGAGGGTCCCGACCCGCTTCCGCCGAAGAAACGGCTAGTCCTCTGCTCTCTGAGAGGAAGGCGCCCGGCGGGAGGTGTCGAGCCACAATGCGGCGGCCGCCGCTAAAGTTCCCACTGCCCTTATGCGCCCGCATCAAGGGCCTGGAGAATGGCGCCCGGCGCCCGCAGACGATCTGCACCGTCGGCTGTTGGCGGGTCCGCGGCGGTCTTGGCGTCGTTCCTCCTGAGTCCACGCCAAGGCTCCTCCGAGCTTGTGCTCACGCCGCCATGCCTCCTCGGTCTTGGATTCTCCTTCCTCCTTGCTTTACCTTTGAGATCCCTTGAGGGCTCTGCAGGGCTTTGGTTGCGACATGCTTGGCTGGAGCACCCTACTGCGTTGGGCGGAGGTTCTTGTTGTCGCTTGAGCAAGGTCTACATGACCCGAAATGGGGCGAGATCGCCCGGTCTGCCGGACAAGGCGCCCTCGTGATCCATCACGGAATCTGATGGCGCCTCCTTGATGTTCTTCAAGGTCTTCAACACGGAAGGGCCTTGGCTGGAATGCTGCCTCGAGAAGAGGCGATCAGGCGTCGTCGTGGCGAGACTAGGCCCGCCGATCGCCCCTCGGCAGCTCCTCGGGAAGCGAAGGGCGGAGGGTCAGCGCCTCCGCCGAGCTTGGCGACTCCGGAGGCGGCGGCGACAGCCTCTGAGCCCCGAGGCTCGCGGCGTGCTCGGGCGGGTGGGCTCTTGAGGCTACGGCGCCGGTGATCTGGATGGGGTTGGCGCCCGGCGCTGGCGTGCTTGTTGATGATGGCGTCTCCTGCGGAGAGCCGCAGCGTGGTCGGCGTTCCTTAGGATTAGCACCTTTTATTTCCTGCAAAGAATCGAAGTAGCACCCCGCGGGGGTATGTAAGGTGCTGGCCATGTTTTTGTGAATATTATTCCCTTATGATGAATCGATGCGAGATGCTTATTCTGTCCCGGCTCGGCTCCTCCTTTCTTTCCTCACGAGGGCTTGGTGCTCTGTTGTGGGTCCGATCCCAGTGTAGGCTTCAGCCATGCTGGTATGCCAGTCGCGATGCCGTGGTCAAGGCCCGGAGGTGGCGGCCCGAGGTCGATAAGAGCCCCCAGTCGCGATGCTCGGGAGGTCCCCTTTAGCGCTCAAGCAGCCTCCGCAGGGCAAGAAAGGTAGGCGGCTTTGCCGTGACAGAGCAGCAGTAGGCAAGGGTTTAGCGCTGAGTCGGATCAGTTTTTTGCGTGACTTATCTTACGGGTTTGGTGCGGCGTTCAATGAGGTGCCGTGCCTGTGCGATGGCAACTGAGGTGTTGCTGGGTTGGGCCCTCTCGAGCTTCTTCCCTCTCCCCCGCGCTTTCCTTAATGCTCTCGTCCTCGGGTCCGGCCCTCGGCGAGCTCGGCCGCCCGCTGGTATGACAGTCGCGATGCCGTGGGTCAAGGCCGAGGGGTGAGGTGGAGAGCGATAAGAGCCAGTCGTGATGCTCGGTATCCCCTTTAATGTGCAAGCGGATCGCACGAAGAGGAGGAGAGAGGCTCGCGATGCATGCCACGTTACTCTGGAGCAGGTCACTGTGTACCAATCACGAGAGGAAACAAGGTTCGTCGTTACGGTTGCGGTCAACCATTGGTCGCTCGAGGGAGTGATCGGGGCGAGGGCTTAGTGAGGTGGCGCCTTGCGAGCTGCCCGGCGAGCTCACCCACTCAGTTTATCGGCATTGCGGGGCCGGACCCGTGCGCAAGTGCGTGCTGAGCTAAGCGGCTCCAAAGGTAGGTGTCAATCGAGCGGCGATTAGGTCAAGCACGTTATGTATGAATAAGAAAATCCATCTAGATAGGTGCGGAGAAAGCATCGCCACTAGGTCCGGCCGAGCAGCTTGGGGATAATGCAGCCCGGGCGCCCCAACAAGGTAAGTAAAGAACATAAGCAAAAGCGGATCGTGCCACGAGGACAGACTCACGCGGCACAGGAATGATGCAGCCCGAGGGGCGCTCCCAGCTGAAAGCGGAATTTGGAAAGGTGTCACCTGACATGGTCGGAGATGACATGATGTTGAGGTAGCGAATGACGCGTGGTGAGGAAGCCGGCCCTCACGAGCCCTCGGACACTGGAGCCTCGGGAGGCTCCGGGAATGCTGGGGGGGTCCTCGAGAGCCATCTCCATCTCTGCCGGGACCGCGCGTTGCTTGACCTCCTGAGCCTCAGGCGCACCTCGGCCCGATGGGATGGGCGGCAACGCGTTCGTCGGGCCGAATGGCATCTGAGCGTGGCCGTGGCGGACCCTCATAGCCCCAGCGTGAGGCAGGGCGCTCTGAGGCAGCGGCCTGGTTGAGCCTTGGTATGTCGATGCAGATTCTCAGTCCGGCATCCTCGCCTAGATGCGGGGCCACGGTGGGCAAGCGGCGACAGCCGCGCATGACTCTTGACTCGTGTAGCTCCCGGATGCTCCTCGTGATGAACTCCTGAGGGTTTGGCCCTCCTTGCCTCATATCTTCCTGAGGGAAACCTGCCTTGAAGCACGCCTCCAAGTGGTGCCCGAGCGCCTCCCTCGTGACTCCGGCTAGGTCGGTGGCTCGCCATGAAAGAGCCCCCGAGCCCCGCCTAAGGAGGGCACCGGGCGCGCCTTCCTATGCGACAGAGGGTGGCGCCCCTTGAACGGGCGTGGGTCCTGTTGCCACACCTCCGGAGGTGCCCTTCCCACGAGGGCTTGGACCAGGCGAAGCCTTCTTCTTCTTAGGGATCCCCTCGGGAAGCCTCCCGCCCCTGTGATCTGGGTCTTCGATTGCTGCGGCTTGGAAGGCACGCTCAAGAGAGCACACTGCATCCCTTTCCTCACAAGGCACTGTGATGACTCCTCCGCTTCCTGGCATCTTGAGGACAGTGTAGCCGTGGTGAGTTACTACCATGAACTTGGCCAAAGCTGGGTACCCGAGGATGGCATTGTATGGCAGGCGAATGTGGGCGATGTCGAAGTCGATGAGCTCGGTGCGGTAGTTGTTGCGCTGTCCGAAGGTGACGGGGAGGCGAACTTTCCCTATCGGGATGGTGGAGCCATCGTTGACTCCTGAGAAAGGTTTGGTCGGCTGAAGCTGATCGTATGGCACTTGGAGATCGTTGAATGTCTCGGCAGATGGGGCGTTGAGTCCTGCTCCACCGTCGATGAGGTCTGGTGACTTACCGCGTTCTTGATGGTGGTGAGCAAAGCATGGGGAGGACTCGGCCGTCGCGCTTCTTGAGCTGATCCGCCCGAGCTGAGCGTGATAGCGCCACGACAACCACGAGAGGCGTGTGGCCTGCAGTGCAGGGAGGACTGCATTCACCTCGTGAGCAAACTTCTTGAAGATGCACTAAGAGGTGGGGCTTGGCGCCACCCGGGATGCAAGCGATCGCGCGGCTCACAGAAGCCCCAGCCCCTAGTCTGATGATTGTCTTCGTACCTCCTTGGCGGCTGTGGCGAGGTGGGAGCCTGCGTTGACTTGAGGCGGTCCTCACGAGGCTGGTCCCTCAAACCTCCCTCGCGAGGCTGGTCACCTTAGCGGTCCTCGCGAGTCATCCGCCATCCTTGGCAAGGGCCACGGTCTTCCCAGCGCCTGCGCCTCTTCCTCCTCTCGGCCGTAGCCCGATCATTGCGCTCGGGGCATCGGCCGATCATCTCTCGCCGGCCACGAGCTCTGGCATTCGTTGGTGTTGTGGGTGTGGAGATCGTGGTATCTGCATACCGGCTGCCCTTGGATGACTCGGGCTGATCCTGCCTCTCTTAGTGTCAGGTTACGCCATGAGCACGACAGCCCCTGCGCTTCACATCCTTGGCCTTGGGCTTCTTCTCTTACGGATCGGCGGCGAAGCTCGAGGAGGAGAGGCACCCTTCCTCAGCCACTGGCGCATTTGGTCGCCAAGTTGAACAGCTCGAGGATGTGCACAGGTCTTCATGCATTGCTAGCTCCTCCTTCATCTTGGCGTCCATGCGCCATCGGAGAAGGCTGATATGATGGCTTCCTCAGTCACCTTGGGGATTTTGAGGAGGGCGTTGTTGAAGTGCTGGATGTACTTCTGCAGGGTCTCTCCTGGCTGCTGCTTGATGCGGCGCATGTCGCTCACGTCCGGAGGCCGGTCGCGAGTGCCTTGGAAGTTGGCGATGAAGCGGGTGCGCATCTCGTCCTAGGAGGAGATCATGCAGGGAGCCAGGTTCAGGAGCCAGGTTCGGGCTCCGTCCTTGAGCGCCATGGGGAACCAATTCACCATGACCTTCTCGTCCCCATTGGCGGCTTTGATGCCCAGCTCGTAGAGCTGAATGAACTCAGCGAAATCGGCGGTGCCGTCGTGGCGAGAGAGCAGAGTCTGGCTTGAACTTGCCGGGCCATGCGGCGCTCGTGCTTCGGCGGTGAAAGCGCGGCAGCCTGATGTACCGGGGCTCTCTGCGATCGGAGCTTGCTCTTGTGGATTCCAGCGCACCGCTGCTGGAGCAGCGCAGGTCTTGGCGTGGTGGCGCCGGGCCGCGATCGCGGCGCTCCGGTCTTTGGGAGCACGTGAGCACCTTCTTGGGGCGAGAATCTCGAGAAGCTCCTTTCTCATTCTTGCGCGCGCCCGGGCGGAGGGTCTCGGCCGGGGCCCGCGCCTTGGAGCCATGGCGCCTTCTTGGGAGGAGGTGGCGGGGCACCTCGGCTCCCTGCCTCCAGCAGGGGTGAAGGCGAGGCAGCGAGAGGGGCGGCGGGGAGCCCCCCTGCGGCGCGAGACGAGCTCGGCGGCGGTCGAGCCACTCCTCGTGGGCGTCGTCGGCAGGCGTGCGCAGGAGCTCGTTTGCCGCGATGAGCACGGCTCGAGCCTCCATGGGAGTCACGGTGTCTTGGGGGGCGAAAGAACCAGCGAGGCGAGCAAAGGAGTAGCGGTGCGGCCTTCTCGCCTCACCGATGGATCTGAGGGCGAGGCCTGCTACTCGTTCCCAGCCGGGCGGTGGCGGCGTTAGCGGCGGCGCGAGAGAGCAGCGACGGTGTCCGCCGGCAGGAGCCGTCTGGCGACTTCGGCCGCGAGCAGCCAGCGCTTCAGCCTTGAGCTTCGGGCGTCGACCATGAACACGACGGAAGATCACCGCGACCGGCGGAAGAAGATTCAGCGCACCCTACTGGCGCGCCATGCTAGCCGATTGGGTTCGGCGGACCCTTGAAGTTCGAACACTGGGGTGTGCGTGGAGATCTTTCCCCTACCACCTCACGCGTGAATGGTTAGCGAGGGATCTAAACTAGGAACGAAGAACAGCACAAGAGACACGAGGTTTATACTGGTTCGGGCCACCGTCATGGTGTAATACCCTACTCCAGTGTGTGGTGTGGTGGATTGCCTCTGGGGCCGAAGATGAACAGTACAAAGGAAGAACAGCCTCGCGAGGGGCTGTTCTTGAGCTGGTGCGATGGACAGCTTGGGTGAGTCGAGTCGCTTCTCTCTCTCTCTCTCTCTCTCTCTCTCTCTCTCGCTCTCTCTCTGTGTTCGACTTGTTCTCCTCTCTGTTCGACCTGTTCTCCCTGTCTGTTCGACTTGTTCTCCTCTGTGTTCGACCTGTTCTCATCTATGTTCGACCTGTTATCCTCTCTGTTCGACCTGTCCTCCCTGTTCGACCTATTCTATTTATAGGGGGAGGCCCTGGGCCTCTTCCCAAATAATGAGCGGGAAGGGCGCCAACAATTGGCCATTTTGAAGGGGAACATATAGTACACTTATCCTGACTAAAGTTGGTCTTGGTGCCAAAGGCTCGATGGTGGCGCCATCTGGGCTCCACGATGACCTCCTTCTGCCGCTCTGCTGGTCTTGGTCTTGTTGCACAAGCGGTAACCTTTGCTGATGCCTTGGCACTGTGCTTGCCTCCTTTGCTCCAAAGGGGAAGCGAGGACCTTCTTGCGGGCGGCGCTACTGGCGCCCTTTGGTCTCGATCGTCATGGCTTGTGTCACGGGGCACCCTCGTGAGGTACCACCCTTGATCTCTCCGCCTCCTCGTGAGCCTGCTGTGAGAGGCTGCTCTGAGGAAGGTTCCGTCGTCCGCCCCTCAAAGGCTTGGCCCCTCGCGAGGTCTTGAGCTTGAGTGATGAAGGCTGGGCCACGCTGGGCCCCCACTTGAGCCACGCTGCAGGCCGCATGCGAGCAAGTCTGGGACCCCGTTCCCGAGCGCTGACAAGCTGCTAGAATCATTTGTTGATTAAGTTGACAAAGCCATGCGTACATATCCGCTTAGCAGGCCCACAAGTCGATCACCAAATCAGCGGGTCCCGGTGTCAACAGATGAATAATTTTTCGCAAAACAAGGAGGCACTTCCTTCCGTGCGAAGATACAGCCGGTGGGTCCCAGCTGTCGGTGGAGGAAACATTTTTTCAGCTTAATAAGGAGGAACTTTCCTTGCGTGCGACCATGGACCTCGTGGGTCCCATCCGTCGAGCTCTCCACGTCTGATCCTCTTCCGATGACTCGTTTGTTGACCATGCTGCACGAACACAGCGAGGCGCAGACGACGTGAGGCCCAGGGCGGGAACGACTTCGGAGATAGGAAAGCGGCGGTGGAGTCATGATTGAGAGGAGGAGAAGGGTTATAACTGGTTCTGTTGCGGCGTGGGGCTGTAGTCTGTGGAGAATAACATGAGGTGTCGAGGGGTGGAGGGATAGCCTGGCCGGCGGTGGGGTAGCGCTTCGCAACGATGCGTGCTAAGTAGATCCGCTAGCCGCCGGAGGCCGGACCAGGCGGTCCTGGCGACACTGGAGGAAGAAGACAAGAGGTTGAAAGTGCATGCGGGCCGTTGGATATAAATCCAATGGCTGTGGATGACACAATCATTTGTTGACAAAGTTGACAACGCCCTGCGTAGGCTTCGACCTATTGGCCCACATGTCAGCCTGCAAAAACGTGGCATATATTTAACCCATGTTTTATAGAATGTACAGTCCATTTGCTGGGCTGGGTGAACAAATAATTTCGCGTCAATCAGGCCCATTTATATTTTCTAAGAAATCCCAGCCCATTTGCACTTCCTTGAAATACACCTATTAGGTGGGCTCGTTATATATATAATGTTATGTTAGAAGGAGCAATTAATATCAAAGAATAAACGGAGGCACATTATATATATATATATATATATATATATATATATATATATATATATATATATATATATATATATATATATATATATATATATATATATATATATATAAAAATTAAGAAATTAGCGAGTTATTGCTCAAAATAAAATGAGCGTTATTATTAAATTGGTCCTTAAAATCTTACAAGCTTTTATGCGCAATCACCAGGATTTTCCTTGCCTGTGAGTAAAAAACTACCATGATTAAACATTTACTTTTACAAGTTAATAACACGTGGGATGTTTTTATAATGTATATATAAGTCTCTATAAAATATACGATAATAGTAATAATATAAATATATATAATGTGGTTAGAAGGGAAAACATAAATTGGACACAACATTACTTTTATAAGAGACCTGCGTTTTATACCCGACAGTAGGCATACTAACAAGTTCACACACAAATACAACAGAAAAGGTAAACATTCATATCAAACTCAGGTTCACAGGACACGTTCATATTCATAGCCAACATTCACTATCAACAACTCAAAAGATTCATATATACACAAGCTCAGCATATCTATGCATCCAAATGATTGATAGATCACACGACAATATTCATACATAATTCACAAAAAGATTCAGATATACACATGTTCAGTATGTTTATGCATCCAAATGATTGAGATCACAGCCAATATGATCCATGGACGAACTTTAATTACCTAGGGTGCAATTTGGTAAATGGTGTTCAATCGGAGGTACTTCTTGCTAAAATTAGTTCTTGTGCGAGTAAACTTTTGAGTACATAAGAGGCAACATGAGACAATCTGAACTTTTCTTGTAGGTTTATCCTCAAATAGTGGCCTCGTGCGAGGGATGTTTGAGCAACTTGGCCACTAATTTCATCCAACTAGTTCTTGGCTCATCTTGGTCCTCATATCTCGCCAAAATTCTACATTGCGGAGCGAGAAAGGAGGCGGTTGAGAAAATGAACCACCCAAAATTTTGTGCAGTTCAAGCTGAAATGGAGCATCCTTGGCGTGCGAGACTGATTAAGTGCTAGATGAATATCTGCGTCAACCAACTTGTGCGGAATCTTTAGACTCCATGCCATATAGTTCGCTACCATATGTGCCGATAACCAAAAGGCACAAGTTGGGACCAAAGACTTCATTGCGTTTTTGGGCTATGCACCAAGCAATATTTTAGCGTTCACTCTCCTAATACTTGGAGTTTGACAATTGGTTGGCGCTTGGTTGATACTCGAATGAATATAGGCACTTCTTGTCAACATCGTCCGTGATAGCCCTTTAAGTAAAAGGGTGCTTGATTCTTAGCCGTCTGGATATAATCCAACGCTATTACTTGGAGTTTCTTGATTTTCTCGACAGATTTCAATCTTCTTCTTATGTGCTTTGTGGATTTCATGTTGTCCTTTGAACTCTTAGCCTTGGCAATCACTGTTTGATTGTCACATTTCATAAGGATAGCTGAAACTGGTTTATCAACCACCGGCAAATCCATCAAAAGCTCTCGAAGTCATTACGCTTGATGCATGGTGTGTCTAATGCTATGAGTTACGCTTCCATAGTCGATCTGGTTATGCAGTGAACTTTGGAGTACATAGCAGCAACATAAGTACTGTCCATCGATCATTTTGTGCAGTTCTCTGAAATCACCCAATGTAATGATTTGCTGCGAGTTCAATCTCCAAATTACTCCTTTATGAAATCGGCAAACAGTAGCACAATACCAAATTACCAATACATATGACAGGCACAATAATCAAGATAAAGACCAGTACCAACCTGTGTGAGGTAGCATATCAATTACTATTTCCTTTGATTTGGAAGCCGAGATAAATAGCGATTGACATCAAAGGAAGAAAGCAAGCGGAGATTAACAAGCGACGGGAAAGGATGGAAGTCATCGAGGCAATGAAGCACCCAAAGTTTTGTGCAGTTCCACCAAAATTGAGCATCCTGTTGGCACATATATTGAGAGAGTGAGATTCTTGTAATAGTGGGACTAGTTGTTGAAACATACACTAACAAATAGAAGCACCCTCATTATCTTAATGGGTAAAGTTAGCAACATAGTAGTCTTGCTTAAAGAGAGGTATTATTTTATTCAATCAGTGCCAATTATCTCAACTCAACACTCAAAGCATTGCCATTTATCATAGGTTGCAAAACCTTAACGTGCAAAGATAAAGGAGTTTCTCATGACAGGAGCACGATACAAATAGAGATGACAGCAAACTAATATGGATGAAGGCCTTAGGCCCGTACCAACTTGAGAAAAAAAGCTTATTCATGTAGTCCCATAAGATATGATAAAGCACTCATTGGAATCACACAATAGTATATATTTTTGTGCACTTAAAATGTATGGTTGAAATCACTCTTGTTTACCAAAGGTTTGGGATTATATCGAAGATTATCAAGAACTTCCAGCAGAGTTAAAGCACTGGCTGGGATACAGTTCATTGTATTGTCTTGTGTAGTTCCACTAAAATGTATGATTGGAACAACATGATCTCTGTTTGCACAAGTAGGAACAAGGTGAAACCTTCATTAGCTTAGTGAGAAAGGATAGGAAGACATTAGCATATTACTCAAACAGTAGCATCAAATTCATGATGGACAATACTCAAAACATTGCCTCATTGAACCAATGGCAATAAATTAACATGGAAAACAATAGCATTATTATGTCATGAAACTAATAATATTCCCTCCCTACTCCACCACATGATTCACCTCCATAGACAAACATACACACGTACATGATTCAACATAGGGTCCTACTAAAGATTTGTTTAACTCCAACATGAAAATTAGGCAGTAATAAATTAGTGGTACTTAAGTACTCCTAATTAATTAAGTGAGACAGCAGAAGTGGAAGGGCTCCCTGGAGGATCGTCTCACATGTAAGGTAGTCATTGCGGAGCCCTTGAATGGCCTCGATCGAGGCCTCACAGCTTCAACAAGATCGCCTTAGCACTGTTTATTCTTCTTCTTCTTCCTCTTCATGCTCTGTTTCTCTTTCTCCTCACCAGTTGGTGAAACCAAGTACATGATTGGCCTTCTAATTCAGAATTGGTTTTGTCAGTGAGGGATTACAAGTGTACTAGTAATAACAGCATTATTTTCTCATGGCAGTCGGAAAATAGAGATGAACACATGCATTAAATATCATTCTTACCTAAAGGAAGGTTATGGCGCCAATATGGATGATGAGGATTGGAACACAGATCTCCCTTTGTGTAGTTCCACCAAAATGAACCAACTGTTCCATTCTGACATTCCAGTTAAACAACACAAAAGTCACTTCTTTTAAGAAGAGTTTTGTGCAGTGCACCAAAAAGTCACAACAGCAACCAGGTGAATTGGATATCCCTGTTTGCATAAAAAGGCACAGAGGAAACAGTCAGAGTCTCAAACAATTACAGGCAAAAACATTTGGCTAAAACTTGTCATGGCTTATAACAGTGGCATGGCTTCATTTTTACCAGGGACATTAGATTAAGAACAACTGGGACAGTGGGTGCACCAGCAGTCCAGCACCATGTACATAAACAGGGGCATAAAGTGGTGATTCATAATTTGTTGCCCCGAGAAACAAACATCCAAGAAACATATCTGGGTTGGTCCCATTTTTGTTCACTCTAGCCACCTACTCCTATGTGTGGATAGCAAATCTAGTCCTGGTCATACCACTGTGTACAACGTTACCCCTATATTTCCCTTTTCGACCAAGAGACCGGTTGGATGACCAGTCTGTACTACTTTCACCCCCTTTCCTTCCTGTTTGTACTAAGTCCGATGTACATACTAAATTCCCCCACCCCCACTTTATTTCTTGTTTGAACCAAGTACAAGGTTCGACTCCATGAAGTAGCTTTACCTCTAACAATAGAAGAAAAAAATGTGATGTTGGACCATCCGGTCGAGAGGGGCTGAGAGGTAGAAAGTGATGCACATGCAGCGACGTAGCGAGCTGGGGGAATAGAGCTAAGGCGGTTTCGAACGAAGATATACCTGAAGGTCGTCGGGATGTGGATAGGTGGGCGGCGGGAGGCCGGATCCGCCCACAGGCAACGACGAAGGGATCGGAGGACCTCTCGCGCCGGCGCTCGGCCAGAGATAATGGTGCGGTCGGCAGTGGGTCTCCTCCCTCGCTGTCGACGACGGCCTAAACGCTGCCCCTCCTCCCCTTCACCGGCGGAGGGGGATACGTCCGGATCTGTAACCAGCGGTGAGGATAGAAAGCCGATGGTTTTGAAGGAGAAAAGACAGTGTTGCTACCCCTATCTTGTTTAGATCTGGAGAGGATAAGAGTGTGTGAATAGAGCAGCCCTAGCAAGCAAGTGCGGAGGCTCCGGCCTATATATAAGTAGTGGGGTAGTTTTCCTTTTTCACTCCATCAAAACAATCGTTTAAAATTGTGTACTACTACATGCCAGGTCGCGGTTTTTTAGTTGTTGATTGTTTTTTGAGATAGCTACCCGCTTGTTCCAAGTGGTGTTACGGTGTGCTAGGTCGCACTTTGTATCGTTCAAGTCTGGTACTACAAGTCCCTCCATTAAATGAACAACCACCCCTCGTAAAAATTGTGAACAAGCCCACGGCTAATATTAGCGGAAATGTGGGTTGCCCCAACATGCATTATAATTTATATTTTCTACTCCCTCCGTTCCTAAATATAAGTCTTTTTTATTAGCCACACCTAAGACAAGAATCTTTTTTATTAGCAGTGAACCCCACATGTCATAGACACAAAAATTGTGGCAAGATTCCCTTAGGCAAGACAAACTGTGTCTAACAATTTGAGCAACTCAGGTTAGGAAAGTGTGGCAAGTGTGGTAAAAATAATGTGGCAACATAAGACAAACATAGTCACAATCCAAACAGCCCCGTAATTTTTTGTGACATGCATGAAAATTTGGTTAGTTAAATTTATAGTCAAAATTTGGCAAGGTGCATCAAATCAACACATGCAAGTATCAAAAGGAAAGTCATGGCATGCATGCATGCGTTGTACTCCCTCCGTTTCCAAATATAAGTCTTTTTTAGAGATTGCAACAAGTGACTACTCCCTCTGTTCCTAAATATTTGTCTTTCTAGGCATTTCAAATAGACACAACATGTGAATGTATGTAGACATATTTTAGAGTGTAGATTCATTCATTTTGCTCCGTATGTAGTCACTTGTTGAAATCTCTAAAAAGACAAATATTTGGGAATGGAGGGAATACATACGAAGCAGAATATGTCTACTCCTACATACGAAGTAGCCCATTTGAAATGTGTAAAAAGACTTTTATCGAGTGCAGTGCTTTGATGTGTCGCGTCAACTCGTACAAGACCGAGAAATTTGATTACTACGACGTCCTCTCCCTCGCGGACGAGCTCCGGTGCCTTAACTGCACCTGCCTTTGGCTGCATGACAGGTGGGCTAACCACCTGTTGGGCCCACCTGTCATAGACGGAAAGGCATGAGCAGTAAGTAGAAGCTTTCGCTACATGCTATCTCTCCCGCACGAGGTGGACGGACATGCAACAGTGGATTCGATATTGTAGAAGTAGGAGTAACATCATTGTTCGTCTTCTCGAAGAGGCGAAGAGCCAAGCGCAAACCGAACGTGGCAGTTGCGAACACTCGTGTGGTGCGGTTCCTTGGAGTACTAGCCAGGCTCTTGCATGAGACAAAATTGCTATTGTTTAACAATTAAAATCCATTATCCATTGGTTGAGACTCATTCTGCATAAGTCCACGCGCTTAGCACCGTTTCCTCCTGGGGTCACCAATGTTTATTTGCTAATTAATAGCATTCCATGCAATGAACTAGCCATTGCAAGTCATTAAAAGCATGCACACCTCTCATCTCTTATTGGTTGATACGTATGTCAAGAAACAAGAAACAGGGTAGAAATTAATGCACCGCGCCTAAGTGTTTTGGGACTATTTGGTTTTCGTAAGATGACTTACACACCTAGACGGAGGGAGTAGTATAGACCTGTAAACCGGAAAGGAGTATTTGCCTTTCTAGAGATTTCAACAAGTGACTAGACTACACCGTGTGCAGTACCCCCTCCCTTCCGGTTTATAGGGCTCAAATCTCAAATATCATGAACCAAGGCATTTTGCGATTGGAGGAATGTATTGTATCTCGTACTTTACAAAACTACCCTAATTAAACTCATGCATTAATTACGTAGTTCTCTCATTTTCCTCTCCGCCTTGGTCGCGGTGCACAATATTGAGCACTCCTATATGACTAGCCGCTCTATCTACATGCGGGACATTTCAAAGCATCCGGGCCCGCGTGCCATCCACCAAATCACATCGAGGTGCTACAGTCGGGACTCACCTGTCACCCCGGTGTGGCCGTCATGACCCGTCATATCACAAAACCCACACCTTTGCCAGCAGTGGTAAGGTGGCCTCCAAGTTGGACTGGACGAAGCAACCATCATTTCATTGGAACACTCGTTCAATCCCTTTCTTCCATTTCTTGAAGAAAACCTCACTCCAGGCTACTCACTTCTGCCATTTTTCTTCTCTACCAACGAAGGAAAGGTGGGCGAATCAGTTTTCATTCCAATAATCTTATTTTTGCGAAGCACCGACCGATTCTCACATCCTATTCTTTTCCCATTTTCATTGCGATTGTGGTTTACTTTCGATTGCTTTTTGTTTGTCAGTTCATTGATGGATCCTGGAGCACTAGGCAAAGAGTTGCCGACGGACAACCCACTGGAGACAGCGATCTCCAGGAAGGAGCACCGACCAACGAGTTGACCGTGTTGGCGGGCCAACCCATGGAGACGAAGAACTCCAAGAAACAAGCACTGGCCAAAGAGTGGAGGACGTTGGCGGATGAACTCCTCAAAGAAAGTTGGAAGAACAGCAAGGGCCCCACCGTGCCTACCCCAGGAACTCTGATTGCCACCTATGTGAGGCTCAAGACCGAGTTTGAGGAGATAGTTGCTGTTGAGAAGCAGTATTCCCCTGGCAAGGTGATGGCCCCCATCGAGGACAAGGAGATGGCCCCCGGAGGGATGAGATCCCCTGGTGAGCTGCACAAGGTAAAAAAATAATGGCTTATTACCATAGTTGTGGTTTTTGATTATTTGCAATGTTCTTGCTTTTTGATTATTTGCAATGTGCTTGCTAATATGTTAGGGTTGTGCAGGTGCCGATGGTTGTCCTTGATGATTCCGGTGTCGTGGCCCGTCCTGTTGGCATCGCCCCGGAGATCGATTCCGATGCCGCTGTCCATCCTATGGACATCGCCCTAGAGATTGATTCGATGTCGCGGTCAGATCTGTGGACATCACCCCGTAAATCGATTCCCATGCCGCTGTCCATCTTGTGGTCATTGCAGAGATCGATGACAAGAAATAGTTGGTCGCGCTAATCCTTGAGGTAGTTTGCATTGCCACATGTTTAATTACCAGAACAATGCGTGTTATCAAACCATCTTAGGGCTAGTGCACTGTCTTGTGTGGGCGGATCTTGCTACTTTTGTTTGATAGTGAATCATGCGATGAATCATGCGAACCCTCTCCGAGTTATGGAAACAGATGTATCCTCACCAGCTTTTGATGTAATATATGGCATGCTTAGATGTAATTTTGAACTGTATATCATATCAGCAGGGCTTGTTTGATGATTCTTGGTGTTAGTAGGCTAGCTACTGTGCGAGCTATAGTACTTGCAAAGCACTCACCGAAGAGAAACGTTGGGGCTGATGAGCTCGTGGTACGCTTATACTTATCCCTCGTCGATCGACCAATAGCCCTAGCTCCTAAAATTGTAGGCTTAGCGATCGATCAGACAATAGTCGACATACATTCAGGCCTCATTGGGTAGGAAAATCGTAGCAAAAGTACAGAGAACATGCAACACAAAATCATAGCAGTGCAGAGACGTACTCCCTCCGTTCCAAAATAGATGACCTAGGCGGGCTAGTTTGGCCTAGTGGGTTTCAGTGATATGACGTGGTACAATGCCGTCCGGTCTTGGCGTGTGGTAGCATATTGCGGGTATAGTAAGTTTTCTTGAAGAAGCGGAATTCAACGAAGTCTTGATGGTTCCTTCATCCAACAACTTACGATGGGAAAGGTTGGGCCTGCGATCGACCGGGGTAGACCAGGATAATTTTTGCATGGCGGGTGGACCAGGATGGTCGACGTCCCACATGTCGGCGAATGAAAGTATTATTTCCGATATAGAGGACGAGCAACGAGTATTCATTGTTTATTTTTGATGAAAGCTATTGTCTCCACTGTTACTCCTTGACTTTGTCAATGCCTCTCTCTCCTCCACATAAGCGCGAACTACTTGCTATGCATGTAGCGGGAAGCTGGCGTCTTGAGGGGCTAGGGCGGTGAGAGCGGGCTCCGGAAGCGGTCCGGACTCCAGCATGGCCCACCTCACATTATCACCGTATATTTCTTTGAGTCCGTGCGCGGCGGGCGGGCGATCTCTTCTCTCTCCCCCATTTCTCTCTTCTCAGCCGACGCCCGCCGAGCGATTAGTTTTCGGCTATCGACGGTTTATTCAATTACGGTCCCACATGTCAATGAAATTGCAAGACAACACGTGTCCCCTCTGGTGAGCGGCGTGCGAGCCGGACTGTCGGGGTTGCGACGCGTACGAGTCGTAAGTGTGCCGCCTTTTCCTTTAGAACTTGTGAAGCGTAACATTTTCGCGCGATCGATCGATAGAAATCCAGAACAAAATGACGAGGGCGGTGCTTTCCCGCTCGTTAGGCGGGCTAGTTCGAGTTATATGACGTGCTAAAGTGCCGTCCACTTGCTCCATTTTATGTAAGCAAGAGTTTACACTCTTACGCGGGAGGAGTACGAAACACCACAGATCTGATTTCGATCGAGGGATAACTGTTCCCTGCCAAATAATGGAGGCTTGTTAGCGATTATAGCATGATAGTTAGGGCATCTCCAGCGCTGGCCCACAAATTTACACCGGCATCTGTCCGAGGACACTGATGGATGCCATCCGATGCTGCCCGCATACCTTTCGACAACTATATGAACTAACCGGACGAAATTCGTGCAAACAAAGCAAATTTCAAATTGACCGGATGAAATTCATTACATTTTGAGAACTTTTCCTATAAACTGGATGAAATTCATTACATATTTCGCACAAACCATACTAAAACCTACTGTAAACCTAATCTAAACGATTGCCGGGCCCCGACCACGATGTCCGGCCATGAACCCGAGAAAGCAGGCCATTGCCTTTGCCTCCTCCTTATCCGCCTCGATAACCTCCTCCTCCGGAGCACAAGGTTATAAAGATTTCCGCCTCACGCCGCCATCAAGCGGCTAATCGGCGCCAATTTTATCCCACCAAGCTTGGCGTCGATGAGTGGAGGCGCGTGGCCTTCCTAGGACCAGGCGGTGGCGACCTATCATGTACTACTCTTCCTCGCTGCGGCTGCACCACGCCGCGCCCGGCTTCATGGTCGTGGCGGCGGAGGCGGCCGGGGGCCGGCGATCTCGCCGTTTGCTCTGCGACGATGCGCGAAGAGAGCTTTGGAGCGCGCCCGGGCGGAGCCGCCGATGTCCTCGTCTGCTCCTGCGACAATCGTCCAAGAAAGCTTCGGGCGCCGAGAGGCCATGGTTGAAGTGGTGCCGATGAAGGAAGGACGGAGGAGAATAAGTGTGGGTCTTTGGCTATGGCTGGGAGCTGGGGCTCAAGTTAATATAGCGGGCGAATGGCAATGAGCATGACGAACAGATGGACAACTGGCGCCGGAGTAGGTTCGTCGGGCGTGAATGGGGACGCTGCTTCAGTGACTTAACTGCAGATGGGTTTGGGTTACTGACATGTGGGCAGAACGGGCGTCTGGCCCGCATGTCAGTGACACACCAATTGCACCTGCAGTTAAGTCCGGTGAATACGACATTGACATTCTGGAGAGACGGTGACCGTTTCAGGAGGGAAGCTCGCGCTAGCGATGGAAGGGGTTTCGGTGTGCAGTGGCACTAAGATCAGTCGCTCACGATAGCACATACTCCGTACCATACTACCATAGTACCCTCTCTAGCTTAGGCTGTTTTATAGATTGTCGTTGTGATGGACGATATACATGAGCAAGGCGGCCGAGTATGACCGTTGGTGTTGAGCCAGGTGAATACATGCTCGGCGTTCGCATAGGCCTCCATCAAACGTCTAAACAGTAATGTCAGGCAACGCCGGGGCGCACAGGTGATGGGCTCGCCGTTTGCGTTGCGCCATGAGCAGGACTTTGATTTAGACGGTGACGTGCATGCATTAGCATGCTTTGACAGCGTGAGCGTGAGTGTCTGACGTGAAGTATTTCATTTTCATTTGGTTGACGAGGGTGCGTTGCAGCGACGAGTCCGTGGTTTGATTCCCCACATACGCATAATTTTGGTTTTACAAGATTTCTTTTTCATTCACGTGTAGGCCCGCGTAGATAGATAAAGAACACGAGCTGATGAGGCGCATGCGGACTGTTTGACTGGTCAACCATACAAATCTGAGCTATCGCTGAGCCAATGACCGTATAATCACCATATCTCGTATACAATGATCAAAGTGAGCTATCAAGACAAGTTCGATGACCGCCAATGCATTTTACTCGGTAATAAATGACCAGGATTGAAGGGGAATCCTAATTTGCTTCGTCTTCTGTCCTTGAGCTCTTGACAAACCAATGCACTATACGGTTGTCCAGCCACTCCACCCCAGAGCTCTCACCAAGCGTCATTCATGCGACCGCGCCGCACAAACCGGTAAGGCAGCGATGGCATCCCGCCGCGCCGAGTTCCTCGCCGCCCACGAACGCACACAAAATGGTAGGGAAGCGATGGACTCCCGCCGTGCCGAGTTCATCGCTGCTCGCGACCTCACAACTATGTGGGAGGAATTTGAAGATGCCAAGGCCGAATGGGCGGTAGAGCAAGAGGCGGCCAAAGCCGCCTGAGAGGGAGCGGAAAAGTCGAAAGCACTCAAGAAAAGAGGCCCGCCGCCAGAAGAAAGAAAAGGACGACGCGCTGCTTTCTGGAGAGGTCGTGGAGATTCAAGCACGGTGGGGTGTCGCCGACAAAGCCGGGAAGGAGAACGACGACGTCTGGCCAGCATGTGAGAAGTAGTAGTACTAGTAGTTAGTGTGTGTGTCTGTGTCTGAGTACGAGCATGTACCAGTACTACTAGTTACTACTATAGTTTTTAGAGCAAAATACCAGTACATTAGCCTAGACTAAATGGAAACATTCCTATCCTATGCATCAAATGGCATCTCTTTCTCTATAGGAATTGAGATGCATGTCATCTCACTTCCTATGATTTTCATATTCCTATCCTATGAACGAAAGGAGGCCTCTGTTGGAGTAAATACTGTATCTAGCAGTAATGCTGGTACAGTAGTTTTCTTCAAGAAGCGGAATTCAATGAAGTCATGCTGGTTCCTTCGTCCGAGCAATTTCAAAGTGGGAAGTGGGCCTGTGATTTGTGGCTGATTAGTCATTGTTCTTTGCGGTAGCGACGACTGGGTGACTCTCCTTGGAGTTCTGCGTGCATGGCAAGTGGACCAGATGGTCGACGTCCCACATGTTGGCGAACAAGTATTCTTTCCGATATCGAGGAGCAAGGAAACCACGTGGTATAGTATCACTGCTGATTGGTTACGCAAAAAAATAGTATCACCGCCGATTTATAATTATTTTTATTTCGATGAATGCTAGCGTTTCAACTCTTACGATGAAGGGTGCCAAACACGGCAGACGTGCTAGATGTCCCACGTCGGTGAAAAGGAGTGGGACATGAACAGCGTGGTAGAGCCTAGTGTAAAAAAACAACGTGGTAGAGCGTCTCCACTTCTTCCACTTCTGGGTCGGAGACCACATGTAGTAGTACTTAGTGGTATGAACGATACAAAGTGCGACCTGGAGAGAAAGACACGTCTAGTTGGAAGGTCTCGAGGCATACACGTAAACAAATATAAAATTTAATATGTGCCTCCAACTAATATAGTAGTAGTAGAGTACTTAGGCACGTACTCCATAACATCACCGTGCATTGCACGTACAACATTTAGTGGTAGTACGTAGTAAGAGACAAATGCCGCCCAAGAGTTCCCTTCTCGACCTACTTTTGGGTGTTTGGTAGACTGTATGGAGGGTGCATGAGTCCACACTTTAGCACAAATACACTAGAAGCATGCATGAAGAGAGCATGCATGAAGAGGGGTGTTGAGTTGAGCATGCATGAAGAGGAACAACTATCTTTGAGACGAGAACGCAATCAAACACACCACATATGCCACACATGTTCATACCATTTGTGCCTTTCTACTTCACTTCTGCGCTACATTACTCAGGTTCGTCGTCCACTCCACGGGTACATGTCATCTCGTAGTTCCAGTCCACGTGTTCTTCATATAGATGGAATGATCGTTGCATAACACGTGCACCTTGATGCTAGATGTCTCGCGTGTTGGCAAAAGGATGAACAAAGCTCACATAAAAGAATAGAGTGGAAGAACAATAGATTCCGGACGACCAAGAAGGAGCAAGGAACCTCGTGGTGGAACGTCTACACTAATAATATTTAATATTATTCAGCGATATAAAATTAACCAATCATCTCCACAGTGGACTGGAAGAGTACGAAACATGGCAGCCCAGTGTAGTTACATCATACTAGTACATGGCTAACCCACGCTATCACCATATTTCTTGGCTTCCATGCGACACCTATCTCTAGTAATCCAGCAGCCTGTATCGCTTCTCCCTCCTCATCTGATGAGGACATCAATACCATTGTTACACCCACAGCCCCTGCTGCTATACATACTGGACCAATTACTAGAGCTCGCGCACGCCAATTGAATTATCAGGTACTTTCGTTTCTTGGTAACGATTCCAATGTTCATGAGAATATGATGCTGCCTAAATTGGATACATTTGTTTTGCTTACAAATGAAGGGCCTACCATGGACAAGAAAGATGAACCTTGGAGCAAGTTCAAGCATGGAGATGTTGGCATGCGCAAGGGGAACAAGAACGGAGTTACAAGTGATGATTCCAGGACTTTGAAGCCACCCTAATGAGTGCATGAGGCCTTGGACGAAATATACAAGATGCCACTTCATAATATTCGTCCATAGGCTATTCTAGGTGCTCGTCACCTTATTATTGGGCCAGCCCATGTAATTTCGAAATACTTAAGTATAGGCTGTTTTAGAGTCCGTATGTGTGGGGAAACAAGAGTTAGGGTTGATTTCGGACCCCTCCACCAAGGGCCACGAAATTCCCCCCCTCTTCCTCCATATATACAGCCCTTAGGGCACCGTTTAGACCTTGGGTTTTGTTTAGATCAAAAGTTCGCCATAGCAGCAACTTCGCGTACTTCGTTTGTGTTCAACAACCAGACCAAGGCGTCACAGAACCCCACCTTCATTAATAAAGCTTTCCTCTTATATTCGCAATATCCAGATTGCAATCTTAGTTTCTTGCTTGTTCTTCGTTTGCTCGCAGGAAACAGGCCTTCGTGGTCAGGTTGATCGTGCTCTGGCGTGGTCAATAACCCTCGGAAGTTGGTTTAGCGATTGCTAAGGCGCGGCGTCTCGCACGTACGTAGTCGGATCGTCAAGGTCGACTCCCACAGAAACGATAGCCACCATCTCATCGTAACATTGGGACACCTTTGCCTCTATCATCATCTCTATCAAAGTGCGGCGGGCTGGCGTTTCTGCCGTCTATTGAGGTCGGTTAACTATCACATGTTAGCGACATGCCAAGAGCATTCTAAAAAAAATTCCTTTCACGTTTCGTTTTCAAAAAGAAAAAAAATCCTTTCACGTACAAATTTGCATGTATGCTTTGAGCAACTTGCATGTCCTATACTGCTTCTGTTTGATACTCTAACTTAGCTAGAGGTTAGACTAACTCATGACTAACCCTGAACTAACTGTAGCCAAAGAGCTGTTTGGGTGACATGGTTAGATTGACAATAAATGCACTTCATGGAGAGAGAAAAGTGATTTTTCAGTGGTCCCAACGAGAACTATCTCCAGTTAGCACCTCTTGGGTGGGATAGTTTTTTTGGTGGGTTCGGTGCAACTTGCTCCAATTTAAACCCTCATGCTTGGATACTTTAGGGCTATTTGAGCCCCAACTAGCTCAAACTAACTCTAACCCATGGATCCAAACAGGGCCTATGGCCAGTCTCGATGTGGAGCAGTCGCGTGCACCGGGAAGCGGCGCTCTCTCGGCCGTCGCGCCACTTCAAAGCCGGCGCCAGTGAGAGGTCGCCTCTGCTTTGGCCGGGCATTAATGCGGCACTGACGCTCCAGGGCGACGCTGACCGTTTCACGCGGGAAGCGCGCGTTGGCAAGGGAGTATAGGTTTTGAACCGTTTCAGGTGTAGTAGCAATGGTAGTTTGCAAAACTACTCAATTATTGCACTCAGTTTCCTAAGAAATTGTGGTAAAAAACGTTACTCCACAGCCCGCTTACCTTCTCCTTCCTGCTCGTGATTTACGTGGCCATGTTAACGTGGTTGTGTCAAAAAAATATCACTTCCTGCTCGTGATTTGCGTTATATAATTACAAGCAAGATTCTCGTGCATTGCACGAAACATCAATATGCATTCTTTTAGAAAACACCTGTTGCGATTGACCCATGCAGGAGTAATCCCATGTGTAAAAAACTAATGATATATCGAGGATTTTATCGGAAATCTGGTATCTGGATAATGTCATCGAAAAAATGAAAGATGAGAGATAAGGCGAGGAGGAGTGGAGCGTGGAGGTGACTGGTGGTCGGAATGGGCGGAGGCATGGGGATGGATTTGCCAAGCGGCGGCGGCGCAGCCACCATGCATGCTAGATTGTTCGAGACTTATTCCTTTTTTAATTGCTGAGCAATGATGTTGCGGGAGATAATGATGTGGAGAGAGGTGCGGGTATCTTTTGTAAAATTATCATAGTTTGCTTTCTATCCGTTAGATATAGATCATACGGTCTCAGATTACAAGATGGCAGGCACACCATCATCGCCAACTCATTTTTTATAAGGGTGCAGATGATAAGTTTGCTGACTACTAAAGTAAAGTGGAATCTTTCCATGTTATGCAAGTAAATAAAGGTGATTGTTTATCATACGGGTAAGGTTGGATGAAGGGTGGTAGGAATAAATGCTCCGCCTAGAGCATGTGTGTGTGAGATGGAGTCTTAGTGTGTGTGTGGGGGGGTGTGTGTGTGAGAGAGAGAGAGAGGAGAGAGAGATGGAGTCTTAGTTTGTCTGTGTGTGTGTGTGAGACAGATGGAGTCTAAGTGTGTGTGGGGGGGAGGGGTGCGTGCGTGCGTGTGTGTGTGTGTTTGTGTGTGTGTGTGAGAGAGAGAGATATGGAGTCTTAGTGTGTGTGTGTGGGGGGGGGGGTGCGTGCGTGCGTGCGTGTGTGTGCGCACGCGCATGTGTGTGTGTCGCGGGGTCCTCTGTGGCGGATGTAATTTAAGTCTGCATGGCTTCATCATAGGGAGGTGATGTGTGTTGCAGAGGCCACCAACGATGGGGTGCGAGAGAGGAAATGCCTGTAGAGAGAGAAGAGAAGGTGCGTGCGCGTGAGAGGAGTCGACATCGAGAGAACGTGTTTGTTCGAGAGACACCGAGGAAGACTACTATATATCGATGGTGCATGTAGGCGGGAATTAAACAAAGGGATGGTCTTATTAGTTTGGGGATATAGGGAAGAGTGAGAGGCGCTGCTGGGGTAGCTAGAAGGAGATTGTTAAGTGTGAGTGTGTGTTTTGCCCATCCAGGTGGAAGTTATGTGCACAAAAGAGGAGAACAATTTGATGTGGCGTTAGGATTGAGGGTAATTAACTACGTGTGGAGACATAGAGACCTTGAGCGTGCATGTGTGAGAGGTATACATGTATCGTGGGATGTGTGTGTGTGTGCATATGATTGAGATAAAAGAAAGAAGACATAAGTCATAAGATCAACGACATGGGAGAGACGGGTCGGTATGACAATATGCATGCATGTGAGAATGCAGGGAAGAAGGCCCGACAATTGAGCATGTGTTTTTGTCTTTAAGAGATAGTGGCGTGGGCTGGAGCATGCATCTATGGCGAGCAGAGGGGGTGAGGAGCAACTATTGTGCAAAAGAGATCAACCTATAAATGCACATGTATGGAGAGACATATATAGTGTGGGTGATAGGAAGCAAGACTCCGTGCGAGAAAGAAATGTTGACGGAGAAACTACAGATAGATACAGAGATGGAGATGCTAGCTAGAGGGACATTCGTTAGTTTGGGTGTTGGAGATGACCGTCGGGTGGTTCAAAGGGTGAAGTTATATATGTGTGTGAGAGGGCACTTGACTGCATGTAGAGAGAAACATATGTAGTGTGCGTGATAGGAATCAAGAGTGAGGGCGAGAAAAAGGTTGATGGAGAAACAGATAAATAGAAAGATAAAGATGCTAGTTAGTGTGCGTTAGAGATAGGAGTCGAGTGGATCAGAAGGCTGGGTTATGTGGGTGGATGTGAGAGAGATAGAGAGAGGGTGCATGTGAGTCTCATACAAACAGATATCAGAGAGAAATGAGATCCAGTGAGACGGAGTCTTGTGTCTGCGAGAGAGAAAGATATTTCACAATGAGAGTGATAGCTAGAGAGACATATGAGGGAACACAAGATATCTCTAGGGAGAGAGGGTGTGTTTGAGCGACATACAAGAGAACAATGGAGAAATATGAGACCACAGGAGAGATGAGTTTGTGTTTGTGTGTGAGAAAGAGATATTGAAGAGGAAGAGTCATAGGTTCTCATATCTAAGGAGCGAAAGACATCTCTATATGAGGGTGTGCGAGTGGCACACATGGGAATAGTTGAGAGAAATGAGACCCCAGGAGACAAAGGTTTGTGTTTGTGTGAGAGAAAGAGATTCCACATGGAGAATCATAGCTAGAGACACATAGCAGGGGCGAGATATACTTAGAGAGAGATAGAGTGATGAAGGTCGAGGAGAGAGTACCGTCGGTGTGTTACGAAGATAAAAGATCATTGTCGACATACAGGTAGCACGAGAGATGCCCGAGAGGCGATGAACGCGTATAGGTCCGAGAGATAGTCCTATATAAGCATGAGTGATAGCTATATGAGACGAATATCTGGATTAAAGGGATTCAAATATTTAAACTGGAGATCACGACATCGATAATATCATAACGCAAATTGGTGTATCAAACATGCATTTCATTTGAATTTGGGCACACGTGTAATGTTATATAGTTTATCAATATTGGTGATCCATAGATTCTTCAATTACAAACAAGGCATGGTTTATATGCAATTAATGTCTAAACGGGATGAAACTATATGTTGCGTGTGTGAAACACATTATACATGTTTGAGAAGTTAAAAAAAACCCAGCATGAAACACACATTAATTGGAGACAGTTAGTGAGGAATGCATACATTGGATTTCAACGTAATGTGGTTTCAAATATTTGAAAATCCAAATTGATGGATACAACCTTATGAATCTTAGATCATGCCATTTGTAAACCATATTTATGTATAAATGGTGTTGTGCTTTTGAAAGTATATATAAAAACTGATGTATATAGAATGTAATTCCAATTGAAAATGGATCCCGCCGTAAAAAATAGTAGAATAAAACGGGATTGAATTGAGTTGGCACGATAAACGTGCCTTGTGCAAAATTTGAACGAAGCGGGAAAGTCGCAGAATCGCCCAAAACCAAAATCTGCGAGATGGAAATTACTCTCGCCTATCCTCGCCACGCAGCCTATCTGCTGGATCTCTATAGGTTTCGATAGGGTAGGTTTGTAATTTCACCCAAACGTGACGTAACCGCCTCTCACCCGGATTCATACACGTGGGCGCCAAAACACGATGTGCCATCGGCAAAATCGACTCCTCCCGATTCATATTCATACACGGTGGGCGCCAAAAACAAACTCTCGTCGGCAAATATTCGGTGTATGCGAGATTACCGTCCTATCCCCAACCGACTAATGTTGATGTGATGTAGTAGAAATTTGAAACGGGGGCTAAGTTTGTAAATTTCCTCGCATTTGAGACAAGCGCACCCTGAATACATGGTTCCCCCCTTCCTCTCTACCTCCCTTTTCCCCATTCGTACTCCGTGGGCGCCAAAACACCCTCTCCACCCAACCCTCCTCCGTCCGCCGCCGTCCGCCACCCCATCCACCACCGTCCTCCTCCACCATGCCGGAGCTGATACCCCGACGCCGCCGTCCATTACAAGAGATCGACCTCTCTCATCCACGCCTTCGGACCGGGATCCTTGCATCCCGTCCTCTCGCTTCATCCCCGCCGTCGTCCACCTTGCCGGCGCTGCTCCTACGACCGTCTCGTCCACCGCGCCCTCGCCGCCGTCTACCCTCCTAGATCTGCTTCCACGCCGCCGACAGCCATCGCTACCGCAGCACCAATCAAATTCTCAGCAGATGCGTACACGGCGCCGCACCGAGGCGGTACTCTTTCGTATCTGCTCAACTTATTTATCGCAGCAAGAAAATAGATCGCCACTGCTTTACTCTGATTTCTTATCTTGGTTGCGAAGTTGCCTTTGTCCGGTTTGCACCTTTAGATCCGCCATGGCACGCTCAACACTATACTCCCAATGCTTATGGTTTTCCCCTTTTATATTCCACACTAGTTAAATCACAGAGACTAAATTTCAAAATTGGGTCATCGATTTTTGAGCTCGCGGAGTTCGCGGTGCGATCAAGGGCTCGGGTGGTTGTGGGGCTTCACTGAACGAAGAAAACTCGACGCTGGTGGGGGTGGGGGTGGCGGAGGAACACAAGCGGTGGGGGCGGTGGTCCAGCCCGGCCCGTCAAGTGTTCTCAGATGGGAAGAATTAAGAGACGAGGAAGAAGAAGGGTTAGGAGACGTAGGATCTTCATCCAACCGCCTGAAAATGGTCGAGAGACAGCTGGGAGTTGCATTCTTAATGCGCTCTGGTTCATCTTGTGTGGGCACTATGCAACCAACATTTTATTATCCAAAATCTGCTTGCTCTTCTTTACCATGTTCGATAGTGCTGGCCTGTACGTGATCGATAGGCTTTCAATTACTAGCGGCAATACAACACTGTATTTTCAAGCCAGTTCCACTTTCCTGATTTATATATCGTGGTTATGGTGTACCCCTGTTATGTACACTATGATCTGCCTAGTTGTTGTGTGCTCTTGTTATCATGGTTTGGCAATAAAGTCTGTATACAGTATATTATGAACCTATCATCTGCCAGCTATCCTTACTTCTGGAGCCTATTTTTTTGAGTACTTGTGCCAGATTATATAAATGCACGCACGATATTACAGCACACATGATCTCTCTCATCATAATCCAGTGCTAGCACATAAGTGTTTACAGGGACGCCCCTATATTAGAATATCATCTGCATTACAAAGATAATCTCACAACTATTTATGTTTTCATGGTTCTCACATATTATACGCAATTACAGTGAATATCAGAATCCGCGCATCAGAAGAATATTGTGGAACACTGCAATGACTTACAAAATTGGCACCAAGGCATTGAGTGCCATTCTGGAAGCAATGAAACTCAGACGCTCCCCACTGTTGATTCTTGTTCGAATATCATCCTAATGACTATTCTAACCTCGAGGAGTCAAAGGCGGATGGCCTGTCCTGTTCACCCATCAAGGTGCTGTTCTAATTTGGCAAGGTTTTATTGATTGTGCGTATCTTGCATATGTTGTCTTGCATTTCTTCTACTTTGTTGCACCACCATCTACTTAGTTTACTCATCATATAACTCGAGATGCCATGCCCATCCATTATCAATACATATTCCATCTGTCGTCATACCATGTTTTTCCACTCAAATGTTGTTCTTGTGCATCGGACATCAAAAGGAAGTGGGTGATTGCCGAACCTGAAGGAGCACCAGAAAGTCCTTGAAAACGTGGTGGTGCCGGAGAAATCGAACAGCCCCACTTATATTGGCTGTACAACCAAAGACACAAAACATAGGACCGACTCCGAGCAGATTGTACCCATACTTCATCGCCACACCACTAGCCCCACCACACAGGACCTGCACTCCAAAGAAAAGGTATACCGATTTCATTTGCCATAGCACCAGCCGCACCACGTAAAAATCCCACCGACAAAAAAGTACAGCAAGTCCACCGGCGAAGACCTATCCCAACTGCAGAGACGGCCAATTCCTGCAGATTGGAACCCCATTCCATTTATTCCCAGATTAAAAGACAATGCTTTCAATGTTGTTAGGGACTACGTGCATATATTCCCATCATGGGAAGATTATAGTGAAGACAAACACCATTTTCACATCTTCCTGTCCAACTTACGTGTAAGTGCTATTATTCATGGTTATTATTTTCCTGTTTTCTGCTGATCGAACACATCAATGATTTACATTACATTGTTGTAACTAGGTGAGGTCAATCTGGATAGTCATGACGAGCAAAGCTTGCTTGTGCTTTTCAAGGAAGCATTGCAGCGATGTCGGTGTTACCCGAGGAAATCACACTTTGATGGCAAGTCTATAAACGAATTTCCGGTGAAGTCTCTTGTGCTAAATTTAGAAGACATTGAATGGAAAAACCTTGTTATGCACTGGTCTCGTTCCCAGGATGAGGTACTGTCTATGAAATCACATGACAATTTGAAATTCTACTTTTCCGCATGTGCCTTATGGATCTTTTTTGCAGGAAATCTGCTCGAAGAAGAATTCCGGTTTGAAAAGAACGATAGGATATCACAAATATGCCGCCCGCTGCTTTGCTCTTGTTAGTACCTATTGTCCTATATCACTGTACTTGCATACATACCTGGTTCATTATGTGACAGCAGTATGCATGATAGCTTGCTTATCAATTGTTCGCTCCAAATTATCTGATCTGTATGAATGGTTACATTAGTGTAGAATATATCCAATGCCAATGAATTTTTTTAGCTCTGCATTGTTCTTGTAAGTACATGTTGTCCTTTATCAGTGTACTTATATTGACAGGTAGTTGGTCATGTACCATCACTCTGCAGCTTATTTTCCTTTGCCCTCCATTTTCTACACATTAGATCTATATTTACTCTTACCATAAGGTTGGTACTGAAGAAGTTTAGCTGTGCATTGCTCTTGGTTGTGCCTTTTGCCTGTATCGCTGCACATACATTATAGCTACTTGGTTATGTAGCATCACTCTTCATCTTATCTTAAATATTCTCCATTTTTTCGTATATTATCACATCTATATTTACACTTAATAAAATGTAGAATAAAGGGAATGCTTATGAAGAACATTCTGTGCTAAACTTCTTGAATTGCCCCCCATCGGCATGGACAAGGGCTTTATAGAGCTGTCTTCACCAAAGAATGTAAGTTTGTCCTTCTCAAGCTTTCAAACTTTGTTGTGTATATTTGGTTAGGCATGACTGCAATAGCTGTTTATTTTGGTGTTTGCATCAAATTGCATGTTTAAAGTTTATTATGTAGTTCATAAACAAAAGTTTGTCCTTCTCAATTTAAGTTTTCAGTTGTACAACCAAGTCCTTCTTCATACCATGTAAATTAAACTATACTGAGCAAGTGATCTTCTTTTGCCTTTGCATGTATGCTTCATTCTTCATCCGTAATCCAAAGGTGTGGTGAACCTACCCACTACAAAGACAATGTCATATTCTGCAATTTCTTAACTATGAACAATGTCATATCGTTCTACTATTATTTAAACCGTCTCTTTATTTGCCAATTTGAAATGGTATAAATTGACAGCACACTGACCATTGATACTTATGAGTTCTTGATATGTAATCCAGTGTTGTCGTGAAGCTGCCAGCTCCTTTACAATGTCATTTCCTGCCATGTCTTGACCTGAACAATACCATATTGTGTTAGTGCAATTTTAAACTGTGTCACTTTATTCGTCAGTAAGAAATGTGATGAATTGTCAGCACCGATACTTTTACGTGCAAAACCTGTCATCATCATGCGCTTGTTTATCTTTCGAGTGAGGAAGATATAAGTGTTGAACAAGCGCAGTCTCATCATCTTGCTTAGCTGCTTGCGCTGCAGCTCCCCAGCAGGGCTAACCTTTCTTGAACTCTATTGAAGTGCTGTCGGTTTTGTATATTATTTTGTCGGCGTGTTTATTTGCGCTGGTGGCGATCTTTGATGCCCAGTGTATGTAATCTGCTGTCTGCTTGTGATTTATTATCATAGTGGTGAACTTTGATGCCCAGTGGATGTAATATGCCGTGATTTCTTTATTGTATAGTCTAGGTTTTTTCTTATTCACAATGCTGCAGTTATTTTACTGTATATATATCCTGTCTCCGCAGTAAACCGACCAAACCATAAAATTACGGTACATAATCGGGCCATCATGCAATCACGATGTATGATCCGCATCATGGGCCCCGTCAAACTGGCCACTAGTAGATTCGGGCCTTTAATAGGCGAGCAACCCCCGGCCCTCTTTCCGCAAGAAAACTCAATGGGTTTTAGGAGGTGAGAAGTAGGTTTGGACTGAAACGCGTCGAATAGCTCACGGGCGGCAGCAGCCCGAAATGGACCCGGCCCATGATTGTGCAAATCAATTCACGTGCTTTTAACAGGCCAAAGTTGTCTCGGTCCTTGTTTGGCCCAATCAGATATCGGCTGCGAGCAGGCCGGATGCAAACCGGGCCGTAGTTAGGCCCAACTATATGACGGGCTTTTAACAGGCAGAAACTAATATAGGGCCGAAATGTTAAATGGGCCCTTAATAGTCCGACACTAATATCAGGCCAAATTACTAAATGGGCCTTTAGCAAGTGGGCCCAAAAGCATAGCGTCCAGTCAACAGGCCGAATCTAATATGGGCCATAATTGAGCCCAAAGCCTCTTAAAGGGCCGGACCTGATCTGGGTCGTGATTTGGCCTAGAAAGTGGGAGGCTTTTAACGGGTCGGATCTTATATGGGCCATTATTAGGCCCGGAACGTGGCAGGCCATTAATGGACCGGATCAAATATGGGCCGGCATTTGGCCCAAAACATGGCAGCCAGTTAATGGGCCGGCCTACTAGGGTCCTCAAAATCTTGTGGGCCTACAGCTGGGCCGGCCCATTAATATCGGCGAAATCTCGTGGGCCTTTAGTTGGGCCGACCCATTATGATCCTCAAGAATTTTGTGGGCCTTTACCTGGGCCGGCCCATTATGGCACACAAAAATCTTGTGGGCCTTTACTGGGCCGGCCTAATATGGCCCGCGAAATCTTGTGGGCCTTTAGCTGGGCCAGCCCATTATAGTCCGCAAAATCTCGTGGGCCTTTAACTGGGCCGGCCCATTATGGTCCCAAAATCTTGTGGGCCTTTAGTTGGGCCGGCCCATTTAAACTTGATGGGCCGTGCCACGTGTCGACGTATCATAGGCGCCTTCTGTCCAATGAGTGGATGACATCTGTCCCAACGATGAGCCGACACGTGTCTCCTCCAGCCAATGATGATTTTACACGTGGAAATTTCCCATTGGTCGGGGCTGTTAACGGGTTATCGGATCCAAAATCCGACCCGATAGCTTAACGACGTTCCGTTACGGTGGATGCCGCGTGTCGGTCACCCTTGACGAAAGCACTTCGTGACGCGATTTATCTTCATGGAAGTGGACACTTCCGTGATGATAATTTTGGTAATGTCATGGAACACTTCTCGACACGACCGCAGTATGACTATCTTGATTCTGTCATAAATTTGTCATGGATGTACATGCATGACAAAAAACGCGACCTACTGTGCCAAACACGTATCATCACGGAAGTGTATTTTTTTTGTAGTGATCATCGATGGAGGAAGCTGCCATAACTTGGCAAGTGAAGAGCTATGTTCCAAGCCGCACTTGGTCAAGAAGAAACACCCTCGCCCCTACAAGGTCCAATGGCTAAGCGACTCCGGCACAATTAAAGTGGAGCACACCATGCACGTTTCTTTCAAGATCGGCGCCTACGAGGACACCATTGAGTGTGACGTGGTTCCTATGTCGTTGTGCCATCTTCTCTTGGGAAGACCTTGGCAATTCGATCGCGGCGTCATCCACAATGGGAGAACAAACCACTATAGCTTCAAGATGAAGGGAATGGAGTACGTGCTACGACCTATGTCTCGAAGCCAAGTGATCACCAACAAGCAAGAATCCACACATCATGGATAGACTAGTGAGAAAGTGAACCGCCACAAAGAGAGTGAGCGCCACAAGCCCAAATCGAGTGACTCTTTGCCAAGAGAGAAAAACTTAGTCCTCCTAGCCACGAAAAGAGAGATGGGAGAAGTGTGTGAGAACCATCGAGTGTCATCCACTATGTCCTAATATGCAAATATGAGGTGGTAAAGACTAACACTCGTAATCCTCTTCCTATAGTGTTGTCCGATTTGTTGCAGGAATTCGTGGATGTCTTCCCCGATGAGCTTCCTCCCGGTCTTCCTCCTCTACGTGGCATCGAACATCGGATCGACCTCATACCCGGCGCACCTCTTCCTAACAAGGCAACATACCGGGTCAACCCCGAAGAAACCAAAGAAATACAAAGGCAAGTCCAAAATCTCATAGACCACGGACATGTGTGTGAAAGTTTGGGTCGTTGTGCTGTACCTGTCATTCTTGTGCCAAAAAGAGATGGTAGCTTTCGCATGTGTTCCGATTGTAGACCCATCAATGCTATCACCGTTAGATATAGGCATCCCATTCCACGCCTTGATGATATGCTAGATCAGCTTAGCGGTGCCACTATTTCTCAAAAAATGATCTTAAAAGTGGTTACTATCAAATCCGCATACAAGAAGGTGATGAATGGAAAACCGCTTTTAAAACAAAGTTTGGTTTGTATGAATGGTTAGTCATGCCTATGGGTTTATCGGAAGCACCCGGTACTTTCATGCGTGTTATGCATGATGTGCTTCATCCTCACATTGGTGTGTTTGTTGTGGTCTACTTTGACGACATTCTTGTGTTTAGCAAATCCCTCAAAGAACATGTAGATCACCTTAGGGCCGTTTTGCAAACACTTAGGAAAGAGCGTCTTTATGCCAATAGGGAGAAACACACTTTTGGTGTTGACAAGATAGTTTTCTTGGGCTTTGTTGTGTCTTCCAAGGGAGTTCATGTAGATGAGTCTAAAATTGAAGCAATTAAAACTTGGCCCCAACCTACTAATTTGCAACAAGTGCGTAGCTTCCTTGGTCTCCCAGGTTTTTATCATTGCTTTGTGAAAGACTTTAACACTATTGCCGCACCGTTGCATGCTTTGAGTAAGAAAAATGCACCCTTTGTTTGGGGACCAACTCAATCTACCGCATTTGATGAGCTCAAATCTTTGCTTACACATGCCCCAATTCTTGCTTTACCCGATTTCACAAAAACTTTTGAGGTTCATTGTGATGCTAGCGGTAATGGGATCGGTGGAGTTTTGATGCAAGAAAAGCGACCCATTGCATATTTTACTGAAAAACTTTCCGGTGCTCAACTTAACTATCCTATATATGACAAAGAATTATATGCTTTAGTGCGAGTATTGCATGTTTGGGAGCATTATCTTCGTCCACGTGAATTTGTCATGCATACCGATCATGAGACACTAAGTACCTAAAAGGTCAAACTAAGTTGAACAAACGGCATGCTAAATGGAGTGAATTTATTGAGTCTTTTCCTTATGTAATCAAGTACATTAAGGGCAAAGAAAAATGTTGTGGCGGATTCTCTTTCCCGCATATGCATGCTTGTTACTCAACTTGAGTTGAATGTTATAGGCTTTGAGCATATTAAACATCTTTATGTGAATGATCCTTCCTTTGCACTTCCTTATGCAAAATGTATTACTCACACTTATTGGGAGAACTTTTATCTCAAGGATGGCTACCTTATGCGTGCTAACAAAATTTGTATACCCGAGTCTTCCCTTCGTTTGTTGCTTTTGCAAGAGGCTCACGGAGGTGCACTCATGGGACATTTCGGGCGCGACAAGACCTTCGCCACACTCTCCTTCAAGTACTTTTGGCCAAAGATGTTCCGCGACGTCACGCGCTTCACCAACAAATTCTTTACATGCCGTAAAGCTAAGTCCAAAGCTCAATCTCATGGTTTACATATGCCACTTGCAATTCCATATCTACCGTCGGAAGATATTAGTATGGATTTTGTGCTTGGTTTGCCTAGGACTAGAAATGGAAAGGATTCCATATTTGTTGTTGTGGACCGATTCTCAAAAATGGCACATTTCATCCCATGCAATAAGATAGACAATGCTTCACATATTGCTAATCTTTTTTGTAGGGAAATCTTGCGGTTGCATGGAGTACCAAAGACCATTGTGTTGGACCGGGACGTCAAGTTCTTAAGCTACTTTTGGAAGACCATATGCGCGAAGCTCGACATCAAGCTTCTTTTCTCCATGGCCTATCATCCCCAAACCGATGGTCAAACGGAAGTCACCAATCGGACGCTATCTACTCTTCTACGCGTGTTGATAAAAAAGAACATCAAGGAGTGGGAGGCCTGCTTACCCATCGCCGAGTATGCCTACAATCGAGCTCGACACACTACTACCGGTAAGTCCCCCTTCGAGGTTGTCTACGGCTTCAACCTATTGTCCCCTTTGGACATTCTACCTCCTCCGCTCCAAGAACACGCAAACATGGATGCAAGTGCAAGAGCAAGCTTTCTCAAGAAGATGCATGAAGATACAAGGGCAACGATCGAGCGTCAAGTACATCGCATCACCACCAAGCTCAACATCAACAAGACACAATGGTGTTCCAACCAAGAGATCTTGTATGGCTTCATCTTCACAAGGACCCTTTCCCCAACGAGCACAAGTCAAAGCTTCTACCACGAGTCGACAACCCATTCAAGGTGCTAGCACTCTACAACGACAACACCTACAAGATCGACATCCCACACGACAAGTACAATGTAAGCGACATCTTCAACGTCAAAGACTTGGCCAAGCACCGTGGTGATGATGATCACGATCCATGGACGGATCTCTCCCAAGGGGGGGGGGGGGAGATGATGCGGAGCATCCTTCCATCATCCCCATGGACTCTACACTAACACATCAAGCACCACGTGGACCCATGACAAGAGCTAGAGCACGTGCAATAGAAGTCGAGGTGAACTCCTTCCTACTTGATATGCATATGGACACAAACAGAATTTGGTTGCTACCTCACCAAAATACTCTACGCCTCATTAGTTACGAAGAGGAAAACCACCAAGAAGCTCAGGAGCATCACCAAGGAGTAGGAGGACCACCCCAAGGCCATGCGGAGCAAGACGGAGCACAACAGTGATAACCCACAAGTATAGGGGATCGCAACAGTTTTCGAGGGTAGAGTATTCAACCCAAATTTATTGATTCGACACAAGGGGAGCCAAAGAATATTCTCAAGCATTAGCAGTTGAGTTGTCAATTCAACCACCTGAATAACTTAGTATCTGCAGCAAAGTATTTAGTAGCATGGTAATATGGAAGTAACAGTAATGGTAGCAAAAGTAATATTTTTGGGTTTTGTAGTGATTGTAACAGTAGCAACGAGAAAGTAAATAAGCGAAAACCAATATAGGAAAAGCTCGTAGGTATTGCATCGGTGATGGAGAATTATGCCGGATGCAGTTCATCATGTAACAATCATATCATAGGGTGACACAGAACTAGCTCCAATTCATCAATGTAATGTAGGCATGTATTCCGAATATAGTCATATGTGCTTATGGAAAAGAACTTGCATGACATCTTTTGTCCTACCCTCCCGTGGCAGTGGGGTCCTAATGGAAACTAAGGGATATTAAGGCCTCCTTTTAATAGAGTACCAGAACAAAGCATTAGCACATAGTGAATACATGAACTCCTCAAACTATGGTCATCATCGGGAGTGGTCCTGATTATTGTCACTTCGGGGTTGCCGGATCATAACACATAGTAGGTGACTATAGACTTGCAAGATAGGATCAAGAACTCACATATATTCATGAAAACATAATAGGTTCAGATCTCAAATCATGGCACTCGGGCCCTAGTGACAAGCATTAAGCATAGCAAAGTCATGGAAACATCAATTTCAGAACATAGTGGATACTAGGGATCAAACCCTATCAAAACTAACTTGATTACATGATAGATCTCATCCAACCCATCACCGTCCAGCAAGCCTACGATGCAATTACTCACGCACGGCGGTGAGCATCATAAAATTGGCGATGGAGGATGGTTGATGATGACGACGGCGACGAATCCCCCTCTCCGGAGCCCTGAACGGACTCCAGATCAGCCCTCCCGAGAGGTTTTAGGGCTTGGTGGTGGCTCCGTATCGTAAAACGCGATGATTTATTCTCCTTGATTTTTTTCTCCCTAAAAGCAAATATATAGAGTTGGAGTTGGCGTCGGAGGATCTCTAGGGGGCCCACGAGGTAGGGGGCGTGCCCTAGGGGGGAGGGCGCGCCCCCACCCTCGTGGACAGGGTGTGAGCCCCCTGGTCTTCATCTTTTGCAAGGATTTTTTATTATTTCCAAATAGACGTTCCGTGGAGTTTCAGGTCATTCCGAGAACTTTTGTTTCTGCACATAAATAACACCATGGAAAGTCTGCTGAAAACAGCGTCAGTCCGGGCCAGTTCCATTCAAATCATGCAAGTTAGAGTCCAAAACAAGGGCAAAGGTGTTTGGAAAAGTAGATACGGCGGAGACGTATCAACTCCCCCAAGATTAAACATTTGCTTGTCCTCAAGCAATTCAGTTGATAAACTGAAAGTGATAAAGAAAAAACTTTTACAAACTCTGTTTGCTCTTGTTGTTGTAAATATGTAAAGCCAGCATTCAAGTTTTCAGCAAAGATTATGACTAACCACATTTGCAATAACTCTTAGGTCTCATGTTTACTCATATCAATAGCATAATCAACTAGCGAGCCATAATAATAAATCTCGGATGACAACACTTTCTCAAAACAATCATAATATGATATAACAGGATGGTATTTCGCTAGCCCTTTCTGAGACCGCAAAACATAAACGCAGAGCACCTTTAAAGATCAAGGACTGACTAGACATTGTAATTCATGGTAAAAGAGATCCAATCATAGTCATACCCTATATAAATTAATAGTAATGGATGCAAATGACAGCTGCGCTCTCTAGCTAGTGCTTTTTAATAAGAGGGTGATGACTCAACATAAAAGTAAATAGATAGGCCCTTCGCAGAGGGAAGCAGGGATTTGTAGAGGTGCCAGAGCTCAGTTTTGAAATAGAGATAAATAATATTTTGAGCGGCATACTTTCATTGTCAACATAACAACTAAGAGATGGCGATATCTTCCATGCTACACACATTATAGGCAGTTCCCAAACAGAATGGTAAAGTTTATACTCCCCCTCCACCAACAAGCATCAATCCATGACTTGCTCGAAACAACGAGTGTCTCCAACTAGCAACAGTCCCAGGGGGAGTTTTGTTTGCAATTATTTTGACTTAGTTTGCATAAAGCATGGGACTGGGCATCCCAGTGACCAGCTATTTTCTCGTGAGTGAGGAGCGGAGTCCACTCCTCTTGAGAATAACCCGCCTAACATGGAAGATAAGGGCAGCCCTAGTTGATACATGAGCTATTCGAGCATACAAAACAGAATGTTTATTTGAAGGTTTAGAGTTTGACACATACAAATTTACTTGGAACGGAAGGTAGATACCGCATATAGGAAGGTATAGTGGACTCATATGGAATAACTTTGGGGTTTAAGGGATTGGATGCACAAGCAGTATTCGCGCTTAGTACAAGTGAAGGCTAGCAAAAGACTGGGAATCGACCAACTAGAGAGCGACAACAGTCATGAACATGCATTAAAATTAATAAACATTGAGTGCAAGCATAAGTAGGATATAATCCACCATGAACATAAATATCGTGAAGGCTATGTTGATTTTGTTTCAACTACATGTGTGAACATGCGCCAAGTCAAGTCACTTAAATCATTCAAAGGAGGATACCACCCCATCATACCACATCACAACCATTTTAATAGCATGTTGGCACGCAAGGTAAACCATTATAACTCATAGCTAATCAAGCATGGCACGAGCAACTATGATCTCTAATTGTCATTGCAAGCATGTTTATTCATAATAAGTTGAATCAGGAACGATGAACTCATCATATTTACAAAAACAAGAGAGGTCGAGTTCATACCAGCTTTCTCATCTTAGTCACTCCATCATATTCATCATAATTGCCTTTCACTTGCACGACCGAACGAAGTGAACAATAATAAGAGTGCACGTGCATTGGACTAAGCTGGAATCTCCGAGCATTCAATAAACAGGACAAGACAAGGCAATATGTGCTCTTGGTTAAATCAACAATAATGCATATAAGAGCCACTTCAACAATTTAATCATGGTCTTCTCCTATCGACCCCCAAAGAAAAGAAAAGAAATAAAAACTATTTACACGGGAAAGCTCCCAACAAGCAAAAGAAGAACGGGAAATATTTTTGGGTTTTCTTTTAATTATTACTACTACCACAAGGAAAGTAAACTAACTAGAAGCTACACTAATTTTTTTTGGTTTTTCTTAAGGTTTAACAAACACACAAGAAGAAAGCAAGAAGAAAAAAATAAAATAAACTAGCATGGATATTACAGTGAAAGAGTATGAGCACCGACATCTAGCAATGAGTGTGTGTGAACATAAATGTAATGTCGGTGGGAAATACGTACTCCCGCAAGCTTAGGCTTTGGGCCTAAGTTGGTTCATTGCCAGGGATGGCCTGGCGGATATCCGTAGGTGTAGCTGGGGTCGTACTGAGATGCAGCGGTTATCGCCTCATGAGCTGCAGCGTGGCGGCGAGCTGCCTCCGCCCTCCTCTCGTACTCATCTGCCTCCCCTCTGGTAATAACATATCTTCCTTTTGCCTGATAATCAAAGAAGGCAGGAGCAGGGAGAGTAATACGGACAGCACGCCGTCTGTCAAAGATTAATCGATACTAGAGATGTGATTCATTCCTCTCGACAAACTGGTGGTAGACCATAGAATTGTAGTCTAAATAAGTAGGAGGCAACTCAGTGTCATCCTCACGAACGTCCACATAAAGAAAATCAGCTAAGCGGGTTGCATAAATTCCACCAAAGAAATCTCCATTAAATCTATTATTATGCAGCCTACGTGCAACAATGGCTCCCAAATTATAAGATTGGTCTCCTAACACAGCACTCCTAAGAATACTGAGGTCAGGCACACACATATGACATGCTTCATCCTTACCATTTATGCACCTACCTATGAAGAGAGCAAAATAATGTATAGCAGGAAAGTGAATGCTCCCTATGGTAGCTTGTGCTATATCTCTAGATTCCCCTACGGTTATACCGGCAAGAAAGTCTCTAAATTCAGATTTAAGGGATCACTAACACTACCCATTGTGGAAGTTGCAAGTAGAAGTAAAATCCTCTAAGTCCATGGTATAAGATTTTTCATAAAGATCAAACATGACAGTTGGAGAATTACGTGAAGATGAAAATTCAAACCTCCTCACAAATGAACTAGTGAGATGATGGTACTAGGGGCATTTGTCTGCCTCAAAGCTCACAAGATCAGCGTTACGCAAATATGCGTTAAATTCCTCTTTGATTCCCGCTCGATCCATAAAATTTTCTGAAGGCCACTCACAAGGCCGCACTGGAGCGTCTCTTGGTGGCTCGTCATTAGCATCACGCATTGCAAGCCTGGGTCCTTGCTTCCTTGAAGAACCATCTTGGAACATTTTCCTAACGCTGCGTTTGGATGTCCATATTGGAAGGCTCTGTAATGAATTGGTTGGAATACCATTTCAGCAAGGAAACTGAAATGGACATGAATACGAATTCACTTGTTTGGTTGTTCACTGAATTGCCTCATGGAATGTGAGGTTTCAATACCAAATCCTGTTTGGATGACAAACATTGAAATTGCATATTCACATTCATTGTGAAGCTTTTATCCTTCTATCTACAGGAAACATCAAATTAGTCCATACACATACGCACAAGAATCATTAAATTTGCCCACATCCACACACATATAGAAACCGAGAGTAGCTGAGTAGGCAAGCATGGTCAGGAAGCTTCAGCAGATCGGGGAAGTGAGGGGGCAGGGGGCATGCGGCCGCGTCGCGCTTCTCAGGCGAGCGTGACCTCTCTTCAACACCAGAGGTGGTGCTACGTGCAGGTGGTGGAGGGGACCGTCTGGCGGCAGACACCCATGGCCGATGCGCCGGAGGCGGTCGAGCGGACGAGCCTGTGGCAGACGCCCATGGCCGCCGAGATGGAGGCAGTGCATGACGCGTCAGTGGAGGGGACGGGTGAGATGCGGCGGTGCCGGAAGATGCTGCAGGTGGAGGGGGCCGGGGAGGAAACACACCTGGACGGCGCCGAGCTTTGCAGCCGCCGCCCAGCTCGGAGCTCGCTGTCTCCCTTCCTACCTTTTCCACTTATCTGTTCGCGAGTGGGAAAAAGGAAGCGAACCGGTACGTTTTGCGGGATGGGCGATTCCAACGCAATTCGGAGCCGGAGGCCTCCGTATTGTGGGCAAGCTGTTTGCGTGGGAGTGATTTCTGCCTGAATTTAGTTTCATTACCAACCGCTAATTCAGTGTCCAGCCAAAAAGGTGAAATGAAACTTACCAATACCAAATCCAATACAAGGCCCCCAATGAAGACATCCAAACGCTGTGTAAGCATATTTCTTCCTCTGAAAAATTCTGAAATTTTTAGTAACTTCAAACAAAAGTGAACCAACCTTAGTAAGATTGATCGTGCCTAGAGCCTATATCATGCATTAGAACTACTTGGAACCATATAAATTTGACATGCAAGCTCAAGAACATGGTCACCTAGGCAGCACAAATTTGCAATGAATAGAGCACTAGAACAAAAACTAATTGGACCAATGGAGGAGTCACATACCAAGGAACAATCTCCCCAAGCAGTTTTGTGATAGGTGCTTTGAGCAAGGAGATCGAAAATCGCAGCAAAATGAGCTAGAACTCGTGCTTGAGCTGGATATTGGTGTTTGTGGGAGGAAGAAGGAGTGTATGGGTGCAGGAATAAGTGGAGGAGGGCCACCGTGGGACCACGAGGCAGGGGGGCGCGCCCTCCACCCTCGTGGCCAGGTGGTTGACCCCCCTGCTGTGTTCTCAGTTCCAGAAATCCTCAAATATTCTAGAAAAAAAACATATTTCATTTTCAGGGCATTTGGAGAACTTTTATTTTTGGGTATTTTTATATTGCACGGATAAATAAGAAAACAGACAGAAAAATACTATTTTTACTTTATTTCAACTAAATAACAGAAAGTAGAGAGAGGGTACAGAAGGTCGTGCCTTCTAGTTTCATCCATCTCATGCTCAACAAAAGGAATCCACTAACAAGGTTGATCAAGTCTTGTTAACAAACTCATTCCGAATAATATGGAACCGGAGAAATTTCGGATAACACTACGTTACCTCAGCAGGGATATGCACATCCCCTATAATAAGAATATCATATTTCTTCTTGACAGTAGGAAGAGGAAATTCAATACCTCCAAATATAATCGATGGAATTTTTCCAATAGGGTTGATACTATGAACTTGAGGTTTTTTCCTCGGAAAGTGTATCGTATGCTCATTACCATTAACATGAAAAGTGACATTGCCTTTGTTGCAGTCAATAACAGCCCTTGCAGTATTCAGAAAAGGCCTTCCAAGAATAATAGACATGCTATCGTCCCCGGGAATATCAAGAATAACAAAGTCCGTTAAAATAGTAACGGTTGCAAACACAACAGGCACATCCTCACAAATACCGACAGGTATAGCAGTTGATTTATCAGCCATTTGCAAAGATATTTCAGTAGGTGTCAACTTATTCAAATCAAGTCTACGATATAAAGAGAGAGGCATAACACTAACATCGGCTCCAAGATCACATAAAGCAGTTTTAACATAATTTCTTTTAATGGAGCATGGTATAGTGGGTACTCCTGGATCTCTAAGTTTCTTTGGTATTCCACCCTTAAAAGTATAATTAGCAAGCATGGTGGAAATCTCAGCTTCTGGTATCTTTCTTTTATTTGTAACAATATCTTTCATATACTTAGCATAAGGATTCATTTTGAGCATATCAGTTAGTCGCATACGCAAAAAGATAGGTCTAATCATTTCAGCAAAGCGCTCAAAATCCTCATCATCCTTTTTCTTAGATGGTTTGGGAGGAAAAGGCATGGGTGAGGGAGTCTCGGATTAGGGGGTGTCCGGATAGCCGGACTACCGTCAGCGGCCGGACTATCATTTGCCGGACTATCATCATCGACCGGACTCCAAGACTATGAAGATACAAGATTGAAGACTTCCCCCCCGTGTCCGGATGGGACTTTCCTTGGCGTGGAAGGCAAGCTTGGCGATACGGATATGTAGATCTCCTACCATTGTAACCGACTCTATGTAACCCTAGCCCTCTCCGGTGTCTATATAAACCGGATGGCTTTAGTCCGTAGGACAACGATCACAACAACCCTTACAATCATACCATAGGCTAGCTTCTAGGGTTTAGCCTCCTTGATCTCGTGGTAGATCCACTCTTGTAAACATCCACAATATCAATATCAATCAAGCAGGCGTGGGTTTTACCTCCATCAAGAGGGCCCGAACACAGGTAAACATCGTGTCCCTTGTCTCCTGTTACCATCCGCCTAGACGCACAGTTCGGGACCCCCTACCGAGATCCGCGGTTTTGACACCGACATTGGTGCTTTCATTGAGAGTTCCTCATGCCGTCACCGATAGGAAGGATGCCTCCTCAAGTCTTCAAGGACGGTATCTTCGCCAAAGGAGCCTTGGACGCCGGCCAAACTATCCGGCTAGGTGGTTTTCTTATGACCGCCGCCCGCCATCGCTCGACAACGACCTCTCAAGTCGTCAAAAGCAATCTTCACGTCAGCTTGGAATTCGCCGAGCGGCTGGATCCAATAGAGCTCTCGTCCGTAAACGAGCTCTTGGATCGCATCGCCGCCTTGGGAGTCACTACAGACTACGACCAGATTGGGCTTAAACCCGATCTGAGAGAAATTAACTCTCCCGGTCACCCACCACGTTGCGATGGTAGAGGAACAATGCGGCGACGCTTCTCCTGTATTGAAAACTAGTCATGTCCGGATCCCGAACCCCTCATGCGGATTCCCGCGGAGGGGCGGGCTTCGATCAAACACTCGAACTTAAAGTCGGGGCATCGGACTGACTCGTTGGACAACGTCCGAAATCCAAGCTTCAAAATTGGAAACTTCTCGGCCTTGAGCCACGAGATGGGTAGGGTTCGGACTTAGTTCCACCCACCCGCCCAGACATATGTGATCTAACTCTAATTCGGCAAGAGCCCGCCGAGACAGTACATCACTACTGGGCCAGATTCCTCCTGGTTATGGACAGGATAAAGGACTGCCGAGAGGAAAACGCGATCTCAGTCTTCTGCAATAATTGCACGGACAAGGGAATCCTAAACGCCATAAGTTGCCGCGACATCACACGCTTCGCTGACTTGGAGACCATCGTACAAAAGTATTGTGCAATGGAGAGCGCCTGGAAAACCAAAAGTAAATTTTGGGATAATCCGGCCCCGAATACATCCCTAGTCCGGAACCAAAGGGTGCATCATCATCAAGCACACGGCTGAATACCAAAAACCAAAACCCCTAAAGGGTGCGGAACCGTCTTGGAGGGCTGGCTAAGCGGACCTGCAAAATTCATAGCAGAGGGCGCCACTCCAACTCATAGCCTTGAGCATGTTGGATACTACGGCGGGTGGCCAAAGTGGCGAGGAGCTTCTAGCTCGAGATCCCAGCCCAGCAACACCAAGATGGTGTTAATAGTCTTCGAGACTTTCGCATCCAATAACATGCGAAAACGAGAACTCCGCAACCTTGCCGAAGTCTACCAAGTAGCAACAATAAGTCCATGGAGTGACACGGCTATTACCTTCAATGCCAGTGACGAACCTAAATTTCGAACTGCGTGGGCACCAGCCGCATTGGTCCTCAGCCCAATAGTAGACGGCTTTCACCTTACTAAAGTACTCATGGATGGCGGCAGCGGACTAAACCTCATCTATGAGGAAACCCTTCGAAAAATGGAAATAGACTGGAACCGCATTGAGCGAAGCAGCACAACCTTTAGAGGAATAATTCCCAGCCGGGAAGCATGCTGCACGGGAAAAATCACGCTGGACGTAGTGTTCGGCTCGCCGGACAATTATAGGTCCGAGGAGGTCACGTTTCAAGTGGCCCCATTCAGCAGCGGATATCATTCTCTATTAGGACGAGAGGCATTCACAATTTTTCAAGCTATACCCCATTATGGGTACATGAAGCTTAACATGCCCGTCCCAGCGGAATTATCACTCGCTAGTGATCCGGACATAGCACTCAGCGCGAAAACAAGACAGCCGCACTAGCCCTCGAGGCACTATCCGAAGCCCTAGCGGCCGAGGAACTCATCGCGATGCGCTCCACGGTGAATAGGGACGATGTGATACTTGATAAAAGATCCAAGTCCACCTCTTTTAAACCAGCGGATGAAATAGTCAAATTCCAGGTCCACCCAACGGACCCCACGAAGACGGCCTCCATCGGGGCACAATTGAACCCTGATGTAGACGCCGCACTGTGAGAATTCCTTCGGGAAAATTGGGACATTTTTGCCTGGCACCCATCGGATATGCCCGGAATCCCACGCAGGTTGGCAGAACACAGCCTAAACATCCTAAAAGGATTCAAGCCAGTCAAACAGGCTCTTCGACGATTTTCCGAACCCAAAAGACAGGCAATGGGAGAAGAGCTAGCCAAGCTATTGGAAGCCGGATTCATCAGAGACATCAAGCACCCGGATTTGCTAGCAAACTTGGTGATGGTACCAAAGAAGGACAAATCCTGGCGCCTATGTGTCGATTTCAAAGACCTAAATAAGGCCTGCCCAAAGGATCCCTTCCCCTCCCGATCGACCAAATCATCGATGCCACCGCAGGCACGATTCATTGTGCTTCCCGGGCGATACTCCGGCTATCATCAAATCAAGATGGCGAAGCGGATCAAGCCGCAACAACATTCATTACTCCATATGGACCATTACGCTTCAACACGATGCCCTTCGGACTTAAAAACGCCGCGCAACATATCGGCGCATGATTCGAGACATGTCCGCTACCCAGATCGGCAAAACAGTAGAGGCATATGTGGGCGACGTGTCGTCAAAACCAAACACGTCGAAACTCTAGTAGGCGACTTGAGGCTCACATTCGACGACCTCGGAGCATATGACATCAAGCTGAATCCGGAAAAATGTGTTTTCGGCGTGCAACCGGAAAGCTGCTTGGGCTTCATCGTATCCGGTAGAGGAATTGAAGCAAACCCAGCCAAGATCCGAGCTCTGTCACAGCTAGATATCCCAAAAGATCTCAAGCAAATACAAAAATTGACCGGATGCGTAGCGGCTCTAAGCCGCTTTATCTCCCGTCTAGGAGAAAAGGCATTACCCCTCTATGGCCTCCTCGGGCGCACCGAACACTTCGAGTGGACGGATGCTGCCACCGCCGGACTCGAAGAAATAAAGGCCATATTGGCAACAAATCCGGTCCTGGCTGCGCCCAACCTGGGCGAACCAATGTTGTTATACATCGCAGCTACACATCAAGTTGTAAGCGCGTACTGCGTCGTCGACGCGAAATGTATGGGGCATAAATTCCCTCTTCAAAAACCAGTATACTACGATCCATTGTGTAAACCCCTTGCAAGTCCGTTACCCGCACTATCGTAAGATAGCGTCGCGGTGTTCATGGCATCCCGGAAGCTCCGACACTACTTTCAAGAGTGTTCGATAACAAAGGCCTCTGAAGTACCACTTAACGACATTATAAACAACCGCGACGCGACGGGCAGGATTGCAAAATGGGCTATTGAGCTCTTACCATTTGATATATCTTACAAACCTAGGCGAGCTATCAAGTCTCAAGTTTTGGCTGACTTTGTCGCTGAATGGACCGAAGCCGAACTCCCTAAAGAATACGGCACATACTCCAATTGGATTATGCACTTCGATGGCTCCAAAATGTTAGCCGGACTGGGGGCTGGCGTCGTATTGACGTCCCCAACCGGAGACACAGTCCAATACGTACTTCAGATAATGTACACGGACTCTAACAACGCAGCCGAATACGAGGCCCTTTTACACGGTCTCCGGATGGCGATCTCCATGGGCATTCAACGCCTAGAGGTGCGCGGGGACTCAAACCTCGCAATATCCCAAATAAACGGAGACTTTGACACCAAAGATCCGAAAATGGCAGCATATCGCAACGCTGTCCTCAAAATGTCAGCCCGATTCGAAGGACTTGAATTCCATCACGTCACCCGGGATAATAACCAAGCGGCCGACGTACTGGCATGCATTGGCGCAAAACGCGACGCTGTCCCTCCTAACATCTTCCTGGAACGGCTCTTCAAGCCATCCGTACTATGGGAAGAGGAGTCCGGAACTAACAATCCGGAACAAGCCGCACCAACCGGCGATCCAGCCGATGACATAACACCTTCCGCCCACAACATAATGGCAGTAATTGCCCGTGGGATGAACCATTCCTCGCCTACTTGCTTAGGCAGGAGCTTCCCAAGACCAAAATGAGGCCCGCTGCATTATCCGGCGATCAAAAGCCTACAAGGTCTATGAGGGGGAACTTTATAAGAAAAGCACAACCGGAGTCCTTCAAAAGTGTATCTCCAAGAGGAAGGGCGAAACCTCCTGGCTGAAATTCATGCGGACTAGGCGGACACCACGCCGCAGCTCGGGCCCTTGTAGGAAAGGCATTCCGTGCAGGATTTTATTGGTGACGGCTCAAGCAGATGCCCAGACTTAGTCCAAAGATCGTCGGTTGTCGCTCTTTGCTAATCGAGCCATATTCCACCCACCGCCTCAAAACTATACCAATTACACGGCCGTCATGGTCCAGGGGCTTGACATGGTTGGACCACTTAAAGGGGGAACCCACAAGCAAAGGTACCTATTGGTCATGGTGGATAAATTCACCAAATGGATAGAGGCCAAGCCGCTTAAAGCGGCAGAGTCCGGACCAGTGATAGACTTTATATCCGGGGTAGTACACCGTTATGGTGTCCCCACAAAGATCATCACCGATAACGGCACGAACTTCACCGCCGACGAGGTTAAGTCATGGTGCAAAAATATGGGCATCAAGCTCGATTACGCTCAGTCTATCATCCTCAAACCGACGGCCAAGTGGAACGAGCAAATGGTCTCATAATGAGCGGCATCAAACCCGCACTAGTGCGGTCCTCACGAAATCGACACGCCTTTGGGTAGAGGAGCTCGACTCCGTACTCGGGGCTGCGGACAACGCCTAACCGTACCACGGATTCACACCATCTTTTATGGTGTACGGCGCAGAAGCAGTTTTGCCTGCGACATCATTCATGACTCACCTCGAAAAGCGCATGTACGAAGAAAGAGAAGCCGAGTTGGATCGGCAGGACAGCTTGGACACATTGGAGGAAGAGCGCGACATCGCCAAGGCTCGTTCCGCATTCTATCAACTGCATGCTCGAAGATACCAAAGCAGAGAAGTACGGGCCAAGACTTACAACGTTGGCGAACTGGTTCTACGCCTGCCGGACAAGAAAAAGGACAAGCTCAAGCCCAAATGGGAAGGCCCCTTCATCATTGATCAAGTCTTGACCGGCGGAGCGTACCATCTACGAAATGCATCGGATAACCGACTCGAGCCGAACCCATGGAACGCAGCCCGCCTCCGGCGATTTTATGCCTAGCGCTGGACTAAGAGTTCGTCCCCTTCCCCCGTCCAATTGTTTTTTATTTCAGCTGCCTTTTGTTCATCTTTTTCTTCTCAAACTTATTCATCCAAGCCTTAAATGGCTTTACCAGCATAACGTTCAAGACAATTGATGTGCTACCGCACTCATTATACCTCGGGGCTTCTTTACCGAAGCTTAATTATACGGGCTTTATGCCCAAAGACATGTGTCAAGCCTCCACATGTACCTTTTATTCACCATTATATGCATCGATTTGACTTAAGTTTTGGCCAAGCTGGGTTGCTCGGCTCTGTGCTTACCCCTCGTTCCCGATTGTTCGGCTAGGAGGTAAAGGAGCACCTCTGCGATTATTACTGCCGGTCGGTCGGATGTGTACCTCGGTAGGTGAAGCCGAAAGCTAAGCGTTCTTAAGGGAATATTCGGTCGGTGACTCAAAAGATGATTTTTATCCACTTTTTATCTGCCCCAGATGTTTTACGCTTTCTTCAGAGCCGGACATGCACTTTAGGGCATGCCACCCCAGCGAAAGGAACCCTTAACGGAACTATTCTCCCTGGAAGATGTTTCTTACTAACCATGTAATATAACATAACTAGTTGGGCACTTGTCTGATAAAGCACTAATGACCCCTACGCCTGGTCTCCATGCATACCCCGGTTGTTTCATAACCGAGAAGGTATTCGGACACACTCCGGACTCTAGGGTCCCGAGGTCGAAGCGAAAAGGTCGGCAAAGACAAACGATCTACAATCCGGCTAGAAGGCCTTTTGTATGTCATTTTATAATACATTGTCAAATCGACTGATTGTATTCCTCCTCAATCCCGTCTAACAGGTTATCTAATTTACAGTCCTGTTGGGAAAATTTTGCGGCCAACTCCACTTGGCCGTATACTAAACTCACAGGGATCTCCTTCCCATCGGGCCCCACAGTGTCCGACTTGACCATGTGATTGGGATCCGCCTTCTTGTACCGCGTCTTTACCATGGCCCGAGCCTCCACAGCACCTTGGCGGCAGGCGAAATCTTCCATAAATGGAAGCGCTGCCGCACTCCCTGAAGCTTCTCCATAAGCTCCCAAGACCCTCGGGTATGGAGAAGGCTGGACATAACGCTGGATGACGCCGCTCATAGCCTGCCAACTCGTTCGATCGGTTGCAACAATTGAGAAGTTGATCACCCGTTATTACGGCATCTCCTCCAGAGGCGACCTGTGAGCATACCTACAGACATATTACATCAAATTGACTTCCTCGCCAACTCTTCTTTTCAAAGGAGTTCGCTCAAGCACTACTATATATGCCGCGACGAAGCCGCTGATTCTCCTTAACGGAGCCCGACAGCTCGCCTTGACGCATTTTTAGCTCTTCTCCAATCTGGGCATGGGCATCCTGGAGCTTGTTCCTTTCATGCTGCACCTTATGCAGCACCCTCTCGCCGCCTTTAGTTGGCGCAGGTTCTTACTGTCCGGATCTTGTCCGCAGCACCTGCAACGTCATTTTTAGACTTGCGCAAAGGCCAAACGCTACTTATCCTTCTAAAATAATGCGTTACTGGGAGAGGTCCTTGCGTTTCCTCCTGCGCTGCACAATGCGGCCTCAAGTTGGGCCTTGCACTCTTGCAGCTCCCGAGGCAGTTGGGTATTCTTCCGGTAAGATCCTGCATTTCATATGATCCTTAAATCAGTTAATATAACTACTTTAAGTCTCGGGGCTCTTGGCATATACAACTGTTTAAATCTCTTACCCGTATGTCTTTTACATACCGCTCCGTGGCTCGTAAAACTATCTTGAGCGGCACGAAGGTGCGCGTCCCCGTGTTAAAGGCATTCAACGCCTCGGGGAGAAGCACGCCACGAATACTGTCCGGCGGCGCTTTGTGATTTAGGGCACTCTCCACCTCGGACTTGGTGGCGGACAGTCTTCGGCCTCCTCTGTCGGAGGAACGTCCGGCTCGCGCTTTGCGCCGCCTCCCCTCGACCAAAAGCGGGAGCCCGCTGTAGAGGCTGGATTGACAACTTCCACGCCCATGATCCGCGGACGCTTTTTCCCTATAAAAGTCATGAGCACTCAAAACGCTTCCTAGGAACGTTGCTCTAAAAATAAGGAATTGTGAGCTACACCTTTGTGGCGACGCTTGATCCAGCCGTGCTCCTCTTCCGCTTTGCCGTCCGGATGGCCCTTGTTGGTCAGCCACCGCGGGCTCGGCTTCTCGCCCCAGGGGCACCTCCTGCATAGTTCCATCATGTCCGGTGGTCAGAATTAAGCAAGGAAGGAATGACGGTGTTAGGTCTTCGGCCGCAATCACCTGGGGAGCCGGGTTTAGTCCGGGGTAGTCGGCCGTGATGGCGACTAAAGCATTATCCATGTTGAGCTGGTGGAACACCCCGTCGATTAGCTCCACCTTTATGTCCGGATCCTCCTCGGAGGCCGGATCCCGGGATCTCTCTGGATCCTCAGGCTGCGGAGCCGGACTTAGCATTCCCTCCACAGTCCGGCGCAGTTCCTGCATCGAAAGAATAACACAATGTAAAAAACTTAAGTTTCGAAAGGCACGGGTCGGACACGCTGAGTGTTCACTTACCCAAGGCCGGGGATTGTTCATGGAAAACCCATTTAACGGGTTCGTCTGAAGGAAATCCTCCTTCTCCCCCTTATACAGGCCGGACAAGATCGTCACCAGATCTTCGGCCGATTCCGGCCCTTTGCGGCCATGACGGGTGGCATCATCCTCCCCGTTGAAATCCCACATGGGGTGGCCCCTGTATTGTAGTGGCTGCACCCCCCGCGTAATGCATGTTGCCATGACTCCGATCATGGTCAACCGGGCATGGGCCAGTAACCTTATTCGCCCATCGATAATGGGCGCTCTTGTCTTCCTCCAATCGGGGCTCATGGACGCCAACTAAGGCATTTCTTGAGAGGAGCATTGCTGAACTCCGGAGGCCGATCCAAGCAGGGTCCGCAGCGGAGCATCTTCTATATAAAACATTCAAGGCCAGTCTTGAGCGCCTTCTTAGGGGTTCCGATGGATATCCGGTCCGGCGATCGCCATATTTGGCGCCACCCACTTGATATATGGACCCCTCGTGAGAGCGGGGACAAGGCAAAACAACCTCTTCCACAGCGCGAAGTGGGGCTCGATGCCAGGAAAAGCTCAAAAGAGCTACGTAACCCGCGATATGCAGGATTGAGGCGGCGTGAGGTGATGGAGCTGAGTCCGTAGAACTCCGTGAGCCCGCGGAGGAATGGATGTATAGGAAATCCGAGCCCCTTATTAGATAGGGGACGAAGCATACCCGCTCCCCTTTGTTGGGATTAGGGTAACCTCGCTAGCTTCCCACCTTTGTAGGTGGCAAGCCCGCTCGAACTGAACCATGAAGGCCGGAGGAGATATCCCCCATTTGGAGCTTCACCAGCTCGTTGTGTGAAACAGAGCATCTCCTCCAATCTCCTGGCGAAGGGCTGGGAGCGCGAGAAGAGAAGCCGCGTTGACGGTCCATGATGGAATGGATTCTTGGTCGAAAGCGCTCCGATGAGTATTTGCGAGAGGAAGATGGTGATTTGGATCTGGATTCTTGCCTCCCTTATAGGCAGATTATTCGCACAACTAGGGGGTAAAACATAAAAGACACCTGGCTTTTCACATTCATACGATGCGTGGAAGAAGGCCCTTATTAGGCGGGGAAGCCAAGACGTGCAACATTGATGAGGAAGCTGGACACCGTTCGCAGGTACATGGAACTTAAAGGAGAACCCGCCTTGCAACGCCAAGACTACACGCATGCTGGACTTATCGTCATTGAAGCCTGGTTCGGGGCTACTCGAGGAGTCCCGGATTAGGGGTGTCCGGATAGCGGACTACCGTCGTGACGGACTATCATTTGCCGGACTATCATCATCGACCGGACTCCAAGACTATGAAGATACAAGATTGAAGACTTCCCCCGTGTCCGGATGGGACTTTCCTTGGCGTGGAAGGCAAGCTTGGCGATCTGGATATGTAGATCTCCTACCATTGTAACCGACTCTATGTAACCCTAGCCCTCTCCGGTGTCTATATAAACCGGATGGCTTTAGTCCGTAGGACAACGATCACAACAACCCTTACAATCATACCATAGGCTAGCTTCTAGGGTTTAGCCTCCTTGATCTCGTGGTAGATCCACTCTTGTGAACATCCACAATATCAATATCAATCAAGCAGGACGTAGGGTTTTACCTCCATCAAGAGGGCCCGAACCTGGGTAAACATCGTGTCCCTTGTCTCCTGTTACCATGCGCCTAGACGCACAGTTCGGTACCCCCTACCCGAGATCCGCCGGTTTTGACACCGACAATGGGTTTCTGAACCCATGGTTCTATTTGTTTACCATGTTTCCTAGCAACAAAGTCTCTCTTATCATAACGTTGATTCTTTGGTTGTGGGTTATCAAGATCAACATCAGGTTCAATTTCTACATAATTATCATTACTAGGTTGAGCATCATCATGAACATCATCATTAACATTTTCACTAGGTTCATGTTCATTACCAGATTGTGTTTCAGCATCAGAAATAGAGATATCATTTGGATTCTCAGGTGGTTCAGCAATAGGTTCACTGGAAGCATGCAAAGTCCTATCATTTTTCTTTCTTCCTTTTAGAAGGACTAGGTACATCAATATTATTTCTCTGAGAATCTTGCTCAATTCTCTTAGGGTGGCCTTCAGGATACAAAGGTTCCTGAGTCATTCTACCAGTTCTAGTAGCCACTCTAACAGCATAATCATTTTTCTTACTATTCATTTCATTGAGCAAATCATTTTGAGCCTTAAGTACTTGTTCTACTTGAGTGGTAACCATAGAAGCATGTTTGCTAATGAGTTTAAGTTCACCTCTAACATTAGCCATATAATCACCCAAGTGTTTAAGCATATCGGAATTGTATTTCAATTGTCTACCAAAATAAGCATTAAAATTTTCTTGTTTGACAAAAAATTATCACTCTTCTAAGCATTGTCTAGAAGACTTATGGTGAGGAATACCACCTTCATCAAATCTATAGAGAGAATTTACCTTTACTACCTGTGTTGGGTTATCAAGACCATGAGGTTCTTCAATAGGTGATGGATTAAGATCATATGTTTATTCAACATGCGGTAGATTAAGACCATGTATTTCTTCAATAGGAGGTAAATTCTTAACATCTTTAGTTTTAATACCTTTTTATTTCATAGATTTCTTTGCCTCTTGCATATCTTCAGGACTGAAAAATAGAACACCTCTCTTCTTCGGAGTTGGTTTAGGAATAGGCTCAGGAATTGGCTTGGGAGCTGGCTCAGGAGCGGGCTCAGGAAGTGTCCAATTATTTTCATTTGTCAACATATTATTCAATAGAGTTTCAGCTTCATCCAGTGTTCTTTCCCTGAAAACAGAACCAACACAACTATCTAGGTAATCTCTGGAAGCATCGATTAGTCCATTATAAAAGATATCAAGTATTTCATTTTTCTTGAGAGGATGATCAGGCAAAGCATTAAGTAACTTGAGAAGCCTCCCCAAGCTTGTGGGAGACTCTCTTCTTCAATTTGCACAAAGTTGTATATTTCCCTTAAAGCAGCTTGTTTCTTATGAGCAGGGAAATATTTAGTAGAGAAGTAATAAATCATATCCCAGGGACTACGACACAACCAGGATCAAGAGAATTAAACCATATCTTAGCATCACCCTTTAATGAGAACGGAAATATTTTAAGGATATAGAAGTAGCGAGATCTCTCGTCATTAGTGAATAGGGTGGCTATATCATTTAATTTAGTAAGATGTGCCACAACAGTTTCAGATTCATAGCCATGAAAAGGATCAGATTCAACCAAAGTAATTATCTCAGGATCAACAGAGAATTCATAATCCTTATCGGCAACACAGATAGGTGAAGTAGCAAAAGCAGGGTCAGGTTTCATTCTATCTTTAAGAGATTGCTTATTCCATTTAGCTAATAACCTCTTGAGTTCATATCTATCTTTGCAAGCTAAAATAGCTAAAGAAGCTTCTTTATCAAAAACATAACCCTCGGGAATGACAGGCAAGTCTTCATCATCACATTCATCGATACAATCAGTTTCAATAATTTCTTTCTCTCTAGCCCTAGCAATCTGTTCATCAAGAAATTCACTAAGGGGCACAATAGTATCAAGCATAGAAGTAGTTTCATCATAAGTATCATGCATAGCAGAAGTGGCATCATCAATAACATGCGACATATCGTAATCTAATAGCGTATAAGTTTAGGTGTCGCAAGCTTACACAAAACAGAAGGTGAATCTAGTGCAGAGCTAGATGGCAGTTCCTTACCTCCCCTCGTAGTCGAGGGATAAATTGTTGTCGTAGCATCTTTCAAGTTCTTCATAGTGACTAGCAGATATAAATCCCAAGTGACTCAAAGAATAGAGTTATGCTCCCCGGCAACGGCGCCAGAAAATAATCTTGATAACCCACAAGTATAGGGGATCGCAACAGTTTTCGATGGTAGAGTATTCAACCCAAATTTATTGATTCGACACAAGGGGAGACAAAGAATATTCTCAAGTATTAGCAGTTGAGTTGTCAATTCAACCACACCTAGATACCTTAGTATCTGCCGCAAAGTATTTAGTAGCAAGGTAATATGGAAGTAACGGTAACGGTAGCAAAAGTAATATTTTTGGGTTTTGTAGTGATTGTAACAGTAGCAATGAGAAAGTAAATAAGCGAAAACCAATATAGTAAAAGCTCGTAGGCATTGGATCGGTGATGGAAAATTATGCCGGATGCGGTTCATCATGTAACAATCATATCATAGGGTGACACAGAACTAGCTCTAATTCATCAATGTAATGTAGGCATGTATTCCGAATATAGTCATACGTGCTTATGGAAAAGAACTTGCATGACATCTTTTGTCCTACCCTCCCGTGGCAGCGGGGTCCTAATGGAAACTAAGGGATATTAAGGCCTCCTTTTAATAGAGTACCGGAACAAAGCATTAGCACATAGTGAATACATGAACTCCTCAAACTATGGTCATCACCGGGAGTGGTCCCGATTATTGTCACTTCGGGGTTGCCGGATCATAACACATAGTAGGTGACTATAGACTTGCAAGATAGCATCAAGAACTCACATATATTCATGAAAACATAATAGGTTCAGATCTGAAATCATGGCACTCGGGCCCTAGTGACAAGCATTAAGCATAGCAAAGTCATAGCAACATCAGCCTCAGAACATAGTGGATACTAGGGATCAAACCCTAACAGAAATAACTCGATTACATGATAGATCTCATCCAACCCATCACCATCCAGCAAGCCTATGATGGAATTACTCATGCACAACGGTGAGCATCATGAAATTGGTGATGGAGGATGGTTGATGATGACGACGGCGATGAATCCCCCTCTCCGGAGCCCCGAACGGACTCCAGATCAGCCCTCCCGAGAGGTTTTAGGGCTTGGTGGCGGCTCCGTATCGTAAAACGCGATGATTTCTTCTCCTTGATTTTTTTCTCCCAAAGCAAATATATAGAGTTGGAGTTGGCGTCGGAGGAGCTCTAGGGGCCCACGAGGTAGGGCGCGCCTAGGGGAGGCCCGCCCACCCTCATGGACAGGTGTGGGCCCCTGGTCTTCATCTTTGCAAGGATTTTTATTATTTCCAATAGACGTTCCGTGGAGTTTCAGGTCATTCCGAGAACTTTTGTTTCTGCACATAGATAACACCATGGAAAGTCTGCTGAAAACAGTGTCAGTTCGGGTCAGTTCCATTCAAATCATGCAAGTTAGAGTCCAAAACAAGGGCAAAAGTGTTTTGAAAAGTAGATACGACGGAGACGCATCAAACAGCAGCAACACCGGAAGTCCCAGGCGACCCCGTGCGCACGGGCCCCCGAGACCCCGTGCCCACAGACTACCCAGGGAGTTGGCGCTGTAGCACCCCGTGCGCACGGGCGTGTACCGTGCACATGGGACCCCCGTGCGCACGGGCCCTACAGGATGGGTGACTGAGATTGCATTTTGGATCTCCTCTTCTTCCACTTCATCCCCAAACCTATATAAGTCGTACCTAGGGTTATGTTTAGGGTCATCAAAGACATAGATGATAATTTGAGAGCTTTGCTCCTTGTACCACCTCTATTGGAGATCAAGGCCTCTTTGGGAGAGGATCCACCTGTGGATTTTAAGACCTCCTTCTTGGAGAATACTACCATCATCAGGACCTCATCTCCTAGGAGTGGGAAGAACTCTACCATTGTATCTTTCCTTTGATTGTGTTTGTGAACTTGTGGATCTTGTGTTGCTATTCTAGTGGATGTGTAATTGGGTATTGTTGGAGTGAATTCCTCTTTGTGCTTCTTGGTGTTCATCCCTTTTCCCCTCCAAGTGTGAAAAGATCCATCTTAGGGTTTCACCCTACAACAGAGCGCCTCTCTGCCCAGATCGCATCGATGGATATGAAGAGCTGGGCCTTCTTGGTCAACATACATGAGGTTCCAAGCGTCAAGTTAGCGCTCTTCTTTGAAGGCTTGATCGAAGGGCTGAAGACATACGAGGAAGAAAGAGCTGCTTGTTTTTCAAAAGAGTCCCGGAAGGTTGCTCGTGATGCCCTCTTCATGGTCTTGAGCAACCTCGCCTATCTACATCCAGACCTCAACCTTGCTGATGGCTTCAGTAGGCTGCCGACAGGTGCCGATGTTTCTGATGCCCAGGAGAAGGTTGTCCCTTTGCTGACAAGGTTCTCTCCGTCCCCAGGGTCCCCTAAGGCCGCCAAGCACAACCTTGAATCATTCTTGTCATCGTGGTGCCCTATAATAAAATATTATGCATGTCTCATGTTTAGGCCCCGTACTGTTTCTGTTCTTGCTTCTGTCGAACTCATGTTTAATCATATTTAAGTGCATGCTATCCCTCTTGCGGTTTCCCCATGAATGTTTGTATGGTTAGCTTCTTTCTGTGTGTTTTGGTTGCCCGCCAGTAACATGCTGCCATGATTGCTGTGAGGAGTGGGTCCTTAGCATTCAGCTGGCGAGGACATGCCCCGGTAGGTTTTTCCTTAGGAGTCTTTGATGCTGCCGCCCACTTCGTTGAGCAGGCTCGAAACAAAGCGGGAGCGCAGACAAATACATCAAGGTGCCATCACACGAAAGATTTAACCAAACAAAAAACTTGGTTGTCCGAGGGATAAGCATATGCAAACTTTGGATAAAAAGTAAGTGATCAAGTTGACTTAGCTTTTGCTCAGGTTTCCCTCCTTTTGCTGGACGTGCATCCGACATCTCCGTCCTTAGTTGCGGTTGTTCATCACATCTGTATATCTTGAGGGCATAGCGTTTGCGTGTCTGCCTCAGGTCTATAAAGTCAACAACGGAAAAATGCGCAAGAAGAAAACTTGGCAGTTTATCAGTTGCACGTCCACCCCCGGTAAGGGCCAGAGGGGATAACAGAACACTTGCAGGTGATAACGCATGGTGACGAGGAAGGGTCGCCTCCTCCCTCATCCTCCTTACACTGTTAACGATATCACGGCGGCAGGCATACAGGTCACACTGGCGTGGACGACCCTGCCAGAGCATGTATTCTTGTCGGGGCGTCAATCAACGGATTCGCACCAGGTTTCACTCAGGATTTTCCCTTGGTAGGGTAAATGCTGGATCGGGTTCCGCGTGGGCTTATCAATGTTGATGATGCTACCCCCGCATAGCTCGATCACCGACGAGCAAAAGTGGAGGAGTAGGAGGAGAGCATATACCATATTTACTGCTTGCCCCAGCGATTCTCTCGGGCACCGGGCATGTCCAGCGGGAACTCGCAGGAAGGACGGCAATGCCGCACACCTCGCTTCCCCCCTTGGATAGGGGCAGCATGGTGGCCACGCCACCCGAGCCGTCCGGGGTCGCTGCATTGCCACCACCTTTCGTTCCCGCCACCGCCGCGACTGTGGTGGAGATGGGCAACAGGACCTGGGTAGGACGGGACGAGGGAGTGGTGTTGCCTTTCTCCTCTAAAGCCGTTGACAGAGGGAGTGTCGACGCTGATGACGATGCAGCTTGAAGCGTTGTTCACAGCCTCGGGTTCACTCAAGCGCCGCCCCCCTACCTGGCGCGCCAAAGATGTCATGGTGGAACACGGTCACCTATGGGGCCATCGGCCCCTTGTGGTTCGGCAAGGGGGAAGGGCACATTGCACAAAGAGCAGAAGCCATGGAACAACACGACAGAGGTGACACTAGTGTTTTTTACCTAGGTTCGGGCCGCTGAGAAGCATAAAACCCTACTCCTGCTTTGGTGGACTGAAGGGAGGACCGTAGTGGACACGTAGCTCTCAAGCCCGGCAAGGTCTCCTTGGGGAGAACGGCTACACGCGTATGAGTTTACAAGGGTCTAAATCATGTTTTAGGTTGCCATGGCCCTCCTTTTATAGGCTAAGGGGTTACACAGTGGCAAATCAGTCATTATCTACTGATTAGATAGCCAACAGTGCTATCATACCTAACTCCAAAAGTTAGGACAAAGTGCATTAAATGCACTGCTAGGTGTCACGCTGAGGATGTAGCCCGGCAAGCCTGCCGTGCCGCTTAACCATCTTCTACCTATCTGCATGACACCCCTCTGGATGGGTGTCATATAGGGGGAATCTCCCTTCCAAATGGCTGCCACGTGCCAAATGACAGCCACTTAATCACTTGGGGGCTCGACACCACACAGATCAATGACTTGCATCGCTGTGCAGTGGGGAGGTGGAGTCTTGGCGGGGAGATTGGCCCTTGGCGGCCCCGGCAAGCCTACCGGGGAAATTTTGGGACTTGTTCTTGGTGACGCCTCGACCTGACCAGGCTCGCCTGCTCGGTAAGGGGGTCTTTTCTTAGTGACATCTTGTTCTCTTGGCTTGTCTTGGTCTTCTTGATCCGCCCTTTGATTCCTCAAAGATCTATCTCTCTCGCAAAGTCCCGTCTTAGGAGCTTGGTGCTGCCGGGTTGGGGGCCTACTGTCCGTGCACAAGTCAGGGGAAACATACACCCCTGTTTGTGTACCCCGACACCAGGTGTGGTTGAGTTGACAACTCGGCTGCTAATACTTGCAAATATTCTTTGGCTCCCTTTGTGTCGAATCTATAAATTTGGGTTGAATACTCCACCCTCGAAAACTGTTGCGATCCCCTATACTTGTGGGTTATCAAGACCTTTTTCTGGCGCCGTTTCAGGGGAGCATAGCTATATTTGTCGAGTCACTTGGAATTATCATCCATTTATCACTATGAAGAATCTGAAAGATACCAAGACTAAGATATTTCCGTCTAAGACGAGGGGAGGTAAGGAACTGCCATCTAGCTCTGCACTTGATTCACCTTCTATTTTCAGTAAACTTGCAACACCACCACATGATATCAATCCTAATATGTCACATGATATCGCTAAAGGCAAATCTCCCCGCCAAGACTCCACCGCACCACGACGCAGGTCATCTATCAGTGCGGTGTCGAGCCCCCAAGTGATTAAGTGGTAGTCCTTGGCACGTGGCAACCATTTGAGGGAAGATTACTCTATATGACACCTATCCAGAGGCGTGTCAAACAGACAGGTAGAAGATGATTAAGCGGCGTGGCAGGCTTGCCGGGCTGCATCCTCAGCGTGACACCTAGCAGTGCATTTAATGCACTTTGTCCTAACTGCCAGAGTTAGGTATGATAGCACTGTTAGCTATCTAATCACAAGAAAAGACTGTTTTCCCACTGTGGTTACCCCTTAGCCTATAAAAGGAGGGCCACGGCAACGTAGAAAAGGATTCAGACCCTTGTACACTCATACGCGCGTTGCTGCTCTCCCCGAGGCGACCTTGCCGGGCTTGAGCACTGCGTGTTCATTGCAGTCCTTCCCTCAATCCAGCAAAGCAGGAGTAGGATTTTACGCTTCACAGCGGCCCGAACTTGGGTAGAGACCACCAGTGTCACCCCTGCCGTGCTGTCCCATGGCTTCTACTCTTTGCGCAACGTACCCTTTTCCCTTGCTGAATCACAAGGGGTTGATGGCCCCATAGGTGATCATGTGACATCTTTGGCACGCCAGCTAGGGGGGTGCGCTTGCACGAATCTGAGGTTGTGAACAACGTGTCAGGCTACGTCATCATCTCCGTGAATCCCCTCTTCGTCAGCGACTACAGAGAGGAAGGACGACATTGCTTCGTCGCTTTGTCTCGTTCGGATTCCGTCGCCCATCACCACCACAACTACGACAGTGACGGGATCGGAAGGCGATGGAGATACATCGACCGCAGGCAGCTCGAGTGGCATACCCACCTTGCTACCTGCATCCGAGAACAGAAGCAAGGTGAGCGGCGATGTCGCCCTCCTCGCGGACTCATGACAGGCATGTCCGATGCCGGATGGTATCGTTTGGGCAAAGGAGAGGAATGGTACGCGGACGGTCCCTCCCTCCCTTCCCACTCGTCAATGGTCGAGCCATGCAGCGGTGGCATCGCCAGCTTTGATGAGCCCATGTGGAGCTCAGTTCGGCATTTATCCCACCAAGGGTAAATCCTGAGTGGAACATTAGCGTGAATCCGCTGGTCGACGCCCCGGCAGGCGTGCTCCGGTAGGGCCTCTCACATCAATGTGGCCTTTGTACCCGCTGCCGTGGGATCCTTGACAAATATGAGGAAGGGGAGAGAGGAGCTGAGCGTTCTTTTCTACCATGCCTCGTCAGCTGCAAGCATTTAAATAAGTCCCGCTGGCTCTTGCCGGGAACGGGCGCATAACTAATAAACCGCCAAGTCTATCCCTTGTGCACCTTTTCATTCGTTCACTTTTCAGAACAAGGGTGGAAACCCAAATGGGAGGAACAATCGCAAGAGGAGAAGAAAGTATTGTACTTTACCAAATGTACAACCGGTGAAGAAGAGGGACATGAACAAAAGCTAAGTCAGCACGCTCATCGGTTTTTCTTCAGAGTTTTTGCGTCGTTATTGCTTGGACCCCCAGGAGTTTTGTATGACAAGCCTTTCTCGTATAATGGTACCTTGTTGTATTTGACAGCGCCCCTACTTTGTTTCGAGCATGCTCAACAAGGTAGGCGCGTCGAAGACCGATAAGGAAAAACCTGCCTGGGCATATCCTCGCCAGCTGAATGTTAAGGACCTGTTCCGCGCAGCAATCACGGTAGTATGCTACTGGCGGGCAACCAAAGTACGCAAAAAGAGACTAACCATATGAACCTCGATGGGTAAACAAAAAAGGGGCAGCGTGTTGTGACATAATTAAACATTAGTTCAACAAGTGCGAAATCAGGAATAGTACAGGGCCTAAGCATAGGACACATGATTGTTTTTGTTGCAAGGCACCAGGGCAATGAAAATGGTTAAAGGCTGAGCTTGCCGGCCCCTAGGAACCCTGGGGACTGAGAGAAATTTGTCAGCAAAGGGACCAGCTTTCTCCTCAGCGGCAGAAACATCGGCACCCGACGACAGCCTCCTGAAGTCATCGGCAAGGTTGAGATCTGGGTGGCGATAAGCGGGGTTGGTCAAAACAATAAAGAGAGCGTCGCGGGCAAGCTTCCGGGACTTGTTTGCAAAACAAGCGGCCCTCTCGTCTTCATACGTCTTCAACCCTTCGATCAAGCCTTCAAAGAACAGCGTCAGCTTGATGCTTGGAACTTCGTGGCTGTTGACTGAGAAGGCCCAACTCTTCATGTCCATCTTCGAGATCTGGGCAGTGAGGCGCTCGGCAATATCAACCAACCTTTTGATCCAGAGGTCGCGCTGCTCAACTTGGTTCTGCAATTTGTCCTCCACGTCTTTCCGGAGGGCTCTCGCATTATCCAAGTCCTTCATCAACTGCTGCTCACGAGCTCCAGCAGAATCCCACTCTCTAAGGTGCCAGGCCTTGCCTTCATGTCAGTAATGGCACCGTTGGTGGCATCGAGGTCCTGGCTCTTAGAGGATAGCTGCGATTGTACCTCCTTCGGAAGGGTTTCTGCTTTCTTCGTTTTCTGTTTGAGAGCCACGGTCTCCTTGGCAATCCCAGAAAGGTCCTCAATCAGTTTGGCCACCTGTTGATCAAGATTAGCCTTGGCAGTAGATGCAGCGGCAAGTTCATCAGTAATCTTCTTCGGTTGAGCAGCAGAGTCGAGGGTGAGCGTGTCAAGAGTTGCCTTGTGCTTGTCCTCCAAATCCTCGGCGCACTGCTGGACAAGCGCTTCCAGTTCTCCATCCTTGTTACTGAGGACGGCCTCAAGGTTCCCTTACCAGGAAGAGATGTCTTTTACCTTGGCGTTCAGAAGTGCTTCACGCTCCGCCAGGTGGACCTCGTGGGCAGCGATGTCCTCTTTGGCCATGGTTATCACCTCCTGTTGCCGCTGGAGGGATTGGAACTGTCTGCTATGCCACTCGTGCAGTTCGCTGCCCTTGTCCCTCCGTTTCTAATCCATGAGGCCGGCGGAGTCGCGCTGCTCCTTGATCGCCTGGCACTTCAAGCTGTACCTGCTATGCATATCCTTGATGCCTGTTGCCGCGGACACCAGGAAGGATAGGGCCATAGCCACACCAACGGGATCATCTGTTTCTTCAACTCACTGGGACAACGGTGCTAGGATGCGCTGGATCTCTCCATCAAAATACGCACCCACAACAACAGATGAGCCGGGGGCTCCATGCCCAGGTTGGGTAGCGCCAACTTGCTCGATGATGGCTGTGGGGCTGCGGCTGATGTACCAAACGGAGGGAGAGGCCCTTGGTTTGCAGGGATCTTCTCATCCACAACCATGTCCTGGCCAGGTGTGCTGCCCTGGGCTTTCTCCGCCCTTCCAGGAAGTTCTTGTATGGCCCCGACAGCCTGATTTTGGCCTTCCGTGGTAGAAATACTGGTGGCCTCCTTGGCGGCGTCTTTTCCAATGCTGGCCACTTCTTCCAGCAGCTCAGGTTCCTCGGCCAACTAAGCTGTAGGCAGATTTGACAAGCAATGGTAAGGAGATACTACAAAGCACTGGGTCGAAGACCAGGAAATAAAGTAATCCAGATAAGAAGAAGCAAGAGCAAGTAGATTACCCCATGGCGCTTGCCGTGGAAGAACGTCGGCCTCCCCGGCAACATCAGTTGTCATGGTTCGGCCTGTGTCCCATTCCTCGGTAACCATGACCTCAACATGGGCCTACCGTTCGGTGGATCCCCTCTCTGGTGATTTCCCTACTTAGACAGCGGATGGGGTGGGGCCCGCCTTAGTGGGTCTCCTCTCCTTCCTTGGCGGGGGATGAAGCGCGATCTACCACGTCTCTCCTGGCGGGCAAAACTTGCCCCATACTATCATGCCGGGGGTTGGGCCAGGCACAGGATCTTCTATGTTATCTCCCGCCAGGCCCGTGTCCGCCAAAGGCCCTGGCGGTGCCACCTATTTGGTTCACTTAGCTCGATGGACGAGGAGTTCTTTGTCCCTGACAAGTCAGCAAGCAAGACTGAGATAAGCAAGCATCAAAATACATATTTTTCTCAAGCAAGAAAAGTCAGCAATCTCCTTACTCTGGATCGATGAGCGTGGAGCCCAGTGCGTATCACATGGGTGGCGGGGCTGCCCTGCTCCTCTTCAGGGTTGGAGGAACGGAGCTTCCTAGCAACTTCGAGCTCTTTGATGGAACCAGGGGCTCCACCGTGGTTGAGCTGCGCGAAGAAGCTGAACTTGACTGGGGGCTGGGATCAACCCCACTGGCCATTCGTCGCTTGGCGGGAGGGGTTTTGGCCTCAAAAAGGCGGGAGCAGTGGCGACGCTCCATATCCGGCTTGTCACTCTTGGAGGCGATCTTCTTCACCCTCTTGGTAGCTGGCACGGGACCAGGTGCCACTGCCCCCCGGCTGGCCCACCTACGAGGTCGCTGATCCAGGTCCAGCTCTAGAGCTTGCGGGACCGCGGCAAGCCATTACTCCTTAGGCTGCTCTGCTTCTTCGGCCCCGCCCCCTCCTTGGGCCTCTGCTGCTGCGGCCTGAAGAATTTCGACCTTGGTAGTGTCGATCCCGGCAACCTCCTCCGCGGCGTGTTCCTCACTCCGTTCATATGAGGAGCCTTCGCCTTCGGCCTCCACTTCTTTCTCCTCCTCCTCCTCTTCTCTGGGCCTTGCCTTCCCGACAGCCCGAAGCTGATGCGCAGCATCCTATGATCATCCCCATGTACACTATGACGAGACCTAGACCTCAAGCATACACCATTGGACACAGGGTGAACTCGCTCCTAAGTCCTTCCCCTTTGCATTCATGCGAGACATGGTTTCTACCTAATGCAAAGACACTACATGTGCTCATGAACCAAGGACTAAAGAAGGAAGAACAGACAGCGTCAAGACTTGTGCAAAGTTTCTGCCACGCCCAGAACCTCTGGCCCCCGGACCTTCCGGCCAGCCCGAAACCTCCAGCCCTCGACACTCCAGGCGACGACCGGACGTGCCAACTCTCTGGATAGCCCGGACCATGCCCAGAACTTCCAGAGCCTGGACCTTCCGTCCCTGCCCAGAACTTCCGGCCTGCTTGCGCGCAGAGTCTCTGGGCCGAGGTCCATGTACCTGTTTCACCCCTCAATTACCCCTTTGTGGCCCTAGACTACATTGTTGAAAATATGCCCTAGAGGCAGTAATAAAGTGGTTATTATTATATTTCCTTGTTCATGATAATTGTCTATTGTTCATGCTATAATTGTATTGATCGGAAAACGTAATACATGTGTGAATACATAGACCACAACATGTCCCTAGTGAGCCTCTAATTGACTAGCTCATTGATCAATAGATAGTTGTGGTTTCCTGACCATGGACATTGGATGTCATTGATAACGGGATCAAATCATTAAGAGAATGATGTGATGGACAAGACCCAATCCTAAGCATACAACAAGATCGTGTAGTTCGTTTGCTAGAGCTTTTCTAATGTCAAGTATCATTTCCTTAGACCATGAGATTGTGCAACTCTTGGATACCGTAGGAATGCTTTGGGTGTATCAAACGTCACAATGTAACTGGGTGGCTATAAAGGTGCACTACAGGTATCTCCGAAAGTGTCTGTTGGGTTGGCACGAATCGAGACTGGGATTTGTCACTCTATATGACGGAGAGGTATCTCTGGGCCCACTCGGTAATGCATCATCATAATGAGCTCAATGTGACTAAGGAGTTAGACACGAGATCATGCGTTACGGAACGAGTAAAGAGACTTTCCAGTAACGAGATTGAACGAGGTATGGGGATACCAGCGATCGAATCTCGGGCAAGTAACATACTGATGGACAAAGGGAATTGTATACAGGATTGATTGAATCCCCGACATTGTGGTTCATCTGATGAGATCATCATGGAACATGTGGGAGCCAATATGGGTATCCAGATCCCTCTATTGGATATTGGTCGGAGAGATGTCTCGGTCATGTTTGCATGGTTCCCGAACCCGTAGGGTCTACACACTTAAGGTTCGGTGACGCTAGAGTTGTTATGGGAAATTGTATGTGGTTACCGAAGGTTGTTCGGAGTCCCAGATGAGATCCCGGACGTCACAAGGAGTTCTGAAATGGTCCGGAGGTGAAAATTTATATATGGGAAGTCCAGTTTCAGTCGTCGGAATAGTTTTGGTGGTTAGCGGTATTGTACCGGGACCATCGAAAGGTGTCTGGGGGTCCACCGGGTGGGGCCACCTACTCCGGAGGACTTAGTGGACTGTATACGGGTGGGGACCAGCCCCTTAGTGGGCTGGTGCGCCCCCCTAGGGCCCAAGGCGCCTAGGGTTGGAAACCCTAGGGGAAGGGGGCACCTCCCACCTGCTTGGGGGCAAGTCTCCCCCTCCAGGCCGCTGCCCCCCTCTAGATGCATCTAGGGCGGCCGGCCCCCCTCTCCCCTTCACCCTATAAATAGTGGGGGGGGGGAGGGTGGGAGGGCAGCTGCACCATTCCCCTGGCGCAGCCCTTCCACCCTCCAACTTCTCCTCCTCCTCCGTAGTGCTTGGCGAAGCCCTGCTGGAGAACCACAAGCTCCACCACCATGCCGTCATGCTGCCGGAGCTCTCCCTCAACTTCTACTACCCCCTTGCTGGATTGATGAGGACATCAATACCATTGTTACACCCACAGCCCCTCATCATATATATCTTTGGACCAATTACTAGAGCTCACAGACGCCAATTGAATTACTGTGTACTTTCCTTTCTTGGTAATGATTCTAATGTTCATGAGAATATGATACTGCCTAAATTGGATACATTTGTTTTCCTTACAAATGAAGGGCCGAGCTTGGAGAAGGATGAACATTGGAGCAAGAACACGCATGGAGTTGATGGCATGCGCAAGGGGATCAAGGACGGAGTTACAAGTGATGATTTCAGGACTTTGAAGCCACCATAAGGAGTGCATGAAGCCTTGGACGAACTATACAAGATGCCACTTCATAATATTCGTCCATAGGCTATTCTAGGTGCTGCGTCACCTTATTATTGGGCCAAGCCCATGTAATTTCGAAATACTTAAGTATAGGCTATTTTTAGAGTCCGTATGTGTGGGGAAACAAGAGTTAGGGTTGGTTTCGGACCCCACCCTTAAGGGCCACGAAATTCCCTCCTCTTCCTCCATATATACAGCCCTTAGGGCGTCGTTTAGACTTTGGTTTTGTTTAGATTAAAAGTTCGCCATAGCTGCAACATCGCGCATTTCGCTTGTGTTCAACGACTGCACTAAGGCGTCCACGTAACCCCACCTTCATTAATAAAGCTTTCCTCTTATATTCGCAATATCCAGATTGCAATCTTAGTTTCTTGCTTGTTCTTCATTTGCTCGCAGGAAACAGGCCCTCGTTGTCAGGTTGATCGTGCTCCGGCGTGGTCAATAACCCTCGGAAGTTGGTTTAGCGATTGCTAAGGCGCGACGTCTCGCACGTTCGTAGTCGGATCGTCAAGGTCGACTCCCACAGAAAATGATAGCCTCCATCTCATCGAAACATCGGGACACCTTTGCCTCTATCAAGTGGTATCAGATTTCTAGGTTGCTCGGTGAGATTTTACAGTTTTTCATAGTTTAGATCGAGTCTGTTCTTCATACCTATAGTCCACGAAAAAGCCAAAAAAAATTAGGGTTAGTTCATCCCATCCGAACCAATCTGAGCCTTTGCATAATCTTTTCTGTATTTGCTTTGTTGAATTTGCGGTTGCACCGTCGTGTCAAGTTGCTGGTCTTAGCATCTAGTCCTTTAGAGTCTCGAGTTATGTTCACAGGTTGTCACGTCGCCGCTGCCATATATCACCACCGCATCATCATTGCTGCTGCCATATACCACCATCGCACCAACTTCATCACCGCTGCCATATACCACCACCACATATTCACCGCCAATCCTAGTCCATATACGCCACCACATATCCGTCGCCATCACGCCAATCCGAGTCCACCTGCAACATATATCCGCCACCAGTCCGAGTTCCACCAGATTCATCTCCGCCACCAGTCTGAGATTCCACCAGATTCCTCTCCGCCACCAGTCCTAGTCCGAGTCCAGTAATTGTTGTTTTGTTTTGGATTTCCAGATCACGCCATACTCCAAGTCGTGACAGAGAAGGACTCCCCAACTTCCGTGTTACCCACAGTAGAAAAATAGTTCCAGTTTCAAAAAAAAATTCTGGCTAGGCAGTTTTTAGACCAATTGTAGACTTTTTCGAAAAAAAATTGTTGCGGAGCAAAAAAAAAAAGAGGAAAAAAAGTGCAAAAAAAAAGAAAAAAAGTTCAGAGTGTGCTCCTCCCTTGTTTACGTGCAGCGCCGTGATTTTGTTAGTGTTCTAGGCTCGCGTCTCTAGCATGGTCTAGCCTAGGACCAAAGACAAGATCGTCGTTGAGCGCTTATTCAACTTTGCATCTCTGAATTGATTATTGCTGACCCTTTTGCTACCATATTATAAGCCTTCCCAGCTCCTCATACATCTACGCGTGCGCTTGAGTCTCCCCGCGCAATGCTCTATCCAAGCTTTTGAGAGTTTTGACTACAACGGTTGCCGATCACCGCTTTCTTCTTTGGGTAAGAACTGTAAGAATTTGAGATTTGCTTGACGGATTTGTGACACCCACCACCACCTCTTGTTAGTAGTCTGAGGATCATATTCTTGTGTGTTTCTATTGCTGCTAACCATGCCGTGATCACAAGCCGATTTAGACCGACCGGGAGAACATGACTAATAAAGAGTTGCATGATAAATTTCAGCACATGATGAGTGGACAGGTGCAAGATGTGCTAAACAGATTTGAAGAGGCCATGGAGAAGATAGATGGCACGGAGAAGACGTTCGAAACAAAGCTCGATAACAAGTTTAATGAATTGCTCGCGCGTCTTCCACCACCACCACCGGCTGCACCTAACGCACCTCTACAACCACAACAATAGCAACGACTACCTCCACGTCGCGAAACAGCCCTCCGCCGAGCGAGCCGTGTCCCTCTTGCGCTTGGCCAAACTGTTGGTGCTGCTGTCGATTCTTCTGTGGCTCCTGCTGCTAAAGCAGAGGAGGATGATTATGTGGGAGATTACGAGGATGAAGTTGATCAAAATCAGAACTACGTGCAACCACCAGCACCACAACCACCAGGTCGCCCACATGCAAATAATGGCAATTTTAGGGCTCCCCTTCAGGTACGAGATCATGACCATCTCCCTAAACTGAAATTGAATATTCCACCATTTGAGGGTAGATATGTTCCTGATATATATCTTACTTGGGAGTTAGAAACTGAACAACGATTTACATGTTTACAATATCCTGAGTTGAGACGTGTTCCTACTGCTGTTTGTGCTTTCACTAGCTTTGCATGTGTTTGGTGGTCTGAACTTTGTCGATTATATCCCTGTTCCAGTGTAGCGACCCGACCCGAATGGGTCAAGTCTCTATGCTTACGTGTCATCCCTGGATCGGTATGCTGACACACATAGTACTCGAGGATTTATAACAGAGGTAAATCACATGTATAAATAACGTAAATACTATTACCTCAATCCAAAATATAGCGGAAGCAACAAGGTTGTGGATTCCCATCAACACCAACGGCAAAGTTGAGTGTAGAAATCGTAACCCTAACGTATCACTTACTCATCGTCTGAAAAGTCTGCAACATGAAACGTTGCAGCCCGAAACGGGTCAAGACATGGAATATGCCGCAATGTAACACATAGAGAGTAATGAAGGAATAAGCCTATACTACATGCATATATGTCCGTGGAAAAGCTCTATGGTTATAAGGTTTTGCGAAAAGCCAATTTTTCCCTACCGCAAAGGAATAAATTTATTTTACTATCATGGTGGTTGTTAAACATTGAGAATGGTTGACAGCATCCTCAATCCCAATTAAAAGTACTCATTAAAACCCAAAAATATTAATTAGAGTAACATGATGAGATCAACAGGATAATCCAAGAACTAGATACTCAAGATTGTCCATAACCGGGGACACGGCTAACCATGATTAGTTTATACACTCTGCAGAGGTTTGCGCACTTTTCCCCACAAGACTCGATCGCCTCCGTTTGATTTCTCGCACTACATGGTGTTTGAGAGACGGATGACCGAGACATAGTCTTTCAGAAGCGCTAGCACCTTACATGTGGGTAGACCGTACCAACCTACAACCCCTACATCTGCTAGTCTACCCGTAAGAGTTCGCACAACTTAATCAACTATGCCAGAGCCCATAATGGCTTGTGGCTGCACACGGAAGTTTCTAGTTTGAATAATCTCATGATCCCTTTGAGCCTGGGTGGCGGTCCGAAGAAATACAGTCAAGTCCTGATAGAAACCAGGTGCCTCAATCCACCCAGATGTGTGTTTAAGTTGCCACCTTAAATAAACCATTAAATAACAATATCACATCTGTCATGGATACACTCACCCAATCCACGTCTACTTAGCATAGCATAGCATAATAAGCAAACGTAGAAGTAACTCCCAAGGGTTTGATAATAAAACAGGTAATAGGTACTACCTCAACTACTTCCCATCCCACAATTTAATTAGATCCTAATCATGCAAGTGTTTGAGGATAGATCTAATGCATAAAAACTGGGTATGAGAAGAGGTATGATCAAAGTGTTACTTGCCTGCAATGTTGATGAAGATGAGTTGCACTCAAAACTCTTGATAGCTCTACTCGTCACACTCCGGTCAATCTATCGTAAGCAAGCAATAGTAACCACACATAAGCAATCACTCAAAAGATTGGAAAGAACAAAGAAAACAAATCAGAAAACATCAAAACCCAGCAAATAACTCGTGCAACATAAAACAATTTCTAACAGTACCAAAATTATGTGAATTTCGCCTTATCAGAAAGTTTATGTCAAGAGCTTTAATTTGCAAAAAGAATCAACTAAATCGGAGTTACGAAACTCAAGTTATGATCAAACGAAGTTCAAATTCAAATCTGTTTGAAAACAAATTTTAAAATTTTCAAAAACATGTTTAAGTTGGATTACTGGATAGAGGGATCATAACTAAGAAGTGGGCGTCGGTTTCATTGGATTTGGATAAACGGATAAAAAGTTATAGTCGTTGAAAACTAGGGCTAATCAGAGAAAAGTATTCACAGATGGGTCCTGGCCGAAAATTAAACAGAAAAAGAAAAAGTCTAAATAGTGAATGTTCGCTCCCGAACGCTAACGAACGAAAACGTTCGCTAGATCTACCTAAACAGAAAACGTTCATTACATAGCAAAACTAAATAAAAAAACGGGGTTTTTTTTAACAAAACCGAACCTCTAAAATAAAACCGGTTCGGACCGGGGCGGTTTTACCGGGCCGAAAGAAAACCGGCGGTTGGATCGGGATCGGGCGCCGGCGAGTCGGCTAGTCCGGGCGGCGGCGGCGGTTTGGATAGGCTCCGGCGAGGGGCGAGGCAAGACGGCGACTCCGGCGCGGAACGGCGGCGGGGCGAGGGCAGCGCGGGAGCGAGGGCGGCGAGGTGGCGCGGCGGTGGTGCAGAGCAGCGGGCGGATCTGGGCTCCCGAGGGCGGAGGAGGCAGCGCGAGAGAGAGAGAGAGGGGATCCGGGCGGCGCCCAAGATTATGGAGGGGCGAGAGGCAGCGCGGGTTGCGTGGGGAGGCGCGAGGCGACGCGAGTCCGGGCGGTGTCGGCGGCGGCGCGATGCGTCGGCGGCGGGGTCCTCTTGAGCTCGGGACGCCAGGCGGCGGCTGGCCGTGGCCTGGCCGGGTTAGTGGGCCGCCCAAGACGTGGAAAGGGTTAAAAAAACAGTCTAACAAAAATAAAAACAAAATAAATAGAAATATCATATAGGCATATAATATATCAAAATTTTCAGAAAAAGATTTCCTACAAGATGAACTTTATTCTAGCTTCAAATAAAATACACAAAAATTTAAATAATTCAAACAGTGCTACTGCCCTAATAAAATCCACTGAAAATCATTTTAAAAATACCAAAATTAATTCAAATTTATTTCTCTCCAATTTTCTGCTGTAGGGAATCATGTTACCCTATTTTCCATATATTTTATTTTTGGAGAAAAATAATTTGAATAAAACTGAAATAACTCCAAATTGAAAATAAATTCTAAAGAACTTTGAATTTAATTCTTTGAAACTCCCAACTCATATTTCATATGTTTTGAAGAAGTCATTTTATCTTCGCTCATGAAAATCATTGAGTTGCATAAAGTTTCAGAATTGGAAATATTTTCCAAATGAAATTCAAATATTTTCAACACCCCTTGTCATTTAAATAAATGTAAGAAGTCATGTCATCTTCTCTCCGTGGTTTTGTGATGAAAAGAATTTGAATTCTCAAGATCATAAAAGCAAAATGAAAGTTTGGGAAAGTCCTTTATTCCTCTCTCATTTAACTTTCAAAAAGTTTCAAACTTCACTCACTTTCAGTCAATCAATCAACAATCAACCAAAACTATCTATTTATTATAATATTCCAAAATTTAGAATTTTGGGATGTTACAAAACTACCACCCTTAAATGGAATCTCGTCCTCGAGATTCGGAGAGGCTAGAAAGAAATATGTTAGGGTTTGTGGGTCTTCTCAAAAATCCATCGATCGTCTCCGGGGTCTCGGGTGCTACCACCCTTAGAAGCATAGTTATGGTTCCGTCAAACTCATATACGCCATCCTTATTGTTGACAATGTCGGTCTTCTCAGATCGTAAGGATAATTCCTTCTCTGGGCTCTTCCGGTAGTGGCATAACCTTTTCCTCAATTCTTTTGTCCTTTACTCCTGGTAAGGTTATTCCAAGACTGGGTCTTCTTAGCTGACGGGTCTGGAGCCAATACTAATCAGCTATCGATATCTCATGGTGGTCAACAATTTATGGTTTCTCCTGCAGAAAATGGGTCTGGGTTGAACCTCACCGTATCACCTACGGTTGGCAACAACTGCCTGTACAAGGGAAAAAATAAATACCTATACCATTCTAAGGTTTAAACAAGGTTTTGATCGTCGTCTCTCTACTATAGGTAAGTCACTCAGATTTACCATCCTATATAGCAAAGCGAATAATAAGAGTAAGTCGGTATGGTGATCAATCCATCCCGCACCCAAATCATTACCTTGTACATGGTTTAGCGAATCTCGCATTCTAACACTCGGTCATCCTCACAAGCATTGCAGAATTTCTCTTGTCGACGAACCAAGTTCGGATAAATCCATTGATTCTGCAAGCCAAACAAACATCTATCATTTCTTCACAACTCTCAGGGTTTGCGTAAACTCCTATAGAATCGTTGGTTGATAAAATCGTAACTTCTTCCAGGGTTTTTCCTTCAGCAATAGTGTGCTTGCTTCTTGGCAGGTCCTGGGGCCTGTGGGTTATGGCCCATCTCATCACTTGTAAACCTTGAACTCATCATCGCGGGTAACTGATCATTATCCCAACATCCAACTTCCTGGCATACTTAAAATCCATCCAATTGTATTGTCTCCTTCCTTCTATTGGCACTAAACTAGGACATGATTACTCAGACTCATCATGGAATTTTCCATTGATCCATATTTCCAACATCCTACCTCCTTTATATCCAATAGTAATTCATATCTTCATCCTCGTGGATGTCCCACATACCGAGATAAAACTCATACTTATGAAGTCCATACTCCACTTCGTGGAACCTCATTATCTTTCCAGGTCAAGTGTCCTTACAGGGAATATTGGCCATCTCTCGCATGGCACTACTTCAAGCGGGAAACGTGAAGCACATCATGAACTCCTAATAGTCCTTCGGTGACTCCAACTTGTTAGCCAATTCTCCCATACGCTCCAAACTCGGTATGGTCCTACAAATCTCGGGCTAACTTTCCTTAACTCAAAATCGCTTAACTCCTCACGAGGGGACACATGAAGACATGCTCGCTCCAATTTCATAGGCTACCTCCTTGCATTTTTGAGTCTGCATAACTCTTCTTCCTGGACTGGGCTACCTTCAGTCTATCTCGATCAACTTTAACGTTCTCTACTGACTCCTTGATCACATTTGGTCCAAACAACTGACGGTCTCGAACTTCATCCCACATCATCGGTGTCTGGCTCCTCATCCCATACAAAGCTTCAAAAGGGGCCATCTTCAAACTGTCTTGGTAACTGTTGTTGTATGAGAACTCCGCGTAAGCTAGATTATCATCCCTACTAGATCCATAATTTAGCGCACACGCTCTCAACATGTCCTCCAGAATCTGATTGACTTTCTCGATGTATCCATCTGTCTGCGGATGAAAGGCTATAATGAACTCTAGCCTAGTACCCAAAGTGTGGCGCAACTGATTCCAAAACTTAGGGGTAAACTGTGTTCCTCTACGATGGTCCTCGGAACTCCATGCAGACATACGATCCTTGTGAAATATATCTTGGCCAACTTCGCACTTGTATAGGTGGTTTTCACTGGGATAAAGTGAGCCACTTTGGTCAAGCAAATCAACTACTACCCAGATAGAATCATATCCCGATCGGGTTCTGGGAATTCCGGTAATGAAATCCATGCCAAGCTTATCTCACTTCCATTCGGGTATCGGCATAGGCTGTAGTAATCTGGCTGGCTTCTGATGCTCTGCTTTTACTCCCTCTGGCATACATCACTTACGGCTACATACTCCGCAATATCCTTCTTCATACCATTCCACCAGAAGCACTCTTTCAAATCCAAATACTTCTTGGTGTTTCCAGGGTGAATCGAGTATGGGGAGTCGTGAGCCTCCTGAAGTATTAACTTCCTGATCTCTGCATTATTAGGCACATATACACGGTCCTCGTACCATAAGGTGTCGTGCTCATCCTTACGAAAACCTTTGGCCTTTCCTTTGCTCATCCTCTCTTTTACCTCAGCAATCTCTTTGTCATCCTTCTGAGCTTACGGATCTTTCCCAACAAGGTAGACTGAACTTCCATTGCTGCAACAAAACCTTTTGGGACAATCTCCAACCGAAGTTCCCTGAGATCCTCGGCTAACTCCTTTGGTAATCCTCCGCTTATGAGGGTATTCGTCCTTGTTTTCTTTATGGTTGTGTCCTATTTCTCCACAAAACTTGTATGCACAAGGTTTCTTCATATCCTTTCCATAAGGCCTCAACTTCTGGGACACAAACCGAGACTTTGGCAAAGTCAACTTAAATTCTTCCCAAGTGGTTACTCCTTGCCATCCATTGATGGCTTGGTACATCCTCCACCAAGTAGCAACATCTCTTTCAAAGCACTAAAGAGCATGCTGGGTCATATCCTTTCCAGCTATAGTGTTATACTCCATGTGATCCTCCATGTTCTGAATCCATCGGTCTATCTCCAATTGACTCATTGGTCCAGAAAATACAAGCTCATCTCCATCCATCCTCTAATGGGTCCATGGGTTTGGGGTGGGATAAGAGAGATCGAGAGGGATGCACACAATACAAACAATTGTTTTGAAAAGACAGATTTTATTGTGGCTGTCGGAAAAACATCAAACAAATGACAGCTCACAATCGTCGCATCTAACGCAGGTATATACAGGGGTTTGGTCTTCTAAAGGTCAATAGATCTTCAAGGTCATCAAACTCTTCCAGCCTTGATCATGTCTCAGATGGCTTCTTCTGATCATGCTTGTCCTTCTCAAGTTGCTATGCCAGATCTCTGTTGACGTGAAATCTCTCGTGGCGTCCTTCAATATTTCTGGGGTTGTATTCCAAACTTCTGGATTTCATCAACCTCGATATGAACGATGATCCTACTGTCCTTCAGTCCTGACGAATCTTTGATGTCTCAAGGTTTTGCTCCTTCAGCTTGTCTACCTTCAGCTTCCGGGTCCTGAGTTTCTTCACGAAATACTTCTTTGTCAAATATAGCTTCCTCAAGTCCATCTTAACTTCTTTATGTAATACTCCAGATCCTGGTGATGCACCCGCTATGTTAAAACTGCATCCTTCGCTGACAGATGCTCCTTCAGCCTTCTTCCATCCAATCCTTTCATGCATCTGCATGCTTAACTCTGCACGGTGACAATAGCATAAGCGGGCGATAACATCATGGATAACGTGTTTCTACTCTTGTCATTTCCATGAGCTATCATTCCATAGTTGATATCTCATGCCTTAGGGTTTTCCTGACAAAACTTTGAGTTTCTAACTCTCCATGTTCCGGTCTTACTCCAATACACCTTGATGTCGGATATTGATAACTTCCATAGTCTGTCAAGTTCCATAAGGGGTGCCTTCCTAGGTCATACAAATCCGGAAATTCTTCAAAGCCTTCAAATTCTCCTAGTCTTCGGAGTCTTCAAAAGTTGTAGTTTCCATTTACACGGTAAAATCCTCTTCATTCCAAATGGTCTTAGTTGCCCGATATCTTATCGCCTAGGAGTGGTCACATCAGTCGAACCTTTGAGTGGTCAAAAGGGAAAAGGGGTATGGTCTCACTAAAAGGAAATATTTGAATAAGCTCAGAAGAGAAGAGAGGTAAAAGATCCTTTTGAAAATGAAGTTGTAGAGAAAAATCTTTCCTATGGGCTTGTCAGTTTCTAGGGTCACGTCCTACAGTCAACATGTGCTCTGATACCATCTTGTAGCAACCAGACCCGAATGGGTCAAGTCTCTGTGCTTACGTGTCATCCCTGGATCGGTATGCTGACACACACAGTACTCGAGGATTTATAACAGAGGTAAATCACATGTATAAATAACGTAAATACTATTGCCTCAATCCAAAATATAGCAGAAGCAACAAGGTTGTGGTTTCCCATCAACACCAACGGCAAAGCTGAGTGTAGAAATCGTAACCCTAACGTATCACTTACTCGTCGTCTGAAAAGTCTGCAACATGAAACGTTGCAGCCCGAAAACGGGTCAGCACATAGAATATGCTGGCAATGTAACACATAGAAAGTAATGAAGGAATAAGCCTATACTACATGCATATATGGCTGGTGGAAAAGCTCTATGGTTATAAGGTTTTGCGAAAAGCCAATTTTTCCCTACTGCAAAGGAATAAATTTATTTAACTATCATGGTGGTTGTTGAACATTGAGAATGGTTGACAACATCCTCAATCCCAATTAAAAGTACTCATTAAAACCCAACAATATTAATTAGAGTAACATGATGAGATCAACAGGATAATCCCAGAACTAGATACTCAAGATTGTCCATAACCGGGGACACGGCTAACCATGATTAGTTTATACACTCTGCTGAGGTTTGCGCACTTTTCCCCACAAGACTCGATCGCCTCCGTTTGATTTCTCGCACTACATGGTGTTTGAGAGACGGATGACCGAGACATAGTCTTTTAGAAGCGCTAGCACCTTACATGTGGGTAGACCGTACCAACCTACAACCCCTACATCTGCTAGTCTACCCGTAAGAGTTCACACAACTTAATCAACTATGCCAGAGCCCATAATGGCTTGTGGCTGCACACGGAAGTTTCTAGTTTGAATAATCTCATGATCCCTTTGAGCCTGGGTGGCGGTCCGAAGAAATACAGGCAAGTCCTGATGGAAACCAGGTGCCTCAATCCACCCAGATGTGTGTTTAAGTTGCCACCTTAAATAAACCATTAAATAACAATCTCACATCTGTCATGGATACACTCACCCAATCCACCTCTACTTAGCATAGCATAGCATAATAAGCAAACGTAGAAGTAACTCCGAAGGGTTTGATAATAAAACAGGTAATAGGTACTACCTCAACTACTTCCCATCCCACAATTTAATTAGATCCTAATCATGCAAGTGTTTGAGGATAGATCTAATGCATAAAAACTGGGTATGAGAAGAGGTATGATCAAAGTGTTACTTGCCTGCAATGTTGATGAACATGAGTCGCACTCAAAACTCTTGATAGCTCTACTCGTCACACTCCGGTCAATCTATCGTAAGCAAGCAATAGTAACCACACATAAGCAATCACTCAAAAGATTGGAAAGAACAAATAAAGCAAATCAGAAAACATCAAAACCCAGCAAATAACTCGTGCAACATAAAACAATTTCTAACAGTACCAAAATTATGTGAATTTGGCCTTATCAGAAAGTTTATGTCAAGAGCTTTAATTTGCAAAAAGAATCAACTAAATCGGAGTTACGAAACTCAAGTTATGATCAAACAAAGTTCAAATTCAAATCTGTTTGAAAACAAATTTTAAAATTTTCAAAAACATGTTTAAGTTGGATTACTGGATAGAGGGGATCATAACTAAGAAGTGGGCATCGGTTTCGTTGGATTTGGATAAACGGATAAAAAGTTATAGTCGTTTGAAAACTAGGGGCTAATCTGTAGAAAAAGTATTCACAGATGGGTCCTTGGCCGAAAATTAAACAGAAAAAGAAAAAGTATAAATAGTGAATGTTCGCTCCCGAACGCTAACGAACGAAAACGTTCGCTAGATCTACCTAAAAAGAAAACGTTCATTACATAGCAAAACTAAATAAAAAACGGGTTTTTTTAACAAAACCGAACCTCTAAAATAAAACCGGTTCGGACCGGGGCGGTTTTACCGGGCCGAAAGAAAACCGGCGGTTGGATCGGGATCGGGCGCCGGCGAGTCGGCTAGTCCGGGCGGCGGCGGCGGTTTGGATCGGCTCCGGCGAGGGGCGAGGCAAGACGGCGGCCAAGGCTGAACGACGGCGGGCGAGGGCAGCGCGGGGAGCGAGGGCGGCGAGGTGGCGCGGCAGCAGTGCAGAGCAGCGGCGGCGGATGCGGGCTCTGGCAAGGGGCGGGAGGAGGCAGCGGCGCGAGAGGAGAGAGAGGGGGATCCGGGGCGGCGCTCCGGTATTTATGGAGGGGCGGAGAGGCGGCGCGGGGTTGCGTGGGGGAGGGGGCGCGAGGCGGACACGGAGTCCGGGCGGCGTACGGCGGCGGCGATGCCGGCTTGCGGAGTCTCTTGAGCTCGGGGCCGCAAGCGTCGGGCTGGGCCGTGGCCTGGCCGGTTGGCTGGGCCGGCCCAGTTCGGAGGAAAGGGTTTTTTTTTAAAACAGTCTAACAAAAATAAAAACAAAATAAATAGAAATATTATATTGGCATATAATATATCAAAATTTTCAGAAAAAGATTTCCTACAAGATGAACTTTATTCTAGCTTCAAATAAAATACACAAAAATTTAAATAATTCAAACAGTGCTACTGGCCTAATAAAATCCACTGAAAATCACTTTAAAAATACCAAAATTAATTCAAATTTATTGCTCTCCAATTTTCTGCTGTAGGGAATCATGTTACCCTATTTTCCATATATTTTATTTTTGGAAAAATAATTTGAATAAAACTCAAATAACTCCAAATTGAAAATAAATTTTAAAGAACTTTGAATTTAATTCTTTGAAACTCCCAACTCATATTTCATATGTTTTGAAGAAGTCATTTTATCTTCTACCATGAAAATCATTGAGTTGCATAAAGTTTCAGAATTGGAAATATTTTCAAATGAAATTCAAATATTTTCAACACCCTTGTCATTTAAATAAATGGAAGAAGTCATGTCATCTTCTCTCCGTGGTTTTGTGATGAAAAGAATTTGAATTCTCAAGATCATAAAAGCAAAAATGAAAGTTTGGGAAAGTCCTTTTATTCCCTCTCATTTAACTTTCAAAAAGTTTCAAACTTCACTCACTTTCAGTCAATCAATCAACAATCAATCAAAACTATCTATTTATTATAACATTCCAAAATTTAGAATTTTGGGATGTTACATCCAGCTACTTGGGCTGCTTTGAAAACTGCTATGCGTACTCGTTGGGTTCCACCATATTATCAACGTGAATTACTTCAAAAATTGCAGCGCTTAAGACAAGGAAAACATTCTGTAGAAGAATATTATCAGGAAGTACAAACTGGCTTGATTAGATGTGGTATTGTTGAGGAGAATGAAGCTATGCTTGCACATTTTCTGGGTGGATTAAATAGAGAGATTCAGACCATTCTAGACTATAAGGATTATAATAATATCACTCGTTTATTCCATCTTGCTTGTAAAGCTGAACGTGAAGTGCAGGATCGACAGGCATTGGTGTGCACTAACTTTTCTGCAGGTCGACCTTCATCATGGACACCACGTGCATCGTCTACTTCCACTGCACCATCACCTCCTTCAGGTGCCACCTCCAACTGTGATACAAGAAAGCAGGCACAACCACCACTATCTGCCAAGAGCACACCTGCCGGGCCTGCACAGAGCTCTTCTTCTTACATGGCGTCAACAGGGCACACAAGTGATATTATTTGTCGTCGTTGTAAGGGAAGAGGACATTTTGCAAGAGAATGCAAATCTCAGCGTGTGATGATTGCTACTGAGGATGGTGGGTATGAGTCCGCTAGTGACTATGATGAGGAGACTTTGGCTCTTATTACACATGAGGAACACGGTGGAGATGATTCTGATCATGAGACACAATACATGGCTGTCAAGATGCTTGACAGGTATGAATGTTTAGTTGCTCAACGTGTTTTGAGTGTGCAGGTTACACAAGCTGAGCAAAATCAGAGGCATAATTTGTTCCATACAAAGGGAGTTGTGAAGGAACGTTCTATTCACGTCATCATAGATGGAGGGAGCTGCAACAACTTGGCTAGCATGGAGATGGTGGAGAAGCTATCTCTTAGCACAAGACCACATCCACATCCTTACTACATCCAATGGTTCAACAACAACGGCAAGGTTAAGGTAACACGTACTGTTCGTGTGCATTTTAGTATCTCTACATATGTTGATTATGTTGATTGTGATGTGGTACCTATGCAAGCATGTTCCTTATTACTTGTAGACCATGGCAATTTGATAAAAATTCTGTACACCATGATAGAAACAATCAGTATACTCTTGTTCATAAGGATAAAAATATTACTTTGCTTCCTATGACTCCTGATTCCATTTTGAAAGATGATATTAGTAGAGCTAATAAAGCAAAACAGGAGAAAAATAAGAGTGAAAATCAGATTGTGGCAAAAGAATTTGAGCAACAAATGAAGCCTAATAATAAACCATCTACTGTTTCTTCTGAAATTAAATTGAAAAGTGCATGTTTACTTGCCACCAAATCTGATATTGATGAGCTAGATTTTAGCAAATCTGTTTGCTATGCTTTTGTGTGCAAAGAGGCATTATTTTCATTCGAGGACGTGCCTTCCTCTTTGCCCCTGCTGTCACTAACATTTTGCAGAGTTCACGACGCCTTTCCACAAGACGTGCCACCGGATTACCACCTATTTGTGGGATTGAGCATCAAATTGACTTAATTCCTGGTGCATCGCTACGCAACCGTGCACCATACCGCACCAATCCGGAGGAGACGAAGGAGATTATGCGTCAAGTACAGAGCTGCTCGACAAAGGTTATATACGCGAATCTCTTAGTCCTTGTGTTGTTCCTATTATACTAGTGCCTAAAAAGGATGGTACGTCGGCGTATGTGTGTTGATTGTAGAGGCATTAATAATATTACTATTCGTTATCGCCATCCTATTCCTAGGCTAGATGATATGCTTGATGAATTGAGTGGCTCTACAATATTCTCCAAAGTTGATTTATGTAGTGGATACCATCAAATTCGTATGAAATTGGGAGATGAATGGAAAACAGCATTTAAAACTAAGTTTGGTTTATATGAGTGGTTAGTCATGCCTTTTGGGTTAACTAATGCGCCTAGTACTTTCATGAGACTAATGAACGAATTTTTACGTGCTTTCATTGGACGATTTGTGGTAGTCTATTTTGATGATATACTGATTTATAGCAAATCTTTGGAAGAACATTTGGAACATTTACGTGCTGTTTTTATTGCTCTACGTGATGCAGGTTTGTTTGGTAACCTTGGGAAGTGCACCTTTTGCACCGACCGAGTATCTTTTCTTGGCTATGTTGTTACTCCACAGGGAATTGAAGTTGATAAAGCCAAGATTGAAGCTATTGAGAGTTGGCCGCTGCCCAAAACGGTCACACAAGTGAGGAGTTTCCTTGGCCTCGCTGGTTTCTATAGGCGTTTTGTGAGAGATTTCTGCACCATTGCTGCACCTCTCAACGAGCTTACAAAGAAGGATGTGCCTTTTGTTTGGGGTACCGCACAGGAAGAAGCCTTCACGGTATTGAAAGATAAGTTGACACATGCTCCTTTACTCCAACTTCCTGATTTTAATAAGACTTTTGAGCTTGAATGTGATGCTAGTGGAATTGGATTAGGAGGTGTTTTATTACAAGATGGCAAACATGTTGCATACTTTTCTGAAAAATTGAGTGGGCCTAGTCTGAACTATTCTACTTATGATAAATAATTATATGCTCTTGTTCGGACTTTAGAGACAAGGCAACATTATTTATGGCCCAAAGAATTTGTTATACATTCTGATCATGAATCTTTGAAACATATTAAAAGTCAAGCTAAACTGAATCGTAGACATGCTAAAATGGGTGGAATTCATTGAGACTTTCCCTTATGTCATTAAACACAAGAAGGTAAAGAAATTGTTATTGCTGATGCTTTGTCTCGTCGCTATACTATGCTTTCACAACTTGACTTCAAAATATTTGGTTTGGAGACCATCAAAGATCAATATGTGCATGATGCTCATTTTAAAGATGTAATGCAGAATTGTAAAGAAGGAAGAACATGGAACAAGTTCGTTGTTAATGATGGTTTTGTGTTCCGTGCTAACAAGCTATGCATTCCTGCTAGCTCTGTTCGTCTTTTGTTGTTGCAGGAGGCGCATGGAGGAGGATTAATGGGACACTTTGGCGTGAAGAAGACGGAGGACGTACTTGCTACACATTTCTTTTGGCCAAAGATGAGACGCGATGTTGAGCGTTTTTTTGCTCGCTGCACTACATGTCAAAAAGCTAAGTCACGACTCAATCCTCATGGTTTATATATGCCTTTGCCTGTGCCAAGTGTTCCTTGGGAGGATATATCTATGGACTTTGTTTTAGGTTTACCTCGAACAAAGAAGGGGAGGGATAGCATATTTGTTGTTGTGGATAGATTCTCGAAAATGGCACACTTTATACCATGTCATAAAAGTGATGATGCTGTTAATGTTGCTGATTTGTTCTTTCGTGAAATTATTCGCTTGCATGGTGTGCCAAATACTATTGTTTCAGATCGTGATACTAAATTTCTTAGCCACTTTTGGAGATGTTTATGGGCAAAGTTGGGGACTAAACTGCTTTCTAGTACTACTTGTCACCCCCAAACTGATGGACAAACTGAAGTAGTCAATAGAACATTGTCTACTATGCTTAGGGCTGTTTTGAAGAATAATAAGAAAATGTGGGAAGAATGCTTGCCTCATATTGAATTTGCTTATAATCGTTCGTTGCATTCTACTACTAAGATGTGCCCTTTTGAAATTGTGTATGGTTTCCTACCTCGTGCACCCATTGATTTGTTGCCTCTTCCATCTTCGGAGAAGGTTAATTTTGATGCTAAACAACGTGCTGAATTGATCTTAAAAATGCATGAGTTAACTAAGGAAAAAATTGAGCGTATGAATGTTAAATATAAACTTGCTGGAGATAAGGGTAGAAAACATGTTGTCTTTGCACCTGGAGATCTTGTTTGGTTATATTTGCGTAAGGATAGGTTTCCTAATTTGCGCAAATCAAAGCTAATGCCACGTGCTGATGGTCCATTTAAGGTGTTAGAGAAAATAAATGATAATGCATATAAACTTGAGCTGCCTGCAGAATTTGGGGTTAGTCCCACTTTTAACATTGCAGATTTGAAGCCTTATTTGGGTGAGGAAGATGAGCTTCCATCGAGGACGACTTCATTTCAAGAAGGGGAGGATGATGAGGACATCAATACCATTGTAACACCCACAGCCCCTCTCGTTACATATCTTGGACCAATTACTAGAGCTCACAAGACGCCAATTGAATTACCGGTACTTTCGTTTCTTGGTAATGATTCTAATGTTCATGAGAATATGATACTGCCTAAATTGGATACATTTGTTTTCCTTACAAATGAAGGGCCGAGCTTGGAGAAGGATGAACATTGGAGCAAGAACACGCATGGAGTTGATGGCATGCGCAAGGGGATCAAGGACGGATTTACAAGTGATGATTTCAGGACTTTGAAGCCACCATAAGGAGTGCATGAAGCCTTGGACGAAATATACAAGATGCCACTTCATAATATTCGTCCAAAGGCTATTCTAGGTGATGTGTCACCTTATTATTGGGCCAGGCCCATGTAATTTCGAAATACTTAAGTATAGGCTATTTTTAGAGTCCGTATGTGTGGGGAAACAAGAGTTAGGGTTGGTTTGGACCCCACCCTCAAGGGCCACGAAATTCCTCCTCTTCCTCCATATATACAGCCCTTAGGGCGTCGCTTAGACTTTGGGTTTTGTTTAGATTAAAAGTTCGCCATAGCTGCAACTTCACAGATTTCGCTTGTGTTCAACGACTGCACCAAGGCGTCCACGTAACCCCACCTTCATTAATAAAGCTTTCCTCTTATATTCACAATATCCAGATTGCAATCTTAGTTTCTTGCTTGTTCTTCGTTTGCTCGCAGGAAACAGGCCCTCGTGGTCAGGTTGATCGTGCTCCGGCGTGGTCAATAACCCTCGGAAGTTGGTTTAGCGATTGCTAAGGCGCGACGTCTCGCACGTTCGTAGTCGGATTGTCAAGGTCGACTCCCACAGAAAACGATAGCCACCATCTCATCGAAACATCGGGACACCTTTGCCTCTATCATGGATCAAGAAGGAGGAGACGTCCCTGAGCTGTACGTGTGTTGAACGTGGAGGCGCTGTCCGTTCGGCACTTGGATCGGATCTTCCGCGATTTGAATCGTCGCGAGTACGACTCCATCAACCGCGTTCTTGTAACGCTTCCGCTTAGCAATCTTCAAGGGTATGAAGATGCACTCCCTCTCTCTCGTTGCTAGTATCTCCTATTGATCTTGGTGACACGTAAGTAAATTTTGAATTATTACTACGTTCCCCAATAGTGGCATCAGAGCTAGGTCTATGCGTAGATTCTATGCACGAGTAGAACACACGTAGTTGTGGGCGATGATTTGTTCAATTTGCTTACTGTTACTAGTCTTATCTTGATTCGGCGGCATTGTTGGATGAAGCGGCCTAGACCGACCATACACGTACACTTACGTGAGACAGGTTCCACCGATTGACATGCACTTGTTGCATAAGGTGGCTAGCGGGTGTCTGTCTCTCCCACTTTAGTCGGGTCGGATTCGACGAAGAGGGTCCTTATGAAGGGTAAATAGCAATTGGCATATAACCGTTGTGGATTTTGCGTAGGTAAGAAACGTTCTTGGTAGAAACCCATAGCAGCCACGTAAAACATGCAACAACAATTAGAGGATGTCTAACTTGTTTTTGCAGGGTATGCTATGTGATGTGATATGGCCAAAAGGATGTGATTAATTATATATGTGATGTATGAGATTGATCATGTTCTTGTAATAGGAATCATGACTTGCATGTCGATGAGTATGACAACCGGCAGGAGCCATAGGAGTTGTCTTAATTTATTGTATGACATGCGTGTCAATGAAAATGCCATGTAATTACTTTACTTTATTGCTAACCGTTAGCCATAGTAGTAGAAGTAATAGTTGGTGAGACAACTTCATGAAGACATGATGATGGAGATCATGATGATGGAGATCATGGTGTCATGCTGGTGAAGATGTGATCATGCCGCGCCTCGAAAATGGAGATAAAAAATGCAAGCTGATATTGGCCATATTGTCGGATTTCAGGTTCCGGCAGACCCTTGAGGTTCGAACACTGGGGTGCGCGTGGAATCTCACCCTCTACCTACCTGCACCCTGCCGCCTCGCTTGGATCTAAACTACGAAAGGAACAACACAAGAGACACAAGGTTTATACTAGTTCGGGCTACCGTTGTGGTGTAATACCCTACTCTAGTTTGTGGTGTGGTGGATTGCCTCTTGGGCTGATGGTGATGAACAATACAAGGAAGAACGCCTCGTGAGGGCCTGTTCTTGGCCGGGGCGATGAACTGCTTAGGGGAGTTCAGTCGCCTTCTCTCTCTCTGTCCAAGGTGCATCCAGCTACTGATCAGATCAAGGTGCCCCTAGCTTTGTGTGTGGCTAGTCCTATTTATAGACAGAGGCCCTGGGCCTCTTCCCAAATATTGAGCGGGAAGGGCGCCAACAATTGGCCATTTTGAAGGGGAACATCTGGTACACTTATCCTGACTAAAGTTGGTCCTCGCCTGTCAAAGGCTCTGGTGGTGACGCCGGATTGGGCTCCACAATGACTTCCTTCCTGCCGTTGGACTGGTCTTGGTCTTGTTGCACCGAAATGGACGCCTTTGCTTGATGCTCTCGCCTGCACTTGCTCCTTTGCACCAAAGAGGAAAGGAGGACATCTGCTGGCTGGCGCCCGCTGGCGCCCTTGGTCGTCATGGCTTGCGCCATGGGCACCTCGTGAGGTACCCGCCTTGATCTCTCTGCCTCCTCGCGAGCCAGCTGATGAGGCCGTGCTCGAGAAGCTCCTGTCGTCCGCCACGCGAGGCTTGGCCCCTCGCGAGGTCTTGAGTTTGTGTTGATGAAGATGGGCCGTGTTGGGCCCCCTTTGAGCCACGCCGCAGCCGCAGGCAGTGCAAGTCTCTGGGACCCCGCTCCAAGAACACCGACAGAGCCCCGGCCCAAGGCGCACCGGACTTGGCTGAGCAGAGGCGAAGGGCAAGTCTGGCGCCGCGGCCCCTAACAGCGTCTTGACCTTGGGCGCCACGTGGCGGTTGATTGGACGTGGGCGGCACTGTTCCCCCACGCCTCCTTATTTTGTGCCATGCTAGGCGGACTCGTAGCCGCACACAGCCGCTCCCCTTTTCGCTGCTCGACCGTCCCCCACTCTTCCTCCTCTCGAACTCCAGCTTCTGCTCCCAATCCAATCTCGAACCTTCCTCCCCTTCCGTTGCCATGGCTCCGACGAAGAAGGGAAGAGGGAAGAAACCCATGCCTCCGCCGCGCTGCCGTCGCGGCCCCGCCGCCGATCGGTCAATCATACTCAATCGAGAGGGCCTGGGCAAGGTCAGCTCGGCTTTGGCCACCATCTTCAACAAATGCGGGCGGACGACGGCCTGGCCCGCGTCCCACTTCGCCATCGACAGGATAATCACTGAGGTCCAGTATTTTGCCGACACCCTGTGGGCGGGGCTGGTTCCCCCCTTCTCCGATTTCTTCAATGCTGTGCTCTCCCACTATCAGATCCATATGATGCACTTGGGTCCGGAATCCATCACTCTTCTTGCAGTCTTTGCCTTTGTTTGCGAGGCGATGATGGGCATCCTTCCCTCAGTTGCCTTGCTGTGCCACTTCTTCTCTCTGCGTCTTGTTGACCCCACCCAATGTTCGGGGTGTGTGAACTTCATTGCTGCATCTGAAACATCGGCTTCAGGGATCGACTTCAGCCTTCCTCCGCCCGCGCCTGGGTTCCGCGAGCGGTGGCTGTACGTGGACGTGGGGGTGCCCAGCCCCCTGCTGTCAGAGCCAACATCACCCGTTGTCCCCAATTCAGGCTGGGGCCAGGAGACGCTCACGAGCCCCCAGCTCGCCTTCGTCTGGCGTCGCTTCGCGTTCCTGAGGGCGCTCGAGGTGACGGCGTCCAAGGTGGTGAAGGAGTTCCTGTTGTGCCGCATTGCCCCTCTCCAGCGCCATTCCCGCCGGATGTGGGCCTTCAGTGGGCGTGAAGACCGCATGAGGCTCCAGGAGGAGGACTTGACGCCTGAAGCACTGAGGAAGGTGCTCTTGGTCTTGACTGGGGACCCCACCCCTGGCAGCATCCGGCAAGGGGGTGCTTTGCTGTACTTTTGCTCAAGCAGGGGTGACTTTGTGAAGCAGATGCCCAGATTCGATGAATGGGGGCTGCGCCCCGTAGGCCTCATGGGGTCTCGCGAGAACCCGGTGGTGGTGCCTGCCTTTCCAGTCGGCCATGGCGGCTCTTCCTCGAGTGGCAGAGCAGGGAGGCACGAGCCGCTGGAGGCCGAGGGGGCCTCCGCAGGGGTGACGGTCCCAGGCGGCACTCTTGAGGGAGCAGCTCCTGAGGCCTAGGCTGCCGCGGCTGGGGGTGGCGAGCGGCTGCCCGTAGTGCCTGCGGCTGAGGCCCCCGGGGCCCCAGTTACTCTTCTTGGTGAGGTGACCGGCAGCGTGCATCAGGTAGACGCGCCCGACGCGGGTCATCTCGACGCTCCTTCCTCGTCGCAGGTTGACCCCTGCGCTCAACTCTTGGGTCGCTTATGCGTGGACTTTGAGGCTCTCCGGAAGAGAAGGGAAGCCTTGGGCGACGATTACCCTTGTCGCCTGCTGAAGCGCAGGAAGTTCTTCGCCACCGATGAGTAAGCTTTCCCCTTTTCTGGCTCCTGATTCTTCTGTTGCTTCTACTGATCCTTGCTCCGCAGGGCCCTTCCCGCCGAGCTCACGAAGATGCCTGAGGAGCCATCCCCCTGGGTTCCGCCTTCTCCGCCGCCTTCGAGCGCTCCGAGCAGCAGAGCCCTTGTGGTGAGGCCGGCCGGAGAGATGAGCCATCCTGAGGCGCATCGCGTCCCCACGCGCCTCGCGACCCTCCTTCGCGAGCCTTCTCGTGGGATAGCCAGCCTGCCGTGGGCTTCTCGTCTGGTCGTCGACCGTGATTGGTTGAGGCATTCCCTGCGCTCTCCTTTGGGGGATGGGCTGGCTCCTGGCCGGGCTTCTGGCGAGGCGTGCCCGGCCGTGGCGAGGGCGCCAGCCCCCAACCCCCTGCCCAGAGGGGGAGTGCTGATTCGTGGCCCTCAGCGCTCGCCTGGGGCGGATGATGGTGTCGAAGACGTACTTGAGCGCGCCCGGGAGCGTCGCGCTCTTCGCCAAGGGTTTCTTCGGAGGGCGGCTGATGCGGTGAGCCTGCTTGGTGAAGAGCTCGCTGATGAAGACGCGCGCCTCGAGGCCGAGGGCCTGCGCCTGGCCGCGGAGAGGCGTGAGCTGAAGGTGGCTGTCGCCCTTGCGCGCCATCAACGTGGTCTTGATGATGAGGAGGCCAAGGCGTTGCTGGCGGCCTCTCGGGAGGTCCGTTCTCGGGCCGTTGAAGAGGCTCGGGAAGCTGACCGGCGGCGAGAGGCGGCGGAGGAGCGGGCGGCGGAGGAGGGCAGGCAAGTCTGGGGACCCCCGTTCCCAGAACGCCGACACATATCATGTCACTTTATGATTTGCATGTGATGTTTGTCATGTTTACATCTTATTTGTTAGAACGACGGTAACATAAATAAGATGATCCCTCACTAAAATTTCAAGAAATGTGTTCCCCCTAACTGTGCACCATTACGAAAGTTCGTTGTTTCTAAGCACCACGTGATGATAGGGTGTGATAGATTCTAACGTTCGCATACAATGGGTGTAAGCCAGATTTACACATGCGAAACACTTTGGTTGACTTGACGAGCCTAGCATGTACAGACATGGCCTCGGAACACGAGAGACCGAAAGGTCAAACATGAGTCGTATAGTAGATGCGATCAACATGGAGATGTTCAACGTTGATGACTAGTCCGTTTCACGTGATGATCGGACACGGCCTAGTCGATTCAGATCATGTATCACTTAGATGACTAGAGGGATGTCTATTTGAGTGGGAGTTCATTAAATAATTTGATTAGATGAACTTAATTATCATGAACTTAGTCTAAAATTGTCTTTCAATCTACCTTGTAGATCCAATGGCCCACGCTAATGTTGTCCTAAACTTCAACGCGTTCCTAGAGAAAACCATGCTAAAAGACGATGGTAGCAGCTATACGGACTGGGTCCGTAACTTGAGGATATCCTCATAGATGCCAAGAAATCATATGTCCTTGAAGCACCACTAGGTGATGCACCCATTTTCCCAGCAACTCAAGACGTTATGAACGCCTGGTAGTCGCGTAGTGATGATTACTCCCTGGTTCAGTGCAACATGCTTTATAGCTTAGAACCAGGGCTCCAAAAGCGTTTTCAGCAACATGGAGCATATGAGATGTTCCAAGAGCTGAAAATGGGTTTCCAAGCTCATGCCGGGGTCGACTGATATGAAGTCTCCAACAAGTTCTACTGTTGTAAGATGGAGGAAAACAATTCTGTCAGAGAGCATATACTCAAAATGTCTGGGTTGCACAACCGCTTGTCTCAGCTGGGAGTTAATCTTCCAGATGACTCGGTCATTGACAGGATCCTCAAGTCGCTTCCACCTAGCTACAAGAGCTTTGTGATGAACTACAATATGCTAGGGATGAAGAAGTCCATTCCTGAGTTATATTTAATGCTGAAATCAGTGGAGGTGGAGATCAAAAAGGAACATCAAATGTTAATGGTGAATAAGACCACTAGTTTCAAGAAAGGCAAGGGTAAGAAGAACTTCAAGAAGGACGGTAAGGGAGTTGCCGCGCCCGGTAAATCAGTTGCCAGGAAGAAGCCAAAGAATGGACCCAAGCCTGAGACTGAGTGCTTTTATTGCAAGGGAAATGGTCACTACAAGCGGAACTGCCCCAAGTACTTAGCGGATAAGAAGGGAGGCAATGCCAAAGGTATATACGATATACATGTTATTGATGTGTACCATACCAACGCTCGTAGTAGCTCCTGGGTATTTGATACCGGTGCGGTTGATCACATTTGTAACTCAAAACAAGAGCTGCAGAATAAGTGGAGACTGGTGAAGGACGAGGTGACGATGCGCGTCGGGAATGGTTCCAAGGTCGATGTGATCGCCGTCGGCACGCTACCTCTACATCTACCATCGGGATTAGTTTTAAACCTCAATAATTGTTATTTAGTGCCAGCTTTGATCATGAACATTGTATCTGGATCTCGTTTAATGCGAGATGGCTACTCATTTAAATCTGAGAATAATTGTTGTTCTATTTATATGAGAGATATGTTTTATGGTCATGCCCCACTTGTGAATGGTTTATTTTTATTGAATCTCGAACTGATGTTACACATATTCATAGTGTGAATGCCAAAAGGTGTAAGGTTGATAATGATAGTCCCACATACTTGTGGCACTGCCGCCTTGGTCACATTGGTGTCAAATGCAAGAAGAAACTCCACGCAGATGGAATTTTGGAGTCTCTTGATTATGAATCATTTGACACGTGCGAACCATACCTCATGGGCAAAATGACCAAGACTCCGTTCTCCGCAACAATGGAGCGAGCAACCAACTTGTTGGAAATAATACATACTGATGTATGCGGTCCAATGAGCGTTGAGGCTCGCGGTGGCTATCATTATGTTCTCACCCTCACTGATGACTTAAGTAGATATGGGTATATCTACTTAATGAAACACAAGTCTGAGACCTTTGAAAAGTTCAAGGAATTTCAGAGCGAGGTGGAGAATCAACGTGACAGGAAAATAAAGTTCTTACGATCAGATCGTGGAGGAGAATACTTGAGTCACAAGTTTGTCACACACTTAAGGAAGTGTGGAATTGTTGCACAACTCACGCCGCCTCGAACACCTCAGCGTAATGGTGTGTCTGAATGTCGTAATCGCACTCTATTGGATATGGTGCGATCTATGATGTCTCTTACCTATCTACCGCTACCATTTTGGGTTTATGCTTTAGAGACTGCCGCATTAACTTTAAATAGGGCACCGTCTAAATTCGTTGAGACGACACCATATGAATTATGGTTTTGGAAGAAACCTAAGCTGTCGTTTCTGAAAGTTTGGGGATGCGATGCTTATGTCATGAAACTTCGGGTCAAGTTGCTACTGAACTTCGTAGGTCCACGAGGACACGTTCTGCACCAGAGTGGTATGGCAACCTTGTCCTGGAAATCATGTTGTTAGACAACGATGAACCTTCGAACTTTGAAGAAGTGATGGCAGGCCCGGATTCCAACAAATGGCTTGAAGCCATGAAATCCGAGATAGGATCCATGTATGAAAACAAAGTATGGACTTTGACGGACTTGCCCGATGATTGTCAAGCCATAGAGAATAAGTGGATCTTTAAGAAGAAGACTGACGCGGATGGTAATGTGACCGTCTATAAGGCTCGGCTTGTCGCTAAGGGTTATCGACAAGCTCAAGGGGTTGACTACAATGAGACCTACTCACCCGTAGCGAAGATGAAGCCCGTCTGAATCATGTTAGCAATTGCCGCATTCTATGATTACGAGATCTGGCAAATGGACGTCAAAACGGCATTCCTTAACGGTTTCCTTAAGGAAGAATTGTATATGATGCAACCGGAAGGTTTTGTTGATCCTAAGAATGCTGACAAAGTATGCAAGCTCCAGCGCTCCATCTATGGGCTGGTGCAAGCATCTCGGAGTTGGAACATTCGCTTTGATGAAATGATCAAAGCCTTTGGGGTTTATATAGACTTATGGAGAAGCCTGTATTTACAAGAAAGCGAGTGGGAGCTCTGTAGCATTTCTCATATTATATGTGGATGACATATTGTTGATGGGAAATGATATAGAACTTTTGGAAAGCATAAAGGCCTACTTGAATAAGTGTTTTTCAATGAAGGACCTTGGAGAAACTGCTTACATATTAGGCATCAAGATCTATAGAGATAGATCGAGACGCCTCATTGGTCTTTCACAAAGCACATACCTTGACAAGATATTGAAGAAGTTCAATATGGATCAGTCCAAGAAGGGGTCTTGCCTGTATTGCAAGGTGTGAGATTGAGCGCAGCTCAACGTCCGACCGCGGCAGAAGAACGAGAAAAGATGAGTGTCATCCCCTATGCCTCGGCCATAGGCTCTATTATGTATGCCATGCTGTGTACCAGACCTGATGTGAACCTTGCGATAAGTTTGGTAGAGAGGTACCAAAGTGATCCGGAGTGGAACACTAGAAAGCGGTCCAGAATATCCTGAAGTACCTGAAAAGGACTAAGGATATGTTTCTCGTTTATGGAGGTGACGAAGAGCTCGTCGTAAAGGGTTATGTCGATGCTAGCTTCGACACAGATCTGGATGACTCCAAGTCACAAACCAGATACATGTATATTTTGAATGGTGGGGCAGTCAACTGGTGCAGTTGCAAGCCAAGAGTCATGGCGGGATCTACACGTGAAGCGGAGTACATAGCTGCTTCGGAAGCAGCTCAAGAAGGAGTCTGGATGAAGGAGCTTATCACCGACCTAGGAGTGATTCCCAATGCGTCGGGCCCGATGACTCTCTTCTGTGACAACACTGGAGCTATTGCCATTGCCAAGGAGCTCAGGTTTCACAAAAAGACCAAGCACATCAAGCGCCGCTTCAACTCCATTCGTGAATATATTCAGGATGGAGACATAGATATTTGTAAAGTACATACAGATATGAATGTCGCTGGTCCGTTGACTAAACCTCTTTCACGAGAAAAATATGATCATCACCAGAACTCTATGGGTGTTCGATTCATCACAATGTAACTAGATTATTGACTCTAGTGCAAGTGGGAGACTGTTGGAAATATGCCCTAGAGGCAATAATAAAATGGTTATTATTATATTTCCTTGTTCATGATAATTATCTATTTTTCATGCTATAATTGTATTAATCAGAAACCGTAATACATGTGTGAATACATAGACCACAACATGTCCCTAGTGAGCCTCTACTTGGCTAGCTCGTTTATTAATAGATGGTTGTGGTTTCTTGACCATGGACATTGGATGTCATTGATAACGGGATCACATCATTATGAGAATAATGTGATGGACAAGACCCAATCCTAAGCATGGCACAAGATCGTGTAGTTCGTTTGCTAGAGCTTTTCTAATGTCCAGTATCATTTCCTTAGACCATGAGGTTGTGCAACTCCCTGATACCGTAGGAACGCTTTGGGTGTATTAAATGTCACAACGTAACTTGGTGGCTATAAAGGTGCACTACAGGTATCTCCGAAAGTGTCTGTTGGGTTGGCACGAATTGAGACTGGGATTTGTCACTCCGTATGACGGAGAGGTATCTCTGGGCCCACTCAGTAATGCATCATCATAATGAGCTCAATGTGACTAAGGAGTTAGCCACGGGATCATGCGTTACGAAGCGAGTAAAGAGACTTGCCGGTAACGAGATTGAACGAGGTATGGGGATACCGACGATCGAATCTTAGGCAAGTAACATACCGATAGACAAAGGGAATTGTATACGTCATTGATTGAATCCCTAACATCGTGGTTCATCCGATGAGATCATCGTGGAACATGTGGGAGCCAATATGGGTATCCAGATCCTGCTATTGGTTATTGGCCGGAGAGATGTCTTGGTCATGTCTGCATGGTTCCCGAACCCGTAGGATCTACACACATGAGGTTCGGTGATGCTAGAGTTGTTATGGGAAATTGTATATGGTTACCGAAGGTTGTTCGGAGTCCTGGATGAGATCCCAGATGTCACGAGGAGTTCCGAAATGGTCCAGAGGTGAAGATTTATATATGGGAAGTCCAGTTTCAGTCGCCGGAATAGTTTCGGGGGTTATCAGTATTGTACCTCGACCACCGAAAGGTGTCCGGGGGTCCATCGGGTGGGGTCGCCTGTGCCGGAGGACTTAGTGGGCTGAATACGGGTTGGGGCTGGTGCGCCCCCAAGGGCCCAAGGCGCCTAGGGTTGGAAACCCTAGGGGGAGGGGGTGCCTCCCACCTGCTTGGGGGGCAAGTCTCCCCCTCTTGGCCACCGCCCCCCTCTAGATGCATCTAGGGGGGCCGGCCCCCTCTCCCATTCACCCTATAAATAGTGGGGAGGGGGTGGGAGGGCAGCCGCACCCTACCCCTGGCGCAAACCCTCCAACTCCTCCTCCTCCTCCTCCGTAGTGCTTGGTGAATTCCTGTCGGAGAACCGCAAGCTGCACCACCATGTCGTCGTGCTGCCGGAGCTCTCCCTCAACTTCTCCTTCCCCCTTGCTAGATCAAGAAGGAGGAGACATTCCCGAGATGTACGTGTGTTGAACGCAGTGGCGCCGTCCGTTCGGTGCTTGGATCGGATCTTCTGCAATTTGAATCACCGCGTAAGAAAATTTTGAATTATTACTACGTTCCCCAACATATATATACTCCTCCACCTCCACCCTTTTAGGGTTAGCAAAGGATTAGCTTATTTGAGAGATAGAGCTTTGCTCATCCACTTGGTTACTTATCCATTGGAGACCATGACCTCTTCGGAGAAGATCCCCCAAGCGGATTCAAGACCCCTCATGGGAAGACCCCCTCAAGACCTCCTCATGGAGAAGCAATTGCTACTTGTATCATCCCATGTTGATCATGGATCGTGTATCTCTTTGTGTTTCAAGGATCTAGCACATGTGTAATCGAATCTTGTTGGTTTGAGTGATCCTCTCATGTTTTCCTCTCATGTTTTTCGTGTTCATCGCGGGATCCGCCCGTATCGTGAAAGATCGGGCACCTAGGGTTCTACCCTACATCATCTTGGATCAGAGCAAGGTGATCACGAATTTGGAGCCCCTACCCCCTTGTTTTCTTGCCTAATTTTGTTGATTTCGTCCTAAATTTGAAAATCCCCACCAAAAATAGCCCCTAATTGTTTTTGTGATTTGTTGGTTTGGATGATGTTTTGTTGATTTTGATCCATGGATTTGCTTGGTTACAAGTGGATCTAGCCTTCCCCATCTTTTCCCCCATTTACATCCACAAAATCTTCTCAAATTTGCCCCAGGAAATCGTGTTTTTCCGCCCCCGTTCTCAGATCTGGAATTTAGGGTTCATCCCAGAAGAAATTCCCCAAGCCCCGGAACTTCCGGACTCCCCCGAAACTTCCGTCCTAGCCCCGGAACTTTCGGGCTAAATAGAAAGTTTACCACAAAAATCCCCAGACTCCTCGCACTTTTTCCGCGACCCCCGGAACTTCGGGATCCTGGAACTTCCGGCCCTAGGCCCGCAACTTCTGGCCTAACCAGAGACTTTCACCGAAAATTCAGCATCAGCCTCCTTCATCGTTTTCATCATAACTTTTTACTCTGAACTCCGAGTTGAGCATTCTTTGGCTCGTTTTGAAGCTATCGAAGTGCCCGAGGTCCTCACATTGGTTTCACCACCATTTGACTCCATCAAATATTTGGAACTTTGGCATCTTTGCCTAGGCCTTCCACCATATCACCCGCGTAACCACCATCGACTTCCACAACCTAGCCCATTTTGTTCCCCATAGCATTTGAGGTTGTTTGATTAGTGACTCGAGTCTCCTAAGGTGTTTCGGCTACTTAGGGATGATTGCTTCTTCATCAACCACCACCATACACTTCAACCACCCCAACTTAACCTAATTTTGTTTGTGTTGCGAGTTGTGTCTCCTAAGGTGTTTCGGCTACTTAGGGACCATGCTCTCAATTCCGACATCGTGTATAGCCCATCATATCCTTCCACCACCATAACCCATTTTGACTGGGTTTCCACAATACTTCCGCAACCACCATTTTGACATTTGATGTTTGAGATTTTGAGTTAGCGTTTTTTCCGTTTCCTAAGGTGTTTCAGCTAATTAGGAACGGTTCGACATCGAGAACACCGCCACTCATCATCGCCACGAGGTCGCCATCGTACATAAGGACGGTAACTTCGATGACACCATTGTATATTCCCCTTGCAATTGCATTGATAACCCCTAGCCCATTTTGCGTCACTTGCCTATCGAGACTAGCCTTTGAGTAATGCCGACAACGTTACTTGCGCACAATAGTGATCATCGATCCACCCTTCCATTGCATACATACCATATCATATTGGTATCGTCTTGGTATCATATCATCTCTTGTGTCACAAGATTGTTCCCGTATATACACAATTGCTATCTTGGTTTGTGCATTTTGCAAAAGTGGCCACAGAAAAAATAATAAGCTCTTAAGCAAAAGAAAAAGTGAACAAAGAGCTTGTAAGTAATAGCCATAGCATCATACCACATTTCATATAAGATTTTCATATCCGATCATCTTGAGAGAAACACCGGGAACCATACATACATATCATGCTTGGGATAGAAGTCGTTGCATTTTTGTCTCTTATAGGTTGTGCACAAGTGTCATATCTGCCTATTGAGCAATCATGCTAGCGTCTCTCTAGAGTTGTGCAACAAGAGCATTTCCCGTGGATTCCACATTTTGAGCTCATTCCTTGGTTGCACGACCCCATTTATCTATCCGCGTGTGCGTTTCTGTGTGCCATTCATTGTTGTTGGTCTACTTGTTTCACTTGCGAATTTGTGAATCTCTTTCAACATTATTGACTCTTGCTAACATTTTGCATCAAATTTTTGTGCCACTATCCTCACCAAGCTCCACCAAAAGCTTTATTTGTGTAGGTGTGAGAAATCGACGAGATCGGTACCAATTGTGTTATTTCCTTGTTACATCATTGAGTGATCATTGATCCATTCTCAACATCGGTCAAGGTACATTTGGTATAGTTCTTTCCTTTTTTCCACTCATATTTGCTCGAGTCTTGTGATGGATGGGCAATGCATTTCATCTCCGGTCATCCATGACAACGATGGCGCGAACAACTACAACACCAAAACTCCCCACTTCAGACTGCAACGAGCAATGCAAGTCATCAACAACACCACCACCGACTTACGACATTCCAAAGCAAGGAGAAGGGACTACTTCGACAACAAGCTTCTTGCACAAAAGGAGGATCAAGATGCAAGGATGGAAGAGATACGCAACTTGATGGCCAACTTCAAGTCTTCTTCCCCTTCATCATCTTCAAGGTGGCGGCGAGCGAGTCAACCATCTTCGGAGCGCCCATGCGATGCAGCCGCAATTCGTCCACGTCCACATCTACATGGCGACCATCATCACATTCGTGATCCACATGTCACCTCCAAGCATCATGTGCATGACGAAAACGAATGACATCTACTACGAGCTCAAGTACGACAACGACAACATCTACATGAAGATGCTTGAGACGCGCAAACCTACAAGTCCCAACAGGCTCTACATCAAGCTACGACCAAACTTGATGAGCACAAGAGAAGACCGCGAGACAAGCACCACCAAGAGGAAGCTTCGACTACCACTTCGACATCTTCGCCAAATGCTATCAAGGCATCTTCGCCTTTGAACGTACGACATCTTCGCCTACTTCCCATGAGTTCGCCTACATCGACATCTTCAACAACAAGGCGACCACCTACTAGCGAGGGCGACACTTACATCTCCAGAAGACCCTCAAGGAAGATGGCCGAGCATGGGGAATTCCCTTCGGTCATGGAGACGAGCTACGAGGTGCCACATCATATGGGCCTCCTACAACAAGACGGCGACATGACGGTCAGCAAGGGCCATCCCCTTCGACAACGGCAGCGAGTACGAACCTCTTCAACAACATGAAGACGGCGCCCCAATATGTATCCTAATCCGAGTCAAGATACGAGACCACACATGAGACCTTCTCTTTGATCTCGGAGGAGAGTGATGATTTGCCACGTCCTATGACATCCATATTTGGAGGCGTTATGGATCAGGAGGTTGAGCATGGGTGATGCGGAGCATCCTACGGTCATCTCCATGTACACCTTCATAGAACCTCAAGCCCCAAGTGGACCTACCGGACTTAAGGTGAACCCGCTCCTCTTCGAGATTTACGTGAATATCCATTGGACTTGGTTGCTACCTCACCATGGAACATTATGCATCATTAGGTACGAGGGAAACCGCCACCAAGCAGCTAGGAAGATTCCCGGAGGCCAAGGAGAAGTACCCTGAGACCCAAGAGCTGAGCGGAAGTGTCAAGATGAAGAAAAGGAAGCATGTAGAAATTGCACTACCGGACAGTTCGGTCCCCACAGTGGATAGTCCGGTCGCACCGAAATTGCACTACCGGACAGTCTTTTCCACAGAGCGGACAGTCTAGTGGCACCAAAAAATTCATCTGGACACACTGGACTGTCCGGTCCTTACCACCGGACTGTCCAGTCCGCCCAGTTTCACTGTGAATTGGGCAAAAAGGCCCATGTAACCACCGAGGCCCATACCCCTTCGCCCCTAGACTATATGTTCGTGCTCCTCTCAGTTTTTAGGGTTAGCTAAGATTAGAACTAGACATTACAGCTTAGCTCATGTATCTTCCCTTGTGGGTTTCCTCTTGAGGGAGAAGACTCCATTGGAGTTCAAGGCCTCCATTGGAGAAGATCCTGATACGTCTCCGACGTATCTATAATTTTTGATTGTTCCATGCTATTATATTATCCATCTAGGATGTTCTATATGCATTTATATGCTATTTTATCTGATTCTTGGGACTAACCTATTAAACTAGAGCCCAGTGCCATTTTCTGTTTTTTCCTTGTTTTTGAGTATCGCAGAAAAGGAATACCAAACGAGGTCCAATTGAGCTGAAAATTCACGGAGATTGTTTTTGGACCAGAAGAAGCCCACGGAGTACCGGAGATGGACCAGAAGAGTCCCGAGGCCACCACGAGGGTGGAGGGTGCACCCTACCCCCTTGGGCGCGCCCCCTACCTCATGGCCACCTCGTGGACCCCCCTGACTTGTTCCCAACGCCAACACCTCTTATATATCCCCAAACTTCCAGAACATAACCTAGATCGGGAGTTCCGCCGCTGCAAGCCTCTGTAGCCACCAAAAACCAATCGGGACCCTGTTCCGGCACCCTGCCGGAGGGGGCATCCCTCACCGATGGCCATCTTCATCATCCTGGCGCTCTCCATAACAAGGAGGGAGTAGTTCACCCGCGGGGCCGAGGGTATGTACCAGTAGCTTCCTTTTTTATATCTCTCTCTCTCTCTCTCTCTCTCTCGTGTTCTTGATTTGGCACGATCTTGATGTATCACGAGCTTTGTTATTATAGTTGGATCTTATGATGTTTCTCCCCCTCTACTCTCTTGTAATGGATTGAGTTTTCCCTTCGAAGTTATCTTATCAGACTGAGTGATGTGGACATAATTATCATAGATACGTCTAAAAATATTACACGACATATTTTTCAGGTGATTTCTAGTAATAAGTGTTTAATTCTTTGTTTTACTAGTGGATACAAATATACTACACATTTTATTATTGTATGCAGAGTTAAAGAAGATTTGTATCCGCCACGTATGAAGACGTGTGTCTCCAGATTCATACAAATGTGTGTGCATGTGAATGCATTAGCACCATCAATGAGTCACGGTCATTGTCAAGAAGGTGGGACCATGTTGCATGCAAATCCATGTGAATGTCTAGGAAGTTCTGGCTACGATGCAAGGCATGCAACGACCTGGCGTACAATCCTTCGTCCAAGAAACATCAACTAACAGGCGGGTCCCAGCATGGGCCAATTTTTGGTGCTGCTTGCGTGAGCCTCACGGCCTGGTCCAGTACATCATGCGCCGCCAGGATCCGATCGCCGCCCGCCTGGTCGAGCGTGTCTCCGCACTTAATAAATAGTTAGTCTACGTTAGGGTTTAGACTCGGGTTTTGTTTAGAGAAGTTTAGCTATATTGCTACTTTTATTTGTCTTCGCTCGTAGCGGATAGTGCGACCGTCAAGACATCCTACCGGAACCCCATCTTGTGAGATTAATCCCATCTAGCATATTCGCAATTTTGAGATTGCTTGGCTATTATTTTCTTGCATGTTCATCGATTTCCTTGCAGGAAAAATCATTCGTGGATAGGTCAATCACGCCGTTGGCTCGGTCGATAACGCCGTGGAGTTGGTTCAGCGATTGTCGTGGATATCAGTCGTGTACGGTTCTCCCTGTACGGTTGGTAGTTGGATCGTGAGGGTCAAGTCCCACCCAAAATCATAGTTATCTCCCTCTCATCAAAAGATTGGGCCCCAGTTCACATCACTGCGTCTTTAAGGATTTGAGAACACTTGATGTATGTCCTGCCAATGGGGTATTCTATTGATTCACTTGATGTATGTTTTGGTGATCAACTTGCGGGTTCCGTGACCTTGGGAATCTATGCATAGGGGTTGGCACACGTTTTCGTCTTGACTCTCCGGTAGAAACTTTGGGGCACTCTTTGAAGTTATTTGTGTTGGTTGAATAGATGAATTTGAGATTTTGTGATGCATATCGTATAATCATACCCATGGATACTTGAGGTGACACTGGAGTATCTAGGTGACATTAGGGTTTTGGTTGATATGTGTCTTAAGGTGTTATTCTAGTACGAACTCTAGGATAGTTCAAACGGAAAGAATAGCTTCGTGTTATTTTAATACAGACTTGAATAGATCGATCAGAAAGGATAACTTTGAGGTGGTTTCGTACCCTACCATAATCTCTTCATTTGTTCTCTGCTATTAGTGACTTTGGAGTGACTCTTTGTTGCATGTTGAGGGATTGTTATATGATCCAATTATGTTATTATTGTTGAGAGAACGTGCACTAGTGAAAGTATGAACCCTAGGCCTTGTTTCAATGCATTGCAATGCCATTTGTGCTCACTTTTATCATTAGTTACCTTGCTGTTTTTATATTTTCAGATTACAAAAACCTATATCTACCATCCATATGGCACTTGTATTACCATCTCTTTGCCGAACTAGTGCACCTATACAATTTACCATTGTATTGGGTGTGTTGGGGACACAAGAGACTCTTTGTTATTTGGTTGCAGTGTTGCTTGAGAGAGACCATCTTCATCCTATGCCTCCCACAGATTGATAAACCTTAGGCCATCCACTTGAGGGAAATTTTCTACTGTCCTACAAACCTCTACACTTGGAGGCCCAACAACATCTACAAGAAGAAGGTTGTGTAGTAGACATCAAGCAATTTCTGGCACCGTTGCCGGGGAGGTGAGTGCTTGAAGGTATATCTTTAGATCTTGCAATAGTTTCTTGTTTTATGACTAGTTTAGTCTATAAAAGAGAACTCCAAATAAATGGACTTGAGGGTGCCTCATATGCTTCATCTTTTTAAAGTCTTCCGTGAAAATAAGGATTCCGATAATTGTGCTCGATTGCTAGAGGAAGAATGCATTAGAATGTTTGGCACTAAATCTTTGAATGAGGAGCATGATTGCAATGTTGTTAGTACGGACTCTTTGAATATCCATAGTAGTAATTATGATTGCAGTAGTCATGATGAAACTATCTCTTATAAGCATGTCAATTTTTGTGGAGTGCATAAAGTTTGCAAGTACCCACCAAATAGGGAAGATAGATTCTGCAAGAGGCATAAGTATTTAGAAACTAAATGGTTGCAGGAAAGGCTAGATGTTTGTGCTGAAAATTTAAATTTTCTTAGCCATCCTTGTGAACTTTGTAATGAACGTGGTCATTTAAATATTCAATGCAAATTTTTTCATGATCGAATCGTGTCCAAAAATTGTGATGACTTGATTTCCCTTGCGCATCATAATGAACTTATTTTGCTTCTGGGTTATGAAGAAATGAAACGTATAACTAAGAATATTCTAGAATTTGCCCTTGAGAGAGTGCTTGATTTTGATCTAGAAGAAATTTTTATGTATTGTGCGGTGAACTGCATTGAAATTCCTTATATTGCCAATTACATAAAGACAAGAAAACAAATAGAAGATGAAGAGAACACTAATGAAATGGAAAAGACTTCCCAATATCCTCCTATTATTTCTTACGATGAATCAGGTAACGAGGAGGAGCCTTCTATTCAACCAATCTCATTAATAAGGAGGTCCAAAAATAGGATTAAACCCACACATGATGCGAAGAAGAAAAAGAAAAGACGGAGAACCAAAGGTAAAAAGGTATCCCTCCCAAATGATGTTGCTCCTATTACTCATTGTGATGATGATAATTGCTATACTATTGGTGCTATCCATACTATTAATGATGAGAGTGATTATGCTTATGATATGAAAAGGCCGAAGCTTGGGGATGCTATGTTTGGTGAGAATAACATGTTTGAGAATTTATTTGCTGCAATTAATGTTTGTCCCAAGCTTGGGGATGCTATGTTTAATGAAGATGATATTTTCAGCCTCCCAAGTTTTGATGAGCAAATTTATTATAATGATAGCATGCCTCCTATTTATGATGATTATTGTGATGACACTTATGCTATAAAAAGAAGTGATGATTATATTTATAAAACTTGTCATGATTATGATTACCCTTTTTCTGAACATTACTCTTTTAATGTGAAAACAATTTATAGTATTCGAGTCTCTTATGATACTCGCACTATTTCGAATGAGAAGAATTTTGCTTATGTGGAGAATAATAAAATTTCTATGCTTGTAGATCATGAAAAGAATTCTTTATGTGATGGTTATATTGTTGAATTTATTCATGATGCTACTGAAAATTATTGTGAGGGAGGAATATATGCTTGTAGGAATTGCAACAATATCATGTTTCCTCCCTATGTGTTAAAAGTTTTGAAGTTACGCTTGTTTTGCCTTCCTATGCTAGTTAATTATTGTCGGATTTCGGGTTCCGTCAGACCCTTGAGGTTCAAACACGCGGTGCACGCGGAGATCTTTCCCCTACCGGCTCATGCGTGTAAGGATTGCAAGGGATCTAAACTACTAACAATGAACAACACAGAGACACGAGGTTTATACTGGTTCGGGCCACCGTGGTGGTGTAATACCCTACTCCAGTGTGTGGTGTGGTGGATTGCCTCAGGGGCTGATGATGAACAATACAAAGGGAGAACAACCTCACGAGGGCCGGTTCTTGAGCTGGTGCGATGAACTGCTTGGGTGAGTTCATTCGCCTCTCTCTCTCTCTCTCTCTCTCTCTCTCTCTCTGTGATCTCGATCAGATCGATCCCCTTCTGTGTGATCTCGATCAGATCGATCCTCCTCCCTCTCTCTGTGGTGGCTAGTCCTATTTATAGAGGGAGGCCCTGCGCCTCTTCCCAAATAATGAGCGGGAAGGGCGCCAACAATTGGCCATTTTGAAGGGGAACATCTAGTAGACTTATCCTGACTAAAGTTGGTCTTCGGCTGCCAAAGACTCTGACGGTGACGCCGTCCTGGGCTCCATGATGACCTCCATCCTGCCGTTCTGCTGGTCTTGGTCTTGTTGCACCGAAGCGGTAACCTTTGCCTGATGCCTTGGCCTGTGCTTGCCTCCTTTGCACCTAAGGGGAAATTAGGACACTGCGCGGGCTGGCGCCCGTCTGGCCTTGATCGTCATGGCTTGCGTCACAGGGAACCCTCGCAAGGTACCCTGCCTTGATCTCTCCGCCTCCTCGCGAGCCTGCCTGACGAGGCTGCTCCTGAGGTAGGTTCCTGTCGTCCGCCCCGCAAGGCTTGGCCCCTCGCGAGGGTCTTGAGCTTGAGCTGATGAAGCTGGGCCGTTCTGGGCCCCCACTTGAGCCACGCCGCAGGCTGCAGGCATGCAAGTCTGGGGACCCCCGTTCCCAGAATGCTGACAGTAGCCCTCAGGCCCAAGGAGCGCCCGGACTTGGCTTAACAAAGAAGCGAAGGGGCAAGTGCGAAGCGCCGCGGGCCCCAACAGTCTGCGGCCTTGGGCGCCGCGTGGTGATTGGTTGGCTGCGGGCGTCTCCACTTCCCCATGATGCCTCGGCAACCGCATGACTTGACAAGTCCCTGCATGCAGAAACGGGTCATGATTACCTGCGATCGTGGAGGCCGACGGTTGGCCTCCTCCGGCTATAAGTACGGAACGACGCGAGCCCTTCCGGTCCATCTCTTCTTGCTTCTCCTTCTTCTCCATCCTCGCCCTTCCTCCACATTGCGACGATGGCTCCAATCCGCCGGTTCTCCACAGAAGAGAAAGGAAAGGCCCCGAGAGGTCCCGATCCGCTTCGCCAAGAAAGCGGCTAGCCCTCTGCCGCCGAGATGAGGCGCCCGGCGAGGTGTCGAGGCCTGCACGAGCGGCCGCCGCCAGGTTCCGCTGCCCTTATGCGCCCGCATTGAGGGCCACAAGGAGTTGATGCCGGCGCCACAGACGACGCCGCCGTCGGCGTCGGCGGGTCCTGGCGTCGCGTTGTTCCTCCCAGGAGTCCATGCCGAGGGCTCCTCCCGAGTTTGTGCTCCACGCCGCCATGCCTCCTCAGTCTTGGATTCGCCTTCCTCCCTCCTTCGCCTTCGAGATCCCGCAGAGGGGCTCTCTGGAGCTCTGGTTGCAGCATGCTGGCTGCAGCACCCCTTCGACCGGAGCGGAGGTTGCAGTCGTCGCTCCGGGCAAGGTCTTCATGACCCGAGGCTGGGGCGAGATCGCCCGGGTCTGCTGGAAGAGGGGCGCCCTCGTGATCCACCTGTAGTACGATGGCGCTTCCTTGATGCTCTTCAAGGTCTTCGACGCGGAAGGACGTCGGTTGCAATGCTGCCCCAAGATGGGCGGTCGTGGCGTCGTCATCGCGAGGACTAGGCCCGCCGGTCTCCCCCTCGGCAGCTCCTCAAGCAGCAGCGACGGGACCGGGGGGGTCCAGCACCTCCACCGAGCTTCTGGCGACTCTGGAGACGAGCGACGACAGCTACGAGCCCCTGAGTTCGCGCCGCGCTCGGAGCCGGGCGGGCGCTTTAGGCTACCAGCGCCGGTGATCTGGATGGGATTGGCGCTAGTGCCTGGCGGCCCACTGTTGATGATGGCGTCCCCAGCGGAGGCTTGCGTAGTAGGCGTTCCTTAGGATTAGCACCTTTTATTTCCTGCAAAGAATCGAAGTAGCACCCCGCGGGGGTATGTAAGGCGCTGGCCACGTTTTTGTGAATATTATGCCCTTATGATGAATCGGTGCGAGATGCTCGTTCTGCCCCAGCTCAGCTCCCCCTTTCTTTCCTCACGAGGGCTTGGTGCTCTATGCTGATAGGTCCCGGTCCCCAGGTAGGCTTCAGCCGTCGCTGGTATGACAGGTCGCGATGCCGTGGGTCAAGGCCAGGAGGTGAGCGGCCGGAGGTCCAGTAAGAGCCTCTGAGTCGCGATGCTCAGGAGGTCCCCTTTAGCGCTCAAGCATCCTCCGCAGGGCAAGAAAGGTAGGCAGCTTTGTCGTGACAGAGCAGCAGTAGGCGAGGGTTTTAGCGCTGAGGCAAATCAGCTTTTGGCGTGACTTATCTTGCGAGTTTGGAGCGGCGTTCGATGAGGTGCCGTGTCTGCGCGACGACAACTGAGGTGTCGCTGGGTCGGGACCTCGCGAGCTTCTTCCCTCTCCCCCGCGCTTTCCATAATGCTCTACGTCCTCAGGTCCCAGCCCTCGAGCGAGCTCAGCTGCCGCTGGTATGACAGGTCGCGATGCCGTGGGTCAAGGCCAGGGGGTGAGGGCTGGAGAGCCAGTAAGAGCCCATGAGTCGCGATGCTCAGGTACCCCCCTTTTAACGCACAAGCGGATCGTGCCGGAGTGGAGGAGAGAAGGCTCGTGAGGCCGCCAGCGTTAGTCCTGGAGCAGGTCCTGTGTATGAATCATGGGGAGAAACAAGGTTCGTCGTAACGGTTGCCAGCCAAACATTGGTCGCTCCGAGAGAGTGATCGGGGGCACTGAGGGCCTAGTGAGGTGGCGCCTTGCGGGGTTGCCGCGGCCAGAGGTCGGCCACTTCAGATTTATCAGTGTTGCGGGGACGGACCCGTGCGCAAGCACCGTGCCGGAGCGAGCGGCTCCAAAGGTAGGTGTCAATCGAGCAGGCGATTAGGTTAAGCATGTTATGTATGAACAAGCAAATCCATCTAGATAGGTGCGGAGAAAGCATACGCCACTGGGTCTGGCCCGATCAGCTTGGGGATAATGCAGCCCGAGGGGCGCCCCGAGGTAAGTAAAGAATGAAGCAAACGGATACATGCCGCAGGACGGACCCACGCAGCCTGGGAATGATGCACTGAGGGCGCCCCAGCTGAAAACGGAACTTGGAAAGGTGTCACCTGATATGGTCGGAGATGGCGGGTGTTGGGGTAGCGGATGACGCGTGACGAGGACGCCGGCCCTCACGAGCCCTCCGGACCTGGAGCCTCGGGAGGTTCCGAAGTGCAGGGGTTCTCGAGAGCCATCTCCATCTCCGCCAGGACCGCGCGCTGCTTGACCTCTTGAGCCTCCAGAGCGCCCCTCAGAAGGCGCTGATGGGCGGCAACTGCGTTCGGCAGGCCGAAAGGCATGCGAACGTAGCTGTGAGGTGGACCCTCGCAACGCCCCACACGTGAGGGCTAGAGGCGCTCCTGAGACGCGGCTCGGTTGAGCCCTGGTATGTCGATGCAGATTCGCAGCCCAGCATCCTCGCCTGGATGTGGGGCCACAGCGGGCAAGCGGCGACAACCGCGCATGACTCTTGACTCCTGTAGCTCCTGAGTGCTCCTCGCGATGAACTCCTGAGGGTTTGGCCATCCTTGCTTCGCTCCTTCCTGAGGGAAATGTGCCTTGAAGCACGCCTCCAAGTGGTGCCTGAGCACCTCCCTCGTGACTCTGGCTAGGTCGGTGGCTCGCCATGAAAGAGTGCCATGAAAGAGCCCCCGAGCCTAGCCTGAGGAGGGCGACAGGCGCGCCTTCCTATGCGTCAGAGGGTGGCGCCCCTTGAACGGGCGCGGGTCCTGTTGCCATGCCTCCGGAGGTGCCTACCCCACGAGGTCTTGGACTAGGTGAGGCCTTCTCATTCTTGGGGATCGTCTCGGGAAGTCTCCCGCTCCTGTGATCTGGGTCTTCGATTGCCGCTGCTTGGAAGGCATGCTCAAGAGAACACACTGCATCCTTTTCCTCGCAAGGCACTCTGATGACTCCTCTGCTTCCTGGCATCTTGAGGACATTGTAGCCATGGTGAGTCACTGCCATGAACTTGGCCAAAGCTGGGTACCCGAGGATGGCATTGTATGGCAGGCGAATGTGGGCGACGTCAAAGTCGATGAGCTCGGTACGGTAGTTGTTGCGCTGTCTGAAGGTGACAGGAAGGCGGACTTGCCCTATCGGGACGGTGGAACCATCGGTGACTCCGGAGAAAGGCTTGGTCGGCTGAAGCTGATTGTATGGACTTGAAGATCGTTGAATGTCTCGACAGATAGGACGTTGAGTCCTGCTCCGCCATCGATGAGAGTCTTGGTGACTTGCACGTTGCTGATGACTGGTGAGCAAACCATGGGGAGGACTCCGGCCGTTGCCGCGCACTTGAGCTGATCCGCTGAACTGAATATGATAGCGCATGACGACCACCTGAGAGGGCGTGTGGCCTCTGGCTTGGGGAGGACTGCATTCACTTTGCGAGCAAACTGCTTGAAGATCTGCCGAGAGGTCAGGGCTGGCGCCACCAGGATGCTGGCGATCACAGGCTCTCTGGAAGCCCCAGCCCCTCGTCCTGATGATTGTCTTCATACCTCCTTGGCGGCTGCGGCAGAGGCGGGAGCCCTGCATGGCCTTGAGGGCGATCCTCGCGAGGTTGGTCCCTCCAACCTCCCTCGCGAGGCTGGTCCTGCTAGCGGTTCTCGCAAGGTCTATCACGCCATCCCTGGCGAGGGCCACGGTCTTCCCAGCGTCCTTCGCCTATTCCTCCTCCTTGGCCGTAGCCTCGATCACTGTGGTCGGGGTGTCGACCGATTCGCCCTTCTCGCACGGCCCTAAGCTCTTGGCATTCGTTGGTGTTGTGGGTGTGGAGACCGTGGTACACGCAGTACCGGCTGCCCTTGGAAGACTCAGGCTGATCCCTGCCTCGCTTGGTGTCTGGTTCTGCCGCGAGCACTGCAGCCCCCTTGCGCTTCACGTCCTTGGCCTTGGGCTTCTTCTCTTCTGGATCGGCAGCTGGAAGCTCAAGGAGGGATAGGCGCCCTTCCTCAGCCCTGGCGCATTTGGTCGCCAAGTTGAATAGCTCTAGAGATGTGCACAGGTCTTCATGCATCGCCAGCTCCTCCTTCATCTTGACGTCACGCACACCATCGGAGAAGGCTGAGATGATGGCCTCCTCAGTCACCTTGGGAATCTTGAGGCGTGCATTGTTGAAGCGTTGGATGTACTTCTGCAGGGTCTCTCCTGGCTACTGCTTGATGCGGCGCATGTTGCTCACGGCAGGAGGCCTGTCGCGAGTGCCTTGGAAGTTGGCGATGAAGCGGGTGCGCATCTCGTCCCAGGAGGAGATCGTGCGGGAGCGAGTTCGAGAGCCAGGTTGGGCTCCATCCTTCAGCGCCATGGGGAACCAATTCGCCATGACCTTTTCGTCCCCGTTGGCGGCTTCGATGCCCAGCTCGTAGAGCTAAAGGAACTCCGCAGGATCTACAGTGCCGTCATAGCGAGGAGGCAGGTCTGGCTTGAACTTGCCGGGCCATGCGACACTGCGTAGCTCGGCGGTGTAAGCGCGGTAGCCTGCGGTGGCCACCGGGCTCTCGATGATGCGGAGCTTGCTCTTGTGGATTCCGCACCGCTGCACGGAGCAGCGCGGGTCTTGACGCAGCAGGTGCTGGAACGCATAACGCCCGGTCTTTGGGAGCACGCGAGCACCTTCTTGGGGACGAGGATCTCTGGCAGCTCCTTTCTTGGTCTTGGGCGCCGGGCGCGGAGGGTCTCGGCCCGGGGCCACGCGCCTTGGAGCCAGGGCGCCTTCTTGGGAAGGAGGTGGCGGGGGCACCTCCGGCCCCCTGCCTCCCGTGCGTGGTGCGGGGCGAGGCAGCGAGAGGGACGGCGTGGGGGAGCCCCCTGCGCCGCGGACGAGCTCGGCGACGCGGTCGAGCCACTCCTCGTAGACGTCGTCGACGGGGCGTTAGCGCAGGAGCTCGTTTGCCGTGATGAGCGCGGCTCGAGCCTCCATGGGAGCGCGGAGCGCGCGGGACGAAGAACCAGCTGGGGCGAGCGAAGGAGTAGCGGTGCGGCCGTCTCGCCTCACCGACGGATGCTGGGACGAGGCCTGCTGCTCGTTCCCCGCTAGGTCGATGGCAGCGTTGGCGTAAGCGACGGGGAACAACGGGGGTGTCTGCCGATAGGAGCCGTCTACGCGACTCGAGCGGCGCGAGCAGCCCGGCGCTCGGTGCGAGCTCGGCGAGCGTCAGCCATAGACACGACGGAAGATCACACACGACAAGCGGAAGAAAGATTCCGGCGCACCCCTACCTGGCGCGCCAAATGTCGGATTTCGGGTTCCGGCAGACCCTTGAGGTGCGAACACTGGGGTGCGCACGGAGATCTTTCCCCTACCGGCTCATGCGTGTAAGGATTGCAAGGGATCTAAACTACTAACGATGAACAACACAGAGACACGAGGTTTATACTGGTTCGGGCCACCATGGTGGTGTAATACCCTACTCCAGTGTGTGGTGTGGTGGATTGCCTCAGGGGCTGATGATGAACAATACAAAGGAAGAACAGCCTCGCGAGGGCTTGTTCTTGAGCTGGTGCGATGAACTGCTTGGGTGAGTTCAGTCGCCTCTCTCTCTCTGTGTGTGTGATCTCGATCAGATCGATCCCCTTCTATGTGATCTCGATCAGATCGATCCTCCTCCCTCTCTCTGTTGTGGCTAGTCCTATTTATAGAGGGAGGCCCTGGGCCTCTTCCCAAATAATGAGCGGGAAGGGCGCCAACAATTGGCCATTTTAAAGGGGAACATCTAGTACACTTATCCTGACTAAAGTTGGTCTTCGACTGCCAAAGACTCTGACGGTGACGTCGTCCTGGGCTCCACGATGACCTCCATCTTGCTGTTTTGCTGGTCTTGGTCTTGTTGCACTGAAGCGGTAACCTTTGCCTAATGCCTTGGCCTGTGCTTGCCTCCTTTGCACCAAAGGGGAAATGAGGACACTGCGTGGGCTGGCGCCCGCCTGGCCTTGATCGTCATGGCTTGCGTCACAGGGCACCCTCGCGAGGTACCCTGCCTTGATCTCTCCGCCTCCTCGCGAGCCTGCCTGACGAGGCTGCTCCTGAGGTAGGTTCCTGTCATCCGCCCTGCGAGGCTTGGCCCTCGCGAGGGTCTTGAGCTTGAGCTGATGAAGCTGGGCTGTGCTGGGCCCCCACTTGAGCCACGCCGCAGGCCGCAGGCAGGCAAGTCTAGGGACCCCCGTTCCCAGAACACCGACAATTATTGTTCCATTAAGTTGTTTGCTCACAAAATCCCTATGCATAGGAAGTGGGTTAGACTTAAATGTGCTAGTCATATTCTTCATAATGCTCTCTTTATGTTTCAATTCCTATCTTTTATGTGAGCATCATTGAAATCATCATGCCTAGCTAGGGGCGTTAAAAGTTAGCATTTGTTGGGAGGCAACCCAATTTTATTTTTGTTCTTTGCCTTTCGCTCCTGTTTAGTAATAAATAATTCCTCTAGCCTCTTTTTGGATGTGGCTTTATGTTTTAATTAGTGTTTGTGCCAAGTAGAACCTTTGGGAAGACTGGGTGAAGTCTTTGCGATCTTATTGTAAAAAACAGAAACTTTTCCGCTCACGAGATTAGCTGCCATTTTTTACTGGAGAGTGATTTTAGGTTGATTATTTTTGCAGATGATTAATAGACAAATTCCTCACGTCCACCAATTATTTTCAGAATTTTTGGATTTCCAGAAGTATTCGAACAAATCAGATTGCTACAGACTGTTCTGTTTTTGACAGATTCTGTTTTCATTGTGTTGTTTGCTTATTTTGATGAATCTATGAGTAGTATCAGAGGGTATGAACCATAGAGAAGTTGGAATACATTAGATATTACACCAATATGAATTTTTAATGAGTTCACAACAGTACCTAAGTGGTGATTTATTTTCTTATACTAACGGAGCTTACGAGTTTTCTGTTGAGTTTTGTGTTGTGAAGTTTTCAAGTTTTGGGTAAAGATTCGATGGACTCTGGAATAAGGAGTGGCAAAAGACTAAGCTTGGGGATGCCCAAGGAACCCCAAGGTAATATTCAAGGACAACCAAGAGCCTAAGCTTGGGGATGCCCCGGATGGCATCCCCTCTTTCGTCTTCGCTCATCGGTAACTTTACTTGGAGCTATATTTTTATTCACCACATGATATGTGTTTTGCTTGGAGCATCATTTTTTTTGCTTGATGTTTGAATAAAATATCAAGATCTTAAATTCTTAAATGTTAGAGATTCTTCACATAGTTACTTAATTATTCAACTACTCATTGATCTTCACTTATATCTTTCGGAGTAGTTCGTCGTTTGCTCTAGTGCTTCACTTATATCTATTTAGAGAACGGTGGTGGTTTTATTTTATAGAAATTATTGATCTCTCATGCTTCACTTATATTATTTTGAGAGTCTTTTAGAACAGCGTGGTAATTTTCTTTGGCTATAAAATTAGTCCTAATATGATGAGCATCCAAGATGGGTATAATAAAAACTATCATATAGAGTGCATTGAATACTATGAGAAGTTTGATGCTTGATGATTGTTTTGAGATATGAAGGTAGTGATACTAGAGTCATGCTAGTTGAGTAGTTGTGAATTTGATAAATACTTGTGTTGAGGTTTGCAAGTCCCGTAGCATGCACGTATGGTAACCGTTGTGTAACAAATTTGAAGCACAAGGCGTTTCTTTGATTGTCTTCCTTATGAGTGGCGGTCTGGGACGAGCGATGGTCTTTTCCTACCAATCTATCCCCCTAGGAGCATGCGCGTAGTGCTTGGTTTTGATGACTTGTAGATTTTTGCAATAAGTATGTGAGTTCTTTATGACTAATGTTGAGTCCATGGATTATACGCACTCTCACCCTTCCATCATTGCTAGCCTCTTCGGTACCATGCATTTCCCTTTCTCACCTCGAGAGTTGGTGCAAACTTCGCCGGTACATCCAAACCCCGCGATATGATACGCTCTATCACACATAAGCCGCCTTATATCTTCCTCAAAACAGACACCATACCTACCTATTATGACATTTCCATAGCCATTCCGAGATATATTGCCATGCAACTTTACACCATTCCATTTATTATGACACGCTTCATCATTGTCATATTGCCTTGCATGATCATGTAGTTTACATCGTATTTGTGGCAAAGCCACGATTCATAATTTTTCATACATGTCACTCTTGATTCATTGCCCATCCCGGTACACCGCCGGAGGCACTCATATAGAGTCATATTTTGTTCTAAGTATCGAGTTGTAATCCTTGAGTTGTAAATAAATAGAAGTGTGATGATCATCATTATTAGAGCATTGTCCCGTGTGAGGAAAAAAAGAGAAGGCCAAATAAAAAAGAGAAGGCCCCCCAAAAAAGAGAGAAAGGCCAAAAAAAAGAGAAGGCCCAAAAAAATGAGAGAAAAAGAGAGAAGGGACAATGTTACTATCCTTTTTCCACACTTGTGCTTCAAAGTAGCATCATGATCTTCGTAATAGAGAGTCTCTTATTTTGTCACTTTCATATACTAGTGGGAAATTTTCATTATAGAACTTGGCTTGCATATTCCAACAATGGGGTTCCTCAAAATGCCCTAGGTCTTCGTGAGCAAGCAAGTTTGATGCACATCCACTTAGTTTCTTTTGTTGAGCTTTCATACATTTATAGCTCTAGTGCATCTGTTGCATGGCAATCCCTACTCCTCGCATTGACATCAATTGATGGGCATCTCCATAGCCTGTTGATTAGCTGCGTCGATGTGAGAATTTCTCCTTTTTTGTCTTCTCCACCTAACCTCCATCATCATATTCTGTTCCACCTATAGTGCTATGTCCATGGCTCGCGCTCATGTATTGCGCGAAAGTTGAAAAGGTTTGACATACTAAAGTATGAAATAATTGCTTGGCTTGTCATTGGGGTTGTGCATGATTGGAGCATTTTGTGTGACGAAGATGGAGCACAAGCAAACTATATGATTTTGTAGGGTTGAGCTTTCTTTGGCTATGTTATTTTGAGAAGACATAATTGCTTGGTTAGTATGCTTGAAGTATTATTATGTTTATGTCAATATTAAACTTTTGTCTTGAATCTTTCGGATCTGAACATTCATGCCACAATAAAGAAAATTACATTGATAATTAAGTTAGGTGGCATTCCACATCAAAAATTCTGTTTTTATCATTTACCTACTCGAGGACTAGCATGAATTAAGCTTGGGGATGCTTGATACGTCTCCAACGTATCTATAATTTTTTATTGTTCCATGCTATTATATTATTCATCTAGGATGTTTTATATGCATTTATATGCTATTTTATATGATTTGGGACTAACCTATTAACCTAGAGCACAGTGCCATTTTTTGTTTTTTCCTTGTTTTTGAGTATCACGGAAAAGGAATACCAAACGGGGTCCAATTGACCTGAAAATTCACGGAGATTGTTTTTGGACCAGAAGAAGGCCACGGAGTGCCGGAGATGGACCACATGAGTCCCGAGGTCACCACGAGGGTGGAGGGCGTGCCCTACCCACTTGGGCGCGCCCCCTACCTCGTGGCCGCCTCGTGGACCCCCCTGACTTGTTCCCGACGCCAACACCTCTTATATATCCCCAAACCTCCAGAACATAACCTAGATCGGGAGTTTCGCCGCCGCAAGCCTCTGTAGCCACCAAATACCAATCGGGACCCTGTTACGGCACCCTGCCAGAGGGGGGATACCTCACCGGTGTCCATCTTCATCATCCCGACGCTCTGCATGACGAGGAGGGAGTAGTTCACCCTCGGGGTTGAGGGTATGTACCACTAGCTATGTGTTTCTCTCTCTCTCTCTCTCTCTCTCTCTCTCTCTCTCTCTCTCGTGTTCTTGATTTGGTATGATCTTGATGTATCGCGAGCTTTGCTATTATAGTTGGATCTTATGATGTTTCTCCCCCTCTACTCTCTTGTAATGGATTGTGTCGGTGTACAAAAGTAGGGACTCTCCTTTGTACCCCTTTACTTGTGCACGGGCAGTCAGAGCCGCTCCCACGGCCGCACTAAGTAGGGCAGAAGAGGGAAGCCGGAGCATAAGGCAATCAAAGCAATGCCAAGACCAGAGACACAAAGAGCAAGAGGGCGAGGTGGACTCCCCCGGCAAGACCCTTGCCGGGGCAGCCTCTGCGGCCCCGGCAAGGACCTTGCCGGGGCAACTTTCCCAACACCAGCAGAGCCAGCCACCCTTGAGCCCGAGGGTCCCAACGCCGCTAACAACCACATTGGGGCCGAGGCTCGGGAGGCACCTTTGTGGTGGCATGCAGATCTTAGTCAAGATCATAAACACACAAGATCAGATGAGGACCAGAAGACGACGATCCTCGGCGGGATCCTAGCCGAGGAAATCCACGAGACCCCCGGCAAGACCCTTGCCGGGGACGACCACTGTGCCACGTCAAGACCCTTGCCGGGGCCCCGGCAAGGCCCTTGCCGAAGACACCTACAGAGCCGCAGCCAGGCCCGCGTCCTCCAAGGCTCCACCGCCATTCCCATACAGCTGCCAGCCCGACCAGCTGGGCAGGCACCTGCGTGGCGACGTGCGGCTTCCAGACCAGCTCAGCAAGCACCTACGTGGTGACATGCAGACATTCGTCAAGATCCTTCCACCATGCCATCTCAGCAGCCTGCCAGCCTACGTGGCGCTGCATGCCTCGCTGGCCTGGACGCGCGTCGGAGCAAGATGGAGCGGCGACGGACGGGACATGCCTCGTTGCCATCCCCAGTAAAGCAACAGGACACCTAAGGGGGCGCATTTAATGCGTCTTGTCCCGTAATGACAAGCGATAAGCTTGCACACTGTACACCTTTCCACCTCCTGTGTGTCACTGTGGCGACCCCTTTTGTCTATAAAAGGAGGCCCGAGGCGTCCAGAAGAAGGATTCGGGTCTTTTGGGCAACAGACACACCATAGCTAGCTTAAGAGCTCAAGAACACTCAAATACATACACCAAAGTAGGACTAGGGTATTACACATCTTCGCGGCCCGAACCTGGGTAAACGATTCTTGTGCTGGCCGCCAAACCCGCTCTTTGCACAACCCCGCGCCCGCCAACCGTAGAAGGGATCCCAGTGAATCCATAGGCGTTGTTTCCCGACATCTTTGGCACGCCAGGTAGGGGGTAATGGCGCAGTTGTGGAAATCTGGTCTGGTTGGAGTAGCGGCTTCATCGTGGTCGTCGCTCCAAGGGAGAAGACGACCAAATGGGCGGCGTCACCTATGGATGCGATGAACGCCCGCGCTACGACAGAAAAGCTAAGTCACGCGAAATCTTGGTTATTTTCACTTATATAAGGCTGTTCTCCCTGAGAGATCTCGTTCCTTGTACGGGAAACCTACACACGATGGGACCCTTCCGCTGTTGGCAACGCCTTTGTTTCTATCTTGAGCCTGCTCGAAAGTTCATGTGGCCGTGCTGGCGGCGGCAAGGTGGCCTACCCGTTCCCAGCTGCGCTCTTGTCCTGCCTCGAGTCCGCTCGACAGTTCAAGCGACCGCACTGGCGGCGGCAAGGTGGCTCGCCGGCAGCAAGCGCCCTTCCGGCAGGGTGCCCAGGGATCTGTCCTTAAAGCACCACGGCATGGGTTTACGCACCGACAACCTTATCTCAACAAGCGTAGGGTACAAACATACGAAGAAAGATCTAACGGGAAGATAACACGCATGATATTAAAGTACTGTAGAGTTATATTACATCAATTGTTGTTGCGGTTCTAACTAAAGATAAAAATTGTCCTGGCCATGAACCTGCAGCGGCAATGAGAAATGGGGTGCCTAGTCCCGGCGTTGGCCTTGTATCCTCCGAACACCGTCGACACAGCTGATGACGGGCTTGATACGCTCCTTGAGCGGCGCGAGGTCCACACCCTCCGGCAAGCTCTCCAGCGCGGCGTCGAAGTCGAGGTTGGGGTTCTAGTACGCCACCTTGGTGAGGACCTTGGTCATGGCAACCCGGGAAAGCCTTCGGGCCTCATCGGCCAGCGAGGCCGCCCGGTTGGAGCGGAACTGCTCCAGGGCTCCAATAACACCCTCGAAGAACAGGGTCAGCTTGGCATTGGGACTCGCATTCGGCTCTAGGGCGTACCTCACGTGCGGCATCCCCATGGTAGCCAGCTGCGTGGTGATCCGGCCGGCAACGTCGGCGAGGCGGCTGATCCATAGGTTTTCGCCCTTCACGAAATCTGCGTGGTTGGCGGCCTCGTTCTTCCGCAGCTGCCTCTCCTTCTCCAGATTCTTGGTCAGGGTCCCTTCCCGGGCCCTGACCTCCAAGAGCGTCGCCTCAAGACCCTCCAGCTTCAGCTTCAGGTCTTTGATGGAGTCGTTGGCCTTGGAGAGCTGCTCAGCCTTGCCGAGGACCTCGCCCTGCGCCTCCACCAGAGCACCGTTGAGCGTATCCTTCTCCTTTGCCAACTTCAGGGCCTAATCCTTCAGCCCGTCCCGCTCCACCTCCAGCTCTTTCACCTTGCCGGTGATGACCCACAAGTATAGGGGATCTATCATAGTCCTTTTGATAAGTAAGAGTGTCGAACCCAACGAGGAGCAGAAGGAAATGATAAGCGGTTTTCAGCAAGGTATTCTCTGCAAGCACTGAAATTATCGGTAACAGATAGTTTTGTGATAAGATAATTTGTAACGAGCAACAAGTAACAAAAGTAAATAAAGTGCAGCAAGGTGGCCCAATCCTTTTTGTAGCAAAGGACAAGCCTAGAAAACTCTTATATAGAGAAAAGAGCTCCCGGGGACACCTGGGAATTATTGCCAAGCTAGTTTTCATCACGTTCATATGATTCGCGTTCGGTACTTTGATAATTTGATATGTGGGTGGACCGGTGCTTGGGTGTTGTCCTTACTTGGACAAGCATCCCACTTATGATTAACTCCTATTGCAAGCATCCGCAACTACAAAAGAAGTATTAAGTTAAACCTAACCATAGCATGAAACATATGGATCCAAATCAGCCCCTTACGAAGCAACGCATAAACTAGGGTTTAAGCTTCTGTCACTCTAGCAACCGATCATCTACTTATTACTTCCCAATGCCTTCCTCTAGGCCCAAATAATGGTGAAGTGTCATGTAGTCGACGTTCACATAACACCACTAGAGGAGAGACAACATACATCTCATCAAAATATCAAACGAATACCAAATTCACATGACTACTAATAGCAAGACTTCTCCCATGTCCTCAGGAACAAACGTAACTACTCACAAAGCATATTCATGCTCATAATCAGAGGGGTATTAATATGCATATAGGATCTAAACACATGATCTTCCACCAAATAAACCAACTAGCATCAACTACAAGGAGTAATCAACACTACTAGCAACCTACAGGTACCAATCCTAGACTTAGAGACAAGAATTGGATACAAGAGATGAACTAGGGTTTGAGAGGAGATGGTGCTGGTGAAGATGTCGATGGAGATTGGCCCCCTCCCGATGAGAGGTGCGTTGGTGATGACGATGGCGATGATTTCCCCCTCCCGAAGGGAAGTGTCCCCGGCAGAACAGCTCCGCCGGAGCCCTAGACTGGTTATGCCAAGGTTCTGCCTCGTGGCGGCGGAGTCCCGTCCCGAAAGCTTGCTTATGATTTTTTTCTCGGACGAAAGACGTCATATAGCAGAAGATGGGCACCGAGGGCCACCTGGGGCCCACGAGGCAGGGGCGCGCCTGGGGGTAGGCGCGCCCACACCCTCATGGCCAGGTGTGGGCCCCTCTCGGTATTTTCTTCGCTCAGATTTTTATTATTTCCAAAACAACTTCCGTGGAGTTTCAAGACTTTTGGAGTTGTGCGAATAGGTCTCTAATATTTGCTCCTTTTCCAGCCTGAATTCCAAATTGCCGCATTCTCCTCTTTATGTTAACCTTGTAAAATAAGAGAGAATAGGCATAAGCATTGTGACATAATGTGTAATAACAGCCCAGAATGCAATAAATATCGATATAAAAGCATGATGCAAAATGGACGTATCAACTCCCCCAAGCTTAGACCTCGCTTGTCCTCATGCGGAAGCCGATAACGATAAATATGTCCACATGTTTAGAGGTAGAGGTGTCGATAAAATAAAATACGGACATGAGGGCATCATGATTATTCTTATAACAGCAACATATATGGATATTGTCATATTATTTCTTATGCTCAAGTAATAATCTATTCACAAAGTCAAGTATGAATCAGAAACTTTATTGAGAATCAACAAACTATAATCTTAGTCATTGAAGCAATTGCAATTTATCATAACATCAGAAAGAGTCTGTGTTAGAGCTTTTCAGCAAGCCCACATACTCAACTATCATTTAGTCTTTCACAATTGCTAACACTCACACAATACTTGTGGTTATGGAGTTTTAATCGGACACAGAGAAAGATAGGGGCTTATAGTTTCGCCTCCCAACGCTTTACCTCAAGGGTAATGTCAACAATAATAGTTCATGCTAACTTACATCCAACTATATATATATATATATATATATATATATATATATATATATATATATATATATATATATATATATATATATATATATATATATATATATATCAGATCTTTCCAACACAATGTGCTTGCCAAAGGATAAAATGTAAAAGGAAAGGTGAAGATCACCATGACTCTTGCATAAGGTAGAAGATAAAAGTAAAATATAGGCCCTTCGCAGAGGGAAGCAGAGGTTGCCATGCGCTTTCAGAGTTGGATGCACGAAAGCTAAATGCGAAAGAACATCACTTTATATTGCCACTTGTGATATGGACCTTTATTATGCAGTCCGTCACTTTATTTCTTCCACATCACAAGATCGTATAAAGCTTATTTCCTCCACACTAATCAATCATACATATTTAGAGAGCAATTTTTATTGCTTGCACCGATGACAACTTACTTGAAGGATCCTACTCAATCCATAGGTAGATATGGTGGACTCTCATGGCAAAACTGGGTTTAAGGGTATTTGGAAGCACAAGTAGTATCTCTACTTGGTGCAAAGAATTTGGCTAGCATGAGGGGGAAAGGCAAGCTCAACATGTTGGATGATCCATGACAATATACTTTATCTCAGACATAAGAAAACATAACCCATTACATTGTCTTCCTTGTCCAACATCAACTCTTTAGCATGTCATATTTTAATGAGTGCTCACAATCACAAAAGATGTCCAAGATAGTATATCTATATGTGAAACCTATCTTTCTTTATTACTTCCTATTAATTGCAAAAATGACCAAAACTATGTTTGTCAACTTTCAACAACTTTTAATCATCATACTCTTTCTATGTGAAGTCATTACTCTCCATAAGATCAATATGATCTCTTTATTTCTTTTTGTTCTTTTTCTTTTCTTTTATTCACTCAAGATCATAGCAAAATAATCAAGCCCTTGACTCAACACTAATCTTTATTATATAGCTCACGGACTCGATTACATAGAGGAATCATAAAGCAAAACTCAAAACTAGATCATACTAAAACTTTTATTCTACTAGATCAAGATAGTACTAAAAGGATCGAACTAAGAAAAACAGTAAAGATAGAGATGTGATGGTGATACGATACCGGGGCACCTCCCCCAAGCTTGCCAGTTGCCAAGGGGAGTGCCCATACCCATGTGATTATATTTCCTTTTTCGGAGGTGATGATGATGGAGTTGTTGATGATGTAAATTGTGCTTTCAGCTTCTTCATATTGTAACTGAGGAGAACAATTTCCTCCTTTAAATCATCGACCTCCGATTCCAGCTTCAAGATCTTGTCACATAAACCTCCTTTGCTTTTCTGTCGAAAACGAGAAGGAATGGATCAGTTGTTAGATAGTTTAGCCCTCTTAGGGAGACTAGATCTCTTGAACTTCACGTGCATATCTCCAGGTTGAGGTAGAGGGACATCCTCCTCCTCCGAACTTGAATCGTTGATCCTCATCAAATGAGCATCCTCCTCCTCATCCGTAGTTCGACCACAAGGAGATAGATCCCCATAGGTCTTTGGGTCAGCAATGAGGTGTGAGACATAGCTCTATCTGTCGAAATCCTGAGATGTCATCTTGCTCCAAATCTGCGGCAGAAACAACTCGAAACAAAAACAGAGGATAATTGCGTGATACGGTGGTCAAAACCTTCGAGAGATTATATAATTAATTTTTACCGACCAAAATACGTATCGTGCAAGAAAACGGAGTCCGGAGAGTGCACGGGGTGCCCACGAGGTAGGGGGCGCGCCCTCCACCCTCGTGTCCTTCCCGGACTAGTTCTTCTTTTTCTATTTTTCTAAATATTCCAAAACAGAGAAAAATTGCCATTAGAACTGTTTTGGAGTCAGTTTACTTACCGTACCACATACCTCTTCCTTTTCAGAGTGTGAAACATTCTGGAAAGTGTCCCTTATGTATTCTTCCGGGGTTACGGTTTCGATAACATTAGTTTCCACATTTATAGGATTACCTGAGATATAGTGTTTGATTCTTTCATCGTTCACCACCTTCGGATTTGTGCCTTCGAAGTTGTTGATTTTTATGGCACCGGAACGATAGACCTTCTCGATGACGTAAGGACCTTCCAATTTAGAGAGGAGTTTTCCTGCAAAAAATCTTAAACGAGAGTTGTATAGCAATACATAATCACCTACATTAAACTCACACTTTTGTATTCTTTTGTCATGCCATCTTTTAACCTTTTCTTTAAACAATTTGGCATTCTCATAGGCTTGGGTTCTCCATTCATCAAGTGAGCTAATGTCAAATAGCCTCTTCTCACCGGCAAGTTTGAAATCATAATTGAGCTCTTTAATAGCCCAATATGCCTTATGTTCTAGTTCGAGAGGTAAGTGACATGCTTTTCCATAAACCATTTTATACGGAGACATACCCATTGGATTTTTATATGCAGTTCTATAAGCCCATAATGCATCATCAAGTTTCTTGGACCAATTCTTTCTAGATCTATTAACAGTCTTTTGCAAAATTAATTTGAGCTCTCTATTACTCAATTCTACTTGACCACTAGACTGTGGATGATAAGGAGATGCAATTCTATGATTAACATCATATTTAGCAAGCATTTTACGGAAAGCACCATGAATAAAATGTGAACCACCATCAGTCATTAATTATCTAGGGACTCCAAACCTCGGAAAAATAACTTCTTTAAGCATCTTAATAGAGGTGTTGTGATCAGCACTACTAGTTGGAATAGCTTCTACCCACTTAGTAACGTAATCAACAACAACTAAAATATGTGTATATCCATTAGAGGCAGGAAACAGTCCCATATAATCAAAGCCCCAAACATCAAATGGTTCAATAACAAGTGAATAATTCATAGGCATTTCTTGACATCTACTAATATTACCAAATCTTTGACATTCATCACAAGATAAGACAAACTTACGGGCATCCTTAAAGAGAGTAGGCCAATAAAAACAGGATTGCAATACCTTATGTGCAGTTCTGTCTCCAGCGTGGTGTCCTCCATAAGCTTCGGAGTGACACTTGCGTAGGATCTTTTCCTGTTCATGCTCAGGTACACAACGTCTAATGACACCATCTACTCCTTCTTTATAAAGATGTGGTTCATCCAAGTAGTAATGTCTTAAATCATAGAAAAACTTTTTCTTTTGCTGGTATGTGAAACTAGGTGGTATAAATTTAGCAATAATGTAATTAGAAAAATCAGCATACCATGGAGCAGTACGTGAAGCATTTATGACATTTAATTGTTCATCAGGAAAGCTATCATCAATAGGTAGTGGGTCATCAAGAACATTTTCTAACCTAGACAAGTTGTCTGCAACGGGGTTCTCAGCTCCCTTTCTATCAATAATATGCAAATCAAATTCTTGTAGCAAGAGAACCCATCTAATAAGTCTAGGTTTAGCATCTTTCTTTTCCATAAGATATTTAATAGTAACATGATCAGTGTGAATAGTTACTTTAGAATCAACAATATAAGGTCTAAACTTATCACAAGCAAATACAACTGCTAAGAATTCTTTTTCAGTAGTAGCATAATTTCTCTGGGCATTGTCTAGAGTTTTACTAGCATATTGAATAACATTTAATTTTTTATCAACTCTTTGCCCTAGAACAGCACCTACAACATAATCACTAGCATCACACATAATTTCACAGGGTAAATTCCAATTAGGTGGTTGAACGATAGGTGCAGAAATCAATGCTTTCTTAAGTATTTCAAATGCTTCTACACAATCATCATCAAAGACAAATGGTATATCTTTTTGTAATAAATTAGTTAGAGGCTGATAATTTTTTTAGAAGTCCTTAATGAACCTCCTGTAAAACCCGGCATGACCAAGGAAACTTCTTATACCTTTGATGTCCTTGGGACATGGCTTCTTTTCAATAACATCAACTTTAGCTTTATCAACTTCAATACCTCTTTCAGAAATTTTATGCCCCAAGACAATGCCTTCATTAACCATAAAGTGGCACTTCTCCCAATTCAAGACAAGATTAGTTTCTTCATATCTCTGCAAAACTCGATCAAGGTTGCTCAAGCAATCATCAAAAGAGGATCCATAGACGGAGAAATCATCCATGAAAATCTCACAAATCTTTTCACAAAAATAAGAGAATATAGCCAGCATGCATCTTTGAAAGGTAGCAGGTGCATTACATAAACCAAAAGGCATATTTCTATAAGCAAAAGTACCGAAAGGACAAGTAAATGCGGTCTTGGCTTGATCATCAGCTGACACAGGTATTTGAGAGAAACCAGAATAACCATCTAGAAAGCAAAAATGTGTATGTTTGGATAATCTTTCTAGCATTTGATCAATAAAAGGTAAGGGTAATGATCTTTTTTAGTAGCTTTATTTAATTTGCGGAAATCAATTACCATCCTATAACCTGTAATAATTCTTTGCGGAATCAATTCATCTTTATCATTAGGAACGACAGTAATACCTCCCTTCTTAGGGACACAATGGAGAGGACTCACCCACTGACTATCAGCAACGGGATAGATTATACCTGCCTCAAGGAGCTTTAGTATTTCCTTTCTTACCACTTCTTTCATCTTCGGATACAGCTGTCGTTGGTGATCAATAACTGGTTTGGCATCTTTCTCAAATTTATTTTGTGTTGACATAGAGTGGGACTAATGCCCTTAAGATCATCAAGAGTATATCCAATAGCATCACGGTGCTTCTTCAGAGTTTTCAATAATTTTTCTTCCTCCTTCTCTTAAAGGTTAGCACTAATAATAACAGGATATATCTTCTTTTTATCAAGATAAGCATATTTAAGGGTATCAGGCAATGATTTAAGCTCAAACACAGGATCACCCTTGGGTGGAGGAGGATCCCCTAGGATTTCAACAGGCAAGTTGTGTTTCAGAATAGGTCCTTGTTTAAAGAACACTTCATCTATTTCCATTCTTTCATTGATAAACATATCATTTTCATGGTCTAGCAAATATTGTTCTAAAGGATCACTAGGAGGTACGGCAATAGAAGCAAGACCAATAATTTCATCTTTACTAGGCAATTCCTCTTCACGGTGTTGTCTATGAAATTTAGAAAAGTTGAACTCATGAGACATATCATCCAAACCAACAGTAACAACATCCTTTTTGCAATCTATCTTAGCATTAACAGTATTTAAGAAGGGTCTACCAAATATAATAGGACAAAAGCTATCTTGTGGGGAACCAAGAACAAGAAAATCAGCAGGATATTTAGTTTTCCCACACAAGACTTCAACATCTCTAACAATCCCAATTGGTGAAATAGTATCTCTATTGGCAAGTTTAATTGTAACATCAGTTTCTTCTAAATCAGCAGGTGCAATATCATGCATAATTTCTTTGTATAAGTCAACAGGTATTGCACTAGCACTAGCACCCATATCACACAAGCCATGATAACAATGATCTCCTATTTTAACAGAAATAACAGGCATGCCTACCACAGGTCTATGTTTATCTTTAGCACAAGGTTTAGCAATTCTAGCAGTCTCATTATAGAAATGAATAACATGCCCATCAATATTATCAGCCAAGAGATCTTTAACAATAGCAATATTAGGATAAACTTTAACTTGCTCAGGAGGTGTATAGGTTCTAATATTGCTCTTACAAACCACAGTTGAAACTTTAGCATGATCCTTTATTCTAACAGGGAAAGGTGGTTTCTCAACATAAGCAGTAGGAACAATAGGATAATTATAAGTGATAGTCTTTTATACAACTTTAATAGGTTCAACTACTTTTACTTCTATGGGAGGATGATATTTAAACCACTTCTCCTTAGGGAGATCAACGTGAGCAGCAAAAGATTCACAAAAAGAAGCTACTATCTCAGAGTCAAGTCCATATTTAGTGCTGAATTTATGGAAAACATTGGTCTCCATAAAAGATTTAACACAATAAAACTTAGGTGTTATACCTGACTCCTTACCTTCGTCGAGGACCCAATCTTCAGAGTTGTGTTTAATTCTTTCCAATAAATCCCATTTGAATTCAATAGTATTCATCATAAAAGAACCAGTACAAGAAGTATCGAGCATGATGCGATTGTTGTCAGAAAGCCAATCATAAAATTTTTGAATAATCATTTCTCTTGAGAGCTCATGATTGGGGCATGAATATAACATTGACTTAAGCCTCCCCCAAGCTTGAGCAATGCTTTATCCTTCACGAGGCCAAAAATTATATATATAATTACGATCATGATGAACAAGATGCATAGGATAAAACTTCTGATGAAATTCCAATTTCAATCGCTTATAGTCCCATGATCCCATATCATCACATAGCCTATACCATGTCAATGCATGTCCCTTCAAAGATAAAGGGAAGACCTTCTTCTTGATAACATCATCGGGCATACTTGCAAGCTTAAATAATCCACAAACTTCATCCACATAGATTAGGTGCTCATCAGGATGTAATGTTCCATCTGCAAAAGGATTAGCTAGCAGTTTTTCTATCATACCTGAAGGAATTTCAAAGTAGTCATTTTCATTTTCAGTAGGTTCAGTAGGTTGAGGAGCAACTCTTTGCTCTACTGGTCAGGGTGAAGATACCCAGAACAAGCCCCTCAGAGGATTACTTTCCATAGTAACAAGTGACAGTAAATTTCAGCACACTATATAAATTTTTCCTTACCAAATTCCACCTACAAAAGGCGCTTCACTCCCCGGCAACGGTGCCAGAAAAGAGTCTTGATGACCCACAAGTATAGGGGATCTATCTTAGTCCTTTAGATAAGTAAGAGTGTCGAACCCAACGAGGAGTAGAAGGAAATGATAAGCGGTTTTCAGCAAGGTATTCTCTGCAAGCACTGAAATTATCGGTAACAGATAGTTTTGTGATAAGATAATTTGTGACGAGCAACAAGTAACAAAAGTAAATAAAGTGCAGCAAGGTGGCCCAATCCTTTTTGTAGCAAAGGACAAGCCTGGAAAAACTCTTATATAGAGAAAAGCGCTCCCGAGGACACCTGGGAATTACCGTCAAGCTAGTTTTCATCACGTTCATATGATTCGCGTTCGGTACTTTGATAATTTGATATGTGGGTGGACCGATGCTTGGGTGCCGTCCTTACTTGGACAAGAATCCCACTTATGATTAACTCCTATTTCAAGCATCCGCAACTACAAAAGAAGTATTAGGGTAAACCTAACCATAGCATTAAACATATGGATCCAAATCAGCCCCTTACGAAACAACACATAAACTAGGGTTTAAGCTTCTGTCACTCTAGCAACCCATCATCTACTTATGACTTCCCAATGCCTTCCTCTAGGCCCAAATAATGGTGAAGTGTCATGTAGTCGACGTTCACATAACACCACTAGAGGAGGGACAACATACATCTCATCAAAATATCGAACGAAAACCAAATTCACATGACTACTAATAGCAAGACTTCTCCCATGTCCCCAGGAACAAACGTAACTACTCACAAAGCATATTCATGTTCATAATAATAGGGATATTAATATGCATATAGGATCTGAACATATGATCTTCCACCAAATAAACCAACTAGCATCAACTACAAGGAGTAATCAACACTACTAGCAACCTACAGGTACCAATCCCAGACTTAGAGACAAGAATTGGATACAAGAGATGAACTAGGGTTTGAGAGGAGATGGTGCTGGTGAAGATGTTGATGGAGATTGGCCCCCTCCCGATGAGAGGAGCGTTGGTGATGACGATGGCGATGATTTCCCCTCCTGAGGGAAGTGTCCCTGGCAGAACAGCTCATGAGCCCTAGATTGGTTCCGCCAAGGTTCCGCCTCGTGGCGGCGGAGTCTCGTCCCGAAAGCTTGCTTATGATTTTTTTCTCGGACGAAAGACTTCATATAGCAGAAGATGGGCACCGGAGGGCCACCAGGGGGCCCACGAGGCAGGGGCGCGCCTAGGGGGTAGGGCGCCCCCCCACCCTCGTGGCCAGGGTGTGGGCCCCCTCTGGTATTTTCTTCGCTCAGTATTTTCTATTATTTCCAAAAACAAATTCCTGGAGTTTTAGGACTTTTGGAATTGTGCAGAATAGGTCTCTAATATTTGCTCCTTTTCTAGCCCAGAACTCCAGCTGCCGGCATTCTCCCTCTTTATGTAAACCTTGTAAAATTAGAGAGAATAGGCATAAGTATTGTGACATAATGTGTAATAACAGCCCATAATGCAATAAATATCGATATAAAAGCATGATGCAAAATGGACGTATTAGCCGGCCTGGACCAGAGCTTGGGCATTTAGCGCCCCCTTGTGCCTCTGCTCCAGCTCCTGGGTCCGCTGCACCACCACCTCCTCATCCTTGCCGTGGAGTGTTGCGGCGAGCTTCACCTCACGAGCGGCAAGGTCCTCCTCTTGGGAGCTCAGGTCGGCCTGGTGCTGGTTCCGAGCGGCCTCGTCCTTGGCGGCCTGCTCCCTCGCCAGCTCCCGGGCCTTCTCGATATCGGCCTGCTTCATGACAAGCTCCAGCTTGCGCTTAGCCAACACATCCTGGGCGGCCTTCAGCTCCCGGTGGGCCGGAACCAAGCCTGCGCCTCGGTGACGTGGTCGTCGAGGTCCGCCTCCGCTTTGTCCACCACCGCCATCCTGGACTTGGCTTTGTCCAGGCGGGCACGATGTAGCGCCTGGAGCTTCTGGAAGTTGGCGCTCATGGCCTGGAGGAGCCGCTCTTCCTGGGAACCGCCACCACCGGCGCTCGGTTCATCAACAACCTCGAGCCCGACGGCGGCGAGCACCTCGTCATCAAACCCTTCCCCCTCGGTGGGTGCCCCGGTGCTCGCCGTCCCTGGGAGGTGGACGAACAGGCCGTCGCTCACCTTCAGGTACCTGCCCGGGCTAGAGGAAACGGAGGAGGAATGTTGGTCATCGACCGCCCCCTCCTCGGCAGTGGCCTTGCCGGCCTCCCCGACAGGCCCCTTGGCAGCGTCCTCAGCACCGGCCGTGCCAGCCTCCTCGTGGGGCCCCTTGGCAGCGTCCTCAGCAGTAGTCTTGGCGGCCTCCTCGGCGGCGATCTTCTCGGCCTCGGCCTCGACGTCCCTGGCGACCTCCCCGATGACGGTGTCGATATCCTCCTGGTCTGCCGAGGAGGGGCCTAGACATCAAGAAAGGGAATGAGGCGGAGCCAAGGCCAGGGCCCGAGAAGGAGAAAGAAGCAAGAACAGGAGCAAAAGGCAAATAACTCACCCACGCCGGGCTGGGAAGAAGTGGCCCCCTCCCCACCGACATTCGGTGCCGGGACGGAGCCACCAGCGCCCATGTTCGCCTCCTCCTCCTCCGTGCGCATGGGCTTGGTGCCCTTGCCGGGGATGACCCTCGGGGCGGCGTGGTCGATGGGGGCGGCATGTTGGGGGTGGCCCTCAGTGGCTCCTCCTGCTGCCGCCCTCCTCCGACAACCACGGCGAGGTCAGCGCCAAGAGATCGTACCCCAACACACGTGAATGAGGAGCGAGTGGTGAACGCGCGCTTGGGGCTACAGCGGGGGCTGCTGTCCGGGCTGCTCTCCACCACCAGCGGCGTACTCAAGGTGCCCGCTGGGGGATGGCCGCCTGACGAGGCCCTGGCTCTCTTCGCCACCCTCTGGGCCAGCGTCTCCACATCCCTGCAAAACTGAAAACAAGTCAAGAAAAGCAGCACAGTCTGAGGGGACGGAGATGACAAAAGACAAGATACTTACTCATCCTCCGCCTCTTCTTCCGTTGCCTTCCTCTTCCTCCTTGGGCTAAGGGACCCGAAGTCGAAGACGACCTCCGTGTCATCATCTGCGGGAGGAGGGGAAGCGGGTGGAGTCCGAGGACACTTGGACGAAGAAGAGGCAGTCGCCTTCCTCTTCTCCACCGCGACCTTCACCACCTTCTTCGCTGCCGCGGCCCTCGTCAGGCGCACGGACTCTCCCTGGGTCTCCTGCCGCTGTTCGGTCCTACCGGGCCGGACGGGCTCGCCAGAGGTAGCCCGCCACAGGACGCGCCTTCTCTCAAAGGCCGGAGGATCGTCAGCCTCAGCCTCTTCCTCGGTCGACTCGTCGACCACGTCTTCAATGAGGGGAGCCCCGGTGTCGGCACTGCTGGCCTCCCTAGCGGACTCCGCCGACCCGGCAAGCTCCTTCTCCTCCGCGGCAGCCTCGGCCTCGTCCTCCACGTGGCCGGTGCTGCCAGCCTCCTTAGCAAGCTCTGCCTCCGCCGCCCTGGCGGCGATGTAGTCCAGCTCCACCTGGCTGGTTTCCTGGACGAGCAGCGGCTTGGCATGGACATACTTCTCTGACAGCTTGTCGGAGAACTCCTGCACCTGATCCTCCCCCGGCTCGGCCCAGTTTGGGTCAAGGCCGTGCGCGTTGAAGTCCGGCATCATGGCGATGATGTCGTTTTAGCGAGAGTTGTTGCTTAGTGGGACCACTCCCGCCGGCAGCCCAAACAAGGGCCCCTTGACGACCTTGCCGGCCTTCGCAGCCTTGCCGTCGTGGTACACGTCAAGTTGAAAAAGCCTATGGCACAAGTGGGCGTGCCTGATCACCGTGAGGTTGTGGTCCAAGCCAGGGCGAAGCCTCATGATGTCGGCTGCGTTCGTGAAGAGCCAGGCCGACCTCCCCTTGTTGTGCAGCGGGGCAATTCGGCGACGGATGAAATCCTCCCCAAACATCTCAAGGGTGAGCCCGGCCGTGGTGAGGCGGTGAATCCTTGTGGTGGCGACCGTGAGCTTCTCATCATCGGCGTCGACATTACTCCAATCATCTTTGCGAACCGGCGGCGCCTGGCGGACTCAGCAAAATTCATGTGGATCCTCCTCCTCGATCCAGCACCATCGGCCCCGCCATTCCTCCCACCTCTCCTTCTGGGCGCCCTCAGGATATGTCCCCTTCCCCTGGCCCCTTGGGATCCAGGCGACACAACCGGAGATGGTGCCTCCCTTTTGGATGTGGGGAAAGAAGTAGTGGCGGAAGAGCGCCGTGTTGGGGTGCACCCCGGCGAAGCCCTCGCAGAGATGGGTGAAAAGATCCATGCACACCACGGCATTTGGAGTAAAATCCAGAAGGTGGAAGCCATAGGTGTGCATGACTTCATTGAAGAAATCGGAGAAAGGGGGGCAGAGCCCGCAGGAAAAGTAGTCGATGAAGAATGGGTACCGATTTTGGGCCGGCCTCGACGAAACCGGCGGGGATGACGCGCGTGGCAGGGTGCCCCTTCGTCTTGCACCCCCACAGGGGCTTGAAGTAGTCTCGGAGGTGGATCACGTCGAGCGTCGAAGGAAAGTAGGCGAGATGTGTCCGCCGCGCCGCCAACTCACTCTCCGGCGCCTCCCTCTCTCCGGCATCCTTGGCCACTCCCTTGCCCCTACTGGACTTTGGTGCCATGGCGGCTGGAGGAGGGATGAAGAACCAAGAGCAATGGGGGGCGGAGGCGGCAAGCGAATGCAAGGGCTTGAGAAGGAAGAAGGAAGGGACGGCGGGTTCCGAGATTGGAGAGAGCACAAGGGGGTAAATGGGCGTCATGCCCGTAGTTTCTACTTTTTTATGGGGAAGGCGCGGGCCGCTTCGTTACCATTTACCACGATGTGACACATGAGGACAGCGACCGCCCCATGCATGCCCCCCACGTCACGCACGACCCTCCATGACACGCATTCAACACGGGTCGTGGGGAAGCACAGCGAGCAGAGGAATTACTGCAGTAAAAATCTGCCCCGCCTGCCCGCGCACCGTTCTGGGCCTAGCCCAACAACGCGTCGCGCTTATGTGTGGCCCAGGCCTGGGGGCTCCTGTTGGTGTACAAAAGTAGGGGCTCTCCTTTGTACCCCTTTACTTGTGCACGGGCAGTCAGAGCTGCGCCCACGGCCAAGACCAGAGACACAAAGAGCAATACCAGAGACACAAAGAGCAAGAGGGTGAGGCGGACTCCCCCAGCAAGACCCTTGCCGGGGCGGCCTCCGCAGCCCCCGCAAGGACCTTGCCGGGGCAAATTTCCCAACACCAGTAGATCGAGCCACCCTTGAGCCCGAGGGTCCCACCGCCGCTAACAACCACATTGGGGCCGAGGCTCGGGAGGCACCTCTGTGGTGGCATGCAGATCTTCGTCAAGATCATAAACACACAAGATCAGATGAGGACCAGAAGACGACGATCCTCGGCGGGATCCTAGCCGAGGAAATCCATGAGACCCCCGGCAAGACCCTTGCTGGGGACGACCACGGTGCCACGGCAAGACCCTTGCCGGGCCCCCGGCTAGGCCCTTGCCGAAGAAACCTACGAGGCCGCAGCCAGGCCCGCGTCTGCCAAGGCTCCACCGCCATTCCCATATAGCTGCCAGCCCAACCAGCTGGGCAGGCACCTGCGTGGCGACGTGCGGCTTCCAGACCAACTCAGCAAGCACGTGCGTGGTGACATGCAGACCTTCGTCAAGATCCTTCCACCACGCCATCCCAGCAGCCTGCCAGCCTACGTGGTGCTGCATGCCTCGCTGGCCTGGACGCGTGTCGGAGCAAGACGGAGCAGCGACCGACGGGACATGCCTCGTTGCCATCCCCAATAAAGCAATGGGACACCTAAGGGGGCGCATTTAATGCGTCTTGTCCCATAATGACAAGCGATAAGCTTGTGCACTGTACACCTTTCCACCTCCTATGTGTCACTGTGGCGACCCCTTTTGTCTATAAAAGGAGGCCTGAGGCGTCCAAGAGAAGGATTCGGATATTTTGGGCAACACACACACCGTAGCTAGCTCAAGAGCTCAAGAACACTCAAATACATACACCAAAGAAGGACTAGGGTATTATGCATCTTCGCGGCCCGAACCTAGGTAAACGATTCTGTGCTAGCCGCCAGACCCGCTCTTTGCACAACCCTGCGCCCGCCAACCGTAGAAGGGATCCCAGTGATTCCATAGGTGTCGTTTCCCCGATAGATTGAGTTTTCCCTTCGAAGTTATCTTATCAGAATGAGTCTTTAAGAATTTGAGAAAACTTGATGTATGTCTTGCATGGGATACCCGTGGCGACAATGGGGTATTCTATTGATTCACTTGATGTATGTTTTGGTGATCAACTTGCGGGTTCCGTGATCTTGGGAATCTATGCATAGGGGTTATCACACGTTTTCGTCTTGACTCTCCGGTAGAAAGTTTGGGGCACTCTTTGAAGTTCTTTGTTTTGGCTGAATAGATGAATATGAGATTGTGTGTTGCATATCGTATAATCATACCCACGGATGCTTGAGGTGACATTGGAGTATCTAGGTGACATTAGGGTTTTGGTTGATATGTGTCTTAAGGTGTTATTCTAGTATGAACTCAAGGATAGATCGAATGGAAAGAATAGCTTCGTGTTATTTTACTACGGACTCTTGAATAGATCGATCAGAAAGGATAACTTTGAGGTGGTTTCGTACCCTACAATAATCTCTTCGTTTGTTCTCCGCTATTAGTGACTTTGGAGTGACTCTTTGTTGCATGTTGAGGGATTGTTATATGATCCAATTATGTTATTATTGTTGAGAGAACTTGCACTAGTGAAAGTATGAACCCTAGGCGTTGTTTCAATGCATTGCAATACCGTTTGTGCTCACTTTTATCATTAGTTACCTTGCTGTTTTTATATTTTTAGATTACAAAAACCTATATCTACCATCCATATTGCACTTCTATCACCATCTCTGCATCGAACTAGTGCACCTATACAATTTACCATTGTATTGGCGGTGTTGGGGACACAAGAGAGTCTTTGTTATTTGGTTGCAGGGTTGCTTGAGAGAGACCATCTTCATCCTACGCCTACCACTGATTGATAAACCTTAGGTCATCCACTTGAGGGAAATTTGCTACAGTCCTACAAACCTCTGCACTTGGAGGCCCAACAACGTCTACAAGAAGAAGGTTGTGTAGTAGACATCAGATCCCTAGGGATTCAAGACCCCTTATAGGGAAGGATCTATCTATATAATCAAGACCTCATCTCCTTTGGATTTGGGATGAACTTTACCTTATATCTTTCCCTTTGTTGTTCTTATACCTTTGTGGATCTTGTGTGATTGAGTCTAGTGGATGTGTGGTTGGACTTGTTCTTGAGTGTTTTCCTCTTGGGATTTCCCCTCTTGTTCTTTGGGTTCTTCGTGTTCTTCGTGGATTCCCCTCCAATTCGTGAAAGATCTCCACTTAGGGTCTCCACCCTACGGCATCTTGGTATCATGAGCCACGTTGATCACGAATTTGGAGTATCCCACACCGTTTTCTAGCCTAATTTTGTTGATTTCATCCTAAATTCGAAAATCCCCACCAAAAATAGCCCCAATTTTTTGTGATTTGTTGCTTTGATGATTTTTTGTTGATTTTGATCCATGGATTTGTTGTGTTTAGAGTGGATCTAGCTTCCCCAGAAGTTTGCCACCCTCCATCCACGAAATCTCCTCAATTTTGACCCCAAAATCATCCATTTCTGTTGGGGAACGTAGTCTTTCAAAAAATTTGCCTACGATCACGCAAGATCTATCTAGGAGAAGCATAGCAACGAGCGGGGAGAGTCTGTCCACGTACCCTCGTGGACCAAAAGCGGAAGCGTTTAGTAACGCGGTTGATGTAGTCGAACGTCTTCGCGATCCAACCGATCCAAGTACCGAACGCACGGCACCTCCGCGATCTGCACACATTCAGCTCGGTGACGTCCCTCGAATTCTTGATCCAGTTGAAGCCGAGGGAGAGTTTCGTCAGCACGACGGCGTGGTGACGGTGATGAGGAAGTTACTGGCGTAGGGCTTTTCCTAAGCACTACGACGATATGACCGAGGTGTGTTTCTGTGGAGGGGGGCACCACACACGGATAAAAGATCAACTTGTGTGTTCTAGGGTGCCCCCCTTTCCCCCATATATAAAGGAGGGGAGGAGGAGGCCGGCCAACAAGGGGCGCGCCAGGGAGAGGGGAGTCCTACTAGGACTCCAGTCCTAGTAGGATTCGGCCCCACCCATTTTTCCTTCTACCGGAGGGGGGAAAGGGGAAGGAGAGGGAGTAGGAGAAGGAACGGGGGTGGCACCCTCCAAATCGGCCTCCTCCCTTGTGGGGGACGCACCAGCCCCTGGTTAGCCTCCCTCCTATGGCCCATAAGGTCCATATCTTTCCCCGGGGGGTTCCGGTAACCCCTCTAGTACTCCGGTATGTGCCCGATACACTCCGGAACCCTTCCGGTGTCCGAATACTACCTTCCAATATATCAATCTTTAACTCTCGACCATTTTTGAGACTCCTCGTCATGTCTGTGATCTCATCCGGGACTCCGAACAAACCTCGGTCATCAAATCACATAACTCATAACACAAATCGTCATCGAATGTTAAGCATGCGGACCCTAGGGGTTCGAGAACTATGTAGACATGACCGAGACACATCTCCGGTCAATAACCAATAGCGGAACCTGGATGCTCATATTGGCTCCTACATATTCTACGAAGATCTTTATCGATCAAACCGCATAACAACATAAGTCATTCCCTTTGTCATCGGTATGTTACTTGCCCGAGATTCGATCGTCGGTATCATCATGCCTAGTTCAATCTCGTTACCGGCAAGTCTCTTTACTCGTTTCGTAATGCATCATCCCTTAACTAACTCATTAGTCACATTGATTGCAAGGCTTATAGTGATGAGCATTACCGAGAGGGCCCAGAGATACCTCTCCGATATACGGAGTTACAAATCCTAATCTCGATCTATGCCAACTCAACAAGCACCATCGGAGACACCTGTAGAGCATCTTTACAATCACCCGGTTATGTTGTGACGTTTGATAGCACACAAGGTGTTCCTCTGGTATTCGGGAGTTGCATAATCTCATAGTCAGAGGAACATGTATAAGCCATGATGAAAGCAATAGCAATAAAACTAAACGATCATTATGCTAAGCTAACGAATGGGTCTTGTCCATCACATCATTCTCTAATGATGTGATCCCGTTCATCAAATGACAAAACATGTCTATGGTTAGGAAACTTAACCACCTTTGATTAACGAGCTAGTCAATTAGAGGCATACTAGGGACACTCTGTTTTGTCTATGTATTCACACATGTACTAAGTTTCCGGTTAATAAAATTCTAGTATGACTAATAAACATTTATCATGATATGAAGAAATATAAATAACAACTTTATTACTGCCTCTAGGGCATATTTCCTTCAGTCTCCCACTTGCACTAGAGTCAATAATCTAGTTCACATCGCCATGTGATTTAACACCAATAGTTCACATCATCATGTGATTAACACCCATAGTTCACATCGCCATGTGATCAACACCCAAAGGGTTTACTAGAGTCAATAATCTAGTTCACATCGCCATGTGATTAACACCCAAAGAGTACTAAGGTGTGATCATGTTCTTGTGAGAGAAGTTTAGTCAATGGGTCTGCCACATTCAGATCCGTATGTATTTTGCAAATTTCTATGTCTACAATGCTCTGCACGGAGCTACTCTAGCTAATTGCTCCCACTTTCAATATGTATCCAGATTGAGAGTCAGAGTCACCTGGATTAGTGGCAAAGCTTGCATCAATGTAACTCTTTACGACGAACTCTTTTATCACCTCCATAGCCGAGAAATATTTCCTTAGTCCTCTAAGGATAATTTTGACCGCTGTCCAGTGATCTACTCCTAGATCACTATCGTTCCCTTGCCAAAATCATGCTAAGGTATACAATAGGTCTGGTACACAACATAGCATACTTTATAGAACCTATGACTGACGCATAGGGATTGACTTTTCATTCTCTTTCTATTTTCTGCCGTGGTCGGGTTTTGAGTCTTTATTAAACTTGACACCTTGTAACACAGGCAAGAACTCCTTCTTTGACTGTTCCATTTTGAACTACTTCCAAAACTTGTCAAGGCATCTACTCATTGAAAAAATTTATCAAGCGTCTTGATCTATCTCTATCGATCTTGATGCCCAATATGTAAGTAGCTTCACCGAGGTCTTTCTTTTGAAAAACTCCTTTCAAATACTCCTTTATGCTTTCCAGAAAATTTTACATCATTTCCGATCAACAATATGTCATTCACATATACTTATCAGAAAGGCTATAGTGCTCCCACTCACTTTCTTGTAAATACAGGCTTCACCGCAAGTCTGTATAAAACTATATGCTTTGATCAACTTATCAAAGCGTATATTTCAATTCCAAGATGCTTGCACGAGTCCATAAATGGATCGCTGGAGCTTGCACGTTTTGTTAGCACCTTTAGGATTGACAAAACCTTCTGGTTGTATCATATACAACTCTTTTTTAATAAATCCATTAAGGAATGCAGTTTTGATATCCATTTGTAGGATTTCATAAAATGTTGAAATTGCTAACATGATTCGGACAGACTTTAAGCATCGATACGAGTGAGAAAATCTCATCGTAGTCAACATCCTGAATTTGTCAAAAACCCTTTTCGACAAGTCGAGCTTTGTATATAGTAACACTACTATCAGCGTTCGTCTTCCTCTTGAAGATCCGTTTATTCTCAATGGCTTGCCGATCATCGGGCAAGTCCACCAAAGTCCATTCTTTGTTCTCATACATGGATTCTATCTCAGATTTCATGGCCTCAAGCCATCTCTTGGAATCTGGGCTCATCATTGCTTCCTCATAGTTCGTAGGTTCATCATGGTCTAGCAACATGACTTCCAGAATAGGATTACCGTACCACTCTGGTGCTGATCGTACTTTGGTTGACCTACGAGGTTCGGTAGTAACTTGATCTAAAGTTTCATGATCATCATCATTATCTTCCTCACTAATTGGTGTAGGCATTACTGGAACTGATTTCAGTGATGTGTTACTTTCCAATTTGAGAGAAGGTACAATTACCTCATCAAGTTCTACATTCCTCCCACTCACTTCTTTCGAGAGAAACTCCTTCTCTAGAAAGGATCCATTTTTAGCAACAAAGATCTTGCCTACAGATCTGTGATAGAAGGTGTACCCAACAGTTTCTTTTGGGTATCCTATGAAGACGCACTTCTCCGATTTCGGTTCAAGCTTATCAGGCTGAAGCTTTTTCACATAAGCATCGCAACCTCAAACTTTAAGAAACGACGGTTTAGGTTTCTTGCTAAACCATAGTTCATACGGTGTCGTCTCAACGGATTTTTAGACGGTGCCCTATTTAACGTGAATGCAGTTGTCTCTAATGCATAACCCCAAAACGATAGTGGTAAACCAGTAAGAGACATTACAGATCTCACCATATCTAATAATGTATGGTTACGACGTTCAGACACACCATTACGCTGTGGTGTTCCAGGTGGCGTGAGTTGCGAAACTATTCCACATTGTTTCAAATGAAGGACAAACTCGTAACTCAAATATTCGCCTCCGCGATCAGATCGTAGAAACTTTACTTCTTGTTACGATGATTCTCAACTTCACTCTGAAATTCTTTGAACTTTTAAAATGTTTCAGACTTGTGTTTCATTAAGTAGATATACGCAGATCTGCTCAAGTCATCTGTGAAAGTCAGAAAATAACGATACCTGCCGCGAGCCTTAACACTCATCGGACCACATACATTGGTATGTATTATATCCAATAAGTCAGTGGTCGCTCCATAGTTCCGGAGAACGGAGTCCTAGTCATCTTGCCCATGAGGCATGGCTCGCAAGCATCAAGTGATTCATAATCAAGTGATTCCAAAAGTCCATCAGCATGGAGTTTCTTCACGTGCTTTACACCAATATGACCTAAGCAGCAGTGCCACAGATAAGTTGCACTATCATTATTAACCTTGCATCTTTTGGCTTCAATATTATGAATATGTGTATCACTACAATCGAGATTCAATAAACCATTCACCTTGGGTGTATGACCACGAAGGTTTTATTCATGTAAATGAATAACAATTATTCTCGACTTAAATGAATAACCGTATTGCAATAAACATGATCCAATCATATTATGCTCAACGCAAACACCAAATAAAATTTATTTTAGGTTCAACACTAATCCCGAAGGTAAAGGGAGTGTGCGATGGTGATGTTATCAACCTTGGAATCACTTCCAACACACATCGTCACCTTGCCCTCAACTAGTCTCTGTTCATTTTATAACTCATGTTTCAAGTTACTAAACCAGTATCAAATACCCAGGGGCTACTATGAATACTAGTAAAGTACACATCAATAACATGTATATCATATATACTTTTGTTCACTTTGCCATCCTTCTTATCTGCCAAGTATTGGGAGCAGTTTCGCTTCGAGTGACCATTTCCTTTGCAGTAGAAGCACTCAGTTTCAGGCTTGGGTCTAGCTTTGGGCTTCTTCATGGGAGTGGCAACTTGCTTGTCATTCTTTTTGAAGTTCCCTTTCTTTCCCTTGCCCATTTACTTGAAACTAGTGGTCTTGTCAACCATCAACACTTGATGCTTTTCTTGATTTCTACCTTAGCCGATTTCAGTATTGCGAAGAGCTCGGGGCATCGTTTTCTTCCTCCCTTGTATATTATAGTTCATCACAAAGTTCCAGTAACTTGGTGATAGTGACTAGAGAACTCTGTCGATCACTATCTTATCTGGAAGATTAACTGCCACTTGATTCAAGCGATTGTAGTACTCAGATATTCTGAGCACATGCTCACTGCTTGAGCTATTCTCCTCCATCTTGTAGGCAAAACTACTTGTCAGAGGTCTCATACCTATCGACTCGGGCATGAGTCTGAAATACCAATTTCAACTCTTGGAACATCTCATATGCTCCATGGCGTTTCAAAAAAAACTTGAAGTCCCGGTTCTAAGCCGTAAAGCATGGTGCACTAAACTATCAAGTAGTCATCATACCGAGCTTGTCAAACTTTCATAACGTCTGCATTTACTCCTGCAATAGTTCTGTCACCTAGCGGTGCATCAAGGACATTATTCTTCTGTGCAGCAATGAGGATAATCCTTAGATCATGGACCTAGTCTGCATCATTGCTACTATCAACTTTCAACTTAGTTTTCTCTAGGAACATATCATAAATAAAACGGGGAAGCTATACGCGAGCAATTGATCTACAACATAGATATGCAAATACTATCAGGACTAAGTTCATGATAAATTCTTTTTGAAGTTCCCTTTCTTTCCCTTGCCCATTTACTTGAAACTAGTGGTCTTGTCAACCATCAACACTTGATGCTTTTCTTGATTTCTACCTTAGCCGATTTCAGTATTGCGAAGAGCTCGGGGCATCGCTTTTCTTCCTCCCTTGTATATTATAGTTCATCACAAAGTTCCAAAAATTTGGTGATAGTGACTAGAGAACTCATCGATCACTATCTTATCTCGGAAGATTAACGCCACTTGATTCAGCGATTGTAGTACTCAGATATTCGAGCACATGCTCACCGCTTGAGCTATTCTCCTCCATCTTGTAGGCAAAACTACTTGTCGAGGTCTCATACCTATCGACTCGGGCATGAGTCTGAAATACCAATTTCAACTCTTGGAACATCTCATATGCTCCATGGCGTTTCAAAAAACTTGAAGTCCCGGTTCTAAGCCAGAAGCATGGTGCACTAAACTATCAAGTAGTCATCATACCGAGCTTGTCAAACTTTCATAACGTCTGCATTTACTCCTACAATAGTTCTGTCACCTAGCGGTGCATCAAGGACATTATTCTTCTGTGCAGCAATGAGGATAATCCTTAGATCATGGACCTAGTCTACATCATTGCTACTATCAACTTTCAACTTAGTTTTCTCTAGGAACATATCATAAATAAAACGGGGAAGCTATACACGAGCAATTGATCTACAACATAGATATGCAAATACTATCAGGACTAAGTTCATGATAAATTTAAGTTCAATTAATCATATTACTTAAGAACTCCCACTTAGATAGACATCCCTCTAGTCATCTAAATGATCACGTGATCCATATCAACTAAACCATGTCCGATCATCACGTGAGATGGAGTAGCTTTCAATGGTGAACATCACTATGTTGATCATATCTACTATATGATTCGCGTTCGACCTTTCGGTCTCAGTGTTTCGAGGCCATATCTGCATATGCTAGGCTCGTCAAGTTTAACCCGAGTATTCTGCATGTGCAAAACTGGCTTGCACCCGTTGTATGTGAACGTAGAGCTTATCACACCTGATCGTCACGTGGTGTCTCAGAACGAAGAACTGTCGCAACGGTGCATACTCAGGGAGAACACTTATACCTTGAAATTTTAGTAAGGGATCATCTCATAATGCTACCGTTGTACTAAGCAAAATAAGATGCATAAAAGATAAACATCACATGCAATCAAAATATGTGACATGATATGGCCATCATCATCTTGTGCCTTTGATCTCCATCTCCAAAGTACCATCATGATCTCCATCGTTACCGGCATGACACCATGATCTCCATCATCTTGATCTTTTATCAATGTGTCGTCACGTGGTCGTCTCTCCAACTATTGCTTTTGCAATATTGCTATCGCATAGCGACAAAGTAAAGAAATTATATGGCTCTTGCATCTTATGCAATAAAGAGACAACCAAAAGGCTCCTGCTAGTTGCCGATAACTTTAACAAAACATGATCATCTCATACAACAATTTATATCTCATCACGTCTTGACCATATCACATCACAACACGCCCTGCAAAAACAAGTTAGACGTCCTCTACATTGTTGTTGCCAGTTTTACGTGGCTGCTACGGGCTTGTAGCAAGAACCGTTCTTACCTACGCATCAAAACCACAACGATTTTTTGTCAAGTGTGCTATTTTAACCTTCAACAAGGACCGGGCATAGTCAAACTCGATTCAACTAAAGTTGGAGAAACAAACACCCACTAGCCACATGTGTGCGAAGCACGTCGATAGAACCAGTCTCAAGAATGCGGTCATGTAATGTCGGTCTGGGCCGCTCCATCCAACAATACCGCCGAATCAAAGTAAGACATACTGGTAAGCATTATGGCTATTATCGCCCACAACTCATTGTGTTCTACTCGTGCATATAACATCTATGCATAGACCTGGCTCGGATCCCACTGTTGGGGAACGTAGTATTTCAAAAAAATTGCCTACGATCATGCAAGATCTATCTAGGAGAAGCATAGCACGAGCGGGGAGAGTGTGTCCACGTACCCTCGTAGACCAAAAGTGGAAGCGTTTAGTAACGTGGTTGTAGTCGAACGTCTTCACGATCCAACCGATCCAAGTACCGGATGCACGGCACCTCCGCGATCTGTACACGTTCATCTCGGTGACGTCCCTCGAACTCTTGATCCAGTTGAGGCCAAGGGAGAGTTTTGTCAGCACGACGGCGTGGTGATGGTGATGATGAAGTTACTGGCCCAGGGTTTCGCCTAAGCACTACGACGATATGACCGAGGTGTGTTTCTGTGGAGGGGGGCACCGCACATGGCTAAAAGGTCAACTTGTGTGTTCTAGGGTGCCCCCCTTGCCCCCGTATATAAAGGAGGGGAGGAGGAGGAGGCCGGCCAAGAAGGGGCGCTCTAGGGAGAGGGGAGTCCTACTAGGACTTCAATCCTAGTAGGATTCGGCCCCACCCTTTTTTCCTTCTACCAGAGGGGGAAAAGGGGAAGGAGAGAGAGTAGGAGAAGGAAAGGGCGGTGGCGCCCCCTTCCCAAGTCCAATTCGGCCTCCTCCCTTGTGGGGGCACACCAGCACCTTGTGGGCTGGTTAGCCTCCCTCCTATGGCCCATAAGGCCCATATCTTTCCCCGAGGGGTTCCGGTAACCCCTCCGTTACTCCGGTATGTACACGATACACTCTGGAACCCTTCCGGTGTCCGAATACTACCTTAAAATATATCAGTCTTTACCTCTCGACCATTTTGAGACTCCTCTTCATGTTCATGATCTCATCCGGGACTCCGAACAAACTTCGGTCATCAAATCACATAACTCATAATACAAATCGTCATCGAACGTTAAGCGTGCGGATCCTACGGGTTCGAGAACTATGTAGACATGAGTGAGACACATCTCCGGTCAATAACCAATAGTGGAACCTGGATGCTCATATTGGCTCCTACATATTCTACGAAGATCTTTATCGGTCAAACTGCATAACAACATACGTCATTCCCTTTGTCATCGATATGTTACTTGCCCGAGATTTGATCGTTGGTATCATCATAACTAGTTCAATCTCGTTACCGGCAAGTCTCTTTACTCATTCTGTAATGCATCATCCCATAACGAACTCATTAATCACATTGCTTACAAGGCTTATAGTGATGAGCATTACCGAGAGGGCCCAGAGATACCTCTCTGATACATGGAGTGAAAAATCCTAATCTCGATCTATGCCAACTCAACAAACACCATCGGAGACACCTGTAGAGAATCTTTATAATCACCCAGTTATGTTGTGACGTTTGATAGCACATAAGGTGTTCCTCCGATATTCGGGAGTTGCGCAATCTCATAGTTAGAGGAACATGTATAAGTCATGATGAAAGCAATAGCAATAAAACTAAACGATCATTATGCTAAGCTAACGGATGCGTCTTGTCCATCACATTATTCTCTAATGATGTGATCAAATGACAGCACATGTCTATGGTTAGGAAACTTAACCATCTTTGATTAACGAGCTAGTCAAGTAGAGGCATACAAGGGACACTCTGTTTTGTCTATGTATTCACACATGTACTAAGTTTCCGGTTAATATAATTCTAGCATGAATAATAAACATTTATCATGACATAAGCAAATATAAATAAAAACTTTATTATTGCCTCTAGGGCATATTTCCTTCAATTTTTGCCCAAAAAAAATTCAATTTCGGGCCTTCCCAACCCGCACCGGACTGTCCAGACCCCCGTACCGGACTGTCCGGACCCCCGTACCGGACTGTCCGCTTGCATGAGGAGCAAATCGCTCATAGACCGGACTGTCTGGTCTGCTATACTAGACTGTTTGCTCGAGTCAGAAGGGTTTCGGACAAGGACCGGACTGTCCGCTCAGTAGGACCGGACTGTCCGCTTGTTCAAAAACTACTTAGGCTGATTTCTTGTTTCGACCATATCTTCCACATCTGGACTCCGATTTTGATGTTCTTTAGCTCGTTGAGTAGCTATTGACATCCCCATACATCTAGATATGTTCCAACATCTTTTGACTCCATCAAAAGTTTGACATTTGGACATCTTTGCCTAGGCCCTCCACCATATCATCCGCAAAACCACGATAGCTTTCCGCAACCTAACCCATTTTGATCCATATAGCATTTGTGGTTGATTGAGTGGTGACTTGAGTCTCCTAAGGTGTTTAGGCTAGTTAGGGATGGTTTCTTCTTCATCAACCACCACACCACTTCCGCATTGTCAACTCCGGAACCACCAACTCATTCCGCTATCACCATTTGACATTTTCCATTTCCTAGGGTGTTTCAGCTAACTAGGAACAGTTCGACATCGACAATACCACCGCTCAACTTCACCAAGGGTTCGACATTGGCCACCTTCACCTTTTTGACAACCTAACCATAAGAAAGAATGGTAACCTCTATATCATCTCGGTATCGTGGTATCCCATCATTGTACATTCATTCTTGCCATTGCATTGTTAACCCCTAGCCCATTTTGCGTCACTTGCCTATCGAGACTAGCCATTGAGTATTGCCGGCAACGTTACTTGTGCACATTAGTGATCCACACCTCCCAATGCATACATACCATATCATCTTGGTATCATGATATCATCTCTTGTGTCACAAGATTGTTCGCGCATATACACAATTGCTATCTTGGTTGGTACATTTCGCATAGTGGCCATAAAAAAAGAATAAGCTTTTAAGCAAAGAGAAAACAAAGAGCTTGTAAGCAATAGCCATAGCATCGCCACATTGAATATCATACTACCATATTGATCACCTTGCATCGTCGTGTGCGAAACACCAAGAACCATACATAATAGCATACTTGGGATAGAAAGTTTATCCATTTTGCATCTTATAGGTTGTGCACAAGTGTCGGATCCGCCTATTGAGCAATTGTGCTAGCGTCTCTCTTGAGTTGTGCAACACGAGCGTTTTCCGTGGATTCCACATTTTGTGCTCACTCCTTGGTTACACGACCCCATTTATCTATCCATGTGTGCGTTTCCATGTGCCATTCATTGCCATTGGTCTACTAGTTTCACTTGCGAATTGGTAAATCTCTTTCAACATTATTGACTCTTGCTAACATTTTGCATCAAATTTTTGTGCCACTTGTCCTAACCAAGCCACTCGATAAGCTTTACTTTGTAGATGTGAGTGAGCAAGTCCGGTACAAATTCCACTATTCTTTCCTTTCACATTGAGTGAAATGGGATACTGATACGTCTCCAACGTATCTATAATTTTTAATTGTTCCATGCTATTATATTATCTATTTTGGATGTTTAATGGGCTTTATTATGCACTTTTATATTATTTTTGGGACTAATCTTGTAAGTGCATCTAGTGCCCCTTAGTGATTTTGGTGTATTGAAGACTTATATGTTAAGGGACTAATGTGTTTATGAGTGTACACAGGTCTATAAGTCTATGAGGAGTTTGATATTTACAGAGAAAGTCGACCCCTAAAAATGAAGTTCTTTGACTGGAGACTTTGATATTCTGAAGACTTTCTGAAGACTTTGAAAGTGAAGAAATTGGTGTGACCTTGAAGACTTGGTATTCATTTGAGGAACATGAAGCGTGAAGACTTTTGTTTTCGTAGTTTCGTTTTATCTTTCTTGAGTCATAGGAAACACCGTACTTTTAAAGGGGGTCGAGGAAATACTAAGGAAAAATTTCCATGTGATGCTCAACTCAAAATCCTACACCTACCAATCCCTTCGAGTGAAGCCTTTGGAAATCTCATACAGCTCACCAATTTCTTGATGGATGAGACGAAGTTCTTCCGTCACGAGGAATTTGTTCGACCGAGGAGTTAGGAATTCGCCAGTCTTGGATTGCCTACGATGAGGAACATGATAGCCCCGAGGAATTTGAGAGTCAAATTTCCGACCGTTGTTGTCTTCTTGCGCATGACTGTTCCAAAATATCTTATCCACCTAACGGTCATATCATTGAAGGGCATTTATGTCTTATCATGTCGGGCTGCTCCCTAGGCTATAAATAGCCGCCCCCTACAACCACTAGGTGGTTGGCTGCTCCGAGAGAACTTGACACTTTTAATTTGAGAGCAACCCATCCTCCGAGGACTTTGAGCGAAAATCATCGAGTGAGGAAAAACCCAAAAACCAAACCCCTACAAACCCAAAGTGATCGAGTATCACTTAAGAGATTGATCCTGCGTGGATCCGACGCTTGTTACCTTTGAAGACTGTGCTTCTTCCAGACGGTTAGGCGTCATGGTCTAGAGCATCCAAGAGGAATTGTGGATCGCCGAGTGACCAAGTCTGTGAAGGTTTGGAAGTCGCCTGAAGACTTACCACGAGTGATTGGACGAGGTCTGTGTGACCTTAGTTCAAGGAGAATACGTTGAGGACTTGGTGTCCTGAGCTGCGTGCTCAGCGACTGGGTGTCCGGGACTGTGTGTCCTCGAGTTTAAATACTCAACCGCTCAAACCAGACGTACAACTGAGACAGTAGTTGGAACTGGTCTACCAAATCATTGTCTTCACCAACCTAACTAGTTCTATTTCCTCAACTCTTTCATTTCCTCGTTACTGTGTTGAGTGTTCGTTCATATCTGTGTTTGAAGACTTTGACTGAAGACTTTCTCAATTTCCTCAGTTCAATTCTTCAGTCTGTTTGTCTTCATCTTGTGCTATCCTGTGTTTACGCTTTCAGTACTCTTTGATTGTCTTCATTTCATCATGATGACCATGCCGCATTCTCTAATGCTTACTTCGATTACTTATTCCGCTGCAAGTAGTTCTTCACTTAGGAATTTCCTCACCGGAAAATTCCTCATTCAAGAATTCATAAAAATCGCCTATTCACCCCCCCTCTAGTCGATATAACGCACTTTCAATTGGTATCGAGCAGGTACTCCCTTGTTACGTGTGATTTTGGTTTAACCACCGGAGTTTTAGTTATGTCGATGCAGTATGATCAAGGTCTCACCGGGTGTCCTACCTTTGATGAGACGGACTACCCTTTCGAAAAACAAGATGCGAATGCATCTTGAGGCAATTGACAACGATCTCTGGTATGTTGTGGAAAATGGTGTTCCCTCTGTCTCACCCTCACTAAACGCTGCCGATGTGAAGATATTCAAGCAACTCGATTCTCAAGCGATGAATATCATATGTGGCCATCTGAGGAAAGGACAATATGGAAGAGTGAGTGCTTTGGAAACTGCTAAGCTCATCTGGGACAGGCTGTCCAAAGTAAATGAAGGAGTCTCAACTCAGCGTGACTCTCGAGTTGATGTTCTTCGAAATCTCTTCAACCGCTTTAAAAGACTCGACAATGAAAATGTTCAACAAACCTTCGATCGCATCACTGACATCTCAATGGAGCTTCAAGCGCATGGTGCCACTGACATCACCGACCATGAGGTGGTGAAGAAATTGTTGAGATCGCTTGATTCCTCATTTGATACTCAGCACGATGATACAAGAGCGTCTGACTACAAGTCACTTGATCCAAATGATATCCTCGAGAGGCTAAATACTCATGAGTTCCACTTGTCAAAAGAGAGATCTCTATGGTTCTAGCTATGGAAAATCACGTGCCCTGAAGGCCAAGGCTGTGTCTGAATCTGATTGTGAAGACTCTGGTAGTAGCCTTGGAGATCCTGAAGAATTGAGCCAGGAGCTAGCACTGCTTGTGAAGAAATTCCAGAAGTTCTCAAGACGTGGTCGCTTTGGAAAATCCTCTAGGAGCAGTGATTCCTCATCCGAAGACTATAAGAGAAGACTATGCCACAAATGCAAGAAACCTGGTCACTACATTCAAGATTGTCCTCGGTGGGAAAAGGAATTAAAGAAGAAGAAATACAAGGATTACAGATTCGATGGCGCTAAGAAGAAGAAGAAATCGTCAAATCTTCATCATCAAAATCCTCAAAGTCTTCTTCTCACAAGAAGAGCAGCTCCAAGAAGGCTCGGGCATTCATTGGCAAGGAAATGGACTCTGAAGCTGAATCGAGGAACATGAGGAAGAGGAGGCATCGGAAGAATCCGAGTCCGTGTGGCGGTCCGGCTCTCCTCTCGCTTTCATCGACAAGTCCATCTTCTACTCAAGAAAATGACCTCACCAACCAAGCTGATGAAGATAGTGATGACTACGCTCCCACCTATTGCTTCATGGCAAAGGGTGCCAAGGTACTCAAATATACCTCCTCTGAATCTAGTGAAAATGAATCTGATGAAGATCTCAAGCCCAGCTACTCAAAACTTGCTAAGATTGCTGTAAAACAACAAAGGGCTTTTGAAAAGGTTCAAAACATGCTAGACAAAAGTGATGATATGTTGGGTGATGAAATGGATCGCACTAAAGCCCTGACTGAAAATCTTCAGAGACTTCAGTCTAGGTTTGACAGCCTTCAAGGTCATCATAACACTCTCTTGTCTGATCATGAGAAACTTTCTTATGAATTTCTTCAAAGAAAGCAAGATCTTGAGAAGCTAAGAGTGAGTTATGAAGATCTTCAGAAGGAGCACGATTCATTGCTAGCTCAACAAATCAGCGCTTCTCAGGAAGAATTTGTTCCTCCATGCTTAAAGTGCATTGAACGTGAATCTGCTAATTCTTCACCTGAATGTTCAAATGCTTCAATTGTTACAAATTCTTCACCTGCTCCTGCTATCACTAATTCCTCATCGAGGACATTGCTAGTATCACCGACGATGCAGGGTGAAGGAATTGTACATGACAGCATGTACAAAATCCTCAAAGGGCATCGACTCTTTGTGATGTGCTTAAAAGCAGATCCTCAACAGAATCCTAGGAAAGAGGGTATTGCCTTTGAGAGGAAACTCAATGCTGATGGAACATATTGGAAGCCTGAGCAGTACCCCAAAACCTCATGGGTTGCTGCAAAGGGACCTCCAGTTGATCCATCTAACTTATCTGGCTTTACATATGAATCTCCTCATTCTTCTGATGAGTCATTTGACTCCAACTATAAACTGTTCAAAAATCAGAATGGTGAAGTCTTTGCTAGATATGTTGGCACTAACTGCAGGAACGGTTCACCTATGAAGAAAATCTGGGTTCCCAAGAAGTGCCATGAAAGTCTTCAGGTGAATGTCCTCATGACACCACCTGTGAAGAATAGGAACCCTAGATCAAACTCTTCATATGGACCAAATTCTTCATATGGATCCAAGTCCTCATACGGACCAAATTCCTCACATGGATCAAAGTCCTCATATGATTATCATCGTGCTAACAACTCTGTTTCGCAGGGTAGAGCTAAGGGCTATGAATATGTGCATTATTCTTCAAACCAATATGTTCATAAGTCCTCGTAGAATTTCTCTGCTTATTCATATGCTTACCCTAACCTCTCTTATGTGAAACGAAATGGATTGGCTTCTATGCCACCATTCTCATATGGAGCTTGTAGAGTGATGAACTCTTTGCCACCCCTTCAGATGTGGGTGGTGAAGAAAAGGAACTAATTTCTTCTGCAGGGTCAAGTCTCCAGACGTGCTTTAACGTCTGATGAATTTGCTGGGGGCCTGACAAAAATGCCTGAAAGGACGCAGGCTAATCATGAAGAAATGAACTTCATTTCACACGTCCTCATACTGCTTATCTGTTATACTGCCTGATGAAATTCATCTGATGAAATTGATATCATATTCTTCACTGATGAAGTATATGAGATCGTAAGTTGCACTAATTCATCTGCAGGATGATCAACCCAAAGCCAATGAGTGGGTCCTCGATAGTGGATGTACAAATCACATGACTGGTGACAAGAATCTATTGATGGATGCTCCCTTATCACCGTCACATCTGAAGCATATCATCTTTCTTGACAAAGGCAAAAGTCGGTATTGGGTCTTGGTAAGGTTGCGATCTCTAAGGACATACACATGGACAAAGTCATGCTTGTTGAGTCCTTAGGATACAACCTCATGTCGATCTCAATGCTTTGTGATCTTGATATGGTTGTTGTCTTTGGCAAGTATCGTTGTGTTGTGATCATGGAAGCGACAATTCCAAAGTCTTGAAGGCTTTAGGAGAGGAGACTTGTATATTGTTGATTTCTCTCAGGACCACAACCAGCCGTGTGTCTACTTGCAAAAGCTTGGTAGGCTGGCTATGGCATCGACGACTTGGTCACGCAGGCATGAGGAATTTGCACACGCTTGCGAAGAAGAAGCATGTCATTGGCATTGAGAATGTCAAATTCCTCAAGGATCACTTGTGTGGAGCCCGTGAAGCTGGAAAAATGACCAAGGCCAAGCATCCAAAGAAAGACTATCATGACCACTACTCGTCCATTCGAATTGCTTCACATGGACCTCTTTGGTCCTAATCATTACTCAGCAGTCACTAATGATGCATCTCTATATGGCTTTGTTATTGTTGATGATTACTCTCGTTACACATGGGTACACATTGTTACTTACAAACATGAAGTGCAGGAAGTCTTCAAACGATTTTCCTCGAGGGCTTCAACCAACTTTGGTGTGAAGATCAGGCACATCAGGGGTTACAATGGAACTGAGTTCAAGAATTCCGGTCTTGATGACTATCTTGATGAACTTGGTATTACTCATGAGTTATCTGCTCCCTATACTCCTCAGCAAAATGGCGTCGTGGAGCGCAAGAACAGAACTCTTGTTGAGATGGCTCGCACTATGCTTGATGAATACAAAATGCCTCGTCGTTTTTGGATTGATGCAATTGATACCGCGTGCCACATCATCAACAGAGTATATCTTCACAAATTCTTCGAGAAGACTGCGTATGAACTCCTCACTGACAAGAAACCCAATGTGAGTTATTTCAAAGTCTTCGGTGCTAAATGCTGGATTAGAGATCCTCATCACAATGCTAAATTTGCACCGAAAGCACATGAAGGTTTTATGCTTGGTTACGGAAAGGACTCGCACACCTACAGAGTCTTCAACATCGCTCTTCACAAGATTGTTGAAACTGTAGATGTGCGGTTCGATGATGGCTCGCAAAGAGAGCACCTACCTTCTGTGATAGATGAACCAGCACCAGAGGAATCTATCAAGTTCAAGGCTACTGAGGATGTAATTCCTACTGAAGAATCTGCTGAAGAATTCATTCCAGAACGCGAAGAACGCCGAGCTGATGCACTGAAGATAATCTTTGAAGAAAATGGTGTCAAGAAAATGCTGATCAAATTCCTCGACGACAACCAGCTCATCCTTGCGTTGCAAAAGAAGTGCAAGTTGACAAGATCATCAATGACATTGAAGCGCCAGGTCCTCTCACACGCTCAAAAGCTTCACATTTATCTAACTTTTGTGGGCACTATGCTTTTGTCTCTATCACAGAGCCCACTAAGGTAGATGAAGCATTTCTGGAGCCTGAGTGGATTCAGGCAATGCAAGAAGAATTACATCATTTCGAGCTCAACAATGTCTGGGAACTGGTCAAACGTCCAGATCCTCGCAAGCATAATATCATTGGCACAAAGTGGATCTACCGCAACAAGCAAGATGAAAATGGCCTTGTGGTGAGGAATAAGGCACGACTTGTAGCTCAAGGCTACACACAGGTTGAAGGAATTGATTTCGATGAAACTTTTGCACCTGTTGCTAGACTTGAGGCTATTCGCATATTACTTGCTTATGCTAACCATCATAATATCACTTTATATCAAATGGATGTGAAAAGTGCATTCCTTAATGGTAAGATTGAGGAAGAAGTATATGTTGCTTAACCCCCAGGTTTTGAAGATCCAAAGAATCCCGACAAAGTCTTCAGACTCAACAAGGCCCTCTATGGCCTCAAACAGGCCCCACGGGCATGGTATGATACATTGAAGGAATTCTTCGTGAAGAATGGTTTCACACCCGGTTCACTCGACCCTACTCTCTTTACTAAATCATATGATGGTGAACTGTTTGTGTGCCAAATATATGTTGATGATATTATCTTTGGCTGTACTGACCAACGTTATAGTGATGAATTTGCCTATATGATGAGTGAAGAATATCAAATGTCTATGATGGGAGAATTGAAATTCTTCTTAGGTCTTCAAATTCAATCAACAACACAATGGCATATTCATATCTCGGAGAAATACCTCAAAGATGTTACGAAGAAATTGGCATGCAAGATTGCAAAGGCGTCAAAATTCCTATGCCCACAAATGGCCATCTATGCAATGATGAAAATGGTATTGACTTGATCACAAGGTATACCGCTCCATGATTGGTTCTCTATTGTACTTATGTGCTTCTAGGCCAGATATAATGCTTAGTGTTTGCATGTGTGCCCGATTTCAAGCTACACCGAAGGAATCACACCATAAGGCTGTGAAGCATATTCTTCGATATCTAGCTCACACACCAACACTAGGATTATGGTACCCCAAGGGCTCTACGTTTGATCTCATTGGATATTCTGGCTCTGACTATGCTGGTGATCGTGTGGACCGCAAGTCAACATCTGGTACTTGTCATTTCCTCGGACAATCTTTGATCTGTTGGTCCTCGAAGAAACAGAACTGCGTATCACTGTCTATTGCGGAAGCTGAGTACATTGCTGCTGGCTCTTGTTGTGCTCAATTGTTGTGGATGAAGCAAACTCTCAAGGACTACGGCATCAACGTGAAGAATGTGCCTCTCTACTGTGACAATGAGAGTGCCATCAAGATTGCTCACAACCCAGTTCAGCACTCGAAGACAAAGCACATTCAGATTCGTCATCATTTTCTTCGTGATCATGTGTTGAAGGGCGACATCTCCATCGAGCATGTGAAGACTGAAGAACAGCTAGCCGATATCTTCACAAAGCCCTTGGATGAGAAGAGATTTAGCAAGTTGCGGTGTGAGCTAAATATCTTAGAATCTTCGAACGTTCTTTGAAAAGGACACACATCCTGACACTTATGCAAAATTGATGACTTAGATGTGCAACACATGAAGAAACTTTTTCTTCAATCAATGAAGAATAACACTCTAAGTGTGAAGAAATTAATGAAGAATTTGATTATCAGATCCCTACGACAATTGTATGCGGTGTCTGAAATCATCATTCTTATACGGTGGGTCACGCCACCACCAAAATTGAAAATCTTCAATTTGAGTTTTTCCTCAGTTTTGAAATTCTTAAGTTTTTCAAATTCTTCAACTTTGCAAAATCTTCACTGTTTCCGTTGTCTTTCTTCATTTACTATATATATATGTATATGTATATATATATACATATATATATATATATGTATATATATATATATCCTCTACAGCATTCACTTATGGCTATTTCTTCAAGTTGTTTTTTCTGCTAAGTGAATGTGATCGGACCCTTCCCCCTCTATGCTATACTCAACCCAAGCTATTCACAAATTCTTCATGTGTGTTCTATTTGAAACTCGTTCAAAATCTTCACTGTGTCCTTGTCAGCTGAAGAAATTGCGAACGGAACTTTTAACTTATCTTATCCAAATTTTCGGCTTTGCCGCTCAAAACGTTCCGCATCCCACGATAAACTTATCTATTCACCCACGATCTACCACAATCTCCACTTTTCAGTACGTGGGTGACACATGTCAAGCGAATGAGAAGGGCCAGGGGCACGTTAGTCCAAAATCTTGAGCGAACGGTTTTCACCGTGGCTATATATACCCCTCTCCCTTCCTCACTTCCTTTACTCCGCTTGACCGCTCTCTCTCTCCGAGCTTCTCAAACCCTAGCGCCGCCGCTACTCCATCGTCGCCCGTGAGGAAGAGCTTCACCGCCTCGACCTCGTCGCGGCGTATTTCGCGCCGACACCGCTGAAATCTTCACTCCGACGCCGCGTTAGCTGTCTTCCTCCGCCGAGTTAGGGCGTGGGAGATCTGAATCGATTTAACGTCTAATCTACACTTCTCGCCTTAATCGTGTTCTTCGCCTGGGTAATTAAAAGTTACTTTTATTACTCGCTTTGATTCTCAAACCTTCTGAAATCTTCAAAGGTGTTTATTCTTCAAATCTTCACACATATGAACACCTCAAATGAAATATGCTCTTGATTCGTTTCTCTAAGCAATGATTTTTCTTCAAGATTCCTCAATTGTGTGGATCCTCGATCTATACAACTCGAACCTAAGACAAAGATCGCTTAGTGAAATTCTTCAAAACTCATCTGGTCAAATTCCTCAAACTAGTTCTTTTGAAAAACCTTACGAGAACGATATGACCTCTCCAAATTCCTCGCAACTATACTCTGTTCACGGTACTCATGTCATTTTGAATCACTAGGTTCTCATCAACTTAACTCATTTGCAGCGTTCCTCGAAGAAAAGTTGCATACTTCTTGAGAGAATTGATTGTTCAAATTCCTCACCAAGAATATGGCGAAGGAAAGAAGCCACGAAAGGAGGAAAGAGGCCCGAGGTCATGACTGCTTTGAGATACACGAGGACATATACTGACTATTGCACACTGATGAAGCCAAGTTTGGCAAGGAAAACAAAAATCAGCGCAAGGTGCGCATTCAGAGGATTGAAAGGAGATGGGCAAGGGAATGGAGGGAGTACAGATATGTTTTTCCAAAGTACATGAAGAAATTTGCACTGAATCCTCCATGCCCAAGAGCTCCATTGGCACCTGGCCAAGAAGCTGACCCCACCAGCATCAAGCGTGGTGAGGACTTTTCTGAAGAATGGGCCAAGCGCCAAGCCAAGTTGGCGAGACAAGCCAAAGAAGCAGTGAGGAAATTCAATGAAGACTCACTCGCTTCGCCATCGAGGCCCCTGTTCAGCCCAAAGATCAATGGCAAAGAAGCCAGCGCACAAGCCAAGTGCTTCACCAACAAAGGCCCTCACGGCCAAAATCCTCGGCAATTCCCTCACGGCCAGAATCTTCAATGCCCTCACGGCCAGTTCCTCATGCTACTCCTGCTCCTCCCAAATCCTCGGCTCCTACAAAGTCCTCGGCAGCTCCTCCAAAGTCCTCAAGACTGTGCATCCGCCACGTGTCAAAGGACAGCAGCATCTCCATTGCCTCCGTGTCTCGGCAAGTTCCTCGGCTGCACCAAATTCTTCATCAGCCCCCTCTGCTGAAGAAAAAGGCAACTGCTGGGCGAGGTCCTCGGCAAAGTCCGAAGAAGAAACAGTCGCCTTCAAGTGCCATCGATGATGAAGCTGATCATGATGAACTTGCGTAAATCATCGAGATCGACAAGAAAGGGCCGCTAGAGCCAAAGGCACACTGTGCCCTTTGCTTTTGGATCCAAGGGCGATCCTCGAGTACATTGATCTCGCACAAGGATCCGAGACACCTATGCCTGATTTTCATCGACACTGGACAAAGTCACATCTCGACCCATTTCATCTCGAAGAGAAATGGAAATTTGAGAAGGCAAGGCGATCAAGAAGGCTCAATTCGGGAAAGAGAAGTTCACGAGGAAAACGTTGTCGAATGACAACCGAGGAACTCCTCAAGATCCATCCTGAAATCAAAGCCTTAAGTGATAACTTTGATGCCTATTATGCTGATTGGCAGGAGCCAAAGTCAGATTTGTCAATCGACAAAGAAGTTCACAAATGTTGCAGCCCCAATGCAACAAGAAATTCCTCAGTGGAGCCTCTGCTCAGCTATCTGAAGAACACGCCAAGACACCACTGATGATTTTCAACAGCTTGAAGACAATGCTAGTTCGGTGGCTGATGACTCCATTCCAGCCACCAAGAAATTGCAAGGGCATCCACTAGTGGTGTGCTGAAGAAATCGAAGAAGTCGAGGCAATCGCATTAGTTGCGCTGAGGAAATTCAACCAGATTCCTCGGCTCCTCCGCGCCTACACCAACTCCAATCCTTCCATCGCATCGATGTGAAGAAGACCAAGGCTGCAGAGCGAGCTGCAGTGAAGAAAAGGAAAGCATCAGCTACTTCAAATTCTTCAGCCCCGAAGAAAATGAAGCCTATGACAAGCTCTTTTGAAAATCCAATTGATGTTGTTCCAATTTCCTCCATTCCATCAAAGGACCTTGTTCCTTTTGGTGAAGAGTATGAGATCCCAAGCGGATCTGATGAAGAAAATCATTCTGCTGCTTCGTCAGAGCAGATTGATGAAGAAATTGAAGTGGATGCAATCCCTTCAACACCAATCATTTCCTCGCCTATGCCTCAGTTCACAGCTGAAGAGGCTGGTGTTGAGGAAATTGAACACGAAGACGTGAATATTGGATGCACCACGCCTATGATGAACGATGAATTTTGGGAAAGTCAGCATCCCAATTCTCCACTCTTCACCCCAATCCAACAGATTCCTCAGTCCCCTGCTCCAACAGTTCAAATGGGCTCTGAAGAAACTCATCCCAACTCATCAGTGCATGAAGAAATTCCAGCCACTAGTGCTAAAGAACCTGCTGCTGCTGATCCTATGAACACACAGACTGCATATGAAGAGGAACCAGAAATTCCTCAGCCTGAAGAACCTGAGATTGCGATTCCTGAGGTCATGATGCAACTCGCTGACACTCCACTGCTAAAGCCAAAGAATCCATTCTCAACGAAGCAAAAGTTCAAGGCTGAAGATTTCTTCGGCGAGCATGTATTCTTCACTGACTACAGCCCATATGACTCGCTGCGCATAAGGAAGAGGCGTTTACGGACTGCTAGTCAAGCCAACTTCTATTCCTCTGTGCTATTCAACAAAGACAAAGTCTTCGATCATGCACATATTCCTCATGTGGACATGGAATCTCTGCCAGGCTTGAGCCAGGTCCTCGGTGTTCTTCATGATGCAGGATGCTGAATTTCTGCTTGACATCTCGTGATTGGAATAAAGAACTCATTCTTCAATTCTATGCGATCTGCACATCACCGAGATTCGAAGATGTGAACTCATGGGTATTGGACTGATGACAGAAAATACTCACTACAAGGCACCAACAAACTGAATTGCTTCGTGCCCTCCCACTCGATCCTCCCTTGATGGTGCTCGTTGCATCTACAACGAACTGAGCTTTCAAATCATTACATGCAAGTCTTGATGAAGCCTTTAAAGCCGGGACAGGCACCTCGAACCAACTTCTTCGTCAAGGAATTATCAGATGTGCCTCGGACTGTCTATCGCATTCGACGAAGACAATGAGTCCTATCAAAGGCCACGACTCAAATGATGAAGAAGTCGTTGGCATCATGAAGAATATGCTTTTCAATATCATTCATGGCGTTCCGTCAACTTCCATGATTTCTTCATGAGGAATCGGCAAATATTGCTATGTCACCTTTTGAGTGAAGCCTTATGCACCATGGATTATGAGGTTCATCGGGACAAGGTCTTCACTCAATTACAAGGCTGATACTCAACCACTGCAGCTACTTGCCTCCAATTGAAGTCCTCAAGCGGACATTTTCCTCACCGATGACAAGGGCAAGGCAAGCTGCTGATAGATGAAGGCATTCGTCCATTGGATGGTCAATTTCGCAAAGCTGCATCCTACTCCACCAATGATGACTCGCCACACATGACTCGCCGCCAATACCTCGGCCAAGCAAAATCCTCAAGCCACAAAGACCTGTGGTGATGATGATCGTGAGTTACTCCTCGGTCTTCATCGGAAGGTTGATCGCAATCATAAATGGGTCAAGCGTCGGTTTGGTTCAATTCTTCACAACATGACCTCAACACACAATGCAAAGAAGAAAACCAATACTACCTCCATGAAACCTTCAACCACACTGGCTGTTATTTATAATGTCTACAAGCAGAAGAAGAACTGAAGACAATGGGTCTCAAGGAAGAATTTGACTGGTCTGTACCTCCACCAAGAAATTCAAGAAGGTCAAGGTTCCTTCCTTGGTAGCCAGCTCCTATTCTTCATCGCGACACTCATGAAAATGAAGACTTGGGCGACATCTGCGGCAGGCCGTACTCGACAACCGACCCGACAACGCTGGCGCCCTTCATCAACTTGAAATTCTTCAGGGGCGTTAGTCCTCAGTTTCAATCCTTTTGGTCATTTGATGACAAAGGGGGAGAAATGTGAGTTAGTCTTCAAGCGGGTCTACTATATTGGCGTTTTTTTTTGCTAAGTTACAACTCTCGTTCTTCTGAAACTTTATTGGATCGAGTTGTAATCTTAAACCCGATGGTGCTCTGATACTTTTGATGTGTTCCTCTGCATGCTTATTCCTCATTATATGTTAATACACGCATGCTGAACTACATCAGTCACCATATTTCATATTGCATTTCAAATTCTTCATATTATATGTCAAATGTGTGTATGAATTACAAGATATAGGGGGAGATCTCCATGATTCAACTCTTCAAATGTGCAATGCCTCAAAAGCAAAATTCCTCACTATGCACATCTTCAGGGGAAGTTCTTCTATATCTTGCAATCAAATTCCTCAATATCAGTATTTACACTTCATATGTTTATCCCTGTTGAAAACTTAACCTATATTGTCATCAATCACCAAAAAGGGGGAGATTGTAAGTGCATCTAGTGCCCCTTAGTGATTTTGGTGTATTGAAGACTTATAGGTTAAGGGACTAATGTGTTTATGAGTGTACACAGGTCTATAAGTCTATGAGGAGTTTGATATTTACAGAGAAAGTCGACCCTAAAAATGAAGTTCTTCCATCAAGACTTTGATATTCGAAGACTTTCGAAGACTTTGAAAGTGAAGAAATTGGTGTGACCTTGAAGACTTCGTATTCATTTGAGGAACATGAAGCGTGAAGACTTTTGTTTTCGTAGTTTCTTTTTCTCTTTCTTGAGTCATAGGAAACACCGTACTGTTAAAGGGGGTCATACGATGAGGACTTGGTGTCCTGAGCTGCGTGCTCAGTGACTGGGTGTCCGGCACTGTGTGTCCTCGAGTTTAAATACTCAGCCGCTCCAACCAGACGTATAACCGAGGGCAGCAGTTGGAACTGGTCTACCAAATCATTGTCTTCACCAACCTAATCGGTTCTATTTCCTCAACTCTTTCATTTCCTCATTCTTTGTGTTGAGTGTTCGTTCATATCTGTGTTTGAAGACTTTGATGAAGACTTTCTCAATTTCCTCAGTTCAATTCTTGATCTGTTTGTCTTCATCTTGTGCTATCTTGTGTTTACGCTTTACATACTCTTTGATTGTCTTCATTTCATCATGATGACCATGCCCGCATTCTCTTATGCTTACTTCTGAGTACTTATTCCGCTGCAAGTAGTTCTTCACTTAGGAATTTCCTCACCAGAAAATTCCTCATTGAAGAATTCATAAAAATCTCCTATTCAGCCCCCCTCTAGTCGATATAACGCACTTTCAAATCTATTAACCAAAGGCCCAGTGCAAATTGCTGTTTTTTTTGCCTATTTCAGCGTTCCGCAGAAAAGGAATATCAAACGGAGTCCAAACGGAATGAAACCTTCGGCAGAGTTATTTTTGGAACAAACGTAATCCAGGAGACTTGGAGTGGACGTCAAGGAACCAACGAGGCGGCCACGAGGTATGGAGGCGCGCCCCCACCGTCGTGGGCCCCTCGTGGCTGCACCGACCTACTTCTTTCACCTATATATACTCATATACCCCAAAAACATCCAGGAGCACCACAAAACCCTATTTCCTGCGCCGCAACCTTCTGTACCCGTGAGATCCCATCTTGGGGCCTTTTCCTGTGCTCTGTCGGAGGGTGAATCGATCACAGAGGGCTTCTACATCAACACCGTAGCCTCTTCGATGATGTGTGAGTAGTTTACCACAGACCTTCGGGTCCATAGTTATTAGCTAGATGGCTTCTTCTCTCTCTTTGGATCTCAATACAAAGTTCTCCTCGATTCTCTTGGAGATCTATTCGATGTAATTCTTTTCGAGGTGTGTTTGTCGAGATCCGATGAATTGTGGGTTTACGATCAAGATTATCTATGAACAATATTTGATTCTTCTCTGAATTCTTATATGTATGATTTGATATCTTTGCAAGTCTCTTCGAATTATCAGTTTGGTTTGGCCTACTAGATTGATCTTTCTTGCAATGGGAGAAGTGCTTAGCTTTGGGTTCAATCTTGCGGTGTCCTTTCCCAGCGACAGTAGGGGCAGCAAGGCACATATTGTATTATTGCCATCAAGGATAAAAAGATGGGGTTTATATCATATTGCTTGAGTTTATCCCTCTACATCATGTCATCTTGCCTAATGCGTTACTCTATTCTTATGAACTTAATACTCTAGATGCATGCTGGATAGCGGTCGATGTGTGGAGTAATAGTAGTAGATGCAGAGTCGTTTCGGTCTATTTGTCGTGGACGTGATGCCTATATACATGATCATGCCTAGATATTCTCATAACTATGCGCTTTTCTATCAATTGCTCGACAGTAATTTGTTCACCCACCGTAGAATTTGCTATCTTGAGAGAAGCCACTAGTGAAACCTATGGCCCATAGGTCTATCCTCCATCATATCAATCTCCCGTCAACTAGCTATTTCTGTCGTCGTTTATTTTGCAATCTTTACTTTCCAATCTATATCATAAAAATACCAAAAATATTTACCTTATTATCTCTATCAGATCTCACTTTTGTGAGTGGACGTGAAGGGATTGACAACCCCTTTATCGCGTTGGTTGCAAGTTTCTTATTTGTTTGTGCAGGTACGAGGGACTTGCGTGTAGTCTCCTACTGGATTGATACCTTGGTTCTCAAAAACTGAGGGAAATACTTACGCTACTTTGCTGCATCACCCTTTCCTCTTCAAGGGAAAACCAGCGCATGCTCAAGAGGTAGCAAGAAGGATTTCTGGCGCCGTTGACGGGGAGGTTTACGCCAAGTCAAGTCAAGATTTGATCTCTCGTCAACTTGCCAATTTCCGGCGCCATTGTCGGGGAGATCTCTGCACAAGTCAAGACATACCAAGTACCCATCACAAACTCTTATCCCTCGCATTACTTTATTTGCCATTTGCCTCTTGTTTTCCTCTCCCCCACTTCACCTTTGCCTTTTCTTCGCCTTCTTCCCGTATGTCTTTTTGTTTGTGTTTCCATGTGCCTTCTATTTGCTTGCATCTTTGGTTGCTAAAAATCTATTGATATGGATCCACTTAAAGTGTTCTACTTGGATCATCTTCAATCTATATGTGCTCGTGCTGAAACCCCAACTAGTTTAGTTGAGGGAAAATATTTAGATGAGCATGCTCATTTTGTGCGTCATCGTTTGTCTTAAAAGGGGAAGCTCTTATGGTATCAAATAAATAGTTTGCTATGCTATGCTTGGAATCTTTGTGAAGTTTATGACTTTAATTGTTGCTCTAAGAACCCTAAAAAACACCTTCCCTACCTATGTGAGTTTAATGATAATTAAATCTTATCTTCTTATGCAAAGGGTGTTTATAGTTACTATGATATCGAACAAATTGAAGAATTTGTTGTTTTTAAGGGTGCTTATGAAGTTGCTTCTTTGATTGAAAAGTATGATATTACTCTCTACAGATCTGAAAATTTTGACATACTTAATTATTGCTATGAGAACTATGCCCATAATGTCTATGTCAAAGAACTTATGACCGTTTCTTTAGAAGAAAATAATGATATGCATGAACCTATAGATAACTGTGATTCTGATGATTTGATTGAAATATCCCTTGATGAACATGATGCTTGCTATTCTTGTGGTCATGATGCCAATATTTATGAAGACGAATTTGCTATAGTTCCTTATGTTAAATATGAGATTGTTGCTATTGCACCCATACTTGATAGTTCCTTCGATGAAAAGCATGATTGCAAAATTCTCTTGATGTCAATTGTGCTAATATATGCAAAACCCTTAGCTTGGGGATGCTAGTTTTGCTATGTCTACTACTTGTTGCAATGATCATGATTGGGGTGATTGTTCTTATGATCTTGAAAATTTATTTAAGCCCCATGATGAATATGAGATTCATAATAGTGTTTGCAATAATATTGAAAGTGGGTTTGGAGAGGTCATGACTTTAGTTAATGATAATCCCACTATTTTGGAAGAGTGTCAACTTCGCATGCATGTGGATTGTGTTGAGAATATGTTATGTGATAGCTATTTTGTTGAATTTGCCTATGATCCTACATGTAATTATTATGAGAGAGGAAAATATGGTTGTAGAAATTTTTATCTTACTAAATTACCTCTCTTCATGTTGAGATTGCTATCGTCTCTTTCTTCTTCCTTGCATATGCTAATTTTTGCTTGCTATGATAATTTCATTGCTTATAAAATTCCTATGCATAGGAAGTATGTTAGACTTATATGTGTTTTTCATATGCTATATGATGCTCTCTTTGTGCTTCAATTCTCGTCTTTCATGTGAGCATCATCGAAATTATCAATGCCTAGCTAGTGGCGTTAAACGATAGCGCTTGTTGGGAGGCAACCCAATTTTATTTTTGCTCCTTGATTTTTGTTCCTGTTTAGTAATAAATAATTCATCTAGCCTATGGTTAGATGTGGTTTTATGTTTTAATTAGTGTTTGTGCCAAGTAGAACCAATAGGATCTTCTTGGGTGATAATTATTTGATCTTGCTGAAAAAGACAAAAACTTTGCGCTCACGGAAATAATTGTTAAAATTCACCAGAACGTGATAAAATACCAATTCTTTTTGAAGTAGATCAATATACAAATTATCTAGGTTGTCCTAGTTTTTAATAATTTTTGGAGTTCCATAAGTATTCGAACAAATTAGATTGCTACAGACTGCTCTGCTTTTGACAGATTCTGTCTTTCATGTGTTGTTCGCTAATTTTAATGAATCTATGGCTAGTATGGGAGGGGGGGGGGTATGAACCATAGAGAAAATGGAATACAGTAGGTTTAACACCAATATAAATAAAGAATGAGTTCATTACAGTACCTTATTGTGGTGGTTTGTTTTATTTCGCTAACGGAGCTCATGAGATTTTCTGTTGAGTTTTGTGTTGTGAAGTTTTCAAGTTTTTGGGTAAAGATTTGATGGATTATGGAATAAGGAGTGGCAAGAGCCTAAGCTTGGGGATGCCCAAGGAACCCCAAGGTAAAATTCAAGGACAACCAAAAGTTTAAGCTTGGGGATGCCCTGAAGGCATCCCTCTTTAAATCTTCGCCCATCGGTAACTTTACTTGAGGCTATATTTTTATTCACCACATGATATGTGTTTTGCTTGGAGAGTCTTGTATGATTTGAGTTTTTGCTTTTTAGTTTACCACAATCATCCTTGCTGTACACACCCTTTGGAGAGACACACATGAATCAAAATTTATTGGAATACTCTATGTGCTTCACTTATATCTTTTGAGCTAGATAATTTTGCTCTAGTGCTTCGCTTATATCTTTTTAGAGCACGGTGGTGGTTTTATTTTATAGAAAACATTGATCTCTCATGCTTCACTCATATTATTTTGAGAGTCTTATAGAACAGCATGGTAATTTGCTTTGGCTATAAAATTAGTCCTAATATGATGAACATCCAAGATAGGTATAATAAAAACTATCATATAAAGTGCATCGAATACTATGAGAAGTTTGATTCTTTATGATTGTTTTGAGATATGAAGATGGTGATATTAGAGTCATGCTAGTTGAGTAGTTGTGAATTCGAGAAATACTTGGTCAAAAGTTTGTGATTCCCGTAGCATGCACGTATGGTGAACCGTTATGTGATGAAGTCAGAGCATGATTTATTTAGTCATTGTCTTCCTTATGAGTGGCAGTCGAGGACGAGCGATGGTCTTTTCCTACCAATCTATCCCCCTAGGAGCATGCGCTTAGTACTTCGTTTCAATAACTAATAGATTTTTGCAATAAGTATGTGAGTTCTTTATGACTAATGTTGAGTCCATGTATTATACGCACTCTCACCCTTCCTGTAACACCCCGGTAATAGTGCTACAGTAATCTCCTTCTAATGACTGCAAAGTCACCACAATTATTTTGCTAATCATCACTTTGTTCCAAATCAAAACCAAATTCAAATTTAAAGAAAGACAAAATTTTATTTCCTCAAACAGTAAAACAAAAATGTTTGTTGTGTTGAAAATATTCAATAAGAACTTTTGATGAATTAACCAACCTCATTTGAATTATTAAAATGCCCCTAACAAATTAATATGTGGTCCAACAACACATAACTTGGCCGTTTTGAATTCAAAGAAATAATTATCCTTTTCCAAATATTCTACAGACTTGTGTGTAGCTCAACAATATTGCCCTGGGTTTTTCTGCGAAGTTTCACCTTCGACTAAATTCATTTGGTCACTCAATTAAAATGTAGAGTAGTAAATAAATAAAGAAAACCAAAAAAAGACTAGCTAGAGGAAAATAGAAAAGAGGAGGACCTACTCACCGGAAGTTTTGGCCCATCTAGCACCATAGCAGGCCCAGCCCACGCAGGCCTCCTTCTGCCTCCAGCTACAGGAGGCAGAGAGGTCATGGCGTGCATCCATGGCGCCTTGGCCATGGATGGCCTCCACGTCACCCTCCGCACGACCTATATAGATGTCGACCGAAACCCTAGAGCACTCCTTCCTTCCCCCCTCAATCCCTTTTCGCCCCCTACCTCTACTGCTCGAATTTGAGCTCAGAAGATCCGCGGTGACCGCTGCCTCTCTGTCGATTGACGCATCCACAGGCCCCTCTAGCGTGCGGGGGCACGTCCTGGAGGTCCGTCCCGGTCGACAGCGTCCGTTCCGGCTGTTGGAGCAAGCAGGGGAGCCGCGTAGAGGGCGTCATCGTCTTCTTCTTCGTCCGGCCGTCGCAACCCTTCCGTCACCAGCGCCTCTCTGGTCCACCTCAGCCTTCCTCGAGCACCTCCTCTGGCTTGCAGTGAGCTCCTCTCCTGTTTCCCCTGTTTTCGCGATTCGATTCATCGCCTTAGATGCCGCCGCGTAACGCCGCGGCTGCCATGGCCGAAACCCCGCCGTAGCCACCCCGGGCTCGCCCCGCGCGCGCTCGCTGCACCCGTGGTCGTGCCCCCCACGGCTCTAGCCGTCCCAGGCCGCGCCCTCGTGCGTGTGTCCGCTCGGGCCGCGTCCCTGCTGCTGCTGTGCTGGTAATTGCTGCTGCTTGTGACTGCCGTTGTTGCTTGCTTTTCCTCTTACCTGCTGCCGCTCGCTGGTTGCTAGCATCGCTTCTGTCGCTGCTGTTTACTGCAGCTCTTCTTGCTGCTTTGGCTATTGCTGCTGCTGATGTGCTATGCTGCTACTGCTCCTAGCCACTACTGCTAATATTCGCTAATACTTGCTAGATGTAGTTGCTCTGCTCCTACGACTGGCCATGGCCATAGCTAGTGTGCTGGGCGTGTGCGCCTGAGTGTGTGTGTTGTGTGTGTGTGCAGTGTGTGTGCGTGAGTGTGTAGCCGGCCCTTTCTTAGATTAGTACTGCTTAGATTAGTTTTACTAGGTGTAGCTAGTATTAATTAGTGCTAAATTAGTCTAGTAGTAGATGACATGTAGGCCCCCTTTAAATAAGTTAGGTTTATTTATTTGTTTAGGTAAATAGTCTATGACATGTGGGCCACACCTTCCCTTTTGACTAGTCAAATTGACTTGGTCAATTCGGATTAAACTAAATATAATAATTACAGAAAATGATTTTAAAACTTTGTCAAATCATAGAAAATAAACCGTAAGTCAGATGAAAATACTTTGTACATGAAAGTTGTTCAGAACGACGAGACGAATCCAGATACGCTCTTCGATCATCTATCGTGTGCCCCTAGCATAGTGAACCTGCAACCGTCCCCCTCCGGGTCGTCTGTCCGAAAATGCCAAACTTTGGGAAAGCATTCCCAGATGTTATCCCCCTTCGCCGGTAGCGTGTAGCACCGCATTAGAACACGTCTAGCTTTGCCTGTTGTCCTGTTATTCACTTGCTTGCTCTCTATTTACTTTTTATGCCCTGTCTTCTCTCTGGTAGACCCCGAGACTGATGATGCCGCTGTGATCGACTACGTCGACGACGACCCCTCCTTGCCAGAGCAACCAGGCAAGCCTGCCCTTTGATCATCCCGATATCGCCCATTTCCTTTCTCTCATGCTTGCATTAGATTTTGCTACTGTAATTGTTTGCTCCTATTCTGATGCATAGCCTGCTTTTGTAACCTGCTTATCCTAAACCGCTTAGTATAGGTTGGTTAGTGATCCATCAGTGACCCCCACCTTGCCCTTGTTGCCCCTGCTTCATCATCGAAGACCCGATCAATGGGATTGACGACCAGGCCCCGGCACCGCACATCACTTTCCCCTTAGTTGCTCGACACTACTTGGTTACTATCGAGTGCCGAGGGTGAGACCTCTTCAGCACTTCTGATGTTAACCCTGTAGTGTAGCTATTCGGTCGTGGTCATCGAGGGTGATTTCCTCCTTAACCACTTCCGATACGGCTCTGTCGTGCAACCCCTCAAGTGTGAACCTCGAGGGTGGTTCCTCTCACATTAACATTGATGATTACATCGAGTCGAATTCACCGGGGGTGATTCCTTGGGTTTTCCTCTTGATGTTTGAACACACGGATACTTGGACTTTACAATGTTACTTGGAAGGGCGGGTCGACCCTGAGGGGTACCCGCGAGTGATGTGTAGACAGGTTGACCTGGAGGGTGCCCGCGAGATAATTACGAGGCATGGCCGGGCATTCCTAGCCCTTGCCGCAAGTCCTTGAGATGGGGCAACGGGGTCACATCTTTCGTGAGTGTATGCTTGTTACCGCGCGTTCCTAATCCACTACGATTTGGATATTTGATCCGAGGGGCCTCTGGCCTGATAGCACTAACCATCACGTGGGCATAGTATGGGCGTTCTGCGTCGTCTGCATCAACCGAAGCTTAATAGACGTCAGCGGCTGAGCGGCGCGCGCCGGGTTGGACTGGTAAGCACCTGCCTTTTTAAAGGAGGTAGCTAGCTCTGCTCACCGGCCGCGTACGCAACGTGCAGGAGTTCCCGGGGAGATGGCCCATGACCCCTGGGGGCATAGGTTTAGTCCAGCATGCTGACCTCTCTATTAAGCCTAGGTCGGGTTGCGGCGTATTGTTTGGCCGAGGCCGGGCATGACCCAGGAAAGTATGTCCGGCCGGAGTTAATCAGCGTGGTGGATAAGTTGGTGCACCCCTGCAGGGAAGAAAACATCTATCGATAGCCTGTCCTACGGTAACGGACACTTGGAGTTGTATCCCGGCCGATACAACTAGAACTGGATACTTAAGATGAGACATGGATATGAGGTGATAAATGGATAGTATGGCTCTGGGATTGCTTTCTCGCAGGGAGTCGAGAAAGGATCTCTGGCCGAGGTAGATAACACTACTACTTCTTTACTTTATGCTACTCTTATTTCTCTTCTGATGCTGCAAGATGCTTGGTGCTGCTTGAAGATGCTAGTCTTCGATAGGCTAGGCTTTCCCCTTCTCTTCTGGCATTCTGCAGTCCAGTCCACAGATACAACCCATTTCATTGATACCAATGCATATGTAGTGTAGATCCTTGCTTGCGAGTACTTTGGATCAGTACTCACGGTTGCTTTGCTCCCCCTTTCCCCCTTTCTTCTTCTTTCCGGTTGATGCAACCAGATGTCGGAGCCCAGGAGCCAGATGCCACCGCCAATGCCTACTACTATGTGGAGACCGCCGATGACCAGGAGTAGTTAGGAGGCTCCCAGGCAGGAGGCCTTGCCTTTTCGATCGATGTTGCTTTTGTGCTATCCTATTTAAGGAAAACTTGTTTAACTCATGTCTTTACTCAGATATTGTTGCTTCCACTGACTCTTGTGTATTCGATCCCTCGAGGCCACTGGCTTGTAATATAAAGCTTGTATTATTTTAATTTGTGTCTAGAATTATGTTGTGATATCTTCCCGTGAGTCCTTGATCTTGATCGTACACATTTGCGTGTATGATTAGTGTATGATTGAATCGAGGGCGTCACAAGTTGGTATCAGAGCCGACTGCCTGTAAGTAGCCCCCTTTCCAACTCCTTGGCCGAACTTGAGTCTAGTCTTTGAAAAACTTTGACTAACATGGCTGTGTGGCTTACGGGCCCACGTCACCAATTGGGTGGTATTAGGATTTTTTATTCCTCGTCTATACTCTAGGACTCTGATCTCTCGTCTATTCGGGTTAAACATTTTACTAACTCTGACATTAGGTTCACGTACCCACTTCCTCCCGGAGAGCCCCGACATTACCGATGATCGCTTGCTTCGTCAGAAGATTCGGCGAATACTCCTCGATATTTCCTGAGACCCTGTGCCCACTGCTTTGCACTTCCTGACCACCGATAAGTCCCCATGGATAACATCGTTGCCGTTTGTACCTTCATCCCCAGTTGCTCTTGTTGTTAGAAGTTACCCCTAGTACTCTCCATTGTTCCGAGAATCCTTTATGCCTTCTGCTTTGCAGCTTCTTTTCGCACTGCGGATAATTCACTTAACCGGGGTTCGTCCGTCCCCAGTTGTTCATATGCTTTCCAAAGTTCTTCGAAATGCTATTCGATCTCCCGAAGATCCTCTGCAGCCTATTGCTCCTGAAAGTCTTGTCAGCCTGCTTTATGGATTCATCCATATATATCCAATATTCATTAGCATTCCTTGTCATTGTCATTCTGAGTCTATTGATTCTATATGAATAAGAGTAATCTCTATCATCCGTCGATTCCTAGAATTCATCTTTCGGCTCAGAAGTCATTCCGAATATGAGTTGGTTCTTGGCCAGTCGAGTTATGATCGATTGTGGCTCTAAGTCTATTAAACTTACTCATCTTTAATCAGAGCATCTGATTCTGATCCCTTGATTTGGAAATCATAATTCCTTTGCATTTGAGCTTGAATTAGTCAATTGTTTATATAATCAGATCTCCTTGCATTCTTTCATCTTCTGGTTGAGTACCGATGCTCACATCAGATCCCTTATGGACCACTAGATCCTTTGTTGGATTTTATCCGAGAACGTCCTTCATATTCAATAACCTTGTGAGCCTTTCCTCGGATACATATGCCTTTGGTAAATTGCATCCTTTGCTTTCTCGACCGTGCTCTGCTTTCAAGCTTGAGTTTTTAATCCTGAAGTTCGTGGTATATGTTCCTAAGATGCCCCAGTGGGTTGAAATTATGCCTTCCATAATCCGTGTGAACCCGAGAGTTCTCACGAGTCTTACTCTTCTGGTACTTCACCAGGTAAATCATGTGCTCTACAATTCTTCGAAAAACAGGGAGTGAATGAAAGGTTATGCATTGAAGAAGTGGGAGTCGAACTTGAACCCTTGTGTTCATGCCCATGGACCCGATGTAGAACTTATCATGGAAGCTACTCATAAAAATAATTATTTCTTTGGTACAAGCTCATCTTGTATCTATGAATTGATCCTTTGCAATCGTGGTTCCGACCATATTTCCTCCTTGATTCCATTTATTGGATAAGTTAAAATACTTTTCCTCTGCAAATCATTCCCCCCGTCCAACCTCTACTCCGATTTACCTTCCGGCATTACACCTAGTACCTGATATTGGGAAGTTTCATACCCCATCACATCATTCCTAGCCTGATCGGCTATATTTTATCGTGTCAACTTTTAACTGTGCTACCTGGTCCTTATGACCGGAGCAACTTTCGACGATGAGCTAAGCTTACGTCGATCTTCCTCATCTTATCATTTCACCTCGAACAACAAGCTTGACTTCGAGCTCGTGTCGAATCCATGGTTCTCATAGCCTTTCACTTCATCCTTCCTTTTCTGCTCGATGGCGTCTTCATAGAGTCTCTCGACAAAATCTGTCGTGATCACCGTCTACACTTTGGCTTCTTCAGAGATGTCAATTGAATTCATGGCTAGAAATACCATCCCTGCCCCTCGATGATTTGTTATATCATCAATGACATCTTGACTTTCTACCAACACAGACCTGGTTGTGCTTGGTTATTCCTTACATTCTGAGATATCTTGGAATTGTTTCTCGGTATCTCTTGAGATCTTCGAACCCAATCTTTACTTGACACCATATCATTGCCGCATCGAAGCATGACTATGGTATTCCGAATATCAACCAGAACATCGGAAGCATAATACAAAAAATTTCTCGTTCATTTACCCTCACACCGTTGTATGGGTAATATCATGATTCTTCCCTCTCCCCATTATCTAAATGCTTTTGAACTTGCTGTCCTATCATGTATATCCTGCTCCGCTTTTCCTTGGGAAGGATATACTCCCAACTCTTATGTGTAAACACATCTTCCTTTCCTTTGGGTTGTTTGATTCGATAATCATATTTTTCCTTTCCGTTGGTTTGTTTAACCCTTCTTGTGATCTATATGATATAAGAAGTAATAATTCCCTGCTTGTGTAAACACCTCAGTGTACAACTCTATCAGTAAGACCCTATTACTATTGTTGATGACATTTCGGTAACCACCGATGGACGAGAACCTTGCCTATTGTTCCGCTTCGTTTAACAAGCAGGAAAATGGTTCTCTTCTTCCCTCGCCCTTGGTACCAACGTTGTTGCCAATTTATCTGACAGACTATCCTTTGACATGCCTTACTATCAGGACCATACAAGATGTCAGCACCCTTCCTACCTTTTAACCCACATGGTGGGCCCATAACCCACAGTTCCACAGGATCGAAACCTAACTCTCCTGTACACCCTGTTTCCAAAGTTATTCCTCGCACATGGCCTCGTATATAATTCACGGGCCACCTTCCTAGTGATCTATTCTAGTAACAGACGCAATACTCAATCTCGTTGCTCTGGACCCCTTTCGCACATTGTTTCAGACATCGAACGATTGCCTATCCATTTGAAACTTCTCATGGTACCTTCTTACCTTGCTCTCGATATGTTCTTAAGTTTCAAATTCGAGAGTTACTTTCCACCACCTTCCCTGATGTTATTCTCTGGATAAACAACCTTGTAGAGGTCCGCTCTTTCAAAGATACCCTTACCTATTCGTAAGTACGATGGATTTCCCAAAGAAAGGATGTCGACTTCATCATGATGACCCGAAGCAGAGAAATTAGGACATTAACGTAATGGATCGACCTCTTCGAGAAGAGCAAAGATCGAGAACATCCATTAGTATTTCGTCACCAGAACTTCCCCCTTACTCCACCTCTTAAATCTCGGGACGAGATTTCTTGTAGTGGAGGAGATTTATAAAACCCCGATAATCATGCTACAGTAAACTCCTTCTAATGACGGCAAAGTCATCACAATTATTTTGCTAATCATCACTTTGTTCCAAATCAAAACCAAATTCAAATTTAAATAAAGACAAAATTTTATTTCTTCAAACAGTAAAATAAAAATGTTTGTTGTGTTGAAAATATTCAATAAGAATTTTGATGAATTAAACAACCTCATTTGAATTATTAAAATGCCCCTAACAAATTAATATGTGGTCCAACAACACATAACTTGGCCATTTTGAATTCAAAGAAATAATTATCCTTTTCCAAATATTCTACAGACTTGTGTGTGGCTTAACAATATTGCCCTGGATTTTTCTGCGAAGTTTCACCTTCGACTAAATTCATTTGGTAACTCAATTAAAATGCAGAGTAGTAAAGAAATAAAGAAAACCAAAAAAAGACTAGCTAAAGGAAAATAGAAAAGAGGAGGACCTACTCACTGGAAGTTTTGGCCCATCTAGCACGATAGCAGGCCCAGCCCACGCAGGCCTCCTTATGCCTCCAGCTACAAGAGGAAGAGAGGTCATGGCGTGCATCCATGGCACCTTGGCCATGGTTGGCCTCCAGGTGGACCTCCCTTCCTTTCCCCCCTCAATCCCACTTCGCCCCCTACCTCTACTGCTCGAATTCAAGCTCAGAAAATCCACGGTGACCGCTGCCTCTCCGTCGATTGACGCATCCACAGGCCCCTCTGGCGTGCGGGGGCACGTCCCGGAGGTCCGTCCCGGTCGACAGCGTCCGTTCCGGCCGTTGGAGCAAGCAGGGGAGCCGCGTAGAGGGCTTCATCGTCTTCTTCTTCATCCGGCCGTCGCAACCCCTCCGTCACCAGCGCCTCTCTGGTCCACCTTAGCCTTCCTCGAGCACCTCTTCTGGCTCGCGGTGAGATCCTCTCCCGTTTCCCCTATTTATGTGATTCGATTCATCGCCTTAGATGCAGCCGCGCAACGCCGCGCCTGCCATGGCCGAAACCCCACCGTAGCCGCCCCGGGCTCGCCCCGCGCGCACTCGCTGCACCTGTGGTCGTTATCCCCGCGGCTCTGGCCGTCCCAGGCCACGCCCTCGTGCGTGTGTCCGCTCGGGCCGCGCCCCTGCTGCTGTTGCGCTGGTAATTGATGCTGCTTGTGACTGCCGCTGCTGCTTTCTTTTCCTCTTACCTGCTGCCGCTCGCTGGCTGCTAGCTTCGCTGCTGCCGCTGCCGTTTACTGCTGCTCTTCTTGCTGCTTTGGTTATTGCTGCTGCTGATGTGCTATGCTGCTACTGTTCCTAGCCACTACTGCTGATATTCGCTAATACTTGCTAGATGTAGTTGCTCTGCTCCTACGGCTGGCCATGGCCATGGCCAGTGTGCTGGGTGTGTGTGCCTGAGTGTGTGTGTTGTGTGTGTGCAGTGTGTGTGCGTGAGTGTGTAGCCGGCCCTTGCTTAGATTAGTACTGCTTAGATTAGTTTTACCAGGTGTAGCTAGTATTAATTAGCGCTAAATTAGTCTAGTAGTAGATGACATGTAGGCCCCCTTTAAATAAGTTAGGTTTATTTATTTGTTTAGGTAAATAGTATATGACAAGTGGGCCACACCTTCCCTTTTGACTAGTCAAATTGACCTGGTCAATTTGGATTAAACTAAATATAATAATTGCAGAAAATGATTTTAAAACTTTGTCAAATCATAGAAAATAAACCATAAGTCAGATGAAAATACTTTGTACATGAAAGTTGTTCAGAACGATGAGACGAATCCAGATACGCTCTTCGATCATCTGTCGCGTGCCCCTGGCATAGCGAAACTGCAACCGTTCTCCTCCGGTTCGTCTGTCCGAAAATGCCGAACTTTGGGAAAGCATTCCCGGATGTTATCCCCCTTCACCGGTAGCGTGTAGCACCGCATTTGAACACGTCTAGCTTTGCCTGTTGTCATGTTATTCACTTGCTTGCTCTCTATTTATTGTTTCTTCCCCTTCTTCACTCTGGTAGACCCCGAGACAGATGATGCCGCTGTGATCGACTACGTCGATGATGAACCCTCCTTGCCAGAGCAACCAGGCAAGCCCCCCCTTTGATCATCCCGATATCGCCCATTTCCTTTCTCTCATGCGTGCATTAGATTTTGCTACTGTAATTTTTTGCTCCTATTATGATGCATAGCCTGCTTTTGTAACCTGCTTATTGTTACCTACCTGCTTATCCTAAACTGCTTAGTATAGGTTGGTTAGCGATCCATCAGTGACCCCCACCTTGTCCTTGTTGCCCCTGCTTCATCATTGAAGACCCGATCAACGGGATCGAAGACCAGGCCCCGGCATCGCACATCACTTTCTCCTTAGTTGCTCGACACTACTGGGTTACTATCAAGTACCGAGGGTGAGACCTCTTCAGCACTTCCGATGTTAACCCTGTAGTGTAGCTATTCGGTCATGGTCATCGAAGGTGATTTCCTCCTTAACCAATTCCGATACGGCTCTGTCATGCAACCCCTCAAGTGTGAACCTCGAGGGTGGTTCCTCTTACGTTCACCTTGATTATTACATCGAGTGGAATTCACCGGGGGTCATTCCTTGGGTTTTCCTCTTGATGTTTGAACTCACGGATACTTGAACTTGACAACTGTTACTTGGAAGGGCGGGTCGACCCTGAGGGGTACCCGCGAGTGCTGTGGAGACGGGTTGACCTGGAGGGTGCCCGCGAGATAATTACGAGGCGTGGCCGGGCATTCCTAGCCCTTTCCGCAAGTCCTCGAGATGGGGCAACGGGGTCACATCTTTCGTGAGTCTCTGTGTCGGTGTCAAAACCGGCGGATCTCAGGTAGGGGGTCCCGAACTGTGCGTCTAAGGCGGATGGTAACAGGAGGCAAGGGACACGATGTTTACCCAGGTTCGGGCCCTCTCTATGGAGGCAATACCCTACTTCCTACTTGATTGATCTTGATGAATATGAGTATTACAAGAGTTGATCTACCACGAGATTGTAGAGGCTAAACTCTATAAGCTAGCCTATGGTATGATTGTTGTTGTCCTACAGACTAAACCCTCCGGTTTATATAGACATCGGAGGGGGCTAGGGTTACACAGAGTCGGTTACAACAGAAGGAGATCTACATATCCGTATTGCCAAGCCTTCCTTCCACGCCAAGAGAGTCCCATCCGGACACGAGACGAAGTCTTCAATCTTTTATCTTCATAGTCCAACAGTCCGGCCAAAGGATATAGTCTGGCTGTCCGGATACCCCCTAATCCAGGACTCCCTCAGTAGCCCCTGAACCAGGCTTCAATGACGATGAGTCCGGCGCGCAGATTGTTTTCGGCATTGCAAGGCGGTTCCTCCTCCGAATATTCCATAGAAGATCTTGTACACAAGGATAGTGTCTGGCTCTGCAAAACAAGTTCCACATACCATCGTAGAGAGAATAATATTTCCACAAATCTAATCTGCTGACGTATTATAGCATGACATCACGCCATGGCCCGGTCATTATTCGAACCGTTTTTCGCAACCAGCCACCGCACATATCGCGAGGCAGTTTCCTAAACGCGTCTTGTCGAGCGGATCGTGTCCCTTATCACGGGATTCTCATCAATACGGACATGGGTAACCCAACCGCGCCATCAATTACGGCGCTTGGGGATCAAGCGAGTTTTACTAGGCAAGTGGGGGTGCATAGTTTCGTCCGCCTTTATAAAGGGATAAGGACCTCACCTCTTTCACCCACGCCTTCTTCTCTCTCGCATATCCATTCTTGCGCACTCGAGCTCCAACGCCCAAGCTTGCACCTTTTCTCCTCAAACCGCTTCAATCATGTCCGGAGCGGGAGGCAAGTGGATGAAATCCTCCGTCATGGAGGAGGACATCAAGAAGCTGCGGGGAGCCGGATACTTGGCCGCGGATATCGCGCACCGGCTGCCCGACGCAGGCAGATCGTCCCTACCCCGAACCTTATGAGAGGTAGTCTTCCTCACCCGCCGTCCATGGATTGGGATTTCCTCTCCACCCATTCGTCCGCGGCCTCATGTTCTACCACGGGCTAGACTTCCATGACCTGGCCCCGAACTTCATCCTCAATATCTCGGCGTTTATCGTCGTGTGCGAGGCCTTCCTCCGCATCCAGCCCCACTTCGGCCTGTGGCTGAAGACCTTCAATGTCAAGCCGAAGGCTGTAGGCGGCCAGCAAGCGGAATGCGGCGGCGCCATGGTGGGCAAAATGCCCAATGTCACATGGCTCGAGGGCTCCTATGTGGAGACCATAAAGGGGTGGCAATCGGGGTGGTTCTACATCACCGAGCCGCACGGCACCAACTGGATGGCGGCCCCTGCGTTCCAATCCGGAATCCCCATGCGGCTCACCTCCTGGAAAGAGAAGGGTCTGTCTTGGGGCAACTCGGTAGAGCTGACCGGACTCCAGAACTGCATCAGGAACATGATGAGCAAGAAAATCAAGATTGTCAACGTGGTCCAGGTCATGCTCTTCCGCCGGATCCTCCCGTGTCAACAACGGGTATTCAATTTGTGGGAGTTTGACCCAGCCGAGCACCAGACGCTGCAGGAGCTTTTCGACACGACACACAAGGACGTCTGGAGGGTGTTGTTTAAAGGCGCTGAGGTACCTCCTCCCCTTACCGAGGACCGCAGACTCAGCGCGAAGCGCCGCGCCAATCCGGTAGGTTTTTACACATCACGAGATGTTTAGTTTCCTTAGTTTAATCATATGCAGGATCTAAGCCCCCATGCCTTTGACAGGACTGGGTGGAGACGACCGGCGGCTTGATGCCCCCCCCCCTCAAGATCCAGCAGACGCTCTCCTACCAGAGATGCTGACTCCGGCACCTTACAAGGTGCCAGTGAAGACGGCCAAGAAGAAGGCCACGGGGACCCGACAGGGTCTCTGGTGCAAGCTTGTGTTGGACTCATCATCCGAACACTCCGAGGCGCACTCCTCCAACGACGACGAGGAGAAAGAGGAAAGTTCTCCCCCAGCCGGGGGAGACAAGAAAAGGAAGGCCTCCCCAACCGGGGTGGCCGAAGGGTCCAAGAAAGGAAGGACCCTCCTTCCGGACTGCTCCACGACCGCCGCCCACAGCGACGACGAGTGGTTGCCCAGGGACAAGCCCATGGCGAAATCGTAAGTATCCGGATACCATAATAACTCTTGATATATTTTATCGCATTGCTTCTCATCATGCCGAACAAGATTACGCAGTCCGTCCCGAGCCCATATCGACGTATCTTCGTCAGATGGCTCTTTGGACCCGTCGGATATGAATAGTGATTCACTTCCGACCGCCTCCACCCCTCGCCCTACGGGCGACGCCGAGGTGTTGTCCCAAAGGGCACCGAGCCGAGGGGAGGTAGTCCTGGAGGCGCCTCAAGGCGACACTCTGGACCCTGGGCGCAAAGGGAGCAAGACTCCCATGGGCTCCGAGTTCGGCCTCCAGTCGAACACCGGCGCCGGAACCTCCAATGGTTCCGGACTCTGTGAGGCGACCCCCCTGTGAAGAGGGGCTAGCCGCCCGTGCCGGTGACCTCTGTCCATCCAGAGGCACCGGACAACTTGCTGGAAGCGCTCCAAGGCGCTTCCATCGACGAAGAGCACCACATTATCATGAGTGCGGTGATGGAGAAAGTTCAGTCCGCCAAAAGTGGACTAACTGAAGCTTGCGCCAGCCTCCTAACAGGCTTTGAGGTAAGTGTTTAAATTATAGGGAAATATCGGCGCATAGACTGTAGCCCCTGATGCTCTGTTTGGCGTTCGCGAAGAAAAGCCGAATAGAGGATTGAATAATAATCGCAGGAGTCTAATTATAGTATGTCTATGTGAATCTGCAGGCTTCCCTGCTGGCCGCTGCCGCACGTACTGCGAAGGTCGCGGCACTACAGTAGGACCTTGAGCGATCCAGGGAAGAGCTCGGCCTTGCCAAGAGGCAGCTCGAGGAGAACAAAGTTAATCAATACCTTGTCAATATGAAAAAAAGAAAGAGTTGGTTGCAGAATAATAGGATCATCATGAATTTTGCCAGGGACCGCGACCGAAGTGGCGACCCTCAAGAAAGCGCTGTTCGAGGCCGAAAACAAAGCGGCCAAGGAGTGCACTGAGAGAGAAAGACACGAAGCCTGGGTAGTTGAGGTGCAGCAAGAGCTCCAGGTGCTCGTCAAGAAGCATGAGTCCCTGGAGCTTGACTCGAGGATGCGAGAGTCCGAGCTTGCCCAGGCCCTCGAAAGTGCAAAAAATGCCAAGGCCGAAGCCCAAAAGGCCCTCCAGGAGGTTGAGGCGGTGAAAAAGATAGCGGCGGGTAAGGCATTCATTATGCAAAGTAGGCATGTGATACGTCTCCAACGTATCTATAATTTTTGATTGCTCCATGCTATATTATCTATTGTTTTGGACTATATTGGGCTTTATTTTCCACTTCTATATTACTTTTGGGGCTAAACTATTAACCGGAGGCCCGGCCCAGAATTGTTGTTTTTTTTCCTATTTCAGTGTTTCCAAGAAACAGATTATCAAACGGAGTCCAAACGGAATGAAATCTTCGGGAATGTGATTTTCTCATCAGATAAGACCCAGGAGACATGGACCCTCCGTCAAGAAAGCCATGAGGTGGTCACGAGGGTGGAGGGCGCCCCCCCTAGGGCGCGCCCCCTGCCTCGTGGGCCCCTTGAAGCTCCATCGACGTACTCCTTCCTCCTATATATACCTACGTACCCCAACAGATCAGATACGGAGCCAAAAACCTAATTCCACCGCCGCAACTTTCAGATCCACGAGATCCCATCTTGGGGCCTGTTAGGAGCTCACGGATCCACCATGGAGGGCTTCTACATCAACATCATAGCCTCTCCGATGAAGTGTGAGTAGTTTACCTCAGACCTTCGGGTCCATAGTTAGTAGCTAGATGGCTTCTTCTCTCTTTTTGGATCTCAATACAATGTTCTCCCCCTCTCTCGTGGAGATCTATTCGATGTAATCTTCTTTTTGCGGTGTGTTTGTTGAGAACGATGAATTGTGGGTTTATGATCAAGATTATCTATGAGCAATATTTGAATCTTCTCTGAATTCTTTTATGTATGATTGAGTTATATTTGCAAGTCTCTTCGAATTATCCGTTTGGTTTGGCCAACTAGATTGGTAGTTCTTGCAATGGGAGAAGTGTTTAGCTTTGGGTTCAATCTTGCGGTGTCCGACCGATGGATGTAAAGGGTTGCAAGGCACGTATTGTATTGTTGCCATCGAGGATAAGAAGATGGGGTATTTATCATATTGCATGAATTTATCCCTCTACATCATGTCATCTTGCTTAAGGCGTTACTCTGTTTCCATTAACTTAATACTCTAGATGCATGCTGGATAGCGGTCGATGAGTGGAGTAATAGTAGTAGATGCAGGCAGGAGTCGGTCTACTTGTCTCGGACGTGATGCCTATACACATGACCATACCTAGATACTCTCATAACTATGCTCAATTCTGTCAATTGATCAACAGTAATTCGTTCACCCACCGTAAAATACTTATGCTCTTGAGAGAAGCCACTAGTGAAATCTATGGCCCCCGGGTCTATTTTCATCATATTAATCTTCATACGCTTTATTATTGCTTTTCTCTTTACTTTGCCTTTTTATTTTACTTTGCATCTTTATACCAAAAATACCAAAAATATTATCTATCATCTCTGTCAGATCTCACTCTCGTAAGTGACCGTGAAGGGATTGACAACCCCTATTCGCGTTGGTTGTGAGGAGCTATTTGTTTTGTGTAGGTACGAGGGACTTGCGCGTGACCTCCTACTGGATTGATACCTTGGTTCTCAAAAACTGAGGGAAATACTTACGCTACTCTGCTGCATCATCGTCTCCTCTTCGGGGAAAACCAATGCAAGATCAAGACGTAGCAGCATGCGAAAGAAAATTTCCTTTTACTTACCCGAGTTCGGAGCTCTCCAGGAGCATTCGCAGATCTGCCTCGTAGTGTGTCTGACGCCGCGGAGTTCTACCGGGCCGAGGAGGGGAGCTCGACGGAGAAGTTGTTCTGGTCTCAGTATACTGGGACCGAACACCCGATGCCCGTGAGCGACCAGCTGAAGCAACTGGTCGAGCTCCACAAGGCGACCAGCTGAAGCAACTGGCCTTATAGTCCGGATGTGGCCTGGCGATTCCCTTCCCAACAGCTACTTCAGCCTAGTGAGGCGGCTTGTAGACGCCTGCCCACGGCTGGAAGTCATCAAGCGGTCCGTCTGCATCGAAGGTGCACGCAGGGCTCTTGCCTGTGCAAAGGTGCACTGGGCGAAGATGGACGCCGAAAAGCTGGTGAAGGAGGGGCCACCGCAGGGCAAGGAGCATCGCCACCCTGAAATGTATTATGAAAGTGTCCTGAAGGGTGCCCGTCTCGTGGCGGACGAATGTACCAAAGATGTAGTCTTTGAATGAACTTGCTCATGTGATCCCTGTGTTTATGAAAACTAGTTCATGTTCGTTATGCAACACTTTTGTATTTAAAATATTACCTTCTGTGCGGCCATTTTATAAATTCGAGAGTTGCTAGTCGTAAACTTCTCGCCCCATGCAACTAGTGTTGGGGTGTTCGGGATAAATCTGAGCACTCTTTTTCCCATTCTTGGGTCCTTCGAGGGAGGTGTTCAGCGCAACGAACTAGGCAATTGTACTATAATGATTTATCGCTCTCACTTAGCCATAGAAGTCTACAATTTTAAATTTTGACGAAGCCCCTAGTCTTCGGAAAGCCGAATTTGGGGCGCTATACACGCCTAAGCCGGACAAGGCCGGCTCCTCGCCCAAAGCGGAAAAAGTCTTTAGGGACTTGAGACCTCGCGAACAGCGACCAGCTCTCACCTCATCATGACAGTCAGTTTTAGCTTTCTCTACTGAGGTGCTCGGCCAGAAGAACCGGGGCACAATTGCAGTAGTTCTCCCAGTGCTACCTTAGCCGATATAGTGAAACGTAAGGTACCAAAACGTGGGAGCCGGGCAAACCCAACTATTGACCCAAGACATGATTCGGAGTTGATGCATATAATGCTATAAGTTTGGGGTGCCGCACTGTCGAAAGTGTCCGGACTTCTCACGCCGAATTATGGGGTATACAGAAGCCCCTGGTGTATTTGTCGTACCACAGTGTACGGGTGCTGATTGTCATAGATAATCATATATATAAAAGAATATAGGATGCAATACTAGACTAGTACTATGCATTGTTTATTTAAGAAATGCGTTAAAGCATAATGATACAAATGGTGCGGTAAGCAAACAATAGGACTATTTGACATGTCCCATCCAAGGGCAAGATGCGGACTAGTATCTTAAAACAGGTATTTAGCTCGTTATCAGAGACCACCTGGGGATTCCGTTTGTACGACATAGCTTCCTGCCTCCTTGGGTGTTGTATCATGTGTCCGGCTACCGTACTGCCGAACAAGGCTTCCAGAGAGTAGTCCTGAAAGAGAGAGTGATGAAGGTAGTAAGCCCCTAGTGCGGTTAAACCGCATTGTGGGACGCGCCGTGATCGTGCCCCCGCCTATACCCATGGTATTTTCAATGCGTAATTATGCACACGTGGGACGGACTTTGCCGTTGTACTAAGACTAGGGCAGGGGCCGAATTGCTAGGCGAGCTCTGAGCGTGCCAGGCGATCCTGTTGCAGGTTATTCCGGATGTGCTTGACGGTGTCCGGGGGCTTGATCGCCGAATCGGTGGATTGCCTCAAAGGCTGCTTTGTGCTTCTACTGCGAGGGTTGCGGTGTGCTCCTCCGTCGGAGCGGCGCTCGTGTTTCCATTGACCGTGATGACCCCCTAGGTCCTGCATCTTGAGCTTGAGGTATGCGTAGTGCGGTACCACATTGAATCTTGCAATGCGGTGCGCCCGGCGATGCGTGATAGCCGCTGCGGAACGGGACGATATCGAAGATTAACTCCTCGCTTCGGAAGTTGTCCGGAGATCCGAAGACCACTTCCAGTGTGATTGAGCCCGTACAATGGGCCTCTACACCTGGAATAACGCATTTAAAGGTCGTTTTGGTGGGTTTGATCCTCAAGGGGTCTATACCCATTTTGCGCACTGTATCCTGGTAAAGCAGGTTCAGACTGCTGCCGCCGTCCATAAGGACTCGAGTGAGGTGATATCCGTCGGTGATTGGGTGTAGGACCAATGCGGCAGATCCGCCATGACGGATACTCGTGGGGTGGTCCCTACGATCAAATGTGATCGGACAAGAGGACCATGGGTTGAACTTTGGGGCGACGGGCTCCATCAGCAGATATCGTCCTTAGTGCGCGCCCGTTCCTTTTGGGATGTGGGTTGCGTATATCATATTTACTGTCCTCACCTATGGGGGGAACCTCTTCTGTCCTCCCGTGTTCGGTGGCCGGGGCTCCTCCTCGTCATCGTTGTGCATCCCCTTGTCCTTGTCTTCGGCATTTATCTTGCCGGCCTGCTTGAACACCCAGCATTCTCTGTTGATGTGATTGGCTGGCTTATCGGGGGTGCCGTGTATTTGACACGAGCGATCGAGTATGCGGTCCAAACTGGACGGGCCCGGAGTACTTCTTTTGAATGCCTTTTTTCGCTGACCGGATTTAGAGCCTTTGAATCCGGCATTGACTGTCGTGCCCTCGGCGTTATCACCGTTGCTGCGGCGCTTGTGTTTGCTGCGACGTGACCTGTCGTTGCTGTCATTGGTATCCGAAGTGCCAAGGTTCCTTGATATGTTATTGCTGCGAGCCAGCCAGCAATCCTCTCCCACGCAAAAGCGGGTCATGAGTGTCGTGAGGGCTGCCATTGATTTCGGCTTTTCCTGACTGAGGTGCCGGGTGAGCCACTCATCACGGATGTTGTGCTTGAATGCCGCTAGGGCTTTTGCATCCGAACAGTCGACAATTTGGTTTTTCTTTGTTAGGAACCGTGTCCAGAATTGCCTGGCCGATTCCCCTGGCTGCTAAATTATGTGGCTCAAGTCATCGACGTCTGGTGGTCGCACATAAGTGCCCTGGAAATTGTTGAGAAATGCGTCTTCCAGATCCTCCCAACAGCCGACGGAGTCTGCTGGCAGGCTATTCAGCCAATGCCGAGCTGGTCCTTTGAGTTTTATCAGGAGGTACTTGATGGCATGTAGATCATCACCGCGGGCCATGTGGATGTGGAGGAGGAAGTCCTCGGTCCATACCGCGGGATCTGTTGTACCATCATATGATTCGATGTTTATAGGTTTGAAACCTTCTGGGAATTCATGCTCCATTACTTCATTGGTGAAGCATAGGGGGTGTGCCGAGCCTCTGTGCTGGGCTATGTCGCGATGCAGCTCGTATGAGTCATGCCTGCTGTATTCGGCCCGTCCGGAATTGCTTTTACTGTATCCGGCGAGGCGGTCACCGTCCCTTGTAGGGGCACGGCCCCGTGATCCATAGATCTATCTAGCGTGTTTTGCCCTATTTTCCAATACGTCTCGCAGGTCTCGCGTGTTTCCCGTTGCCTTGGTATATTTGTTTGAATGGCGGCGGGCTGTAGGCTGATTTTCAGGCCGTACTGCCTCTCTATCTCTGCCACGGGGTGGCCGATCAGCCACATCGAACGCGGGGTGACCTCTGGAAGGGCGTTCGAGTTCGTACTCCTCAGCCGCAAGGACTTCAGTCCATCTATCTGCTAGCAAATCCTGATCAGCTCGAAGCTATTGCTGCTTTTTCCTCAGGCAGTTTGCTGCGGCAATAAGCCGACGCTTAAAGTGCTCCTGCTCGACGGGATCCTCTGGCACGACAAATTCCTCGTCGTCGAGGCTCACATCGTCTTCGGAGGGAGGCATATAGTTGACGTCCTCTGTTTCTCCCTCTGCCGCTCTCTTAGGAGGGCTGGCTTGTTCATCCTCCGGCTCTTGATCATTCTGGAGGGGATTGTCATCATTTTCGGCACTGTCCGGAGTACTATTATCTCCTGTGCCGGTATCGCCGCTTTTGCTGTGGCGAGACTTAGAGCGACGCCGCTGACGTCGGCGCTGGGGTTGCTTCTTGGAGGGGTCATCCTCCGTTGTCGTGTCGTCGTTGCCTTCTTTGGGTGTATCCACCATGTATATATCATATGATGAGGTGGCGGTCCAGTGCCCTGTGGGCAGTGGTTCCTGTGCATCTCCGTCATCGGTGTCCATACCATCGATGTCTTCAGAGTCGAAGTCGAGCATGTCGGTTAAGTCGTCGACAGTGGCTACTAAGTGGGTGGTGGGTGGGGATTGAATTTCTTCGTCGTCCGCATCCCACTCTAGCCGGACATAATTCGGCCAAGGTTCTCCAGACAGGGAGACACATTTCAATGAGTTCAGTATGTCGCCGAAGGGCGAAGTGTTTATGAATATCTCGAGGTGAACTCCATGATCGGCCCAATCGGATTCGATAGGTATGGGCGCGGGTGGTACGGAGTCCATGGCGAGGACGAGTCCAGCAGTTCGGCGACACGGCTCGTGAAGGGTAAGGTCGATATTCGGCTCTATCGCCCTTTGAGGCGCGGCCTCCGTGGTGGAGTCTATCCTCCCGTCCTCGGATGGCGCGATCTGCTCCGGACTAGAGGCCAGAGTAGTTGCTGGCGTGATCTCTCGAACACCGTCCGACGGCAGAGCTATATCGTGCTCGTCGTGATCGTGCGACACACCTAGCATGGGCCCGAATCCATTGAAGATCAAGTCTCCGCGGATATCGGCAGTGTAATTCAAGTTTCCAAACCTGACCTGATGGCCAGGGGCGTAGCTCTCGATCTGCTCCAGACGGCCAAACGAATTGGCCCGCAGTGCGAAGCCGCCGAAAACGAAGATCTGTCCGGGGAGGAAAACCTCACCCTGGACCGCATCGTTGTTGATGATCGAAGGGGCCATCGAACCTTGCAGCGACGACACAGTGGAACTCTCAATGAAAGCACCAATGTCGGTGTCAAAACCGGCGGATCTCGGGTAGGGGGTCCCGAAATGTGCGTCTAAGGCGGATGGTATAAGGAGGCAAGGGACACGATGTTTACCCAGGTTCGGGCCCTCTCTATGGAGGTAATACCCTACTTCCTGCTTGATTGATCTTGATGAATATGAGTATTACAAGAGTTGATCTACCACGAGATCGTAGAGGCTAAACCCTAGAAGCTAGCCTATGGTATGATTGTTGTTGTTGTCCTACGGACTAAACCCTCTGGTTTATATAGACACCGGAGGGGGCTAGGGTTACATAGAGTCGGTTACAACAGAAGGAGATCTACATATCCGTATCGCCAAGCTTGCCTTCCATGCCAAGAGAGTCCCATTCGGACATGAGACAAAGTCTTCAATCTTTTATCTTCATAGTCCAACAGTCCGGCCAAGGGATATAGTCCGGCTGTCCGGATACCCCCTAATCCAGGACTCCCTCACTTGTTACCGCGCGTTGCTAATCCACTACGATTTGGATATTTGATCCGAGGGGCCTCTGGCCTGATAGCACTAACCATCACGTGGGCATAGTATGGGCGTTCTGCGTCGTATGCATCAGCCGAAGCTTAATAGGCGCCAACGATCGAGCGACGCTACCGGGTTGGACTGGTAAGCACCTGCCTTTTTAAAGGAGGTAGCTAGGTCTGCTCACCGGCCGCGTACGCAACATGCAGGAGTTCACGGGGAGATGGCCCATGACCCACAGGGGCATAGGTTTAGTCCGCGTCTGACCTCTCTATTAAGCCTAGATCGGGTTGCAGCAGTATTGTTTGGCGAGGCGGGCATGACCAGGAAAGTGTGTCCGGCGGAGTTAATCAAGCGTGGTGGGTAAGTTGGTGCACCCCTGCAGGGAAGAAAACATCTATCAATAGCCTGTCCTACGGTAACGGACACTTGGAGTTGTATCCTGATCGATACAACTAGAACTGGATACTTGAGATGAGACATGGATATGAGGTGATAAATGGATAGTATGGCTCTGGGATTGCTTTCTCGCAGGGAGTTGAGAAAGGATCTCTGGCCGAGGTTGATAACACTACTAATTCTTTACTTTATGCTACTCTTATCTCTCTTCTGATGCTGCAAGATGCTTGGTGCTGCTTGAAGATGCTAATCTTCGATAGGCTAGGCTTTGTCCTTCTCTTCTGGCATTCTGCAGTCCAGTCCACAGATGCAGCCCATTTCATTGATACCAATGCATATGTAGTGTAGATCCTTGCTTGCGAGTTCTTTGGATGAGTACTCACGGTTACTTTGCTCCCCCTTTTCCCCCTTTCTTCTTCTTTCCTGTTGATGCAACCAGATGTCGGAGCCCAGGAGCCAGATGCCACTGCTAATGCCTACTACTATGTTGAGACCGCCGATGACCAGGAGTAGTTAGGAGGCTCCCATGCAGGAGGCCTTGCTTTTTCGATTGATGTTTCTTTTGTGCTAGCCTTCTTAAGGAAAACTTGTTTAACTCATGTCTGTACTCAGATATTGTTGCTTCCACTGACTCTTGTGTATTCGAGCCCTCGAGGCCACTGGCTTGTAATATAAAGCTTGTATTATTTTAATTTGTGTCTGGAGTTGTGTTGTGGTATCTTTCCGTGAGTCCTTGATCTTGATCGTACACATTTGCGTGTATGATTAGTGTATGATTGAATCGAGGGTGTCAAACTTCCACCATTGCTTGCCTCTCTAATACCGCGCACCTTTCGCTGGTATCATACACCCAACATATACCTTCCTCAAAATAGCCACCATACCTACCTATTATGGCATTTCCATAGCTATTCCGAGATATATTGCCATGCAACTTACCACCGTTCCGTTTGTTATGACACGTTTCATCATTGTCATATTGCTTTGCAATATCATGTAGTTGACATCATATTTGTGGCAAAGCCACCTTTATAACTCTTTCATACATGTCACTCTTGATTCATTGCATATCCTGGTACACCGCCGGAGGCATTCGCATAGAGTCATATTTTGTTCTAAGTATTGAGTTGTAATTTTCGAGTTGTAAGTAAATAAAAGTGTGATGATCATCATTATTAGAGCATTGTCCCAAGTGAGGAAAGGATGATGGAGACTATGATTCCCCCACAAGTCGGGTTGAGACTCCGGACGAAAAAAAGAGGCCATAAAAAAGAGAGAAAAGGCCCAAATAAAAAAATGAGAGAAAAAGAGAGAAGGGACAATGTTACTATCCTTTTACCACACTTGTGCTTCAAAGTAGCACCATGATCTTCATGATAGAGAGTCTCCTATGTTTTCACTTTCATATACTAGTGGGAATCTTTCATTATAGAACTTGGCTTGTATATTCCGATGATGGGATTCCTCAAAATGCCCTAGGTCTTCGTGAGCAAGCGAGTTGGATGCACACCCACTTAGTTTCTTGTGTTGAGCTTTCATACACTTATAGCTCTTGTGCATTCGTTGCATGGCAATCCCTACTCACTCACATTGATATCTATTGATGGGCATCTCCATAGACCGTAGATACGCCTAGTTGATGCGAGACTATCTTATCCTTTTTGTCTTCTCCACAACCACCATTCTATTTCACATATAGTGTTATGTCCATGACTAACGCTCATATATTGCGTGAAGATTGAAAAAGTTTGAGAACATCAAAAGTATGAAACTATTGCTTGGCTTGTCATCGGGGTTGTGCATGATGTACATATTTTGTGTGATGAGGATAGAGCATAGCCAGACTGTATGATTTTGTAGGGATAACTTTCTTTGGCCATGTTAATTTGAGAAGACATGATTGCTTTGTTAGTATGCGTGAAGTATTATTATTTTTATGTCAATATTAAACTTTTATCTTGAATATTTCGGATCTGAACATTCATGCCACAATAAAGAAAATTACATTGAGAATTTTGCTAGGTAGCATTCCACATCAAAAAAAAATCTGTTTTTATCATTTACCTACTCGAGGATGAACAGGAATTAAGCTTGGGGATGCTTGATACGTCTCCAACGCATTTATAATTTTTGATTGTTCCATGCTATTATATTATCTATTTTGGATGTTTAATGGGATTTAGTATGCACTTTTATATTATTTTTGGGACTAACCTATTAACCAAAGGCCCAGTGCAAATTGCTGTTTTTTTGCCTATTTCAGTGTTTCGCAGAAAAGGAATATCAAACGGGGTCCAAACGGAATGAAACCTTCGGGAGAGTTATTTTTGGAACAAATGCAATCCAGGAGACTTGGAGTGGACGTCACGGAAGCAACGAGGCGGCCACGAGGTAGGGAGGCGCGCCCAAGGGGGTAGGCACGCCCCCACCCTCGTGGGCCCCTTGTGGCTCCACCGACCTACTTCTTTCACCTATATATACTCATATACCCCGAAAACATCCAGGAGCACCACGAAAACCTATTTCCACCGCCGCAACCTTCTGTACCCGTGAGATCCCATCTTGGGGCCTTTTCCGGCACTCCGGTGGAGGGGGAATCGATCATGGAGGGATTCTACATCAACACCATAGCCTCTCCGATAATGTGTGAGTAGTTTACCACAGACCTTCGAGTCCATAGTTATTAGCTAGATGGCTTCTTCTCTCTCTTTGGATCTCAATACAAAGTTCTCCTCGATTCTCTTGGAGATCTATTCGATGTAATTCTTTTTGCGGTGTGTTTGTCGAGATCTGATGAATTGTGGGTTTATGATCAGGATTATCTATGAACAATATTTGATTCTTCTCTGAATTCTTATATGTATGATTTGATATCTTTGCAAGTCTCTTCGAATTATCAGTTTGGTTTGGCCTATAAGATTAATCTTTCTTGCAATGGGATAAGTGCCTACCTTTGGGTTCAATCTTGCGGTGTCCTTTCCCAGTGACAGCAGGGGCAGCAATGCACGTATTGTATTGTTGCCATCGAGGATAAAAAGATGGGGTTTATATCATATTGCTCTACATCATGTCATCTTGCCTAATGCGTTACTCTGTTCTTATGAACTTAATACTCTAGATGCATGCTGGACAGCGGTCGATGTGTGGAGTAATAGTAGTTGATGCAGAATCGTTTCGGTCTACTTGTCATGGACGTGATGCCTATATACATGATCATGCCTAGATATTCTCATAACTATGTGCTTTTCTATCAATTGCTCGATAGTAATTTGTTCACCTACCATAGAATTTGCTATCTTGAGAGAAGCCACTAGTGAAACCTATGGCCCCCGGGTCTATCTTCCATCATATTAATCTCCCGTCAACTAGCTATTTCTGTCGCCGTTTATTTTGCAATATTTACTTTCCAATCTATATCATAAAAATACCAAAAATATTTACCTTATTATCTCTATCAGGTCTCACTTTTGCAAGTGGCCGTGAAGGGATTGACAACCCCTTTATCGCGTTGGTTGCAAGGTTCTTATTTTTTTGTGCAGGTATGAGGGACTTGCATGTAGTCTCCTACTGGATTGATACCTTGGTTCTCAAAAACTGAGGGAAATACTTACGCTACTTTGTTGCATCACCCTTTCCTCTTCAAGGGAAAACCAACGCATGCTCAAGAGGTAGCAGATACATCCTCAACTTTGGGAAAAGGTAACTTGGTATTGTTTACCTCATTTCCTACTCACCTTTGCTTGAGTCTTGTGATGGATAGGCAAAGCACACCTCCTTCGGTCTACAACAACAATGACGAGTTGGATGCCACGAAATACTTCATCGACGCCAAGATACAAGCTCAAATGGAGGAGATCAAAGCCCTCATCAAGTCCTAAAAGAGGTATTCCCGATCTTCGAGAAGACGCTCAAGTGCACATGCTTCTGAGCTACCATCTCCGGCAAGGTTACATCGGCATCGACACCATCAATGAAAAGTACAGGAAGGTCAAGAGCTCAACACCAACAACCGCTCAACGACTTCACCATCTACCTTGGCATCTTTGCCAAGCAACTTCAAGGCATCTTCGCCTTTGGACATGCGGCATCTTCGCCAACAAGCACCTCAAGACTACGCTAAGAGAAGCTCCCCAAGCTCAAGTCCGCGACTTCCACAAGCTACTACGACATCGACAGCGACCACGAGCTTCCTTTCTATGGGACACAAGACCCCGAGGAGTATCTCGAGTGGGAGCGCAAGATGGACGACTACCTCAAGCTACATCAAGTCCCTTCTGAAGATCAAGTGAAGTGCACCACAAGTAACTTCCACGACTACACGTCGACATGGTGGCTTCACACACCTTCAAAGAACTTCAACATGAGTTGGACTGTAACATCCCAAAATTCTAAATTTTGGAATGTTATAATAAATAGATAGATTTGATTGATTGCTTGATTGATTGTGTGAGATTGAGTGAAATCGAAACCTTCTGAAAGTTAAATGAGAGGGAATAAAAGGACTTTCCCAAACTTTCATTTTTGCATTTATGATCTCCGTGAATTCAAATACTTTTCATCAGAAAAACCCTGGAGAGAAGATGACACGACTTCTTCCATTTATTTAAATGAAAGGGTATCTGAAAATATTTGAATTTCATTTGAAAATATTTCAAATTCAGAACTTTAAGCAACTCAATGATTTTCATGCGAGAAGATAAAATGACTTCTTCAAAACATATGAAATATGAGTTGGAAGGTTAAAAGGATCAAATTCAAAGTCCTTTGAAATTATTTTAATTTGGAGTTATTTGGGTTTTATTCAAATTATTTTTCTCCAAAATTAAATATACACAAATTAGGGTAAAATGATTCCCTACATCACAAAATTGGAGAGAAATAAATTTGAATTAATTTTGGTATTTTTAAAATGTTTTTTATTGGATTTAGTAGGGCAGTAGCACTCTTTGAATTATTTGAAATTTTTCGATTTTATTTGACTTGACAAAAATGTTCAGGTTGTAGTAAATAATTTTCTAAAAATTTTGATATATTATATGCCTATATAAATTTTTTATTTGTGTTTGTTTGAGAAAATGGTTTTAAGGAAAAAAGACTTCTTTCCCCGCAGGCCAACTCGGCCGAAGCCCAGCCAGCCGGCCTAGCCCAGCGTCGCGCCCCGCTCGTCCCCGAGCTCAGGATGGACTCCGCAGCCTTGCAATGACGCCGCCGCCGTCGCCGCCTCGGACTCCCTCCGCCACCTCTCCGTTGCCCCCCGACGCCACGGCCCCGCCTCCCTCCTATAAAGCCGCCCGACCCCCTCCTCCCTCTCTGCTTTCGCTTTGCCGCCACAGATCTTGCGTCCCCCACAGACTTCGCGATGCTGGTCGCCTCGCCACCGCGCATCCGCGCCGCCCGCGCCCGATCGCCGGACGTCGCCGCCGCCTCGACGCCCGCGCCGGAGTTCACCGCCAGCCGGATCTACTCCGCCGACTGAAACCTAATCCGCCGCCCCGGTCCGCCCGACCCGCCGGTTTTCTTCGAACTGTCGCGAACCGGTAAAACCACCACCCAGTTTTTACGTTTTTTCAGAATAGGTTTTTGTTTTAAAAACCGATCGGTTAGTTATTTAGCGAACGTTCACTAGGTTAGGTCTTCGCAGCAAATGGTTTTCGTTCTGTAAGGTTCTGTAACGAACGTTCGTTGCTTAGTATTTTTATTTTTATTTTTAATTTCTGCCAGGGACTCGTTTGTGAATAAATTATTTTACAGATTAGCCACTGGTTTTCAAACGACCGCATCTTCTTACTCGTTTGTCCAAATTCAACGAAACCAATGCTCACTTGTTTGTTATGATCTCCTTTATCCAGTAATCCAATGTAGCGACCCGGCCCGAATGGATCAAGTCTCTGTGCTTTCGTGTCATCCCTGGATCGGTATGCTGACACACACAGTACTCGAAGGATTTATAACAGAGGTAAATCACATGTATAAAGTAACGTAAATACTATTACCTCAATCCAAAATATAGCGGAAGCAACAAGGTTGTGGATTCCCATCAACACCAACGGCAAAGTTGAGTATAGGAAATCATAACCCTAACGTATCACTTACTGTCGTTCGAAAATTCTGCAACATGAAAAGTTGCAGCCAAAACGGGTCAGACATGGAATATCTGGCAATGTAACACATAGAGAGTAATGAAAGAATAAGCTATACTACATGCATATATGGCTGGTGGAAAGCTCTATGGTTACAGTTTTTGCGAAAAGCCAATTTTCCCTCTGCAAAGGAATAAATTTATTTAACTATCATGGTGGTTGTTAAACATTGAGAATGGTTGACAGCATTCTCAATCCCAATTAAAAGTACTCATTAAACCCAACAAATTATATTAAGTAACATGATGAGATCAACAGGATATCCAGGTACTAGATACTCAAAATTGTCCATAACCGGGGACACGGCTAACCATGATTAGTTTGTACACTCTGCAGAGGTTTGCGACTTTTCCCCACAAGACTCGATCGCCTCCGCTTGGTTCTCGCACTACATGGTGTTTGAGAAGCGGATGGCCGAGACATAGTCTTTCAAAAGCGCTAGCACCTTACATGTGGGTAGACCGTACCAACCTACATCCCCTACATCAGCTAGCCTACCCGTAAGAGTTCGCACAACTTACTCAACTATGCGAGCCCATAATGGCTTGTGGCTGCACACGGAAGTTTCTAGTTTGAATAATCTCATGATCCCTTTGGGCCTGGGTGGCGGTCCGAAGAAATACAGGCAAATCCTGTCTACCTGGTGCCTTGACAGGCAAGTCCTGAATAGCCAGTGCCTCAATCCACCAGATGTGTGTTTAAGTTGCCACCTTAGATAAACCATTAATTATCAATCTCACATCTGTCATGGATATTCACTTAAACCCAATCCACGTCTCTGAGCATAGCATGGCGTAATAAGCAAGCGTAGAAGTAACTCCCAAAGGTTCATAAGTAAAACAGGTAATAGGTACTACCTCTATCTACTTCCCATCCCACAATTTAATTAGATCCTAACCATGCAAGTGTTTGAGGATTGATCTAATGCATAAAAACATGGGTAGTAGAAAGGATATGATCAAGTGTTACTTGCCTGCAAAGTTGATGAAGATGATTCGCACTCAAAACTCTTGATAGATCTACTCGTCACACTCCGGTCAATCTATCGAAATCAAGCAATAGTAACCACACATAAGCAATCACTCAAAAGATCGGAAAGAGCGAAGAAAACAATTCGGAAAACGTCAAAACCAAATCAAATAACTCTTGCAGCAGTACCAAAATTATGTGAATTTGGCCTTATCAGAAAGTTTAGGTCAAGAGCTTCGATTAGCAAAAAGAATCAACTAAATCGGAGTTACGAAACTCAACTTATGATCAAACGAAGTTCAAATACAAATCTGTTTGAATTCAAATTTTAAAACTTTCAAAAACATGTTTGAGTTGTATTACTGGATAGAGGAGATCATAACGAAGAAGTGGGCGTTGGTTTCGTTGGATTCCGACTTACGAGTAAAAAGTTATAGCCGTTTGAAGATTAGGGACACTACGGATAGGTCCATGACGGAAATTAAAATAAAAGAAAAATCTATCGAGCGAACGCCGCTAAACAAAACCGGAAGAGAAACCGCGAAAAAACGATCTAGGGTTTGGAAAGAAAACCAAACGAAAACCGATCTAGAAAACGGGCGGAAACCGATTTAGAAAACCGATCTAGAAAGCGTGGCGCTGGCTGGGGCTAGTACCTCGAGAGGCGAGGGGCTCGCTCGGCGGCGCGTATGGCAGGCATGGCGGCTATGTAAATGGGGCGGCGGGCGGCGGCGGCAAGCGGCGGCGGCTATGGCGGCGATGGCGGCTATGTGGGGCGGCGGCGCGGCGGTGGCACTGCTGCTTGCTTGCTGCTGTGGAGGAGAGAGAGAGAGAGAGAGGAGAGTTGATTTGATGTGTTGGAGGGGGTGCTTGGGTATTTATATTGGGGAGGGGAGGGGTTTTGCTTGGGGTAGGGGACAAGAAATAGATTAGGATTAGGAATCCTAGGAATAAAAAACGGAATAACAAACGGGATCAAATTCTACTAGGATTCGTAATAGAATAGGAAACTTGGGGCTCCCTGGCTCCCCTAGGTGCGTGCTATGCGTTGGCCTTGTGGCCTTCGACCGGCCGCTGGCTTTGGCGGCTTGGGCCTTTGGCCCAAGGCGCTGTGCTCTTTTTTTTTTATAAAAATTTAACAGAGACAAATAGAAATAATAAAACCAAATAAATAAATATAATATATAGGCATATAATATATCAAAATTTTCAGAAAAAGATTTCCTACATGATGAATATTATTATAGATTCAAATAAAATACATAAAAATTCAAATAAAACAAACAGTGCTACTGCCTAATAAAATCCACTGAAAATCATTTTAAAAATACCAAAATGATTTCAAATTAATTTCTCTCAATTTTCTGTTGTAGGAATCATGTTACCCTATTTCCATATATTTTATTTTTGGAGAAAATAATTTGAATAAAACTCAAATAACTCCAAATTGAAAAATAATTCAAAGGAACTTTGAATTTAATTCTTTGAAACTCCCAACTCATATTTCATATGTTTTGAAGAAGTCATTTTATCTTCTCTCGTGAAAATCATTGAGTTGCATAAAGTTTCAGAATTGGAAATATTTTCAAATGAAATTCAAATATTTTCAACACCCTTGTCATTTAAATAAATGGAAGAAGTCATGTCATCTTCTCTCCGTGGTTTTGTGATGAAAAGAATTTGAATTCGAAGATCATAAAAGAAAATGAAAGTTTGGGAAAGTCCTTTATTCCTCTCATTTAACTTTCAAAAGTTTCAATTCACTTACTTTCAGTCAATCAATCAAACAATCAGCCAAAACTATCTATTTGTTTATAACATTCCAAAATTTAGAATTTTGGGATGTTACAAACTACCACCCTTAAAATGAATCTCGTCCTCGAGATTCGGAGAGGCTAGAAAGAAATAGGTTAGGGTTTGGGGGGTCTTCAAAAAAATTCCATCGATCGTCTCCGGGGTCTCGGGTGCTACCACTCTTAGAAGCTTGGTTACGGTTCCATCAAAACTCATATACTCCATCCTTATTACTGACAGTGTCGGTCTTCTCAGATATTAAGGATAATTCCTTCTCTGGGCTCTTCGGTAGTGGCATAACCTTTTCCTCAATTCCTTTGTCCTTTCCTCTTGGTAAGGTTATCCCAAATCGGGTCTTCTTAGTCGACGGTCCGCGCCAATTCTAAACAAATATCGGTATCTCATGGTGGTCAACAATTTATGGTTTTCTCCTGCAGAAAGCGGGTCAGGTTGTACCTCACCGTATGACCTACGGTTGGCAACAACTGCCGTGTACAAGGGAAAAGAAATACCTATACCGTTCTAAGGTTTAAACAAGGTTTAATATCGTCGTCTCTCGACTATAGGTAAGTCACTCAGATTTACCATTCCATATAGCAAAGCGAATAATAAGAGTAAGTCGGTATGGTGATCAATCCATCCTGCACCCAAATCATTACCTTGTACATGGTTTAGTGAATCTCGCATTCTAACACTCGGTCATCCTCACAAGCATTGCAGAATTTCTCTTGTTGACGAACCAAGTCCGGAAAATCCATTGATTCTGCAAGCCAAACAAACATCTATCGTTCCTTAACAACTCTCAGGTTTTGCGTAAACTCCTATAGAATCGTCGGTTGATACAAGTCGTAACTTCTTCCAGGGTTTTTCCTTCAGCAAGAGTGTGCTTGCTTCTTGGCAGGTCCTGGGGCCTGTGGGTTATGGCCCATCTCATCACTTGCAATCCTTGAACACAACCTCGGGGCAACTGATCGTTATCCCAACATCCAACTCCCTGGCATACTTAAATCCATCCAATTGTACTGTCTCTTTTCCTTATATTTGCACCAAACTAAGACGTGATTACTCAAACTCATCATGGAATTTCCATTGATCCATATTTCCAACAACATACCTCCTTTATATCCAATAACACTTCATCTCTTCATCCTCGTGGGATGTCCCACATCCCGTGTTAAAACTTATACTTATGAAATCCATACTCCACTTCGTGGAACATCATTATCCTTTCCTGGGTCAAGCGTTCTTACAGGGGAATATTGGCCATCTCTGCATGGCACTTCTTCAACTGGAAAACGTGAAACACATCATGAACTCCTGCCAGTCCTTCGGGTGACTTCAACTTGTTAGCCTATTCTCCCATACGCTCCAAAACTCGGTATGGTCCTACAAATCTCGGGGCTAACTTTCCCTTAACTCCAAATCGTTTAACTCCTCGCAGAGGTGGCACACAAAGATATGCTCTGTCTCCGATTTCATAGACTACCTCCTTGCATTTTTGAGTCTGCATAACTCTTCTGCCTGGATTGAGCTATCTTCAGTCTATCTCGAATCAACTTAACATTCTCTTCTGACTCCTTGATCATATTTGGTCCAAACAACTGACGGTCTCCAACTTCATCCCACATCAACGGTGTCCTGCACCTTCTTCCATACAAAGCCTCGAAAGGTGCCATCTTCAAGCTGGTTTGGTAACTGTTATTGTAGGAAAATTCTGCATATGGCAAATTATCATCCCAACTAGATCCATAATCTAGTGCACAAGCTCTCAGCATGTCCTCCAAAATCTGATTGACTCTCTCGGTCTGTCCATCGGTGCGTGGGTGGAAAGCTGTCTTGAATTCAATCGGGTTCCCAATGTTTCGTGTAACTGGTTCCAAAATTTCAAGTAAACTGGGTTCCTCATCGATCGATGCTCCTCGGAACTCCGTGTAAGCACACAATTCTGGTCATGTATATCTTTGCCAACTTAGCACTGCTATAGGTAGTCTTGACTGGAATGAAATGAGCTACCTTGGTCAAACGGTCGACTATGACCCAAATCGAGTCATATCCTGAACGGGTCTTTGGCAAACCTGTGATGAAATCCATGCCTAGTTTATCCCACTTCCATTCGGTATCGGCAATGGTTGTAACAATCCTGCTGCTTCGATGTTCTGCCTTTACTTTCGACATACGCCGCAAACTGCTACATACTCGCAATATCCTTCTTCATTCCGGTCCACCGAAAATATTCTTCAAATCCAAATACATCTTGGTATTTCCTGGGTGAATCGAATAGGGTGAATCATGGGCCTCTTGTAAAATCAACTTCCGATCTACGGGTCATTGGGCACATAAACACGGTCTTCAAACCATAGGGTATCGTGCTCATCCTCACGAAATCCTTTAGCTTTTCCTTTGCTCATTTTCTCCTTTATAGAGGCAACTTCCTTGTCTGCCTTTTGGGCTTCTCTGATTTTGTCCATCAGTGTCGACTGAATCTCCAATGCTGCTACATAGCCTCTCGGAACTATTTCCAAACATAGCTCTCGAAGGTCCTCGGCTAACTCATTGGGTATTTCTCCCATCATTAGGGTATTGACGTGGCTCTTACGGCTCATTGCGTCAGCTACGACATTAGCCTTTCCGGGGTGATAATGCAATCTCATATCGTAATCCTTGATTAGCTCCAACCATCTCCTTTGTCTGAGATTCAACTCCTTCTGTGTGAAGATGTACTTCAAACTCTTGTGATCCGTATATACTTCACAATGATTTCCAATGAGAAAATGTCTCCACGTCTTCAAGGCATGCACAACGGCTGCTAACTCCAAATCATGAGTGGCGTAATTCAACTCATGGGGCTTAAGTTGTCGTGAAGCATACGAAACAACTCTTCCTTCCTGCATAAGCACTGCTCCAAGTCCTCGACGTGAAGCGTCGCAATACACCTCATAATCCTTAGTTTGATCTGGCAATATCAAAACTGGTGAGGTAACCAATCTTTTCTTCAACTCCTGAAAACTTGCCTCACAGTCCTCAGTCCATATGAATTTGTTTTCCTTCTTCAACAATTATGTCATAGGCTTTGCAATCCTTGAGAAATTCTCAATGAATCTTCGGTAGTATCCTGCGAGTCCAAGGAAACTCCGAATCTCTCCAACTGTCGTTGGTGCTTCCCACTTGGTTACGGTCTCAACTTTTGTGGGGTCAACTGCTATTCCTTCTCCGGATATAACATGTCCGAGAAATCCAACTTCCTTTAACCAAAACTCACATTTGCTGAACTTGGCATACAACTGGTGTTCCCTCAGTTTCTCCAAAACCAATCTCAAATGTTCCTTATGTTCCTCTTCATTCTTCGAGAAAATCAAAATGTCATCAATGAACACCACGACGAACTTGTCCAAAAACTCCATAAACACTTTGTTCATCGTGTTCATGAAATAGGTGGTGCGTTAGTTAGTCCAAATGACATAACGGTATACTCGTACAGTCCATATCTTGTGGTAAATGCTGTCTTGGGTATATCTTGCTCCCGAATCTTTAACTGATGGTACCCTGATCGCAAGTCGATCTTAGAAAACACTTTGGCTCCTTGCAAGCGATCAAACAGATCATTTATCATCGGTAGTGGGTACTTGTTCTTGATTGTTACTTCATTCAATCCACGGTAATCAACAACCATTCTCAAAGATCCATCCTTCTTCTCCACTAACAACACGGGTGATCCCCAAGGTGAAGAACTTGGGCGAATAAAGCCTTTATCCAATAGTTCCTTAATCTGCTTCTTGATTTCCGCCAAATCCTTTGCGGGCATCGTGTACGGTCGTTTCGATATCGGGCCTGTTCCTGGCAACAGCTCGATCAAAAACTCAATGTCTCTATCCGGCGGCATTCACGCAACTCTTAGGAAATACATCAGATAATCCTTTACCACCGGTACTTCTTCCTGTACCACTCGATAAGCAATTAACTTGTGCTCTCCTCGCTCGTGCCGTGATAATGCATATAATCCTTCTTCCTTCCGGTGTGGTGAGCAAAATTGACCTTGTGGTACAATCTATGTTTCCTCCATACTTTGATAACCAATCCATTCCTAATATCACATCCAATCCTTGGGATTCCGAACTATTAGGTGCGAGGGAAAACATAGTGTCCAATCCTTAGTGGCAATCGATCACACCATTTACTAGCCATGTACTCTGCTCGGGTGAGGTTACTAGCATGGGTGACCTAAGGGCTTGGGTTGGTAACTTGTACTTATCCACAAATCCCTTGATATGTATGAATGCGATGCACCAAGATCGAAAAGAACAACTGCGATAAATGACTTAACCAAAAACTTACCGATTCATCGCATCGGGCTGATCTTCAACCTCCTCCACATCAATGTGGTTCACTTGTCCCCTGTTGAAAGGGTTGGGCTTCTTTCGAGCTTCCATTGCCATTTCCATTCGGCCTTCAGGCGATCATTTGCATAGTGCCCATCTTGCGGCACTTAAAGCAAGTAATGTGACTCAGTCTACCTTGGATGGTGTAGAGCGGGTTGGTGCGGTTCTGTCCGTTGCTTCCTCCATTCCCGTTCCCATTCTTGGTGCCATTATGGTTATCTGAATTACCTCCTCCATGGGTATGCTGAAATTGAATTCTGATTTAGGGGTATAACGAGGCTTCGCTGGGATCGAGTTATACTTCCCTTGTCCGCATACTACGCTTGCGGTTCTCAATTTGTCTGCTGCTTCCTTCAATCATGAGAGCTCGGTCTACTAACTCCTGGTAGTTGTTGGAACTTGCTACCATCAACGGCATCTGAACTCATCATTCAGTCCTTCTAGAAACTTCTCCTATTTAGCTGCATCCGTAGCAACGTCATCCGGGGCATAACGTGCTAATTTGCTAAAGTCATCCACGCATTGCCAACAGTCCTTCCTCCTTGGCGTAAGTTGCAAAACTCACGCTTCTTCATGGCCATGGCTCCTGCTGAAACATGGGCGGTCTGGCTTCTTTGCTGAAACTGGTCCCATGTGGCGGTGTCTCACGGGTAAGTGGTCTGTGAAATTCTCCCACCATGCTTTGCTGCGGGTCCTTCAAGTGATGTGCTGCAAACTTCACTCTTTCACCATCTGTGCATCCTGCAGTGGTCAGCTCCTTCCTATCTTGCGGAGCCATACTGCTACAATCGGCTCGGTGCTCTTTGTAATACACGGCGGGTTCAATCTAAGGAAGCGAGTCGATGATCCGCAGTGGTGGTGGTGGCGGTGGGTTGTTGTTGTTGTTGTTGTTGTTGTTGTTCGCACCAATGTTTGAATCAGGGTATTCTCTGCTGGATCAATTGGGTGATCTCTGGTGGGAAAACGAATCCGGGTCGCGTCTGGAGGCATCGATGGGTTTAGAAGAGAAGAGAAAAGTAGAATAGAATGAGGTCTAAGGGAAATCACTACCCAAATGCACATGAGCAAAACACACAAAATCACTTCATTCAATCAAACAAGGGCTTACAACGATCTAACTATCGCAAAAGTGCGTGTACTAAAATGTTACATGGAGGGAATACTACTAATATGTGGGGGACTTCTACTAATTTGAACCGGTGGAAGACTCCATGATGTCTGCTCCAGCTTCGTCTTCAAAGTCGGGTTCACTTGGATCCGAATCTGTGTCGTCGATGTTGATGTAGTCGATTGGGTATTCGACATCTTGGTCTTCATTCTGAGCGCCAACTTCTTCTTGAGTTCTTCGATCTCGTACTTAAGATCGTTATTGTGTCTTGCCGAGCTACGATCTCGTCCATGTAGTCCTTGCGTGTAGTCTTTAGTTCTTCTTCCGATTCGATGATCCTTCCTTTGTCTTCGCAACTCCAACATGTCATTGCACATTTGGTTCTCCCGGCGTCGAATGTGCTGATTTAACTCTGGATGAAAGCTGCAATGGACCTATCCTTCTTGGTGTTGTCGACGTCCCAGCTTGTCATCTCGGCGTCCGCAAATCTGGTAGATGGTGTCCTTGAGGTCTTCTTGATAAACTTCTCCAATCGTCCCATGGTGATGTGAGCTGCCATGCTCTTTCCTGCACTCCAAGTTGGTGCACCAAAACACTATCTATAGGCTTGGTGATTGGGGCGAATGTCCTTCTGGAACGTGAGCATGAATCTTCCAGCGCTCCTCTTGAGTGCAGAGTGGCGTTGAAAGTCCGGTGAAACTTGGTAGTCCAATGTTCGTGTACTTAGTAACTTCCTTCAAGTGAAATCCAAAAGGTGTGCCTTCATCCGGTTGGGTGTACTTGATCTTCGCGTCCGTCATCCTAAAGAGAGTAGAAAAGATGAGGAGTTAGAAAATGGGAAGAGAGAGTGATCTATGGCTTTAACTTAGTGGTCGTGTCCTACAACAACAGTGCTCGATACCATCTTGTAGCGACCGACCGAATGGATCAAGTCTCGTGCTTTCGTGTCATCCTCGGATCGGTATCTTGACACACACAAGACTCGAAGGATTTATAACAGAGGTAAATCACATGTATAAAGTAACGATACTATTACCTCAATCCAAAATATAGCGGAAGCAACAAGGTTGTGGATTCCCATCAACACCAACGGCAAAGTTGAGTATAGGAAATCATAACCCTAACGTATCACTTACTAAATAAATCGAAATTCTGCAACATGAAAAGTTGCAGCCAAAAATTCAAGACATGGAATATGCTGGCAATGTAACACATAGAGAGTAATGAAAGAATAAGCTATACTACATGCATATATGGCTGGTGGAAAGCTCTATGGTTACAGTTTTTTGCGAAAAGCCAATTTTTCCCTACTGCAAAGGAATAAATTTATTTAACTATCATGGTGGTTGTTAAACATTGAGAATGGTTGACAGCATTCTCAATCCCAATTAAAAGTACTCATTAAACCCAACAAATTATATAAAGTAACGTGATGAGATCAACAGGATATCCGGTACTAGATACTCAAAATTGTCCATAACCGGGACACGGCTAACCATGATTAGTTTGTACACTCTGCAGAGGTTTATGACTTTTCCCCACAAGACTCGATCGCCTCCGCTTGGTTCTCGCACTACATGGTGTTTGAGAAGCGGATGACCGAGACATAGTCTTTCAAAAGCGCTAGCACCTTACATGTGGGTAGACCGTACCAACCTACATCCCCTACATCAGCTAGCCTACCCGTAAGAGTTCGCACAACTTACTCAACTATGCGAGCCCATAATGGCTTGTGGCTGCACGGAAGTTTCTAGTTTGAATAATCTCATGATCCCTTTGGGCCTGGGTGGCGGTCCGAAGAAATACAGAGCAAATCCTGTCTACCTGTGTGCCTTGACAGCAAGTCTGGAATAGCCAGTGCCTCAATCCACCAGATGTGTGTTTAAGTTGCCACCTTAGATAAACCATTAATTATCAATCTCACATCTGTCATGGATATTCACTTAAACCCAATCCACGTCTCTGAGCATAGCATGGCGTAATAAGCAAACGAGAAGTAACTCCCAAAGGTTCATAAGTAAAACAGGTAATAGGTACTACCTCAATCTACTTCCCGTCCCACAATTTAATTAGATCCTAACCATGCAAGTGTTTGAGGATTGATCTAATGCATAAAAACATGGGTAGTAGAAAGGATATGATCAAGTGTTACTTGCCTGCAAAGTTGATGAAGATGATTCGCACTCAAAACTCTTGATAGATCTACTCGTCACACTCCGGTCAATCTATCGAAATCAAGCAATAGTAACCACACATAAGCAATCACTCAAAAGATCGGAAAGAGCGAAGAAAACAATTCAGAAAACGTCAAAACCAAATCAAATAACTCTTGCAGCATAAAACAATTTCTAACAGTACCAAAATTATGTGAATTTGGCCTTATCAGAAAGTTTAGGTCAAGAGCTTCGATTAGCAAAAAGAATCAACTAAATCGGAGTTACGAAACTCAAGTTATGATCAAACGAAGTTCAAATGCAAATCTGTTTGAATTCAAATTTTAAAACTTTCAAAAACATGTTTGAGTTGTATTACTGTATAGAGGAGATCATAATGAAGAAGTGGGCGTTGGTTTCATTGGATTCCGACTTACGAGTAAAAAGTTATAGCCGTTTGAAGATTAGGGACACTACGGATAGGTCCATGACGGAAATTAAAATAAAAGAAAAATCTATCGAGCGAGCGCCGCTAAACAAAACCGGAAAGAGAAACCGCGAAAAAAACGATCTAGGGTTTCGAAAGAAAACCAAACGAAAAACCGATCTAGAAAGCGGCGGAAACCGATTTAGAAAACCGATCTAGAAAACGTGACGCTGCTGGGCTAGTACCTCGAAGAGGCGAGGGCTCGGGCAAGCGGCGATAACAGCGGCGCGGCGGCTATGTGGGGGGCGGCGCGTGGCAAGGGCGGGCGGCGGCGGCTATGGCGGCGGCGGGCTATGTGGGGCGGCGCAAGCGGTGGCACTCTTCTGGCTCTTCTGCTGTGGAGGAGAGGAGAGAGAGAGGAGAGTTGATTTGATGTGTTGGAGGGGGTGCTTGGGTATTTATATTGGGAGGGAGGGTTTTGCTTGGGGTCGGGGACAAGAAATAGATTAGGATTAGGAATCCTAGGAATAAAAAACGGAATAACAAACGGGATCAAATTCTACTAGGATTAAGTAATAGAATAGGAAACTTGGGGCTCCTGGCTCCCTAGGTGCGTGCTATCGTTGGCCTTGTGGCCTTGACGACGGCATTGCTTTTACGGCTTGGGCCTTTGGCCCAAGGCGCTGTGCTTTTTTTAAAAAAAAATTTAACAGAGACAAATAGAAATAATAAAACCAATAAATAAATATATTATATAGGCATATAATATATCAAAATTTTCAGAAAAAGATTTCCTACATGATGAACATTATTCTAGATTCAAATAAAATATATAAAAATTCAAATAAAACAAACAGTGCTACTGCCTAATAAAATCCACTGAAAATCATTTTAAAAATACCAAAATGATTTCAAATTAATTTCTCTCCAATTTTCTGTTGTAGGGAATCATGTTACCCTATTTCCATATATTTTATTTTGGAGAAAATAATTTGAATAAAACTCAAATAACTCCAAATTGAAAAATAATTCAAAGGAACTTTGAATTTAATTCTTTGAAACTCCCAACTCATATTTCATATGTTTTGAAGAAGTCATTTTATCTTCTCTCGTGAAAATCATTGAGTTGCATAAAGTTTCAGAATTGGAAATATTTTCAAATGAAATTCAAATATTTTCAACACCCTTGTCATTTAAATAAATGGAAGAAGTCATGTCATCTTCTCTCCGTGGTTTTGTGATGAAAAGAATTTGAATTCCCGAAGATCATAAAAGAAAAATGAAAGTTTGGGAAAGTCCTTTTATTCCCTCTCATTTAACTTGCAAAAAGTTTCGAATTCACTTACTTTCAGTCAATCAATCAAACAATCAGCCAAAACTATCTATTTGTTTATAACATTCCAAAATTTAGAATTTTGGGATGTTACATCCAACTTAAACATATTTTTGAAAGTTTTAAAATTCAAACAGATTTGTATTCAAACTTCTGTTGTTCATAACTCAAGTTTTATAACTCCGATTTAGTTGATTCTTTTTGCAAATCGAAGCTCTTGACCTAAACTTTCTGATAAGGCCAAATACTCATAATTTTGGTACTGTTAGAAATCGTTTTATGTTGCAAGAGTTATTTGGTTGGTTTTGAAGCTTTCCGAATTGTTTTGCGCGTACTTTCCGATCTTTGAGTGATTGCTTATGTGTGGTTACTATAGCTTGCTTACGATAGATTGACTGGAGTGTGACGAGTAGAACTATCAAGAGTTTTGAGTGCGAATCATCTTCATCAATAGTACATGCAAGTTCACACTTTGATCATGTCCCTTTCATACCTAGTTTTTATGCATTAGTTTCACCCTCAAACATTGCGTAAGTCACTACAAAAAAGACACATCCGTGACATTTTGGGCCGAACGAATTTGTTTTGTCATACATATGACACTTCTATGACGATAATTGTGACAAAACCCAGTATCATCTAGATGTGGTGGGCTCCTACTTCTATGACAAAAAATCATGACAGAAAATGGGCTTCTCGTCCTGGGCGGGCCGGAGACGTAGCTGCATGACATTCTTTGGGCCGTCCATGACGGAAAAAAACCGTGGTAGAAGCGAGGGGGAGGAAAATTTCGGGGAGTTCCCGGTTACGGTGGGAGGTCGGGGGCCGAGCGATGCGCGTTTCTCTCATACACGTCTGCGTGTGTGTGCGGCGTTAGCTCTAATCAAACCGAGCGAGGCGTTGGGCTCTAATCGAACCCGGCGATTGCACTACTGTGCTAAGCGTTCGAACCCGAGCGATCGATCGATGGCCGTTAATCGAACCCGATCAGCGATTCGCCGCTCTCGCTGCTAACTAAAGCCGATCGATTGGATGAGCAAGGAGTGTTGCGGGGGTTTGGATGAATAATGGCGGTGGCGTTGCCTCTGGATGAACAAGACCCCGTGGTGTGGTGGAGGGCTGGATGAGCAGAGAGCGGTGAAGGGGTGCCCGTGGAGGGTGGTTGAACAGGACCCGTGGTGTGGAGGGCTGGATGAGCGATGAGCGGTGGAGGGGTGGTTGAACAATGGCGGTGGAGTAGCACGCGGTGGAGGCTGGATGAACAGGAGCCCATGGAGGCCGGAGGAGGTCGACGGTAGCTCGTGGAGGCCGGAGGAGGTCGACGGTGGAGATGAACAGTATCCGTGGAGTCCCGTTTTGCGACGCCACACCCTCCCGATGAACAGGACCCCATTTCGACCGTAGGAGGTCCGTTTAAATCCGTTTTGCGATGCGCCACACCCTCCCGATCAACAGAACCCGTTTTGACCGTGGGAGGTCCGCTTCCTCCGTTTTGTGGTACGCCACACCCTCCCGATCAACAGGACCCCGTTTCGACCGTAGGAGGTCCGTTTCCTCCGTTTTTGATCGCCACACCCTCCCGATCAACAAGACCCCATTCCGAGCGTGGAGGTCCGCTTCCTCCGTTTCTGCGACGCCAGCCTCGCTTCCATCGCATGTTCCGTCTAAGCCCTCCCGATGAACACGACCACACATTCCGTTCTGACCCAGCCGGTTGGCTCCCCATGAACACGACGACGACGCTGTTTCTCCATTCCGACCCAACCATGTACGTATGCGCGAGTAGGCATTCGAGACCCTGCCCGTATGTACGTACGTGGCCGTATTTTCTTTCTTGTACTCTGGCCGCTGTACATATGTGTACATGCTACGTGCACGCCTCTACTACGACACGTACACGCCTCTACAACGACACGTCGCGCCCTCTACATCGACCAAATATATATGCGCATATCGTTCACGACCGAATGACAACGCCACGTGCGCTTCGACCAGGTGGGTCCCGACCGCCGCACTTCCTTGCGTGCGAAGATGTAGCTGGTGGGTCCCAGCAGTCAGGGGGGCGAATCATTTTTTTGCCCGGACGCACTTCCTCGCATGCAAAGATGTAGCTGGTGGGTCCCAGCAGTCAGGGGGGCGAATCGTTTTTTTTTGCCCGGACGCACTTCCTTGCGTGCGAAGGTGTAGTTGGTGGGTCCCAGCAGTCAAGGGGAAAACGTTTTTTTTTCGCGAAATACGGTGGCCCGTCCGGTGGGTCCCCGCTGTCAGGTGGAGGAATAATTATTTTGCGCGTAATAAGGAGGCACTTCTTGTCTGCGGCCGTGGACCCAGGTGTCGGTGTCTCCACGCAAGATACTCTTCCGATGAAAGTCGGTCGTTGACCACATTGACCACGCCAGACCGAGAGCACCACGGCGGTGGGCGACGGTGAGGCCTAGGAAGGGGCGACACGGAGCGGAGAAGACGACCGCTTGATGCCCATGCGAAGAGGAGTACGAGGTTCACTTTGGTTCGGTCGGTGTGAGGCTCTGTCGCCGCCACAGAATAACAGGGGTGTGGGTGAGTAGAGGATGGCCTGGCCAGCGGTGGGAGTAGTAGGGGCGGTGAGGCCTCGCCCGCATCGCAGCCGCCACGGAGGCGTGGAGCACGAGGCACAACCGACGCTGGTTTGGGCGGCTGGAGCAAGAAGACCATAGGTTGAAGAAGCACTACGGTCGTTCGATGGACATCGCACGGTCAATGGAGCTAGAATCGTGCATATTGACTAAGTTGAAAAAGCCCTCTGTCCCCGTCAACTTAGTAGGCCCACAAGTCAGCCTGCCACTATATTGGGTCCCAGCTAACAGGGGGAGTATTCATTTTTTTTGTGCGTAATAAGGAGGGACTTCCTTGCGTGCGAAGATATAGCTGGTGGGTCCGAGTGTCGGTAATGATAACGTTTTTTAAGTGAAATCTGAGAGGCCCTTCGGTGGGTCCCGATGTCGTGGAGGAATCATTATTTTGCGCGTAATAAGGAGGCATTTCCTTGCGTGCGGCCGTGGACCCAGTTGTCAGCCTCTCCACGTACAGTCAACTTCAGATGCATGTCGGTTGTTGACCATGTTGACCAGGCCATGCCGAGAGCACGAGGGCGGTGGACGATGGCGAGGCCTAGGAAGGGAATGACACAGAGGCAGGGAAGACTCAGCAGCTATTTCCCATGCGGAGGGGAGTCTGTTGTCTGAGGGTTTACTTGGTTCGCTTGCCCTCGCGGAGAATAACAAAGTGTGGGTGAGTAGAGGGATGGCTAGGCCAGCGATGGGAGTCTGATGGGGCGGTGAGGCTGCAAGACAGCACAGCCGGCCGCGGGGAGGAGGGAGTAGGCAATTTCGTCGGCGCTTGTTTGAGCGGCTGGAGCAGGAAGAGGAGAGATTGAAGAAGCACGACGGCCGTTGGATGGACATCGTATGGTCACTAGAGCTAGAATCGTTCATATTGACTAAGTTGACAAAGCCCTCTGTCCCCGTCAACTTAGTAGGCCCTCAAGTCAGCCTCCCACCATGGTGGGTCCCAGCTAGCAGGGGGAGTATTCATTTTTCCATGCGTAATAAGGAGGCACTTCCGTGGGTCCGAAATGACAATGGGGAACATTTTTTCACGAATCGGTGGTCCGTCCGGTGGGTCCCAGCAATCGAGGGCAAACGTTTTTTCACGAAATATGGTGGCCCGTCCGTGGGTCCCAACAGTCGGGGAAACATTTTTCCGCGAATACCGGTGGCCCGTCCGGTGGGTCCCTGCTGTCAGGTGGAGGAATAAGTATTTTGCGCGTAATAAGGCACTTCCTTGCGGCTGCCGTGGACCCAAATTGTCGGCCTCTCCACGTCATACTCTTCGATGGAAGTCGGTCGTTGATCACATTGACCACGCCGCGCCGAGAGCACCACGGCGGTGGACGACGGCGAGGCCTAGGAAGGGGACGATGCGGAGCCGGGGGAAGACGTGGCAGTGGATGCCCACGCGGAGAGGAGTACGAGGGTTCACTGGTTCGGCTGCGGTGTGAGGCTGCCGTCGCCGCAGAATATATAACAGGGGGAGTGGGTGAGTGGAGGGATGGCCTGGACAGCGGTGGGAGTAGTATGGGGATAGTGAGACCTCGCGGCAAAGACACCCGCCACGGAGGCAGGAGCATGCAACCGCGACCGGCGCTGCTTTGGGCGGCTGGGGCAAGAAGACCAGAGGTTGAAGAAGCACTACGGCCGTTGGATGGACATCGTTGACCACGCTGCACCGACAGCACCAGGGCGGTGGACGACGGCGAGACCTACGAAGGGAACGACACGGAGCCGGGGAAGACACGACAGTGGCCGCCCATGCGGTGGAGAGTACGAGGGTTGACTGGTTCGTCTGCCGTCGCCGGAAAATAACAGGAGGTGTGGGTGAGTAGAGGGATAGACAGGCCAGGGATGCGAGTATGATGGGGCCGTGAGGCCTGCCAAAGACCGCCGCCACGGAGGCGGAGCAAAGGTTCCGACGGCGCTGGTTTGGGCGGTCAAGGTGAAGATCGAGATCAAGAAGCACGATTGCCGTTAGATTGAGATCTAATGGTCTGACGCTGGTAGAGTCGATTGTTGACTAAGTTTCTTTTTTAAGAAACCTTGTGTACACATGAACTTAGTAGGCCCACAAGTCAGCCTCCAAATCTGTGGCAGACAACATAAAGCCCATTTGCTATTTTTTATAATTTGCAGCCCATTTGCTAATTCTTAAGTAATTTATTACAGCCCATTTTCTGCCGAGGACCACAGTCAAAAAGTTCAACCTTATTTTGCATATTTCAGTGGAGTCCAAACTATTGTAATCCTGAAATGATAAACATTTTTTTTAAGAACTTATTGATTTGCCAAAAAAATTGTTTTGTTTTTGTAAGCAAATAAGACGTGGGACAATTGAGTTGGTTTAAGGGAAAACCAGTGGTAAAAAATCAGCGCTGGGTGGGGAAAAACAACAAAAATAAGGATGTTTAATATGAAAAGGGAATTTTATGTGTTTTCAATATAATGATACGCATATATGAACTAGTAAAACTATAGGTAGAGATTAGAAAACAGATGTAGGACATGCGTTTCAAGAGGAAAATAGAACTGGGCTGTGTGTTTGATTCAAGAAAAACTGCTCATGGATGTTGTAAGACAAAATATAACTAACGTTTGGGGCGAAAGGCCATAGATACCTGCTGGATCTTTGTGCCCGTTGTCGCCATGGGTTGGGCCCGTTAAAAACAAAACCAACCTGGGCGATCAACAGCCAGTTGAAACTTGCTCGACCTGAAAAAACAATATCGTGCTCAATAAACAAGAGAATTCTACAAGTACAGATCGATAACGGGATGCAGCACGGATATTGTTTTTATCGTGATAATAAGTGCATGCACTTGTTTCGAAAAAATTGGAGAACTGGGAATTCGAACGGCGGGTGCTTATGCTACCCATCAAATAAAAATCAGGTGCGTGACAATTTGCTTCGAAACAAATGATTCAGCTTTATATCCACGTCGACCCTCGGCATAATGGTTGGAAGCAAATGCAAGTTCATACCAAAAGATCATTAACAACAATACCAACTTGCGGACGACAAGGTAGTACAACTACCAATACCAAACTAACTTATAAACTTTTTACTCCTGGCCCTAGTGTTCATCTAGTAGAAAATCTTGCAGAGGACCAGCTCCCGCTCCTTCTCTTGCTCCAGGTCCCCAAGGTGGTACTGGTGCATCACCCAGTTAGTCCTCTGCTGGTCGAAGTTCTTATTGGTGTGCAACACCAGAACCTTTTTTGTTGCCCGTTTGCCGGCCGTTGACCATCACCGGCAAGGTATTGCCGGTCTTGTGCCACATCGCGTGCATGCTGCTCTCCGACTGTATCTTGCGACGCGTCCACGTGCCCCTTTTGAACGCCCTAGAATTGCACTGGAAGAAATGCTTCCTTAGGACACTCAGTGTGATACCTGCAGTGTTGTGGAATACAGGTTTTAGTGTACCTAGTTGGCATTTTCATAACATCCTTGGCATGTTGCAGTCACTTGTTTCACTTTTTATTAAATGTCAAATTGTAATTGCTTCACAAGGTCTGCGTCTAAAAAGAAAAATAGAGCTATAAACAAAGGAATATGTTTGTGCAAGTAGACGGCCATCAGTGTCTTACCTGGAAGTTTCTCAGGTTGGGTGTAGCATATGCCGTGCTCGCTGTCAATGGTTGGTATGAACAAATCGATGAGAGACTGAAATCTCATGTCACAAGACTCACTTGACTTCAAGGTGCTCGATCAGCTCTGATCCGTGGGATCGAACTTGACGCCAACCGACAAAGACCGCCAATCCTTCTTCGACTTGCATCGGTAATTCCAGTTATATGGTACTCAATGTATGATCAATCGATTGTTTTAAGTGAATGATGAAAGATTTCGACGATAAGTGGTACTCCAAATCTGAAGTCCGAATACCCGAACACGCCGGGATTCTTGTGTCACCTCACGCCCAATGTGTTGTCACGTCAATTCAATGTGTGGACATGATGAATAATTTGACCGACGTATACTAGTATCTTTGCTCTTGTACTACTTACTAGTCGTATTTAGTGTCACAATTTATACATAGGTTTAACTAACAAGTACGCACTTGAAGCCTAACTGATATATATATATATAGGACAACACTATTCTAATCCCAGGATTAGAATAATTATTTGGATCACAGCAGCCCCTATATAGGGCCCGACAGGGCCCTCCCGAACCTCCCCGCTCCGTGCGTCTGCCGCACTCCGTCCTGCAACAGCCGCAACGCGCCTCTCCGGACACCCCCGCTATCGCGCCCACTACCCGAATCCTCCCGCCACCGTGACCTCTCCCCGGATCCCCCCGGCGGCCCTCCTCCCCCAAATCCGGTCCGACTTCTTCCCCCACATCCAACTCCTCCCGCCGGAGATCCCTGTGCCTCATCCCCAACCCCGGCCCGGCTTCTTCCTGGCCACCATGGACATCTCCACGTCCATCCCACCCTACCTACCGTGGACGGCGCCTAGGATCCCGCTGGTTCGTCCCCACGCGCGCCGGCCGCCGAGATCTCGCCGCTTTACCTAAGTAGATCGAGGGACGCCAGAATCCGGCCGCTCGTCCCCCAAGCGCCGCCCCCTGCTGTCCGATGTGAGTTGTGGCCCAACCATCGCGTGCCGCTGCCTGCATCTCGTCGTTGTTGCGCGCCACGGAGATCCTACCTGACACCTGCACCCTCCGCTTCCCTGAAACTAGTTTACAGGATGTGGGAGGAGGAGGTGGACGCGTGAACACTAATGATGTAGGAGTTCGAGCTATGAAAAAGTGGCAGGTCGAGAGCTTACTCCTCCGCCTGCTGGGATGCTAGCCACCGGATCACAGAGCAATGGCCTCCCTGACCTGCGGCTTTCATCCACCACCGTGTGGGCTTGCTGCGGTCGCTGCTGTACACTGGTTCGGGAGGATCCCGACCTGCACTCATGCTCTGCCTCATCTTCTGACAACGCACAAGGTCTATGGCCAAAACAGGGCGAGCTGCTGCTGCCGTAGTACTACTAATGCGACTGAAATTCAGTAAAAACAGAGAGAGAAAGTTTAGAGATCCCTCTACTAAATATTAGCATGCAATACAAACTTAACTTCTATCAGACAACAAAAAATGTGTCAGCCTATCTAAGTGGCAGTGGCTCCTTTGCTCATAGAATCTACAGTGAGCCCTTCCTCTTTATAAATTTAATAGTAATTAAATTTTCCTTTTGTAAAAGAAATAACACATTATTCGATGTCTACATAAAGAATTCCCTATTTCTAAAAAGTAAAATCAAGAAGGTCAAATTAAAATAACAGAGCAGTTTGATGCTCATTAAAAAATTGGAATTTTCTCGTTTCTAAAAAATAACCAAAAAATTTAAAAGTTAGATTTTCCTCGTTTCTAAAAAGATAAGAGAGAAGGCCAACTCAAAATAACAGAGCAGTCCAAAAAAAGGTTATGAAAAATGGATTAAAAAACTAGAAAAATTGAAATAACTGAGAGGTCAAAAAATGTAGAAGTTCAAATCTGACAACCCTAGAAGTTCAATTTCAAAAAACTGAGAAGGTGAAAAAACTAGAAGTTCAAATTTAAAAATCCTTGAAAATTGTTTGCTTATGTAAAACCATATTTTTCTAAGAAGTTCAAAGTAAAAAAAGTTCGAAGGTAAAAAAACTTAGATGTTTTATCGTTACTAAATAATAAAATGAAGAAGTTCGAATAAAAAAAGAAAAAACTAAAAAACGGTTTAAAAGAATTTTCTCGTTTTTTAAACCAAAACACAGAGAAGTACAAATTGATAACTATCGGAAGTTCATGTATTACATGATCCGCATTTCGTATGAGAAAAAAAGAATAAAAAAGGCAAAGTTTAAAATTTGTTGCTAGAAGTTCAAGTGCTCTTACCTCGGAAGTTCAAAAATTCTTGTTATTAAAGAAAACTCAGACTTTCCTCCTTATTAAAGAATGGAACAAGAATTTCAAAAATTAAATAATAAGAAGTTCAACTTTTAATAATAGAGCGCTTCAAAATTTCAGTAAAAATTAATAAATAAAACCGTGAAGTCCATATTAAAAATATGGAGAAGTTCGATGATTATAGAAAACTCAGATTTTTCTCGTTATTAAAGAATGGAAACAAGAAGTTAAATAACAAGAAGTTCAACTATTAAAAATGGAGCGCTTCAAAATTCATAAAAAAGGATTAAGAAAAATAAATTAAAAATTCATAAAAAACTCAAATATTTTCACGTAACCGAGAGAAGTTCAGGTTGATAACTGATAGATGTTCATGTACTACATGGTGTGCATTTTGTATTAAAAAATAATAAAAAAGCAAAGGCTAAAATTTTGTTGTTATAAGTTCAAGTCCTTCGTCAGAGAAAAGTTAAAAAATTTATTGTGAGAGTGATTTGTACAAAAGCAATATTATTTGTGTAACACTGACGAATAGATGAGAAAATTAAAAACGAAAATACGTCACAGAAGTTCAAAGTGAAAATAGAACGAGGTTCAACTACTATAGTGAATGAATTTGAGATGAAAAACTTTTAAAATCGTCGCGAGTATGAAAAACCGAGCAACACGGGAAAGTTGTGTGTTCAGAGCAGCTTTCCACTAGTATATCACTTGTTCAATTCCTGTGAGTGGATGGAGAGCTACGAGCAGTGGATGAAGAGCTACGAGCAAGAAAAGCACGTGAAAAAACAGAGTGAAGTTCATGTACACGCGCCGAGAAGTTCAGGTTCTTCACGCGGTGCATTTTCAAAGAATCTGTTTCGCTGTAGAGGCAGAACGAATGATCCCGCCGTTTTTGGAGTTACTTGATAACGGCTAGGAATCAGAGAAAACCATCAACATGAAAAAGTTTCGCATTTTCCGTAGCTTTTCAACGGTATATTATTTGCCCAATTCCGATAAAGTTTGTAGAAATTACGGCGAAAATACGTTTTTCGCCATTTCCCAAACTGACTTAAAACCGTAAAGAATTGGGAGAAACAATACATACCAAAAAGTTTTGCATTTGTTCAAGCTTTCCAACGCCATATCATTAGCTGCATTCGGACGCACGGTTAAAAAATTAGCTCGAAAATTTGAACTCGGTAGGACCTGGACCATTTTCTAAATTACTCTTAAACCATTCAAAATTAGAAAAAAAAACTTTCAATATAAAAAAGTAGTGCATTTTCATAAGCTTTCCAACGCCATATCCGATGCCTCCATTGGATTAGCTGTTTAGAATGACATCGAAAAAACGAACTCAACTGTTCTGTTTACGAAATTTTACGTTTTTTCGAATTACTCTTTAACCATAGGGAATTAGAAAAAACTTTCAACATGTGGAAGGAGCGGTTTTGCAGCAGCTTTCCAATGCCATATTATATGCCTCATTCCGATAAACGGTTTAGAAATGCGATCGAAATTACGATTCACGTTTTTTGTGTGAAGAAAAAACGGTTTTCAAAACTGCTCTTAAACCGCTTACATTTTGCGAAAAATTTAACTTGGGTCATGATACTCGTGTCCATTGCTTTCCAACGGTATGTAGCAAGCCCTATTTTGGCAATGTTGTGGGAAGTTCAACCTAGCACAGGAGGAGGTTCAGGTCGAACAACTCAGGCAGTGAAATCGCAAAAAACGCGAGTTCTTCACGACCCGAGTGCAAAATCCGCCTATGAGCAAGATTCCTATCTAAAACGAATATTTAGTTGCTAAAAATCGTGTGAAGATTACACTTACGTCACATGGAACACGACTAACCAGAAAAACTCGCGGTAGAAGGCACAGTTGCGAAGATAGCCCAAGGTCGGGTTCGTCTGAGAGGAAGTTCAAAAGCGTTACTCGAAGCGATTCAGTTGTGATCGAATATTATTTTTGATGCCGTGATCGTAATAGTGTTTATGTGTGTGTGTGTGTCTATATATATATATATATATATATATATATATATATATATATATATATATATATATATATATATATATATATATATATATATATATATATATATATATATATATGGCTTATGCACAACATCTCCATCATCATTATCAAGACATCCTACGCAGTGAGTTAGGATGCACTTGATCCCGTGAAGGTATCTATCCTTCAAACCAGGGAGTGCTTCAAACTAACAACAATACATAATATCCAACAAAAGAGGTTCGTGCTACAGCAGCAGAATACATGGCTCGGTCTAGATATCAGCACGAATCAAGTTGTGCATATTTGATGTTGGCATGAACCACATCGCCGCATGTCGGGTTTGCAAAAGCCATGCATCGCATGGAAGCTTGATGCCTTTCACACGCTGAAGATTATCTGGCAACAAGCTGTGTCAACGAATCTCTGGATATGGTGATTCATGAAACCCATGGATGATGTGTAAACACAGCCCCCCCTCGCGAATGGAAGTTGCATAGCATAGTAATCATCGCCGGTGATATGATCGATGATTGGTTGGATGATCGAATAATTGAGCCCGAGGAACAAGGAGTGGTTGCCGAGGCTGTAAACCCGCCTCGCTTGAATACGCCGGCCCAACGGAGCTGGGATCTTTCTCGAACACGGCAGCCATAGCCATCAATGTCACGAACGCCCCACGCATTGTACCGCATGTGGTTTGATGTAATGGTTTGGTCAATTTGGTGCGTGCGAATGAGCATCAAATGACCGCCGTCACCGAACGAGCGATAAACCACCACCCATCGGCTGGTATGATTCCGTCCCGAATCATGAAGGCCAGCGCATTCGTCTCACTGCAACAATTCAAATTGGAGACCAAAAGGACAAAAATAAACAATCATGTTCGTAGTATGTGGAATTAAGATTATTATAACAGTGACACATATCATAGACATAGAATTGCAATGTCGTGGTCATAATCATACCCCAAGTTAAAAAAGTAAGCCAATGACTTTCATATTCTAGCAACATGTCATGGTTCAAACATCATGTAACAATGAGAGGAAAACAGCTATGACAACGCCTACTCATATTCTACCATAGCACTTACTACTACTGTTCTCATATCAACTCTAAGCAATAACATGCGTTGTTAAAAAAATCTTGTAAACGAGAGTAACATATAGCAATCATGATGTTATTCTCATAATATGTATTCTAACAATCATTAGATGCCAATTGTTCTCATATCAACTCTAACAATAACATGTGTGGTCATAAAAATCTAGGAAATGAGAGGAACATATAGCAATGATGTGGTTATAGACATGCTATGCATTCTAAATTTGTAACAAATGAACAGCAAATCATATTCATAAGGTAAAGATGAGATGAGATAGAAAAATTACACGACGATAGATTCCACCAAATAGGCAGCCAATGCAATGCGATCGACCGCGTAAAAGATGCCATCATGCACTATAGCATCGAGACAAAATGTTGCCTCAACAGATTGATGATGAGCCATAACCATGTATGGCGATCGGATTCCAGATAGACTAATCCCATGTTGAACAAGGCAATGAGCTTGTAATCCATGTAGTCTTCGATGGTGTGGGCACTTCGCAGATTACAACTTTCTGCAAACAGAGGTCGAGCCAAAAGCTTTACGCGTCTCGTGCGTAGTAGGCAGGAGTGTCCGACGGGCCGCGAGGCTCGATGGCGGCGGTATCCAACGATGGAAGGGTGACCTCTCGCTGGGTGTAGATATCCACGAGATGCCACGTACTACCGGTGTGGTGGATGAGGACGACCCAGTTGGCCTTCATGCCCGCCCAGTAGTGGTTGCGCATGAAGGACAGGTGGACGGGTAGTGGTAGCATGTCGAGGGGCACCACGGCAACCTCCGTAGGATCGTCAAGTCGATGTCTGGGCCACCGCGAGGATCGGGCATCGCAAGCAGTGGTGTCTTGAAAAGAGCCGCCGATTCATTTAGTAGACGGTACAAAGACACCGAGCATGCGCCAAACGGACGGTGCCGAGTAGGTCCATACGACTCAGATCTGCTCCAAGAGAACATCGGGAGGGAATTCCAATCGCGCTCTGCGTGTCGGTCGGTTCGCCATTGGGGTTTTCGGTGCTGCGAGCCAGCGAGGAAGTGGATTCGGCGGGCGGCGAAGAAGCTTCTCCTCGTGTGGCGAGCGGTGGCGGGGGGATATGGTACGCCTTGAGCTACCAAGGAAGATGGCGCGGGCGAGCGGCGTGAGCGGGGTAAATGGTGTCGGCCGACGATGGGGAAGAGAGGAGGAAGAAGAGTGGAAGACGGGGAAGAAAGTGCATTAAATCTCAATTCTACTAGTAATACTACCAGGATATAGGCACCGTCCTTCAGAGTGTAAATAGTTACAGTGATGACATGTGGGTCTACCACAAGAGGGCCCATATGTCAGTTAATGGAGGACAGAGGTGCGTAGGCGTATTTGCGGAAGATTGCTCTACTGGCAAACATGATGGCAGTACTGGGTAAGGCTGATTTAGTAACACCAACACGCTGGTTCAGCTTATTAATTACGTGTCCCATCTGCTGCAGCGTGTATTGTCACTTCACTCCGAAGACTAGTTGAATAGTTCTCTCTGACCGAGATGGGGAATAATGGATCGCGAGGACTTCCTTTCTCAAGATCCCTATGCCTCTACGCCACTTCACTCATTTTGCTCGCACCTAGTCACTTGTTGAAATCTATAGAAAGACAAATACTCCGTATTTGGGAACAGAGAGAGGCTTTTACTCTGTACTATTTGGGAACAGAGGGAGTATCACCATATAGGAACAGAGGAAGCTTGAAATATGAACATGTTAATGGGAGGGAGTAAGCCCCAGGCATGCATGCATGCATGCAACATGCAACACTCACACGTACACATGGACGCACGCAACACTCACGCACCCATGCGGCACACAGCACACGACGCAACACACACGCTCATGCTCAAGTTCTCAACCTACTCCCTACGTCCGTAAAAGATTGTACATTTAGAGATTTACACATTGACCAGCGCATAATTAATGCCCAAAAGTAGCAGACTTATGTGTGCATGCGACCATTGAGATAAGAAGATTAAATGAAGGCCGTTGCATGGTGTAATTAAGGATAGACATGTAGCCTATACCTACAGCACAAGTTGGTGCATTAGTCAATCAATATCGATTTAGATTAAAGGCTAAATGCATTGGAAGTGTAGATGTACATCATGCACTACACTCTTCGTTTTATAGCCGATGTACATTCTTTGTTAGAAGACCGAGGAGGACACGTGCATGCACTCACATACACAGCCGTATGGTTCGGCGCAAGGGTTGGACTTGTGTCGCGCTGCGTAAAGTTTTGTTTAACTGATTTCTTTGCTCGCTAACCGACGTGGGACCCGAAACCAGGTGACAATTTAACCAATCAACAAAGTGCCACGTCGACTATGTGGCCGGTCAAGAGGGTGCAATACGGTTCTCTCGATGAGCTAGTGATTGTATAATCGACGCAAAACTATATATAGTGACCAGAAGAGCGTATTGTTACATCGCTGACCGCCAAAGGTATTTTTCTTGTTTCAAATTAAGCCATATTAATCGGAAAGGACGATTATGGACTACTACTAGTACTAGTACTGCTTTGATGTGTCCCGTCAACTCACGAACGAGGAGAAGCTTGCTTACTACGCCTCTCCCACGCATGCCTTGTGGTTCGCAGGACGAGGAGAGGGTTTTGACTACAGCGCCCTCTCCCTCTCTCTCTCCCTCTCCCTCGCCCTCGCCCTCGCAGTGGACGTGCAACAGTTTAATCATTGTCAGATTGCCATAAGCATATTGTACTGTAGTATCATCATTGTTGGACCTTCCGAAGAGGCGAAGAGCCAAGTGCAAGGTTCACACGAGTACGAACTGTTGAACCTCCCGAAGAGGCAAAGAGCCAAGCGCAAGGTTTTATAGGAGTTGTCATCCTAGTAGGAGTGTACTACAACTATAGCGAACGATGCTACTATATGATGCCGCCACGTCACGTATATCCAAAGCTGTGCCACCTTTTTTTTCTCAAAGAGCATGTTGGAGCCCGTGCATCAACCACACAAGTTGCACGTACACATAACACATTTACTAGTAGTAAGTTCTAAAGGACAAATGCCAGTATGCCACACAAGTTCATCTCCAATTCATGTGATAAATTTGTGCACGACTAGTCTACATATATTCACAAAGACTACCGCTCACAATTACCGTACTCTACTTACACGTTATAGATGGGCTACATGTCCTCCTCCGTGTTCCAGTCCTGTGTGTTCTTCATGGATGGCACGATCCATAGCGGTGGGCAACGGAATCATTGTCGCAGCTTTCTAGTCCGGTTCCACACGATGGAGACTCATCCAAGATGAAGCGGCATAAATCAGGATAGCGTGTCCCAAAGATGTCGTTCATCCGGCGGTGCGCACTGAAGACACAGCCATGTTTCATGAACGGCAGGCCTTCCGTGTCGTGCATGGAAGGTGACATCCGCTTCACAATGGGGTAGCTATCCCTGTTGAAAAGCGAGTACTCTCCAAGAGTGTTCCTCGGCACCCACGTAGCATCACGGGGTCGAACTTACGCCGCTCATCCGGTACACGCGGCATCCCAGATCTGGACACATGGTGACGTACATAGTCAAGGTCCATGCATAATAATGTTGTGCTCAAATATGGCGGTCGATGTCTGTGCAGCAAATAGTACTACTCCGTATAGAGGAAGTAAAATAACCGGCTTATTATATATAGCCACTCTTGGCTACATGGATGAGATAGTAAGACATGGAAAACAAAATGGTGGCAGCTAGTGGGTTCAAGTCTTCAAGGGCCTAGCTAGCTATACACGCCCTCCAAGGTAAAAAGTACTCCTACTATTACTACTAAGTATACTACTAGTACAACAATGAAAGAGAAGGCGAGAGGGTTAAAAAATGGAATACCTGGGTAGATGGTGACGGTCCGATCGTGGTAGATTGTGTGACCATGTTGCACATCCGTGGTACCATGGGTAACGATCGCTAAGATAGTTGATCCCAATATGCCAAATCAGCTACAAGGTTCCGTGTTAGACCGAATCGCGGATGCAAATGCACATCCAGATCGGCGATCTTATTTTGATTGGGGATGACCGGTCCTCGCAAAATAATGGAGTACCGTTAGGGATGCAAATGATGGTTTGTGCATTCCGTTTGTAATCTCCCGTACCATAGGATGGCAACCAGATGAAACAAGTCCCCTGGATTTTCACCGCGAAGATGCGGCCTAGATGGCGCACGGCATCTTCGAACGTGTAGGGGTACAAATCTGTCGCCGCCAACATGCGCCAGCCTCTGACGTTACTGCCTCTTGCATTGATGGCAATCCTTATGTCGAACACTGCGATGAGATAGTAATCGTCGTAGCCGCATCACTTTGTCGGCGAGTCTGCAATTGCTATCTTCTTCAATCTCATGTAGGCATCATCATATGTATTCAAGCCCAGCCAGTCCGGAAGGCCGATCCCAATGGTGGAGAAGGGGTCTACCGGAACGGCCGCACTGCTGTGGATGTTGTGCAAAATGATGGTGGTATCCGGCCGGAGGTATGTAAGCCAATCTTCGTTGGCACCGACCCAGACCTATATATAAGACGGTGGGCAGCGGAGAAATTACGGGATGGAAATGGAATAACCAAGTACTACATGATCAAAGTCCATTACTGACCTGCTCATTGGACAAAATCTGACTACCTCTCAACGTCGGAAACTCTAGCGGAGTCAACGTGCAACCATGGCCAGGGAGCGGTGGACTGTTCGAAGGATTGTCCCATAGAGGAACCTTCTCCTCGAGGACGCATGGAAGACCAACAAGCTTGGCCTTTTCCCAAGCCTGTTTAAGCAGCGTCTTGAAAAAGTTGGTGCAGGAAGCACCGAGTATTGCGGCGGTGAGGACGTCGGAGCGGCGTGCGATTTCTCCTAGAGGATCGTCGTCCAAGGTCTCCCAGCCCCAACGAGGAGGAGAACCGCCTGGTGAATCCATCGGAGCACCGACGAACTGCCTTCTCTTCGGGGGGAGGGGAACTGGCGAGGAGGAGATAAGAGCGTAGTAACCGCAGGGCCTCGTCCCTTCCAACTGTAGATCGTTCCTCAGAAAGGGGTGAGGCTATTATTTACTACTAGTACTAGCATTATGGAACGTTATGGGATTGCATTATACTGTAAATAATAGCACTAGTAAGAAATTTTTGGCACTAGGTAGTAGTTTTTGGCGTGGATTAAGAAATTTTGGGTATGTTTTTGCCATTTTTGTACACGCCAACTAGTGTCAAAAACGCCTTACATTATGTGATTTGAGGAGTACGATTGCATCAGAGCAGCGAAGACTAGTACTACTTTTCTCAACAAGTAGTGCGATGCACTGTACTTCTAGTCTAGTCTAGTATAGTGCACCAGTTTTGAACTCTTGAATCTCAGGGCCAAGGAGCTACAGTTGGAAGTGGAGGGTACTATTGTTCTCTAGAACCATCTCTGTACTATTAATGCAGGGGAAGTACACCTGCGTAGTGTCCTAGTGGGTACTCTCGGTGCTCTATTCAGCCGCTCCTCTCACGTAGCTGGCCTACTCAGCTGCTCCTCTCACGCACACACTAGCAGCCTGTTTATCGTGACGATTCTCATCGGGGCAAAACATTTGAGTTATTTGATACAATGAGACTAGGCTTTTCGCTTCCATTTGTGGAGGTGTAATGGATCTCGTCGAACTTTGTTAGTAGTTCCTTCTTTATGAATGAGATGAAGCAAAGCTTTTGCCTCCGCTCAAAAAAACACGCCAAGATGAATTTCTTTTATAGTAGAGCCGATAATGGAGTGAAGTCCATGCATGCAACGCCACAAGCTACTGAGTAGTAGTAGAGCACTTTACGTCAGAGCCATATTGCACAGCTTCCCAATGCCCCGCCAGCTTTTCCTGCCCTCGGCTTAATTGGGAGGCGCTAGTTTAAATATGCTACTAGCTGATGAGGAAGCTGCAAGCGAGGTGCGGCTAGGGTGAGCATGCGAGCCACGGATGTTTGGGAAGGAAAACCCGCTCACGTGGCTAGGCTGTCCAAAGGCACCCAGATTAGGGGCCGCACGTCCGTTTGACTTCAAAACTCAAACTACCCGTGTAAAATATTGGCTCGCAACGAAGTGTAGTAGTACTATTTAAAAAAAAGGCCGCCGTGCGTTTGGCTGGGATCAAACCCACAAAACGAGGTATACACTCCCGCGACCACTAGTAGTACTCGTTGGAGTACAACGCAACCTAGAATCGCCATTTGTCGCTAGTACTACGTACATTGTTCCTTACAAGAAACCCCTAATAATGCAAGAAACCACTAAAATGCCAAGAAACTACTACCACTTGCATACGTGGCAGACTTAAGATAAGACTACCTTATCAACCATTGTACATGCTCTTACCAACAAAAATCCTCGAGTGACCTCCTACCTCCGGCCCGCCCACCTAGTCATCCTCGGCCATGGGACGCAGCTACCGCCGCGGCATATGGCGAGGTCAAAACCGCCGGCGGTGCGGAGCTCATGTTGCGGCAGCCCGGATGCCAGCTCCGTTCGGCGCGCCGCGCCGCTAGCTAGCCAAGATAGCTCCGCCCAGCTTGCTTGTCTCGCAAGGTTTGCTAGCTAGATTGACAAGGCAGCGCGGCGGCTTGCTCGCTGCCGCCGCTAAGGCCAGCCATCCGCCTCAAGCGAAGGCCAGCCGAACGGCTTGCTCGCCGTGAGTCATGCTCGGCCAGCCTGCCAACCCGCATGGAGGCTGGCGTGGTGTTCGCCCGTCCGGCGAGCGGCGGCCAACTCGCTCATCACCGGCGCCACCGACGAACACGCATCAGTACTGCTTGAAGTAATGTTCAGGAAAAATAATGATTTGAGGGGGAATAACAGGATAGAAGGTCAGATGTGGGTCCCTCGTGTCAACGGTCAAACAAAATGTGTTGGTTTAAGCTGCCTCACAAGACGGACGTGGGCCAACCCAATCATAAATGGGTTTAAACGAACCTAATCGATAGGAGTACTAGGTAGTAGTTTTTGGCGTGGATTAAGAAATTTTGGGTATGTTTTTGCTATTTTTTGTACAATAGATTCTTCCTAGGGCTGGTTGAAAGTGGTAGTTTTTTGTTAAATACTCTACATATTAAGTAGGAGTGAAAGTTAAGCTTTGGAAGCCAATAAGCAAGGCTAGTTACATAGTGCATATGTGTACATGATTGAAAGTAAATATCAACCATGAGTGACTAATATCTTGATGGAAAACTCGAAACTATGGAATACTAGGAAAAAATGCATGGTTGGAAATACTAGCAACATTCATGTCCGTTGCAATGAATCGTAATTAGAATAATACTTATTAACAAACTTGGTACGAAACACTCTAATTTTGATATACATATATCACTAGAGATATATTATGTTTCAATTAGAATATATTATTCCTTGGGCTGTTTTGGTGAGGTCAGGGAGGGATGTGGTCGGTTTTAAGATACTAATTATGGGTTTTTCTGCAAATTGGTAGACAAGTGGGATGTTGGTGAGAAAAGGCAACAACTTACCTCACAATCGTTAGATGTAGATCTAATGGTCGAAACGACGGATGGCGTATACACCAAGATCACCAACTTAGTCTTGTGTAGGAGTATTAGTAAGATCCGTGCATTGCACTAACATCAAGATGCATTTTTTATAAAACACTTGTTGTGATTGACCCTTGTGGGAGTAATCCCATGTGTAAAAACTAATGATATCTCGAGAAATATGAGATAAGGTGAAGAGGAGTGTGTGGTGGTGGTTGGTGGTCTGACCGAGCGGAGGCATGGGGATTGACGACGCCGGCAAATGCCCACCAGGCCGCTTTGTTTCAGAGGCTTCCTTTCTTAATTGCTCAACAATGAGGTTTGTTGGAGATAAGGATGAACGAGGGAAGGCCTTGTCTGCAAATGTGGAGAGGGGTGCGGGTATCTTTTAGTTTAATTTCCATCCGTCGGATATAGATCGGACGGTCTATATTGCAAGATGGCACACGTACCATCATCACGAACTTGGTTTTTTATGAGAGAAGAAATATAAGTATGGATATACAAACGTATTATCGATACTAGCTTCCGTAAACTAGCATCTACATTCTATTCAACGCCCCGGCATGTGGGGCCTTAGCACAATGACTTCTCAACTGTGTAAAAAAATTTTTTCCGTCACGACAAGGAGGGGGTGACGGCGGCGCTTTTTGGCTTGCTCTAGTCCTAGTAGTCATACTAGGTGGTCTAAGCACATGTAGATTTATTCTTTTTCACGCCTCGTGTTCGCTGCGATCTGCCACGACTGTTGATGAATAGACGGTAAGTTATTCATGGGGAAACCCTTGTTGAGCGTGTTTGCGAAGAGAGGGAGAGAGATAGTGTGCGTGTGTGATATGTTAGATACTGAGGCAATAATAACAGACTCTTTGTGTCTATGTGTGTGGAGGATAGAGAGAGACATGTACATGGGGCTTTGTGTTGTGTAACGTGGAGACACATATACATAATTAGAGAGTGAGTGTGTGAGATACACATACGGACATGGGGAGAGATGAGGATCCAGATAAATGGGTGTTTGTGCGTGTGTGTTTGTGTACGCGTTTGTGTGACAGGGAGAGAGTGTATGTGGAGTAGAGAGACCACTGATGATGTAAACCTAGTATAAGGGAAGGGGGAATGGTGTGACATGTGTAGTAGCGAGATAGCACGGGTGCGGGCGGGGGGAGCAGACTATTTGGAAGATACATCGAGTGTGTGTGTGGGAGAGGGGGTGTGAGAGCGAGAGAAAGAGAGAGCTAGCGACAGAGAGAGAGGGAGAGAGGAAGAGAGGGGCGAGAGGGGTCGTTTGTGTCCATAAATGGCGTATAGATAGGGAGCCAATGTTGATGTCGTCCGAATTGGCCTATGAACGGAGACGCAAGGGAAGCGAGTCATCGTGTGTGTGATAGGGACTTCATGAGAGATCTAGAATAGATGGTGTAGAGAACAATGTGCGAAATCGAGAACGATTATACATTAGGGAGCTATGCAAAGAGTCACGACATACATGTATACAGGGAAGGAGCTGGGGCGGGTCCGCATGTGGGAGAGATAGAAAGAGGAGAGTGGTGCACAAGGAGACAAAGTTTGCTTGTTTGCAGTGGGGGTGGTGTGTGAGGTGAGTGCGCGAGAACCACATAACTAGGGAGATAGACATTTGGGGGCGACGTTTTGTGTGTATGGGAAATATACACTCTACATAGTGCGTGTGCTTGGGTAAGAGAGATAGCGGGAGACCTAGAGAGTGAGGGAAGAGATGTGTGCATGCCCGAGAGACAAAGTGATAGAGACCTATGTTGGGGTCCGGACTTTACAAGAGAGAGGGGTGTTAATGTGCTTGTGTGTAGGTGTTTGGGGAGAGAACGACTTCTCTATGTGTGTGTGTGTGTGTGTGGGGGGGGGGTGACTTGAGATAAAGAGTGAGGTGTCTATATTTGAGGGACTTTAGCGTAATTGAGATATTGTGCACTCATGGTTGATCAATTTGTTTCACAGTTTGTACTATGAGATAACGATACTTTTGAACATGCGTGATATACCTTGATGTACCAGAATTACAAACCTAAGATTGGAATTTTGGAATTGACTCCATCATTAGCTTTTGTAATTCATTTAAACGGAGGTACATTTTTAAGCCGGATTTCTGATTTCAAATTCATATATCAAACCTAGAGATATACACATATGGGCATGTTCAAACTTTATAATCATCCACTTTATTCATACACATACACATTTTTGCTTTTGTCATCATATGGGATAAACACATTTGGAATTTCATTTCAATTGGACTGTATGATGGTATTTGCTTGTAGTAGCTCAATGACCCATATTTGAATTGAATGGAAAATCTAAGTTTCGAGTTGGAGTCATTGATTTTCAAAACTTGCACATTTTTTTTGCATGCAAAACAAACAAATTGCCGGCCATGATATCATAGTCGGCCGTACGAGAGCAGAATACTTATAATTTTAGGTGCCAAAAGCTTTCAAACTTCCGCCACATCGAAATATCACGCTACCAAAAGTTTAGCCTCGCGATATTCCTGTTTTACCCTGCCACATGAACGGAAAAGGGCTGCTTTGGTAACTCCATTGTTTTCCCTCTTGCCCCAACATTCTTCCCCGAGCCCTCCCTTACCCTCCCGACCCCCCAACCACGGCAAGCCACCAAATCTAGTCCTCCGCTGCAGCGGTGGACCTCACACCCCGCCGGATCTACCTTCCGCACCTTGGAACCCCCAACTGCCAACTCACCACCTCATCCGAGCCGCTTCAGCGACTGGCTTGTCCACCGCTCTAGATCTCCTTGACCGCCATCATGGTCCACCGGACCGGATCTGCTTAACCGCCGCCCTCGTCCACCACAGTGTAGGCCCTTCACTGACTCCCTCGTCCGCCCCTCACTGGCCCTTCATACAAGCCCTCGTCCGCGGCAATAGATCCGCCTCACCGAAAGCACTGTACAACGCGCCCGCCGAAGCCTTCGTCCACTGCACCGGACCCGCTCCACGGACGCCATATCAACTCCACCGGCCCTGCTTTACCGACGCCACAGCCTCATCAGGTTATTTCGATTTGTACTCCTTCGATTTTTCTCTTTATCGTGCAACTGTTCACTTACCACGATGAGCATTCTTGTATGTCGACAGCGCCAAGAATCAGAAACCGAGCCGCTTCAATGACGGCGATAACCGCCCAAACTCAACCGCAACACGAGCACCATCGACGATCCTTTTCTATCAAGTATGACAACGATACCCATACGCCGCCGAGAATCGGTACTATTGTCCAACGGCCAGCGCCACGCTCACTTTCCTAGCATAAGCACCGACGCTTGAATTTCTTCGAGGCATCATTCAGTTTTTCATGAGACGCGTTATTCGCTTGCACCGAGGGCCATACTTCCGGCAAGGAACATGTTACATGTGCTAAATTACATACCAAAGGCACACATAGTTAATATGCTTTAGTTTTGTTACGATGCCACCTGTTGGTTCCATCGATCGCTTAATGTTCTCTATGCTTAATTACACATCAGCAAACTAGCATGTGGTTCCGCTGCTTTTTGTTCGTTTTACCCTATGTTTTCTGATGCTAGCTATTACATCACTGCTCCGAGCCTATGTTCATTACTTGTTTGTGTGTTCTTGATCTTCCCAAGTTGCATGACTAATTTGATGCTTCTATTAATTATGGAGCTGCCAACCCCATCAAGCAAAATATTTGTTCTTTTGGGGTTGGCACCTCGAACAAGCATAAAAATAGAGGGAAGCAGATATATTGTAGTGTATGCATACACCCTTCTTTCATTAGTTTAGATGAACCATTGATGATCAATTCGGACCAGCGCATGCGATTAAAATTAATTTAACCTAAATAGATGGTGCAGAATAAACTACTATAACTAGATTTGCAACCACGGATGCTGACGATATCTTCAAAGAACATTGCAACAGCAGCTAGGCTTCACAGCAACATATGGTAAGCCAGTGTGTTTTAGTACATGTGAAATGTAATGCAAGTGGGCTGCTTTCTTGGCTTGTGCCCTCAACGTGTAATCCTACCGAATTACAAATAGTTCAGTTGTCCGCTTTCTTGTATTGCTTGATTCAAATGCTTGTTTGTTGTTACGCTATACCTAAGTTGGCTAATATGTCGCTAGTGGCTCTGCAGACTATCATTAAGAAATGCGTGCCTATTTCATTTGAGTCCTTAACTTTTCCTCTCAACTTCATCACAAGACTGTCTTCGTAGTTTATATGAGGCCACACCGTTAAGTGCTTTCTCGATTATTTCAACCGCTTAGATGCCTTGGCAACTTAAATATAGCGGTTGTACACTCCCTTTCAACTAGGGATGTCAATCGCCCCGCTTAATCCCGATTAAAGTCCACTAGTGGTATGATAGTTCAAAAGAGTTTTTGTTTTTGAGGAAAATGAACTAGGAGGTAGCAAAACTAACTAGATGGGACTGGCGGATGTCGCTTATTTGCCACTTACATCCCTAGTTTCATCTTACCATTTTAATTTCTTTTCGGCTGATGTCGCTTCAACCATTTAAATATAGTTTGCCATGCTCGCAATAATTCGTCCGTCGCTTACCATGTAAGCTATCTGCTTGGATCATACGATGACTATCTCTTACTTATGTCCAGCGGAAACCTTTCAGATGCCGCTCACACTAGGACACAATGTACAACCCCGAATCTATTTGTGGAAGCAAAGCGCCATCCATGTTACCAGATGGTAGCAGTTCAGAGGCAACACCACGGAGAGTAGTCTCGAGCATAGATATTATAGTGCTTGAGGCGCTACTAGAGGCAGAAAGAGATGGTGTGGCTGCCATGAATGAGGTAATCTTTATCTTGAGGCTGGAAATTACGGAATTAGCGGCAGGCATTATGCAATCAACCCAAGAAATGGAGGAAGTAAGAATGTTGCATTTGAAGACGGAGGAGGTCCTGCTGTTTCTGCTATCTGAAGCCTAAGGTAATCCCAGTTCTTCTTTAGATACCAGTTGAAATTGTCATTAGATTATTGTACTTGCATGTTGTGTCATGTCTCTGAATGGATTATGTTGCAAGACCCCCTATGTTGTCCATGTGTTGTTATGATCCAAATTTTTTAGGCGAGATAATCCTCAAGATTTGTATGATTGACATAAGGTGAACTATTTTTCATGTGAGCATATTGTATTGATGAAATAACTGTTTGAATCAGAGTGTATCCAACCTCATCAATTCAAGATCACGACATTTCTAAATCATAATCATATATAAAGGTGGAATAAATCTTTGTTGTGGTTTTGAAGAAATAAATAACAAAAGGTATAATTACTGTGGATATTCGTAATCGAATACAAATTGATTTGAATTTAGTTTGCCAGTCCTGTGGCAAACGTGAATGCTAATTCTCCCAAGTTTTGAACGAAGCGGCTAAACACCCACTATAATTTGTGGGCTACCGGAAGCAAGTGTTTGCGAGATGGAAATTATCGTCTACCCCTGACACTTGACATCCTTATCGACCGGATTTACACTACTGTCGATAGGGGTAGACTAGTAACTTCAATCAGACGTGACACGACAGCCTCTGTGCCCATTCAGACACGGTGGGCGCCAAACGTGTGCGGCAAAACACATTTGATTCAAGCTCCTCCGAAAGACATGTGTCTCTTCCTCCATTTCCCCATTCATACACGGTGGGCGGCAAAACAAACTCTCCTCGTCCGAAATCGATGTAGGCTAATATTTTAAATAGGGCAGATGTGTAACTTCCATCAGACGTGACACAACCGCCCTACCTGTCAGCCCCGTTCATACACCGTGGGCGCCAACCGTGGGCGGCAAAACACCTTCTCCTTGCCCGAAATAGATACCAGCAAATATTTGGGAGATGCGAGATTACCGTCCTATCCCCAACTGACGCGATGTCCGAAATTTTAAACGGGGATAAGTTCGAACTTTCCCCATTTCGAGAAGCGCCCCAAAGTTTGAGATCCACCTCCTCCATTTCCCCATTCATACACCATCGGCGGCACGACAACCTCCGCACTGCGGCCAGCCTCCTCCGTCCGCCACCCCATCCTCCACCTTGCCGAAGCCGCTACCCCTAGCCCGTCATCCAAAAGATGGACGTCTCTCATCCACGGCACTGGACCAGGATCCTTTCATCGCCTCCTCTCGCTTCATCGGCGCCGTCGTCCACCTTGTCGTTGCCGCCCTACGACCGCCTCGCCCACGGCAATAGGATATATCCCCGACCCGCCGTCTCGTCATCTAAAGTCTTCTTCCCCGCCGACAGCCATCGCACCCGCAGCACCCTCAACGACGGCATAGGCCTACACGGCGTCGCAAGAGAGGTGGTACTCTTCCATATGTGCTTAAGTTATTGATCTCACCCGAAAATAGATCGTAATTTGTTTGTTGTACTTTTCTGTCCGCACCAAATCGTAGTGGCTAGTTGAAAGCAAACATTGGTTCTTGGTAGCTTTGTCCGGTTTGCACCTTCAGATCCGCCATGGCACGGGCACTATAATCGTAAAGCTTATGGTTTCCCCCCCTTTATATTCACTACCATCATCGTGGGTGCTTCGTGTCGTGCTAGCACTGCTCCTCTAGACCTCAACCCAAAGCTTACGTGTTGAAATACGAATCTGATATGATGCTCATATCACTAAAACAGAGAACATTTAATTGGTCACCTAATGTTCCTATATTCGTTTCGAAAAGCATGTGCGCCACCCACTGGTCCAGCTAGTTCCACTTTCCTGATTTTTCTCTTGATGCTTAGGGTTTTCCCCTTATATCTACTCTACTATGATCTGCGTAGGTGCTTTCTGTCGTACTAGCATTACTCCACCCTTCAAGCTAAACAACACAACACTCAGAATTCGAAAGCTTAGTTGTTCAAGTATGATTGTGATATGATACTTATATTAGTTAACCGACACATTTAATTGGTTAGCTAAAGGTCCCACTTGAGTTTCCAAATGCATGTCGCGACATATAGAGAGACAGCATAATTGCATTTCTTTGTCACTTGTTGACCGTACTTTCTTGTCCATACCAAATCTTAGTTGTTATTTCAAAGCAAACATCGGTTGCTAACTACCCTTTGCGTCGTTTGCAGCTTCAGATCTGCCATGCCACTGCAATGGTCAACACTGTACTCATCATGCTTATGTTTTCCCCATTTTATGATGACCACAATCAGCCTACGTGGTTTGTGTCGTAATAGCACTGCTCCACCCATCGAGCTAAACAAGCTTAGTTGTACAAATTCATATCTGATATTATTGCTGATTTTAGTAAAACTGAGAGATGTTTAATTGGTGAGCTAAATGTTCCTACTTTAGTTTTGAAATGCATGTGAGCCACATATGGAGAGACCGGAAAGAATAATATTTATCTGCGCTCTGGTTCATCATGGGTGGCCAACCGACATTGTATTGAAGGACTTGTAATATCTTCAATCTGCTTGCTCTTCTGCTCTTCTTTAAGATGATACTCTTCTCTTGCGATCGGTCGGTCGAGTTGTTCTCCTTAGTATATTTTGAATCATCGGTCGGTTGACTTGTTCTTCTTTACTATATGTTGAAGCTATCATCTGCAAGTGTCATCACTGAGAGCTCTCATATTTTGAGTAGTAGGCCACATTATATTAATGCACACAACAAATTACAGCATGCATGGCATCTTTTAAAAGAATTGCAGAGATAGCACAAAGGGGTTACAGGGAGGCAGTATTGGATTAGAATCACTTCTGCATTACAAAGAAAATCTCACTTGTTTTTATGTTTTCATGCATGTCAGATATTGAACATTATCAAAATGAATATGAGAATGGGCGCACGAGAGGAATATTTCAGAACGATCCACTGGCTAACAAACTTGGGATGGTGGAGGATGGCCTATCTTATTCACCCATCAAGGTGCTTGCTCTAACTTTGCAAAGTTGTATTGGTCGCACATATTTTGCATCTGACTGCATTACTTCTACTTTGTTACACCATCTGCTTAGTTTAAGCATCATATATGATTATATGCCATACCTATCCATTTTTTGTACCTATTCCATGTGTCGTCACACTATGTTTTTCCAGTCAAATGTTGTTCTTTCGTAATAGATGTCCAAAAGGAAGAGGGTGAGTGCAGATCCTCAAGGAGTACAAACTAGGTATTTGGAAAAGGTAGTGATACCTGTTAAATCAGATAGATCAACAGCCACAGAAAACACAGGCCCAACTGTACCACACTTTTGTTGGAAATATGAGCAAATTACTACGAGATTTAATCCGAATAAACAAAAGATAAATCATGACTACAGTAGTAGAGATTGAACTAATCGTGCGAACTAGCATATCAGATGAACAGATCACATCTAGGGCACATACTAAAAACATGAATTCTACCATGATCTCGAACAGGAAAGATAGAATCACATACGGTGCAGCGGGAGCAGCACCGCCGACGTTGACGTTGTCGCCCATGTCGTCGAGGATGAGGTTGCCGAGGTCGGGGAAGAAGTCGTCGTTCGCGAAGTCGTCGCTGCCAGCAGTCGCGTGAGTGCGCTCCCCAAAAACCTGATCGCCCCTCTCCCATACAGGATCACGAGAGGCGGGGTATCAGAGGCCTGTTGTCCCTTCTCCCGGTGCACGCCGAAAGGAGGGATGGAGAAGACATGCTTGGCGGCTCAATGATCTGGAATGGTGGTGAGAAACCATACGAAGCGGCGGCAGCTAGGGTAGACGTCTGCCTGACTATATAGTGCGGGCCGGGTAGGTCGTGGGAGTAAACCCCACGTCCGAGTTGTCACGATTCAAAAGAATCGGAAACGGTTCAGTAATTAATGCGTCAGTTAATTATTAATTAATGACTCATTAATTTTTCCCGAGCAGCAAAAATATAGACAACGTGCATAGCTCTGTCCTCGGCTCGGCTCAATCCCGCAACCCGCGGCGCGTCATGACGAGGCGTGGCGAGGCGAGCGAGTAGGTCTCCTCTTCTCATGCTCATACAAGTGGTAGAAGAGCTCACCTTATGAAGAGGTGCAACTCTCTCTCAACTTCCGGGGTGGGACTAAACTTTAGTCTCACTCACTCCACTCACATGTGTGCATGAATGGGCCAAGAGAATTTCAGAATTTTAGTTGGGCTTTGGGCCAAAGGCCTACTAGAAAAATTCCAACAACTTTACCCCTACTCCAGTGGCCAAACCCCTATTAGAACTGCTAGGAGCCCAGCGTCAGGTATTGTCTATGATATCAATTCAAAATTTGAACTCCTAAATTTCTGCTTGTGCCTTACCTTCTCTTGTATGAAAACTAATTCAGATGAATCTCCTTGCTCAAAGGATCATACGATCTCAAAACAATAATGGGCTCTGCATTGCTCTTGTCAGTACCTCTCTCCCTTTTGCCTTGTAACATTGTACTTAATTAATTGCTATTTGATTATGTATCATCGGTCTGCACCTGAGCTTCATTATCCTCTGTTTCTTCCAATATTATTTGATCTATATTTACTCTTTGCAAAATGTAGAATAATGGCAACGCTTATAAAGAATTTTCTTTGGGGAATTTATTGAATTATCCTTCCATCAACACGGAGAAGGGCTTTGTCCAGCCCGTGTTAACATGTAATGTAAATTCATCCTTCTCAAGCCTTCAAACTTTTTTATAGTATAGATTTGGATAGGCATCATTTCCTCCACTGTTGTTTGCTTTCCTGTTTACATCTGATTGGATGTTTGCAACAACTACCAGTTTCAATATGTAGTTGTAAAAACATGTTCCTTATGTAGAACAGATCCATTTATTCGCTTATATAATTGTGAAACCTGTTACGTGTCTCCTTGTTTCTCTTTCGTCGTCGATCTCTTACGCCAGCAGAACTTTAGGGAAGATAGTGAGCCAAACCATCTTTAGGACAGCGAGATGACCCCAAGGTCTGTCTTGATGAAGACAAAGGAGTTGAAGCTACTCACCAAAGAGGGTGTGAGACAACCTCTGTCAATCGCTGCCTCAATCAGTTCGACTTCTTGAGTCTCAACTTAAAGCGCAAAGGCTTGCTTCAGCTCAGCTCGACTTGAAGTCAAAGATGCAATGAAAATGTCGAGGACTGCCGTGTGCACCATCATGCCTTAAATCTAGTGTTGATGCATCTATCGTGAGACACTCATCGAGATCTACTCAGCTTCTTCACTGTTTGGGGGCCCGACCGGCCGGCCTAGTGCCTTCAAGTGCTCTCGCTTTTGCATATTCTTTTGTTGGCGCGTTTATTTGCCTTCGGTAGCGAACTTTGATGCCCAAAGGATGTAATATGTGATAGCCGTGATAGCCTAGCGTAAGTTGCTTGCTTATTTATTTCCTTGTTGTCTTGTTTATTTGTTTGCTTGTAGTCATTGCGCTTCTTTTCTACGGTTTGCTAGTGGCTGCAATAACCTATTTTTAAAACTAGGCTACAATAACCATGGGCTAATATTTATCAGAGTGACACCGGGCCTCCTACGGGCCGTTACAAGCGATGGGCCTTCTACGTGCCGTAGAAGCAGTGGGGCCTTCTACGGGTCGTAGAAACAATGGGCCTTCTACGGGCCGTAGAAACAATGGGCCTTCTACGGGCAGATCATCAATGGGCCTTATACGGCGTATGATAACATGGGCCAATAACAAAGTCGCATTATGGCCGTAAGCGGGCTAGAGTTGGAATTGTCCGTTCATGGGCCGACCATAACGGGCCATCGTTAATAGGCCGTATTCATGACGCTATGAAAACAGCCCAACGATTAACGGACCACAAACGGGCCGATCAGTAACCACGGCTGAATTTGGCCCACAAGCGTAAACCCACAAGAACGGGCCGTAAGTAAACGAATCTTTGGAAATGAGCCCAAGAATAAATGGGCTCGAGAAGGCCGAAGATAACATGGGATGGAAACGCCCAACGGAATAACGGGTCGTTAATGGGTGTAAAGTGATACATTTGTTCATTACGGGCGCTTTCACCACGGGCCGTTAATAGGCCAAGAGTTACATAGGGCCTCATATGGGCCGAAAGACGTCATGGGCCATACATGGGCCAGAAGTGAAAACGGGCTGGAATCATATTGGATGGCCCAGATGATGCTACTGGGCCTAATTCGAATAGGGCGTAACGGGCCTTGGGTTAGTGGGCTGTAAATGGGCTATATGCGAACAGGCCGTTAATAGGCTTTCCATGGGCCAGCCCGCCACCTTTTGACCAAGTCAAATGGGCCGGCCTTTTCACGGGAATGGGCCTCTATTGGGCCGTGCCACTTGTCGACGTATCATAGGCGCCTTTTGTCCAATGAGTGGATGACATCTGTCCCAACGATGAGCCGACACGTGTTTCCTCCAGCCAATGATGATTTTACATGTGGAAAATCCCTATTGGTCGGGGATGTTAACGGGTTATCGGATCCAAAACCGGACCCGATAGCTTAACGGCGTTCCGTTACGGTGGATGCCACGTGTCGGTCAGCCTTGACGAAAGCACTTCTATGACGCGCGATTTATCGTCATGGAAGTGGACACTTCCGTGATGATAATTTTGGTAATGTCATGGAACACTTCTCGACAAAGATTGTATGCCTATCTTGATTCTGTCATAAAATCGTCATGGATGTACATGCATGAAAAAAACCGCGACCTACTGTGACAAACATGTATCATCACGGAAGTGTATTTTTTTGTAGTGAGTAGGATTGATAACATGTGGGTATTGGGAAGTAGTTGATGAGGTAGGAACCTATTGCCCAGCATTCAAACCTTGGGAGTTACTTTTACGTTGCTTACATTGCTATGCTATGATCGTAGACGTGGTTTGGGTTTGAGTGTATTCATGACAGATGTGAGTATTCTTAATTAATGGTTAACTTAAGGTGGCAACTTTAATACACATCTGGGTGGATTGAGGCACCTGGGGTATCCAGTGATTACCTGTATTTTTTTTGGAAATCCCGGGGTACCGTGTGATTCTCCTATGGGCTGCCACCCAGGCTCAAAGGGATCATGAGATTATTCATGCTAGAAACTTCCATGTGCAGCCACAAGCCATTATGGGCTCTGGCATAGTTGAGTAAGTTGTGTGACCTCTTTCAGTGGTAGGCTAGCAGATGTAGGGGATGTAGGTGGTACTATCTACCCCGAGTAAAGAGTTAACGCTTCTGAAAGACTGTGTCTCGGTCATCCGTTTCTCAAACACCATGTAGTGCGAGAAATCCAACGGAGGAGATCGAGTCTTGTGGGGAAAAGTGCGTAAACCTCTGCATAGTGTACAAACTAATAATGATTAGCCGTGTCCCCAGTTATGGACATCTTGAGTATCTAGTTCTTGGATTATCATGTTGATCTCATCACTCTAAATTAATTTTGTTGGGTTGTTAATTACCTTTAATTGGAATCAAGATGGGGTTTACCATTCTCAATGTTTTCAACAAACTTTGTAGTTAAATAAAAATATATTCCTTTGCAGTAGGGAAAAATTGGCTTTTCGCAAAAATCTTATAACCATAGAGCTTTCCACTAGCCAAATATGCATGTAGTGATATTTATCATTCATCATTATTCTATGGTGTGAATTAGGCAGTACGTTCAATGTACTGACCCTTTGTGGCTGCAACGTCTCATGTTGCAGGATTTTTCTTACGACGAGTAAGTGATACGTTAGGGTTACGATTATTACACTCAACTTTGTCATTGGTGTTGATGGGAATCCACAACCTTGTCTTCCGCTATTTGGATTGAGGTAATAATATTTTACATTACTTTATACATGTGATTTACCTCTGTTATAAATCCTCGAGTACTGTGTGTGTCAGCATACCGATCCAGGGATGACACTTAAGCACAGAGACTTGACCGTCTGAGGTCGGGTCGCTACAATATGGTATGAGAGCACATGTTGACTGTAGGATGTGACCTCTAGAAACTGGCAAGCCCATAGGAAAGATTTCTCTAAAACTTTATTTTTTTTAAAGATCTTTTACCTGTCTTCTCTTCTGAGCTTATTCAAATAATCCCTTTTAGTGAACCATACCCCTTTCCCCTTTTGACCACGAAGATTCGGCTGATGAGACCACTCCAAGAAGTACAAGATATCGGACAACTAAGACCACTTTGGAATGAAGAGGATTTTACCATACATTACGATAATGGAAACTACAATGGTTTAAGACTCCGCAGACTAGGGGAATTTGAAGGTCCTGTAGAATTTTTCCAGATTTGTATGACCTAGGAAGGCACCCCTTATAGAACTTGGCAGACTATGGAAGCTGTCACTACCCGAGATCAAGGTGTACCGGAGAAAGACCGGCGCATGGAGCATTAGAACTCAAAGTTTTTGTCAAGAAACCTTAAGGCAAGAGATATCAACTATGGAATGATAGCTCATAGAAATGGCAAGAGCAGAAACATGGTTATCCATGATTTTAACGCCCGCTTATGCTATTGCCGCCGTGCTAAGTTAAGCATGCATTTCTTTGGAAGGAATGGATGACAAGAAGGCTGATGGAGCACCTATCAGCAAGACAAAGTTTAAACTTAGGTGGTGTATCGCCAGGATCTGGAGTGTTACATCAAGAATATTAAGATGGACCTTTAGGAAGTCATATTTTACAAGGAGGCATTTCGTAGAGAACTCCAAAACAGAAGCTGATAGTAGCCAAGCTGAAGGAGCAAAACCTCGAGATACCGGAGACACATCAAGAACTGAAGGACAGTAGGATCATGGTTCTTGCCAAGGAGGTTGAAACCCATAAGTTTGGAACGCATCCCCAAAATATTAAAGGACGTCACGATAGATTTTGCGACAACAGAGATGATCTAGAAAAAGAACTTGAGAAGGTCAAGCACGATCAGAAGAAGCCATTGAAGACATGAACAAGACTTGAAGGGTTTGGCGATTTTGAAGATTTATTGACCTTTAGACGACCGAACCCCTGTTATATACCCATGTTAGATGCGACGTTTGTGGGCTGTCATTTGTTTGATGTTTTTCTGACAGCCACAAATAAAATCTGTCTTTCAAAAACTTTGTTTGTATTGTGTGTATTCCCTCTCGATCTCTCTTATCTCACCCCAAAACCCATGGACCCCATAGAGGATGAATGGAGATGAGATTGTATTTTCTGGACCGATGAGTCAATTGGAGACAGACCGATGGGTTCAGAGTATGGAGGATCACATGGCGAATAACCCTATTGCCGGAAAGGATATGGCCCAGGATGCTCTTCAGTGTTTTGAAAGAGGTGCTGCCCCTTGGTGGAGTACCAAGCCACCAATGGATGGCAAGGAGTAACCACTTGGGAAGAATTTAAGTTGACTTTGCTAATGTCTCGGTTTGTATCCCAGAAATTGAAGCCTTCGGGAAAGGATATGAAGAAACCCTGTGCATGCAGGCTTTGTGGAGAAATAGGACACAACCATAAAGAACACAAGGATGAATGCCCTAATTGTGAAGGAAGTCACCCAGCTGAAGAATGCCCAACTAGGAAGATAACTTGTTTCTTGTGTGAAGGGACTACCCACTACCCTGCTCAGTGTCACATTTACCCCATGGTACAAAGAACCATCTAGTAGAAGAAAGAAGCAATGAAAGGAGCCCTCACAGAAGTTCTAGAAGAACCAGTGTTGAAGAAAGAGTTGGAGGACACACCCAAAGAAGAACCAATTAATCCATGCACCAAGTCTTGCTATTCATGTGGAGAAGAAGGGCACATCTCACAGAATTGTATGAATGGGGATCTAGTAGAATTCCTGATAGAGGAATTAGAGTATGACCCACAGGAAATAGAAGCCCTAATTGGAACAGAAAAGTCTAGAAAGAGAAGTAGATTAGATTCCAGGAAGGATCTGAGTCATATCACCTGTTATAGGTGCAAGGAGTCAGGGCACTACCTCAGCCGTTGCCCAAAAAGGAAACCTCGAGACATGCCAGAAGTAATATGTTTCTGCTGTAATGAAGCAGGTCACTTTGCCAGAGATTGTCCCAAAGAGAAGGAGACTTGGGATAAATAGTTGAGTTGCAACAAAATAAGTAATAGTTGTAGTAGATGGAACATTTCTCTTATATTGAGGTGTTGAGCTGAGGCATGTAATGGAAAAATAGGAGATTGTAATAATTGGAGAGAAATAAATTTGAATTAATTTTGGTATTTTTAAAATGTTTTTATTGGATTTAGTAGGGCAGTAGCACTCTTTGAATTATTTGAATTTTTCTTGATTTTATTTGACTTGACAAAAATGTTCAGGTTGTAGAAAATAATTTACTGAAAATTTTGATATATTATATGCCTATATAATATATTTTTTTTGTCTGAGAAAATGTTAAAAAAAGACTTCTTTCCCCGCAGGCCAACTGGGCCGAAACCCAGCCAGCCGGCCCAGCCCAGTGCCGAGCCCCGCTCGTCTCCGAGATTGGGACGGACTCCCGCACCCGCACGGCGACGCCGCCGCCGTACGCCGCCCGGACCCCCTCCGCCGCCTCTCTGTTGCCCCTTCCGCACGCCACTGCCCCGCCTACCTCCTATAAAGCCGCCCCGGTCCCCTCCTCCCCTATCTCGCTCACGCCACCAGATCTCGCGCGCACAAGACCGCCTACCGCATGCTCGCCTCGCTTGAAAGCATCCGCGTCGTCCCAACAAGATCGCCGGACGCCGCCGCCCCACGCGCCAAGCGCTGAATTCGCCGCCATTCGGATCTGCTCCGCCGGCCGAAACCCGATCCGCCGCCCCGGTCCGCCCGACCCGCCGGTTTTCTTCGAACCGTCGCGAACCGGTAAAACCACCACCCGGTTTTTCCATTTTTTTTAGAATAGGTTTTTCTTTTAAAAACCGATCGATTAGTTATTTAGCGAACGTTCACTAGGTTAGGTCTTCGCAGCAAATGGTTTTCGTTCAGAAGGTTACATAACGAGCGTTCGTTGTAGTATTTTCTTTTTCTTTTTAATTTCTGCCAGGGACCCGTTTGTGAATAAATTATTTTACAGATTAGCCCCTGGGTTTCAAACGACCGCATCTTTTTTCTTGTTTGTAAAAATTCGACGAAACCAACGCTCACTTCTTCATTATGATCTCCTTTATCCAGTAATCCAACTTAAACATATTTTTGAAAGTTTTAAAATTTGATATCAAACAGATTTGTATTCGAACTTCTGTTGTTCATAACTCAAGTTTTATAACTCCGATTTAGTTGATTCTTTTTGCAAATTGAAGCACTTGACCTAAACTTTCTGATAAGACCAAATACACATAATTTTGGTATTGTTAGAAATCGTTTTATGTTGCAAGAGTTATTTGCCTCGTTTTGAAGCTTTCTAAAATTGGGTTTGAGTTTAATCATGACATATGTGAGTATTCTTAATTAATGGTTAACTTAAGGTGGCAACTTTAATACACATCTGGGTGGATTGAGGCTCCTGCGGTATCCAGTGATTGCCGGTATTTTTTTGGAAATACCGGGGTAACGTGTGATTCTCCTATGGACTGCCACCCAGGCTCAAAGGGATCATGAGATTATTCATGCTAGAAACTTCCTTGTGCAGCCACAAGCCATTATGGGCTCTGGCATAGTTGAGTATGTTGTGTGACCTCTTTCAGTGGTAGGCTAGCAGATGTACGGGATGTAGGTGGTACTGTCTACCTAGAGTAAAGAGTTAACGCTTCTGAAAGATTTTGTCTCGGTCATCCGTTTCTCAAACACCATGTAGTGCGAGAAATCCAACGGAGGAGATCGAGTCTTGTGGGGAAAAGTGCGCAAACCTCTACAGAGTGTACAAACTAATCATGATTAGCCGTGTCACCGGTTATGGACATGTTGAGTATCTAGTTCTTGGATTATCATGTTGATCTCATCACTCTAAATTAATTTTGTTGGGTTGTTAATTACCTTTAATTGCGATTGAGATGGGATTTACCATTCTCAATGTTTTCAACAAACTTTGTACTTAAATAAAAATATATTCCTTTGCAGTAGGGAAAAATTGGCTTTTCGCAAAAACCATATAACCATAGAGCTTTCCACCAGCCAAATACGCATGTAGTGATAGTTATCATTCATCATTATCCTATGGTGTGAGTTTGCCAGTACATTCAATGTACTGACCCTTTGTGGCTGCAACGTCTCATGTTGCAGGATTTTTCTAACGACGAGTAAGTGATACGTTAGGGTTACGATCTCTACACTCAACTTTGCCGTTGGTGTTGATGGGAATCCACAACCTTGTTACTTCCGCTATTTGGATTGACGTAATAATATTTTACGTTACTTTATACATGTGATTTACGTCTGTTATAATCCTTGAGTACTGTGTGTGTCAGCATACCGATCCAGGGATGACACTTAAGCCAGAGACTTGACCGTCTGAGGTCGGGTCGCTACAAGATGGTATCAGAGCACATGTTGACTGTAGGACGTGACCTCTAGAAACTGGCAAGCCCATAGGTAAGACTTCTCTAAAACTTTATTTTTCAAGATCTTTTACCTCTCTTCTCTTCTGATTTTATTCAAATATTGCCTTTTAGTGAGACCATACCCCTCTCCCCTTTTTACCACGAAGATTTGGCTGATGAGACCACTCCAAGAAGTACAAGATATCGGACAACTAAGACCACTTTGGAATGAAGAGGATTTTACCATACATTATGATAATGGAAACTACACCAGTTTAAGACTCCGCAGACTAGGGGAATTTGAAGGACCTCTAGAATTTTTCCAGATTTGTATGACCTAGGAAGGCACCCCATATAGAACTTGGCAGACCATGGAAGCTGTCACTACCCGAGATAAAGGTGTATCGGAGAAAGACCGGAGCGTGGAGCATTAGAACTCAAAGTTTTTGTCAAGAAACCCTAAGGCAAGAGATATCAACTATTGAATGATAGCTCACAGAAATGGCAAGAGCAGAAACATGGCTATCCATGATTTTAACGCCCGCTTATGCTATTGCCGCCGTGCTAAGTTAAGCATGCATTTCTTTGGAAGGATTGGATGACAAGAAGGCTGATGGAGCACCTATCAGCAAGACGAAGTTTAAACTTAGCTGGTGTATCGCTAGGATCTGGAGTATTACATCAAGAATATTAAGATGTACCTCTAGGAAGTCATATTAGACAAGGAGGCATTTCGTGAAGAACTCAGAAACAGAAGCTGATAGTAGCCAAGCTGAAGGAGAAAAACCTCGAGATACCGGAGACTCATCAAGAATTGAAGGACAGTATGATCATGGTTCTTGCCAAGGAGGTTGAAACCCAGAAGTTTGGAACGCATCTCCAAACTACTAAAGGACATCACGATAGATTTTGCGACAACAGAGATGATCTGCTAAAGAACTTGAGAAGGTCAAGCACGATCAGAAGAAGCCATCGAAGACATGAACAATACTTGAAGGGTTTGGAGATTTTGATGATTTATTGACCTTTAGAAGACCAAACCCTTGTTATATACCCATGTTAGATGCGACGTTTGTGAGCTGTCATTTGTTTGAAGTTTTTCCGACAGCCACAAATAAAATCTCTCTTTCAAAAACTTTGTTTGTATTGTGTGTATTCCCTCTCGATCTCTCTTATCTCACCCCAAAACCCATGGACCCCATAGAGGATGAATGGAGATGAGATTGTATTTTCTGGACCGATGAGTCAATTGGAGACAGACCTATGATTTCAAAGCATGGAGAATCATATGGCGACAAACCCTATATCCGGAAAGGATATGGCCCAGCATGCTCTTCAATGCTTTAAAAGAGGTGCTGCCCCTTGGTGGAGGATGTACCAAACCACCATAACCACTTGGGAAGAATTAAGTTAACTTTGCTAATGTCTCGGTTTGTGTCCCAGAAATTGAAGCCTTCGGGAAAGTATATGAAGAAACCCTGTGCATGCAGGCTTTGTGGAGAAATAGGACACAACCATAAAGAACACAAGGATCAATGCCCTAATTGTGAAAGAAGTCACCCAGCTGAAGAATGCCCAACTAGGCAGATCACTTGTTTCTTGTGTGAAGGTACTACCCACTACCCTGCTCAGTGCCACATTTACCCCATGGTACAAAGAACCATCCAGCAGAAGAAAGAAGCAATGAAAGGAGCCCTCATGGAAGTTCTAGAAGAACTAGTGTTGAAGAAAGAGTTGGAGGACACACCCAAAGAAGAACCAATTAAACCTTGCACCAAGTCTTGCTATTCATGTGGAGAAGGACACATCTAGCAAAACTGTATGAATGGGGATCTAGTGGAATTCCCGACAGAGGAAGTAGAGTATGACCCACAGGAAATAGAAGCCCTGATTGGAACGGAAAAGTCTAGAAAGAGAAGTAGATTGGATTCCAGGAAGGATCTGAGTCATATCACCTGTAATAGGTGCAAGGAGTCAGGGCACTACCTCAGTCGTTGCCCAAAAAGGAAACCTCGAGACTTGTCAGAAGTAATATGTTTCTGCTGTAATGAAGCAGGGCACTTTGCCAGAGATTGTCCCAAAGAGAAGGAGACTTGGGATAAATAGTTGAGTTGCAACAAAATAAGTAATAGTAGTAGTAGATGGAACATTTCTCTTATATTGAGGTGTTGAGCTGAGGCATGTAATGGAAAAATAGGAGATTGTAATAATTTGAGAATCAATAAAGTTAGCATCGTTGGTATTGATTTGGATTTTATGAGTAGTGACACTATGAAGGAAGATTTTGACCATTTTCGAGGATATGAGAAATATGGTCTGTGGAAGATTGGAGCATTTTAAGGGTGGTAGTACCCTGTGAGGAGAATTGATCCCTGGGAAGGATAATGGTGTTCCACGGAGTGGATTCCATAATTATAAGTTTTATCTCGATATGTGGGATACCCCAAGAATATGAAGAGATGAAGTATTATTGGATATAAAGGAGGTAGAATGTTGGTAATATGGAGCAATTGTTGTTGGATTTCGGGTTCCGGCAGACCCTCTAGGTTCGAACACTGGGGTGCGCGCGGAGATCTCGCCCTCTACCTACCTGCACCTCGCCGCCTTGCTAGGATCTAAATTATGAAAGGAATAACAAAAGAGACACAGGGTTTATACTGGTTCGGGCCACCATGGTGGTGTAACACCCTACTCCAGTGTGTGGTGTGGTGGATTGCCTCTTGGGCTGATGAGGAACCATACAAGGAAGAACAGTCTCGCGAGGGTCTATTCTTGGCTGGAGCGATGAACTGCTAGGGGGAGTTCAGTCGCTTCTCTCTCTCTCTCTCTCTCTCTCTCTCTCTGCGTTTGATCTCTTGATGTGATCAAGCTCAAGCTCCTATCTGGATGCCTTTACCCTGTGGGTGGCTAGTCCTATTTATAGGCAGAGGCCCTGGGCCTCTACCCAAATATTGAGCGGGAAGGGCGCCAACAATTGGCCATTTTGAAGGGGAACATCTGGTACACTTTTCCTGACTAAAGTTGGTCCTCGCTTTGTCAAAGGCTCTGTGGTGGCCTTGGCTTGGGCTCCACGATGACTTCCTTCCTTCCGTTCTGCACGGTCTTGGTATTGTTGCACGAAGCGGATGCCTTTGCTTGATGCTCTCGCTGCGCTTGCCCCTTTGTACCAAAGAGGAAAGGAGGACACTGCGCTGGCGGGGCGCCCGCTGGCGCCCTTGGTAAATCATGGCTTGCGTCATGGGCACCTCGTGAGGTACCCGCCTTGATCTCTCCGCCTCCTCATGAGTCACCTGACGAGGCCGTGCTGAGGAAGCTCCTGTCATCCGCCCAGAGGCTTGCCCCTCACGAGGTCTTGAGCTTGTCTTGATGAAGGCGGACGTCTTTGGGCCACCCCTTGAGCCACGCCGCAGCCGGCGAGCAAGTCTGGTACCCGTTCCCGAGCGTCGGCAGAGCCCAGACCCAAGGCGCGCTGGACTTGGCTGACGGAGAAGCGAAGGGCAAGTCTGACGCCTTGTGTCCTAACAACCTCTTGACCTTAGGCGCCGCATGGCGGTTGGTTGGACGCGGGCGCCTTAGCAACTGCGCGAATCGACAAAAGAGCGGCATCTGTCTAGGATTTGCTTCCCTCTGTTCCCTGTGAGGAATCGAAAAGCGTGCCCCGCGGGGGCTTGTAAGGTGCATGTAGTTCTGTCTGTTAATATAATCCTTGCCATGAAGTAGTGTGAGATGCTCATTCCATCTTAGCTTAGTTCTTCCTTTCGAACCTCACGAGGGCTTGGTGCTCTGCACCGATAGGTCCCGGTCCCAAGGCAGGCTTCAGCCATCGCTGGTATGCCAGGTCGCGATGTCGTGGTCAAGGCCAGGAGGTGAGCGGCCCGGGGTCTAGTAAAAGCCCCTGAGTCGCGATGCTCAGGAGGTCCCCTTTAGCGCTCAAGCAGCCATTGTTCAGCGAGAAAGGAGCGCGACGTTGCTAACACGGGATTGCATTAGGTACGAGGTTGGCGCTGCGACAGCCAGTGTTTCCGGAGGGTGACTTATCTCGGTGGTCAGGAACCGCTTCCTGGTGCGACGCTAGGTCCGTGCATCGGCAGTCGAGGGGTTTCCTGGCGAGGTCCCCGCGTGCCTCTTCCCTCTCGCCTTTGCTCCCTTTTCTGATCTATGTCCTCGGGTCCCGGCCCTCGAGCGGGTCTCAGCCGTCGCTGGTATGCCGGTCGCGATGCCGTGGTCAAGGCGGAGGGTGAGGGCTGGAGAGCGGTAGGAGCCCATGGTCGCGATGCTCGGTACCCCCTTTAACGTGCAAGCGGTTGGCGTGGGCGAGTGAAGAAGGCGTCGTGAGGGCCTCGCTGGCGCTGCGCCTTGAAGGATCCTGCGGACTCACCACAAAAGAACAAGAGTCCTCTATGACAAGCGGCGATCGGCCGTTGGTTGCTTTGGAGAGGTGACGAGGCGAAGGCTGACGAGGTGGCACTGCGCTTGGGCTGCCGCGGCGAGCTCAGCCATTCAGGTTTGTCGGTGTTGCGGGGGCGGACCCATGCATAGCGTCGTGTCGTTGAGGAGCAGCTCCATCGGTTGGTGTTAGTTGAGCGAGCAACTAGGTCAAGCACGTTAATCATGAAGAAGCAAGTTCATTTAGATAGATGCGGGAAGGCGGACGCCGTTGGCTCGCCCGGCGACACAGGGATGATGCAGCCGGGCGCCCCAATAAAGTAAGCTAGGAACATGAAGTAAAAGAGATGCACGCCGCAGGAGGCGGACCCACGCTGCAGGGAATGATGCAGCCACAGGGGCGCTCCAGTGAAATGAAACTTGAAGGATGTCACCGATAGCGTTGAAGGCGAAGGATGTTGAAGTAGCGGGCGTCGTGGGCTGCGGAAGCCGATCTTCCGTGCCGCCCGAGCCCAGAGCCTCGGGAGGCTCGGGGCGCCAGTGGCTCCTCGTGGACCATCTCCATCTCCGCCAGACTGCGGAGCGCTTTGGCCTTCGAGCCTCCAGATTCTCCCCATGAGGCGCTGGTGCGTGGCGGCGCATTTGGCACGCCGTGGGGCATCTGACGTAGCTATGGGGTGGGCCTTCGCAGCGCCCCACGCGTGAGGGCCAGAAGCGCTCTTGAGAGGCGGCTCGGTTAAGCCTGGTATGTCGATGCAGACGCGCAGCCCACCATCCTCGCTGGATGGGGAGCTACGGCGGAGTGGCGGCGGCTGCCACTCATGACTCTTGACTCCTGCAGCTCCTGAATGACCTGGCTGACGAACTCTTAAGGGTTTGGCCCTCCTTGCCTTGCTCCTTCCTGAGGGAAACATGCTTTGAAACACGCCTCCAAGTGGTGCCCAAGCGCCTCCCTCGTGACCTTAGCGAGGTCGGTGGCCCTCCAGGAGAGAGCCCCCGAGCCTTGCTTGAGGAGGACGCCGGGCGCGCCTTCCTATGCGACAGAAGGAGGTGCCCCCTGAGCAGGCGAGGACCCTGAGGGGCCTGCCTATTGAGGGGTTGGGTCTGGCGATGTCTTCTTCTTCTTGGGAGCGGTCTCGGGGAGCCTCACGCTCCTGCGATCTGGGTCTTCAAGTGATGCGGCTTGAAAAGCTCGCTCCAGGGAGCACACCGCGTCTCTTTCTTCACAAAACCTTGTGATGACTCCGCGCTTCTGGCATCTTGAGGGCGTTGTAGCCGTGATGAGTCCGGCCATGAACTGGCCAGGGCTGGGTACCCGAGGATGGCGTTGTATGGCAGCGAATGTGGGCGTCATCGAAGTCGATGAGCTCGGTCGCGGTAGTTGTTGCGTGCCCCGAAGGTGACAGGGAGGCGGACCTGCCCAATCGGAACCGTGGAGCCATCGGTGACTCGGAGAAAACTTGGTTGGCTGAAGCTGATTGTAAGGCACTTGGAGATTGTTGAATGTCTCTATGGACGGGACATTGAGCCCTGCTCCGCCCGTCGACGAGGTCTGGTGACTTACGTTCTTGATGATTGGGGAACAAAGCATCGGGAGGACTCCGGTGTGGCCGCGCGCTTGAGCTGAGCGTGATGGCGCCGCTGACCACGAGAGGCGCGCGTGGCCGAGCTTGGGAGGACTGCATTCACTTGGCATGGGCGAACTGCTTGAAGATGCGTTGGGAGGCTGGGGCTTGAGCTCCGCCCGGGATGCAAGCGATCGTCGCGGCTCTGAAGCCCCAGCCCCTCGTCCCGATGATGGTCCTCATTTCTCCTTGGCTGCGGCGGCAGAGGAGGGAGGCCTGCGTTTCCTTGCGGGCGATCCTCGTGAGGCTGATCCCTCCAGCCTCCCTCGCGAGGCTGATCCTGCCAGCGATCCTCGCGAGGTCGGTCGTGCCACCCTTGGCGAGGGCCACGGTCTTCCCAGCGTCCTGCGTTTCTTCCTCCTTCTCGGCCGTAGCCTCGATCGTTGCGGTCGGGGTGTCGATCGATCCTCCCTTCTCGCACGGCTCGGAGCTCTTGACATTCGTTGGTGTTGTGGGTGTGGAGGTCGTGGTACACACAATACCGGCTGCCCTTGGAAGACTCGGGCTGATCTTTGCCTCGCTTGGTGTCTGGTTCTGCCACGAGCATGACAGCCCCCTTGCGCTTCACGTCCTTGGCCTTGGACTTCTTCTCTTCTGGGTCTGCGGCTAGCAGCTCGAGGAGGGAAAGGCGCCCTTCCTCAGCCCCGGCGCACTTGGTCGCCAAGTTGAACAGCTCTAAGGAAGTGCACAGATCTTCATGCACCGCCAGCTCCTCCTTCATCTTGACGTCACACACACCGTCGGAGAAGGCAGAGATGATGGCCTCCTCGGTCACCTTGGGAATCTTGGCGTGCGTTGTTGAAGCGCTGGATGTACTTCTGCAGGTCTCCCAGTTGCTGCTTGATCTGGCGCATGTCGCTCCTGGCGGAGAGGCGGTCGCGAGTACCTTGAAGTTGGCGATGAAGTGGGTGCGCATCTCGTCCCAGGAGGAGATCGTGCCAGGAGCCAGGTTCAGGAGCCAGGTGCGGGCTCCGTCCTTGAGTGCCATGGGAAACCAGTTCGCCATTACCTTCTCGTCCCCGTTGGCGGCTTCGATGCCCACCTCGTAGAGCTGAAGGAACTCCGCAGGGTCAGCCGTGCCGTCGTAGCGAGTAGGCAGGTTTGGCTTGAACTTGCCGGGCCACGCGATGCTGTGCAGCTCGGTGGTGAAGGCACGGCAGCCTGTTGTGGCCATGGGAGGCCTTTGGTGATGAAGAGCCTGGTCTTGCGGGTCCCCATGCGCTGCAGTTGGGCAGCAGCGAGGTCTTAGCGTCTTTGGAAGCGAGGCGTGGTCGTGGCGAGCGGTGCGAGGAGCACTCGGGCAGCTTCTTGGGGCGAGGACCACTTGACAGCTCCGCTCTTGCTGCGCTGGCGCCGGACGGAGTGGGTTCCGCCCGAGGCCACGCGCGCTTGGGGCAGGCGCCTTCTTGAGGGGGCGGCTGGCGCCCGGAGCTTCATCGCCAGCAGCGGGCGGCGCGCGCAGCAAGAAGGATGGCGCGGGGATCCCCTGCAGCGCAGACGAGCTTCGGCGGCGCGTCGAGCCACTCTTCGTGAAGCGTCGTCGGTGGGCGGTAATGAGGAGCTCGTTTGCTGCGATGGCGCAGCTCGAGCTTCCATGGCGCGGGCCTTGAGACGAAGAATCCGGTGGGCGAGTGAAGGAATAGCGATCTGCCGTCTCGCCTCACGGACGGATCTTTGGGGCGATGCTTGCTGCTCGTTCCCAGCTGGGCGGTGGCGGCGTTGATGGCGGCGACGAGGAGCGGCGGGGTGGCCGCCGACGAGGGCCGTCTGGGCGACGCGGGTAGCGAGGGCGGCTCGGCGCTCGCGCGAGCTCGACAGCGTCGACATGGATCGATGGTCGGCGAAGAACAGGGGACGGAAGGCAATTCAGGCGCACCTACCCGGCGCGCAAATGTCGATTCGGGTTCAGCGAGACCCTCTAGGTTCGAACACTGGGGTGCGCGGAGATCTCGCCCTCTACCTACCTGCACCTCGCCGCCTCGCTAGGATCTAAACTATGAAAGGAACAACACAAGAGACATAGGGTTTATACTGGTTCGGGCCACCATGGTGGTGTAACACCCTACTCCAATGTGTGTGTGGTGGATTCCCAAGTGGGCTGATGACGAACCATACAAGGAAGAACAGCCTCGCGAGGGTCTGTTCTTGGCTGGAGCGATGAACTGCTAGGGGGAGTTCAGTCGCTTCTCTCTCTCTCTGTGTTTGATCTCTTGATGTGATCAAGCTCAAGCTCCTATCTGGATGTCTTTACCCTGTGGGTGGCTAGTCCTATTTATAGGCAGAGGCCCTGGGCCTCTTCCCAAATATTGAGTGGGAAGGGCGCCAACAATTGGCCATTCGAAGGGAACATCTGGTACACTTATCCCGACTAAAGTTGGTCCTCGCTTTGTCAAAGGCTCGGTGGTGGCCTTGGCTTGGGCTCCACGATGACTTACTTCCTGCTGTTGCGGCGGTCTTGGTCTTATTGCATCGAAGCGGATGCCTTTGCTTGATGCTCTGCTGCGCTTGCCCCTTTGCACCAAAGAGGAAAGGAGGACCCTTGGCGGCGGGCGCCTTTGGCGCCCTTGGTCATCATGGCTTGCGTCATGGGAACCTCGTGAGTACCCGCCTTGATCTCTCCGCCTCCTCGCGAGCCAGCTGTGAGGCCGTGCCTAAGGAAGCTCCATCGTCCGCCCGTGAGGCTTGGCCCCTCGCGAGGGTCTTGAGCTTGTGCTGATGAAGACGGGCTGTGCTGGGCCACCCCTTGAGCCACGCTGCAGGCCGCAGGCAGGCAAGTCTGGGTACCCCCGTTCCCAGAACACCGACAATTGTAACTTCATGATGAGTCTGAGTAATCATGTTTTAGTTTGGTACCAACAGAAGGAAGGGAGACAGTACAATTGGATGGATTTAAGAATGCTAGGAAGCTGGATGTTGGAATAATGATCAGTTGCCCTGATAATGAGTTCAAGGATTACAAGTGATGAGATGGGCCATAACCCACGGGCCCCAAGACCTGCCAAGAAGCAAGCACACTCTTGCTGAAGGAAAAACCCTGGAAGGAGTTACGACTTTATCAACCGACGATCCTATAGGAGTTTACGCAAAACCTGAGAGTTGTGAAGGAACGATAGATGTTTTGTCTGGCTTGCAGAATCAATGGATTATCCGAACTTGGTTCGTCGACAAGAGAAATTCTGCAATGCTTGTGAGGATGACCGAGTGTTAGAATGCGAGATTCGCTAAACCATGTACAAGGTAATGATTTGGGTGCGGGATGGATTGATCACCATACCGACTTACTCTTATTATTCGCTTTGCTATATGGGATGGTAAATCTGAGTGACTTACCTATAGTAGAGAGACGACGATCAAAACCTTGTTTGAACCTTAGAATGGTATAAGTATTTTTCCCTGGTACAAGGCAGCTGCTGCAAATCGTAGGTTATACGGTGAGGTTCAACCCAGGCCCATTTCCTGCAGGAGAAACCATAAATTGTTGATCACCATGGGATATCGATAGTTTTTAGTATTGGTGCCAGACCCGTCAGCTAAGAGACCCAGTCTCCGAATAACCTTACCAAGAAGAAAGGACAGAAGAATTGAGGAAAAGGTTATGCCACTGTCGGAAGAGCCCAGAGAAAGATTTTCCCGAGAATCTGAGAAAATCGACGCTGTCAAAAATAAGGATAGAGTATATGAGTTTTGATGGAACCGTGACCATGCTTCTAAGGGTGGTAGCAACCGAGACCCCGGAGATGATCGATGGACTTTGAGAAGACCCCAAACCTAACCTTTTTCTTTCTAGCCTCTCCGAATCTCGAGGACGAGATTCAATTTAAGGGTGGTAGGTGTGTAACATCCCAGAATTCTAAATTTTGGAATGTTATAATAAATAGATAGATTTGATTGATTGCTTGATTGATTGTGTGAGATTGAGTGAAATTCGAAACCTTTTGAAAGTTAAATGAGAGGGAATAAAAGGACTTTCCCAAACTTTCATTTTTGCATTTATGATCACCGTGAATTCAAATACTTTTCATCACAAAAACCCTGGAGAGAAGATGATACGACTTCTTCCATTTATTTAAATGAAAAGGGTTTATGAAAATATTTGAATTTCATTTGAAAATATTTCAAATTCAGAACTTTAAGCAACTCAATGATTTTCATGAGAGAAGATAAAATGACTTCTTCAAAACATATGAAATATGAGTTGGAAGGTTAAAAGGATCAAATTCAAAGTCCCTTTGAAATTATTTTCAATTTGAAGTTATTTGGGTTTTATTCAAATTATTATTCTCCAAAAATAGAATACACAGAAATTAGGGTAAAATGATTCCCTACATCAGAAAATTGGAGAGAAATAAATTTGAATTAATTTTGGTATTTTTAAAATGTTTTTATTGGATTCAGTAGGGCAGTAGCACTCTTTGAATTATTTGAATTTTTCTCGATTTTATTTGACTTCACAAAAATGTTCAGGTTGTAGAAAATAATTTTCCAAAAATTTTGATATATTATATGCCTATATAATATTATTATTATTTTTGTTTGTCTGAGAAAATGTTAAAAAAAGACTACTTTCCCCGCAGGCCAACTGGGCCGAAACCCAGCCAGCCGGCCCAGCCCAGCGCCGAGCCCCGCTCGTCTCCGAGCTTGGGACGGACTCCCTCACCCGCACGGCGACGCCGCCGCCGTACGCCGCCCGGACCCCCTCCGCCGCCTCTCCGTTGCTCCTTCCGCACGCCACTGCCCCGCCTACCTCCTATAAAGCCGCCCGGTCCCCTCCTGCCCTCTCTGCTCACACACCTCACAGCATCTCGCGCCTCGCCACACTTCATACCCCCCTCGCCTCGCCGCCGAGCATCCATCGTCGCCCACAGATCGCCGAACGCCGCCCGCTTCCCGGCGCCCAGCGCGGAATCGCCGCCGATCGGATCTGCTCCGCCGGCGAAACCGATCCGCCGCCCAGTCCGCCCGACCCGCGGTTTCTTGAACCGTCATGACCGGTAAAACCACCACCCGGCTTTTCCGTTTTTTAAGAATAGGTTTTTCTTTTAAAAACCGATCGGTTAGTTATTTAGCGAACGTTCACTAGGTTAGGTCTTCGCAGCAAATGGTTTTCATTACAGAAGGTTACATAATGAGCGTTCGTTGCTTAGTATTTTCTTTTTCTTTTAATTTACGCGAGGACCCGTTTGTGAATAAATTATTTTACAGATTAGCCCCTGGGTTTCAAACGACCGCATCTTTTTACTTGTTTGTAAAAATTCGACGAAACCAACGCTCACTTCTTCATTATGATCTCCTTTATCCAGTAATCCAACTAAAACATATTTTTGAAAGTTTTAAAATTTGATATCAAACAGATTTGTATTCAAACTTCTGTTGTTCATAACTCAAGTTTTATAACTCCGATTTAGTTGATTCTTTTTGCAAATTGAAGCACTTGACCTAAACTTTCTGATAAGGTTATGTTGTTTTATGTTGGAAATTGTTAGAAATTGTTTTATGTTGCAAGAGTTATTTGCTTGGTTTTGAAGCTTTCTGAAATTGGGTTTGAGTTTATTCATGACATATGTGAGTATTCTTAATTAATGGTTAACTTAAGGTGGCAACTTTAATATACATCTGGGTGGACTGAGGCAACTGCGGTATCCAGTGATTGCCGGTATTTTTCTGGAAATACCGGGGTACCGTGTGATTCTCCTATGGACTGCCACCCAGGCTCAAAGGGATCATGAGATTATTCATGCTAGAAACTTCCATGTGCAACCACAAGCCATTATGGGCTCTGGCATAGTTGAGTATGTTGTGTGACCTCTTTGAGTGGTAGGCTAGCAGATGTAGGGGATGTAGGTGGAACTGTCTACCCAGAGTAAAGAGTTAACGCTTCTGAAAGACTGTGTCTCGGTCATCCGTTTCTCAAACACCATGTAGTGCGAGAAATCCAACGGAGGAGATCGAGTCTTGTGGGGAAAAGTGCGCAAACCTCTGCGGCATATACAAACTAATCATGATTAGCCGTGTCCCCGGTTATGGACATCTTGAGTATCTAGTTCTTGGATGATCATGTTGATCTCATCGCTCTAAATTAATTTTGTTGGGTTGTTAATTACCTTTAATTGTGAAGGCCCAGATGATGCTACTGGGCCTAATTCGAATAGGGCGTAACGGGCCTTGGGTTAGTGGGCTGTAAATGGGCTATATGCGAACAAGCCGTTAACAGGCTTTCCATGGGCCAGCCCGCCACCTTTTGACCAAGTCAAACGGGCCGGCCTTTTCACGGGAATGGGCCTCTATTGGGCCATGCCACTTGTCGACGTATCATAGGCGCCTTCTGTCCAATGAGTGGATGACATCTGTCCCAACAATGAGCCGACACGTGTTTCCTCCAGCCAATGATGATTTTACACGGAAAATCCTATTGGTCGGGATGTTAACGGGTTATCGGATCAAAACCGGACCCGATAGCTTAACGGCGTTCCGTTACGGTGGATGCCACGTGTCGGTCAGCCTTGGCGAAAGCACTTCGTGACGCGCGATTTATCGTCATGGAAGTGGACACTTCGTGATGATAATTTTGGTAATGTCATGGAACACTTCTCTGACGACACAGGTATGCCTATCTTGATTACGTCATAAAATGCGTCATGGATGTACATGCATGAAAAAACGCGACCCTCTTGTGACAAACACGTATCATCACGGAAGTGTATTTTTTTGTAGTGAGTAGGATTGATAACATGTGGGTATTGGGAAGTAGTTGATGAGGTAGGAACCTATTGCCCAACATTCAAACCTTGGGAGTTACTTTTACGTTGCTTACATTGCTATGCTATGATCGTAGACGTGGTTTGGGTTTGAGTGTATTCATGATAGATGTGAGTATTCTTAATTAATGGTTAACTTAAGGTGGCAACTTTAATACACATCTGGGTGGATTGAGGCACACAGGGTATCCGATGATTGCTGTATTTTTGGAAATCCGGTGCCGTGTGATTCTCCTATGGACTGCCACCCAGGCTCAAAGGGATCATGAGATTATTCATGCTAGAAACTTCCGTGTGCAGCCACAAGCCATTATGGGCTCTGGCATAGTTGAGTAAGTTGTGTGACCTCTTTCAGTGGTAGGATAGCAGATGTAGGGGATGTAGGTGGTACTATCTACCCAGAGTAAAGAGTTAACACTTCTGAAAGACTGTGTCTCGGTCATCCGTTTCTCAAACACCATGTAGTGCGAGAAATCCAACGGAGGAGATCGAGTCTTGTGGGGAAAAGTGCACAAACCTCAGCATAGTGTACAAACTAATAATGATTAGCCGTGTCCCCAGTTATGGACATCTTGAGTATCTAGTTCTTGGATTATCATGTTGATCTCATCACTCTAAATTAATTTTGTTGGGTTGTTAATTACCTTTAATTGGAATCGAGATGGGGTTTACCATTCTCAATGTTTTCAACAAACTTTGTAGTTAAATAAAAATATATTCCTTTGCAGTAGGGAAAAATTGGCTTTTCGCAAAAATCTTATAACCATAGAGCTTTCCACCAGCCAAATATGCATGTAGTGATAGTTATCATTCATCATTATCCTATGGTGTGAATTAGCCAGTACGTTCAATGTACTGACCCTTTGTGGCTTCAACGTCTCATATTGCAGGATTTTTCTTACGACGAGTAAGTGATACGTTAGGGTTACGATTACTACACTCAACTTTGTCGTTGGTGTTGATGGGAATCCACAACCTTGTCTTCCGCTATTTGGATTGAGGTAATAATATTTTACATTACTTTATACATGTGATTTACCTCTGTTATAAATCCTCGAGTACTGTATGTGTCAGCATACCGATCCAGGGATGACACTTAAGCACAGAGACTTGACCGTCTGAGGTCGGGTCACTACAATATGGTATCAGAGCACATGTTGACTATAGGATGTGACCTCTAGAAACTGGGAAGCCCATAGGAAAGATTTCTCTAAAACTTTATTTTTTTTTTAAGATCTTTTACCTCTCTTCTCTTCTGAGCTTATTCAAATATTCCCTTTTAGTGAACCATACCCCTTTCCCCTTTTGACCACGAAGATTCGGCTGATGAGACCACTCCAAGAAGTACAAGATATCGGACAACTAAGACCACTTTGGAATGAAGATGATTTTACCATACATTACGATAATGGAAACTACAATGGTTTAAGACTCCGCGGACTAGGGGAATTTGAAGGTCCTGTAGAATTTTTCCAGATTTGTATGACCTAGGAAGGCACCCCTTATAGAACTTGGCAGACTATGGAAGCTGTCACTACCCGAGATCAAGGTGTATCGGAGAAACACCGGAACATGGAGCATTAGAACTCAAAGTTTTTGTCAAGAAACCTTAAGGCAAGAGATATCAACTATGGAATGACAGCTCATAGAAATGGCAAGAGCAGAAACATGGTTATCCATGATTTTAACGCCCGCTTATGCTATTGCCGCCGTGCTAAGTTAAGCATGCATTTCTTTGGAAGGAATGGATGACAAGAAGGCTGATGGAGCACCTATCAGCAAGACAAAGTTTAAACTTAGCTGGTGTATCGCCAGGATCTGGAGTATTACATCAAGAATATTAAGATGGACCTTTAGGAAGTCATATTTTACAAGGAGGCATTTCGTGAAGAACTCCGAAACAGAAGCTGATAGTAGCCAAGATGAAGGAGCAAAACCTCGAGATACCGGAGACTCATCAAGAACTGAAGGACAGTAGGATCATGGTTCTTGCCAAGGAGGTTCAAACCCAGAAGTTTGGAACGCAGCCCCAAAATATTAAAGGACGTCACGATAGATTTTGCGACAACAGAGATGATCTGGAAAAAGAACTTGAGAAGGTCAAGCACGATCAGAAGAAGCCATCGAAGACATGAACAAGACTTGAAGGGTTTGGCGATTTTGAAGATTTATTGACCTTTAGAAGACCGAACCCCTGTTATATACCCACGTTAGATGCGACGTTTGTGAGCTGTCATTTGTTTGATGTTTTTCCGACAGCCACAAAAAAATCTGTCTTTCAAAAACTTTGTTTGTATTGTGTGTATTCCCTCTCGATCTCTCTTATCTTACCCCAAAACCCATGGACCCAATAGAGGACGAATGGAGATGAGCTTGTATTTTCTGGACCGATGAGTCAATTGGAGACAGACCGATGGATTCAGAGTATGGAGGATCACATGGCGAATAACCCTATAGCCGGAAAGGATATGGCCCAGGATGCTTTTCAGTGTTTTGAAAGAGGTGCTGCCCCTTGGTGGAGTACCAAGCCACCAATGGATGGCAAGGAGTAACCACTTGGGAAGAATTTAAGTTGACTTTGCTAATGTCTCGGTTTGTGTCCCAGAAATTGAAGCCTTCGGGAAAGGATATGAAGAAACCCTGTGCATGCAGGCTTTGTGGAGAAATAGGACACAACCATAAAGAACACAAGGATGAATGCCCTAATTGAAGTCACCCAGCTGAAGAATGCCCAACTAGGAAGATAACTTGTTTCTTGTGTGAAGGGACTACCCACTACCCTGCTCAGTGTCACATTTACCCCATGGTACAAAGAACCATCTAGTAGAAGAAAGAAGCAATGAAAGGAGCCCTCACGGAAGTTCTAGAAGAACCAGTGTTGAAGAAAGAGTTGGAGGACACACCCAAAGAAGAACCAATTAAACCATGCACCAAGTCTTGCTATTCATGTGGATAAGAAGGGCACATCTCGCAGAATTGTATGAATGGGGATCTAGTAGAATTCCCGATAGAGGAATTAGAGTATGACCCACAGGAAATAGAAGCCCTAATTGGAATGGAAAAGTCTAGAAAGAGAAGTAGATTAGATTCCAGGAAGGATCTGAGTCATATCACCTGTTATAGGTGCAAGGAGTCAGGGCACTACCTCAGCCGTTGCCCAAAAAGGAAACCTCGAGCCTTGTCAGAAGTAATATGTTTCTGAAATAATGATGCAGGTCACTTTGCCAGAGATTGTCCCAAAGAGAAGGAGACTTGGGATAAATAGTTGAGTTGCAACAAAATAAGTAATAGTAGTAGTAGATGGAACATTTCTCTTATATTGAGGTGTTGAGCTGAGGCATGTAATGGAATAATCGGAGATTGTAATAATTGGACAGAAATAAATTTGAATTAATTTTGGTATTTTTAAAATGTTTTTATTGGATTTAGTAGGGCAGTAGCACTCTTTGAATTATTTGAATTTTTCTCGATTTTATTTGACTTGACAAAAATGTTCAGGTTGTAGAAAATAATTTTCTGAAAATTTTGATATATTATATGCCTATATAATATTTTTTTTGTTTGTCTGAGAAAATGTTAAAAAAGACTTCTTTCCCTCAGAGCTAACTGGGCGAAACCCAGCCAGTGCCCAGGCCAGCCGAGCCCCGCTCGTCTCTGAGCTTGGGACAGACTCCACTTTCCCGCCTGACGGCGACGCCACCTGCCGTCGCCGCCGACCCCCTCCGCCGCCTCTCCGTTGCCCCTTCCGCACGCCCACCGCCCGCCTACCTCCTATAAAGCTGCCCGGTCCCCTCCTCCCTCTCTGCTCACGCGCCACAGCCTTACCTCGCGCAAGACTTCATGCCACCGCATCTTTTTTCTTCGCCATGCCGCCAACATCCGCGTCGCCCCAGCATCGCCGGACGTCGCCGCCGCCCACGCCAGCACTGAATTCGCCATTGATCGGATCTGCTCCTTGGCGAAACCCGATCCGCCGCCCCGGTCCGCCCGACCCGCCGGTTTTCTTCGAACCGTCGCGAACCGATAAAACCACCACCCGGTTTTTCCGTTTTTTTAGAATAGGTTTTTCTTTTAAAAACCGATCGGTTAGTTATTTAGCGAACGTTCACTAGGTTAGGTCTTCGCAGCAAATGGTTTTCGTTTTGTAAGGTTCTGTAACGAACGTTCGTTGCTTAGTATTTTTCTTTTTCTTTTTAATTTCTGCCAGGGACCCGTTTGTTAATAAATTATTTTACAGATTAGCCCCTGGGTTTCAAACGACCGCATCTTTTTACTTGTTTGTAAAAATTCGACGAAACCAACGCTCACTTCTTCATTATGATCTCCTTTATCCAGTAATCCAACTTAAACATATTTTTGAAAGTTTTAAAATTTGATATCAAACAGATTTGTATTCAAACTTCTGTTGTTCATAACTCAAGTTTTATAACTCCGATTTAGTTGATTCTTTTTGCAAATTGAAGCACTTGACCTAAACTTTCTGATAAGGCCAAATACACATAATTTTGGTATTGTTAGAAATCGTTTTATGTTGCAAGAGTTATTTGCTTGGTTTTGAAGCTTTCTGAAATTTGGTTTGAGTTTATTCATGACATATGTGAGTATTCTTAATTAATGGTTAACTTAAGGTGCCAACTTTAATACACATCTGGGTGGATTGAGGCACCTGCGGTATCCAGTGATTGCCGGTATTTTTTTGGAAATACCTTGGTACCGTGTGATTCTCCTATGGACTGCCACCCAGGCTCAAAGGGATCATGAGATTATTCATGCTAGAAACTTCCATGTGCAACCACAAGCCATTATGGGCTCTGGCATAGTTGAGTATGTTGTGTGACCTCTTTGAGTGGTAGGCTAGCAGATGTAGGGGATGTAGGTGGAACTGTCTACCCAGAGTAAAGAGTTAACACTTCTGAAAGACTGTGTCTCGGTCATCCGTTTCTCAAACACCATGTAGTGCGAGAAATCCAATGGAGGAGATCGAGTCTTGTGGGGAAAGTGCGCAAACCTCTGCGGCGTATACAAACTAATCATGATTAGCCGTGTCCCCGGTTATGGACATCTTGAGTATCTAGTTCCTGGATGATCATGTTGATCTCATCGATCTAAATTAATTTTGTTGGGTTGTTAATTACCTTTAATTGTGATTGAGATGGGGTTTACCATTCTCAATGTTTTCAACAAACTTTGTAGTTAAATAAAAATATATTCCTTTGCAGTAGGGAAAAATTGGCTTTTCACAAAAACCTTATAACCATAGAGCTTTCCACCAGCCAAATATGCATGTAGTGATAGTTATCATTCATCATTATCCTATGGTGTGAATTTGCCAGTACATTCAATGTACTGGCCCTTTGTGGCTGCAACGTCTCATGTTGCAGGATTTTTCTTACGACGAGTAAGTGATACGTTAGGGTTACGATTTCTACACTCAACTTTGCCGTTGGTGTTGATGGGAATCCACAACCTTGTTACTTCTGCCATTTGGATTGAGGTAATAATATTTCATGTTACTTTATACATGTGATTTACCTCTGTTATAAATCCTCGAGTACTGTGTGTGTCAGCATACCGATCAAGGGATGGCACTTAAGCACAGAGACTTGACCGTCTGAGGTCGGGTCGCTACAAGACGGTATCAGAGCACATGTTGACTGTAGGACCTGACCTCTAGAAACTAGCAAGCCCATAGGAAAGATTTCTCTAAAACTTTATTTTTCAAAAAGATCTTTTACCTCTCTTCTCTTCTGAGCTTATTCAAATATTCCCTTTTAGTGAGACCATACCCCTTTCCCCTTTTGACCACGAAGATTTGGCTGATGAGACCACTCCAAGAAGTACAAGATATCGGACAACTAAGACCACTTTGGAATGAAGAGGATTTTACCATACATTATGATAATGGAAACTACAACGGTTGAAGATTCCGCGGACTAGGGGAATTTGAAGGCCCTGTAGAATTTTTCCAGATTTGTATGACCTAGGAAGGCACCCCTTATAGAACTTGGTAGACCAGGGAAGCTGTCACTACCCGAGATCAAGGTGTATCGGAGAAAGACCGGAGCATGGAGCATTAGAACTCAAAGTTTTTTTCAAGAAACCCTAAGGCAAGAGATATCAACTATGGAATGATAGCTCATAGAAATGGCAAGAGCAAAAACATGGCTATCCATGATTTTAACGCCCGCTTATGCTATTGCCGCCGTGCTAAGTTAAGCATGCATTTCTTTGGAAGGATTGGATGACAAGAAGGCTGATGGAGCACCTATTAGCAAGACGAAGTTTAAACTTAGCTAGTGTATCGCCAGGATCTAGAGTATTACATCAAGAATATTAAGATGGACCTTTAGGAAGTCATATTTGACAAGGAGGCATTTCTTGAAGAACTCAGAAACAGAAGCTGATACTAGCCAAGCTGAAGGAGCAAAACCTCGAGATACCGGAGTCTCATCAAGAACTGAAGGACAGTAGGATCATGGTTCTTGCCAAGGAGGTTGAAACCCAGAAGTTTGGAACGCAGCTCCAAAATATTAAAGGACGTCACGATAGATTTTGTGACAATAGAGATGATCTGGCAAAAGAACTTGAGAAGGTCAAGCATGATCAGAAGAAGCCATCGAAGACATGAACAAGACTTGAAGGGTTTGGCGATTTTGAAGATTTATTGAACTTTAGAAGACCAAACCCCTGTTATATACCCACGTTAGATGCGACGTTTGTGAGCTGTCATTTGTTTGATGTTTGTCCGACAACCACAAAATATGTCTTTCAAAAACTTTGTTTGTATTGTGTGTATTCCCTCTCGATCTCTCTTATCTCACCCCAAAACCCATGGACCCAATAGAGGATGAATGGAGATGAGCTTATATTTTCTGGACCGATGAGTCAATTGGAGACAGACCGATGGACTCAGAGCATGGAGGATCACATGGGGAATAACCCTATAGCCGGAAAGGATATGGCCCAGCATGCTCTTCAGTGTTTTGAAAGAGGTGCTGCCCCTTGGTGGAGGATGTACCAAACCACCAATGGTTGGCAAGGAGTAACCACTTGGGAAGAATTAATTTGACTTTGCTAATGTCTCGGTTTGTGTCCCAGAAATTGAAGCCTTCGGGAAAGGATATGAAGAAACCCTGTGCATGCAGGCTTTATGGAGAAATAGGACACAACCATAAAGAACACAAGGATGAATGCCCTAATTGTGAAGGAAGTCACCCAGCTGAAGATTGCCCAACTAGACAGATCACTAGTTTCTTTTGTGAAGGGACTACCCACTACCGTGCTCAGTGTCACATTTACCCCGTGGTACAAAGAACCATCCAGTAGAAGAAAGAAGCAATGAAAGGAGCCCTCACAGAAGTTCTAGAAGAACCAGTGTTGAAGAAAGAGTTGGAGGACAAACCCAAAGAAGAACCAATTAAACCCTGCACCAAGTCTTGCTATTCGTGTGGAGAAGAAGGACACATCTCGCAAAATTGTATGAATGGGGATCTAGTAGAATTCCTGACAGAGGAAGTAGAGTATGACCCACAGGAAATAGAAGCCCTGATTGGAACGAAAAAGTCTAGAAAGAGAAGTAGATTGGATTCCAGGAAGGATCTGAGTCATATCACCTGTTATAGGTGCAAGGAGTCAGGGCACTACCTCATCTGTTGCCCAAAAAGGAAACCTCGAGACTTATCAGAAGTAATATGTTTCTGTTGTAATGAAGCACGTCACTTTGCCAGAGATTGTCCGAAAGAGAAAGAGACCTGGGATAAATAGTTGAGTTGCAACAAGATAAGTAATAGTAGTAGTAGATGGAACATTTCTCTTATATTGAGGTGTTGAGTTGAGGCATGTAATGGAAAAACAGGAGATTGTAATAATTTGAGAATCAATAAAGTTAACATCGTTGGTATTGATTTGGATTTTATGAGTAGAGACACAATGAAGGAAGATTTTGACCATTTTAGAGGATATGAGAAATATGGTTTGTGGAAGATTGGAGCATTTTAAGGGTGGTAGTACCCCGTGAGGAGATTTGATCCCTGGGAAGGATAATGGTGCTCCACGGAGTGGATTCCATAAGTATAAGTTTTATCTGGATATGTGGAATACCCCAAGAATATGACTCCTTCACTGACATCCTCAAAATATAAGTCATACACTCCTTTGTGATCTCGATTGGATCCTTTGCAAAGAAGTGCTCTTCCAAATCATGGGCCTTCATGGTGAAAGATATTACGCCAGTACTAAAGAAATATCGATACTCTCATGGTGGTCATCAAGAATGGTTCCTGCAGAAAAAAGTTTAGGTTTATTCTCACAGTACGACCTACTATTAGCGACGGTTGCCTTTACAAGGGATCAAACATCATACCATTCTAAGGTTCAGGCTTGACAACATCGTCACTCTACTATAGGTAACTCACTCTAGATTACCACCCCATATAACAAAAGCTAATAATAAGAGTAAGTCGGCATGGTGATCAATCCATTCCGCACCCAAATCATTACTTTGCATATGGCTTAGAAAATCTCGCATTCTAACACTCGGGCATCCTCACAAACATTGCAAGCACTTCTCTTGTTCACGAGCTGCGTTCGGATAATTCCATTGGTGCTGCATGCCCACAAAACAATCTAGCGTCCCTTTCAACTCTCAAGTTTGCGTCAACTACTATAAAACATATGCCGATGAACTGTAGCTTCCTCCAGGTTTCTTCCTTCAGCAAGATTGTGCTTGCTTCTTATCAGATCTTGGCGCATGTGGTAAAATGTGAACTACTCACTGGGTTGCAGCATGTATTAAGATATAGACAGAATAAAGATCTAAGGGGAAAACACTACCCATATGCTCATGCTAGCAACAAAAAGTCCATCAAAACCAAAACACTAAATTCACTCAATTCACACAAGTCACCCACACAAGCAAAACCTACAGGTAAGGTCATATCCACAAGAGATATGATCTCATCATACTATCGCAAATCGTTTATTGGACACAACTTAGTAATGGTGGTCTGTCAACTAAAAATCCTGAAATGACACTAATACAACTAAAGGGTCATCTACATTTGAAACGATAAGATATGAAGACTACTAGGTAGACAAAACTTGTAAAATAGTTTTATCACTCCTATGGCTTTTCTAATCCATTTTCTAGGGTCACGACCTATAGTCAACACACTGCTCTGATACCATCTATAATGACCCGAATCTGATAAGATTTGATGTCTCTGTGCTCATTGTGCTAGTATCTGGATCGACTCGATAGCACACACAGTACATATAAATATCAAATAACAAGTGCATCATTTACTACAAAATATGATCTAGAATTTATAAAGTATTACAAACTGAATAGCAAATGGCTAACTTATTCAATAATAGCAGCGGAAATGTAACATAAACAAACGCTGAGTTCCATCAATGCCCATGTCAAAAATGCTGAGTGAAGATTCGCGACCCTACTGTATCTCACTGATCATCTGAAAATCCTGCAACATGATAAGTTGCAGCCACAAAGGGTCAATACATTGAATGTATTGGCAAATTACACATAATGATAAAGCAAACCTACATCCACGAGCAAAGTATTACAAACAAAACACTCAAGTTTGGTTTCGCGTAAAACTACCTTCACCTACCTCCACGACATAGGCAAGGTGCAAACAACACAGATGATAAAGATCTTCAAGATGTCTCAAGTGCGCTCAGTCCTGGCGCATTCTCTAGGGACAATAAAGCACTCAGCCGGTGACACATTCACGTGAGAAAAAGCCCCGACAACTCAAGTGCGCTAAGTCATGGCGCATTCTCTAGGGACAATAGAGCGCTCAACCATTGATGCATTCACCTAAGAAAAATCCCCGAGCCTACAGCTATAAGCACTCACCACTTCCAAACTTCACACGACACATGTCCACGTCTACCATAGCAAGTTTATCACGCCATCACATAATACAATCACTATCAGAATATGTCAACAGAGAACATACAGATCAAACCAAGCACATGTCATAGCATAAAAATCACACATGCATAGTAGATATAGGATGAGCAAAATCAAAAGTGCAAACTTGCCTTGAATGATGTTGAAGTAGTCTAACAATTAATTCCGATCCGCTTCACACTCCGGACAATCTATGCGATTAACGAAGGCACCGATAAATAAATCATACTCATATAACACCATAATAAAGCCAACATCAAGGAAATCAATAAAAACCTAATTAACAGAACATATCAGTTGGTATATCTTATATACATGCTAGTAGGATCATAATGCAAAAAGAATCAACTAATTTGGATTAACGGTTTGAAAGATATGGCCTTCGGAAGGATAAATTCAAATTTGAACAAGTTCAAATTTAAAGAGTTCAAAATGTGAAATTTTGGTTCTACTAGATGCTCCTGGTTAAACAAGTACACAGGAAAAATAATCGTCTAAATTGGAGTTATAGTCTAAAAGATCTACTTAAATGAAATTTTGGTATGAAATCTGCCCAAAATAAATTGTGCCAAAAACTGATTTCTGGAAGAACTGCTACGACACTGAGAATGCGCCACGTGGTGGGTCTCTACTGTGTGTTAGCTGTCCGCTGGAAGGCTTAAACGGCGAACGACCACAACATAGAGAAAAACGGTCTGGTAGAAAAAAACAAAAACATATCTAATCTTGGCCATTGGATGGGGATCGGACGGACGGGAGATGCTCACCGGAATACAGAGGATGGTTAGTCGCCGGACTTGAATGAGGCGGTGGCGGCGGATCGGGCGTCGGTGGTGGCGCTTCTCCGGTGAGTCTCCGGCAAAGTTGAGGCGGTGTAGAGTTTCGGTGTAGAGTTTCGGAGGTGGTGGCGAGGTCAAATGTTGACGGGGCGACCTCTCTAGGGGACGGCGATGGGGAGAACGCGGCGTGCTCCGGCGAATGGTGGTCGAGCTTATTTGACTCGGTCTGGTGCTTCCCTGAGAGAAATAATAGATGAGGGAGGCGGAGGAGACCAAGGGAAAAAGAATAGGGGCAGGAGGAGAAGCCGGGAACCTCCAGAGGCGATGCAATTTGCCGGTGGCAGAAGCTTCGGCCGGCGGAACTCCGGCGAGATCCGGGTAGGTTAAAACGGGCACGGGAGAGGTGGATTTTGCTAAAAATTGGCACAGGACGGGTTGGGGATCTTAAATAGGGTATCAACTCGTGCGTGGAGTACAAGGATCGACCGAATCGATTGAAACTGGATCGTGTACGGTGTCCCTGATGAACACGACTGGAGGAACGGGATAACAGGCGGGCAGACTCGTCAGCGAGATAGAGAGGAAAATGAAAAAAAATAAAAGAACCGGCGGGGTGGGCTGCTTGTTGGGCTGCTCACTGCTGTTGCTGGGCCGCTCTCTGCTGGTGGCCTGCTGAGGTGAAGCCCAGTTGGGCCATTGTCAGGCCGCCTGCACAAAGTCGACTGTTGGGTTTTGTAACATCCCAAATTTTCAATTTGGAATGTTATACATTAGGTCATCATGCATATCATATTTTCTCGCATTTTTCCGATCCTCGAAAATTTCACGCAACTCAAGGACCCTCGGAGAGAGTTGGAAGTTTCATTATTTTCATATTTGGGATTTCTCAAATTTTGAAAATAGGATCATTTGATTTATTTAATTATCTTCATAAAGTTTTTCCTATAAAATTTTAAGAGAGGGAATAATATGACTTTCCCAACATTTAGGAAAAATGAAGATTTTATAAATAAATCAAATTTGGCTTTTGGAAGATTTATTTTGCTTAGGCAAAAATGAGCAAAAAAAAATATATGCATGTTTGCCGTTTTTAAAGTTCATTTGGTTAGACTCATTTTAGGAGTCGGAAAAATTATTTTTAAAATCGGAGTTCATTTGATATTTTTTAATTCGTTTGGTTTAAATTTTAAAAAAAGCAGGTGCCCCAGGCCAGCCCAGCCAGTGGCGCCCACCTCCTCCTCTCCCCACAAGACGCCCACAGGCGCCCGACGCCCGCCACGCCACCCCGCCCCGGGACTCCGCCTCCCGACCCGGCCCCGCTGCCCCCTCCCAAGTCGCCGCCACCCCCCCCCTTAAATACCCTGCCCCCTCTCACCTCACCGCTGTGCCCGCCCTCCCGACCCGAGCCTTGCCCGTGGGCGCCGCCGCCGCCGTTCCTCGCCGCCGCCGAGCCCCGCCGCCCTCGCCGCCTCCCGACCCGCGGACCCCCCCCGCCCGGGCCCGGACCTCGCCGGCGAAGCCCACGAGGTAGCCGCCCCCGCCCGTTCCGATCCGGTTTTTAAGATATTCGGTTTTAAAAAAAACCTAGATGGTTTTTTTTTTTCTTATTTAACGAACGTTCACCGAACCGTTCGTTTCAATGAACGTGTTCGTTGGATTAGTTCTGTTAACGAACGTCCGTTATTTAATCCGTTCGTCGTTTTCTTTTAATCGGAATTAATCCGTTATTTTTCTGATTCGATTTCCGATCCGATTTTCAAATCTGTTTTATTTCTCGCTCGTTTATCGGAATCAGGTGATTCAAGCGCCTGGAGTTTCGTAACGAAACCGCCGTTCCGACTACCCTACTTTCACAGAGTTTTGCTACTGTGAAATTTTGACCTAGTTTCAGATTGCTAAACCGAGTCGTTCTCTCTCGAGTTTTGACTTTCGATGTTTATTTTGAGTCGAATCTTTTGCAACCAGGGTTCTTAAGTTGAACTTTCTGGTTAGATCTTTTATTCGAGATTTCCCTGTGCATTAGATGAGTACTTATTGTATGCTTGTTGTTTGTCTGCGTTAGATCACCCGGAGTGCGCCGCTTGTTACTTCGAATCTCTAGGTCTCGCGGATCATCAGCAAGGCAAGTAACACTTGATCATACCTTTTCTATTACCCAGTTTTATTGCATTAGATCAAACCCTCAAACACTTGCATGTTTAGGATCAAATTAAATTGTGGGTTTGGGAAGTAGATTGAGGTAGTACCTATTACCTGCTTTTACTTATGAAACCTTGGGAGTTACTTCTCGTTTGCTTGTTATGCCATGGTATGCTAGTAGGCGTGGATTGGGTGAGTGAATATCCATGACAGATGTGAGATTGTTAATCAATGGTTTATCTAAGGTGGCAACCTAAACACACATCCGGGTGGATTGAGGCACCTGGTTTCCATCAGGACTTGCCTGTATTTCTTCGGACCGCCACCCAGGCTCTAAGGGATCATGAGATCTTTCAAACTGGAAACTTCCGTGTGCAGCCACAAGCCAATAATGGGCTCTGGCGTAGTTGACTAAGTCGTGCGAACTCTTACGGGTAGGCTAGCTGATGTAGGGGATGTAGGTTGGTACGGTCTACCCACATGTAAGGTGCTAGCGCTTACGAAGACTATGTCTCGGTCATCCGTTTCTCAAACACCACAGGTCACGAGAACCAAGCGGAGGCGATCGAGTCTTGTGGGGAAAAGTCGCAAACCTCTGCAGAGTGTATAAACTAATCATGATTAGCCTTGTCCCCGGTTATGGACGTTTGAGTATCCGGTACTTGAATATCATGTGAATCTCAACATGTTACTTCTAAATAAAAGTTATTGGGTTTTGATGAGTACTTTTAATTGGGATTGAGGATCTTGTCAACCATTCTCAATGTTTAACAACCACCATGATAGTTAAATAAAATTATTCCTTTGATGTAGGGAAAAATCAGCTTTATGCAAATGTAACAGTAGAGCCTTACCACCAGCCATATATGCATGTAGTGTAGGCTTATTCATTCATTGCTCTTATGTGTTACATTGCGGCATATTCCATGTCTTGACCCGTTTTGGGCTGCAACTTTCACGTTGCAGACTTTTCAGACGACGAGTAAGGTGTTAGGTCGTGGTTCTATACTCAGTGATGCCGTTGGAGTTGATGGACTCGCTTATCTTCCAAGCCTTCCGTTGTTATTATTAGATGGCCTTAAGCCATATTATTGTAATAAGTTCCCTTGTGGACAACGATGTAATAAGTGTGTGATTGCTACTCTGCTATAAATCCTTGAAATCTTGTGTGGTGTCGGCATTCGATCCGGGGATGACATCGAGCACGAGACTTGATCCATTCGGTCTGGTCGCTCTGAGAGAATGGTATCGAGCACCACGTTGTCAGAGACCACGACCACTAAGTTAAAGCCATAGATCACTACTCTCTTCCCATTTTCTAACTCCTCATCTTTTCTACTCTCTTTAGGATGACGGACGCGAAGATCAAGTACACCCAACCGGATGAAGGCACACCTTTTGGATTTCACTTGAAGGAAGTTACTAAGTACCGAACATTGGACTACCAAGCTTCACCGGACTTTCAACGCCACTCTGCTCAAGAGGAGCTATTTGGAAGATTCACGCTCACGTTCCAGAAGGACATTCGCCCCAATCACCAAGCCTATAGATAGTGTTTTCATTGCACCAACTTGGAGTCCAGGAAAGAGCATGGCAGCTCACATCACCATGGGGCGCATTGGAGAAGTTTATCAAGAAGACCTCAAGGACACCATCTACCAGATTTATGACGTCGAGATGACAAGCTGGGGCGTCGTCGGCACCAAGAAGGATAGATCCATTGCAACTTTCATCCGGAGTTAAATCAGCACATTCGGCGCCAGAGAACCAAATGTCAACGACATGTTGGAGTTGCGTAAGACAAAGGAAGGATCATCGAATGGAAGAAGAACTAAAGACTACACGCAAGGACTACATGGGCGAGATCGTAGCTCGGCAAGACACAATAACGATCTTAAGTACGAGATCGAAGAACTCAAGAAGAAGTTGGCGCTCGGGAATGAAGACCAAGATGTCGAATACCCAAGCGACTACATCAACATCGACGACACCGATTCGGATCCAAGTGAACCCGACTTTGAAGACGGTGGAGCGAGACATCATGGAGTCTTCCACGGTTCAAATTAGTAGAAGTCCCCCACATATTAGTAGTATTTCCCTCCATGTAACCATTATAGTACACGCACTTTCGCGATAGTTAGATCGTTGTAAGCCCTTGTTTGATTGAATGAAGTGATGTTGTGTGCTTTTGCTCATGTGCATTTGGGTAGTGATTCCCCTTAGACCTCATTCTATTCTACATTTCTCTTCTTTTCTAAAACCCTCAGATGCCTCCGAGACGCGACCCCGGATTCGTTTTCCCGCCAGAGATCACCCAATTGATCCAGCAGCAGAATACCCTGATTCAAACATTGGTGCAGAACCAGGGCAACAACAACAACAACAACAACAACCCACCGCCACCACCACCACCTGCGGATCATCTGACTCGTTTCCTTAGACTGAATCCGCCGGTGTATTCCAGTAGCACCGAGCCAATTGTAGCAGATGACTGGCTCCGCAAGATAGGAAGGGAGCTGACCACTTGAGGTGCCTGATGGAGAAAGAGTGAAGTTTGCAAGACATCGACTTGAAGGACCCGCAGAAGATGGTGGGAGAATTTCACAGCCACTTACCCGTGAGACAACATCACATGGGATCGGTTTCAGCAAGCTTTCAGACCGCCCATGTTTCAGCAGAGCCATGGCCATGAAGAAGCGTGAGTTTCGCAACTTACGCCAAGGAGGAAGGACTGTTGGCGATCGTGGATGATTTTAGCAAATTAGCACGTTATGCCCCGGATGACGTTACTACGACGCTAAGCAGAGAAGTTTCTAGAAGGACTGAATGATGAGTTCAAGATGCCGTGTTGATGGTAGCAAGTTTCAACAACTACCGGAGTTAGTGGACCGAGCCCTCATGATTGAAGGAAAGCAGCAACAATTGAGAACTGCAAGCGGAAGTATGGACAAGGGAAGTATAACTCGGAGCCCAACAGAAACCTCGTTATACCCTAAAATAGGAATTCAGTTTCAGCATACCCATGGAGGAGGAAATTCGCACAACCATAATGGTACCAAGAATGGGAGCGGAATGGAGGAAGCAACGACAGAATCGCACCAACCGTCAACACCATCCAAGGTAGACCTGAGTCACATTACTTGCTTTAAGTGCCGCAAGATCGGGCATTATGCAAATGACTATCCGAAGGCGTAATGGAAATGGCAATGGAAGCTCGGAAAGAAGCCCAACCCTTTCAACAGGGGATGTGAACCACATTGATGTGGAGGAGGTTGAAGATCAGCCCGATGCAAGAATCGGTAAGTTTTTGGTTAAGTCATTTATCGCAGTTGTTCTTTTCGACTTCGGTGCATCGCATTCATACATATCAAGGGATTTGTGGATAAGTACAATTTACCAACCCAAGCCCTTAGGTCACCCATGCTAGTAACCTCACCCGAGCGAGTACATGGCTAGTAAATGGTGTGATCGAATGCCACTAAGGATTGGACACTATGTTTTCCCTCGGACCTAATAGTTCGGAATCCCAAGGATTGGATGTGATATTAGGAATGGATTGGTTATCAAAGTATGGAGGAAACATAGATTGCACCACAAGGTCAATTTTGCTCACCACACCGAAGGAAGAAGGATTAAGTATGTATCACGGCACGAGCCGAGGAGAGCACAAGTAAATTGCCTATCGTGAGTGGTACTTGGAAGAAGTACCAGGTGAAGGATTTTCCGATGTATTTCCTAAGAGTTGCGTGAATGCCACCGGATAGAGACATTGAGTTTTGATCGAGCTGTTGCGAGAACAGGCCCGATATCGAAGCGACCGTCACAGGATGCCCGCAAAGGATTTGGCGAGAAATCAAGAAGCGATTAAGGAACTATTGGATAAAGGTTTTATTCGCCCAAGTTCTTCACCTTGGGGATCACCCGTTTTGTTGGTGGAGAAGAAGGATGGATCTTTGAGAATGGTTGTGGATTATCGTGGATTGAATGAAGTAACAATCAAGAACAAATACCCACTACCTATGATAAATGATATGTTTGATCGCTTGCAAGGAGCTAATGTGTTTTCCAAGATCGACTTGCGATCAGGGTACCATCATTTGAAGATTCGGGAGCAAGACATACCCAAGACCGCATTTACCACGAGATATGGACTGTACGAGTATACCGTTATGTCATTTGGATGACTAACGCACCAGCCTATTTCATGAACACGATGAACAAAGTGTTTATGGAGTTTTTGGATAAGTTCGTCGTGGTGTTCATTGATGACATTTTGATTTTCTCAAGAATGAAGAGGAACACAAGGAACATTTATGATTGGTTTTGGAGAAACTAAGGAACACCAGTTGTATGCCAAGTTCAGCAAATGTGAGTTTTGGCTAAAGGAAGTTGGATTTCTCGGACATGTTATATCCGGAGAAGGGATAGCAGTTGACCCCACAAAAGTTGAGACCGTAACCAAATGGGAAGCACCAACGACAGTTGGAGAGATTCGAGTTTCCTTGGACTCGCAGGATACTACCAAGATTCATTGAGAATTTCTCAAGAATTGCAAAGCCTATGACAGAATTGTTGAAGAAGGAAAACAAATTCATATGGACAGAGGACTGTGAGGCAAGTTTTCAGGAGTTGAAGAAAAGATTGGTTACCTCACCAGTTTGATATTGCGGATCGGACTAAGGATTATGAGGTGTATTACGGCGCTTCACGCCGAGGACTTGGAGCCGTGCTTATGCAGGAAGGAAGAGTTGTTTCAGATGCTTCACGACAACTTAAGCCCCATGAGTTGAATTATGCCACTCATGATTTGGAGTTAGCAGCCGTTGTGCCTTTAAAGACATGGAGACATTTTCTCATTGGAAATCATTGTGAAGTATACACGGATCACAAGAGTTTGAAGTACATCTTCACACGTATGAATTGAATCTCGGACAAAGGAGATGATTAGAACTTATCAAGGATTATGATATGAGATTGCATTACCACCCCGGAAAGGCTAATGTCGTAGCAGACGCATTGAGCCGTAAGAGCCACGTCAATACCCTAATGATGGGAGGAATACCCAATGAGTTAGCCGAGGACCTTCGAGAGCTATGTTTGGAAATAATTCCGAGAGGCTATGTAGCAGCATTGGAGATTCAGTCGACACTGATGGACAAAATCAGAGAAGCCCAAAAGGCAGATAAGGAAGTTGCCCCTATAAAGGAGAAAATGAGTAAAGGAAAAGCTAAAGGTTTTCGTGAGGATGAACACGATACCCTATGGTTTGAAGATCGTGTTTATGTGCCAAATGACCCGTAGATCGGAAGTTGATTTTACAAGAAGCCCATGATTCACCCTATTCGATTCACCCAGAAATACCAAGATGTATTTGGATTTGAAGAATATTTTACGGTGGACCGGAATGAAGAAGGATATTGCGGAGTATGTAGCAGTTTACACGTATGTCGAAAGTAAAGGCAGAGCATCGAAAGCAGCAGGATTGTTACAACCGCTGCCCATACCGAATGGAAGTGGGATAAACTAGGCATGGATTTCATCACAGGTTTGCCAAAGACTCGCTCAGATATGACTCGATTTGGGTCATAGTCGATCGTTTGACAAAGGTAGCTCATTTCATTCCAATCAAGACTACCTATAGCAGTGCTAAGTTGGCAAAGATATACATGACCAGAATTGTGTGTTTACACGGAGTTCGAGGAGCATCAGACGAATGAGAGGAACCCAGGTTTACCTCGAAATTTTGGAACCAGTTACACGAAACATTGGGAATCGACTAGAATTCATCACTTTCCACCCACAGACCGATGGACAGACCGAGAGAGTCAATCAGATTTTGGAGGACATGCTTTGAGAGCTTGTGCACTAGATTATGGATCTAGCTGGGATGATAATTTGTCGTATGCAGAATTTTCCTACAACAACAGCTACCAAACCAGCTTAAAGATGGCACCTTCGAGGCTCAGATGGAAGAAGGTGCAGGACACCGTTGTCATGCGGACAAACCGAGATCGCCGCTTGTTTGGACCAGATTTGATTAAGGAGTCGAATGAAGGTTGTTGATTCGAGACAGGCTCAAGGTAGCCCAGTCCGCATGTAAGAGCTATGCCGATTCAAAGCGCAGCGATTGAGTATGAAGTTGGAGACAGAGTATATCTCGAGTATCCCCGCTTGAGGAGTTAAGCGTTTTGGAGTGAAAGGAAAGTTAGCACCCGCTTCGCTGGACCATATAAGATTTTGCAACGCATGGGAGAAGTTGCGTATAAGTTGGAATTGCGGAAGGACTGTCGAGTTCATGATGTATTCCATGTTTCTCGATTGAAGAAATGTCACCCGAGATAGCTGAGGTACCGCTAAGAGACACAAGCCACCGAAGCAATTCAGTTGAAGGATGACTTGACATATGAGGAAAAACCGGTTAAGATTCTCGATTATGCCAGCAGAGTTACCCGCAGCAAGGTTATCAAGTTTTGCAAAGTTCAATGGAGCCACCACACCGAGGATGAAGCCACCGGGAAAGAGAGGAAGTTTTGCTCAGGACCACCTCACCTATTTTCTAGTTAACCCGAATCTCGAGGGCTAGATTCATCTTAAGGGGTAGGTTTGTAACATCCCAAATTTTCAATTTGGAATGTTATACATTAGGTCATCATGCATATCATATTTTCTCGCATTTTCCGATCCTCGAAAATTTCACGCAACTCAAGGACCCTCGGAGAGAGTTGGAAGTTTCATTATTTTCATATTTGGGATTTCTCAAATTTTGAAAATAGGATCATTTGATTTATTTAATTATCTTCATAAAGTTTTTCCTATAAAATTTTAAGAGAGGAATAATATGACTTTCCCAACATTTAGGAAAAATGAAGATTTTATAAATAAATCAAATTTGGCTTTTGAAAGATTTATTTTGCTTAGGCAAAATGAGCAAAAAAAAATATATGCATGTTTGCCGCTTTTAAAGTTCATTTGGTTCGACTCATTTTAGGAGTCGGGAAAATTATTTTTAAAATCGGAGTTCATTTGATATTTTTTAATTGTTTGGTTTAAATTTAAAAAACGCCCCCCGGGCCAGGCCCAGCCGCCCACCCACCTCCTCCTCCCCTCCAAGCCGCCCACAGGCGCCCACAAGCCGCCACCCCACCCATGCCGGGACTCCGCCTCCGACCCGCCCCGCCCCCCTCCCCAAGCCGCCCCCCCCTCTTAAATACCGCCCGCCCCCCCCTCTCACCTCACCTTGCCCGCCCGCCCGACCCGAGCCCGCCGCCGTGGGCGCCGCCGCCGCGCCGTTCCTCGCCCGCCGGAGCCCCGCCGCCCTCGCCGCCCCTCCGACCCAGCGGACCCCCCGCCACCCGAGCCCCGCTGACCTCGCTGGCGGCCCCCACGAGGTAGCCGCCGCCCGCTCCGTTCCGATCCGGTTTTCCCTAAAGACCGATCCGGTTTTTTAAGATATTCGTTTTTTTTAAAACCCTATATGGTTTTTTTTTCGTTTTCTTATTTAACGAACGCTCACCAACCGCTCGTTTCAATGAACGTGTTCGTTGATTAGTTCTGTTAACGAACGTCCGTTATTTAATCCGTTCGTCGTTTTCTTTTAATCGAATTAATCCGTTATTTTTCCGATTCGATTTCGATCCGATTTTCAAATCTGTTTTATTTCTCGCGTTTATCGGAATCGGGTGATTCAAGCGCTGGAGTTTCAGAACGAAACCGCCGTTCGACTACCCTACTTTCACAGAGTTTTGCTACTGTGAAATTTTGACCTAGTTTCAGATTGCTAAACCGAGTCGTTCTCTCGAAGTTTCGACTTTCGATGTTTATTTTGATTCGAATCTTTTGCAACCAGGGTTCTTAAGTTGAACTTTCTGGTTAGATCTTTTATTCAAGATTTCCTGTGCATTAGATGAGTACTTATTGTATGCTTGTTGTTTGTCTCAAGTAGATCACCCGGAGGCGCCGCTTGTTACTTGAATCTCTAGGTCTCATGGATCATCGCAAGGCAAGTAACACTTGACCATACCTTTTCTATTACCCAGTTTTATTGCATTAGATCAAACCCTCAAACACTTGCATGTTTAGGATCAAATTAAATTGTGGGTTTGGGAAGTAGATTGAGGTAGTACCTATTACTGTTTTACTTATGAAACCTTGGGAGTTACTTCTCGCTTGCTTGTTATGCCCTGCTATGCTAGTAGACGTGGATTGGGTGAGTGAATATCCATGATGATGTGAGATTGTTAATTAATGGTTTATCTAAGGTGGCAACCTAAACACACATCTGGGTGGATTGAGGCACTGGTTTCCATCAGACTTGCTGTATTTCTTCTGACCGCCACCTGTGCTCTAAGGGATCATGAGATCTTTCAAACTGGAAACTTCCGTGTGCAGCCACAAGCCAATTATGGGCTCTGGCGTAGTTGACTAAGTCGTCGAACTCTTACGGGTAGGCTAGCTGATGTAGGGGATGTAGGTTGGTACGGTCTACCCACATGTAAGGTGCTAGCGCTTCGAAGACTATGTCTCGGTCATCCGCTTCTCAAACACCATGTGAAACGAGAACCAAGCGGAGGCGATCGAGTCTTGTGGGGAAAAGTCATAAACCTCTGCAGAGTGTATAAACTAATCATGATTAGCCGTGTCCCCGGTTATGGACGTTTTGAGTATCCGGTACTTGAATATCATGTGAATCTCAACATGTTACTTCTAAATAAAAGTTATTGGGTTTTGATGAGTACTTTTAATTGGGATTGAGGATCTTGTCAACCATTCTCAATGTTTAACAACCACCATGATAGTTAAATAAAAATTATTCCTTTGATGTAGGGAAAAATCAGCTTTATGCAAATGTAACCGTAGAGCCTTACCACCAGCCATATATGCATGTAGTGTAGGCTTATTCATTCATTGCTCTTATGTGTTACATTGCTAGCATATTCCATGTCTTGACCCGTTTTGGGCTGCAACTTTCACGCTCAGCAGACTTTTAGCACGACAAGTAAGGTGTTAGGTCGTGGTTCTATACTCGGTGATGCCGTTGGAGTTGATGGACTCGCTTATCTTCCGAGCCTTCATTGTTATTATTAGATGGCCTTAAGCCATATTATTGTAATAAGTTCCCTTGTGGACAACGATGTAATAAGTGTGTGATTGCTACTCTGCTATAAATCCTTGAAATCTTGTGTGGTGTCGGCATTACGATCCGTGGATGACATCGAGCACGAGACTTGATCCATTCGGTCTGGTCGCTCTGAGTTTTTTCTAAACCTAGCTACAGAAATTAAAAATAGCTAAATAAAATACAAAAACAAAAACTAATAAAATCGCCCAAGCACACAATAAAATATTATTACTAATATATAAAACAATGAACATTTTTACAACACCAATGCATCTTTGAAAAAATTATTTTATGCACTAGGAACATACAATGAGCATTATAATAACAACTATATAAATAATTTAGAGTTTCTACAATTCCCAAAAATAAATCCTGTGAAAACTAAACAATATTCTTATCACTTTCCAACTGCACTTAATAGGGGAGAAGTCATATTATCTCCTCTCCAAAAATTTTCCTTGAGTTAAAAAACACTTTGAATATTCAAAAAATTAAAATATGCATAGAAATCATGATGACAATGAATGATCCAGTTAACATTCCAAATCTAAAATTTTGGGATGTTACAAATCTACCACCCTTAAAATGAATCTCGTCCTCGAGATTTGAAGAGGCTAGAAAGAGAAGATTGGTTTTCAGTTCTTCTCGAATATCCGTTGATGGTCCCAAAGTCTGAGGTTCTACCACCCTTAGAATCAAAGTCACCGTGTCTTCAAGAATATTGCTCCTTCACTGACATCCTCGAAATATAGGTCACACAGTCCTTTGTGATCTCGATTGGATCCTTTGCAAAGAAGTGGTCTTCCAAATCATGGGCCTTCATGGTGAAAGGTATTACGCCAGTACTAAAGAAATATTAATACTCTCATGGTGGTCATCAAGAATGGTTCCTGCAGAAAATAGTTTAGGTTTATTCTCACCATTCGACCTACTATTGGCGACGGTTGCCTTTACAAGGGATCAAACATCATCCAATTCTAAGGTTCAGACTTGACAACATCATCACTCTACTATAGGTAACTCGCTCTAGATTACCATCCCATATAACAAAAGCGAATAATAAGAGTAAGTCGGCATGGTGATCAGTCGATTCTGCACCCAAATAATTACTTTACATATGGTTTAGAAAGTCTCACATTCTAACACTCGGGCATCCTCACAAACATTGCAAACACTTCTCTTGTTGACGAACTGGGTTCGGATAATTCCATTGGTGCTGCATGCCCACAAAACAATCTAGCGTTCCTTTCAACTCTCGAGTTTGCGTCAACTACTATAAAACATATGCCGATGAACTGTAGCTTCCTCCAGGTTTGTTCCTTCAGCAAGATTGTGCTTGATTCTTGTCAGATCTTGGCGCATGTAGTAAAACTTGAACTACTCACTGGGTTGCAGCATGTATTAAGATATAGACAGAATAAAGATCTAAGGGGAAAACACTACCCATATGCTCATGCTAGCAACAAAAATGTAACGCCCTCGATGTGGCTATATCTCCCACGTGTCGAAGCACGACTTAGAGGCATAACCGCATTGAAAGCAATGTCGCAAGTGAGGTAATCTTCACACAACCCATGTAATACATAAGGGAAAGAGATACATAGTTGGCTTACAATCGCCACTTCACACAATACATGAGTAAAACATTACATCATACAGATACAATCAAGGTCCGACTACGGAACCAAAATAAAAGAAGACTACCCCAAATGCTACACGGATCCCGATCGTCCCAACTGGCTCCACTCTTGATCAACTGAAGCGAAACAACACAATGAACAAGATCTTCATTGAGCTCCTCCTTGAGCTCGGGTGCGTCACCTGCACGGTTTCATCGGCACACAAAACTGGTTTTGGAAGTATCTCGTGAGTCACGGGGACTCAGCAATCTCACACCCGCGAGATCAAGACTATTTAAGCTTATAGGAAGGACAGAGTTGTAAGGTGTAGCTGCAGCAAGCGACTAGCATATATGGTGGCTACATCGCAAAAGAGAGCGAGAAGAGAAGCAAGGCACGGTCGTGAAACTAGTAGCGATCAAGAAGTGATCCTGAAACTACTTACGTCAAACATAACTCCAACACCGTGTTCACTTCCCGGACTCCGCCGAGAAGAGACCATCACGGTTACACACGCGGTTGATGTATTTTAATTAAGATCAACTTCGGGTTTTCTACAACCGGACATTAACAAATTCCCATCTGCCTCATAACCGCGGGCACGGCTTTCAAAAGATAATACCCTACAGGGGTGTCTCAACTTAGCCCATTATAAGCTCTCACGGTCAACGAAGGATATTCCTTCTACCGGGAAGACCCGATCAGTCTCGGAATCCCGGACTAGAAGACATTTCGACAGCAATAAAACAAGACCAGCAAAGCCGCCCGGATGTGCCGACAAATCCTGATAGGAGCTGCACATATCTCGGTCTCAGGGCACACCGGATGAGCCAGACGTCGGGTTGGCATAGACCCTGATTGCCCGAGGGCGCCGGACATCGCTGGTTTGGGCCAAGACTCGAAGAGCACCGGTCCGGGGTTAAAATAAAGATGACCCTTGAGTCTGCAGAACCCAAGGAAAAAGGCTTAGGTGGCAAATGGTAAAACCAAGGTTGGGCCTTCTTTGGAGGAGTCTTATTCAAAGCGAACTGTCAAGGGGGTCCCATAAATCACCCAACCGTGTAAGGAGCATAAAATCAAGGAACATAACACCGGTATGACGGAAACTAGGGCGGCAAGAGTGGAACAAAACACCGGGCATAAGGCCGAGCCTTCCACCCTTTACCAAGTATATAGATGCATTAATTAAATAAGATATATTGTGATATCCCAACAAGTAAACATGTTCCAACAAGGAACAACATCTCCATGTTCAACAAGGAACAAACTTCAACTTCACCGCAACTAACAACGCTATAAGAGGGCTGAGCAAAGCGGTAACATAGCCAGACAACGGTTTGCTAGGAAAGGATGGTTAGGGGCTTGACATGGCAATATGGGAGGCATGATAAGCAAGTGGTAGGCATCGTAGCATAGGCATAGCAAAAGAGCGAGCATCTAGCAAGCAAAGATAGAAGTGATTTCGAGGTATGGTCATCTTGCCTGAAATCCCGCAAGGAAGAAGAACGAGTCCACGAAGAAGAAAAACGGATGTAGTCGAACGAATCCTCACGACTCCGGAACGAAACCGAAGCTAACGAGAGAAGCAAACCGGAAAGAAGCAAACAACATGGTAAACCAACAAGCACAAACATGGCATGATGCACAACCAAGTATGATGCATGTCCGGTTTAAATAGCATGGCATGGCAATATGCACAAACAAAACTACAAGTTAAGTGGAGCTCAATATGCAACGAATTGCATATTGATGAAACTTCACAACATTTATTTAGTTCACTCTTGTTTAGGCTACTCAACAATATTAAATGTTATTAAACATGGCAAGGGGGTGAAGCATATGAAACTAACTATTTAGGCAAGATTAAATGAGGCCGGAAACAACAACAACAATTCCGGAAAAATCCTCATATGCATATCTCGAATTTGCTACTGTTCTGCCCTAAACACAATTTTAATGTTATTAAGCAGCAAAATAAAGTGCACCAAGTTAATCTATGCATTTTTCTACCCCATTTACATATATAATTTATTTAAATCCGAGTTACGGTTATTTAGTTATGAAATAAATCATTTTAGCATGGCATTTAAGCAAATTAATGCAAACAACAATTATAAACATTTAAATGTTGTTATCATGATGCGGATGACATGTGCAAGTTTTATGCAATTTTATGAAAATGTTGACAAGAGCATTATGAAGCATTTGGTCACCATGGCGGAACGAAAAGGGTGCCACGACGGCGAAACAAAAATGGTGCCACGGCAACATATCCGAAAATGATGCCACGGCAACATATCGGTTCCGGTAGCTCACGGAGATACCGGAGCAAAAGAAGTGGGCGTGAACGTGTCATGCAAGGACGGTGGAGTGCTCCCGGATACCGGGTTCCCACGGGGCGGCGGCATGGCAAACGAGGAACGTGCACGAAACAAACGGGCACGGTACAAACATATCGCACATCTCATTCAACACATGCATTCGGTCCACGCGGTCGTTCTCGGCGGTTATACCTTGAAGCGTGCGTTCGGGCGGAATGCGTTTAAGTGAGGGAAGTAGACGTTCTCGCGATGATCGTCGAGGGAAGTAGTCGTACACGGCGTCGGTAGAGGTACTCGCGACAGTAGTGGTACACGTTTCGTGGATGTTCGAGTCATCGATAGCGGTACTTGATGAATCCCGAAACGGACTTGGCGTCTTCATGCGTAGGGGTACTTGGTGTTTCCGGAGACGACGGTAGAGGTACTTGGCGTATCGTCGGGGTACTTGTCGCATCATCGTGGAAGTAGTCGTTCACGGCGTATCCGTGTACTTGGCTTTCCGGTCCTGTAGTCGTACACGACATCCGGTGAACTTGGCAAAATCCACGAAGGCGTCCTTGGGCGTTCCTGGTTGCCGCGGGAAGCCAACAGACGACAAGGGTCGAGGACGAGGTACAACAAAGAGGCTGCAAGGACGGGATCCGACAACATGCAGCTCCGGCAGATCGATGCAGAGGCGCGAAGCGGCTTCCTGCGGCGGCGGAGGAGCTTGGCGAGGGCGGCGTCTGGCGGCGTTGGCGCTCCTACCAGCGTGGAGGGCGGCGACCGCGGCGCGAAGGTGGGGAGCAGAGATGAACTTGGCGGCGGAGGGGGCAAAGCGCAGCGGCCCATGTCCTCGGCGAGGGGGGTCGCGGGGCTCTGGAGGAGGGCACGACGGCGGCGAGGAGGCCGACGGGCTCGGCCTGGTCGTTGACGAGGCGACGGGAGGTCTGGAAGGTCCGGCGCGCGTCGGCGAGAGGGTGCAGCAGCTGCTTCTGCTGCGGCGAGGTCGAGGCGGAGCGGCTCGAGGGCGGCGAGGAGGAGGTCGAGGAGAAGGCGCCGGGGAGAGATGGGGATCAGGCGGGGCGGCGGCGAGGGGGAGAGAGCGAGGAGATGGGATCGGGTCGAGAGATGAGGGTTCGGGGATAGGGTTAGAGCAGCGCTTGCGGCTGGGCCTTGGGCCTCGGGAAACTAGGCCGGCCTGGTGGGGAGGAGAATGGCCAGGGGCTGGTAGGCTTACCTCTCTCTCTCTCTCTTATATTTACTAGCGAGAAAAGAATTAGAGATAAGAAAAGAAGAGAAGGTTAGGGAAAGAGTTTAGCATGCGGACAATTTTCTGGACTCATAAAAATAAGCATGACCACGAGAAAAATAGAAGTGGCAAGATTGCAAGATGTAAATTCAAACTCATTTGAATTAAATTCAAATGATTTGAATAGGAAGTGAGGTTTGGGAAGGTCCAAAATGTTAAGGATTTGGTGGAGCTCGAAAAATGATGAAATAATATTGGCAAGGTTTTGAGGTCAACTCGGGCGAGAAAAGGCATGGGATTTATTTTGCAAGTGGGTTATGGTGATTCCAAAACAATGGAATATTTTATAATATCTCCCTAAATATCGGGAGGGTATGTTATAAAGAGAAGTCACAAGTGAATTCCCTCGATTTAAATGGATCGAGAAATCCATGCAATTTATTTAGAAGAGTTTTTAAAAATTAATGATATGACGGCATGATGACATGATGCAATGCAAAAAATAAAAGAGCAGGCACAAAAGAAACACACGGCGAAACCCAGAATATATGGAAGGCAACTGAAGCATCGGTCTCGGGGCGTCACAACACTCCACCACTACGAGAGGATCTCGTCCCGAGATCTAGGATGGCACCGTAGAAAAGTGGAAGAGGAAGAGGTAAAACTAAGTTGCTTCTTTGACGAACGAGTGAAACCAATGAACCTCGAGAGGTTGAAAACTTGAAATAATGACACAATAGAGTTGAACGAAATTGAGAGCATTCCAGTAGAAAATAGAAACAAGGAACACCATGTGAACCTTGGGGGTTGCAAAGCTAAGAATGACGAGTACAATGGACAAGAAGGAATTGGAACCACTCTGGTTGAAACGAGATAAGAATGAATAAGAATGATATAATTTGGGCAGCACTCCGACTAAAATAAGAAGGAAAACTTGATAAGATGAAAAGAACTTGAAGAGATGACACAACACTCCAGTTAAATGGATAATGCAAGAAAAAATACATGGTCTTGACAAAACGAGGTGATGGGTGAAGAGAGCAACATCACTATGCCTCCGGAAACAATGCATGATAGTTAGAAAGTTGGAATGAATAGAACGAAGAATGAAACCAACATCTCCCACCATAAATGAATTTGAAAGAGCATCCTTACGAAGTAGGATTGAACGGAGTTGTTTGAAAAACAACAACGGTAAGGATAAACTTGTAGTGGGCTTATGAAAACATCTCAAAATTATGAGGTGAGCTTCTGCCACCAACGGAGACAAACGATTGGGTTGATATCAACAAGGAGATGAAAACTGCTTTCGCCGAGAGGATTGGGGAAAACTTGGATCATTGATAAGCACCACAATACAACATTCCTTAGGGAAGGATTTAGGTGAAACATGACACAAGATGACTCCAACGAAGAGATTGATGGATTTAAAACACCTCATTCTTGACAATTTGTGAATCATGGAACATGAATGGAAATTGTCAAGAAGGACATAACACCACCTCAAAAGATAAGGTCGAAAGAATTGCACTTCGGAATGCAAGATGAAGAATACTTGAACTCCTCAAAACAAAACATGTGTTGAACACCACATTTATTTTGAAGTATGGCTTGACGGATCTTAACTCGGACAGAAATCTTGATGAACAATTGAAGAATGAAAAGAATCCTTGAGGAAGCACCATGTAGAGCCTCCATGATGAACTCCGGTAAACAAAAGGGTGATAGAAAGAAAGAGAAGTTGAAAACACCAGGTGAAGCCTTGCAGTGATTTAGATGGATCTTCGTGATGATGAGAGCTTGGAACTCCAGGAAAAGAAAAGATGAACAACTGAAATCAAGAATTTTGATGAACCTCCGGAATAAGGAATTGAACTTACTCGATGAAACAAGAATAAGAATTACATTATGCTGATCCTTCACCAATTAAATTGATGGCAAGCAATGGATTTGGCATACTACTTATTCTCATTGAAAAATGATTACAGATAGAGATATAGCGCAAACTTGAGAAGGTATTGATGGAACCACCGGTGGGATTTGGAAACAACAAATGAATTGATATGATAAAGAAGGAAGTGAAATCTTGAGCGAACCACCGTAAGAATTGAGAATGAGCGTAGCAAAGGCACAATTCACGGGAAGAATTGGAAAAGCGAATGAAAATATTTGAGGGGATTTAGATACAAGTGAGCGAATAGATGGCGAGCTGATTGGAGAATACTTGAATGATGCACCGGTAAGATTTGGAGAGTGAGATGTTGAGAATGAATAATTCTAAGATGATGGCTCTGGATAATCAAACTGAAAAGATTCCTGAATTGCTCCGGATGGGTGAAAAGAATTCTCACAATCTAAAACAATTATGAGAGGATGGCATCAAGCTAGAACCATGAATCTTGAAGAGAATGGAGCAAGATTAAAGAGAAACTCTTCTTCGGTCTTCAAAATTCGAGAATGACGACGAGAAACACCACCATGAATTGTTGAGGCACTCCGGAATGAAAATTAGAAAGGTTGAACCAACAATGAAAAGAATTTGAAAGATCTTGGAGAAAGACATATGACTGATGATAACCCATTCTGACGTCAAACTTTGAAAAGAATTTTTAGAAGCTCCGGAAAAATTAGAAGAGTCAGGTAAGATCCTGGAGAAAAGACATGTGGGTTAGGGCCCACTCAAAAGATACACCGTTGAACGATTAAAAGAAAGATTGCGCCGGTTGAATTAAATGGCTTGAATGAGATAATTATCTCTAGATAGCTTGAACGGATTGGGAATGGAAATGCGAATCTTCTGAGATATCTTCGGCACTCCGGAAACAAATGAATAACAAGAAGTGAAAGACTATGAGGTGCACCGGTATGGGAAAACATTGTGAAAAGAGGAAAAGGGATAAGATCAACACCGAAATCTTGAACTAAATCCACCGGAGAAGAAAATTAGAATGGAACAATGATAAGGTTGAAGCTTCCTTTAGCATCTTCATGAGAAATCACCGGATAAAACATTTAAAGGAAAAGAATGAAGAAACTTCACACAAATAAAATGATACAAGATTGAGAAATCTGAGTCCTTTAAGAAAAAAGGGTGGGAGGGCGGGAAAACAAAACAACTTGGGGCGGATGAAACAAACACCGGTGAGAAAACTTGGAATTGATCTCGCAAATGTGAAATGATCGGATCCACTTGAAGAGAAGCACGCCGGTTGAGAAAAGAATTGACATGACAAGCTCAGTGATCAAGAAGGATTAGTATTCACATAGAAATATGAGAACACCATTTAGAATGAGGTATGGAATCAACACTTGACATTGAAGCAACTCGAATACCACAAAACGGAACAAAAACAAAGGATTTGGCTTGCGAATAAGCGGAAACAAACATATGATAGATCCGTATCGTATCATGTGTGTGTTGGAAAGATATCCTCGAGATACTTGAATTCCCACTTATAAACTCCGAAACTTTCTGATTATGCAATCAGGTGTTGGGGATCTGAGGGACACAAAATATATCACCCAAACTAACAATACCTAGATCCAATTGTATCCATCCTTCAACACATAACCAAGAAAACTTGAAATCGTTTACCTCGACCTTGAAAAGCATCCGTTATACGAGTCATGGCAATACTCTCGAGCTCGCCCGATCTTCGGGTTATCGAGGTTATCTCACCAACAAGCGCATAAAAGAGATTTTCGATGTCGGCAAAACTCGGTATTCCAGAATCGCAACGATAAAATTGTGACGACAACACCTCGGAGCTCAACTCCCGGACACCGCCACAACCCCTAAATGTCGAGGCACCAAGAACAATGTTCTCGTCACAAAACCATCGGAACGATTCCAAGATACCCGCGTGATCCTAGAAAAAAAATTTAGTGAAAATTGAGGAGAGGAAAGTCAAAACTCTACGTCGGGATGCCTCACCAGAGCGATTTAAGGGACCGAGGAGTAAAAAGAATCCTACTCTCGATATATATAATCCTAAGACTCAAAACTTTTTCCGTTCTAGACTCAACAACGCCAAACAAACAATCAAGTAGGGGCTCCTAAGTCGGGAAGGCTCGATTACCAACTTGTAACACCCTCGATGCGGCTATATCTCCCACGTGTCGAAGCACGACTTAGAGGCATAACCGCATTGAAAGCAATGTCGCAAGTGAGGTAATCTTCACACAACCCATGTAATACATAAGGAAAGAGATACATAGTTGGCTTACAATCGCCACTTCACACAATACATGAGTAAAACATTACATCATACAGATACAATCAAGGTCCGACTACGGAACCAAAATAAAAGAAGACTACCCCAAATGCTACAGATCCCGATCGTCCCAACTGGCTCCACTCTCGATCAAGCTCAAGCGAAACAACACAATGAACAAGATCTTCATCGAGCTCCTCCTTGAGCTCGGGTTAAATCCACCTGCGGTTTCATCGGCACACCGCAAACTGGTTTTGAAGTATCATGAGTCACGGGACTCAGCAATCTCACACCCGCGAGATCAAGACTATTTAAGCTTATAGGAAGGACAGAGTTGTAAGGTGGAGCTGCACAAGCGACTAGCATATATGGTGGCTACATCGCAAAAGAGAGCGAGAAGAGAAGCAAGGCACGGTCGTGAAACTAGTAGCGATCAAGAAGTGATCCTGAAACTACTTACGTCAAACATAACTCCAACATCGTGTTCACTTCCCGGACTCCGCGAGAAGAGACCATCACGTTACACACGCGTTGATGTATTTTAATTAAGATCAACTTCGGGTTTTCTACAACCGGACATTAACAAATTCCCATCGCCTCATAACATCGGGCACGGCTTTCAAAAGATAATACCTGCAGGGTGTCCCAACTTAGCCCATTATAAGCTCTCACGGTCAACGAAGGATATTCCTTCTCCGGGAAGACCCGATCGATCTCGGAATCCCGGACTAGAAGACATTTCGACAAAGAATAAAACAAGACCAGCAAAGCCGCCGGATGTGCCGACAAATCTGATAGGAGCTGCACATATCTCGGTCTCGGGGCACACCGGATGAGCAGACGTCGGGTTGGCATAGACCTTGATTGCCCGAGGGGCGCCGGACATCGCTTCGGTTTGGGCCAAGACTCGAAGGAGCACTGGTCCGGGGTTAAAATAAAGATGACCCTTGAGTCTGCAGAACCCAAGGGAAAAAGGCTTAGGTGGCAAATGGTAAAACCAAGGTTGGGCCTTCTTGGAGGAGTCTTATTCAAAGCGAACTGTCAAGGGGTCCATAAATCACCCAACCGTGTAAGGAACGCAAAATCAAGGAACATAACACCGGTATGACGGAAACTAGGGCGGCAAGAGGAACAAAACACTGGGCATAAGGCCGAGCCTTCCACCCTTTACCAAGTATATAGATGCATTAATTAAATAAGATATATTGTGATATCCCAACAAGTAAACATGTTCCAACAAGGAACAACATCTCCATGTTCCAACAAGGAACAAACTTCAACTTCACCTGCAACTAACAACGCTATAAGAGGGGCTGAGCAAAGCGGTAACATAGCCAGACAACGGTTTGCTAGGAAAGGATGGTTAGGGGCTTGACATGGCAATATGGGAGGCATGATAAGCAAGTGGTAGGCATCGTAGCATAGGCATAGCAAAAGAGCGAGCATCTAGCAAGCAAAGATAGAAGTGATTTCGAGGGTATGGTCATCTTGCCTGAAATCCCGCAAGGAAGAAGAACGAGTCCACGAAGAAGAAAAACGGATGTAGTCGAACGAATCCTCACGACTCCGGAACGAAACCGAAGCTAACGAGAGAAGCAAACCGGAAAGAAGCAAACAACATGGTAAACCAACAAGCACAAACATGGCATGATGCACAACCAAGTATGATGCATGTCCGGTTTAAATAGCATGGCATGGCAATATGCACAAACAAAACTACAAGTTAAGTGGAGCTCAATATGCAACGAATTGCATATTGATGAAACTTCACAACATTTATTTAGTTCACTCTTGTTTAGGCTACTCAACAATATTAAATGTTATTAAACATGGCAAGGGGTGAAGCATATGAAACTAACTATTTAGGCAAGATTAAATGAGGCCGGAAACAACAACAACAATTCCGGAAAAATCCTCATATGCATATCTCGAATTTGCTACTGTTCTGCCCCAAACACAATTTTAATATTATTAAGCAGAAAATAAAGTGCACCAAGTTAATCTATGCATTTTCTACCCCATTTACATATATAATTTATTTAAATCCGAAGTTCACGGTTATTTAGTTATGAAATAAATCATTTTAGCATGGCATTTAAGCAAATTAATGCAAACAACAATTATAAACATTTAAATGTTGTTATCATGATGCGGATGACATGTGCAAGTTTTATGCAATTTTATGAAAATGTTGACAAGAGCATTATGAAGCATTTGGTCACCATGGTGGAACGAAAAGGGTGCCACCGCGGCGAAACAAAAATGGTGCCACGGCAACATATCCGAAAATGATGCCACGGCAACATATCGGTTCCGGTAGCTCACGGAGATACCGGAGCAAAAGAAGTGGGCGTGAACGTGTCATGCAAGGACGGTGGGGTGCTCCTGGATACCGGGTTCCCACGGGGCGGCGGCATGGCAAACGAGGAACTTGCACGAAACAAACGGGCACGGTACAAACATATCGCACATCTCATTCAACACATGCATTCGGTCCACGCGGTCGTTCTCGGCGGTTATACCTTGAAGCGTGCGTTGGGCGGAATGCGTTCAAATGAGGGAAGTAGACGTTCTCGATGATGATCGAGGGAAGTAGTCGTACGGCGTCGGTAGAGGTACTCGCGACGAAGAGTGGTACACGCTTTACGTGGATGTTCGAGTCATCGATAGCGGTACTTGATGAATCGAAGCGGACTTGGCGTCTTCATGCGTAGGGGTACTTGGCGTTTAGGAGACGACGGTAGAGGTACTTGGCGTGTCGTCGGGTACTTGTCGCATCATCGTGGAAGTAGTCGTTCACGGCGTATCCGTGTACTTGGCTTTCGGTCTGTAGTCGTACCGACATCCGGTGAACAGGCAAAATCCACGGCGTCCTTGGGCGTTCTGGTTGCCGCGGAAGCCAACAGACGACAAGGGTCGAGGACGAGTACAACAAAGAGGCGGCAAGGACGGATCCGACAACATGCAGCTCCGGCAGATCGATGCAGAGCGCGGGAAGCGGCTTCGGCCTGGGGGCGGAGGAGCTTGGGCGAGGGCGGCGTCTGGCGGCGTTAAGCGCTCCTACCAGCGTGGAGGACGGCGACCGCGGTAGCGCCGCGAGGGAGCAGCAGATGAACTTGGCGGCCGGAGGGCAAAGCGCGCGGGCGGCCATGTCCTCGGCGAGGGGGTCAAAAGAGGCTCTGGAGGAGGGCACGACGGCGGCGCGAGGCCGACGGGCTCCGGCCTGACGTTAGCGAAGCGACGGGAGGTCTGGAAGGTCCGGGCGCGGCGGCGAGAGGTGCAGTGCTGCTTCTGCTTGCCGGCCCAGCGAGGTCGAGGCGAGCGGCTCAGGCGGCGAGGAGGAGGTCGAGGGAGAAGACGCTCGGGGAGAGATGGGGATCAGGCGGGGCGGCGGCCGGGGGAGAGAGCGAGGAGATGGGATCGGGTCGAGAGATGAGGGTTCGGGATAGGGTTAGAGCAGCGCTTCTTGGCCGGGCCTTGGGCCTCGGGAAACTAGGCCGGCTGGTGGGGAGGAGAATGGCCAGGGCTCGACTGGGCTTACCTCTCTCTCTCTCTCTTATATTTACTAGCGAGAAAAGAATTAGAGATAAGAAAAGAAGAGAAGGTTAGGGAAAGAGTTTGCGCATGCGGACAATTTTCTGGACTCATAAAAATAAGCATGACCACCAGAAAAATAGAAGTGGCAAGATTGCAAGATGTAAATTCAAACTCATTTGAATTAAATTCAAATGATTTGAATAGGAAGTGAGGTTTGGGAAGGTCCAAAAATGTTAAGGATTTCGGTGGAGCTCCGAAAAATGATGAAATAATATTGGCAAGGTTTTGAGGTCAACTCGAGCGAGAAAAAGGCATGGGATTTATTTTGCAAGTGGGTCATGGTGATTCCAAAACAATGGAATATTTTATAATATCTCCTAAATATCGGGAGGTATGTTATAAAGAGAAGTCACAAGTGAATTCCTCGATTTAAATGGATCGAGAAATCCATGCAATTTATTTAGAAGAGTTTTTAAAAATTAATGATATGATGGCATGATGACATGATGCAATGCAAAAAATAAAATAGCAGGCACAAAAGAAACACACGGCGAAACCCAGAATATATGGAAGGCAACTGAAGCATCGGTCTCGGGGCGTCACAAAAAACTCCATCAAAACCAAAACACTAAATTCACTCAATTCACACAAGTCACCCACACAAGCAAAACCTACAGGTAAGGTCATATCCACAAGAGATATGATCTCATGATACTATCGCAAATCATTTATTAGACAAAACTTAGTAATGGTGGTATGTCAACTAAAAATCCTTAAATGACACTAATACAACTAAAGGGTCATCTACATTTGAAAAGATAAGATATGAAGATTACTTGGTAGACAGAACTTGTAAAATAGTTTTTTCCCTCCTATGGCTTTTCTAATCCATTTTCTAGGGTCACGACTTATAGTCAATGCACTGCTCTGATACCATCTGTAACGACCCGAATCTGATAAGATTCGATGTCTCTGTGCTCATTGTGCTAGTCCCTGGATCAAATCGCTAGCACACACAGTACATATAAATATCAAATAACAAGTGCATCATTTACTACAACATATGATCCAGAATTTATAAAGTATTACAAACTAAATAGCACATGGCTAACTTATTCAATAATAATAGTAGAAATGTAGCATAAACAAACGATGAGTTCCATCAATGCCCATGGCGAATATGCTGAGTGAAGATTCGCGACCCTACTGTGTCTCACTGATGATCTGAAAATCCTGCAACATGATAAGTTGCAGCCATAAAGGGTCAATACATTGAATGTATTGGCAAATTACACATAATGATAAAGCAAACCTACATCCACGAGCAAAGTATTACGAACAAAACACTCAAGTTTGGTTTCACGTAAAACTACCTTCACCTACCTCCACGACATAGGCAAGGTGCAAACAACACAGATGATAAAGATCTTCAAGATGTCTCAAGTGCGCTCAGTCCTGGCGCATTCTCTAGGGACAACAGAGCGCTCAGCCAGTGATGCATTTACGTGAGAAAAAGCCCCGACAACTCAAGTGCGCTCAGTCATGGCAGATTCTCTAGGGACAATAGAACGCTCAGTCATTGACGCATTCACCTGAGAAAAAGACCCGAGCCTACAGCTATAGTGCTCACCACTTCCAAACATCATGCGACACATGCCCACGTCTACCATAGTAAGTTGATCACGCCATCACATAATACGATAACTATCAGAATATGTCAACAAAGAACATACAAATCAAACCAAGCACATGTCATAGCTTAAAAATCACACATGCATAGCAGATATAGGATGAGCAAAATCAAAAGTGCAAACTTGCCTTGAATGATGTTGAAGTAGTCTAACAATTAATTCCGATCCACTTCACACTCCGGACAATCTATGCGATTAACGAAGGCACCGATAAATAAATCGTACTCATATAACACCATAATAAAGCCAACATCAAGGAAGTCAATAAAAACCTAATTAACAGAACATATCAGTTGGTATATCTTATATACATACTAGTAGGATCATAATGCAAAAAGAATCAACTAATTTGGATTGACGGTTTGAAAGATATGGCCTTCGAAAAGTTAAATTCAAATTTGAACAAGTTCAAATTTAAACAGTTCAAAATGTGAAATTTCGGTTCTACTAGATGCTCCTAGTTAATACGAGTATACAGGAAAAAGAATCATCTAAATTGGAGTTATAGGCTAAAAGATCTACTTAAATGAAATTTTGGTATGAAATCTGCCCAAAATAAATTGTGCCAAAAACTGATTTCTGGAAGAACTGCTACAGCCTTGTGGATGCGCCACGTGGCGGGTTTCTACTGGTTGTACCTGTCCGTTGGAAGGCTTAAACGGCGAACGACCACAACATAGAGAAAAACGGTTCGGCAGGAAAAAAAAACAAAAACAGATCTAATCTTGGCCATTGGATGGGAATCGGACGGACGGGAGATGCTCACCGGAATACAGAGGATGGATTGTCACCGGAGTTGAACGAGATGGCGGCGGCGGATCGGGCGTCGGCGGTGGCGCTTCTCCGGGAGTCTCCGGCGAAGTTGAGGCGGCGGGCGTAGGCGGTTTCGAGTTTCGGAGGTGGTGGTGCGGTCAAACGGCGACGGGGCGACCTCTGTAGGCGACGACGACAGAGAGAACGCGGCGTGCTCCGGCGAACGGTGGTCTTGCTCGTTTGACTCGGTTTGGTGCTTTCCTGAGAAAAATAAGAGATGAGGGAGGCGGAGGAGACCAAGGGAAAAAGAATAGGGGCAGGAGGTGAAGCCGGGAACCTCCAGAGGCGATGCAATCGCCGGCAACAGAAGCTTTGGCCGGCGGAACTCCGGCGGGATCCGGGTAGGTCAAAACAGGCACGGGAGAGGTGGATTTTGAGAAAAATCAGCACGGGAGGGGTTTGGGATCTTAAATAGGGCATCAGCTCGTGCGTGGAGTACAAGGATCGATCGAATCGATTGAAACTGGATCGGGTACGGTGTCCGTGACGAACACGGCTGGAGGAACGGGATGACAGGCGGGCTAGGCTCATCAGCGAGACAGAGAGGAAAATGAAAGAATAAAAGAACCGGCGGGGTGGGCTACTTGCTGGGCTGCTCGCTGCTGTTGTTGGGCCGCTTTGCTGGCTGAGCGCGCGCGTGCGAAGCCCTGGTTGGGCCACTGTGCAGGCCGTCTACACAGTGTGACTGGGTCTTTTCTAAACCTAGCTACATAAATTAAAATAGCTAAACAAAATATAAAAACAAAAACTAATAAAATCACCCAAGCACACAGTAAAGTATTATTACTAATATATAAAACAATGAACATTTTTACAACACCAATGCATCTTTGAAAAAATTATTTTATGCAATAGGAACATACAAAGAGCATTATAATAACAACTATATAAACAATTAATTCCCAAAAATAAATTGTGTGAAAACCAAACAATATTCTTAGCACTTTCCAACTGCACTTAATAGGGGAGAAGTCATATTATCTCCTCTCCTAAAATTTGCCTTGAGTTGAAAAACACTTTGAATATTCAGAAAATTCAAATATGCATAGAAATCATGATGACAATGAATGATCCTATTAATATTCCAAATCTAAAAATTTGGGATGTTATACTCTCAAGGACCAAGTTTTAGAGGCGAGAGACAAGGTGCCGAGCAAGGATGATGCTTCCATTTTTGGAGGTGAGAGTAATGATGTGCCATATTCGGCCTTCATCCACGGCAACGGTGACGTGATGGTTGACCATGGGATTTTCCCTTCGACCACGGCGACGTATGATGACTTGAGTGACTTTTGCCACCATATTGAGAGTGAGAGTGTCTTCACCACTAGCCCCATATATGATGAGTTGCCCCAATTCCCATTGAGAAGAGCCACAACCCACACTGATACGTCTCCGTCATATCTATAATTTTTTGATTGTTCCATGCCAATATTATTCAAATTTCATATGCTTTTTGGCAACTTTTTATACTATTTTTGGGACTAACATATTGATCCGATGCCTGATGCAGTTCACATGCATTGCATGTTTTATGTTTCGTAGAAACCCCATATCAAACGGAGTCCAAATGGGATAAAAACGGAAGGAGAATTATTTTGGAGTATTTGTGATTTTTAGGATGTAAAATCAAAGCGAGACGGTGCACGAGGTGGCCACGAGGTGGGGCCCACGCCCTCTCGGGAGGTGCGCCCCACCCTCGTGGGCCCCTCGTAAGCGATTGATGCTCTACTTTTGCCGCAAGAAAGCTAATTTTGGAAAAAGATGCAGGAAAGGTTTCAATCCAATCGGAGTTCCGGTCTCGGATATAAAAGAAACGGTGCGAGGCGTAATCCTAGAACGCAAGCAGAGAGAAACAGAGAGCAGATCCAATCTCGGAGGTCTCGCCCTCCCATGCCATGGAGGCCAAGGACCAGAGGGGAAACCCTTCTCCGTCTAGGGAGGAGGTCAAGTAAGAAGAAGACGAAGGGCCCTCAGGCGACCCGACCTCGGGCGGTCAAGCCTCGTGTATCCGTGCCATCCTCGGATCAAGTATCTTTGCACACACAGACATCAATGTATATATCAAAGTGCAATCACATGTATAAATAACGTAAAATGATATATACCTCATAATACTCAGTGAAACAATCAAGCGGGTGTGGAGTCCCATCAACGCCATCGGCGGTTGAGTGTAGACCGTAACCTCAGATCGTAACTCTTACTGTCGAGGAAATATCGCAACATGATACGTTGCAGCCGTGTAAATCAAGACATTGAATGTACCGCAAGATCACAATAAAAGAACAGATGATAAAACTATACTATATGCGGTGGGGCTTTGTGGCTCAGATCGAGTTTTATTTGCGTAAAAGCTAGTTTTATTTTCCCTACATCAAAGGAATAAATGAAGTCTGCACTATAGAGTTCTCTATCATGACATGGTTCCGCCAACCGATGTCTCATAGCCCAAAATCATCATAAGTTGCCCACAATTAAGTTATCAATCCGGTGTTGAGAGTTCCGAGATAGATCCAAGTCCAGAGGCTCAAATTGTCCGTAACCGGGGACACGGCTAATCGATTAGGTTTTAACCCTCTGCAGAGGTTTGTACACTTTACCCGCAAGATTCGATCCCTCTCTTTACGTTCTCTCACTTGAGTGTTTGAGAACAAGATGACCAAACATGGTCTTCCAAAGAGTTCCTCGACCACCGTCCGTACCCATCCAATCCTACCGTAGTTCTACATCTGCTAGCACCGTCCCAGCCAGAGTCACAACTAAGGTCAACCAAGCGAGCCCATAATGACTTGCGGTTGCACGTAAGCTTCGGGCGTGAAGTATTCTTCCGTCTCTTTGAGTGCAGGTGAAGCTTTCCATAAGATGTCATGGCGCTTCTCCATGCATCCCGCCAACCACCGGTTTCTCCAGGTGCCCGTCAACAAATCCTTCACCCAGAGTGTGTATTGAATTCTTGTCTTGAGTCTTGAAGTCTTGAGGCCTTGAAGGTGCAGTCCTTGCAGATTCCATCATGGAGTTATCGTCATTGACGTAGAGCCTCCATTCCCACCACTCCGAGCACTCATACCAAACCCGTCTACTATAGCGTAGCATTAAAATAATTAACGTCCGGGCTTGGTAACAGGGTGATGGGTTCCTACCTCATGCATACTACTCAACTACAAGGTTCAATAACACTCTTGAGGGGTGGTTGCAAAGGTGCCACTAAATGCAATAAACATAGGTATGAAAGCAATGGTCAAAGTGAACTTGCACGGTGATGTTGACGAAGAAGAATTATCGTTCTCAAGAAATAATTTGATAGACTACTCGTCACTCTCGATGAAATCTATATAACAAACATATCATTCACATAAGCACTCGCACTAACAATCAAAACAAAAGAGAGAGCGAATAAGAATCGAAGGAACTTCAAATAAAACTAGGAGTCTTCTTCTACAACATTCACAAAAATAGTTTTGTCTAACGGAAAATAAAACACTAAAATAACAGAGAATAAAATATAAATTTATTTAAGACAAAAAAAAGTATTTTTTCATAAAGCTATTTTGAAAGTATTTTCAATTGGGAGTTAAAACAGTAGAAATCCATTGCAAGTCATTAGCGAACTTGAATTGATTTCACGATAACAAAATAAAAATAAATATAAAAACTTGTTGAACACCTACTGTTTAACTAATAGAAACCAAACATAAACTTTCTGAAATATAAAATAAAATAATTTAAAACAACTATAGAAAAGAAGTAGCTATAATTGAATAGAACTAAAATAGAATTTGTTTTACATGAAACAATAAGCTAAAATACTCAAACAATTTTGAAGTTTTTACCACTGGTAAATATGATCACTAGTGATCAGTAGAAAAAGAATCAAATAAAATCTATTTTTAAACTCCCGGAATAAGCAAAACAAGCTTTAATTAAAATCTGATCTAACTCAATTTTATAAATCCAAACATAGACAAATTATATATTTTGGAAACTACAAGAAAATTGTGATCTAACGCAAAAGAATCAGCATCATTGGACTTCTAGATCAAAAGTTATAAGCTAAACAAGAAAGGAACTAAATCTGTTACAGGAATAAATCTGAAAACAAAACGGAGTTACCATGCGTGAGGTAGAGATGGCAGGAAGGAGGCGGTGATGTGGAGGCTGCTCCGCGAGGTGGGGGTGGCGGAGGAGGGGTCGGCGCTTGGGAGGTTCGGGAGAGCTCTGGTGGCGTTCTAGGCAGGAAAAGGAGGACGGTGGCGAGAAGGCTACGGGCAAGGAGGCGTGGTGATGGGAAAAATGGAGCGAGGAGATGGAGGGGTTTTATAGGCGGTCTCGGGAGGCGTTGGGATGGAAAGACGAGGGAGATCGGGAAGGTGGAGTTTCTGTCTCCATGGATATGGAAAGCTTCTGTAACGTGAGAGGAAACAGAGGAAGGAGATGATCTCTTGTTGGGCTAGAATAGGAAAGTGCTTAATGGGCCAGGTTTTTCCTAATAAAAGCGATTCCATTCCTATTTAAAACTAAAACAATAAAAGGAAATCAAATCAATTGAATAAAGAGTTTTTATATACTAAAATTATCAGAAAAATAAAATGTAGATGATGAGCATTATTCCACGGCCAAAATAAAACTTAAAAAATGTTTTCAGAAAATCCCTAAAGGCTTTATTTCTTTTTGCAAATAATTTTTAAATAAAAACTTTGGTTTTCTTGGCTCAAATATTTTCAAAAATGCCCCTGATTTTGGAGGGTCATTTTCCTCCGCTCTTTCTTGCTTGCAAGAATTTATTTTCGGGGTATTTCTCGGGAAGAAAATAGAAAGCAAGTGCAAATATTTGAAAGAATTAAATTGCAAAAATCCGTTCAAATTCTTTATAGTTGAAGAAGTCATGTCATCTTCTCTCATTGATTTTAATAGGATGAATTTGAATTTACGGAGAAGGGAAAGTCATTTTATTCCTCTCATTCAAAAGTTTTTGAAAAGGTTCAAATTTCACTCAAGTTTAATTCACTCAAGCAAACAAACAAACAATTCAATTAATTATATTAACATTCCAAAATTTGGGATGTTACAAACCTACCACACTTAAAATGAATCTAGTCCTCGAGATTGAAGAAACTAACAAGAAAAGGTTAGGGGTTGGGGTCTTCTAGCAAATGTCTTGGTCGAAAAGGTCGGGGTGCTACCACACTTAAAAACAAGGTCATGGTTCCAATAAACTCAGATATTTCCTCTGGAGGGCTGACAATGTATGTCTCTTCACATATCTTACAATAGCTCCTTCATTAAAGCTCTTACATCGGAAGCATAGAGTTTTCCTCAAAAGCTTGGGTCGGTTCGTCAAAGTTGAAGTTAAATCAGAGACTGGATCTTCTTAGCTGATGGGTCTGTGTCCATTCTAAACAACTATCGAAACACTCATGGTGGTCTACAATTTATGGTTTTCTCCTGCAGAAAGCGGGTGCAGGTTGAACCTCACCGTATAACCTCGTTTGGCAGCGGTTGCACTGTAATGGGGTTCCATCATCCTACCATTTTATGGTTTTATGGCTTATCGCGTCGACACTCTTCTAAGTTTTCAAGGCTCTCGATTTTCCATCAACATATGATAGTTCATGATAGAAGTCTCGGTATGGGGCCAATCCATCCGTGCTTGAATCATTACCACATACGTAAAAGTGAATCACGTATTCTAACACTTGGGCATACTCACAAGCATTGCAGAATTTCTCTTGTCCTCGAATTGGGTTCGAGTAAATCCATGGTTTACGCAAGCAAAACAAAACATCTATCGTTACTTCACCACTCTTAGGTTTTTATAACCTCCTACGAAGCGTGGCTGATTGGATCACGATTCTTCCAAATTTATTCCTTTATCAAGGTTACAACGGTTCCTTCTCAAAATCCTCGGGCACATGGGTTATGGCCCACTTCAACACTAGTGCAGCTTTAACTCATCTTTGGAGTAACTCTCTTATTACTCCTCCTTTTAATCGATGAGTACTCTGTTTCTTCATACCATCATATCAAAACAAAACTCCAACTTATTTTGCCCGACTTCCTTCTATGAACCGTCATGAATAACACATTTCTTTCTTCGTTGATCCTGTGGCTTTACTGAGTACTATGACCAAAATAAATGCACAAGTTTATCCATAACATCTCATTATTCTCATATCAATCTTTCATTACATCCTTAACCTTTTAAGTAAATCCAAATTTCAAAAGGTACTTTGTTACAAATCTGCCACCCACATGGTTTGGTATGGTGGACATTACTTCCAACTTTATTTATTTATCCTCCTCGAGGATTCTTCAATCCTTTGGAATTGTGCGACATGTGCCTTGAAATCTTCAATCTTACATTTCATCGTGGTGGCCTTGAGCTTCACCTCCATCATCTCGATATGCACTTAGCTTAGGTATTCTGAGTATAACGGAGTCTTGCTTCAAGTATTTCTCCGATCGGCGTATGGCTTCCATGGCTGCTTCACGAACAGCATCGAAGAAAGTTGCTTGAGGCACCGTGAAATGAAAAATCTGCCCCCTCATCTTTGGGCAAACTCCTTTCAAATGGTGGAGGTGTACCTCCACATACCAAAGTTCCACTCCCTTTTGCATGAAGGGTAGCCTTTGTAGACTGCATCTCCTTCAAGGTGAATATGCTTCATCATGTCCTTCAGATCTTGGGTAATCATGATCACTCGTCGAGGTCATGATAGTTTCCGACCTTTAAGGAAAGACTCATAAAGGGTCGTCATCTGCGATTGTGAATCGAAATGATGCTCGAGAATAAGGTACATATCTCTGGGGCACACATTCATATCATCCAAACAAAACTTCAAACTCAATTTCCAATTTCCGTTTATGCATCACAACTCACTTTCTTCCATGTTCATCCAGTTATTAATTCCCAAGATGAAATATAACAACTCCTTAAAGCCTTTCAGCATGTGACATTACAACTTTATTGAGTCATGAACTATTACAATCTCGAGTAATCTATTACATAACTCAACTCATCGAGCTCATGAAAATGAAATTGCTTTCTACTACTCTTATTATCCATATCAAAATTCCAACTACTCAACTCCAGCTTTCATCTTGCGGGACATTTAATAGCATAATGTCCTGCCTCCTTCAGCGAAAACAAATGACTTGACATGTCTCGGGGCTTCTTTGTGATTATCGGGCTCCTTGGATTCTTGGCTTCTTTTCTAGGCATTTACTAGCGTAATGACCTAAATCCTTGCACTGTAACAGGTGATATGACTCAAGTCCTTCTCTGCAAAAATTGTGTTGCTCTCGGGTTGCCTTCCTTTTCTCTTCTGGATTTCTCTGTAATGATCGAGTTTCTATCTTCCGGGGTCAAACTTCACTTCTGCTGTCGGAAATATCCTGGATACTCCTTTCTTTCCTTGGTGCAATCTTGTGAAAATGTCCTTCTTCTCCACATGAATAGCGAGGCATTGGAGTAAAATCTGTTGAGACCTTCTCCATCCGGTCTTCAACACTTTCGATCATTCTTGGTTCTTCTAGATCTTCCTTGAGGGCTTCTTTCATTCCATCTTCTGGTTGAATAGTTTGTTGCACCGTGGAGTAAATGTGACACTTGCACCGGGTAGTGGGTGGTTCCTTCACACGAAGCAAGTCACACAGCTAGTTGGGCATTCCTCATTTGGGTGTTTCTCCTCACAATGAGGGCATCCATCTTTGTGTTCCTCTGGGTGTGTCCTATTTCTCCATAAATCTTGCGAGCACAAGGTTTCTTCTTGGGTTATCATAGTGCTTCCGGATGAGGCGTGATCTCATCGGGTCTTCTTAATTCCTCCCAAGTTCTTGCTCCTTTAACTCCTGTGTGGCTTGATGCATTTTCCACGGGTTGCACTTTCACGTAAAATCTTGAAGAGCATATTGGACCTCATACTTCCTTGGAATCAAATTGCTTCAAGTGATTCTCCATGTTACGAATCCATAGCTCGCCTCCATTGAGTCTTGATCGAGAGAATATCAGTCCAACTTCATTCATCATCTATGGGGTTCAAGGGTTTTAGGGTGAGATGAGAGAGAGATGGGGAGGATATACACAATACAAACAATAGTTTTTGAAGAAACAAGTTTTACTTTGTGGCTGTCGGAAAAACATCAAACAAATGACAGCTCACAAATCATCGTATCTAACGTAAGTGTATAACAGGGTTTGGTCTTCTAAAGGTCTAATAATTCTTGAGATCTATCCAAATCTTGAGTCTTCAACTGTTCTAGCTTCTAATACATGGTGAAATCCTCTTTACTCTGAAGGGGCCATCGGTTCTCGATATCAAATCCTTCTTGGGCGTCTTGATTGATCCTCCGGGTGATCAAAGGATAAGGGTATATTCTAACTATTTGAGGTGAGTGGGTCTATTTGATAGAATCGAAAAGATGAAAGTAAGAGTCTTTTGTAAATAAAGTTTTTTTGAGATATCCTGTCCTAAGGGCTTTTCCGGTTTCTAGGGTCCGTCCTCGGTCAACATGTGCTCGATACCATTTTGTAGCGACCCGACCTCGGGCGGTCAAGCCTCGTGTATCGTGCCATCCACAGATCGGTATCTTTGCTTTACGGTACATCAATGTATATATCAAAGTGCAATCACATGTATAAATAACGTAAAATGATATATACCTCATAATACTCGTGAAAACAATCAAGCGGGTGTGGAGTCCCATCAGCGCCATCGGCGGGTTGAGTGTAGACCGTAACCACATGTCGTAACTCTTACTGCATCGAGGAAATATACGCAACATGATACGTTGCAGCCGTGTAAATCGATTACATTGAATGTACGGCAAGATCACAATAAAAACAGATGATAAAACTATACTATATGCGGTAGGGCTTTGTGGCTCTGTATCTGAGTTTTATTTGCGTAAAAGCTGGTTTTATTTTCCCTACATCAAAGGAATAAATGAAGTCTGCACTATAGAGTTTTCTATCATGACATGGTTCCGCCAACCGATGTCTCATAGCCCAAAATCATCATAAGTTGCCCACAATTAAGTTATCAATCCGGTGTTGAGAGTTAGAGATAGATCCAAGTCGAGAGGCTCAAATTGTAAAATGGCAAGGGACACGACTAATCGATTAGGTTTTAACCCTCGACACGGCTAATCGATTGGGTTAAAACCTAATCGATTAGCTGTGTCGATTACGGACAATTTGAGCCTGGACTTGATCTGTCTGAGAACTCTTACCATGATACTTTCTGAGACTTATTAATTATGTTGATGTTGATACAGATATATCTCTTATGTTATTTATACTGTTGCACTATGATAATCTCTCCCTTCTCTTGGGGTGCCATTGGGAGGCGCTGCCGTGGCCATCATCATCATCACCGTGATCTACACCAACACATCCGCCATCTTCACCAACACCTCCATCACCTTCCCCCCTCTATCTACAGCAGTCCACTCTCCCGCAACCCGTTGTACCCTCTACTTGAACATGGTGCCTTATGCTTCATATTATTATCCAATGATGTGTTGCCATCCTATGATGTCTGAGTAGATTTTCGTTGTCCAATCGGTGGTTGATGAATTGCTATGATTGATTTAATTTTCTTGTGGTTATGTTGCTATCCTTTGGTGCCCATCATATGAGCGCGCGCGTGGATCACACCATAGGGTTAGTTGTATGTTGATTGGACTATGTATTGGAGGGCAAGAGTGACAGAAGCTTCAACCTAGCATATAAAATGATGCATACGGGATTGAAGGGGGACCAATATATCTTAATGCTATGGTTGGGTTTTACCTTAATGAACGTTAGGTGTTGCTGAAGGAAATATGCCCTAGAGGCAATAATAAAGTTATTATTTATTTCCTTATATCATGATAAATGTTTATTATTCATGCTAGAATTGTATTAACCGGAAACATAATACATGTGTGAATACATAGACAAGCAGTGTCACTAGTATGCCTCTACTTGACTAGCTCGTTAATCGAAGATGGTTATGTTTCCTAACCATAGACATGAGTTGTCATTTGATTAACGGATCACATCATTAGAAGAATGATCTGATTGACATGACCCATTCCGTTAGCCTAGCACTTGATCGTTTAGTATGTTGCTATTGCTTTCTTCATGACTTATACATGTTCCTGTAACTATGAGATTATGCAACTCCGTTTACGGAGGAACACTTTGGTGCTACCAAACGTCTGGCAACGAATCTGGGTGATTATAAAGGAGTACTACAGGTGTCTCCAAAGGTACATGTTGGGTTGGCGTATTTGAGATTAGGTTTTGTCACTCCGATTGTCGGAGAGGTATCTCTGGGCCTTCTCGGTAATACACATCACATAAGCCTTGCAAGCATTGCAACTAATGAGTTAGTTGTGAGATGATGTATTACGGAACGAGTAAAGAGACTTACCGTAGCGAGATTGAACTAGGTATTGGATACCGACGATCGAATCTCGGGTAAGTAACATACCGATGACAAAGGGAACAACGTATGTTGTTATGCGGTTTGACCGATAAAGATCTTCGTAGAATATGTAGGAGCCAATATGGGCATCCAGGTTCCGCTATTGGTTATTGACCAAGAATAGTTCTAGGTCATGTCTACATAGTTCTCGAACCCGTAGGGTCCGCAACTTAAGGTTTCGATGGCGGTTATATTATGAGTTTATGAGTTTTGATGTACCGAAGGAGTTCAGAGTCCGGATGAGATCGGGGACATGACGAGGAGTCTCGAAATGGTCGAGGCGTAAAGATCGATATATTGGACGACTATATTCGGAGTTGGAAAGGTTCGAATGATTGGGTATTTTTGGAGTCTGGGAGAGTTACGGAATTCGCGGGGAGAAGTATTGGGCCTTATTGGGCCTGCGAAAGAGAGAGGGCTGCCTAGGGCAGGCGCGCGCCCAAGGCCTAGTCCGGGTGGACTAGGGAGGGGCCGCACCCTTCTTCTCTTCCCTTCCTTTTCTCCTACTCCTACTAGGAAAGGAGGAGTCCTACTCCCGGTGGGAGTAGGACTCCCCCTGCGCCTCCTCCCTTTGGCGGCCACCTCCTCCTTGCTCCTTTATATCTGAGGGCAGGGGCACCCCATGACACACAAGTTGATCTGGATCGTTCCTTAGCCGTGTCGGTGCCCCCTCCACCATATTCCACTTGGTCATATCGTCACGGAGCTTAGGCGAAGCCTGCGCGGAGAAGTCATATCGTCGCGGAGCTTAGGCGAAGCCCTGCGTCAGTGGAGCATCATCATCGTCCTGCGCCGTCGTCTTGTGGAACTCATCCCGACACTTTGCTGGATCGGAGTCCGGGGATCGTCATCGAGCTGAGCGTGTGCGAACTCGGAGGTGCCATCGTTCGGTGCTTGGATCGGTCGGATCGTGAAGGCGTCGACTACATCAACAGCGTTGTTATAACGCTTCGCTTTCGGTCTCGAGGGTGCGTGGACGGACCTCTCCCCTCTCGTTGCTATGCCATCACCATGGTCTTGCGTGATCGTGGGAAATTTTTGAAATTACTCGTTCCCCAACAATGGCATCGAGCCTGGTTTTATCGTTGATGTCATATGCACGAGTAGAACACAAGTGAGTTGTGGGCGATACAAGTCATACTGCCTACCAGCATGTCATACTTTGGTTCAGCGGTATTGTGAGATGAAGCGGCCGGACCGACATTACGCGTGCGCTTCGCGAGACTGATTTCACCGCTCGAGCACTCGTTGCTTAAAGGTGACCGGCGGTGTCTGTCTCTCACTTTAGTTGAACCGAGTATGACTCGCCCGGTCCTTGAGAAGGTTAAAACGGAGTCTATTTGACAAACTATCGTTGTGGTTTTGATGCGTAGGTAAGAACGGTTCTTGCTCAGCCCGTAGCAGCCACGTAAAACTTGCAACAACAAAGTAGAGGGCGTCTAACTTGTTTTTGCAGGGCATGTTGTGATGTGATATGGTCAAGGCGTGATGCTATATTTTATTGTATGAGATGATCATGTTTTGTAACGAGTTATCGGCAATCGGCAGGAGCCATATGGTTGTCGCTTTATTGTATGAAATGCAAGCGCCATGTAATTGCTTTACTTTATCACTAAGGAGTAGCGATAGCCGTAGAAGCAATAGTTGGCGAGGCGACAACGATGCTATGATGGAGATCAAGGTGTCGGCGCGGTGGCGATGGTGATCATGGCGTTGCTTGGCGATGGAGATCACAAGCACAAGATGATGATGACCATATCATATCACTTATATTGATTGCGTGTGATGTTTATCCTTTATGAATCTTATCTTGCTTTGATTGGCGGTAGCATTATAAGATGATCTCTCACCAAAATTATCAAGAAGTGTTCTCCACGAGTATGCACCGTTGCGAAAGTTCTTCGTCTTTGAGACACCACGTGATGATCGGGTGTGATAGGCTCTACGTTCAAATACAGCGGGTGCAAAACAGTTGCGCACGCGAATACTCAGGTTAAACTTGGCGAGCCTAGCATATAACAGATATGGCCTCGGAACACGAGACCGAAGGTCGGCGTGAATCATATAGTAGATATGATCAACATAGTGATGTTCACCATTGAAACTACTCCATCTCACGTGATGATCGGACATGGTTTAGTTGATTTGGATCACGTAATCACTTAGATGACTAGAGATGTCCGTCTAAGTGGGAGTTTATTAATATGATTAATTGAACTTAAATTTATCATGAACTTAGTCCTGGTAGTATTTTGCAAATTATGTTGTAGATCAATAGCTCGCGTTGTTGCTTCCCTATGCTTTTATATGTTTGTTTGATATGTTCCTAGAGAAAATTATGTTGAAAAATGTTAGTAGCAATGATGCGGATTAGATCCGTGATCTGAGGTTTATCCTCATTGCTGCACGTAAGAATTATGTCCTTGATGCACCGCTAGGTAGCAGACCTATTGCGGGAAGCGGATCTGCGGCGTTATGAGCGTTTGACTAGCTCAATATGATGACTACTTGATAAGTTTAGTGCACCATGCTTAACGGCTTAGAATCGGGACTTCAAAGGCGTTTTGAGCGTCATGGACCATATGAGATGTTCCAGAATTGAAGTTAATATTTCAAGCAAATACCGAGTTGAGAGATATGAAGTCTCCAACAAGTTCTATAGCTAAAAGATGGAGGAGAATCGCTCAACTAGTGAGCATGTGCTCAGATTATGCGAGTACTTCAATCGCTTGAATCAAGTGGGAGTTAATCTTCGAGATAAGATAGTGATTGACAGAATTCTCTAGTCACCATCACTAAGTTACTAGAACTTCGTGATGAACTATAGTATGCAAGGGATGGCGAAAGCGATTCCCGAGCTCTTCGTGATGTTGAAATCGACGAAGGTAGAAATCGAGAAAGAGCATCAAGTGTTGATGGTTGACAAGACCACTAGTCTCAAGGAAAATGGAAAAGGGAAGAGGGGAACTTCAAAAGGAGCGGCAAGCAAGTTGCTGCTCGAGTGAAGAAGCCCAAGTCTAGACCTAAGCACGAGGCCGAGTACTTTTCTTGCAATGGAACTGGTCCTTTGAAGCGGAACTACCCCAAGTATTTGGCGGATAAGAAGGATGGCAAAGTGAACAAAGGTATATTTGATATACAGATTATTGATGTGTATTTTACTAGTGTTAATAGCAACCCCTCGGTATTTGATCTTGGTTAGGTTGCTAAGAGTAGTAACTTCGAAGCAGGAGTTGCAGAATGAACGAAACTAGTTGAAGGGAAGTGACGATGAGTGTTGGAAGTAGTTCCAAGATTGATATGATCATCATCGCACACTCCCTATACTTTCGGGATTAGTGTTAAACCTAAATAAATGTTATTTGGTGTTTGCGTTGAGCATGAATATGATTTGATCATGTTTATTGCAAAGCGGTTATTCATTTAAAGTCAAAGAATAATTGTTGTTACATTTAAATGAATAAAACCTTCGATAGTCATACACCCAATGAAAATAGTTTATTGGATCTCGATCGTAATGATACACATATTCATAATATTGATGCCAAAAGATGCAAAGTTAATAATGATAGTGCAACTTATTTGTGTACTGCCGTTTAGGTCATATTGGTGTAAAGCGCATGAAGAAACTCCATCTTGATGGGATTTTGGAATCACTTGATGCTTGCGAACCATGCCTTATGGGCAAGATGACTAAAGACTACATTCTCGGAACAATGGAGCGAGCAAATGACTTATTGGAAATAATACATACTGATGTATGCGGTCCGATGAGTGTTAAAGCTCGTGGCAAGTATCGTTATTTTCTGACCTTCACAAGATGATTTGAGCAGATATGGGTATATCTACTTGATGAAACACAATTCGAAACATTTGAAAAGTTCAAAGAATTTCAGAGTGAAGTGAAGAATCATCGTAACAAGAAAATAAAAAGTTTCTACGATATGATCGCAGAGGAAAAATATTTGAGTTACGAGTTTGGCCTTGATTAAAACAATGTGAAATAGTTTCACTACTCACGCCACAGAACACCACAGCGTTATGGTGTGTCCGAGCGTCGTAACCGTACTTTATTTGATATGGTGCGATCAATGATGTCTCTTACCAATTTACCAATATCGTTTTGAGGTTATGCATTAGAGACAGCCGCATTCACATTTAAAGGGCACCATCTAAATCCGTTGAGGCGACACCGTATGAACTATGGTTTAACGATAAACCTAAGTCATGTCGTTTCTTAAAAGTTTGGAGTTGTGATGTTTATGTGAAAAAAGTTTTCACCGATAAGCTCGAACCCAAATCGAGAAGTGCGTCTTCATAGATTACCCAAAAGAAAATGTTGGGTACACCTCCTATCACAGATCCGAAGGCAAGTTTTTCGTTGCTAAGATGGATCCTTTCTAGAGAAGAAGTTCCAGTGATTCCTACACCAATTAGTGAGGAAGTTAATGATGATGATCATGAAACTTCAGATCAAGTTGCTACCAAACCTCGTAGGTCTTCCAGAGTAAGATCCGCACCAGTGATACGGTAATCATGTTCGGAAGTCATGTTACTAGACCATGATGAACCTACGAACTATGAGGAAGCGATGATGAGCCCAGATTCATGAAATGGCTTGAGGCCATGAAATCGAGATGGGATCCATGTATGAGAACAAAGTATGGACTTTGATGGAGTTGCCCGATGATCGGCAAGCCATATTATATAAATGGATCTTCAAGAAGAAGACAGATGATGATAGTAGTGTTACTATCTACAAAGTTCGACTTATGCAAAAAGGTTTTCGACAAGTTCAAGGTGTTGACTACAAATGAGATTTTCTCAAGCTGTGGCGATTCTTAAGTCTGTTGAATCATGTTAGCAATTGCCACATTTTATGAAATCGGCAAATGAATGTCAAAACTACATTCTTTAATGGATTTATTAAAGAAGAGTTGTATATGATGCAACCGAAGTTTTTGTCAATCCTAAAGGAGCTAACAAAATGTGCAAGCTCGGCGATCCATCAATGGACTGGTGCAAGCATCTCGGAGTTGGAATATACGCTTTGATGAGTTGATCAAAGCGTATGGTTTTATCTGAACTTTTGGAGAAGCTTGTATTTACAAGAAAGTGAGTGGGAGCACTACAGCATTTCGACAAGTATATGTGAATGACATATTGTTGATCGGAAATAATGTAGAATTATTCGCAAAGCATAAAGGAGTGTTTGAAAGGAGTTTTTTCCAAAGAAAGACCTCGGTGAAGCTGCTTACATATTGAGCATCAAGATCTATAGAGATAGATCAAGGCGCTTGATAAGTTTTTCAATGAATACATACCTTGTCAATATTTTGAAGTAGTTCAAAATGGAGCAGTCAAAGAAAAGTTCTTGCTGTGTTGCAAAGGTGTGAAATTGAGTGAGACTCAAATCCGACCACGGCAGAAAATAGAAAAGAGAATGAAAGTCATTCCTATGCCTCGATCATAGGTTCTATAAAGTATGCTATGCTATGTACCGGACCTATTATATACCTTGCTCTGAATTTGGCAAGAGAATACAATAGTGATCTAGGAGTAGATCACTGGACATTGGTCAAGAACATCCTTAGTGAGGACTAAGGAAATATTTCTCGATTATGGAGGTGATAAAAGAGCCCGTCGTAAAGAGTAACATCGATGCAAGCCTTTTACACTGATCCAGATGACTCTAAGTCTCAATCTGGATACATATTGTAAGTGGGAGCAATTAGCTAGAGTAGCCCCGTGCAGAGCATTGTAGACATAGAATATTTGCAAAATACATACGGCTCTGAATGTGACAGACCCGTTGACTAAGCTTCTCTCACGAGCAAAACATGATCATACTCTAGTAAACCCTTTGGGTGTTGGTCACATGACGATGTGAACTATGGGTATTAATCACATACAGATGTGACTATTGATGTTAAATCACATGGCGATGTGAACTAGATTATTGACTCTAGTGCAAGTGGGAGACTGAAGGAAATATGCCCTAGAGGCAATAATAAAGTTATTATTTATTTCCTTATATCATGATAAATGTTTATTATTCATGCTAGAATTGTATTAACGGAAACATAATACATGTGTGAATACATAGACAAGCAGTGTCACTAGTATGCCTCTACTTGACTAGCTCGTTAATCGAAGATGGTTATGTTTCCTAACCATAGACATGAGTTGTCATTTGATTAACGGATCACATCATTAGAAGAATGATCTGATTGACATGACCCATTCCGTTAGCCTAGCACTTGATCGTTTAGTATGTTGCTATTGCTTTCTTCATGACTTATACATGTTCCTGTAACTATGAGATTATGCAACTCCGTTTACGGAGGAACACTTTGGGTGCTACCAAGCGTCACAACGTATCTGGGTGATTATAAAGGAGTACTACAGGTGTCTCCAAAGGTACATGTTGGGTTGGCGTATTTCGAGATTAGTTTTGTCACTCCGATTGTCGGAGAGGTATCTCTGGGCCTTCTCGGTAATACACATCACATAAGCCTTGCAAGCATTGCAACTAATGAGTTAGTTGTGAGATGATGTATTACGGAACGAGTAAAGAGACTTACGTACGAGATTGAACTAGGTATTGGATACCGACGATCGAATCTCGGGTAAGTAACATACCGATGACAAAGGGAACAACGTATGTTGTTATGCGGTTTGACCGATAAAGATCTTCGTAGAATATGTAGGAGCCAATATGGGCATCCAGGTTCCGCTATTGGTTATTGACCAAGAATAGTTCTAGGTCATGTCTACATAGTTCTCGAACCCGTAGGGTCCGCACGCAACAAGGTTTCGATGTGCTTATATTATGAGTTTATGAGTTTTGATGTACCAAAGGAGTTCGAGTCCCGGATGAGATCGGGGACATGACGAGGAGTCTCGAAATGGTCGAGGCGTAAAGATCGATATATTGGACGACTATATTCGGAGTTTGGAAAGGTTCGAATGATTGGGTATTTTTCGAGTACTGGGAGAGTTACGGGAATTCGCCGGGAGAAGTATTGGGCCTTATTGGGCCCTGCGGGAAGAGAGGGGCTGCCTAGGGCAGGCCGCGCGCCAAGGCCTAGTCCGAATTGGACTAGGGGCGGGCCGCACCCTTCTTCTCTTCCTTCCTTTTCTCCTACTCCTACTAGGAAAGGAGGAGTCCTACTCCCGGTGGGAGTAGGACTCCCCCCTGTCGCCTCCTCCCTTTGGCCGCCACCTCCTCCTTGCTCCTTTATATCTGAGGCAGGGGCACCCCATGACACACAAGTTGATCTACGGATCGTTCCTTAGCCGTGTGCGGTGCCCCCTCCACCATATTCCACTTGGTCATATCGTCACGGAGCTTAGGCGAAGCCTGCGCGGAGAAGTCATATCGTCGCGGAGCTTAGGCGAAGCCCTGCGTCGGTGGAGCATCATCATCGTCCTGCGCCGTCGTCTTGTGGAACTCATCCCGACACTTTGCTGGATCGAGTCCGGGGATCGTCATCGAGCTGAGCGTGTGCGAACTTCGGAGGTGCCGTGACGTTCGGTGCTTGGATCGGTCGGATCGTGAAGACGCGTCGACTACATCAACAGCGTTGTTATAACGCTTCGCTTTCGGTCTCACAGTGCGTGGACGGACACTCTCCCCTCTCGTTGCTATGCCATCACCATGGTCTTGCGTGATCGTAGGAAATTTTTTGAAATTACTACGTTCCCCAACAGTTGCGGATGCTTGCTAATAGTTCCAATCATAGGTGCATAGAATTCCAAGTCAGGGATGACATGCTAGCAGTGGTCTCTCCCACATAATACTTGCTATCGGTATAGTATTGTAGTCAATTGCTTAATGGACAATTTCGCCACTCCTACCACCACTTTTCCACACTCGCTATATTTACTTTATTGCTTCTTTACTTACAACAGCCCCTAGTTTTTATTTACGCTCTCTTTATATTCTTGCAAACCTATCCAAAAACACCTACAAAGTACTTCTAGTTTTATACTTGTTCTAGGTAAAGTAAACGTTAAGCGTGCGCAGAGTTGTATCGATGGTCAATAGAACTTGAGGGAATATTTGTTCTACCTTTAGCTCCTCGTTGGGTTCGACACTCTTACTTATCGAAAACTGTTGCGATCCCCTATACTTGTGGTTTATCAAGACCTTTTTCTGGCGCCGTTGTCGGGGAGTCATAGTGTGGGGTGAATATTCTCGTGTGTGCTCATTTGCTTTATCACTAAGTAATTTTTATTTGCTATTCTTAGTTGTTCTCTATCTTTAGTTATGGATATGGAACACGAAATACCAAAAAAATTAGGTGTACTTGCTGCTCATGGAGATGGGGAGCCTCCTAAAACCCTCGATGCTCAATATGTGAAAAATATTATATACCACTTTGATAATCCCGAGAAAACCTCATTCAATTTGGTAATGGGAGTAACGTTGGATCAACGTGAATACTTTAGGGATTATCGCTTGACACAAAAAGGGAAACTATTATGGGATCAAATTTATATATTGAAGTGGTATGCTCGGCAAGTATGCTTGAATTATGATTATACTTGTTGCTCAAGGATGAAGGCTCCACACCTCCCCTTTTTATGCAAATTTAATGATAATAAAACCTTAGCTTCTTATGCTAATGGTATACATGATCGCTATGATGTGGAACAAATAGAAGAATTTGTTGCTTTTATGGGTGATTATGAAATTGAATCTATGTTTAAAGAGTTTGAAGATTTTGACGATGCTGTTTATAGACCTGAAAATTTAGCTATCCTGAAATATTGTTATGAGAATTATGAATACAATTACGAAATTAATGCACTTATTGAGAAAGTCTCCGCTGTCCAAGAAGAGATTAATATTTTGCAGGAATCTATGGAAGAAGAAGTTGATGAAACTGTGAGCTCATTGGATGAAAAAGATGAGGAGGAGAGCAAAGAACAAAAGGAGGAAGAGCGGATTGATCACCCGTGCCCACCTTCTAATGAGAGTAACTCTTCAACTCATACATTGTTTAATTTCCCTTCATGCTTACCGAAGGATGAATGCTATGATAATTGCTATGATCCCGTTGTTTCTTTTGAAATATCCCTTTTTGATGATGCTTGCTATGCTTGTGGCCAAGATGCCATTATGAATTATGCTTATGGAGATGAACTTGCTATAGTTCCTTATGTTAAACATGAAATTGTTGCTATTGCACCCACACATGATAGTCCTATTATCTTTTTAAATTCTCCAAACTACACTATATCGGAGAAGTTTGCCCTTATTAAGGATTATATTGATGGGTTGCCTTTTACCATTGCACATGATGATTTTGATAGATATAATATGCATGTGCTTGATGCTCCTACTTTCAATTATTATTAGAGAGGAACCATATCTCCACCTCTTTATGTTTCCAACACGATAAAATTGCAAGAAACTGTTTATACTATGCATTGGCCTTTACTTTGTGTGCATGAATTGTTCTTTTATGACATGCCGATGAATAGGAAGAGAGTTAGGCTTCGTCATTACTTGATATATGTTGCTTTGTGCTCACTACTAAATGCCAAATCATTGCTAATTTAAATTGGCTTTGATATACCTTGGGATCCCGGTGGATTCACTACTTGAGCACTATATGCCTAGCTTAATGGCTTTAAAGAAAGCGCTGCCAGAGAGACAACCCAAAAGTTTTAGAGAGTCATTTATTTCTGTTGTGTGCTTTTATGTAGTTTAAAAATAAAAATAATGTGCCAAGGTTTGCCTTTAGGATGTTTACAATGCTTGTTGGTTTGTATGGTGCAGGACAGAAACTTTGTCTGTAGTGCGTGATTTTACATTTTTTACTGGAATGTCAAATGGTTCTGAAACTTTTTGCACTGTATTTCTATACACATTTTTTATTTTTCATAATTTTGGCAGAATTTTTCAACTATCAGAAGTATGGTAAATGTTCAGATTATTACAGACTGTTCTGTTTTAGACAGATTCTGTTTTTGATGCATAGTTTGCTTGTTTTGATGAAACTATAAATTTATATAAGTGGATTAAGCCACGAAAAAGTTATATTACAGTAGACACAATGCAAAAACAAAATATGAATTGGTTTGCAACAGTACTTAGAGTAGTGATTTGCTTTATTATACTAACGGATCTTACCGAGTTTTCTGTTGAAGTTTTGTGTGGATGAAGTGTCCGATGATCGAGGAGGTCTCGATGTGAGAAGAAGGAAGAGAGGCAAGAGCTCAAGCTTGGGGATGCCCAAAGCACCCAAAGTAAATATTCAAGGAGACTCAAGCGTCTAAGCTTGGGGATGCTCCGGAAGGCATCCCCTCTTTCTTCAACAAGTATCGGTATGTTTTCAGATTCGTTTCGTTCATACGATATGTGCAATCTTGGAGCGTGTTTTGCATTTAGTTTTCATTTTTCTTTTATGCACCATGCTGGTATGAGATGGTCCTTGGTTGATTTATAGAATGCTCTCTGCACTTCACTTATATCTTTTGAGTATGGCTTTATAGAATGCTTCATATGCTTCACTTATATCATTTGAAGCTTGGATTGCCTGTTTCTCTTTACATAAACAACCGCCATTTGTAGAAGGCTCCTTTGCTTCACTTATATTTGTTAGAGCGTGGGCATATCTTTTGTAGAAAGAATTAAACTCTCGTGCTTCACTTATATCTATTTAGAGAGAGGACAGGAACTGGTCATTCACATGGTTAGTCATAAAACCCTACATAAAACTTGTAGATCACTGAATATGATATGTTTGATTCCTTGCAATAGTTTTGCGATATAAATGTGGTGATATTAGAGTCGTGCTAGTTGAGTAATTTTGAAATTGAGAAATACTTGTGTTGAGGTTTGCAAGTCCCGTAGCATGCACGTATGGTGAACCGTTATGTAACGAAGTTGGAGCATGAGGTGTTTATTGATTGTCTTCCTTATGAGTGGCGGTCGGGGACGAGCGATAGTCTTTTCCTACCAATCTATCCCCCTAGGAGCATGCGCGTAGTACTTTGTTTTGATAGCTAATAGACTTTTGCAATAAGTATGTGAGTTCTTTATGACTAATGTTGAGTCCATGGATTATACGCACTCTCACCCTTCCATCATTGCTAGACTCTTGATGCACTGCATTGCCCTTTCTCACCTCGAGAGTTGGTGCAAACTTCGCGGTGCATCAAACCCCGTGATACGATACGCTCTATCACACATAAACCTCCTTATATCTTCCTCAAAACAGCCACCATACCTACCTATTATGGCATTCCCATAGCCATTCCGAGATATATTGCCATGCAACTTCCATCATCATCATATACATGACTTGAGCATTCATTGTCATATTGCTTTGCATGATCGTAAGATAGCTAGCATGATGTTTTCATGGCTTGTCCTTTTTTGATGTCATTGCTATGCTAGGTCATTGCACATCCCGGTACACCGCCGGAGGCATTCATATAGAGTCATATCTTTGTTCTAGATATCAAGTTGTAATATTGAGTTGTAAGTAAATAAAAGTGTGATGATCATCATTATTAGAGCATTGCCCCAGTGAGGAAAGGATGATGGAGACTATGATTCCCCCACAAGTCGGGATGAGACTCCGGACGAAAAAAAAAGAAAAAAAAGAGAAGGCCCAAAAAAAAGAGAAAAAAAAGAAAAAAATGAGAGAAAAAGAGAGAAGGGGCAATGTTACTATCCTTTTACCACACTTGTGCTTCAAAGTAGCACCATGTTCTTCATATAGAGAGTCTCTTGAGTTATCACTTTCATATACTAGTGGGAATTTTCATTATAGAACTTGGCTTGTATATTCCAATGATGGGCTTCCTCAAATGCCCTAGGTCTTCATGAGCAAGCAAGTTGGATGAACACCCACTTAGTTTCAGTTTGAGCTTTCATACACTTATAGCTCTAGTGCATCCGTTGCATGGCAATCCCTACTCCTCACATTGACATCAATTGATGAGCATCTCCATAGCCCGTTGATTAGCCGCGTCAATGTGAGACTTTCTCTTTTTTTTGTCTTCTCCACATAACCCCCATCATCATCTTCTATTCCACCTATAGTGCTATGTCCATGGCTCACGCTCATGTATTGCGTGAAAGTTGAAAAGGTTTGAGAAACCTCAAAAGTATGAAACAATTGCTTGGCTTGTCATCGGGGTTGTGCATGATGTGAATATTTTGCGTGGTGAAGAAGGAGCATAGACAGACTATATGATTTTGTAGGGATGAGCTTTCTTTGGCTATGTTATTTCAATAAGACATAATTGCTTGGTTGGTATGCTTGAAGTATTATTTTTTTATGTCAAAGGATAGACTATTGCCTTGAATCAATCGTGTCTTAATATTCATGCCATGATTAGACATATGATCAAGATTATGCTAGGTAGCATTCCACATCAAAAATTATCTTTTTTATCATTTACCTACTCGAGGACGAGCAGGAATTAAGCTTGGGGATGCTGATACGTCTCCGTCGTATCTATAATTTTTGATTGTTCCATTCCAATATTATTCAACTTTCATATACTTTTTGGCAACTTTTTATACTATTTTGGGACTAACATATTGATCCAGTGCCCAGTGCCAGTTCCTCTCTGTTGCATGTTTTATGTTTCGTACAAACCCCATATCAAACAGAGTCCAAACGGGATAAAAACGGACGGAGAATTATTTTGGAATATTTGTGATTTTTAGGAAGTAAAATCAAAGCGAGATGGTGCCCGAGGTGGCCACGAGGGTGGGGCCCACGCCCTCTCCAGGAGGGCGCGCCCCCCACCCTCGTGGGCCCCTCGTAAGGCGGTTGATGCTCTACTTTTGCCGCAAGAAAGCTAATTTCTGGAAAAAGATCTGGGCGAAGGTTTCAATCCAATCGGAGTTACGGATCCCCAGATGTAAAAGAAACGGTGCCACGGCAGAATCCCAGAACGCAGAAACAGAGAGACAGATCCAATCTCGGAGGGGCTCTCACCCCTCCCATGCCATGGAGGCCAAGGACCAGAGGGGAAACCCTTCTCCCGTCTAGGGAGGAGGTCAAGGAAGAAGAAGACGAAGGGGCCCCCTCTCCCCTTCTCTTCCGGTGGCGCCGGAGCGCTGCCGTGGCAATCATCATCATCACCGCGATCTACACCAACACCTCCGCCATCTTCAGCAACATCTCCATCACCTTCCCCCCTCTATCTACAGCGGTCCACTCTCCTGCAACCCGTTGTACCCTCTACTTGAACATGGTGCCTTATGCTTCATATTATTATCCAATGATGTGTTGCCATCCTATGATGTCTGAGTAGATTTTCATTGTCCTATCGATAGTTGATGAATTGCTATGATTGATTTAATTTGGTTGTGGTTATGTTGCTGTCCTTTGGTGCTCATCATATGAGCGCGCGCGTGGATCACACCATAGGGTTAGTTGTATGTTAATTGGACTATGTATTGGAGGGCAAGAGTGACAGAAGCTTCAGCCTAGCATAGAAATTGATGCATACGGGATTGAAGGAGGACCAATATATCTTAATGCTATGGTTGGGTTTTACCTTAATGAACGTTAGTAGTTGCGGATGCTTGCTAATACTTCCAATCATAAGTGCATAGAATTCCAAGTCAGGGATGACATGCTAGCAGTGGCCTCTCCCACATAATACTTGCTATCGGTCTAGTAAAGTAGTCAATTGCTTAATGGACAATTTTGCCACTCCTACCACCACTTTTCCACACTCGCTATATTTACTTTATTGCTTCTTTACATACAACAGCCCCTAGTTTTTATTTACGCTCTCTTTATATTCTTGCAAACCTATCCAAAAACACCTACAAAGTACTTCTAGTTTTATACTTGTTATAGGTAAAGTAAACGTTAAGCGTGCGTAGAGTTGTATCGGTGGTCGATAAAACTTGAGGGAATATTTGTTCTACCTTTAGCTCCTCGTTGGGTTCGACACTCTTATTTATCAAAAACTGTTGCGATCCCCTATACTTGTGGGTTATCACCCACCACTTGAGTGAGATGAGCGACTCCACCATATGTGACTTTGAGTGCACTATTTTGAGGGAGTCAGCAAGCCACCACATATAGAGTGTGAGATAGTTGATAGGTCACGTGAGCCCACCTTCAACACTAATGACTTAACCTCTACCTCTCTTGTGTCTTCTCATTTGGTGCTAGGTCCCATCTATGATGACGCCCTGATACTCGACAACTTCGTCCTCCCTTTGGACAAGACAATGGCCATGGTGGAGATGCACACACCACATGGTTCCATCAAGATGAACATAATTCGGTCTTTACCACCTCACCTACACCACTTGAGTGGAATGACAAAGGTAATATAGGTGAAGGTGATGCTCTAGTCCCACTAGTGGACATTCTTGACATTGATTTCTTGCATGATGTTGATCCACCTATTGCCATGCTTCATGCTAGTGTGACTTCCCCATGCGATGATTTACCCATTTATGGTGAGTATGATGATTGCCATGTGGAGTCTATTAGTTGTGATGCCACATTGCATAGGATTTCTTGTCACAATTTTCTTGGTCACATCATGTTTGACAATCCGCTTGACTTGTCATATGCTATGCATGAGATCAACAATATGTCCATTTTGTAATCTCTTCATAGTGACTATGCATATGCCATTAAAATGAACCCAATTTGCACATATGCCATAAATGACAAGCCCATGGTTATCGGCATTTGTTTCTCTTGTGATGATATTGATATGCTCCCTTTGCATCATTTATCTCATATGCCATGCCATGACCACCTAGCTTCGGATATGCATTGTTTTGGATGTTGTCCATTATCTCCATATGATGTTTCCGATATTGCTCATGAGGAGACCCCCATAGTTTCCTCATACATGTTAGGAGATTTTGATCACTCCCATCCATTGCACGATCCCAATAATTATGTGCACAATATGATACCCATGAATGATAATGCTATTGTTGTGCCATATACTTGCCCGCTCAATGTGTGTCCCCGTCGTGTCATACATAACAACTATTCCTTCATGATGGATGGCATGTTCATATACCATGTGTCTAATTTCTTTGAGCGATGCTTATCTTGTTCTAACTCACACGTGCACATACACATCATGATGGATGATGTGTACATTTACTACGCACACAATTTCTTTTGTTTGTGTCTTTTTTGTGTAGGTACCCATGAATACTTGTCAACCTCACAATCCCATGAGTTGACAAAACGAGCTCTAGAGAGTAATGATGACTTTGGATCCCATGCATTGTCTTTCCCACCACTCTTTGCGCGCAAAGACTTCGCGCATTTCTTCTACACGGTCCTCACATGGTTATGGGTTATTGGCTATTACATATGCTATGCCCATCTTTCCATGTTAATTTTGCATGATATGCTCATTACTATGCCTTTGACATGCATTTGTGACCCATGCTTTGCATTACACATGATGATTGATTCTTGTACTTTTATGTGTATTTGCAAGCTTGGTGGAGATATCACTTGTTATTGCCATGTTTGCTCTGTGCCCCATTCCTATGATGATACTATGATCTTGTTTTGTGTTCGTGCTTGCGATATGTCATGCGCATTTCCTATAGCCATTATTTGACCACATGACATGATTGCCTTGTTTAATCCTAGTGTGTTGCATCTTCGCTCCACAAATTTCACAACTTGATTCCTATGCTTGCTTATGTTGCATCACCCATGATTCATACTTGCTCATTTCATGTGGTTGATGACAACCATCTACATTCTTGGCACATGATTGTTATTGCTGCTTGTCATATATCTCCATATGTTGCCTCTTTCATGCTAGACGATTTGCCATGTATTGAATGCAACAATGTTTATAGTCTTGCTAATGAGATTGCCCCCATAGCATTCTCGCATATTTTTGGAGATTTTGACATAATTCTTGTGGAGCATGCTTGTCTTCCTTCTTTGCACCATATGCATCGTGCCATGAACATAAATATTGTTGCATCATATTCTTCATGCACTTTTGCTACTAATGATTATGTGCAAGAAATGAGAACCATCATGATGGATGATGTGTTTATCTACCATGCACATACGTTCTTTGTTTTGTTGTGTGCATGTGTAGGTTACTTGGACTTCGTGTCGACTTCCACTTCACGTGAGTTGACCATTCGAGCTCTTGAGAGCAAGCCTCATTGTCGGTGTACAAAAAGAGGGGTACACTTTTTGTACCCCTATAATTGTGCAGGGCAGTCTGAGCCGCGGGCACCACCGCACTGAGCAAGGCAAGGGAGGTGAGCCAAGGTAAGGCCAAAGCTTGAAAGGAGCAGAACGACGCCAAGACTAAGACCACAAAGAGCAAAGGGGACGAAGTGGACTCCCCCTGCAAGATCCTTGCCGGGAGGCGGTTTTAGCAAACCCGACAAGACCCTTGCCGTGGCAGCTCGCCCCACACCTACGGAGCGAATCACCCTTGAGTCCACTACCGCCATGGGGAAAGGATTCGGGAGACATCCCGTGGTGGCATCCAGATCTTTGTGAAGACATTCAAGATCAGATACACACTATAGAAGATGACGACCCTTGGCGGGATCCCAGCCAAGGAGGACCACAAGGCCCCCGGCAAGAGCCTTGCCGGGATGACAAGAGCGCCACGGCAAGACCCTTGCCGGGGCTACGGCGAGGCCCTTGCCAAGAACACCCGTAGGGCCACCATCAGGCCCACGCCAATCAAACCTCCACCACCGTTCGCATGCAGCTGCCGACCCAACCAGTTGGGCAGGCACCTGCGTGGCGGCAAGCGGATCTTCGTGGAGACCCACCACTGCGCCACCTCAGCTGCCTGCCTGCCTACATGGCACCATGGGCATCGCTGGCCAGGGCACGTGTCGACACGAAAGGGAGCGGCGACGGACGAGACATGGCTCTCCCCCGTCCCCGATAAAGCAAGGACACCTAAGCAAGACAAATTAAAGGCGCCTTGTCATGTAATGCGAGGGATAAACTCGCATCACTGTACACTCTCCACCTCCTGTGTGCCACTATGGCAACCCCTTTCCCTTCCCTATAAAAGGAGGCCCAAGGCGACCAGGAGGAGGATTCAGCTTTTTGGAGCTCCTCACGCCCCATTGCTAGTTCAAGAGCACAGATAAACAAACCACCAAAGAAGGAGTAGGGTTTTACGCATCCTCGCGGCCCGAACCTGTATAAGGAAACCGCGTGCTATCTGTTTGATCCGCTCTTCTCACGACCCCGCGCCCTGCGATCGTAGTAGGGATTCTTGTGATCCCATAGGTGTCGTTCCCACCGATATCTTTGGCGCGCCAGGTAGGGGGGCGCAGTTGTGAGAATCGGCTCTAGCAGTTAGTTCGACGCTTCTTCATCGTTATGGTGCCCAAGAAGAAGATGACGGTGGCGGTTGGCCCGTCGGAAGCCGAACATCCCGTCCCGACGCGGGCGAGCAGCGGACCGGTCGCAGAAGGACCGGGCGCCGTTCGCGAACACCAACACCGCCCCAAAGAGCCGAAGTTTGGGAGGCGGCGTGTTCGTCTTGCTGTAACGGGCGCACGCCGCCAAATCAAAAGACGGAGCCAGACCCTCCGCGGGTGGCGCGGGGCCTTCAAGATCGTTGCCACCCGCCCGAAGGCGACGCGAGGGTTTAAGACTCACGCCGGCGCCGACGGCGCGCGATTTAACGGCGTAATCACGCCGAGACCCGGCGCCGCCATGGAAGAACCCAGCGCCACTCCCGGATTTAGAGGACCTGCCCGCCGCCGAGGCGCCGGTGAAGATGGCATGCGATCGCGGGGTCGTGATAGAGCTCTTCGACATGGTCGAAGTCGAGCGCTGCCGCGATCCGTGTAGGTTCCGCTGCCACCAACGCCAGCCAGGCTCTGGCGCGCGCGCGTTGCTCTCGATTTTCCTCCCACTACGGGAAACTCGGCGAATGGAGAGCCACTATCAAAGCCTTGTTGCGGTGGCCAACAAAGACGAACCGAGTCCGGTGGAGCCCCCGGGTCGATGCTCCGACGGAGTCCCACGCACCAGTGGCAGGAAAGCCGGCGGCGCCGCGACCACGGTGCACTCGCATCCTCCTCGCCCGATACCGTGGACGCCAGCCCGTCGTGACGTTACGGGCGACGAAATCTCCATAGCATCGTCCGACCCGCGGGCCCACTGTGACCAGCGCCAAGTTCCTCAGGAACGAGAATATGAAGACGCTTGAACCACTATCGAGCGCCGGCGCGGAGCGCGCCACCAATCAGATAGGCGAGCAGGGCCTGCTGTGAGCCACCCAACACCGGAGAGCCTTGGAGGCCTACCTTACGAGCTAGGCTGTCCGGCTTTTACCATGAGCTGCGGCAGTTCTAGTGGCCCACTCACCGCACCTTCAAACCCGACGTGGGCGAAAAGTACAGCGGCTAGACCCACCCGTCTGAGTTCCTCAGCATCTACACCATCGCGATGCAAGCTGCCGGAGCCCGCGACGATAAGGTGCTTGCGACCACTTCCGCTGGCTCTTAAACCCAACGCCATGTCATGGTTGATGCACTTGCCAAGAGACGCTATTTCCTCCTGGTCGGATTTGTGCCATGAGTTCATGGGCGCCTTTTATTGAGGCCACCAAGCCCATGGCCAAGCAAGCGACCTGCACGCCATTCCCGGAAGGGGGCGAGAGTCTCCGCAAGTATATACAGAGGTTCAGCCGGATACGAAGATAATATCCCCGATATTCACCCCGCCGCCATCATCATCGCGCTCCATCGAACGTGTGTAACCGCAAGATGCGCCAAGAGCCGGCAATGAACAAGGTGAAAGATGTAGCGAACTCTAAGTTCTTGGCGACGGATGTGCCCGAGCTGAAGAGGAAGGAAGTACCCGGCGAAGATGCCGGCGTGGAAACCGACTCCTCAGATGAGGATATTGCCGCCCCGGCGAAGAAAGGCCGGCGCCGCAACAGGAAGCGCAAAGGTAAAGCCGTGCTTGCCGTCGAGGGATCTGATGACGCCGGCTCCACCAAGAAAACCAAGGCAGACGATCCCGCAAGGAAGTTGCGGGATGTGTCGCTGAAGAATCTTGGCGGCTGCCGAGAAGCCAGAAACTCCGACAAGCGATCTTGCAAGATCCATCACACCAAAGGCCATGCTCTCCAAGACAGCCGACAGTTGAGCTCCTCGCCGAGAAGCGAGGGCTGAGTATGAGAGGCGGGACAAGGAGAAGGGCCCAGACGGTGCTTGAGGGTCCCGAAGAAGCATGACGGCCAGCGGGCCGTCGCGCAAGGATAAACAACAGGAGAGGCCGCCGGGCCGTGATGTAAAGCCGTAAGACGACAATCACGAAGAGGACGATGAATCCGGCGACCAAGAGTTTCGAAAGCTACAGAGGCCATGGCCGACGGCGGCGCCATCGTGCATACTTCTCACCGCCGCTTAAACAGTGGGCGCGAGAGATTACAGCGGCAGAGCCGTCGTTTGATGCCCAAAGGCCGCTGAAGTGGTCCAGCACACCTATCATTTTTGACACTGAGGATCACCCTGATCGCACTACTGCGGTCGGGTGCATGACATTGTTGGTTTCACCAATAATACGCAACCTCAAGGTGACGAAGATGCTAGTCGATGGCGGGGCCGGTCTGAACTTGATCTCGCCTCCCGTGACCGAGAAACTGCAGATTCCTGATGGAGACCTCGAAGAGACGGGCATGTTTCAGGGGGTCAACCCGGGAAGAAGCCAACCCAAGGGAAAGGTCACACTGCCCGTGACTTTTGGAAGCGACCTGAACTACGGTGACGGAGAGGATCGTGTTTGATGTTGCCAAGATCCCTTGCCCTACAACGGATCCTTGGTCGCCCAATATGAGCCAAGTTCATGGCGGCGTCACACTATGCTTACAACACCCTGAAGATGCCAGGACCTGTGACGATCATCACCATCCCCTCCGACAAGAAAGATGCGCTGATTTGCGCTGACCAACTATACCAAAGAAGCGATTCTGAGAGCTGCCGCCACTAGGGCACTTGCTCCCGCCACCGACCCCGGAGGAAGAAGAAGAAGAAGAACGGTGAGACCTCGGACACCCACTCCGCAAGCGCACCTCTTCTGAGTGTAGCGCTGCCGCCGAGGACGTGCCAGAGCTCCACCGACGGAAAAAGAAGCCCGAGGCCATACAGCCGGAACCAAGAAGGTTTCATCAATGAGGACGGCACGGGAGGAGCTTTTACCATAAGCTCCACCCTTGACGACAAATAGGAAGACGCACTCGTCACCTTCCTGCGGCGAATGTCGATGTGTTTGCATGGCAAGCTTCCGACATCCCGGTGTTCCTGTGGAGGTGATTGAGCACCACCTGCTGTCTCGCCTCATGCACGCCCGTCAAGCGTAAGGTCGAAAAGCAAGCTTTGGAATGACAAGAGTTCATCACGAAGAGATCCGAAGCTGGAACCAGCGGGTTTGGTAAGAGGAGTGCTCCATCCAACGTGGTTGGCCAATCCGGTCGTAGTCGCGCAGGCAAATGGAAGTGGAGACTGTATTGATTACACAGATATCAATAAGGCTTGCCCTAAAGACCCTTCCGCTGCCGCCAAGACCGACCAGATTGTTGACTCCACGGCTGGGTGTGATCTGTTGTCATTCCTCGACGCCTACTCCGCTACCACCAGATCTTCATGACAAGAGAAGACGAAGAGAAAACAGCATTCATCACCCCATGCGGTACGATTGTTTCATGCGGATGCCTTCGGGATGAAGAGTGCTGGTTCGACGCTTGCAAGGGCGGTCCAGATTGGTTTTGAACCCCAGCTCCATAGAAATATGGAAGCTTATATGGATGACATAGTGGTCAAAACCAAGGACAGGGCAACCTCATACCAGATTTGTAAGAAACATTTGCAAACCTGCCCAAGATCAATCTCAAGCTGAACCCCGAGAAGTGCGTCTTTGGCATCCCGTCCGCAAGCTTCGGTTCTTGGTGTCACAAACAGGGATAGAGGCCAATCCGGACAAAATCAAAGCTATAGAGCAGATTGAAGCACCCAAGCGAATCAAGGATGTGCGCCGGCTTGTCGGTAGCATCGCCGCCATGGGCAGGTTCAATTCCAAGTCGCGGAAGCGCCCTTCCCTTTTCAAGATCCCGAAAAAGGCGGGCCCGATGGAGTGGACGCCGGTCAAGCAGCATTGCAAGGTTTGAAGAAGTACCTCTCCTCCGCGCCAATAGTAGTTGCGCCTAGGCCACAGGAGCCGTTGCTGCTATACCTGGCGGCAACGGACTAAGTGGTCAGCGCTGCACTAGTGGCGCAAAGAGAGGTTGACGACGAGGTAATGGCAGCGGCAGAGCCCGACACCACCAAAGTCAGAGACGACACAGCCGCTTGAAGTGCCACCAAGAAGAAAATGATGCAGCACCGGTCTACTTTGTTAGTTCCTCTCGCAGGGGCTAGATCAAGGTATCTTGCGGCGTGCTAAAACTGCTCTTCGCCTTCTTATGGCCTCGAGGAAGCTGCGCCACTACTTCCGCACACGAGATCATCGTTGCCACTCGCCTCCCTCGCAACGGATATTGCACAATCGGGATGCAACGGAAGAATTGTGGAATGGGCATCGAGCTGTCCAGCTTTTGGCCTCAAGTTTGAAAGTACTTCGATGATTCAGAGCCGAGTCCTAGCGGAGTTCATTGCGAATGGACTGCAACGCTCGACGAAGAAGCCCAAGAGACTGCTCTCCCCGGCAAGGAGGCAAGTTGTGATTGGATCATGTACTTTGATGGAGCTTTCTCCTTACAAGGCGCCGGGGCTGGCGTACTGCTTGTCGCGCCCACCGGAGAGCACCTCAAGTACGTGATCTAGATGCACTTCCCCAGGGAGGTGTCAACAAACAATACGGCAGAGTACGAAGGGCTGCTTGCCGGTCTTAGGATCGCGGCGGACCTCGGAATCAAGAAACTCATCGTCAGGGGAGACTCGCTGCTTGTCGTCAAGCAAGTCAACAAGGATTACCAGAGCTCGTTGATGAAGGCCTACGTCGATGAAGTGAGAAAGCTGGAAGAGCGCTTGACGGTATATGAGCTGAACACGCCCCCGAGCGGAGAACGATATCGCCGATTACCTGTCAAAACGCGCTGCCCTTAAGCTACCTGTGGAAGCAGGTACCTTTGTGCTTCAGCTAACTCAGCCATCCGTTGATCCATCAATAGAGCAGAATAAGAGGAGGAAATCAGGGCCCGACAAGTACTTTCCCGCCGAGCTCCCCGGAGCCGCCGGCAAGGATGTTGCCGGGGATACTGAGCCCGCCACGGGAAGACTGGCTCCGGCGGAGCGTCAAGCTCTTGCCGTCGAGACAGCCGCTCCTATAGCGGAGAAAATGCCTTTAGTCCTCGCCGTCGAGCCCCAGGCTCCAGCGTGGCACAAGATACCGTCCGATTCCTCCAACAGGGAACTTCCCGAGGAGCAGGAAGAAGCGAAAAAAGTAGCCCGTCGCTTACCATGTACCAGTTCGCCGATGACGCCCTGTATGTAAAGAGGCCGAACGGTGTGAAATTGAAGTGTATCCTCGAGAGGAAGGATGGAGCTGTTGGCGGAGATACACGGAGGCATATGTGGATCCCACATTGGGTCAAGGGCCCTTGCCGGCAAGGCATTTCGGCAAGGCTTCTTCTGGCCCACCGCCCTCCAGATGCGATGACACTAGTCACCAGTGTGAAGCGTGTCCGCTCCATTCAAAGAAGCTTCATCAGCCAGCTCAAGCCCTTCAAACCATTCCTCTCTCCCGCCCTTCTCGGTCTGGGGCTCGACATCTTGGGCCTTTTCCCCAGCTGTCGGGGCTTTGAGTACTTGTACATTGCAATCGACAAGTTCACAAAGTGGCCGGAGGTGGAGGCGAGGAGGAAGGTCACACCGGCGGCCGTCAAGTTCTTGAAGGGACTAGTGTGCCGCTTTACGCGTCCAACAGGTTATCACCGACAACGGCACACAGTTCACAAGCCACACCTTCATGCAATATACCCAAGACCTCGGCAAAGAAAGTCTGCTTGGCCTGCTGCTCACCCGCCAAGCAATGGTCAAGCTGAGAGGGCAAATGCTGAAGTATCGCGAGGCTTAAGGACCAAGACCTTTGACAAAGGCACAAGAGTGGAAGGCGCTGGATTGATGAGTTGCCGGGCGGTTCTTTGGTCGATCAGACGACGCCAAATCGAGCCACCGCCGACACCTTTGCCCTAGTATACGGGCGAAGCAGTTCTCCCCATCGAACTCGAGATACGGGTCACCTCGAGTGCTCGCTATGACGAGCTTGAGCAAGAGCAATCGCGCCAAGATGATGCAATGCTCCTTGAGGAAGATCGTCTTGAAGCGGTCAGAGAGCAATGGCTACCAGCAAGCCTTGCGCCGCTACCATAGCCGCAAGGTTCATGCCCAAGCCTTGAGGAAGGCAACCATGTCCTTCGCGCGCTCAATCGCCAAGAATTCCAACAAGTTGACGCCAAAGTGGGAAGGCCCTTATCGGTAATACGAGTCACCGTGCCCGACGCAGTCCGCTCGAGATCAAGATGCCGCCCGTGAGTAACTCCCGGAACATTGAGCATCTTCGCAAGTTTTACCAGGTAGCGCGGCTTGCCGGCCCCGACAAGCCACCTTTTGTACAAGCATTGCCGATGATGCATGTAACCCTTTGTACAAAGCCAGGCGCAGACCCTGAGCATAAATAAATGAAGCGCTGGCGCCCTAAGTTATAGCATGCATGCTAGGTCGAGTCTCGTCCTTGGTTAGGGTTGATAGTGCTTAGCAGCGACTAACCCCTAGCTTAGAGGTCGAGTGTGCGTCTCTTTGTCGTTCTTTTGTCTTCTTTGGTTCGCAGGACTCACAGATATCCTTGTCGGATCACTTGAGGACGAAAAAGAGAAGAGGGACAGACCGGCATCTAGACCCCGGCAAGCCAGTATTGCCGGGGGCTGCAAGTGCAAAGATTCACCCACGGCAAACCAGAGTTGTCGGGGGCTACAGCTTCAGATAAGTTCTTCATCCCTTATCATGCATTCCCTTATGGACTGAGGTATGCTGTAGCGACCGGACCCGAATGGATCAAGTCTCTGTGCTCAGTGTCATCCCTGGATCAGTAATGCCGACACCACACAAGATTAAAGGATTTATAGCAGAGCAGCAATCACACACTTATTACAGCGTTGTCCAAAAGAGGACTTATTACAATAAATATGGCTTAAGGCCATCTAATAACGATAACAGCGAAGGCTTGGAAGATAAGTGAGTCCATCAACTCCATCGGCATCACCGAGTATAGAACCACGACCTAACACCTTACTCGTCGTTCGAAAAGTCTCGCAACATGAAAGTTGCAGCCCAAAACGGGTCAGACATGGAATATGCCGCAATGCAACACATAGAGAACAATTGTAATAAGCCTATACTACATGCATATATGGCTGGTGGAAAAGCTTTACGGTTACAGTTTTGCATAAAGCTAATTTTTTCCTACAACAAAGGAATAATTTTGTTTAACTATCATGGTGGTTGTTAAACATTGAGAATGGTTGACAGCATCCTCAATCCCAATTAAAGTACTCATTAAAACCCAATATCATTAATTAGAAGTAACATGATGAGAATTCACATGATATTCAAGTACTAGATACTCAAAACGTCCATAACCGGGACACGGCTAATCATGATTAGTTTATACACTCTGCAGAGGTTTGCACTTTTCCCCACAAGACTCGATCGCCTCCGCTTGGTTCTCGTGACTACATGGTGTTTGAGAGACGGATGACCGAGACACGCTCTTCGTAAGCACTAGAACCTTACATGTGGGTAGACCGAACCAACCTACATCCCCTACATCAGCTAGCCTACCCGTAAGAGTTCGCACAACTTACTCCACTATGCCAGAGCCCATATTGGCTTGTGGCTGCACACGGAAGTTTCTAGTTTGAATAATCTTATGATCCCTTAGAGCCCGGGTGGCGGTCCAAGAAATACAGTAAGTCTCGATGGAAACCAGTGCCTCAATCCACCCAGATGTGTGTTTAAGTTGCCACCTTAGATAAACCATTAATTAACCATCTCACATCTGTCATGGATATTCACTCCCCAATCCACGCTCATCGGCATAGCATGACATAATAAGCAAACGAGAAGTAACTCCTGTGGTTTCAAAAGTAAAACAGTAATAGGTACTACCTCAATCTACTTCCCATCCCACAATTTAATTAGATCCTAAACATGCAAGTGTTTGAGGAATAGAGCTAATGCATAAACTGGGTAGTAGAAAAGGTATGATCAAGTGTTACTTGCCTTGTCGATGATCCGCGAAACCTAGAGACTCAAGTAACAAGCGGCGACCGGTGATCTAACACAGACAAACAACAAGCATACAATAAGTACTCATCTAATGCACAGGGAAATCTCGAATAAAAGATCCAACCAGAAAGTTCAACTTAAGAACCCTGGTTGCAAAAAGAATCAAATCAAATAAAGCAACGAAAGTCGGACGACGAAAGAAAACAACTCGGTTTTAGCAATTTGAAACTAGGTCAAATTTTTACAGTAGCAAAACTTTGTTTAAGTAGGTTAGTCGGAACGGCGGTTTCGAAATGAAACTCCACGCGCTTGAATCACCTGATTCCGATAAACGAGCGAGAAGATAAACAGATTTGAAAATTGGATCGGAAATCGAATTCGGAAAATAACGGATTAAATCCGATTAAAAGAAAAACGACGAACGGTTAACCGAACGGTCGCTCGTTAACAGAAACTAATCGATTTAACACGCTCATTAAAACGAACGGACCGGTGAACGCTACTAATTAATAAAACCGATAAATAAAAAATAAACCAATCTAGGTTTTTTTAAAAACCGAACAATGAAAGAAAAACCGGAATGGTTTTGGAAACAAACCGACCGGGGTGGCGGTGGCTACCTCCGCGAGGTCGCCAATGGGCTCCGGCTCGGCGGCGGCGGGGGCTTGGGCGGGTCGTGGGGTCGGGCGATGGCGACGCTTGCGGCGAGGCGGGCGGCTCAGCTCGGTTGGGGGGCGGGGGCAAGGCAAGGTGAGGAGGAGGAGAGAGGGGGGGAGTATATAAAGGGGGGGGTGCCTTGGGAGGGGGCACCGGCGGCGGTGGCGTGGCCGAGCGGACTCGGCCGGCGGCGGGCGACTCTCCCGAGCGGGCAACAGGGGAGGAGGGCGCTGGGCCAAGGCGGCGGTGGGCAGGCTGGGCCCTTGCCCAAAGTGGGCGCGCTGTTTTTTAAAAAAACAAAACGAAACGAATTTAAAATAAAACTAAACGAACTCCAAATTAAATAAAATAAATTTTCCCGACTCTTAAAAATGAGTCAACAAAATGAACTTTAGAACGGGCCAAAATGCATATTTTTAAAATACTCATTTTTTCCCTAAAGCAAATAAACTTTCAAAATTAAAATTGATTTATTTATTAAATCTTCATTTTTCCTAAATGTTGGGAAAGTCATATTATTCCCTCTCTATTCTTTTTTTTTGGAAAATATTTGAAGATAAAATAAATAAATCCAGATGATCCTATTTTCAAAATTTGAGAGAACCCAAATATGAAAATAATGAAATCTCCAACTCTCTCCGAGGGTCCTTGAGTTGCGTGAAATTTTCTTGGATCGGGGAAAATGCAAGAAAATATGATATGCATGATGACTTAATGTATAACATTCCAAATTGAAAATTTGGGATGTTACAAACCTACCCCCCTTAAGATGAATCTCGCCCTCGAGATTCGGGTTGGCTAGAAAATAGGTGAGGGTGGTCCTTGAGCAAATCTTCCTCTCTTTCCTGTGTGGCTTCATCTTCAAGGTGGTGGCTCCAATCGAACCTTGCAAAACTTGATAACCTTGCTGTGAGTAACTCTGCTGGCATAATCGAGAATCTTGACCGGTTTTTCCTCATATGTTAAATCATCCTTCAACTGAATTGCTTCCAAGGGCACTGTGTCTCTTAGCGGTATCTCTGCTATCTCGGAGTGACATTTCTTCACCGAGAAACATGGAATACATCATGAACTCCCGACAGTCCTTCCGCAATTCCAGCTTATAAGCAACTTCCCCATGCGTTGCAAAATCTTATACGGTCCAACGAAACGTGGTGCTAATTTTCCTTTAACTCCAAAACGCTTAACTCCTCAAGCGGGATACTCTAAGATATACTGCTCCAACTTCATATTCAATCGCTTTACGCTTTGAATCCGCATAGCTCTTCTGTCGGATCTGGCTACCTTGAGCCTATCTCGAATCAGTTTAACCTTCGCTCGCACTCTTTAATCAAATCTGGTCCAAACAATCGACGATCTCCGCTTAGTCCCATGACAACGGTGTCCTGCATCTCCTTCCATACAGAGCCTCGAAGGTGCCATCTTCAAGCTGGTTTGGTAATCGTTGTTATAAGAAAATTCTGCATACGGCAAATTATCATCCCAACTAGATCCATAATCTAGTGCACAAGCTCTCAAAGATATCCTCCAAAATCTGATTTACTCTCTCGGTCATCCATCGGTCTGTGGGTGAAAAGTCTGTCTCAACTCCAACCTGGTTCCCAATGTTTCGTGTAACCGGTTCCAAAACTTTGAGGTAAATTGGGTTCCTCTATCTGATATGATACTCCTCGAACTCCGTAAACACACAATTCTGGTCATGTATATCCTTGCCAACTTAGCATCGCTATAGGTAGTCTTGATCGAATGAAATGAGCTACCTTCGCAAGCGGTCGACTATAACCCAAATCGAGTCATATCCTGAACGAGTCTTTGGCAAACCTGTGATGAAATCCATGCCTAGTTTATCCCACTTCCATTCGGTATCGGCAATGGTTGTAATAATCCGCCGCTTCGATGTTCTCGCTTTACTCTCGACATACATCGCAAACTGCTACATACTCCGCAATATCCTTCTTCATTCCGTCCACCGTAAAGTATTCTTCAAATCCAAATATATCTTGGTATTTCCTGGTGAATCGAATAGGGTGAATCATGAGCTTCTTGCAAAATCAACTTCCCGATCTCCGGGTTATTTGGCACATAAACACGGTCCTCAAACCATAGGGTATCGTGCTCATCCTCACGAAATCCTTTAGCTTTTCCTTTGCTCATTTTCTCCTTTATAGATGCAACTTCCTTATCCGCCTTTTGGGCTTCTCTCGATTTTATCCATCGCTGTAGACTGAATTTCCAATGCTGCTATATAGCCTCTCGAACTATTTCCAAACATAGCTCTCAAGGTCCTCGCTAACTCATTGGGTATTCCTCCCATCATTAGGGTATTGACGTGGCTCTTACGGCTCAATGCGCTCGCTACAACGTTAGCCTTCCCGGTGATAATGCAATCTCATATCATAATCCTTGATAAGCTCTAACCATCTCCTCTGTCTGAGATTCAATTCCTTTTGTGTGAAGATGTACTTCAAACTCTTGTGATCCGTGTATACTTCACAATGATTTCCAATGAGAAAATGTCTCCATGTCTTCAAAGCATGCACAACGGCTGCTAACTCCAAATCATGTGTGGCATAATTTAACTCGTGAGGCTTAAGTTGTCGTGAAGCATACGAAACAACTCTTCCTTCCTGCATAAGCACTGCTCCAAGTCCTCGACGAGAAGCGTCGCAATACACCTCATAATCCTTGGTCTGATCCGGCAATATTAGCACTGGTGAGGTAACCAATCTTTTCTTCAACTCCTGAAAACTTGCCTCACAGTCCTCACCCATATGAACTTGGTATCCTTCTTCAACAACTCTGTCATAGGCTTTGCAATCCTTGAGAAATTCTCAATGAATCTTCGGTAGTATCCTCGCGAGTCCAAGAAAACTCAATCTCTCCAACTGTCGTTGGTGCTTCCCATTTGGTTACGGTCTCAACCTTCGTGGGGTCAATCGCTATTCCTTCTCCGGATATAACATGTCCGAGAAATCCCACTTCCTTTAGCCAAAACTCACATTTGCTGAACTTGGCATATAACTGTGTTCCTTAGTTTCTCTAAAACCAATCGCAAATGTTCCTTGTGTTCCTCTTCATTCTTTGAGAAAATCAAAATGTCATCAATGAATACCACGACTTAACTTATCCAAAACTCCATAAACACTTTGTTCATCGTGCACTTTTAACTTATCCAAAACTCCATAAACACTTTGTTCATCGTGTTCATGAAATAGGCTGGTGCGTTAGTCATCCAAATGACATAACGGTATACTCATACAATCCATACCTCGTGGTAAACGCTGTCTTAGGTATGTCCTGCTCCCGAATCTTCAATCGATGGTACCGATCGTAAGTCGATCTTGGAAAACACTTTAGCTCCTTGCAAACGATCAAACAGATCATTTAACATTGGTAGTGGGTACTTGTTCTTGATTGTTACTTCATTCAATCCACGATAATCGACAACCATCCTTAACGATCCATCTTTCTTTTCCACTAACAAGACGGGTGATCCCCAAGGTGAAGAACTTGGGCGATAAAACCTTTATCCAATAGTTCCTTAATCGCTTCTTGATTTCCGCCAAATCTCGTGCGGGCATCCCGTATGGTCGCTTTGATATTGGTCCTGTTCTCGCAATAGCTCAATCAAAACTCAATGTCTCTATCCGTGGCATTCCCGCAACTCTTCCGGAAATACATCAGAAAATCCTTCACCATCGGTACTTCTTCCCGCACAACTCCCGATAAGCAATTTACTTATGCTCTCCTCGCTCGTCGTGATAATGCACTTGATCCTTCTTCCTTCCGTGTGGTGAGCAAAATTGACTTAGTGGTGCAATCTATGTTCCTCCATACTTGATAACCAATCCATTCCTAATATCACATCCAAACCTTGGGATTCCGAACTATTAGGTCCGAGGGAAAACATAGTGTCCAATCCTTAATGGCAATGATCACACCATTTACTAGCCATGTATTCTGCTCCCGTGAGGTTACTAGCATGGGTGACCTAAGGGCTTGGGTCGGTAATTTGTACTTATCCACAAATCCCTTGATATGTATGAATGCGATGCACCAAGATCGAAAAGAACAACTGCAGAAATGACTTAACCAAGAACTTACCGACATCGTGATCGGGCTGATCTTCAACCTCCTCCACATCAATGTGGTTCACCTGTCCCCTGTTGAAAGGGTTTGGCTTCTTTCCAGAGCTTCCATTGCCATTTCCATTCTGGCTTTCTGGACAGTCATTTGCATAATGTCCGGTCTTGCGGCACTTAAAGAAAGTAATGTGACTCAGGTCTACCTTGGATGGTGTTGACGGGTTGGCGCGGTTCTGTCCATTGCTTCCTCCATTCCCGTTCCCATTCTTGGTGCCATTATGGTTGTGCGAATTACCTCCTCCATGGGTATGCTGAAACTGAACTCCTGGTTTAGGGGTATAACGAGGCTTCTGCTGAGCTCCAGAGTTATACTTTCCCTGTCCATACTTCCTCTTGCGGTTCTCAATTTGCTGCTGCTTTCCTTCAATCATGAGGGCTCGGTCTACCAGCTCCTGGTAGTTGTTGAAACTTGCTACCATCAACGGCATGTCAACTCATCATTCGTCCTTCCGTAAACTTCTCCTGCTTAGTCAGATCCGTAGCAACGCTATCCGGGGCATAACGTGCTAACTTATCAAATCATCCACATATCGCCAACAGTCCTTCCTCCTTGGCGTAAGTTAAAACTCATGCTTCTTCATGGCCATAGCTCCTCGCCAAACATGGGCAGTCGGAAAGCTTGTCAAACTGATCCCATGTGACCGTGTCTCACGGATAAGTGGTGTGAAAATTCTCCCACCATGTCTGCTGCGGGTCCTTCAAGCTGGTGTGCAGCAAACTTCACTCTTTCTCCATCTCGTGCATCCCGCAGTGGTCAACTCCTTCCTATCTTGCGGAGCCAATCATCTGCTACTATCGGCTCGGTGTTATCGAATACACCGGCGGATTCAGTCTAAGGAAACGAGTCAAGTGATCCGCAGGTGGTGGTGGTGGTGGTGTGGGTTGTTGTTGTTGTTGTTGCCTTGGTTCTGCACCAATGTTTGAATCAAGGTGTTCTGCTGCTGAATCAATTGGGTGATCTCTGGCGGGAAAACAAACCCGGGGTCGCGTCTCGGAGGCATCTGATGGGTTTAGAAAAGACGAGTAATTAAGAATAGAATGAGGTCTAAGGAGAAAAACTACCCAATGCACATGAGCAAATGCACACAAAATCACTTCATTCAATCAAACAAAGGGCTTACAACGATCTAACTAGCGCAAAAGTGCGTGTACTATAATGTTTACATGGAGGTAATACTACTAATATAGGGGGGTCATCTACTAATTTGAACCGGTGGAAGACTCCATGATGTCTGCTCCAGCTTCGTCTTCAAAATTGGGTTCACTTGGATCCGAATCGGTATCGTCAATGATGATGTAGTCGCTTGGACAACCGACATACTGGTCTTCATTCTTGAGCGCCAACTTCTTCTTGAGTTCTTCGATCTCATACTTAAGATCGTTATTGTGTCTTGCTAGAGCTACGATCTCGTCCATGTAGTCCTTGCGTGTAGTCTTTAGTTCTTCTTCAAGTTTGATGATCCTTCCCTTTGCATTCTGCAACTCTAACATATCATTGCACATCCGGTTCTCCGGCGCCGAATGTGCTGGTTTAACTCCCGGATGAAAGCTGCAATGGATCTATCCTTCTTGGTGCCGACTATCTCCCATTGTTCATCTCGGCGTCCGCAAATCTGGTAGATAGTGTCTTTGAGGTCTTCTTGATAAACTTCTCCAATGCGTCCCATGGTGATATGAGCTGCCATGCTCTTTCCTGCACTCGGTGGGTGCAATCAATACACTATCTATAGGTTTGGTGATTGGGGCGAATGTCCTTCCCGAACGTGAGCTTGAATCTTCCAGCCCTCTTCTTGCAGAGTGGCGCTGAAAGCCCCGTGAAACTGGGTAGTCCAATGTTCGTACTTGGTGACTTCCTTCAAGTGAAATCCAAAAGGTGTGCCTTCGTCTGGTTGGGCGACTTGATCTTGGCGCCCTTCATCCTAGAAGAGTAGAGAAGATGAGGAGTTAGAAAATGGGAAGAGAGTAGTGATCTATGGCTTTAACTTAGTGGCCGTTTCTCATAATCAACAGTGTGTGCGATACCATCTCTCAGAGCGACCGGACCCGAATGGATCAAGTCTCGTGCTCGGTGTCATCCTCGGATCAAGAATGCCGACACCACACAAGATTTCAAGGATTTATAGCAGAGCAGCAATCACACACTTATTACAGCGTTGTCCAAAAGAGGACTTATTACAATAAATATGGCTTAAGGCCATCTAATAACGATAACAGCGGAAGGCTTGGAAGATAAGTGAGTCCATCAACTCCATCGGCATCACTGAGTAAAGAACCACGACCTAACACCTTACTCGTCGTCTGAAAAGTCTACAACATGAAAGTTGCAGCCCGAAAACGGGTCAGCACATGGAATATGCTGGCAATGCAACACATAGAGAACAATTGTAATAAGCCTATACTACATGCATATATGGCTGGTGGAAAAGCTTTACGGTTACAGTTTTGCATAAAGCTAATTTTTCCCTACAACAAAGGAATAATTTTGTTTAACTATCATGGTGGTTGTTAAACATTGAGAATGGTTGACAGCATCCTCAATCCCAATTAAAGTACTCATTAAAAACCCAATATCATTAATTAGAAGTAACATGATGAGAATTCACATGATATTCAAGTACTAGATACTCAAAACGTCCATAACCGGGACATGGCTAATCATGATTAGTTTATACACTCGCAGAGGTTTATGACTTTTCCCCACAAGACTCGATCGCCTCCGCTTGGTTCTCGTGACTACATGGTGTTTGAGAGACGGATGACCGAGACACGCCTTTCGTAAGCACTAGCACCTTACATGTGGGTAGACCGCACCAACCTACATCCCCTACATCAGCTAGCCTACCCGTAAGAGTTCGCACAACTTACTCCACTATGCCAGAGCCCATATTGGCTTTGTGGCTGCACACGGAAGTTTCTAGTTTGAATAATCTTATGATCCCTTAGAGCCTGGGTGGCGGTCCAAGAAATACAGTAAGTCCTGATGGAAACCAGTGCCTCAATCCACCCAGATGTGTGTTTAAGTTGCCACCTTAGATAAACCATTAATTAACCATCTCACATCTGTCATGGATATTCACTCACCCAATCCACGCTCATCGGCATAGCATGGCATAATAAGCAAACGAGAAGTAACTCCTGTGGTTTCAAAAGTAAAACAGTAATAGGTACTACCTCAATCTACTTCCCATCCCACAATTTAATTAGATCCTAAACATGCAAGTGTTTGAGGAATAGAGCTAATGCATAAAACTGGGTAGTAGAAAAGGTATGATCAAGTGTTACTTGCCTTGCTGATGATCCGCGAAACCTAGAGACTCGAAGTAACAAGCGGCGCACTCCGGGTGATCTAACGCAGACAAACAACAAGCATACAATAAGTACTCATCTAATGCACAGGGAAATCTCGAATAAAAGATCCAACCAGAAAGTTCAACTTAAGAACCCTGGTTGCAAAAAGAATCAAATCAAATAAAGCAACAAAAGTCGGACGACGAAAGAAAACAACTCGGTTTTAGCAATTTGAAACTAGGTCAAATTTTTACAGTAGCAAAACTTTGTTTAAGTAGGTTAGTCGGAACGGCGGTTTCGAAACGAAACTCCACGCGCTTGAATCACCTGATTCCGATAAACGAGCGAGAAGATAAACAGATTTGAAAATTGGATCGGAAATCGAATTCGGAAAATAACGGATTAAATCCGATTAAAAGAAAAACGACGAACGCTTAACCGAACGGTCGTTCGTTAACAGAAACTAACCGACGAACATGTTCATTAAAACGAACGGACCGGTGAACGTTTACTAATTAATAAAACCGATAAATAAAAAAAATAAACCAATCTAGGTTTTTTTTAAACCAACAACGAAGAAAACCGAACGGTTTTGGAAACAAAACCGACCGAGGGGGTGGCGCGTGGCTACCTCCGGCGAGGTCGCGGAGGGGCTCCGGCTCCGGGGCGCGCGGGCTTCAAGGGTCGGCGGGTCGGGCGATGGCGATGCGCGGCGTCGGCGGCGGCGGCGGGCGACGCAAGCGGCGGCGGCTCTCGGGCGGCTCGGGTTGGGGCGGCGGGGGCGTGGGGTGAGGAGGAGCGTGAGGGGGGTATATAAAGGGGAGGGGGTGCCTTGGGAGGGGGCAACGGCGGCGGTGGCGTGGCCGAGCCGGACTCGGCCGGGGCGGCGGCGGACTCTCCCGAGCGGGGAGCGCGCGAGGGGAGGGTGCTGGGCAGGGCGGCGGTGGGCCGGCTGGGCCCTTGGCCCAGGCGGGGCGCGGCGCTGTTTTTTTTTCTAAAACAAAACGAAACGAATTTAAAATAAAACTAAACGAACTCCAAATTAAATAAAATAAATTTTCCCCGACTCTTAAAAATGAGTCGAACAAAATGAACTTTAGAACGGGGCCAAAATGCATATTTTTAAAATACTCATTTTTTTCCCTAAAGCAAATAAACTTTCAAAATTAAAATTGATTTATTTATTAAATCTTCATTTTTCCTAAATGTTGGGAAAGTCATATTATTCCCTCTCTATTTTTTTTTGGAAAATATTTGAAGATAAAATAAATAAATCCAGATGATCCTATTTTCAAAATTTGAGAGAACCCAAATATGAAAATAATGAAATCTCCAACTCTCTCCGAGGGTCCTTGAGTTGCGTGAAATTTTCTAGGATCGGGGAAAATGCAAGAAAATATGATATGCATGATGACTTAATGTATAACATTCCAAATTGAAAATTTGGGATGTTACATATGTGAAACCTTATTTTTTTCCCAAAGCTACCGTGCTCCCCTAAAACTCTAGGCCCTAGGGCTCGTTCTTGGGGCCAGGTTTGGTCGTAGTCGCGGCAGCAAAAGGATGAAACGAGGAGCCTGAACCCACCTCATCCCTGCCTCCGCCAAAAGCGTGAGAAAGGTCGAGCGAAGTGGGAAGATGGCAGGGCCTGTTGCCGGGCAAGGAAATGTTTATCTTAGGTATATCAAGGATTTACTCCTTGTCGTGGGTTCTACCCGCAAACAAATGACCCGGCAAGCATCCCTTTTTCACTAAAACATTCCACTCAGTACAGCCCATGGGGAATGAAAACATGAATGATGGGATTACAAGTTTTAAATTCAGCGAAGGCCCAAAGGCTTACAAGCTAAAGAGATAAGGTGCTCAGAATCCCTTTCTTGTCCCTCTCCTCGGAGGCAGGTCAAGGAGGCGAAAAGGGCGAAGGGGCGCCTAGGCGAAGCTACGGGTGGCAGGAGACACCAAGAGAACATCTCGGTGGCCGCCCAAAGGCCGGATGGTGATGGCGGCGCCGAAGCAGAGCTCAAGACGAGGCGGCAGGACGCCAAGACGCTGCCGAAGGCGCCGGTGCCCACAGATTCGATTTGACGGCCTTGTCGCCCGCCTCTTCCTCTTCCGCAGCCTCCCAACGCCAGCCGCCCAAGGAGACGACCCCAAGAAGTTCAGGGAGCCGGCGACACGGATGATGGGGTCGCTGGTGCTGCACGGAGCGGCGCCCGACACCTAGTCGGACCTGTCCATCCCGCCGCCGCTACCCCGTCTGTCGCTGCCGCTGTCCTCCTCGCCACTCCCGCCCGAGGAGGGTCTTCGCCATCGAAGAGCTCTCCACGCAGCACCTGCCCGAGTCCCAAGAGCTCAAGACCTTGACGGAGAGGAGGCCGCCTCCATCGCCTTGAAATGGAGAGTGAGCCCTCCGTCAAGCGGTGGATATGAGCGAACCTCTTCCATCCCCGACGAAGATACATCATGTGAGGGGCTGGGAAGTCGACGCGAACTCGCGTACCGCTGATCCCACAACCCCTCATATGCAGCCGCAATGACTCCGGCGAATCCAGCTCCATCTCCCGCGCGAATGGAGTCGGGAGACGAAGGCGACGGCGAGGCGGCCGACGCAGCCTGATGAAGAACTCGCAAGGGTCATCCCCAACATGGCCCTCCATGGGGGGAGGAACTACTGGCGGAGGCGAGACCGGCGCGCCGCCCCGTCCTCCTCTTCCCCGAGCGCCTCGGCCTCGCCACGGCCTCGCCCCCTCCCCCTTCCCCTCGCGGCTGGCTCTGCCACCGCATGTGCAGGAGAAGGAAGGACGCGTTGTCGAGCGGCGACCCTCGCCGCCACCGTTGAAGGGCCAGGATTTCCTCTCTCCATGGCGGATGGAGGGGGGGAGCAGAAGCTGAAGGAAGGAGGAGATGGAAGAATGCGGACGCCATCCCCCTCCCGCTTTTTATAAAGGAACGGGTGGGGCTCGCCACCCCGCCAGCCAATCAAGACGCTGAAGGCGCAGGAATCGGGACCAACCCGCTGCCCCAGCCCGCGACGACCCTTTTTCCCGCCTCCACCGTTCGCCACCCCAAGCGCATGAGAACCACGTGGCAGGCGTGCAGGACCAAGGCGACGGGTGAGGCGACCTCTCCCCACCCCGTGATCGTGGGGAATGGACGCCTTGAAGACCACGCCAGCCCGCTTCAAGAATGGGCCGCGCCTCCACGCCTCCCTCCGTTTATGGGGAAGGCGCGAACCGCCCCCTTTACTATGACGTGACGCATGCACGCAGAGCTCAGCCCCACGCATGCCGCCCACATCACGCATGCCTCCCCACGCCGAGCCACGCGCGGGAGGCATGGGAAGCACAGTGCGCGAAGAGACTTACCGCGGTAAAAACCACCCCGCCTGCCCGCGCACTGTTTTTGGGCCTAGCCCAACGACGCGATTGCGCTTACGTGTGGCCCAGGCCCGGGGGCTCCTGTCGGTGTACAAAAAGAGGGGTACACTTTTTGTACACCTATAACTGTGCACGGGCAGTCTGAGCTGCGGGCACCACCGCACTGAGCAAGGCAAGGGAGATGAGCCAAGGTAAGGCCGAAGCTTGAAAGGAGCAGAACGACGCCAAGACCAAGACCACAAAGAGCAAAGGGGACGAAGCGGACTCCCCCGGCAAGTTCCTTGCCGGGAGGCGGTTTTAGCAAACCCGGCAAGACCCTTGCCGTAGCAGCTCGCCCCACACCTACGGAGCGAATCACCCTTGAGTCCACTGTCCCCATGGGGCAAGGATTCGGGAGACATCCCCGTGGTGGCATGCAGATCTTTGTGAAGACATTCAAGATCAGATACACACTATAGAAGATGACGACCCATGGTGGGATCCCAGCCAAGGAGGACCACAAGGCTCCCGACAAGAGCCTTGCCGGGGATGACAGCAGGCACCACGGCAAGACCCTTGCCGGGGCCCCGGCAAGACCCTTACCGGGGCTACGGTGAGGCCCTTGCCAAGAACACCCGTAGGGCTACCATCAGGCCCACGCCAATCAAACCTCCACCACCGTTCGCATGCAGCTGCCGACCCAACTAGTTGGGCAGGCACTGCGTGGCGGCAAGCGGATCTTCGTGGAGACCCACCATCGCGCCACCTCAGCCGCCTGCCTGCCTACATGGCACCACGGGCATCGCTGGCCGTATGCGTGTTCACACGAAAGGGAGCGGCGACGACGAGACAGGCTCTCCCCGTCCCCGATAAAGCAAGGACACCTAAGCAAGACGCATTAAAGGCGTCTTCTCATGTAATGCGAGGGATAAACTCGATCATCAGACTCTTTCCACCTCCCGTGTGCCACCGTGGCAACCCCTTACCCTATAAAAGGAGGCCCAAGGCGACTCAGGAGGAGGATTCGCTTTTGGAGCTCCTCACGCCCCATTGCTAGTTCAAGAACACAGATAAACAAACCACCAAAGCAGGAGTAGGGTTTTACGCATCCTCGCGGCCTGAACCTGGATAAGGAAACCGCGTGCTATCTGTTTGATCCGCTGTTCTCACGACCCCGCGCCCCCGCGACCGTAGTAGGGATTCTTGTGATCCCATAGGTGTCGTTCCCACTGACACTCATACATTCTACCATGACTCGCTTATAGGCCGCATTTGCTTGCGCATCAGCATTGTGAAGGATGCACAAGGACACGCCTTCAAGGTGACATCTTTCTTGAGCATGGATATTGTGGATCATACTTCATGTGTTACTTGCACCTTGAGACATATTGGTCATCTTGGACTCCTTGATTGCGCACATATTAGAGATCTTGCTTCGAATTGCCATTCTCACATTTCCATGCCTCATGACATATATACCTTGTGTGTTGCATCCAATTCTTGGACTACTTGCTACTATCATATGATTGGTTACAACAATGTCATTTCTTCACATATGCCATGTCTCATTGCTTTTCACATGATTGACTTGATTGCCTCGTACATGATGAATAATTGCTCTTTCTATTGTGTTGAGTGCCACACTATATTCACTACACCCTATGCACGTTATGCTTGGATTGTCTTGCACTTGACCCATGTATTTAGACATCTCATCTTCTTTGATGTTGTGAATGATTCTTATGCCTACCATAGACGTTTCGTCGAGCACTTTGTGAATGCTTGCTATGACCCTGACGTAGATGCTTATTATCTTGTCACACATATTTGCATCACAACCTCACATTTACATGCTTGTCCCCATGACATTTTTGCTTGTGCTCGATTGATATGCTTACATGCCATGTCACAATCCTTTGTCAAACCATATGCTATGCTTGATAATGACACTTGTGTGGCGAATCACCTCTTGAATGCTTTCTTTTCCCCTAACACTAACCACATTTGTTTTTCCAAGTGTTTGTTGTCTTTGCTCCTTTTGAAGGAATCACTAGACGGTGCGACATTGGAGGGTGCCCATTCCGAGCTTGAAGATGATGAGTACTTGTTGATCGTCCACTCCTACACGGCGAAGCCATCTCTTTCCCATGGTGATTTGGTTTTCAATCCGAGGTCAGATCTTTCCCAAGGGGGAGGGGATGATGCGGAGCATCCTACGGTCATCTCCATGTACACCTTCATAGCACCTCAAGCCCCAAGTGGACCTACCGGACTTAAGGTGAACCCGCTCCTCTTCGATACATGAATATCCATTGGACTTGGCTGCTACCTCACCATGGAACATTGTGCATCATTAGGTACGAGGGAAACCACCACCAAGCAGCTAGGAAGCTTCCCGGAGGCCAAGGAGAAGGACCCCAAGACCCAAGAGCTGACCATAAGTGTCAAGATGAAGAAAAGGAAGCGTGCAAAAATTGCACTACCGGACAGTCTGGTCCCCACAGCGGACAGTTCGGTCGCACCGAAATTGCACTACTGGACAGTCCGGTCCCCAAAGCGGACAGTCTGGTGGCACCTGAAAATGCATCTGGACACACCGGACTATCCGGTCCTTACCACTGGATTGTCCGGCCCGCCCAGTTTCACTGCGAATTGGGCTAAAAAGCCCATGTAACCATCGAGGCCCATACCCCTTCGCCCCTAGACTATATATTCCGTGCTCCTCTCAGTTTTTGGGGTTAGCTAAGATTAGAACTAGACATTAGATCTTAGCTCATGTATCTCCCCTTGTGGGTTTCCTCTTGAGAGAGAAGACTCCATTGGAGTTCAAGGCCTCCATTGGAGAAGATCCCTAGGGATTCAAGACACCTTCTAGGGAAGGATCTATCTAGATCATCAAGACCTCATCTCCTTTTGATTTGGGATGAACTTTACCTTGTATCTTTCCCCTTGTTGTTCTTATACCTTTGTGGATCTTGTGTGATTGTGAGTCTAGTGGATGTGTGATTAGACCTGTTCTTGAGTGTTTTCCTCTTGTGATTTCCCCTCTTGTTCTTCGTGTTCTTCGCGTTCTTCGTGGATTCCCCTCCAATTCGTGAAAGATCTCCACTTAGGGTCTCCACCCTACAACTATGGGACTATCCCCTCAACCAAGGCGGCGATAGGAGTTGAGCATGGAGACATTTGCACCTACATCTCTCCGACACCAACATATGACGAGATGCCCCAATTCCCATGTGAGGAGAGCCACCCCAACATGCGTGATATGAGTTACTCCACCATATCTAACATTGCGTGCAATTCCTATCAGAGGATGAGTGTGACCACCACTAGCCCACACTTGAGAGCATGCCACACATCCTATGTAAGGTTAAGAGCCATTTGAGTGACTCCACCAACCATACGAGTGAGGGCATCCAAGAGGGAGTGAGTGAGCCACAACACTTAGTGAGTGAGGTAGTTGATAGGGCATGTGAGGCCACTATGATTTCTAACGACTTAACCTCTACTACGAGTGAGTGTTGTTCTTTGGTGCTAGGTCTCCTACATGACGACATGCCTATCCTCGACGAGTCCATACACTGGTACGCGTCGTGCTATACAAACAGTTTTTAACCCCTTTCCGCGACGGCATTTGGAACTGTCGCCTAGTGAGTGACGTCGATAGGGGGGTCCTTCCCACAAGACCCAGAAACCATTGGGGATAGGGACCCTACACTGCTACTCGTTTGTGCTCGCATTGCCATCGCAGTCGGTATTTTGTGGTGCTACGTTTATGATGCGCGTCCCATCACAAACGGTTCACTATTATAGAACGTGTATGATAAGCATACAATCACACACATTCACTTTTCCCAAACCGTATGCGATAACTAATTAAGAAGATTATCTAATCATCGTACGAGTGTCGGACAAGATTACAAAACGTCGGACCATCGTAACATCGTCGTACACGACAACTATCGCACACGCTATTCTGTGGTGCAACGTTTACGATGCATACTTCATCAGAAACAATTCATGGTTGCGAATCGTGTACGCTAAGGCAACTAACACAAACATTTAGTTTGCCCGCACCGTCTATGATATTGTCTGACATCGCACACGCTTTGCAAACAGCAACTGTGTGCATGCTTGCACACGTTTCCTCTCTGTGAACCATCTCGGATTATGGTGTATATAGCAAACATTTGTGTTTTACCAACCGTGTGTGCCGTAATGACCCGGAGAGCGTAATTTCACCATAATTTAATTACTGCTATTTCAAATTTTACCAGATTTGAATTTGAATTTGAATGTATGATACAACTTAATTCATATGCATTAGGTTCAAACAACCAATGCATTATTCGATTCATAGGTATATATGTTCAAGAATTACATAAGAACCAAATAAAGAATGATGAACCACAGTTGTATACTTGTACTATTAAAGACGGTAAAGAAAGATGAGAAATATATCCTGGTTGCTGAACAAGGTGAAGCGGAATGCCCATATTGTGCCCTCCTCCATGCAGAAGGCACACACGACTCTAGTCCAAGCCCTTGTGATGGCCGACCACCCAACCTTCATGGTCTTCATGAAAACATCTAGATAATCATCATGTTCGGGTAGAAATACTTTAACCTTTGCATGCCCACCAATCATGTAGTTTGAGAGGTAATCTTGAGTAAACTGCTTTGGCAACCACTGTAAAGGAAAAAGATTCAGACATTGTCATCTAACACAACTCATTATGGGCAGTAAAAAGAAGGCTGCAGAGTTCTTACTTACCATCCTGCAGTTCGCTGTTGTCTTGGATAAAGTGTAAAAAAATTGTTTAATTGCCATATTTGGACCCATTTACTAACAATCTTTATCAGCTTCCTCACTTGATGCTGGTTCATCGATATCTCATTGCCCCATACGCAGAAAGGGTTGAAGCGTGGATCTTTACCAATGACATATGTACCTAAAAGCACCAAGTTAATATTAGAAGCTAAACAGCAATTGCAAAATGATGTAGTACAACACTCTTTTATAATATCTTATAACATCCAATATACTCACATATTAGATGAATTAACATCTTATATTATGGGCTAGAAGGAGTTTAGTGCATTCTTACAAATTATCGGCTGATTAACTGTTGCTGTATCCATGGGTTACAGTTAGTTTGAGCTAGTTCAGGCTCAAATAGCCCTAAAGTATATCCAACCATGAGGGCTCGTTTGAGCTAGTTGCATCTATAACCCACCCAAAAAAACTATCCAACCCAAGAGGTGCTAACTGGAGCTAGTTCTCCTAGTGCATTTATTATCAATCTAACCCTACCATCCAAACAACTCTTTGGATGGAGTTAGTTCAGGGTTAGTCATGAGCTAGAAACTAACTCTAACCTCTAGCTAAGTTGAGTATCCAAACAGGGCTGTGTTGTTGTTGTTGTTGTTGGTGTTGTTGTTGTTGTTGTTGTTGTTGTTGTTGTTGTTGTTGTTGTTGTTGTTGTTGTTGTTGTTGTTGTTGTTGTTGTTGTTGTTGTTGTTGTTGTTGTTGTTGTTGTTGTTGTTGTTGTTGTTGTTGTTGTTGTTGTTGTTGTTGTTGTTGTTGTTGTTGTTGTTGTTGTTGTTGTCGTTGTTGTCGTTGTTGTCGTTGTTGTGGTTGTTGTGGTTGTTGTGGTTGTTGTGTTGTTGTTGTTGTTGTTGTTGTTGTTGTTGTTGTTGTTGTTGTTGTTGTTGTTGTTGTTGTTGTTGTTGTTGTTGGTGTTGGTGTTGGTGTTGTTGTTGGTGTTGTTGTTGTTGTTGTTGTTGTTGTTGTTGTTGTTGTTGTTGTTGTTGTTGTTGTTGTTGTTGTTGTTGTTGTTGTTGTTGTTGTTGTTGTTGTTGTTGTTGTTGTTGTTGTTGTTGTTGTTGTTGTTGTTGTTGTTGTTGTTGTTGTTGTTGTTGTTGTTGTTGTTGTTGTTGTTGTTGTTGTTGTTGTTGTTGTTGTTGTTGTTGTTGTTGTTGTTGTTGTTGTTGTTGTTGTTGTTGTTGTTGTTGTTGTTGTTGTTGTTGTTGTTGTTGTTGTTGTTGTTGTTGTTGTTGTTGTTGTTGTTGTTGTTGTTGTTGTTGTTGTTGTTGTTGTTGTTGTTGTTGTTGTTGTTGTTGTTGTTGTTGTTGTTGTTGTTGTTGTTGTTGTTGTTGTTGTTGTTGTTGTTGTTGTTGTTGTTGTTGTTGGTGTTGTTGTTGTTGTTGTTGTTGTTGTTGTTGTTGTTGTTGTTGTTGTTGTTGTTGTTGTTGTTGTTGTTGTTGTTGTTGTTGTTGTTGTTGTTGTTGTTGTTGTTGTTGTTGTTGTTGTTGTTGGTGTTGTTGGTGTTGTTGTTGTTGTTGTTGTTGTTGTTGTTGTTGTTGTTGTTGTTGTTGTTGCTGCTCTTCTACGTATATCTAGACATCATCAGAACATTAATGTAACACTCTTCCTTGTTGCTATGTAGCCTAGGATTGCATATTTAGACATTAAGTACAGTGATGTTGCTATGTAGCCTCAGATATATTACATATGGCCCTAGTTAACCTAACGATAAATGGGTTGCAGATATATTCAGTTAAAAGTCCGATTCAACAATTAGTCCCTTATCAGCCCCCGACCTATATGGTACCAGCTACCGATATACTGAACAGTGAGCATATATAAGCCATGGGATGAAACTAACCTCGATGGAAAACAACAATCGTTCTCAAAATTGTCCTTTGTGGGTACATCGAGAAGCATGTTAAGCACAACAGGCTAAACATCAACCAAAATTATCCATGGCAGACAAAATAATCTCCAAAAGATAGCTTCAGTGTGCAGGTTTAAGCACGCTAATAAAGCAAAACAAGTGGAAAGGTGTGTTAACTACAACAGGCCTAACATTTAACAACAAGCAAACATAATCATTCAAACTGGTATTGTGCCAGTCTAAGTACATTGGTTATTGTTAAAAAATGGAAAGGCGTGTTAATTACAAGATGCAGCAACCAAATGTAGTCATTCATAGTGATATTTTTGAAACTTGTGCTGATGAAATTGAACTGCAGAGTTCATACTTGCACATATAGAACATCACATTGTGAATAACTGGAATAAACAAGGCATACTACGAACAACCAAAGATAGCATTTGAAACTGGACATATGCTAACTACAAACAACCGAACAATAAAAAACTTTAAAAGAGGCATATGCTAGCTATAACAGGCTTAACAGCAAGCAAATATATGCATTCCTATCGGTATGTCTAAAACTGGATTGATGAAATATACTGCACAGTAAATAATTGCACATATAGAGCATCACATTGTCAACAACTGAAATAAACAAGGCATACTGCAAACAACCAGATATAACAGTTAAAACTGAACATGTTCTCACTACACTACAAAAGGGACTCAACAAAACAAATCACGGGTTTCCCCCTGTGAAGAGGCACGGCAAAAAAATCATGGGTTTCCTCACTTGCCACAGATGGGCTCGTTCTCGTGGTAAGAGCACGGACCCTGGATGCGCTCCATGTTGCCGTAGATGGGCTCCTTCCCCTTGGAAGAGCACGACTGTAGGGTGCCCTCCATGATGTCACAGACGGGCGCTTTCCCCTCGGAAGAGCTGGAGAGGGTGCCCTCCTCGTGGTCGCCGTCGATGAGGTCTGACTTGGAAGCTGTGGATCCCAAGCCAGCGTCGCAGAACGTGTCCTTCAAAAATGACAAGAGGGGCTCGATGGCGATGTAGGATGGCAAATTGTTGACATCAAGTTAGAGGAGATCAACGGTGGGGCCTTGGATGAGATCGACAGCGGTTGAACCCGAGGGGTTGGGGGTGGGCCACTTAACCTATGAGATAGCCCGCCTCAGGTCCTCGCTGTCGATGACCTCGATGTCGTAGCCGGCAGCCGAGACATGCCCGCATACTCTAGCCCACTGCTTGAGTGCTTGCCACCACAAATGGTCGTCAGCTTCCTCGGTGACGTCGGGCGAAGAGACCGCGATACACCTCTTTTGGGCCAGTCGCTCCTCGAGCTCCACGGGAAGCATAGCCAGGCTTAGGCTGCGATGCTCTGGAGTGGGGGATGGGGATGTGAATGGGGATCTGTGGGAAAGGGGGCGTTTGGAAGGAGTCATCTAGGAAACTCAGGGCAGCCTGGGTATGGAGATTGGTGGGTAAGCTGCATGGGAAAACCGTCAGATGTTGACAATGGAGGCCTTGCGGTGGCGCCCGGCGGCGGCGGGGACCTTGCTAGGGTTTCGAGCGAGGGCGGAGATGTGTGTGTGCGTGTGCGTGTGTGTGCGCGCGCACGACCGAGGAGGTTTTGGTGTGTGTGTGTGTGTGGAGGGGGGGTGTTTGAGGAAATGACACGGGTACGGAAATTTTTACTACGCGGGAGTCAAACGCGGGAGTGAAATGCCGGGGCTATTGAAAATTTTGATGATGGTGCATCGCACATGGTCCGGAGATAACAACCGTGTGTTGTGAAACAGAAAAAACCCTCGAGCCGTGCAGATATTTTCGAGGGATGCATGCGGGATTGGGAACAAGAAACCGCACACACGGTCGAAACACAATAACCGTGTGTTATCAAACATAAAAAAGCTAAGGGCGGGTAGATATTTTTGAGAGGGGAAGCCTCGTGGAGCCCAATGCACATGATTTGTTTGAGTGAACCGTGTCTATTGCATCATCCGACTTGTCTAATGTTCAAAATTTAGCGAAAAATGACGCGGGAGAGGGTCAGAACACGAACACACTTGAATGTGGACCAAATTTATGTATGAAAAGGGTGGTTTGATTTTCAAATACCAAATGCAACTTCGATGTGGCACCAATCTCGCAAAGCGCACGGTATTTCTTGCCCACACCCCCCTCGTGTCAGCACGAAGGGAATCCTAAGCTATGAATGCATGCCCCCTCCCCCCCAACCGAGGTTCACCTAGCAAATTGCAAAGTAGCTAGCAGCCCCCCTCCCTCGTGTCAGCACGAAGGGAATCCTAAGCTATGAATGCATGCCGCCCCCAACCGAGGTTCACCTAGCAAAGTGCGAAGTAGCTAGCAGCCCCCTCCCTCGTGTTGGCACGAACGGAATCCTAATCTATGAATGCATGCCCCCCCAACCGTGGTTCACCTAGCAAAGTGCAAAGTAGCTAGCAGCCCCCCTTCGCGTCGGCACGAAGGGAATCCTAAGCTATGAATGCATGCGCCCCCAACCGAGGTTCACCTAGCAAAGTGCGAAGTAGCTAGCAGCCCCCCTCGTGTCGCCACGAAGGGAATCCTAAGCTATGAATGCATGCCCCCCCAACCGAGGTTCACCTAGCAAAGTGCAAAGTACGTAGCAGCCCCCCCCCCCCCCACACACACACTTTCAGTCGGCGGGCCAGAGAGGAATATCTCACCAAGATGGATCGTAAAACGGACCAAGAATAATCCACCTTGGTCGTACAACCTCTCTCTTGTTGTTGGTCAAAGTGATGGCCGTCCATCCGACCCCGGAGATGGGCTAGCTCGCCAATAATCACGCAAGTAGCTAGTCCCTGAAGACAACCACTGCATGCGTGTGGCCCAAACATATGTATGGAGAGGTGTGTTTTTGAGTAATAATGGAAAAACTTTGATGTGGCACCGTGATTTCGAACTAGAAATCCCCACACTGAGTGAGGGTTAGGTTGTTGATGCATATGTATGTTACACCATACTTCAAGCCAATGACAGGGATTCATGCATGCATGCGTGCATAGTATATGCGTCAAACTTAATTAGGTCTGAATCTCACCATGACCTATACTACGATAACACGAACCAAATGAAGAATCCACCATGGTAACCTATCTTGTTGTCAGTCAAGGTGATCATGGATGTCCACACGAGCCCACGAATATATAGGCTTGTCGCCGATAACCACGCGAGGGAGTGTGCCGTTCGAAGGCAACCACTACATGCATATGTATGGAGGTGATGCGTGCATGCATGTTTGAATACCATTTCACAACATTGATGTGGCACGTGCGTCAAAAATCATACACTAGCTCCCCACACAGAGCGAGGTCGGTTCATGACGTGTCGTTGTACTAGCCACTTCGACTTGATGGGAGGGGTTCATGCGTACACATGCATGTGTGTGTGCTCAAACTGTATTATGCATGTCATCCCAGAGCATGACTTACATATATATACCGTATTACAAGCACAAAAAATAATCCCCTCCTAAGTCAAATTAACCTCTCTTATTGTCAGGAAAAAAGTAGTGATGGACCAAGCGGGCCCACAGATGGAAAGCATCGATATAGTTGATAACCGCTTAAGTGGGTGCGAGAGGAAAACCACCACCGCTTTGCATGTGGGCTAAACATATATATGTTGAGTACCCAAAATTCATAACTTTGATGTGCCACATGCCTAAAAAACCGTATACCATGTACACACACAGAGCGAGGTTCATGAAGCGTACTACATATGATGGTCCCCTTCCCCCTCTTCACCACATACTATATGCTCCTGCAGTAATACGTACAACCCAAAAGAATCCTCATCGATGGTGAAATTAATTAACCTCTCCTGATGTAGGTCAAAGTGATGCATGCATGCATCGACGATGGCCTCATGGGCCCACAGATGGAAGAGTCACACGTGAGTGTCCTAGCTAGGATAATCACCGCGTGCATGCATGTGGCCCAAAGAGGTGTTGTGTGATGGTTGAATAGCCAATTTCACAATTTTGATGTGGCACGTGCCTCAAAAACCAAAAGGTCCTGACACTGAGTGAGGTGTACTTGTTCACGGACGCGTACATATAGTATATATGCTAGTCCCCTCCCACCTCTTCGACGCGTACTATATACCACCATAACACAAACAAAAAAGATTCTACCTTGCTGGTCAAATTAACCTCACTGTCGGCTGTTCGTCAAAGTGATGGACGACGACCTCGCAGGCTCACAGAAAGCGTCACACGCGAGTATCGAGTGTCGTGTAGGACAACCATCGATTGGATGTGGCCAAAACATGTATGCATGAAAGGGTTGTGTAATGTTTTAAATAACTAATTCACTACTCCGATGTGGCACCGGCCTGCCAAACAAAACGGCCAACCCACACGGTGGCTCACAACTCGTAGTGTACTGCGAGCCACCCGCCACCCCCAGACGCACACACCCACACACACACACACACCGCGAATCCACCGCAACTACGATGCATGTTAAATTAATTATCCCGCAGTGAACATATGTTACCAAAGGAGGGATGTTTTAATTTTGAAAAAATCCCAGAGATCATTAAGACGTTTTAGTATATTAATTTATTGATTTTCTATGGGTACAATGTGCAAAAATCAAATTTGAGCTACATGCACACGTGACAGTGCACCTAAATGGATTGCAAAAACACACGTGTCTCACTGGGTGCATGTTTACTCCCCGTGCAACATATTTCAAACATTGAGAATCTTGATTTTTAAGTTCTAGTACATCCAAAACTTATTTGAAGTTCATGAAACTTATCGTGTTGTCATATGGACACCAATACAAAGTGGCATTGTACTTTTTTGGGTCAAATCTGAGACCATTTTTGATGTAATCTTTATCTAATTACAAACGAGAGATTATTAATAATAATTGGGAACCAATATCCCAAACGGATTATTTATTCGAACCATGAGCGTTAGACCAACAAAGGATACGTGCCATGCTTCGGTTAAGCAATAAAGCGGGAACATTAATCATCCAAATAGAAAAACAATATACGTTCCACCGCGCGACCCGTGTGCCCGGCGAGAAGGCGTTAGTTGACGGGACGCATGCGAGCAGTTCACCGTGCAGGCAGACTGGGAGGCCTGCGTGCAGGTGTGTGAATTGACGGAGGCGTGCTCGCTGCGCAGTGTCATCGGGAGGCGTGCGATTAGCTGTGTGAAACTTTGGTAGGCATGTCAGCAGTCCGGTGCGCAGGCTCACGGGGAGGTGAGCCATTGGTGTGACCGCAGCCCGCCTCTTTCCCACAACTCCCACTACTCCATATTAATGGTGCGACCGAGCGGCCGCAACCCCCATACCCACCACACACACAATCCTCTCTCTCCACTTGCATCCTCGATGCCGCTCTCAGTCCTCAAAGCCGTCAGTGTATGAGGATACCGCCGAAGCGCCCCATCGAAGGGAGTGGCGATGCCGGGGCTGCTAAAGCACCGGAGCGTGGCGTGGAGATGGAGACAGAGGTTGCTGTCACCGCCGGTGAGTTATCGCTGCACCCTGACGTCATCGACGGCGTCGAGCTTCCACAACCGGAGGCGGAGTTCCACACCGACTCTGGTGACGACCCCGGCGACGACTCCGACGACGACAGATAGCTGGTTAGTCATCTATACCCATTTATGTGTCAAATGGATCATAGGGTTTCTCTGGTTACTCCTGCATCCCCCTTTTTGGAATAGAAATCCTATGGTTATGTTCTCCCAATCCATGAAATCTGAGTAAGTTTTGTTAGATCCGTGTAGTGTATTGATTGTTTGAATGGTACAAGTGATTAGTTGTTTCATCTATGTCTGAGTATGTTTGAGTATGCTTAATGACGGTTGAACTATGTACTTATGGTTGAACTATGCTTGTGTATGTGTATGCTTATTATCTATGTGTTAGTATGTTTAATCTATGTTTACTTATGTCTAACCGTGGGATATGGATGCAATTAGTTCGGTTGATGGAATCTACCTCTGTCTTGGTTTATTGGTCCCCTTTCTAGTTTGTGTTAAATTTTGACCAAAGGTTTAACTGACAAAATGTTAGTGCAGGTCATCAAAAATTATATCGTTGGATGGGTATTTGAGCATAGTGTTCAATGATATAATTTTTGGTGACATGCATAAACATTTCTTAGTTAAATATTTGGTCAAAACTTGGTAAAAATTACAAAGGGGACCAATAAACCAGGACGGAGGTAGTACGTCAATCACACACGGTTCCAAAAATTGGAACCGTGTGCAATGACTTTCATTTTGCCTGTTGCTTCAATCACACATGGTTGGCTCTAGCAAACTGTCACCTCAAAAATTCTTTGTGTGACAGAAAACCCTCACCACCCAATTCAAAAAAGAAAAAATAAAACCCTCACCATCCCCACGTCACCAAAACCCTCACCCCGCCCGCCACCCCTCCGGTCCCCATTCACACCTGCACAAGCTCCTCTGCGTCTATGCATGGCACCGCCTATCGCGGCGGTAAACACTTAGCTCGACGCCTACCACTGCCGTCAGGCTGCCGGCAAAGCCCACCGCATTTCGCCACTTCCGCTTGCCGTCGCCTACCGCCATCGACTTTCTCGACGCTGCTCGCGGTCGAACCAGCTCCGCTCGGTTGGGGAATCTACCGTACTGAGGGTTCTTTCTCATGGACGTAACTAATTTAATGAGATACTATCTCATCTCTTATCCCAGTTCATCTGCCTCCTTTAATCACCCGACCGAAATTGCCGTGAATTCATTTTTATTCGAGCTTATTTGAGGGTTTTCTTCCGTTCATAGAGTGTAAAGTGAGCAGACACATCAGAACCTTGCGGCCTCCGCCAGACATTCCATCTCACTGTACCAGATGACTTGAGGATGCGCGCGTATGTTCAATCTCACCCTAAATCGGCCGGCATGGTCTACTTTCCTGAACATATTCTAAATATTACTACATTTGGATAAAAGGTGCCACATGCACCATATACGTCAAAGGGGATTTCCCCCCTCTTATTTCTATATTAGGAAAATTAATGATTTATTGTTCTTTCGATTACTCTCATATTTCCATGACATCATGTTTACCCTATCTATTTAATTATAATTTTTTGTCCTTCAATTTCCACTGCTGTACAGTTCTTTCAATTTGGACCCATATTTGCATGTTACCATATTTTCTGCAGCGCGTCCCTTGCTATGCAACATAATATTTAGTGCACAATCTTTCCCTTTACATAAATCAAGACTGCAGGGATGTCATACTGCACACAAACCATGGATTTACAATCATTGCTACTATAAGACTTGATGAACGTGGTGGCTCCTATTTTGGCACTGGCTTTTGGAAAGAAATTTCTAAGTTTTATGAACTGAAACCTGGCACTATAATTGAACTGCACATAAAAGGGCCTATTCATGAGATATATGGTAACTTCCCCGGCGATATCATCCGTCCAGACTTTGTTTGAAGTAAGTTTTCTTTTCAACTATCTGCATGTTGACTTACCCAGCAATATCAAATGAATTGTGTAGTATTTAAGCAACCAAATGTTATTCCCTTTTCTTACTATATTCCTACCTAATAACTTCTAGTTACCAATCACTTTTCTATTGCCCTGTTTAACTAAATATTCCATGTACTCCCATTTCTATCAGAAAGCGCCGCTGACAAGGACACTCTAGAGGTGGAGAACGGGGCTGCCAACAAGCGGAGGCAGGGCAAGCTAGAATCGCAAGCAACTCTAGCAGGCCTAGACTTCATCAGCAGCCTCCCCGATGATATGTTGACAGTCATCATCTCCCTCCTCCCAATCAAATATGGGGCGCGAACAACCGTCCTTTCCCGGCAGTGGCGCCCCCTATGGAACTCCAGCCCTCTCGACCTCATCGACACCCACGAGCTCTGCCCTGGCTATGCAAAAGCTTGGATGCATTCTCCAAGATCCTCGGCAGTCACCTTGGCCCAACCAGAGGCCTTAGAATGGGCAAGTACCGTTCCAACGGCAAGGACCGACCCAAGCTTGATGACTGGTTCCGATCCCCTGCCCTAGATAAGCTCGAGGAGCTCACTTTTGATGATGGGCATATGCAGTCGCTGCCAACATCCACACTCCGCCTCACGCCCATGATGCCCGTCGCCAAGTTCAGGAACTGCCACCCCCCTTAATGACGCACCCGCTCTTATTCTACCATGACTGAAGCACCTCGAGATCGTCGCCGTCTACCTCTCAAACGGTGACATGGAGCGCCTGCTCCGTGGCTGTACTGCACTCGAGTACCTTCGTCTTCAGGCGATCAATGGGTTTAGTACCTTCCACATCACCTCCGTGACTCTCTGGACTATTTATATGTGTTGCTGGTGCGGCAGGAAGACATCACAAGATGTGTACCACGGTATGGTCACTGAGGACACACCTGCACTTGAGAGATTACTTGTAGTTGATCAAGAAGGTCCAACAAGAATCAATGTCATTTCTGCGCCGAAATTGATAGTGGTGGGCTACTCGTCTGACAAATACTCCGAACTTGTTATTGGATCCACACCCGTTCAGGTACAACAGCCGCCTTCTACCTCTCCTTCTGCAAATTAACATTAGTTCTAATTTTGAAGATGTTTGTTCATCTGTCATTCAGAAAATGATTCCGACAAGCTTGACCCCGAGACCGCACACAGTGAAGGTCTTGGCACTAGAATCTATCGGCCCCAACCTGGAGCAAGTTGTTAGTTTCCTGAGATGCTTTCCGTGCCTGGAGAAGCTATATATCGAGGTGATGTTCCTTCCCTGTTAAATGTTGACCATAAGGGAGTTCAATTTGTGACACCTTTTTCCAAGTTTACAATGACAATGTACTACGATTTCTGAAGCATTCTTTTGAGGATTTCAGTACATACATGTCCACCCCCATATTGGTTGCTTGATCCATATGGTTACAATCAATTAGCATTTCTCCTTTGGATTCATCTGTGCTAGTTTTCTTAGGGAACTTTTCATCCACTCCAACCTCTTGTGAAGAACACTACATTTTTCTGGAATGTAATCAAATGCCCATGTTAATCATGTCAGTTTGAAGATGGCATGTTAGTGCATTTACAAATCATGCAAATCAAATAGGCCTGTAGTAATGTTCAAAACTGCATGTAGGCACTAACACGTTTTCTTCTTTTGCAGATAAGATTAGGCCTAGTGGTGGATAATGTGATACAATATAACAATCACATCGAATGCCTAGATCTGCATCTCTCAGAAATTACTTTGAACTCTGCTACCTCTTGAGCACTGCGTTGGTTTTCTCTTGAAGAGGAAAGAGTGATGCAGCAAAGTAGCGTAAGTATTTCCCTTAGTTTTTGAGAACCAAGGTATCAATCCAGTAGGAGACTACATGCAAGTCGCCTCGTACCTACAAACAAATAAGAACCTTGCAACCAACGCGATAAAGGGGTTGTCAATCCCTTCACGGCCACTTGCAAAAGTGAGGTCTGATAGAGATAATAAGATAAAAAATTTTGGTATTTTTTTATGATATAGATTGAAAGTAAAGATTGCAAAGTAAAATAGATTGGAAACTTATATGATGGAAAATAGACCCGGGGGCCATAGGTTTCACTAGTGGCTTCTCTCAAGATAGCATAAATATTACGGTGGGTGAACAAATTACTGTCGAGCAATTGATAGAAAAGTGCATAGTTATGAGAATATCTAGGCATGATCATGTATATAGGCATCACGTCCGCGACAAGTAGATCGCAATGATTCTGCATCTACTATTATTACTCCACACATCGACCGCTATCCAGCATGCATCTAGAGTATTAAGTTCATAAGAACAGAGTAACACATTAGGCAAGATGACATGATGTAGAGGCATAAACTCAAGCAATATGATATAAACCCCATCTATTTATCCTCGATGGCGACAATGCAATACGTGCCTTGCTGCCCCTGCTATCACTAGGAGAGGACACTGCAAGATTGAAACCAAAGCTAAGCACTTCTCCCATTGCAAGAAAGATCAATCTAGTAGGCCAAACCAAACTGATAATGCAAAGAGACTTGCAAAGATAACAAATCATACATAAAAGAATTTAGAGGAGATTCAAATATTGTTCATAGATAATCTTGATCATAAACCCACAATTCATTGGATCTCGATAAACACACCCCAAAAAGAATTACGTCGAATAGATCTCCAAGAAGATCGAGGAGAACTTTGTATTGAGATCCAAAGAGAGAGAAGAAGCCATCTAGCTAATAACTATGGACCTGAAGGTCTGTGGTAAACTACTCACACATCATCGGAGAGGCTATGGTGTTGATGTAGAATCCCTCCATGGTCGACTCCCCCTTCGGCGGAGCGCCGGAAAAGGCCCCAAGATGGGATCTCACGTGTAGGGAAGGTTGCGGTGGTGGAAATCGGGTTTCGTGGTGCTCCTGGATGTTTTTGGGGTATATGGATATATATATAGGAGGAAGAAGGAGGTCGGCGGAGCTGCATGGGGCCCATGAGGGTGTGGGGCGCGCCCAGGGGGTCAGGCGCGCCTCCCTGCCTCGTGGCCTCTCGCTTCTTTCTTGATGTCCACTCCAAGTCCCCTGGATCACGTTTGTTCCAAAATAACTCTCCCGAAGGTTCCATTCGGTATTGATTCCGTTTGATATTCCTTTTCTGCGAAACACTGAAATAGGCAAAAAAACAACAATTTGTACTAGGCCTTCGGTTAATAGGTTAGTCCCAAAAATAATATAAAAGTGCTTAGTAAAGCCCATTAAACATCCAAAACAGATAATATAATAGCATGGAACAATAAAAAATTATAGATATGTCGGAGATGTATCAAACTCCTACCGAGGACCTTACCGGAGATTATATTCACCAGGTTCTTTTTTCTCAGAGCAAGAGTGCTGAAGGAAATGAGGTTTGCCCTACATTTATTTCGCAAAAATTAATGGTTTGTTGATCAGCGCCGGCGCCTGCGGCAGAATGGAATAGGCCCCAAAAATGCTAAATTTCATTTTGGAATTTCAGATGACTGAGTAATCAGAAGTCATCATGTCAACCCCATACATGACTTCTCAGTGCCGACCCCTTTGCAAAAATTGCGAGGTTTCGAAACCAGACTTAGAAGTGGTAATATTAGTTTGAACCTCTCTGATATCCATGTTCAGTGGATCAGCGCGAGCATTTTCAGCTGATGAGCTGAATTTCATTTCTAATATCAGTTTGAACCTTGTAATCTTCGAATTTGAGCCATATAACTCTGGAATTTGAACCTTGTAATATTTCGAGCTTTTAGGGTACAATCGTTGAAATGACATCGTATGGGACTCGTATATTGCTAGCACTATTTGACCTTAATATGCAATGGTCTTAGATTTTATTGACCATTCTCGAATCAGTTTACCTTGTCGATCTCACAGCACACGATATGTATAGCTAACTCGACTGTGATCTTCGACATTATTGCACACAGCTGGTTTCTTCCACCATGTGCACTGTAGAGCGCATAATTAATTATCGCACTTGAGTGTCCATCATCACCCTTCTGTGTAACTTTGACCTCATCACCCACGAATAAACTTATGACCGAAGTCATTCCACACACTTCGTTTTTACAAAGCTTTTTGCCAATAAACGCCCATGGTTTTTCTCTCTTCTAACCGACGCGTGGCCAAACTAGCCAGGCGGGAAGCTTGCGCGGTAAACAGCGCGGTAGCGCGAGAACAGTCTCACCGACGATACATTTGGCGCCTCTTCGAGCCCACGCGTGCAGTGCGGTGTTGTCAAGCATGCACTAGAATCCTCTGCTATGAACGCCGTGACAAGACGTGATGATTACAGGCCGGCCGGCCCCCATTTATTACAACGGCCATTTAACCCTTGTGTCTCTTCAACCTTTCGATCGCACCCCACCATTGCAAGAAGCACACCCACTACGAGAAATTCTTAGAGGGTATGACATGTACATGCGAATCGTTGACATGAGGAAGTGCCTCCTTCCCCAAAACGGCCAGGGATCCAGCGGGAAGCAGAGCAATGGCAAGCGTCGTCGCAACAATAAATAGATGATTAGATCCTCGTTTCTCCTAGTTTAGTATGCATGTAATTGCTTACTTTGGTGTGTGGAAATGTTATGTGTGTAGTCACTTGTGTAATTATATGCTTAATTTGGTTATGCAACACTGTCTTTTTAAGTATATATGTTGATGCGCTTTAGACAGAGTGTAGATGTTTTGCGGACAAAGAAAATCACATCGCACACGGACTAAACAATGGAACCCGTCAGTGATGTTTTCATCAATCACTCACAATTGTATACCATCAATCATTTGCTCACAACACACACGGCTTGTTAGCAGCAATAGTCTGTGTTGTTATCGGTCTTCGCACACATTTCTGATTACAGACCTGTTTGCCATGCATCACACACATCTTGGTAAGTTGAACCATTTCTCTTCTCTTGTCTCAATGCAAACAGTTCATGCGAGTGAAACGCATGCCTTATATCGCACACATCTTGATCTGGCTGACCGTTTCTTTTGTGTTGCCTAATAACAAACAGTTCATCCGAGTGAACCGTATGCTGTATGTCGCACACACCTTCATCTGGCTGCCCGTTTCTTTTGTTCCTCCTCATTGCAAACAGTTAATTGAACTGAACCGTATGCCCTGCATCGCACACGCAACTAAAATCTGAACCGTGTTTGATGCATCCTCCATTGCAAACGTTTTGCACCTTTTTTGACAGGTTTTTTACACCACCATTTGCGATTATTGCATCGCACACAGTTTCGTCGAAGGGTCTCTGATCGTAGTGTCGTGTTAGCAGCATCCTGCAGTAGTGATACCTCCAATGGAGACGATGATGGCCATGGTGGAAGAAGATGCACCCCGCACATGGTACCATCAAGTTGCAACCTCACCTACAACACATGAGCGGAGCTCTAAAGGTAATATAGGTGATGGACCTTCACTTGTCCCACTAGTGGATTATCTCACCAATGAGTGTTTGCATGATGTTGATCCACCTATTCCCATGCTTCATGCTAATGCGACTTCCTCATGTCATGACTTACCAATATGTGATGAATATGATGAGCAGCATGTTGTGTTGCCTAGTTGTGATGTTATGCTCCATAGGATATCATGTGGAAATTCTTTTGGTCACATCATGTTCGACAACCCATTAAACTTGTCATATGCTATGAGTGAGATCTCCCATATTGCATCGTTTCAATCTCAACATAGTAACTATGCATGCCCCATTAAAATAAATCCCATTTGCACTTATGGCATAGATGACGAGATGGTGGTCATTGGCTTTTGTTTTCCATGTGATGATATTGCCATGCTTCCTTTACATGATTTGCGCAATTCATCTACTATGCCATGCCATGAACACATTACTTCGGATATGCATTGTTTTGGATTTGTCAATATTCTCCATGTGATGTTTCCACTAATGATCATGAGGAGACTCCCATAGTTTCCTCATACATATTAGGAGATTTTGCTGAATTCCATACTTTGCATGATTCCCATAATTGCATGCACCATATGCATTCCATGAATAACAATGCTCTACATATTGCTCATGATGCATTACACAATTTGAGTCTCCATTATGCCATACATAACAACAAACCTCTCATGATGGATGACATGTTTCTATATCACACACCTCATTTATTTGAGCATTGGATATTTGGTGCTAACCAACACAAGCACGTGTGCCTCATAATGGATGTAGCGACCCGACCTCAGACGGTCAAGCCTCACGTATCTCATGCCCTCGATCAAGATCGGTATCACACACACAGACATCAATGTATATATCAAAGTGCAATCACATGTATAAATAACGAAATGATATATACCTCTTAATACTCAGCGAAACAATCAAACGGGTGTGGAGTCCCATCAACGCCATCGGCAAGTTGAGTGTAGACCGTAACCAGAGATCGTAACTCTTACTCGTCGAAGAAAATCCTGCAACATGATACGTTGCAGCCGTGTAGGTCAAGACATTGAATGTACCGCAAGATCACAACATGAATAAACAGATGGTAAAACTATACTATATGCAATTTGGCTTTGTGGCTCTATATCTGAGTTTTGTTTGCATAAAAGCTGATTTTATTTTCCCTACATCAAAGGAATAAATGAAGTCTGTACTATGGAGTTTTCTATCATGACATGGTTCCGCCAACCGATGTCTCATAGCCCAAAATCATCATATGTTGCCCACAATTAAGTTATCAATCCGTGTTGAGAGTTCCGAGATAGATCCAAGTCCAGATGCTCAAATTGTCCGTAATCGGGACATGGCTAATCGATTAGGTTTAAACCCTCTGCAGAGGTTTGTACACTTTTCCGCAAGATTCGATCCTCTCTTTACGTTCTCGCACTTCGTGGTGTTTGAGAACAAGACGACGAAACATGGTCTTCCAAGAGTTCCTCGACCACTTTGTCCGGTGCTCATCCAATCCTACCGTAGTTCTACATCTGCTAGCACCGCCCCAGCCAGAGTCACAACTAAGGTCAAGCCAGAGCCCATAGTGACTTGCGGTTGCACAGTAAGCTTCCGGCATGAAGTATTCTTCCGTCTCTTTGAGTCTGGGTGAAGCTTTCCGCAAGATGTCATGGCGCTTCTCCATGCATCCCGCCAACCACTGGTTTCTCCAGGTGCCCGTCAACCGTCCTTCACCCAAGAGTGTGTATTGAATTCTTGTCTCGAGTCTTGAAGTCTTGAGGCCTTGAAGATGCAGTCCTTGCAGATTCCATCATGGAGTTGTCGTCATTGACGAGATCCTCCATTCTCACACCACTCCCGAGCACTCATACCAACCCCGTCTACTATAGCGTAGCATTAAAATAAATAACGCCCGGGCTTGGTAACAGGTGATGGGTTCCTACCTCATGCATACTACTCAACTACAAGGATTCAATATCACTACTGGAGGGATTGTTGCGAAGATGACACTAGATGCAATAAAACACATAGGTATGAAAAACATGGTCAAAGTGAACTTGCCTGGTAATACTTGATGAAGATAACAACGCTGTCGAAAAATGACTTGGTAGAACTAATCGTCACTCCGTTGAAAATCTATATAGTCAAACATAGCATTCACATAAGCAAACATCCTAGCAACAATTTTAGCACTCAAATAACAATCAAAACAGCAAGGAAAATCGATAATAAAACTCAAACAAAATCAAAAGAAACTTCAAATAAAACTACAAAGAAAAACTACTAACGAAGATCTATGACTTTGCTACAAACATCTAATATAGTTTTGCCGTAAGTAAAAACTTAACAACAATTAAAATACTAAACTAATAAATTAACAGAAAATAAAATGTAAAATAACTAATTTAACAGAAAGTATTTTTTCCATAAAATTTTATTTGCAAAAGAAACAAATAAAAAGCTTTTATAAAACTCTAACTATGACCTATAGAAGGTTTCATACAAAACTAAGGAAAATAAATTTTTAAAATAAAATAAATTTTCTCCTGTTGTCTAACAGAACACAACTAATTTTGTCAAAAGTGACAAAAGAAATAATTTAAAACTAATAAAACAATAAAGAAAAAGCTAAAACAGAACTAATAATAAAACAGCACTGTTTTGCTAAAAACCTAATTTAAATTAACCTAGAAATAAAATACTAAATACTACTGGATAAACAAAGGTCCTAGAGACCAGGAGCAAAAAGAATTAATTAAAACCTATTTTAAACTCAAGTTATGGCCAAAATACTAATCTGAACAAAATTTATCAAATTCAAATTTAAACTACTCAAATTTGAAATCCAGAGACACTAACAGAAACTTCAGCAAATTTGTGACACATAGCAATTGGAATCACACAAAAATACTAAAAACTCTAAAAGATTTGAATTTTCTAAGATTGCTATTTTTGGAAAAAAATGAATTACGGGATTTCGTGGATCTCACCGGAGTAGTCGTCGGAGTTGGGGAAGAAGATCGGATCCGATGTTGCGGTTGCTCCTAGAGGAAAGGAGATCACGGGACGGTGGAGAGGAGATCATATAAACCTCGGGAGAGGTCGAGGCGCCGGCGGCACTTGGCGGCGGCGGTGGTGTTGCACTGCCTTCTGCTGCTTGGAGAGGAGCGGAGAGGAGAGGAGAGGAGAGGTGTTGGTTTGATGTGTTGGAGGGGGTGCTTGGGTATTTATAGTGGGGAGGAGGGCTTTGCTTGGGTAGGGGACAAGAAATAGACTAGGATTAGGAAACAAAGGGAAAAGATCTAGAAACAAATCGGAATAAACGGAATAACGAACGGGATCAAATCCTACTAGGATTTGTAAAAGAATAGGAAACCTTGGCTCCTGGCTCCCTAGGTGCATGCGGTGGATGGCCTTGGCGTCCGGCCACTGGCTTGGCCTTAGCCCTTGGCCCTTGAATCCGGGGCGCAGCAAATTTTTTTTTGACAGAGACAACAAAACAGAAATAAATAAAATTTTATATAGGCATATAATATATCAAAATTTTCAGAAAAGATTTTCTACAACATGAACACTATTTTAGCTTCAAATAAAATACACACAAATTTTAATAATTCACACAGTGCTACCGGTCCAATAAAATCCAATAAAAATCATTTTAAAATACCAAAATGACTTCAAATTAATTTCTCTCAATTTTCTGATGTAGGGAATCATGTTACCCTATTTTCTATATATTTTGTTTTTGGAGAAAATAATTTGAATAAAACTCAAATAACTCCAATTGGAAATAAATTCAAAAGAACTTTGAATTTAATTCTTTGAAAACTCCCAACTCATATTTCATTTAATTTGAAGAAGTCATTTTATCTTCTCTCGTGAAAATCATTGAGTTGCATAAAGTTTCAGAATTGGAAATATTTTCCAAATGAAATTCAAATATTTTCAACACCCTTGTCATTTAAATAAATGGAAGAAGTCATGTCATCTTCTCTCCGGGTTTTGTGATGAAAAGAATTTGAATTCATGGAGATCATAAATGCAAGGTGGAAGTTTGGGAAAGTCATTTCATTCCCTCTCATTCAACTTTTAGAAAGTTTCAAATTTCACTCAGTTTCACACAATAAATCACACAACAAACAATCAATCAATCAAAACTATTTATTTATTATAACATTCCAAAATTTAGAATTTTGGGATGTTACAAACCTACCACACTTAAAATGAATCTCGTCCCCGAGATTCGAAGAGGCTAGCAAGAAATAGGTTAGGGTTTGGGGGTCTTCTCAAAAATCCATCGATCGTCTCCGGGTCTCGGGTGCTACCACCCTTAGAAGCATTGTTACGGTTCCATCAAAACTCAGATACTCCATCCTTATTGTTGACAAAGGTCGGTCTTCTCAGATATTAAGGATAATTCCTTCTCTGGGCTCTTCCGGTAGTGGCATAACCTTTTCCTCAATTATTTTGTCTTTTACTCTTGGTAAGGTTATTCCGAGACTGTGTATCCTTAGCTGACAGGTCTGTCGCCAATAAACAACTATCGAGATCTCATGGTGGTCGACCATTACAGGTTTCTCCTGCAGGAATAATGGGTTGGGTTGGGTCTCACCGTATGACCTACGTTTGGCAACGGTTGTCGGTACATTGATCAATCGTCCTACCATTCTAAGGTTTTTGGCTTGTCGTATCGACACTCTTCTAAAGTTTTCAAGTCTCTCTGATTTTCCATCAACATATGATAGTTCATGATAGAAGTCTCCGGTATGGGGGCCAATCCATCCCGTACTTTAATCATTACCACATACGTAAACAAAGTGAATCACGATTCTAACACTTGGGCATACTCACAAGCATTGCAGAATTTCTCTTCTCAACGAACTTAGTTCGGACAATTCCATTGATTCTGCAAGCTGAACAAAACATCTATCGTTTCTTCACCACTCTCAGGTTTTTGCGTAACCTCCTACAAAACGTATGCTGATTGAATCACCGATTCTTCCAAATTTATTCCTTCATCAAGGTTACATCTGTTCCTTTTCAAAATCCTGGGCCTGTGGGTTATGGCCCACTTCAGCTCTTGTACAAGCTTAATTCATCCTTCCTAGGATTCCATATTCCAACGTTACATCTCCTGTAAATCCAATAGTACTTCTTCCTTCATACTCTTGTGGTGACGATCATACCAAACTCCAACTTATTTTGTCCAGCTTCCTTCTATGGACCGTCATGAATAACACATTTCTTTCTTCATTGATCCTGTGGCTTTTACGGAGTACTATGACACCAAAGAAAATGCACTAGTTTATCCATAAATCTCTTTATTATCATCTCAATCTTTTATTACATCCTTAACCATTTTTCGTGAATCCAAATTCCAAAAGTTTATTACAAATGCCGCCACCCACATGGTTCGGTATGGTCAGACATTACTTCCAACTTTATTCATTTTTCCTCCTTGAGGATTCTTCAATCCCACTGGAATTGTGCGACATGCGCCTTGAAATCTTCAATCTTCTGTTTCATCGTGTTGGCCTTGAGCTTCACCTCCATCATCTCTGTATGCACTTCGCTTAGGTATTCCCGAGTATAACGGAGTCTTGCTTCAAGTATTTCTCCGATCCGGCGATGGCTTCCATGGCTGCTTCACGAACAGCATCGAAGAAAGTTGCTTGTGGCACACGTGAAATGAAAAAGTACTGCCCCATCATCTTTGGGCAAACTCCTTTCAAATGGTGGAGGTGTACCTCCACATACCAAAGTTCCACTCCTTTTGCATGAAGGGTAGCCTTTGTAGACTGCATCTCCTTCAAGGTGAATATGCTTCATCATGTCCTTCAGATCTTCGGTAATCATGATCACTTGTCGTGGTCATGATTGTTTCCGACCTTTAAGGAAAGACTCGTAAAGGGTCGTCATCTGCAGTTATAGAACAAAAATGGTGCTCGAATAAGGTACATATCTCCGGCACACATTCATATCATCCAAACAAAACTTCAAACTCAATTCCAATTTCCGCTTATACATCACAACTCACTTTCTTCCATGTTCATCCAGAATATTAATTTCCAAGATAAAATATGACAACTCCTTAAAGCTTTTCAACATGTGACATTACAACTTTATTGAGTCATGAACTATTACAATCTCTGAGTAATCTATTACATAACTCAACTCATTGAACTCATGAAAATGAAATTGCTTTCTACTACTCTTATTATCCATATCAAAATTCCAACTACTCAACTCCAGCTTTCGTCTTGTTTGGACATTTAGTAGCATAATGTCCTGCTTCCTTGCAGTGAAAACAAAAGACTTCCGACATGTCTCGGGGCTTCTTTGTGATTATGTAGGCTCCTTGGATTCTTGGCTTCTTTTCTGGACATTTACTAGCGTAATGACCTAAATCCTTGCACCTGTAACAAGTGATATGACTCAGGTCCTTCTCTGCAAAAATTGCGTTGTTCTCGGGTTGCCTTCTTTTTCTCTTCCTGGATTTCTCTGTAATGATCAGAGCTTCTATTTCCCGAGGGTCAAACTTCACTTCTGATGTCGGAAATGTCCCGATACTCTTTTCTTTCCTTGGTGCAATCTTGTGAAATATGTCCTTCTTCTCCACATGAATAGCAGGTATTGGAGTAAAATCTGTTGAGGCCCTCTCCATCAGGGTCTTCTACACATTCCTTCATCACAGGTTCTTTCATAACTTCTTGGAGGGCTTCTTTCATTCCTTCTTCCTGGTCCTGAATAGTTTGTTGCACCATGGGGGAAATGTGACACTGAGTCGGGTAGTGGGTGGTTCCTTCACACAAGAAACAAGTCACCTTACTAGTTGGGCATTCCTTAGCTGGGTGTTTCTCCTCACAATGAGGGCATCCATCCTTGTGTTCCTCCTGGGTGTGTCCTATTTCTCCGCAAATCTTGCAGGCACAAGGTTTATTTCTTGGTGTATCATGGTGCTTCCAGATAAGACGTGATCTCATCAGGGTCTTCTTGAATTCCTCCCAAGTTCTTGCTCCATTAAATCCCTGTATGGCTTGATGCATTTTCCACCAGGTTGCAGCACTTCCTGTAAAGTACTGAAGAGCGTATTGGACCTCATACTTCCTTGAAACCAAATTGCTCCCGAAGTGATTTTCCATATTCTGCATCCATAGCTCTGCCTCCGGCTGAGTCTTCGGTCCAGAGAATATCAGTCCAACGTCATTCATCATCTATGGGGTTCAAAAGTTTTGGGATGAGATATGAGAGAGCTGGATAGAGAGAGATACACACAATACAACAATAGTTTTGAAGAAACGGGTATTACTTTGTGGCTGTCGGAAAACATCAAACAAATGACAGCTCACAAATCGCCGCATCTAACATAAGTGTGTAACATGGGTTTGGTCTTCTAAAGGTCAAATAATTCTTCAGGAACTTCAAATTCTTCAAGTCTTCAGAGTCTTCAATTGTTGCAGCTGCAATTCTTCCAACGCATGGTGAAATCCTCTTTACTCTGAAATGGCCATCAGTTGTCCGATATCTTTACTTCTTGGAGCGGCTTCAGAGATCCTCCGTGTGGTCAAAAAGGAAAGGGTATATTCTAACTATTTGAGGTGAGAGTGTCTATTTGATAAAATCTGAAAAGATGAGAAGTAAGAGTCTTTTGAAAATAAAGTTTTAGAAATTTCCTGTCCTAGGGCTTTCCGGTTTCTAGGGTCACGTCCTACAGTCAACATGTGCTCGATACCATTTCAGAGCGACCCGACCTCGAGACGGTCAAGCCTCGTGTATCTGTGCCATCCTCGATCAAGATATCTTTGCTTTACACAAGACATCAATGTATATATCAAAGTGCAATCACATGTATAAATAACGAAATGATATATACCTCTTAATACTCAGCGAAACAATCAAACGGGTGTGGAGTCCCATCAACGCCATCGGCAGGTTGAGTGTAGACCGTAACCTCAGATCGTAACTCTTACTCGTCGAAGAAAATCCTGCAACATGATACGTTGCAGCCGTGTAGGTCAAGACATTGAATGTACCGCAAGATCACAACATGAATAAACAGATGGTAAAACTATACTATATGCAATTTGGCTTTGTGGCTCTATATCTGAGTTTTGTTTGCATAAAAGCTGATTTTATTTTCCCTACATCAAAGGAATAAATGAAGTCTGTACTATGGAGTTTTCTATCATGACATGGTTCCGCCAACCGATGTCTCATAGCCCAAAATCATCATATGTTGCCCACAATTAAGTTATCAATCCGGTGTTGAGAGTTCCAGATAGATCCAAGTCCAGATGCTCAAATTGTCCGTAATCGGGACATGGCTAATCGATTAGGTTTAAACCCTCTGCAGAGGTTTGTACACTTTTCCCGCAAGATTCGATCCTCTCTTTACGTTCTCGCACTTCGTGGTGTTTGAGAACAAGACGACCAAACATGGTCTTCGAAGAGTTCCTCGACCACTATCCGGTGCTCATCCAATCCTACCGTAGTTCTACATCTGCTAGCACCGCCCCAGCCAGAGTCACAACTAAGGTCAAGCGAGCCCATAGTGACTTGCGGTTGCACAGTAAGCTTCCGGGCATGAAGTATTCTTCCGTCTCTTTGAGTCTGGGTGAAGCTTTCCGCAAGATGTCATGGCGCTTCTCCATGCATCCCGCCAACCACTGGTTTCTCCAGGTGCCCGTCAACCGCCCTTCACCCAAGAGTGTGTATTGAATTCTTGTCTCGAGTCTTGAAGTCTTGAGGCCTTGAAGATGCAGTCCTTGCAGATTCCATCATGGAGTTGTCGCCATTGACGAGATCCTCCATTCTCACACCACTCCCGAGCACTCATACCAACCCCGTCTACTATAGCGTAGCATTAAAATAAATAACATCCCGGCTTGGTAACAGGTGATGGGTTCCTACCTCATGCATACTACTCAACTACAAGGATTCAATATCACTCTTGGAGGGATTGTTGCGAAGATGACACTAGATGCAATAAAACACATAGGTATGAAAAACATGGTCAAAGTGAACTTGCTCGGTAATACTTGATGAAGATAACAACGTCGGGAAAATGACTTGGTAGAACTAATCGTCACTCCGCTGAAAATCTATATAGTCAAACATAGCATTCACATAAGCAAACATCCTAGCAACAATTTTAGCACTCAAATAACAATCAAAACAGCAAGGAAAATCGATAATAAAACTCAAACAAAATCAAAAGAAACTTCAAATAAAACTACAAAGAAAAACTACTAACGAAGATCTATGACTTTGCTACAAACATCTAATATAGTTTTGCCGTAAGTAAAAACTTAACAACAATTAAAATACTAAACTAATAAATTAACAGAAAATAAAATGTAAAATAACTAATTTAACCGAAAGTATTTTTTCCATAAAATTTTATTTGCAAAAGAAACAAATAAAAAGCTTTTATAAAACTCTAACTATGACCTATAGAAGGTTTCATACAAAACTAAGGAAAATAAATTTTTAAAATAAAAATAAATTTTCTCCTGTTGTCTAACAGAAACACAACTAATTTTGTCAAAAGTGACAAAAAGAAATAATTTAAAACTAATAAAACAATAAAGAAAAAGCTAAAACAGAACTAATAATAAAACAGCACTGTTTTGCTAAAAACCTAATTTAAATTAACCTAGAAATAAAATACTAAATACTACTGGATAAACAAAGGTCCTAGAGACCAGGAGCAAAAAGAATTAATTAAAACCTATTTTAAACTCAAGTTATGGCCAAAATACTAATCTGAACAAAATTTATCAAATTCAAATTTAAACTACTCAAATTTGAAATCCAGAGACACTAACAGAAACTTCAGCAAATTTGTGACACATAGCAATTGGAATCACACAAAATACTAAAAACTCTAAAAGATTTGAATTTTCTAAGATTGCTATTTTGGAAAAAATGAATTACGGGATTTCGTGGATCTCACCGAGTAGTCGTCGGAGTTGGGGAAGAAGATCGGATCCGATGTTGCGGTTGCTCCTAGAGGAAAGGAGATCACGGGGCGGTGGAGAGGAGATCATATAAACCTCGGAGAGGTCGAGGCGGCGGCGCACTTGGCGGCGGTGGTGTGTTGCACTGCTGCTGCTGCTGGAGAGGAGCGGAGAGGAGAGGAGAGGAGAGGTGTTGGTTTGATGTGTTGGAGGGGGTGCTTGGGTATTTATAGTGGGGAGGGAGGGCTTTGCTTGGGTAGGGGACAAGAAATAGACTAGGATTAGGAAACAAAGGAAAAGATCTAGAAACAAATCGGAATAAACGGAATAACGAACGGGATCAAATCCTACTAGGATTTGTAAAAGAATAGGAACCTTGGCTCCTGGCTCCCTAGGTGCGTGCGGTGGATGGCCTTGGCGACGGCCGGCAGGCTGGCTTGGCCTTTGGCCTTGGCCCTTGACCATGCGGCGCAGCAATTTTTTTTGACAGAGACAACAAAACAGAAATAAATAAAAATTTTATATAGGCATATAATATATCAAAATTTTCATAAAAGATTTTCTACAACATGAACACTATTTTAGCTTCAAATAAAATACACACAAATTTTAATAATTCACACAGTGCTACCGGTCCAATAAAATCCAATAAAATCATTTTAAAATACCAAAATGACTTCAAATTAATTTCTCTCAATTTTCTGATGTAGGGAATCATGTTACCCTATTTTATATATATTTTGTTTTTGGAGAAAATAATTTGAATAAAACTCAAATAACTCCAATTGGAAATAAATTCAAAAGAACTTTGAATTTAATTCTTTTAAAACTCCCAACTCATATTTCATTTAATTTGAAGAAGTCATTTTATCTTCTCTCGTGAAAATCATTGAGTTGCATAAAGTTTCAGAATTGGAAATATTTTCCAAATGAAATTCAAATATTTTCAACACCCTTGTCATTTAAATAAATGGAAGAAGTCATGTCATCTTCTCTCCAGGGTTTTGTGATGAAAAGAATTTGAATTCATGGAGATCATAAATGCAAGGTGGAAGTTTGGGAAAGTCATTTCATTCCCTCTCATTCAACTTTCAGAAAGTTTCAAATTTCACTCAATTTCACACAATAAATCACACAACAAACAATCAATCAATCAAAACTATTTATTTATTATAACATTCCAAAATTTAGAATTTTGGGATGTTACAATGGATGATGTGTACATATACCATGCACACCCAATTTTCCCTTTGTCTTTGTTTTGTGTAGGTACTCATGTATACTCGTCAACCTCTCAATCCCAAGAGTTGACAAAACAAGCTCTTGAGGGCAACGATGACTTGGGATCCCGTGGACTATTCTTACCACGTTCTCTTTGCACAATGACTTCGCGCATTCCTTTTACTTGGCTCTCACACGGCTATGGGCTATTTACCATTTGTCACCTTTTGCCCATTAGATCGTGTTCACTTTGCATGTTATGCCTATTTCTATGTCTTTGCCATGCAATTGTCACCCTTGTTTGCATTTACCCATGATCCACCATTTTACTACTATGTGTATTTGCATGCTTGGTGGAGATACTTGTTGCTATTGCGATGTTTACCATGTGCCACATGCTATTGTGGATTCTTGTGTTGGGAGAGTCATGATGTTCCATTGCTATTTACCTAGGACTTCTTGCCAATACAATGATGACACTTTCCTCATATCTTGCTTTCATGCTTGTGCTATGTCATGTGAATTATTCATGCCCGCTATTGCTATTTGCACACACGACATGTTTGCCATAATTCCTCCTAGTATGTTGCATCTTCGCACTACTAGCTTGCATGACTTGTTTACTATTATTGCTTGCTTTGTAGCATCACCCATGTTCCATTCTTACTCGCTTTCTTGGGTTGATGACATATATATTCATGCCTCTCACATGATATATCTTGTTCATTGTCGCTTACCTCCAATAGTTGCATCTATGCTTATCGATCTTGGAGACTTGGACACTTTACTTGTGATGCATGCTTGTTTGATTGAGCCTATTATATTTGGTGATTCTTGCATCATATGCCTTCATACTATGAAATACTCCCTTGTACTTTCTTATGATGAACATGATGCATACACTTGTTGGGTATCTTACAACACCAATGATTGGTTTTGCACTTCCGCTAACCTCATTTGTTTTTTCTGAGTGTTTGGCATATTCTTTTGTTTTGAAGGATTCACACGGCGGTACCATGATACGTCTCCAACGTATCTACTTTTTCTCACACTTTTCCTCTTGTTTTGGACTCTAATTTGCATGTTTTGAACGAAACTAACCCCGTACTGACGATGTTTTCAGCAGAACTACCATGGTGTTGTTTTTGTGCAGAAATGGAAGTTCTCGGAATGGAAAGAAACTTTGCGAGAATTTTTTTATATCAATAAGAATTTTTGGAGCCAAGACCCACCAGAGAGGGGCCCCTGGCTGGGCACAACCCACTAGGGCACACCCCCTCTCCTGGCACGCCCAGGTGGGTTGTACCCACCTGGTGGCCCCGCTGACGACCCCCTGATACTATAAAATCACATTTTTCCAGAAAAAAAATCAAGGAGAAAGAATTACCGCGATCCACGAGATGAAGCCACCGCCAAGCTTTGTTCTTCCTCGGGAGGGAAGATCTGGAGTCCGTTTAGGGCTCCGGAGAGGGGGATCTTCGTTCTTCGTCATCACCAACCTATCTCCATCGCCAATTCCATGATGCTCCACACCGGGAGTGATTAATTCCTTTGTAGGCTCGCTGGTCGGTGAGGAGTTGGATGAGATTCATCATGTAATCGAGTTAGTTTTGTTAGGGCCTGATCCCTAGTATCCACTATGTTCTTAGATTGATGTTGCTATGACTTTGCTATGCTTAATGCTTGTCTCTTTGGGCCTGAGTGCCATGAACTCAGATCTGAAACTGTTTATGAATTCATCATTATATCCATGTTTTAGATCCAATCTTGCAAGTTATAGTCACCTACTACGGTTATGATCCGACAACCCCAGAGTGACAACAACCGGGCCCACTCTCGGTGATGAGCGTAGTTTGAGGATTTCATGTATTCACTATGTGTTAATGCTTTGTTCCATTTCTCTATTAAAAGGAGGCCTTAATATCCCTTAGTTTCCAACATGGACCCAGCTGCCACGGGAGGGTAGGAAAAAAGATGTCATGCAAGCTCTTTTAATAAAGCATGTATGACTATTTACGGATTACAAGCCTACATTATATCGATGAACTGGAGCTAGTGTCGTATCGCCCTAGGTTATAACTGTCACATGATGAATATCATCCAATAAGTCACCGATCCAATGCCCACGAATTTATCCTATATTGTTTCTGTTGCGTTACTATTGCTATCATCACTACTACACTTGTTACAAATTACTGCTATCACTATTACTGTTACCGTTGCTGCTGTCACTACTATCAAAACTATCAAACTACTGTGCTACTGATCACTTTGCTGCAGATAATTAATCTCCAGGTGTGGTTGAGTTGACAACTCAGCTGCTAATACCTTCAAATATTCTTTGGCTCCCCTTGTGTCGAACATATAAATTTGGGTTGAATACTCTACCCTCAAAAATTGTTGCGATCCCCTATACTTGTTGGTTATCAAGACCTTTTTCTGGCGCCGTTGCCGGGGAGCATAGCTATATTTGTTGAGTCACTTGGGATTATTATCATATTATCACTATAAAGAATATGAAGGATCCTAAGCCTAAGATATTTCCCTCAAGTATGAGGGGAGGTAAGAAACTGCCATCCAATTCTGCTTTAGATTCACCTTCTGTTATGAGTAAACTTGCAACACCACCACATGCTATTAATTTTGATATGTCGCAAGTTATTGATGATGCTTATGATGATGCTAGTACCTTGCTTGATAATGATGATGTGCCACTTGGTGGTTTTCTTGATAAAAAAATTGCTAGAGTTATACAACATGATGTTGTTGAATCTCATGATGAGCTTGAAACTGAATCTCCTGAAACACCTGCTAGAAATCGCCTTCCTAGATAAGAATTGCCTAAGGCACCAAAAGGTTATGTTATGAGTGAAGAAACAACTAGAGATATTCTTTCTTGCAATGATAGAGATGATCTAGAGAAATTACTACAAAAGTATAAAGAGAAATCTCTGAATGCTAGAATGAAATGGGATCCTAAGTTTGCTACTTCACCTATCTTTATTGATGATAAGTATTATGAATTCTCTGTCGACCGAGATTTAATTACTTTGGTTGAATCTGATCCTTTCCATGGTTATGAAACTGAAACTGTTGTGGCACATCTTACTAAGTTGAATGACATAGCTACCCTTTTTACTCATGATGAGAAAACTCGCTATTACTTTATTATCAAATTATTTCCTTTCTCATTAAAGGGTGATTCTAAAGCTTGGTACAATACTCTTGCTCCTGGTTGTGTGCGTAGTCCCCAGGATATGGTTCATTACTTCTCTCAAAAATATTTTTCTGCTCATAAGAAATAAGCTGCCTTACAGGAAATATTTAACTTTGTGCAAACTAAAGAAGAGAGTCTCCCACAAGCTTGGGGGAGGCTTTGCCTGATCATCCTCTTAAGAAAAATGAAATACTTGATATCTTCTATAATGGACTGACCGATGCTTCTAGGGATTTCCTAGATAGTTGTGCTGGTTGGGTTTTCAGGGAACAAACTATTGGACAAGCTGAAGAATTATTGAATAACATATTGAACAATTCTGATGATTGGACTATTCTTGAACCACCGGCTAAACCCACTCTGAAGAAGAGGGGAATATTATATCTCAGTCCTGAAGATATGCAAGAGGCAAAGAAATCAATGAAGGAAAAAGGTATTAAAGCTGAGGATGTTAAAAATTTACCTCCTACTGAAGAAATACACCACCATTGCCTTATGAAAGTGACATCCCTTACAACAAACATCCTAGTCAATGCCTTTATGAGTTTGAAAACTACATTATAAAACAAGATCACTTCAATGCAAATGTTATGAAACAATTGAAATATAATTCTAATATGATTGCTCGCTTGAGTGACTTGTTATTTAGAATATCAAATGATGTTAGAGGTGTGGGGAAACATGCTTCTATGGTTCAAACTCAACTAGAACAAATTGCTAAATCACAAAGAGAATTACTTGATGAAATGAATCATAATATGCATGCCTTTGCTGTTAGAGTTGCAACTAGAGGAGGTAAAATGACTCAGGAACCACTTTATCCTGAGGGACACCCAAAAAGAATAGAACAAGATTCATAGAGAGCTAACACTAGTGCACCTAATCCTTCTAGAAAGAAAAAGAAAAATGATAGGACTTTGCACACTTCTAGTGAACCTGAAATAGAAAAACCTCTTGATAATGAAAATGAAACTTCTATCTCTGATGTTGAAACTCAATCTGGTAATGAACACTCAGCTACTGATAATGAAAAAGATAATGATGAGGTTCATGAAGACTCTCAATAAAACAATGATAAAGAACCAGATAATGATGTTGCGATAGAACCACCTGTTGATCTTGATAACCCACAACCTAAGAATAAAAGATATGATAAAAGAGACTTTGTGGCTAGGAAACACGGTAAAGAAAGAGAACCGTGGGTTCAAAAACCTATGCCTTTTCCACCCAAGTCAACTAAAAAGAATGATGATGAAGAATTTGAATGCTTTGCTGAAATGCTGAGGCCAGTCTTTTTGCGCACTCGCTTGACTGATATCCTGAAAATGCCTCCTTATGCAAAGTATATGAAAGACATCATCACAAATAAGAGAAAAATATCGGAAGCAGAAATCTCCACTATGCTTCCTAATTATACTTCCAAAAATGGAGTACCTAAAGAACTTGGAGATCCGGGAATACCAACTATACCTTGCTCTATCAAAAAGAATTATGTGAAAACTGCTTTGCGTGATTTAGGAGCTGGTGTTAGTGTTATGCCTTTCTCTTTATATAAAAGACTTGACTTGAATAAACTCACACCTACTGAAATATCTTTGCAAATGGCTGACAAATCAACTGCCATACCTATCGGTATCTGTGAAGATGTGCCCGTTGCTGTTGCTAATATTACTATTTTGACTGACTTTGTTATACTTGAGATCGATGCCCGAGGATGACAACTTGTCGATTATCCTTGGTAGACCGTTCTTGAATACTTCAGGGGCTGTTATTGATTGAAATAAAAGAAAGGTCACTTTTCATATCAATGGTAATGAGCATACGATGCACTTTCCGAAAACACAATTCCAAGTGAATGGTATTAATGTTTTTGAAAAATCTCCGACAATCACTATTGGAAGTTTTCAAATACCTCTACCTACTGTTAAAAAGAAATATGAAATACTTATTGTTGGGGAAATTCATATCCCCATTGAGGTAACTTAGTGATTTACGGAAGTTCTTTGGTTTCATGCTAACCGAAAGTGGTTGTTAATAAGACTTGATCAACCTTATTAATGCATCATTTTTGAACGGTATGAAGTTGATGAATTTAGTAAGCACTACCTTCTCACCTTACTTTTTGTTTTTTGTTTTTATTAGTTAAATAAAATAGAATGCATGTTTTGTCTGTCTTCTGAATTTTCCGAGCAATAAAAAATGACCCAAAAATAAAAGTTCTCAGAACGCCCTGAAAATTTTATATGAGTTTTTCCTGAATATTTAAGAATTTTTGGTGCAAATAATACCAGAGGGAGGTGCACCAGGTGGGCACAACCCACCTAGGCGCGCCAGAGCCCCCAGGCGTGCCCTGGTGGGTTGTGGTCCCCACGTGGGCCCCCTCACTTATCTCTTTAGCCCACATCATCACTCACCTCCAGAAAAAAATCCCCATTGCTCTCTCTCCTGTGTTCTTGAGCTCAAACCCGCGGATTTCGATCTCTTTGCTCGAAGCTCCATTTCTGAAACTGTTTCGGGGGATTGTTGCTTGGCATGTGACTCCATCATTTGTCCAATTAGTTTTTGTTTTAATGGTTTATACTTTGGATAATTAGCTACTCTTTGTGCTGCTGTAGATGTGCTTGCATGTTCAATTCTTGGTGTTCTAAGTAATTTGAATGCTTGCTATGGCCTCTATGTTTCCCTATGAGTAGTTGCTATCAATTTTGTGAAGTTTTGTTGGAAAAATTTTGTGAACTAAAAATTCAGATTTTTGTTCATAGGAAAAATTGTACGCGGACATGAATATCTTCAGGAAATTTGGCTCTAAGAAGAACTCCAAGGGTGTTATTGGGGAGTCTTCTGACAGTGATCTCCACCCTCGGAGGTTAACGGAGGTACGACCGTGCGAATGGCCGCACATCCCGTTCCTTCAGCAGGCTGGAATTCATGAGGAGTTCATGCAATTTATTGCTAATGCCAGCCTCACCGACTTCATCGCAGATGAGTGAAAAGCACCAAATCCTCACAAACATGTTTGTCCAAAGTTTTACTTTCCTGCCTAGAAATAATCCTCCTGAAGTGAGCTATGATTTATATGCTGAAAACCACCAGATACCGCTTACTGAATTTTGTGACATATGCATGATCCCGTCTGATGGGAGCTTGGCTGAGCCTAGGCCGGCTGAGTTTGAGGATTTCTGTCGCACTTTGACAGTGGGTGATCAGAGGAGAGTGTCAGTCATCACAGCCGGTGGCTTACATTTTCCTGCTGTTTGTTACTTTGCATACTTCATTACCAAATGCTTGCTTGCTAGGGAGAAGGTAGGTGCACTTAGTTCACGAGACCTTGTTGTTTTACGTCGTGCAATAGAGGGCGACAACACTTATAGCTTGGGAGATATTGTGGCTCGTCGCCTCCATCTTAATAAATCTCAAGGGAAAATACATGGTGGGATTTTTCTACTCGTTTGGCAGCTCACTTGGAGGTTGCGATACGCCCCCATGATGTCCCTCTTACCACGGTTTACCTAGACCGTGCAGCCATGGATCACCATCACTTTCTTGCACATGATCGTCCTGATATTCCCATTCCTTATAACTTGGTCTATAGCGTTGACACTCGTGATGTCATCCTGTAGTGACCCGATCTCAAACGGTCAAGTCTCTGTGCTTCAGTGTCATCCCTGGATCGGTAATGCTGACACACGCAGTACTCAAATGATTTATAACAGAGTAGCAATCACACACTTATTACAATAAATATGGCTTAAGGCCATCTAATACGATAACAACGGAAGGCTTGGAAGATAAAGTGAGTCCATCAACTCCAACAACATAGCTGAGCTGCACGGCAATGACCTAACGAACCTTACTCCTCGTCTGAAAAGTCTGCACCATAATACGTTGCAGCCCGAAAATGGGTCAGCACATGGAATATGCTGGTAATATAACACAGTAGAGCAAGAACAGAAAATGCTATCACTACATGCATATTTGGCTGGTGGAAAAGCTCTATGGTTATAGTTTTTAAGAAAAGCCAAATTTTCCTACAACGAAGGAATAAATTTTATTTTAACTATCATGGTAGTTTAAACATCATTGAGAAGGTTCCTCCAACTCAATCGCAATTAAAGTAATTATCAACCCAACAATATTAATTTAGAGTGATGAGATACTTAGGATACTCCAAGTACTAGATACTCAAGATTTGTCCATAACCGGTGACACGGCTAACCATGATTAGATTGTACACTCTGCAGAGGTTTGCGACTTTTCCCCACAAGACTCGATCGCTTCCATTGATTTCTCGTTTCTACACGGTGTTTGAGAAACGGATGACCGAGACACAGTCTTTTAGAAACATTAACTCTTTACTCCGGGCAGACCATACCAAACCTACAACCCTCTACCCGCTGATCGACATCTTCAAGAGCATCATGTAACCTACTCAAGTATGCTAGAGCCCATAATAGCTTGTGGCTGCACACGGAAGTTTCTAGCATGAAAATATCTCAGTTCCCTTTGAGCCTGGGTGGCGGACCTTAGGATGATCACACGGGTACTCCGGGATATCCTAGGACAACACTGGATTCTCCAGGTACCCGACAAGCAATCCACCCAGATGTGTATTAAAGTTGCCACCTTAAGTTGAACCATTAATTTAACAATCTCACATCTGTCATGGATTTCACTCACCCAAACCACGTCTACGAGCCTAGCATAGCAATATAAGCAAAACGTAGAAGTAACTCCCAAGGTTTGAATATAACATGGCAATAGGTTATACCTCATCATCTACTTCCCAACCCACAAGTTAATCACATCCTAATCATGCAATGTTTGAGGATTGAAACTAATGCATAGAAACTGGGTATGGAAGGAGTATGATCAATGTGTTACTTGCCTTGCTGACAATCCGCAAACCTAGGGACTCGTAGTAGCACGCTTCGCACTCCGGGAATTCTATCGCAAACAAACAATAGCATACCTAAGCAATCAAGCAAAGATGCACGGGAAAACTCTAATAAGAAGAATTGACCAGAAAGATAAACTTAAGAACTCCGGTTTGCAAAAAGAATCAAATCAAATGGAGCAACGAAACTCAAACTGCAAAAGAAACAAGATCCATTTACTAATCTGAACTAAAGTCAAATTTTACAGTACCAAAATCTTGTTCAAGTTGATTAAACGGAAAGAGGGTTTCGAGAAGAAGATCTAGGCGCTTGAATCGCCTGATTCTGATAAACGAGTGAAAAGATAAACTGAAATGAAAATCGGATCAGAAATTGCGATTGAAAATAACCGCGGGAAAAATCCAAGAAAAAGAAAACTGACGAACAGGCTAACGAACGAACGTTCATTGTCTGTAACTATCAAGCGAAAACCATTTGTTGAAACGGACGTACGGACGAACGTCCGCTAAGTAACTAAACCGAGAAAAACCGGCGAACCGATCTAACAAAAAAAACGAACTAGGGTTTCTGAAAAAAAAAACCGGATCGGTTTTCTTAAAAAAAATGACGGCGGCAACGGCGACGTTACCTCCGGAGAGGCGGGGATGCGAGGCGGGCTGCGCTGCAGGGCGAGAAGGAGCGCGCGCAACGCTGCAGAGGCGGGCGGGCGGCGCAAAAGGCGGCGATGGCGGCATGGGCGGGCGGGCGGTGGGGTTGGGTGGTGGTGGGGCTCCGGGGCGGGGTATTTAAGGAGGGGGGTGCTTGGAGGAGGGGGAAAGGCGGCGGGGAGAGGCGGAGTCCCGGCCGGACTCCGGGTCGGGGCAGCGGCGGCCTCGGTCTCCTCGAGGGAGACGACGACGTGGGGTGCGGGCCGGCTCGGCTCGGATTCGGCCCAGTCGGGCGCTGAATTTTTTTTAAAATAATTCCACCGAACTAAAATAAACCCTAGAAAATAAAATAAAAATCTAAAAATGCCAAAACCAATTTTCACCGTCTAAATAAAATATTTAGAATGAGATGAACATTTTCTTGGCCGTAAAATGCAATTTTGAAAAACGTGCAATTTTTCTAATGCAAATAAAATAGCAATAAAATCCAATAAAATCAAATATTTGATTTTAATATTTTTCCTCCAATATATCAATTATTTTGGAGAAGTCATATTATCTCCTCTCATATATTTTAATATGAAATATTTTCGGAGAGAAAAATAATTAAAACCAATAATCCTCGTTTCTATATTTGATTAAATTCAAATATGAAAACAGGGAAATCCCCAACTCTCTCCGAGGGTCCTTAAGTTGCTTAGGATAACCTTGCTGCGGGTGACTCGACTGGCAAATTCAAGTATCCTGACTGGCTTCTCCTCATAGGTCAAATCACTATCCAACTGAATCGCCTCCAAGGGTACCGTATCTCTTAATGGTATATCGGCCATCTCAGCATGACACTTCTTCAACTCTGAAACGTGAAACACATCATGAACTCCTGACAGTCCTTCAGGTAACTCCAACTTGTAGGTAACTTCTCCCATGCGTTCCAAAACACAATACGGTCCTACAAATCTTGGGGCTAACTTTCCCTTAACTCCAAAATCTTTCACTCCTCGCAAGGGTGATACTCGCAGATATTCTCTGTATCCAATTTCATAGGTTACCTCCTTGCATTTCGAATCTGCATAACTCTTCTGCCTGGACTGGGCTACCTTGAGTCTATCTCGGATCAACTTAACTTTCTCTTCAGACTCCTTGATCAAGTCTGGTCCAAACAACTGTCAGTCTCCAACTTCATCCCACATCAACGGTGTTCTGCACCTTCGTCCATACAGGGCTTCGAACGGTGCCATCTTCAAACTGGCTTGGTAGCTATTGTTGTATGAGAACTCTGCGTAAGGCAAATTGTCATCCCAACTAGATCCATAATCTAGCGCACAGGCCCTCAACATGTCCTCCAGAATCTGGTTGACTCTCTCGGTCTGTCCATCCGTCTGCGGGTGAAATGTTGTACTGAACTCCAATCTCGTTCCCAAAGTCTGGTGCAGCTGATGCCAAAACTTTGAGGTAAACTGTGTTCCTCTATCTGATATGATGGTCCTCGGAACTCCATGCAGACATACGATCCTGGTCATATATATCTTGTCCAACTTCGCACTTGTATAGGTTGTTTTCACTGGGATAAAGTGGTCCACTTTGGTCAAGCGATCAACTACTACCCATATAGAATAATATCCTGATTTGGTCCTGGGCAATCCGGTGATAAAATCCATGCAAAGTTTATCCCACTTCCATTCGGGTATCGGCATAGGCTGTAACAATCCTGCTGGCTTCTGATGCTCATCCTTCACTCTCTGACATACATCACATACGGCTACATATTCGCCAATATCCTTCTTCATACCAGTCCACCAGAAACGTTACTTCAAATCCAAATACATCTTGGTGTTCTCGGGGTGTATCGAGTATGGTGAGTCATGAGCGTCCTGAAGTATTAATTTCCTGATCTCTGTGTTATTGGGCACATAAACACGGTCCACAAACCATAAGGTGTCGTGCTCATCCTCACGAAAACCTTTGGCCTTTCCTTGGCTCATTCTCTCTTTTATCTCGGCAATCTCTTTGTCCTCCTTCTGAGCTTCTCGAATCTTTCCTAACAATGTAGACTGAACTTCCATTGTTGCAACAAAACCTCTAGGAACAATCTCCAATCGAAGTTCCCTGAGATCCTCTGCTAACTCCTTTGGTAATCCTGTGCTCACTAGGGTGTTAGCATAACTCTTCCGACTCAAAGCGTTTGCTACGACATTGGCCTTGCCTGGATGATAGTGAAGCTTCATGTCATAATCCTTTATAAGCTCCAGCCATCCCCTCTTCCTAAGGTTCAGCTCCTTCTGTGTGAAGATGTACTTGAAACTCTTATGATCCGTGTACACATCACAACGGTTTCCAATAAGGTAATGTCTCCAAGTCTTCAACGCATGCACTACAGCTGCTAACTCCAAATCATGCGTGGCATAATTCAATTCGTGCGGTTTTAGTTGTCGTGAAGCATACGAAACAACTCTTCCGTCCTGCATAAGCACACTTCCAAGTCCTAGGCGAGAGGCGTCGAAATACACTTGGAAATCCTTGCGTATATCCGGCAAAATCAACACTGGGGTTGTAGTCAAACATTTCTTTAACTCTTGAAAACTTGCCTGACATTCTTTCGTCCATTTAAACTTGGTATCCTTCTTTAATAACTCTGTCATTGGCTTCGCAATCTTGGAAAAGTTCTCAATGAATCTTCGGTAGTATCCCGCGAGTCCAAAAAAACTATGAATCTCGCTAACTGAAGTGGGTGCCAACCATTCAGTGACTGATTGAACCTTGGTGGGGTCTACTGCTATACCTTCTCCTGATATAACATGTCCAAGGAATCCAACTTCCTTCAACCAAAACTCGCATTTGCTGAACTTGTCATACAACTGGTGTTCCCTGAGTTTCTCGAGAACTAAATGCAAATGCTCTTTGTGCTCCTCCTCATTCTTCGAGTATACCATTATATCATCAATGAACACCACAAGAAACTTGTCCAAATACTCCATGAACACCTTGTTCATCATGCTCATGAAGTAGGCAGGGGCGTTAGTCAGTCCAAATGACATGATTGTATATTCATACAACCCATACCGTGTGGTGAATGCTGTCTTTGGTATATCCTTCTCTCGAATCTTCAACTGGTGATATCCTGATTGCAGATCGATCTTTGAAAACACCTTAGCTCCTTGTAGTTGGTCAAACAAATCATTGATCATCGGCAGTGGGTATTTGTTCTTGATCGTCACCTCATTTAACGCACGATAATCAACAACCATTCTTAAAGACTTATCCTTCTTCTCGACCAAAAGCACTGGGGTTCCCCATGGTGATGAACTCCGTCGAATGTAACCTTTCTCCAATAACTCCTTGATTTGCTTCTTAATGTCCTCCAGATCATTTGCGGGCATCCGATAGGGTCTCTTTGATATTGGCCCTGTACCTGGCAATAGCTCTCTCAAAAACTCGATGTCTCGATCCGGTGGCATGCCTGGTAACTCCTCTGGAAAAACATCCGGGTAATCCTTCACTATAGGCACTTCCTCCTGAACAACTCTCGTGAGGGTATTTACTTGGCTCCTCCTAGGCGCATGCCTAGATACATACTTAATCCTTTTTCCCTCCGGGGTGGTGAGATAAATCGACTTACTAGCATAGTCAATGCTTCCTTCATACTTTGACATCCAGTCCATGCCTAATATCACATCCAATCCTTGTGACTCCAAGATTGTTAGGTCGGACGGAAAAACATGGCTACCAATGGTTAGGGGTATCTGGTCGCACCATCGACTAGCCATATATTCTGCTCCAGGTGAACTCACTAACAGAGGGGTCCTAAGGGTTTGGGTTGGTAGTTTAAACTTATCCACGGATCCCCTTGATATGTATGAATGCGATGCACCAGTATCAAAAAGAACAAGGGCGGTAAAAGACTTAACCAAAAACTTACCTATAACCGCGTCTGGCTGCTCTTGAACCTCCTCCACGTTAACGTGGTTCACTTGTCCTTTGTTGAATGGGTTGGGCTTCTTCCCAACGCTCCCATTTCCGTTTCCCTTCTTCGCTTGAGGGCACTCCGTGGCATAGTGTCCAGTCTTCCCGCACTTAAAGCAAGTAATGTGACTTAGATCTCTCTTGGCGGGTGTGGCTGGATTGGGGCGGTTCTGATTGTTGTTCGTTCCGTTCCCAGTCCCATTCTTAGAACCATTGTGGTTATGCGAACTTCCTCCGGTGTGGTAATGAGCTCCATGGTTATGAACAAGTCCTCTCAAGTTCGGGGTTAGGCGAGGCTTCTGCTGAGCTCCTGATTTATACCTCCCTTGCCCATACTTCCTCTTACGGCTCTCAATCTGCTGCTGCTTCCCTTCAATCATAAGAGCCTTATCTACCAACTCCTGGTAGTTGTTGAATGTTGCCACCATCAACTGCATGCTCATATCATCATTCAGCCCTTCCATAAACTTCTCCTGCTTTGCGGCGTCAGTGGCCACATCATCAGGGGCATAGGGAGATAACTTGCTAAACTCATCCACGTACTGAGCCATAGTACGGTTCCCCTGGCGTAAGTTGCGAAACTCACGCTTCTTCATATTCATAGCTCCAGTTGAGACATGGGCTATGCGAAAGCTTGCTGAAACTGATCCCAAGTGACGTTGGCTATGGGGAAAGTGGCCGAATAATTCTCCCACCATGAGGCTGCTGGTCCATCCAATTGATGTGCGGAAAAACGCATCTTCTCAGCATCTGTGCAACCTGCGGTGTTCAACTCCCTTCCAATACGGCGTAGCCACAACAACTATAGGCTCGGTGCTACTGGAAAACACCGGCGGCTGTAACCTCAGAAAGCGAGCTAAGTTGTCAACTGGAGGAGGGTTTTTTTATTGTTGTTGTTGTTGCCTTGGTTCTGGACTAACAACTGCATCAAGGCATTCTGCTGCTGGATCAACTGAGTGAGCTCAAGGGAAGGAAAATCCGTGTCACGCCCCTGAGGCATCCGCAGGTTTAGAGGGAAGAGATTAGAATAGAAAAGGGGTCTAGTGAGAAAGCACTACCCATATGCACATGAGACAAACACAAAAAATTTCACTCAATCAATCAAGCAAGGGCATACAAGCGGTCTAGAACTATCGTAAAAGTGCTCAACTACTACTATATACATGGGGGAATACTACTATTATTTCGTGGTCATCTAAAAATTTTGATCGGTGGAAGACTCCATGATGTCTGTTCCAGCTTCGTCTTCAAAGTCATCATCACTGGGGTCGGAGTCAGTGTCGTCAATGATGATGTAGTTCTCCGGGCAAGTGGAATCGTCATCCTCTCCTCCCGGCGCTGGATCTCCCATGAATACTCTGATCTTCTTTATCAGGTCGTCATTCTTCTCCTGTAGTGTTGCAATTTCCTCCTCATATCCATCGCGTGTAAACTTGAGTTCTTCTTCCAGCTCGATGATCCTAGTCTTCGCCTTCTTCAGATCTATCATGTCTGTACACATCTGATTCTCCTGGCGTCGAATGTGCTGGTTTAACTCCTGGATAAATGCTGCAATGGATTTGTCCTTCTTGGTGCTGATCATCTCCCATTGCTCGTCTCGGCGCCCACATATCTGATAGATAGTGTCCTTAAGATCCTTGTTGTAGACTTCTCCAATGCGTCCCATGGTAATGTGGGCTGCCATGCTCTTGCCTAGACTCCAGGTGGGTGCTTCAAAAGAAAATTCTATGGGCTTAGTGGTTGGCGAGAACGTCCTTCCTAGAACTTGAACTTGAATCATCCGGCGCTCCTCTTCTGGTAAGGTGGCGTTGTACGTCCCGGTTAAGCTTGGTATTCCAATGTTCAAGTACCTAGTGACTTCCTTCAAGTGGCGTCCAAAGGGTGTGTCTTCATCCGGTTGTGCAAACTTGTTCTTCAACTCCGCCATCCTAAGGAGTAGAAAATGGAGAGGAGTCAGAAATGAGTAGAGAAGAGTGACCTATGGTTTATCTTAGTGGTCGTGTCCTACACTCAGCGTGTGCTCTGATACCATCTTGTAGCGACCCAACCTCAAACGGTCAAGTCTCTGTGCCTCAGTGTCATCCCTGGATCGGTAATGCTGACACACACAGTACTCGAAGGATTTATAACAGAGTAGCAATCACACACTTATTACATCGAATATCTCAAAAGGGAACTTATTACAATAAATATGGCTTAAGGCCATCTAATACGACAACGGAAGGCTTGGAAGATAAAGTGAGTCCATCAACTCCAACGGCATAGCTGAGCTGCACGGCAACGACCTAACGAACCTTACTCCTCGTCTGAAAAGTCTGCAACATAATACGTTGCAGCCCGAAAATGGGTTAGCACATGGAATACGCTGGCAATATAACACAGTAGAGCAAGAACAGAAAATGCTATCACTACATGCATATTTGGATGGTGGAAAAGCTCTATGGTTATAGTTTTTGCAAAAAGCCAATTTTTCCCTACAACAAAGGAATAAATTTTATTTTAACTATCATGGTAGTTGAAACATCATTGAGAAGGTTCCTCCAACTCAATCCCAATTAAAGTAATAATCAACCCAACAATATTAATTTAGACTGATGAGATACTTAGGATACTCCAAGTACTAGATACTCAAGATTTGTCCATAACCGGGGACACGGCTAACCATGATTAGATTGTACACTCTGCAGAGGTTTGCGCACTTTTTCCCACAAGACTCGATCGCCTCCATTGGATTTCTCGCACTACACGGTGTTTGAGAAACGGATGACCGAGACACAGTCTTTCAGAAACATTAACTCTTTACTTCGGGCAGACCATACCAAACCTACAACCCTCTACCCGCTGATCGACCTCTTCAAGAGCATCATGTAACCTACTCAAGTATGCTAGAGCCCATAATAGCTTGTGGCTGCACACGGAAGTTTCTAGCATGAAAATATCTCAGTTCCCTTTGAGCCTGGGTGGCGGACCTTTGGATGATCACACGGGTACTCCGGGATATCCTAGGACAACACTGGATTCTCCAGGTGCCCGACAAGCAATCCAGCCAGATGTGTATTAAAGTTGCCACCTTAAGTTGAACCATTAATTTAACAATCTCACATCTATCATGGATTTTACTCACCCAAACCACGTCTACGAGCCTAGCATAGCAATATAAGCAAAATGTAGAAGTAACTCCCAAGGTTTGAATATAATAGGGCAATAGGTTCTACCTCATCATCTACTTCCCAACCCACAAGTTAATCACATCCTAATCATGCAATGTTTGAGGATTGAAACTAATGCATAAAAACTGGGTATGGAAGGAGTATGATCAATGTCTTACTTGCCTTGCTGACGACCCGCAAACCTAGGGACTCGTAGTAGCACCCTTCGCACTACGGGAATTCTATCGCAAAAAAATAGCATACATAAGCAATCAAGAAAAGATGCACGGGCAAAACTCAAATAAGAAGAATTGACCAGAAAGTTCAACTTAAGAACTCCGGTTTGCAAAAAGAATCAAATCAAACGGAGCAGCGAAACTCAAACTGCGAAAGAAACAAGATCCATTTACTAATATGAACTAAAGTCAAATTTTACAGTACCAAAATCTTGTTCAAGTTGATTAAACAGAAAGAGGGTTTCGAGACGAAGATCTAGGCGCTTGAATCACCTGATTCTGATAAACGAGTGAAAAGATAAACTGAAACGGAAATCGGATCAGAAATCACGATCGAAAATAACCACGGGAAAATCCGAGAAAAAGAAAACTGACAAACAGGCTAACGAATGAACATTCGTTGTCTGCAACTTTCAAGCGAAAACCGTTCGTTAAAAGAACGTAGGGACGAACTTCCGCTAAGTAACTAAACCGAGAAAAACCGGCGAACCGATCTAACAAAAAAACGAACTAGGGTTTTTGAAAAAAAACCGGATCGGTTTTCTTAAAAAAACCCAGCGGCGGCAACGGCGGCGTTACCTCCGGCGAGGCTCCGACGAGGCGGGCGACGGCCCGGCGAGGCTCTGGCGGCGGCGGGTGCGAGGGTAGCGGCAAGGCGGCAATGAGCGGCGACGGCAAGGCCATGGTCGGGCGGCGGCGCCACAAGGGTCGTATGGGGCAAAGGGGTTGGGTGATGGTGGGGCTCCGGGGCGGGGTATTTAAGGAGGGGGGCTGCTTGGAGGAGGGGGCAAGGCAGCGCGGAGAGGCGGAGTCCCGGCTGGACTCCGGGTCGGGGCGGCGGCGGCCTTGGTCTCCTGGAGAGAGACGGCGGCGTGGGGAGCGGGCCGGCTCGGCTGGGATTCGGCCCAGTCGGGCGCTAAATTTTTTTTAAATAATTCTGCCGAACTAAAATAAACCCTAGAAATTAAAATAAAAATCTAAAAATGCCAAAAACAATTTTCACCGTCTAAATAAAATATTTAGAACGAGATGAACATTTTCTTGGCCCTAAAATGCAATTTTGAAAAACATGCAATTTTTCTAATGCAAATAAAATAGCAATAAAATCCAAATAAAATAAAATATTTGATTTTAATATTTATCCTCCAATATTTCAATTATTTTGGAGAAGTCATATTATCTCCTCTCATATATTTTAATATGAAATATTTTCGGAGAGAAAAATAATTAAAACCAATAATCCTCATTTCAATATTTGATAAAATTCAAATATGAAAACAGGGAAATTCCCAACTCTCTCCGAGGGTCCTTGAGTTGCTTAGGATTTCGAGGACCGTGAAACGAAATGCAATAAAATATGATATGCATGAATGATCTATGTATAACATTCCAAATTGATTGCGATACGCCCCCATGATGTCCCTCTTACCACGGTTTACCTAGACCGTGCAGCCATGGATCACCATAACTTTCTTGCACATGATCGTCCTGATATTCCCCTTATAAATTGGTCTACAGCATTGACACTCGTGATGTTATCCCCTTGCCTACACCTCCTCTGTTTGATTCCGTTGTCAGGGGCGGATACCGGATTATGCCTGCAGACATCCTCGCCTACTGGAACGCTCAGGCTACTACTGAGGCTGCACAGGCACCTCCACAGTGGGATGAGTGGATGCGCTCCTCAGGATCCCTACTACCCTCCAGGCTACTGATCGATTACCAACTTAGGCCAAAAGCCTAAGCTTGGGGGAGTACATGTTATCACCAACATCATATTCATGTTCAGATATTATTCTTTCTGTCGGTGTTAACAATTTTTCATTGTATCATCCATGCTTAGATTTATTTTCTTGCTTTCTTCTTGTGTGTTTGAAAAACTTTAGAAAAACCAAAAAAATATTGTAGTAATTTACTTTCTATGCATGCTTAATACTAGTATTAAAAAGAAAATCCAAAAAGATTTCCTTCTTCTTCTTTGCTTGTTGGGAGATTTCCCGTGTAAATAGTTTTTCTCGTTTTTGCTTTCTATTTGCTTGTTGACGAAAACTAAAAACTCCAAAAATATTTCAGTGTGTTTCTTTGAATTTCTTTTCTTTTTATTTGAGTTGTACCAAGGAGAATACCACGATGAAAATGTTGAGTGGCTCTAATATGAATAACTGTTGAATTAATAAAGAGCCCATTTTTCCTTGTCTTCTCCTGTTGAATAAAATGTTGCAGATTCCAGCTTAGTCCATGGAACTCTTGCACTACTATTATTATTTTCATATTATTCGGTCATGCAAGTGAAAGGCAATAATGACGATATTCGATGAACTGGCCGTGGCAAAGAGAAACTGGTATGAACTCGACTTGTTCTGTTTGTGTAAATATGTTTAACCTAGTATCCAGGCTTCAGCCTATTATAATTAAACATGTTTGCAATGAAAATTAGAGATTATAGTTTCTCATGCCATGCATAAGTAGCTGAGAGTTGATAATTATTTATCTTGGATATCAACATAGCGTTAAAATTATTGTGATGTAGTATGATGATATGGTATCCTCCTCTAAATGTTCGAGTGGCTTGACTTGGTACATGTTCAGGAAAATAGTTGAATCAAAACCAACATACCCTCTATAATATTTATGTTCATGGTGTTCAAATCCTACTCATGCTAGTGTCCAATGTTACTTACGCATAATGCATGGTTATGATCGTTGTTGCTCTCTAGCTGGCCGCTTCTCAATCTTAATTGCTAGCCTTCGCCTGTACTAAGTGCGAATTCTGCTTGTACATCAAAAACCTTGAACCCAGTGTTATTCTAGATGAGTCCACCATATCTACCTATATACGGTATTACCCTGCCGTCCTAAGTAAATTTGCATGTGCCACCTTGAAAAACTTCTAAAAAACTATCCTTTTTGTGTGCCTGGATCGTTCATGGAACGACAGGAGGTGGTCGATATCTTCCGTGCTAAGCGGGTTTTCCTCAGGTCGAGTGTTTATTCACTCGCCATTGCACAAGGAAATGGGCGGTAATAGGGATGCCCAGTCCCAAACTGCAAACATGAAAAAGAGTTCATCTCTTTAATAATCAAACAAAAACACCCAATGGAGTCAAAACCTTTACTTTCCGCTTGGGAACCGCCACTAGCGTGCTTAGCATGGAATATGTTGATAACTGATGGTCGTGAAGTGAATAAGAAGGGTGCATGTCTCAAAATATCATATATCTCTGTTTTAAAAATTGAGTTCTGGCACCTATGCAAATCACTGCTTCCCTCTGCGAAGGGACTTTCTATTTACTTTTATGTTGTGTCATCACCTTCTAAAAACAAGCGCCAAAAACTGAGTAGAGCACATCTATCATGATTTATGCATTGTGTGTAGCTAATGTTGGGTGCATCATGACTGGATCTTTTCTACCATGAATTACAATGTTTAGTCGCTGCTTGAACTTCGGAGGTGCTCTGCATTTATGTTTTGCGGTCTCAGAAAGGGCTAGCGAGATTCCATTATTGTCATATTATATCATGGTTGTTTTGACAACGTGTTGTTGTCTGAGATATCTTATTATCGCTCGCTAGCTGTTTATGTCATTGATATGAATCATTATAATCTTTAAGAGTTATTGTTGACATGGTTAGTTATAATGTTGGCTGAAAACCTGTGTGCTATTTAAGCTTATTTATGCAAACAAGAGCAAAAGAGTTCATAAAAGTTTTTCTTTCTCACTTTCAGTTTATCAACTGAATTGCTTGAGGACAAGCAAAGGTTTAAGCTTGGGGGAGTTGATACGTCTCCAACGTATCTATTTTTTCTCATGCTTTTCATCTTGTTTTGGACTCTAATTTGCATGATTTGAATGAAAGTAACCCCGAACTGACGCTGTTTTCAGCAGAACTACCATGGTGTTGTTTTTGTGCAGAAATGGAAGTTCTCGGAATGGAACAAAACTTTGCGAGGATTTTTTATATCAATAATAAGAATTTCTGGAGCCAAGACCCACCAGAGAGGGGCCCCTGGTTGGGCACAACCCACCAGGCGCCTCTCTCGAACGCCTGTGGGTTGTACCCACCGTGGCCCACCGACGACCCCCGATACTATAAAATCACATTATTCCAGAAAAAAGCAGGGAGAAAGAATTATCACGATCCACGAGACGGAGCCGCTGCCAAGCCCTGTTCTTCCTCGGGAGGGCAGATCTGGAGTCCATTTGGGGCTCCGGAGAGGGGGATATTCGTTCTTCATCATCACCAACCTATGTCCATCGCCAGTTCCATGACGCTCCCCACCGGGAGTGAGTAATTCCTTTGTAGGCTCGCTGATCGGTGAGGAGTTGGATGAGATTCATCACGTAATCGAGTTAGTTTTGTTAGGGCCTGATCCCTAGTATCCACTATGTTCTTAGATTGATGTTGCTATGACTTTGCTATGCTTAATGCTTGTCACTTTGGGCCCGGGCGCCATGAACTCAGATCTGAACCGTTTATGAATTCATCATTATATCCATGTTTTAGATCCAACCTTACAAGTTATAGTCACCTACTACGGTTATGATCCGACAACCCCGGAGTGACAACAACCGGGCCCACTCTCGGTGATGACCATAGTTTGAGGAGTTCATGTATTCACTATGTGTTAATGCTTTGTTCCGGTTGTCTATTAAAAGGAGGCCTTAATATCCCTTAGTTTCCAATATGGACCCCGCTGCCACGGGAGGGTAGGACAAAAGATGTCATGCAAGTTCTTTTAATAAAGCACATATGACTATTTACGGAATACATGCCTACATGATATCGATGAACTGGAGCTAGTGCCGTATCGCCCTAGGTTATAACTGTCACATGATGAATATCATAACAAGTCGCCGATCCAATGCCCACGACTTTATCCTATATTGTTTATGATGCGTTACTATTGCTATGATCACTGCTACACTTGCTAAAAATTACTGCTATCATCATATCATTACCGCTACTCTGTCACTACTATCAAAACTATCAAACTATCGTATATCGATCACCTTGTCTGCAGATAATTAATCTCCGTGTGTGGTTGAATTGACAACTCATCTGCTAATACCTTCAAATATTCTTTGGCTCCCCTTATGTCGAATCTATAAATTTGGGTTGAATACTCTACCCTCGAAAACTGTTGCGATCCCCTATACTTGTGGGTTATCATACCATCACGAGATATATTGGTCATGCAAAGGTCTACCTGATGCACGACACCAATTTTCGACATCCTTATAAAGGTAAACTCCTTCCCTTTGAGCCATCCTCAAATACGCATATTGGATGGGTCATTCTTTCATTGTTGTCTCCTTCTTGTCTACATGTCACATCTATTGGATGGAGGAACGACATTGAAGGTGGACTCTATGGACCTTCGAATTGAGGTGCGCTCAGACTTATTGGATGCACCTTCGGACCTCCACTCATGCCACGACATCAAGCATTGGTACATCAACACTCCTTTGACACATTGCACCAACACCTCTATATATGTTGATTGTGCTCACACATGTCATGCTCGATGGACATTTCATAGACACCACAAGTTTGCACCCTATGCATGGATTGACACACATTATGCTTGTCTTCTTGCACCTACTCCCATGTCATCCATGATTTATGTGCTTGTGCACTTTCTTAGCAAATTTGTTGTGATCTTCCTTGATGGCATATTCATACATAATGATCACATTGCCAACCATCAATTGCCTCATTACATACACATATTGAGCATCCATTGCCGTATTCATACTATTGATAAACCGTCTCACTATGACATCATTTTGCACAATGGTAGAATTTGTCGCTTTGTGCACCATGACAACTACCACAACTACGTGTGCACAACAAATGAATTTGCTCCCATGAATGGTTTGCATATCATTCTATATCACCTTGATAAGCTTCATGCGTTTTGCACAAACAATCTTGCCGAACGGACTCATACTTACTTGATGGACACTTTGTGTGCGCTAACCATTGCATTTCCAAGTGTACTTTGTGTTTGCTCATTTTGCATGTACCACATAGCGGAGACACATTGGAGTACTTGGATTGCACGATGTCTTCATCTACGTCCAACTACAAGTCCATCGACGACAACCGTTTCCATGGTGATGAGGATCACGATCCGAGGTCGGATCTTTCCCAAGGGTGGGGGGGGGGGGGAGATGATGCGGAGCATCCTACGATCATCCCCATGTACACTACGACGAGACCTCGACCTCAAGCATATGCCATTGGACACAAGGTGAACTCGCTCCTAAGTCCTTCCCCTTTCCATTCATGTGAGACATGGTTGCTACCTAATGCAAAGACACTACATGTGCTCAGGAACCAAGGACTAAAGGAGGAAGAACGGACAACGTCGAGACTTGTGCAAAATTTCTGCCAAGCCCGGAACTTCCGGCCACAGCCCGGAACCTCCGGCCCTCGACACTCCGTGCGACGACCGGACGCACCAACTCTCTGGATAGCCCAGACCATGCCCGAAATTCCGGAGCCCAGACCTTCCGTCCCTGCCCGGAACTTCCGGCCTGCCTGTGCGCAGAGCCTCTGGGCCGAGGCCCATGTACCTGTTTCGCCCCTCACTTACCCCTTTGTGGCCCTAGACTATATATACTCCTCCACCTCCACCATTTTAGGATTAGCAAAGAATTAGCTCATTTGAGAGATAGAGCTTTGCTCATCCACTTGGTTAGTTCTCCATTGGAGTCCATGACCTCTTCGGAGAAGATCAGCCATGTGGATTCAAGACCCCTCACGGTAAGACCCCCTCAAGACCTCATCACGGATAAGAACTTGCTACTTGTATCATCCCTTGTTGATCGTGGATCGTGTATCTCTTTGTGTTTCGAGGATCTAGCACATGTGTAATCGAATATTTTTGGTTTGAGTGATTCTCTCGTGTTTTCCCCTCGTGTTCTTCGTGTTCATCGCGGAATCAACTCTTATCACAGAAGATCGGGCACCTAGGGTTCTACCCTACATCAGAAGCGCTTTGTATTCTTAAATTCGCCTCCTAATAAATTCGGCCTCTGCCGTGGAGGTGCGCTTGAACATGTTACCATCCATCCTGGTAGCCCTTTCTTCCAGGTTGGAGGCCCACTCGATCTCCCCATCTAGCTCAGGTATTTGCCAATCAGCGTCAACCCCGTAAGCATTGCAGTGAGGCATCCACTTCAGAATTTGGTCCATGGCAGAATTGATGTGTAGTGAGACGACGCTTTCCGGCAGGCGAAATGGCCCAAGGCCGCCGAACAGTTGCTCGCAGAGCCAGCCGTGGCCTTATACCGACAGGTTGTTAGCGAGGCCTGGGTACAGGCGCATCTTATAAGCAGCATCTCTGTACTCCCAGACGCATATGTCCCTCTTCTGAAGTGGTGTGATATGACGCAAGAGGAAATCTGCCCCCACCTATTTTATGGTCAACCCGAGAGCCTTGAGATGGGCGATTCCGTTCAGCGCCGGGCGAAGCGTATCATCGGTGAGGCCTGGTTTGCCTCACTCGCTGCGGTGCACGACGATTCCGCTCGTGCCTGCAGAGACTCGTGGCATCCGTGTCCCGGATCCAAAGACCAGCCGCTTCTCCACTCCTCCCATCTGCCACGCTACTGGCCGGGGAGGTAATCCCAGATCTCCTTTTTCCCTCGGGGAATCCAACTTATATTCCCGGAGCGGTGGGTTTTTTCTTCAACTCACGGAATGAAGAAATGCCTGAACAAATCCACATTTGGGGCCACTCCGACGAAATTCTCGCATAGGTCAGCGAAGATCGCCATGCACGCCATTGCATTAGGCGTGAAATACGGAAGGTAGAATCCGTATACCACCACCATCGCCTCGAAGAAATCTAAGAAGGGGGAGGACAGGCCGCAGAGGAAGTATGCGCAGAAGAAGCGCTAAGAATCCAGCGGAACCTCGTCCACCTCCGGCAGGACCGCATGCGCTCCATGCCCCTTCGGAAGTTCCCTCCCCCACATTTATGCATACTTCGCGATTAAGGCATTCCTGCCAAACTTGACGGAAAGAAGACCACGTCTTCTTGCCGCTTCCGCCGCCTTCTTATTCTTCCCCTCCATTGCGGTCTCCTTGGCTGTGTCCGTCCGCTTCCCCCTCGCGGCAGCGTCTTTCTTGCCCATCCTTCAGGATCGACTGAGGAACAGAAGAGTTGGCGGAACAATGGAGGCGGGTATTGGCTTGAGAGAATTTGCTTGGCTTGAGGAATAAGATGATGGAGAGGGGAGAAGATGCGAATAAGCAGCGCCCCTTCGCGTTTTCCCTTTTTATTGAGAATGAGGGCAGGGGGGCTGGCTCTTTGCTATCTTTTTCTCAGGAAGTTACCTTTTTACGGGCACACTACCCATTAAGTGCTATAGTCCCATGACCCCATGACCTGCGGTAATTACACGGAGTGGACGTTGGATTGACTGTTTGTCATGACAACCGCTGCATGCAACACTTTTTTGACACGTGTCCACGCACCGTTTGGGGCCTAGCCCAACTTGCCCAGCGACACGTATGACTCAGGCCTGGGGGCTTCTGTCAGGCCCTTGCCGAACCACATGGGGCTGATGGCCCCATAGGTGATCATGTCCCACCACGACATGATCCTAAGTTTGCTACTTCACCTATCTTTGTTGATGATAAGGATTATGAATTCTCTGTCGACCCAGAGTTAATTACTTTGGTTGAATCTGATCCTTTCTATGGTTATGAAATTGAAACTGTTGTGGCACATCTTACTAAGTTAAATGATATAGCCACCCTATTTGCTCATGATGATAAAATTCGCTACTATTATATTCTCAAGTTATTTCCGTTCTCATTAAAGGGTGATGCTAAGATATGGTATAATGCTCTTCCTACTGGTTGTGTGCATAGTCCCCAAGATATGATATACTACTTCTCTGAAAAATATTTTCCTGCTCATAAGAAACAAGTAGCTTTACAAGAATTATTTAACTTTGTGAAAATTGGAGAAGAGAGTCTCCTACAAGCTTGGGGGAGGCTTCTCCAATTGCTGAGTGCTTTGCCTGATCATGCTCTTAAGAAAAATGAAATACTTGATACCTTCTATAATGGACTAACCGATGCTTCTAGAGACTTCCTAGATAGTTGTGCTGGTTGTGTTTTCAGGGAACGAACTGTCGAACAAGCTGAGGAATTATTGAATAATGGTCCTTCCCTCAATCCACCAAAGAAACACTGGCACCGGAGAAAATAGTACTCCGGGCGACGCCGAAAACAATGAAGACCCTGTCGGGGCTACATCCGAACAGGAGGAACATGACAACAGGCAAGACAACCCTGACGAACAGGCCATAGAAGATGACTCGGAGGACGATAGTTACCGTCCACCCTCCGAGGAGGAGACAAGCCTCGACAATGAAGACTTCATCGTGCCTGAGGATCCTCTGGAGCAGCAGCGTTTCAAGCTGCAGCTCATAGCCACTGCAAGGAGCCTGAAAAAGAAACAGCAGCAGCTTCAAGCTGAACAAGACCTGCTCGTCGATAGATGGACTGATGTCCTGACAGCCGAAGAATACGGCCTCAAGCGCCCAGCCAAGAGCTACCCGAAATGCAGACTGCTACCTCAATTTGATGAGGAAGCACCGGAGCACATATCTCCCTCGCGTAATGCGGAACGACCACCACGTGGTCGAGACAAGGCGGCCGACCGGCCACCCCGCAGTCGGGATAAAGCGGCAACTTAGGCCAAACAGCAGCCTGCCCCACCGCCCCGTAAAAATAGAGACGGAAGAGTTCGGGGTCACACGTACGACCTCCGGTAGACCCTGGATAGTAGAGCAGGACATACAAGATCGATCTACGGATCGCGAGGACGTGCCTCGAGGCACGACAACGACTACCTATTCGGACGTGACAAACCTAACCACGCCCGGGGTGAATGCCGCAGACGGACTCCATCAGAGCTACGCCGCGATGTGGCCCGCTATAGAGGCGCCGCACACCCTCTTTGCTTCAAAGACGAGGTGCTAGATCATGAATTCCCCGAAGGGTTCAAGCCTGTCAATATCGAATCATACGACGGAACAACCGATCCTGCAATATGGATCAAGGATTTTATCCTCCACATCCACATGGCTTGAGGAGACGACCTCCACGCTATCAAATACCTCCCATTAAAGCTCAAAGGACCAACCCACACTGGTTAAATAGCCTGCCTGAGGATTCCATCGGCAGCAGGGAGGACTTGGAAGAGGCTTTCCTTGAGAACTTCCAAGGAACTTATGTCCGGCCACCAGATGCCGATGACTTAAGACACATAGTTCAACAACCTGGAGAATCGGCCATAAAATTCTGGACTAGGTTCCTTGACGAAAAGAACCAGATCGTTGACTCTCCGGATGCTGAGGCCCTAGCAGCCTTCAAACACAACATCCGTGACGAATGGCTAGCACGCCACCTCGGCCAAGAAAAGCCGAAGTCTATGGCAGCCCTTACGACACTCATGACGCGCTTTTGCGCGGGTGAAGACAGCTGGCTGGCTTGTAGCAAGAACACGGCCATTGAGGCAGGCCCTTCCGAGGCCAAGAACAGAACCAGCAAGCTTCGGCGCAATAGACACAGACGCTGAAGCAATGGCGACAACACCGATGACACCAGAGTTAACACCGGATTCAGTGGCTCCAAGTCCGGCCAACGGAAGAAGCCCTACAAAAGAAACAATGAAGGACCTTCCAGCTTTGACCGCATACTCGACCATCCGTGCCAGATACATGGCACCCCAGACAAACAAGCCAATCACACCAACAGAGACTCTTGGGTTTTCAAATAGGCTGGCAAGTTAAACGCTGAAAACAAAGAAAAGGGATCACAAAGTGAGGACGAGGACGAAGAGCCCCGGCGAAGTAACACCGGGGACGAAGAAATTGCCCCCCAAGTTAAAATGGTGAACATGATATACGCTATACACATCCCCGAAAAGGAGCGTAAGCGAGCGCTTAGAGACATCTACGTGGCAGAGCCAGTCGCCCCCAAATTCAATCCGTGGTCATCATTCCCGATCACTTTCGATCGTCGAGATCACCCAACTAGTATCCGCCATGGCGGTTCAGCCGCACTAGTCCTCGACCCAATTATTGACAGATTTCACCTAACACGAGTCCTGATGGATGGTGGTAGCAGTCTCAACCTGCTTTATCAGGACACAGTGCGGAAGATGGGCATTAACCCCTCACAAATCAAACCAACAAAGACTACCTTTAAAGGAGTCATACCAGGTGTAGAGGCCCACTGTACGGGCTCAATCATGCAGGAGGTGGTCTTCGGTTCTCCCGATAACTTCTGAAATGAAGAGTTAATCTCCGATATCGTCCCCTTCCGCAGCAGCTACCACGCACTGCTCGGACGAACGGCGTTTGCTAGATTCAACGCAGTGCCACACTATGCTTATCTCAAGCTCAAGATGCCCGGTCCATGCAGCGTCATAACAGTCAATGGCAATATGGAACGCTCCCTCCGAACAGAGGAGTACACTGTCGGATGTGGGGTTCCGGCAAAACCCTTAAGGTTCGAACTCTGGGATGCGCGCGAAGTTATTTCCCCCTACCGATCAACGCCCTAGCTCGCTAAGATCTCACGGACGAACTCGACGAACTCGCAACACAGAAAGACACGAGATTTATACTGGTTCGGGCCACCGTTGTGGTGTAATACCCTACTCCAGTGTGGTGGTGGTGGATTGCCTCTTGGGCTGATGATGAACAATACAAGGGGAAGAACTGCCTCCTGAGGTTGAGGTGTTCTTGTGTTCAGTGTGAGGTGAGGACTCGATGAGTTCGAGACCAGATGCCCCCTATGGTGGTGGCTAGCTCTACTTATATAAGCCCTGGTCCTCTCCCCAAATATTGAGCAGGGAGGGAGCCAACAACGGCGGGCAAATTTGAAAGGGGACAGCTAGTACAAGCTATCCTGACAAAAGTGGTCTTCGCCTGCAAAAGGCTCTGGTGGTGACGCCGTCTTAGGCTCCATGGTGACCTCCGTCTTGCCGTCCTACTGGTCTTGGTCTTGTTGCACCGATATGGAAACCTTTGCTTGATGCCTCGGTACTCCGCGCCTGCGTCTGCCTCCTTAGCACCAAAGAGGAAACAAGGACGCTGCTGTCGGTGTTCTGGGAACGGGGGTCCCCAGACTTGCCTGCCTGCGGCCTGCGGCGTGGCTCGGAGGAGGCCCAGCACGGCCCATCTTCATCAACGCAAGCTCAAGACCCTCGCGAGGGGCCAAGCCTTGCGAGGCGGACGACAATGAGCTTCCTCAGGCACGGCCTCGTCAGGCTGGCTCATGAGGAGGCGGAGAATTCAAGGCAGGGTACCTCGCGAGGTGCCCATGACGCAAGCCATGACGACTTGGTGCAAAGGGAGCAAGCGCAGGTGAGAGCATCAAGCAAAGTCATCCGTTTTGGTGCAACAAGACCAAGACCAGCCCAACGGCTGGAAGGGAGTCATCGTGGAGCCCAAGCAGGCGTCATCACTAGAGCCTTTGGCAGGCGAGGACCAACTTTAGTCAGGATAAGTGTACCTGCTGTTCCCCTTCAAAATGGCCAATTGTTGGCGCCCTTCCCGCTCAATATTTGGGAAGAGGCCCAGGGCCTTCGCCTATAAATAGGACTAGCCACCCACAGGGTAGAGTATCTGGAAGAGGGAGAGCTGGATCGAGATCCGGATCCTCATCAAGAAACCAGTAGCTAGAGCGACTGAACCCCACCTAGCAGTTCATCGCACCCGCCAAGAACATACCCTCGCGAGGCTGTTCTTCCTTGTATTGTTCCTCATCAGCCCAAGAGGCAATCTACCACACCACACACACTCGAGTAGGGTATTACACCACAATGGTGGCCTGAACCAGTATAAATCTCGTGTCTTTTGCGCTGTTCCGTTTAGTAGATTAGGTCCCAGCGATTCGGCGAGGTGCGAGACGGTGGAGGGTTGGATCTCCGCGCGCACCCCAGTGTTCGAACCTCAAGGGTCTGCCGGAACCCGAAATCCGACATTTGGCGCGCTAGGTAGGGGTGCGCCGGAATCTGCCTTTCGTCGCCTTGTTCTTCCCCGACCACCGCAACCATGTTCGACGCCTGCCGGGCTCGCGCTGAAGCGCCGAGCTGCCCTCGCCCCATGTCGCCTGACAGCTCCCGCCGGCAGCGCGCTCGCTGCTCCTCGTCATCCTCGTCAACGCCGCCACTGCCCGGCGGGAACGAAAGCAGCAAGCATCGCCCCAAAGACTCCGCCCATGAGGCGGGACGGCCGCACCGCCACGCCGCCACCTCGCTGGTTTCGCCACGCTTCGCAAGCTGCCATGGAGGCCCGAAGCTGCACTCTCGCGCAAACGAAGCTTGCGCTACTGCCCTGCCGATGACGTTTACGAAGAATGGCTCGACCGAAGTCGCCGAGCTCGCTCACTGCAGAGGCGCCAAGACCGCCCGCTCGCTGCACCGCACCCGCTTCGCGCGGCGATGAAGCTCCTGGGCGCCAGCCTCCTCCTCTCAAGAAGGCGACTGGCCGCAAGGCGCGTGGCCTCGGCGGAACCCGCCCGCCAGCGCCGGCGCGGCAAGAGCAGAGCTGTCAAGAAGTTCTCGCCCACGAGAAGCTGCCCGAGCGCCTCCCGCCCCAAAGACGCCAGACTGCGCTGCCCCTCACCGGGCGCAGGGAGGCCCGCAAGACCAAGCTCGTCGTCCCGAGGCCCCCGCTGCCACGGCGGGCTGCCGCGCTTTCACCTCCGAACTGCGCAGCGCTATGCGGGCCCGCCAAGTTCAAGACAGACCTGCCTCGCTACGACGGCACAACCGACCCTTACGGAGTTCCTCCAGTTTCACGAAGCTGGGCATCGAGGCTGCCAACGGGATGAAAAGGTCATGGCGAACTGGTTTCCCATGGCGCCAAGGACGGAGCCCGCACTGCTATCGACCGCCCCTGTGCACGATCTCTTCCGGCCGAGATGCGCACTGCTTCATCGCCAACTTCTGTGGTATTTCGCGACCGCCACCCGCCGTGAGCGACATGTGCCGAATCAAACAGCAGCCGGGGAAACCCCGCAAAGTACATCCAGCGCTTCAACAACGCACGCCTCAAGATCCCTAGGGTAATGGAGGAGGCCATCATCTCGCTTTCTCCGACGGGCGCGCGACGCCAAGATGAAGGAGGAGCCGCGATGCATGAAGATCTGCACCTCCTGAGCTGTTCAACTTGGCGACTAAGCGCGCCAGGGCTGAGGAGGGCGCCCCTCCTCGAGCTACCTGCCGGATCCCAAGAAAAGAAGTCCAAGGCCAAGGACGTGAAGCGCAAGGGGCTGTCATACTCATGCGTCAACTGCATACCAAGCGAGGCAGAGATCAGCCCGAAGTCCTCCAAGGGCGGGTATCATCGTGGTACCACGACCTCCACACCCACAACACCAATGAATGCCAAGAGCTCCGGGCCGACGCCAAGGAAGAGTCGGGAGACGCCTCGAGCGCAGCGACCGGGGCTACGGCCGAGGAGAAGGAAGGAATGCAGGACGCTGGAAGACCAGCGGCCCGCCAAGGGTGGCGCGACCAACCTCGCGAGGACCGCTGGCAAGACCTGCCTCATGAGGGAGGCCGGAGGATCAGCTCATGAGGATCGCCCGCAGGGGAACGCAGGCCTCCCTCCACTCCCACCGCCGCCAAGGAGAAATGAGGACCGTCATCAGGACAAGGGGGCTGGGGCTTCAGAACCGCGGCGATCGCCAGATCCCGGGCGGAGCTCAAGCCCCACCTCTCAACAAGATCTTCAAGCCAGTTCGCCTGCTGGCGAATGCAGTCCTCCCAAGCTCGAGGCCACGCTACCACTCAGTGGTCGGCGGCGCCATCACGCTCACCAGCGGATCAGCTTCGCGCGCGCCACAGCCGGAGTTCTCCCGATGCTTTGTTCCCCAATCATCGCGAACGCGGTGGTCACCAAGACCTCATCGACGGCGCAGGCAGGACTCAACGCCCCGTCTGTGGAAACATTCAACAATCTTCGCGCCTTACGCCAGCTTCAGCCAACCAAGCCTTTCTCCGAGTCACCGACGGCTCCACGGTCCCGATTGGGCAGGTCTGCCTTCCGCCACCTTCGGGTTCGCGATAACTACCGCGACCGAGCTCATCGACTTCGACGTCGCCCACATTCGCCACCAGCATAACGCCATCCCTGTACCGCGCTGGCCAAATTCATGGCCGTAACTCACCATGGCTACAACGCCCTCAAGATGCCAGAAGCGGCAGAGTCATCACGGTGCCTCGTGGAAGAGAGAGACGCAGGTGCTCCCTCGGAGCGAGCCTTTCAGCCGCAGACGCTAGAAGACCTGCACTACAAGCAGCAGGAGGCCTCCCGAGGCCGCACCCAAGAAGAAGAAGACATCGACCGCCCGCTCCTCAAGAGGCAGGCTCTCGTGGCCCGCACGGCCAGGGGAGCCTCCTTCCATCGCAGATAGGAAAGCGTGCCCGGGCGCCTCCTCGTGCCGGGCTCGGGGCTCTCCCACGAGGGCCGACCTCGCCAAGGTCACGAGGGAGGCGCTGGGCACCACGTGAGGCGTGCTTTGAAGCACGCTTCCCGCAAGCAGTGAGCAGGCAAGGAGGGCCGAACCCTCGGAGTTCGCAAGAAGGCCATTCAGAGCTACAGGAGTCAAGGGTCATGAGGGGCAGCCGCCACCTACCGGCCAGGGCCCCCATCTAGGCGAGGATGGTGGGCTGCGCGCACCGATCGACATACCAGGCTCAACCGAGCCGCGCCTCAAGAACGCCTGCCCTCGCGAGTGGGGCTATGCGAGGCCCGCCCACAGCCACGCAGGCGCATGCCTCACGGCCTGCCAAATGCGGGCGGCCAGGCACCAAGACTCATGAGGGCCATCCCGAGGCTCGAGAGGTCGCACGCCACAGCCTCGGCAGAGATGGAGATGGCCCCGAGGAGCCGCCAGCCCCGAGCCTCCCGAGGCCCCCGGCCTGGGGCTCGTGGAGGATCGGCTCCGCAGCCCACCGAGTCTGCTACACCAACACCCCTTCGTCCTCAACATCACCAGTGACATCTTTAGTTTTATTCTGCTGGGCGCCTTTAGGGCTGCATTATTCCCAGCCGCTGTGGGTCCGCCCCTCGCTGCATGTATCCCTTTTATTCCATGTCATTAGCCTATCCTCTGGGGGCGCCTTAGGGCTGCATCATCCCCAAGCCGCCGGGCCTGTCCCAGCTGCATGTATCCTTCTTACGCTTTCCTTAGTGTTATGCTCTCGCCCATCATGCTTGTTATTTGGTGCCTTTTCCGGGTGATGTAATCTTGCACGTTAAAGGGGGTGCCCGAGAATCGCGACTCGTGGCTCCTACCGCCTCCGCCCTCACCCTCCGGTCTTGTCCATGGCATTGCGACCGCTTGCCAGCGACGGATGAGACCAGCCCGAGAGCCGGACCCGAGGACGAGAGTTTCGCCACCCAGCCCAGCTTTGCACGCTAAAGGGGGTGCCCGAGCATCGCGACTCGTGGCTCCTACCGCTCTCCGCCTCACCTCCTGGTCTTGTCCATGGCATCGCGACCTGGCTTGCCAAGCCGATGGTCGAGACCAGCCCGAGAGCCGGACCCGAGGACGAGTTGCTGATCCGACCCAGCCAGTGCTAAAGGGGGGTGCCTGAGCATCGCGACTCAGGGCTCTTACCGCCTCCGCCCCTCGCCCTCTGGTCTTGTCCATGGCATCGCGACCGGCTTGCCACGACGGCCGAGACCAGCCCGAGAGCTGGGACCCGAGGACGAGAGTTTCATTATCAACCCAGCTATGCTAAGGGGGGTGCCCGAGCATCGCGACTCGTGGCTCCTACCGCCTCCGCCCTCATCCTCCGGGTCTTGTCCATGGCATCGCGACCGGCTTGCCACCGACGGCCGAGACCAGCCCGAGAGCCAGACCAAGATGTAGAGCAAAGGCATCCGCCAAATTTGCAGGAACACACTCAAGATAAGGCTCAGATCCAGCGCAACCCGCCTTTGAGGTAGGGCCCCGTGAGTCCTGCTACTGCTCACGGGTGCCCGGATACACCTCGCCCAGCCCTACCGCCAGCCCACGGTCGTGGTGGGCTAGAGCACGCCTGGCTCTCCCGAGGGGAGCCCTCCCACGCGCTGCTGGAAGCACCATGTCCGCTACCGGTCGACGACACTACCGAGGAGCGGCTATGCCCAGACGCATGCGGAAGCGCTTATGCTCCGCTACTGGTGATAAACAACGACGGTGGCCTCCGGGTCGCATCAACCTCAGGGAGCCCAGAGCTCAGTGTATGGCTTCATCGCAACGCCTCCTCGAGCCGCGCGAGGGGCTGGACACGGGCTGTGCCTGGTCACGCCCAGACAAGACGCCACTCCAGCCAGCCCTCGGCCTGGTTCGTCGTGACGCCACTCCCCGAGCGGAGCCAAGGTACGAATGTCGCTTGATCGTTAAGGGGGACTCGAGCATTGCGATCAGAGCCTAACTGGTCACATAGCCCTCACCCCTTAGTTTCGAAGGCTAACGGCGGTTGAGGTATGCGCGGGCCGGGCTCGCAGACGAGAACGGTGGATCCGCCTGCCTCACCTCCCTACTTGCTGTTCGTGGCGCCAAGGGGACTCTCGAGCATCGCGACTCAGAGCCTAACTTGTCACGTAGCCCCTCACTCCTTGGTCCCGCCCCTGTTTCCGTCGGGCTAACGGCTACTGAGGTAGAGCGCAAGGCCTGGCTCACGGCGAGAACATAAGCAAGTAGGAAGCGAAATTTCAAGGAATTCAAAAGCAAATATTACAGTCCACACTATTATCGCAATACCAAATGCAAGTTTAAACGCCCCCGAGGCATGATACATGTGCAGGAATTAAAAGGTGACATGAGCCACAACGGAGTCACTTGTCGGCGGGGAGCAGCGCGGAGGGGTTCGCCGTGGAGCAGCAGGGCCGGCAAGGCTCGCTTGGCCTTGGTGCTGAAGGCCCGAACTTCCCCAACAGAGCTCCAGGCACACCCTTCACAAATTTCAAGCAGCGGCAGCTGCATGCTCGCCGCTATGGCTCCAGCAGGCTGTCCAGTCGACGCCTGGATCGCAAGGTAGATGTGGGTGAGGATCCGCGCTGCTGCCGCAGAAGACAAGACACTACCGGCTCGCCGTGGGGCCAAGGCCAAGGGAGACATCTTCAAGAGCGCGAACCAGGAAGGGAAGCAGCTTGGCGGGACCATCTCGGCGGCGCCAGCAGACTTCTCCCGCCGCTATCAGAAAGCTGCCTTCAGCAAAGAGCGAGCCTTCACCTCCATATCCGTGAAGGCCACGCGATCTTATGCAAGAACCCGCGCTTTGTCGCCCAGCTCGACCTTCCTCGCCCAGCCTCCCGCCTAACGCGCTTAGGCGGTCGCGCACTTCTTGAGCCTGGCCTCCTGGTCCTTGACGGCCGCCTCGCGAGCCTTCATGCTTTCCTCCTGCTCCTCGGGCGAGGCGGCCTCCTCGCAAGCTGGCTCAGGCCCTTCACCGCTCTCCAATGCCTCACAATACCTTGATGCTAGCTGCCTCCCCTGTAGTAGCCGGGCAATCTTCGCCACGGACAGCCCGCTTCCCTTGTCGCAACCGCCGAGGCTCGGACCAGCGCCGCCCAATTGAGGCATCGGAGCGAATCCACCAAGCCAACTCCAAACGCCCAGCCATCGACGGAGTCGGCGCCAGAAGATCCTCGCCGCAGCGGTCCAATCTGCCACGGCGCGATCCGAACAGCATTCGGAGGAGCAGCAATGGTGGAGTAGGAGGAGAAGACGATCAGGTGACCATCGCTACCGAGGTGGAACCAGCGCCACTCAAAACAAGGAGGCAGCGCAAGCAAGGGCACCTAGGAGTCGCTCGGTCAGGGGGCTGAGTCAGCCCACTGGCTCAAATGAAAGCCTTTGCGAGGACGCCTGGCAGAGAGGCTCAAGGCCACGATCACCTTTCTTTCAAGGCAGAGGCATCACTTCGTGAAGCCTCAGAGCTCCTTCAGCTTTCTTCACCGCAGCGCCGCCCTAGCCAAGAGATACGGATATCAAGCCTTCAACGACAAAGCAAGGAACAAAACAAGAATCAAGCACTTACTCGGTCGTCACTGTGGACTCGAGCAACCTTCGCCATACTTGAAGCCCGAGAGCCGGGCTGCAGGATCAGCTTCAAGGGGACCAGAGCAGGAGGCGTTGTCATGATCGCCTCGGGCCGGGCGGACCTGCTGGGACCAGCCCACCCGTCCTTCTTCGGGATCGGGGCAGGCCCCTCCCCGCTCATCCTCATCCTCGCTGTCACACTCTAGGGGAGGCGAGAGGCGGACCTGCGCCAAGGGGGAGCCCTTGACTCCGCCGAATCAACCCCTCCTCGCCTCTTTCCTCCACCTTCGCTGAGTCGGAAGAGGACACGCCCACTAGGTCCTCCGGAGCCTCCACGGGCACGGGCCCGCCCCCATTGAAGATGTGCATGGGCCCCACTACCTACTCCCAATCCTCGCAAGGAACAAGGGCGCTGGGCGCCCGCCTCGCCACGCCGCCCCAACCAAGGATCGAGGACTGCCGCCAGATCTCGCCGCCAGACCACGGACTCAATGAGGCCTCCACATCTAAGCGAGTATCGAGGAAGCGGAGCCAGCTGATGCTCCAGAACTCCTCAGCAGCCGACGCACTGTCAGCCTTGGCCGCCATGCTGGTCGGCCAGATCTCGGCCCATCTTCTCCAAAGACCACCACATGGGATCCGTAAGCCCACTGGGACCAGGCTGCCGGAGCCTCGGGTGCCTGCAGGGCAGGATCAGCCGAGGGTGGATGCGCCAAAGATCCACCAAGACCCACTTGCTCCTCAAACCTCAATCCGCTTCCTGTGGTTTGAATGGCGATGGTTCGCCAGACATGCATTTAAGTCAGACACGCTGGAGGCGGAACCACGGGAGGTTCGGAGGGAGAAGTAGTGGCGCAGCAAGGCCACCGAGGGCTTCACCCAAACATGGGCCTCACAATAGTAGGCGAAGATTGCTAGGAGAAGGACGGAGTTGGGATGGAGGTGCAGAGCTTGAATATTGTAGTGACGGAGGACGGAGAAGAAGAACTCAGAAAAGGGAGGCACGAGACCAGCAATGATGGTGCTCACGAAGAACGGGTAGAAGGTACTCTCGACTCACGGGCGGCAGAGCCGCCTTGAACACCTCCGCTTGCTGACGCCTGCGCCCGCCATCCGGCGCACAGTATGCAGGCTCACCCCCGACTACGCTTGGCGGTTCTGGCAGGAGAGTACCAAGCTCCTGACGGGTTTATGAGGCGCCATGATCTGGTTAGGGCACGCAGCGGAGGGATTCAAGGTCTTGGAAGCAGAGAGAGGCGCAAGAAAGGGATTCGAGCAAAGAATCGGAGAAAGTAAAGGTGGCAAGGAAGATGCCGCTTATTATCAACCCACGCTGCTGCAGAGGCGCACGCGTCTCAATCAACCGCCACGCTGGCGCCTAAGGCCGCAGGTCGTTAGGGGCCCGCGACGCTGCAGACTTGCCCTTTCGCCTCTCTCGCCGCCAACTTCGGCGCTGGCAGGCTCGGGGCTACTGCCGGCTGCTCCGGGAACGGGGTCCCTGCACTTGCTCGCTCGCGCTCATGGGTGTGGTTCGGAGGAGGCCCAAGACGCCCATCTTCATCAACGAGCTCAAGACCTCGCGAGGGGCTGGATTGCTGGGCGGACGACAAGGAGCTTCTCGTGCACGGCCTCGCAAGCTGGGTTCATGAGGAGGCTAAGAATTCAAGGCAGGTACTCGCGAGGTGCCCATGACGCAAGCCATGACGCACTCAAGGGCGCTTAGTCGGGCGCCAGCTCAAGGCAAAGGTCCTCCTTCCTCTTTGGTCCAAAGGGAGCAAGCGCAGAGAGAGCATCAAGCAAAGGCATCCGCTTCGTGCAACAAGATCAAGACCAGCCCAACGGCCGGAAGGGAGTCATCGTGGAGCCCAAGCAAAGGCTATCACCGTAGCCTTTGGCAGCGAGGACCAACTTTAGTCATGTCGGTGTACTAGAGTAGGGTACCTTAGTATCCCTAACTCGCACGGACAGGACAAGAGACCTCATGCTGCAGGGCTGGCCTGGTGACCGCTAAGATCTCAGCGCCCTTTTGGAGCCAATCAAGAACAAAATACCTGGGCCCCAAGAAGAGGAGCTTGCCGGAAGGCCACTCAAGGCACAAAGGAAATAAGGCCCCGCAAGAGGAGCTTGTCGGGAAGGCTTGGTGAGCGATAAGCCCCGAAGCGCGACAATGATTCAGCCGCTGCAAGATGCTTGCCGCGGCAGTAACCTCTCTTCATCTCCGCCCAGCTCATCCGCCAACGTACGCTGCGGCTATTCCAGCATCGCTGTCAAGGAGCTGTAGCCAGCCGGGAGCAGCGAGCAGCGGCGGCGACAAGCCACCATCGGCAAACGGAGGCACACTTGACGTCCCTTATTGTAATCGTTCGCACGATGTGGACGGCATTTATTACTCTTGTCCCTTGCCGCCGAAAGTTAGGTATAGATCACTATACACTGCATAAAGCGGTGTACCAACCACTGCTTTTTCCTATTTTACCCTTGTCTACTTGCCACTGTGGTGACCCCTTGAGCCTATAAAAGGAGGCCCAAGTGCAACGTGAAAGGGTTCGCCCGCTTCAGTTCATTCACCATTCGAGACCACACTCACTCAGGCTAGGTTTTAGCCCCATTGCTCCCACGCAAGAATACAATCAACCAAGCAAAGAGGAGTATTATCTCCGGAGAGCTCCGGCTGGGTAACTGCTCGTGCATCGCCGATCCGCTTGTGCAATCTCCGCCCTCCAACCACAAGGGACTCGGTCCCATAGGTGTTCGTGGGTCACGCATCAGCTTCCCCGACATCTTTGGCGCGCCAGTAGGGGGCTGAGGCTGTGTGAACCCGATCCGCGCTCACGCTGAGCAGTTTCTTCATCATCTTCGCCAACATGCCACCGAAGAAGAAGGTTTCGGCGGCAAGCAGAGCCGTCCGCTGCTAAACCCACCACCACCGGAGCCGACGAGTGGTGGGGAAGACGCCAAGGAGGAACGGGCGTCGCCGAGAGCCCACCACGCCGCCAGTCCAAGGACAAGGCGGCGCAAGCTTCGCGTCTCAATCCGCACCGCCCATCTCAGAGGCGCTGACCTACAAGCCATGATGCTCGCAGCACCATACGCTGCTGATCAAGGCCAAGCCGGAGGATCCCGAGGCCTCGAGACTGCGATGCGTACAAAGATGTTGGTATGAAGCGGAGTACGATCGCTGATGAGATGCTGCTCCTCCTAACTTGGTTAGAAGTCCGAGCACATCCCTGCTCGCCCGTATGCCATTGCCACTCCACCACTCCAGCGAAGCCTTGGCGAGCTCAACTCTTCTAGACTACTCTCCAACGGCCGACAAGGTCGATTTAATGGAGGGCCACCATCCGTAGTCTCATCGCTTTGTTAACGGGCGACGTCTCCGCTGGCAACCAGCCGCGCCCTGCATGGCGAGACGACAAGGCACGAGCCGGTGGCGACGAGACTCGCGGGGTGACACCACCATGCACTCCCCTTCCGGCGGCCAAGATCACCAGCCTCGATCCACCTCGACAATGACTCCATCGCTGCCGGATCCACGAAGCTCACTGCGATCGCGCCAAGTTCTTATGAACGGTAACAAGAAGACGCCAACCCGATCGAAGCGCCAAGAGAAGCGCGGCGCAATCTGATTGGGCAGCATTGGCCTCGCTATTGACATGCATGCGCCTGGGGAATCCAGTGACTTGTCAGACGCGTAGGTTGCCCTGCTTTCACCCGTGAGCTGCGCAAGTCCAAAGGGTCTGACAAGAAAAACTTCAAGCCGACAAAGCGTAAAAGTATGATGGCAGGACATCCATCGGAGTTCTCAAAGATCTACACCATCGCTGTGCAAAGGCGGGGGACGAGACGACAAGATCCTCGCCAACTACTTCTCACCGGTGCTCAAGCCAAATGTCAGATCTTGGCTCATGCACTTGCCGTAATGGTTCCATATCTTCTTGGCAGATTTGTGCCATCAGTTTGTCGGCGCTTTCACAAAGTGCCACAAGCCTCATGGCCAAGAGAGTGACCTTCACCTACTCGCCTGTAAGGAAGGAGAGTCCTCGCAAGTTCATTCAGAGATTCGCTGCAGGCACTACAACATCCCGTGATGTCCACCCCGGGCTGCGTGATCAGCGTTTTCATCGAACGCATGGAACCGCAGGATGAGGGAGGAGATGGCTATGTGCAAAGTCAAGGACGCCTGAACTGTATGCCTTGGCCAACAAGTGTGCACGGGCCGAAGAAGGAAGAAGACTCTAAGGGAAGAATGTTGAGCAGACCGACAGGAGGAGACCGCCTAGCAAAGAAGAGCCGCGCGGAACAACAAAAAGAAGAAGAGCAAAGAGGTACTAGTCGTCGAAAGCAGTCCGCAACGAAGTGGCGCCAAGAAGGCTAAGGATGGTGGCTCGGCAAGGAAGTTGTCACGACACCAACCGCCAGTCGTGGCGGCCACGGCAAGCAGTGATTTGCCCGCAAACAAGATCAGAAAATTCACCGCACTAAGGGCCATGATCTCCAAAGTCGCAAGAAGGTCGAGCAGCTTGTAGAACTGCGTATACCGAGTATGAGCGTAGACAAGGAGAAGGCCCAGAAGGTGCAAAGGGCAGCTAGCAAGAAGAGACCCGCCGGGAGGACGCCGCTGGGTAAGGCCAAGCAGCGCAAGGAGACAGACCTCCTCGCACCGCGACAAGGATGAAGACGAAGATGATGATGAAGATATGGAAGACGGCGAAGCTGATGAGCAGGAGTTTCAAGGCAACAGAGGTTCTTCAAGGCTGACGGTGGTGCTTTCGCATACCTCACACCGCCAACTCAAGCAATGGATGCGGAGGTCAATGCAGCGTAACCATCCGTGGAGTCACGAGATCAAGTGGTCCAAAGACGCCCATCGCCTTTGACATTGAGGACCACCCCGATCGATAATCGGGTCGGGTGCTTGCCGATGTTGGTCTCACCAACTATCCGCAACCTCAAGGTCACTAAGATGTTGGTTGACGGCGGGCCGGCCGGAACCTGATCTCCTCCGCAGTACTCCGTAAGCTTCAAATCCTCGACAACAGCTCTCAAGAGACCGGCACTTTCCAAGGAATCAACCAGGAAGGAGCAAGCCTAAAGGGAAGATCACATTGCCGTAACATTTGGCGTTGAGCTGAATTTCAGGATCGAGAGGTCACATTCGACGTTGCTGATTTCCCATTGCCCTACTAATGGAATACTTGGCCCAAAGACTCGCCAAGTTCATGGCAGCCTCTCATTACGCCTACAACTTACTCAAGATGCCCGCCCAATAAGCGCTATTTCTGTCCATGGGGACAAGAAGGATGCGCTTATCCGCGGCACAAGATTTACCGATACGTGAGCTGCGACAGATAGCAAACCACTTGTCACCGCTCCCTGTGGGGAAGAAGAAGACCACTTTGTCCCAAAGAGCTCGATGCCTACTCCGCAAGCGCATCCTCTTCGAGTGTCAGGCTATCGCCGAGGACGCACCATCGAGCTCCACCGCAAGTGCAAGAAGATGATGGCAGATCCGCCAAGACCAAGAAGGTGTCCGCTAAGGAGGACGGGCACCCGGTGGTACCTTCACCATCAACACGCTGACCCTAACTAGGAAGGCAGCTCGTTGTTTTCTCAAGCGGCGAACGTCGATGTGTTTGCATGGCAACCATCCGACATCCCCGTGTTCCTGTGAAAGTAATTGAGCACCACCTAGCTGTTCATCCTCGCGCGCGCCCGCAAGCAAAAAAAGTTAGGAAACATGCAAAGGAGCGCCAAGAGTTCATAGCAGTAAGAGATCAAGAAACCGAAGCAGCAGCCTTGTTAGAGGAGTACTCCATCCCACGTGGTTGGCCAATCCGTAGTTGTACGAAGGCAAATGGGAAATGGAGGCTTTGTATTGACTTCACGGATGTTAATAAAGCTTGTCCCAAAGACCCATTTCCTTGCCGCCAGATAGACCAGATTGTTGACTCCACGGCTGGATGTGATTTGCTTTCATTTCTTGACGCATATTCAGGATATCATCGATCTTCATGGTAGAAGAGGATGAAGAGAAAACCGCATTCATTACACCATGTGGCACTTCATCGCTTCATACGGATGCCTTTTGGTTTGAAGAATGCTGGTTCAACGCTTGCAAGAGTGGTCCATGGCGCTTTTGAACCCCAAATGCACGTAAATGTAGAAGCTTCTACATGGATGACATAGTGGTCAAGAGCAAGGACAAATCAACTCTGGTTCAAGATTTGATGAAACTTTGCAAATCTAAGCAGATCAACCTCAAGCTCAACCCGAGAAGTGCGTGTTTGGAGTCCCTTCCGCAAGGTTCTCGGGTTCTTCGTGTCTCATAGGGAATTGAAGCCAACCCCGACAAGATTAAGGCCATTGAGCAGATTGAAGCACCAAAGCGGCCAAGGATGTAAGAAGGCTTGCTGTTGCGTGGCTGCTCTCAAGAGGTTTATCTCTAAGTCACCGAGGCCGCCTGCCATTTTCAAGATTTTGAAAAAGGCAGGTCCAATGAAATGGACTCCGGCGGAGGTTGCGCTGCAGACTTAAAGAGGTACCTGTCCTCCACTCAATACTTGTCGCACCTAGGCACAAGAGAAGTTGCTGCTGTATATAGCGGCAACCAATCAAGTGGTTAGTGCTGTGTTAGTAGCGGAGAGGGAGGCCGATGATGAGCCGGCAACCG